>OX438977.1:9713856-12213856 GCA_949316085.1 Hypercompe scribonia | reverse complement strand
TAACAAACCAATGACTCCAGCTACTGAGAAGAGCGGCAGCGCCGCACGCATAGTAACTGAACTATAGGCTAAATAAAATGTGACGGGTCTCACAGACCCAACCCCCATGACGCCGGGTTAAATATGTTTTAGCTTACTATTTACTGTTATTTTTGTTAAATACTTATATGACCATTTGTAGGACCGTCGTGGCTCTCGAGTGAGTGTACGCCCTCCATCAAGACAGACGAGTCAGCAAGAACTTAGGCCTCACTCACCAAGTCCAGGTACATCGACTTAAATAGGTACTAAATGACCAATTTACTTTAGCTGGTGATTCTATCTTCATTTTGTAGTTTCATGAACAACATTTGAGATGAACTAGTATTATTTGATTATTTTAACATAAAAAGAGAAATGTAGTTACTGTTACAAGGAAGAAAATGAATTTAATCAATATATCTATTGTCTTGTAATAAGAAAATTAATGTCGATGCAACCAAAAGCAATGATAATATAATAAAACCTAAAATATAAGATTTTGTACATCAGTTCAGCAATACTTTGTAATTAAGTCCAGAAAATGAAAATCTCTACATTTTAGAAACTGGTTAACATGCATTGTAGTAAAATATCAAACACAACGCACAGCATTATTCAAAACTCACACAGTATTAAGCTATAAGTCTCAAGATTTCCTTGCAATATTTGTTTTTCTAAATTATAGATGTTACTCTCAATGTTGTTCCTTACACAAGATTTTTTTAACTATAATTATTGCAATAAGTACTATATATTTTTGACCTTCACGGTCTCAAAATTCGGCATTGCTTATTGATAAATTTACGGCTAAATGTGTATTTTGATGTTGCACCGATTTTATAAAGTGTTTTCTCATATTAGATGTTTCAATCAATATGTTTAATATCTAAATGTGGTGAATTACGAAATATTTATTTATAAAAAATATATTTTAAGGGGAACGGGCAAAGTTACCTAAAGTTTAGTACGTCCCTAATAGTTATTTTTTATTTATTTACTCTACTCTTATGTTTGTCATTTTTCTGTAAGTTTTTGATTTTTTACTACCAAACTGTGACACTTTTGCTCAGATACGACGCACTAACACTTTATATATATATCTGTTTATGCGTGTTGCCCATTCCCCTCCTCACTAACAATGCTAATCATATATATTTCATGTATCAACAGCACGCCACCATCAAAGTCATCAGCTACACCGAAAGTCTTCAGGTTACACCTAATATCATTTTGCTTGTTGAGTAAGCTCATTAAATTTAATTATCATGGAAGATTAGGTGCTCTCAACCACAGCTTGGGTTGTAATCACTTTTTATCGGTACTTTTAATTGTTACCTAGAATATTGTAAATTTTTTTTTGGGCAAAAGATGTGTTCACATACTAATTTGTGCAAAAATATGTTTCTGACATTAGAATCTTCAAAATTTAAATTTTTGCAGGCATTTATGTTGTGTCTATTTTTCACTTTTACTAATAATCTCTACAAAACCATTGTTTTTTAAATATTTTATAAGCGTGGCTTATCTTTTCTCAAAAAATGTCGATGGTTCAAGTTATGCCTCGTATTTAATACGAAATATATAGCATAATACAGATAATAACATAATGAAAAGAAATATTAGTTTTAGAAATATATTAAGAAATTTAATCCAGTTGAAACCATTCTTATAAATTGCAAAACTGCCAATGGGCAGAAGAGCAATGGACATTAGAATAGAACAGAACCTTCTGCATTGTACACCGTAAACATAGAGAAATCGCCTAAACAGTAATTTTAGTGTTATGTACAATCAAATGTCTATATACTATCTGACTGTCTATACCGCATGCGGTATCGAATTTTTATACATAAATAATGGATTCAAATTTTTGAGAACTTCGTTCGATGATTAAATATGTGAACACATATTTTTACACTTTTCACTTAGATTATTGTAATTAGTATATTTTAAACGTTGAACAGGATTCTGAACCTCTTACAGTTCTTATTTCAATAAAATAAATATAAACTAAACCCATTCATTGCTACATTCAGTTTGTAATGTGCATATTTCCAATGTTGAAAAACTTCGAAGTCGATATTATTAATCATTAAGTCATAAATCTGTATAGCACTTAACCAATATATTGAAGTTTAAAATGCAAAACTTTATACATAAAAGTTATACGAGTACATATGCACTGGATAGCTCTATTTTTTATTAAACGTAATACAAAATAATTTAATTTTTAAGCAAATTTACATTTTGGTTTAAGGAGTTAGTGTTTTGCTATATTTACTCTTTCAATACCATTAATAGGACACTATTAACAAAATACTTGTAGATAACATTTTCTATTTAAACTTTGTTATTTTATCAGATTTTACGGCCCTATTAAATATTCTTATACTAAAATAACTTTGATGACGGAAATATAATAAAACGACTAACATGATGTCCATTGCAACAGAGATGATCTAAGACAGTCTAACCTGAATATCATTAATTTTGAGTAGATATAATAACTAGGTCTCATTTATACATAAACGGCTATTGACATATACCTAGTTGTAACATAAATTCGACTGCTTCAGTAAATTAAAACAGTTGCATTTATAATGATAAATATTTTTATCGTAACATAAGTCTTTTTATCAAAATAAATGTTTGAATATTTAATAATTTGATAAACCACAAGCATAAACATTATTGCATACAAGTGCATGATAATTTAAACAAATAAAAATAATTAAAAAAAGCAGAGCAAACCTTTAAATATAGCAATTTCTATTAGATAAGCTTTGATCAACTTCAAGCTATTCATTAAAATATGATCGTACGTCTAGTTACAAAAAAATCACGGCATGTACTTACATCATGCTAATAGCATGCTTTACTGTGAGATAGTGATAACTCAAGGTAATTTAAATCAGTTTATTCATTTCCAGGATCTCGACGAGGCTCAAGAGCTAGTAGTGGTCATTCAGCGACATCTCTAAGATCTGCTACTCTAAGATCACCTACGACTCCAGGACCAACCTCGGTAACTGTTGAGATCCGCGCACCAGATGTTTAAAATAAACACAACAAGCACGAAAAAGATGATTCGAAAAAGTTTGGAAAGATGTTTAGAAAAATGACACAAGTGACTTCTTAGACGATTACATGCAAGATTTTTTTTGGACTAAAGTGTGTCAGAAAATTATGTCATGAAGTAGGTACTGTAAAAACCAGTCCATCGTTTAAATTATTTGTGATATATTATACCGATGGTTTAGCAAGTTATTAAGCTTATATTCATAAAATTTATAACAATAAATAACCTTTATATGCACATAGCCTTTTAGGAAATTCAGCCACTTATAAAGTGCCTCAAACGTTCATGAAATTTTGACTTTCTTGGATAATATTTTGTGTTAAAATAAATTAATGACACAAAGTTAGCATATAATAAAAATTACCTGATAGTTATCGATCACATTCACAACCCAATTAAGATCACATTTGATAGATGTAGTGCACAGTTCAACGATTAATACTTTAAGATATAAGTTTAATTACTTAGGCTTTTTTAGCGAATACCAGTAACGCTTTTTGGCAAACATTTGTAGTTTAATAGTTTAAAACGTCGATTACTATTAGATAGGTCAGAATGTTTCTTCTTTATCATAATTCCATGTAATTAACTATGCTAGATTCTACTCCCTGCCTTAGAATTAAACATTAGCTTACTATTAAGCATTGTAGAACTAAAACTATTTAGTTATGGGGACCATCCTCCAAAGCGGAGCGATCAGAACTTTGAACAGTGGATAATATTTAAATATACGGAGAGAAGCTTCGACGCCGCTTTCTATACTATAAGACTTTTAAATTTTAGCTTTAAGAGCTATGATAGTTTTCTTTAAACCATTTCTATGAGAGAGAGAGTTGTGAATCGAAGTTAAGATTTCATTACTGAGTTCTTTAGTCTATTAGTCTTCAATGTGTAAACTGGGGAAATTTACACAGATAAAATATAATAACTACTTTGTAAGTTACTTCATTGCACCTCTGATGCTTCAACCAAAGATTTTTGCGACGCGCACAACATGTGAGTACATTTAGTGATTCTGCGATAAAATTTCATAAGGCATGTACAACAGTAAGACGTATGTTGAAATAATATAAATTAAAAAATATCACCTTCATTACCTTGTGTGAGTAATACTTCAATTAAGGGGAAGAATTGACGTATGGCTGACACATGATCATTCTCAGCGATAATGTAATCAATATACTAATGTAAGTTATTGTACTTAAACAAAACAAAAATATGCTCACATTGTGAAAATGTATTTCTTACACTGTGCTAGTTATGTACTACGTATTGAAAAATTTATGCTATGATTAAATTATATAAACTTTTATTATAATATAACTTATACTTCCCAATATTAGCATTTTAATTTTGAACCTTTGACTTACGTCATGTTGGAGCAATCGTAAACCTTTGAAGCACTACAAGCTATTCACACCACAGAATCTTTTATTTGAAGTACAGAAGGGCCGACAGTACATACTTGTAGATCTTTATCGAGTATCTAAAGTAGTCTATAACATTTTTTGTATCCTCAATGTAGTTGATCTTGATCGACCAATATTGTTTTAGCAAAATACGTTTAATGAATAAGACTAACGTTACATTTTTCCTGTTTCTTCTAGTCCAAATATGTTCAGATCGAAGAACTTTCAGATATTTTTCTAATGTTAACTAATTCGTGGTTCACCCTATATATTGTGAGGTTGAGATTGTGACACCCTGAAGTTGTCACAACACTTTGAAGGTGCGTGAAGAACACCTCCCTGATCATGTGGTGCGGAGTCACGCCCAGGATTTCACATGTCGAGAAGGCAAATGATATAAAATACGCATTACTAGCATCACCTACACCATCTATGTTCATTTTCACACGTGAATAAGCATTAAGAGTTATTTATCTGAACGCCAATATTATTTCAACTTAATTTTTTAAGAACCGTTCGTACACAGAACTCACCGCGCTAGGTGACTACAATAACAATTTTTCTGATGTCGACTTGTGTTTTTTTCTTAAAATGTACCTTTTTTATAATAAATATAAATGAAGAAAAACAATCATTAATATACTTACGACAAGCTGCGATTATGTATACATTGCCTTCAACTCTTTGTGCCACACTAAGTAACATATTATTTCAATTGAATGTTTGATATTCCTACGACTAAACAGCTGCTGTAATAAGCAGATTTCGTATGATACGATAAAAATTCTTTCAGATCTTCCATCTACCTTCGCTCCCCTCTCTGGTTCCAGCTCTTTAGTGATTGTGTTTTCTATCATGTAATTTACTTGCTGAAATAACGTAGTGAAGTCTTCATAATGAGGCCTTGAACATACATCATGTCAGCAGTAGTGATAGAAATATTGTGAAGGTAAGTTTAACGCCAGTCTTTTGCCTCACTGCCTCGTGGATACAGTGTTTAGCAGAGTATGATAATCTCGTGCAGTTTTTGAAATTAGTATGATACTTCACGGGAACTTCCACTGACAGTAAATTTTTGAATCATTACGAACTTTCAGTATCAATAAACACAAGAAATGATACGACTTATTGCACAGAATATAACTAATATAATAGTTTTATACGTTTGTGTCCTTACTACCACAGTACCCTTGAAGAGTCGTCAAGATATATGTATATATAATAATGCAATGTTAATTTAGAAGCTGTATAGCTTCGAAAAAGTTGCTCAACCGTTATTAGTGAATGTTTTAGTTCACGATCAGAGAGTCATAATCGTCATACAGAATGCGTTGCTTATCCATTGTTGCAAGTTACGCAAAATAATCACCTAATGATGGTGTGCAACTTTTATTTGAAAGTTAATTTTGTTCAATTTTCATCGTTTCACACTATGTATCGCTTCACCCAGTGTCAAATTCAATGGCAGAAACTCCCAGTGTTAACTATCGTAGAAATTCCGCTATAAACACTAACAACAAAGAAACAGCTACTGCATAGTACAGCTACAGAAGTAGTATATTATATTTAAGAATATGGAGCAGGTGAAAAGAAGTATCATCCCAGACGTATATATAATACAAGTATATGCATCTGGATGTTCATACTCTGTTCTTGTTGTGAGTTTGAGGGATTACATAGAAAAGAGAAGGTAGATAACGTAGCCATTCTATCTCATGCTTAATGTTCATCAGAATCTTAAATCATTATATTTATTTCTTCTCAGTATAGAGTTTTACATTAAGAATAACATTTCGAAAGAACCTTATTATCCTCAATTTACAGCTAAAGAATGCCAGTGTTGTTGTTACTGGCAAATAATGGATACGTGACGTATTTATTCACTCATAGGGTGAAAGTAATCTTACGACAGCCATAAGATAGGTAATAGTAGCAATACCTACGTCTAGTTTAGTTCCTATGAGAATTTTGTATCTAAATCATACATTATCACCATACATTTTACAGTATTTTCTATGTACCAAAATAGCACTGTGCGCGTAATATAGTAACAGCTTACATTAGTTTTTAAATATAAATTTCAATAAATAAAAACATGACAAAGTTTCAGAAAAATAAGACAAATTTGATTCATAAGGAGAAAATAAAATACTAGGTCATCGAAAATGAATATGAAAGTGAAAAATTTAGAGTAAAAGAGATGGTGATACGTTTCAACTGTTCGTAGCTATAGAACGTGGTGCACTCTATATAGAGTATATAAACAATTTAGTAAATCGTGTTGGCTGGTCGGACAGGTATCAAAATGATGTTTCACATTATTTTTCATACCTTTATATACCTATATACCTGTATATATACCCGTATGATCATAAATAAAGAATTTTATTATCTCTGTGATCATAATTACGGAGTAGCATCACTCCTATTCTTCCTTTGACTAATCATCCAGACTAAATACTACGGGGTGCTTGGCTAGAAAACCTCCACGTGGTGCACCCTGATAACGTTGGCGATAGTGTTCATCACTGCCAACGGCTAATGTTCTAGCACAAAGAGGAAGCCATTTTCTTCGGCAATTCGGCCGAGACTTGGTCCAACAGAAAGGGCGTGTCAGTCGGATCCTCTGTTGGTTCTTCGCTCTACGGAGCAATGAGGAGCAAAACCTCGGTAAAAAAAATCACGATGGTGGGACCCTTTCTAGGGTCAGAGTTCCTCCGCTCAGCGGTGGAAAAGTTAGTACGGGCTCGGTGTGCACTTACGGTGTGCACTTACTGTGTGACAGCCGGAAACGCGGATGCTCCAGGGATGAGGAGAGTGACACATCCCAGGAGATGTTGCCTCCTAAAGCCACTAGCAGCCATAGGGGGAGGTCACGGACCCCGGTCTCGGCCCCGTCAGGCTCCGTCTTCTGTAAGGCGGAAGCCTATAGACGAGTCAGGGCAGATGGCGAAATCTTTGCGGAGGAGGAGATTGCTGATCTCCTGCTGAAAATTAAGAAGCCGATGGTGGGGGATTCAGTTCCCCAAACACCATCGTCCATGCAGGAGAGAGCAAACGTGGCGGTGGCCATTATACACAAAGTGGCCACTAAGTCGAGTAATCTTAAGGTCGCTTTTGTGAGAGCCCATAAGGGCTCCTCTTCCGCTATTGCGGGGGTCGTGGATACCCTCATCAGAGATGTGGCCTGCCTCCAGGCAGCCAACAACCGCCTGACGGGGCAAGTGGCTGAGCTCAGGGCTCAGTTCACCCAATTCCGAGCGCATCGTCCGGCAGAAGATCTGGCCTCAACCACGTCTCAGCCTGCTCCGTCTCCCAACCTCGGTGCCATCTCTGATGTCCATCTGCGCCAAATTACGGACGCAGTGTGGCGTATAATGGACGGGTGTCTCGCCGGCCTGGAGGTGAGGCTGCCACTAGCCCCCATTGTACGGCCACCGTAAGCGGGGTAAAAAGGCAGCCCGATACAGAGACACTTCAGCCCAGCTTCCTACAAGAAGTGGTCGAGGGCCTTTTCCCGCAGCGGGTGGAACACACACCCCCGTCGATGGCTTCTATGGTCGGAGACGACGGGGGCAACGAGGACATTGTTCCACCCGTCAGGGATTCGGAGGTAGGGGCGGTTGTTCTACGGATCCGCTCTAAGAACACCGCCCCCGGGCCAGACGGGATACCTGCCCGAGTGCTGGCCTGAGCCCTCGAACACATGTCGGACCGCCTCAGGGAGATTCTGGACGCTTGCTTGGCTTCCGGGCGCTTCCCTGAGTGTTGGAAAAGCGGGAAGCTGGTCCTATTAAAGAAGCCGGGACGGCCTGCCGATTCGGTAGTGGCCTATATGCCCATCGTGTTGCTGGACGAGGCGGGTAAGTTGTTTGAGAGGATACTCTCTGCCCGCATCGTTCGGCACCTCAGCGAGGTGGGTCCCGATCTGTCAAAGTCAAAGTCAAAGTCAAATTCATTTATTCATTTAGGTCACAAAAGACACTTATGAACGTCATAAAAAAAACAATAAAAGATGAAAGATGAACAATCTGTCGATTAAAATTACAGCTAGCTGGGTTCGCAGATTGTTCATGGTAGAGTGGTGAGAAAAGAACCCAGGAAAGAAACTCACCACCACTCTTTTAACTCAAAATCTTTTAAATATTAAACTAGCAGTTACATTCACAATCATAGGTCTTAAAAAAAGAGCAATTCATTTCCAAACATCTAAATCTGTGACATAGTCTGAAACTGAGTAATAAGCCTTTTTGGACAACCTCAGCTTAACAAATTTCTTAAATTTACTAATAGATAATAATACTATGTTGTTTGGTAATTTGTTATAAAATTGTATACATTGACCCACAAACGAATTCGATATTTTATGGAGCCTAGTAGTGTGCAAGGCAAGTTTATTTTTATTTCTTAAATTAAATTGATGGAGATCACTATTTTTCTTAAATTTACACAGATTTTTATGCACATACAAAAGATTCTCGTAAATGTATTGTGAGTGTAGTGTGAGAATGTTAATTTCTTTGAATCTGTTTCTTAGTGACTCACGCGGGCCCATCTTATAGATAGCCCTAATAGCTCGTTTCTGGAGCACAAAGATTGAATCAATATCAGAGGCACTGCCCCAAAGCAATAAACCATAGGACATAATGCTGTGAAAGTAACTGAAATAGACTAATCGCGCAGTATCAACATCCGTCAATTGACGAATCTTTCTCACTGCATAAGCTGCAGAACTAAGTCTACCAGATAACGTTTCTATATGTGGGCCCCATTGTAACCGTGAATCTAAAGTTATACCTAGGAAGACAGCCTTGTCTGTCAATTCCAGTTCCTCCCCGTTCATCAAAACACTAGTTTTTACTTGTTTAACATTCCTAGTATAAAATTTAACACATTTGGTTTTACTCCTGTTTAATAACAAGTTATTAGCGCAAAACCAAAGTACCATTTTAGAGAGAGCATTGTTTACATCGTCAATTACCGATTGCTGTCTGTTAACTTTAAATACTAAGGATGTGTCATCTGCAAACAACACTATCTCATGGTTATCCCTCACAAGATGAGGCAAGTCGTTGATGTACACAAGGAACAGAAATGGACCCAGAATAGACCCCTGGGGCACCCCCACCGCCACAGCTGATCCCTGGGATAATTTACCATTAACATCTACTCTTTGAATCCTATCACTCAAATAAGAAGTAAGAAGATCCAAAGCACTGCCTCTTATTCCATAGTGGTGTAATTTCCTGACAAGTGTTTCATGCTGCACACAATCAAATGCTTTAGATAAGTCACAAAACACCCCGTAGGCGTCACGTGACTCCTCCCAAGCCTCAAATATATACTCTAATAATTTAACCCCAGCATCACATGTTGACCGACCATGAGTGAAACCAAATTGTTTAGTATGCAGCAATTGATTTTCATTAAAATAATTAAGCAACTGAGTAAGTATCAGCTTTTCAAAAACTTTACTAAATGTTGGTAGGACCGAAATTGGTCTAAAATTTGTGGGGTCTAATGGACTACCTGATTTAAACAAAGGAGTTATCTTGCTATACTTCATCAGGTCAGGAAACACACCATAATCTATACATCTATTAAATATAATAACTAAGTCAGGTACAATAATGTCAATTATTGAGTGAACGACACTTACAGAAATTCCCCAAAGATCAGCTGTCTTTTTTATATTAATAGATTTGAAGGCAGCTAAAACATTAAGTTCATTTATATACTGAAAAGTAAAATTATTAAAAAATTCTGGTACATTTTCTCTGATCAATGATTCTGCAGTGGAGGTGGAAGAGCCTAAATTACCTGTAAGTGCGACTGGGAAAGTGGAAAAAAATTTTTCAAATGTGTTGGCCACTTCCATGTCATTCTTGGTAATGTGACCATCAAAATTTAATTTAAAATCAGACTCCTTTGTTCCACTTCTCCCAGTCTCAGCATTAATAACTTTCCAAGTTGCTTTAATTTTATTACTACTGTTTCTGATTTTAGACTTAATAAACAAAGATTTGGCTAATTTACAGACACTTTTAAAAATCTTTGAATAGCATTGTACATATTGCTTAAAGTCCTCACTAGTATTATATTATCTTTCATGATACAGCCTATACAATGTTTCCCTACTCCTATAAATTCCTACTGTTGCCCAGTTACTGAATATAGGACAATCAGTAACAGTAACCGTCTTGGAGGTAAATATTGAATTAAATAGACTAAGGAACGAATTAAAAAAGGAACAATATAGTGCATTAGGGTCTAATTTGTTATTTAAGGAAGGTAAATTATTAATTAAGTTAATTCTCATACGTTCCAGGCGATCAACTGTTACTGGTACAAGAGTAATTTTTTTTTTAAGCACTGTTTTCTTTTTGCTTACAAAACTAACTAACTGACCAGAGTGATCAGAATCTAACTTATTAATAATAGATTTATGTCTAGGAACAATATCTGTATAGATGTTGTCCAGGCAAGTAGATGTAGTAGCGGTTATTCTAGTAGGCTCCATAAACAAATTTAGCAAATTGTGGGACTTAAAAAGACTAAGAACTTTAAGGGTGGAATTTGATTTATCAAGAATGTTAATATTAAAGTCACCACAGACTAGTACGCTCTTACCTGAGATGGCAAGTTTGCTTAGGGCTTCATCCATTATTTCTAAAAATAGTTTCAAATCCGCGGAGGGAGGTTTATATACACTTATAACAATGAATTGCTCTAATTGCACACATGCGAATTCTATAGAACATTCTATAGAGAGGGACACAATATCTTTCCGTTCCTTAAACGCCCAATTTGGTTTTCGGGCAGGGCGTTCGGCGGCCGATGCCGTGCTACGCCTCAAGTCCGTCACCGAAGAGGCGGTGAGCTGTGGCGGCGTGCTGTTGGCGGTGTCGTTGGACATCGCCAACCCATTTAATAGTCTGCCATTTAGCTGCATCAGGGAAGCACTCCACTACTACGGGATGCCGGAGTACCTGAGGCGGCTTGTGGCAGACTACCTTAAGGAGCGTACCGTCATGTACGAGGACCGAGATGATGTTCTGCGGCGGCGGCTCATGTCGTGCGGTGTTCCGCAGGGGTCTGTCCTCGGACCACTTCTGTGGAACATGGGATACGACTGGGCCCTTCGAGGTCGTATTTCCTCCGGGCGGGGCGTAATTTGTTACGCCGATGATACGTTGGTCACGGCCCGGGGAGCAAACTTTTAAGAGATAACGCGCCTGGCCACCACAGGAGTCGCTTTGGTGGTCGGGCGTATTGAGTCGCTGGGTTTACAGGTGGCCCTAGATAAGACGCAGGCTCTGTTGTTCCATGGGCCCCGTCGTGGTTCGCCCCCCGGTGCCTCTATCGTAGTCAATTCGGTCCTCGTACCAGTTCAGGCCCAGATGACCTGATCATCAGGCCCAGCTACTGGGCCAGATCCCCGACGGGAGGTGGTTCTTCGACGAGCACTTCCGACAGCTTTCTCCAAAGCTGATCAGCGCTGCCTCTGCCCTTGGGCGACTCTTACCCAATTTGGGTGGAGCCAGCGTCGCGACGAGACGGCTATACACGAGGTTGTCCGGTCAATGGCGCTGTATGGTGCGCCGGCGTGGGCGGCGGCTCTGACCGCCCAGAATAGGGCTCGCCTCTAGCGCCCTCAGAGGGTATTGGCGGTTAGAGCCATACGCGGTTACCGCACCGTATCGACGGAGGCGGCGTTCGCCTTGGCTGGAACTCCCCCGTGGGATTTGGAGGCGGAAGGGCTCGTCGAAGTTTATCGGCGTACGGCTGACTTCCGGGCGGGTAGCGGCATACGGCCCCCGCTCGAAGAGATACACGAGTGGCGTGAAGCCGCTCGTCGAGCCACGATGGCTCGTTGGTCATTCCGGTTGGAGACTCCTCGTGCTGGCTTTGCCCTCGTGGCGGCTCTCCAGCCGGTCATCGCCGAGTGTACTAGTGTTACTAACTAGTTATAAACTACTAGTCAGGAAACATCTTTTTTAAAAATACGTTAACTTTAATAATGCTCGTTGTGCCCGTTCTATTTCCATCATTTTTGATTTTGCAGCTCCTCCCATATAAGGACACAATAAATAATAATGGACTATGCTAAAGATGTGTAGATTTGCTTTAAGATATCCCTAAATGAGCCTTGTGTATTTACATGGTTAGAAGGTACTACATGTCTTAAGGTCTTAAAAATCCATATTAATTTTCTAACTCTAACAGTGAGCTGATCAATATGGGAGTGCCAGGACAGTCGTTGGTCAACTATCACTCCCAGGTATTTTGTTTTTTCTACCTTTTCTATTGTAGGGCAGTCATATGCGATTGATTTCGTAAGCCCACCACACGAGTGTATCCGAAGACGGAATTATAATTCTGGTTGCAAATGATTTTGAATACTGTAACAGACATAGTTTGTTTTTGATGTGTTAAGCGTTAAAAGATTGTTTTTCAACCATTCTGCTACATCTCTCATCCCAGCTTCTGCATTTTCTTTTACCACAGCCCAGGTTTTACCACTGAAGACGCCGACCGCCTTATTATCGGTACACTAATCGTTAGTATATATAAGAAACTGTGTATGACCAAGCACACTGCCCTGTGTAATGCCATATGATACAGCGGAGTTCCCACCAGTGTGCTGGTTGAGACTCATTCTTTGCATTCTGTCTGACAAATAACTGCTAAAGAGAGACAATTCAGCAGCTCTTAGCTCAAGCTTTGCAAGCTTGTGCACAAGAATGGGAACAGAGACGGTGTCAAACGCTTTCTTGAGGTCTAAAAATATCGAGAGGCAATTGTGTCCCGTGTCAAGCTGCTCAGCAACCAATTAGGTTACAGCCAAAATTGCGTCTTCAGTAGACACTCCTTGTCTAAAGCCGAACTGGAAGGTGGATAACAGCTTATATCTCGCTCGAATTCGTTAGTCTATGATTAAGGAGTTTCTCAAGTATCTTTGAAATAGCTGGGAGTACAGCAATTGGCCTGTAGTTGCCGACATCGTTTCTATCACCACTCTTATACACTGGAGTAATGATCGCTTTCTTTAATAGCGCTGGGAACATATCTTGTCGAAAACAAAGGTTAAAAAGGTGCATAAGTATTGGGACTAGTTCATTCTTTGCAAATTTTAGAAAAACTAGCAGGTATATTGTCCCAACGATGTTGATGTTGATGTTTCCCTATGCTCGCAAAGTAACCATTAATATAATTAGAGGATTCGGTGGGATCATTTCTAAGGTTCATCAATTCCGAGTTGATGTTATGTAGTTCACTACAATAGGTTACACGTTTTATGGTTTGCCATAGAAGTTTGTTGTTTTTAACCGAATTAGCAAGGAGATCTTGTTCACATTTTCTTTTAAGTTTTTTGATAAGGTTATTGCAATAGTTTTTAAAACGTTTATACGTGACCTTCAATAGTATCTATCTGTACCTACCTGTATCTGTATCTACCTGTATCTGTCCCATCGTAGCTTCATCTGCAAATTGTGCCTATGCCTATTGCAACGTAATGTGCCGGGTGTTATCCAGGTCTTTAGAGTGCGTTTGTGTTTAGGAATATTACTTGTTGTGGTGCTAACTCTTAGAGACTCAGTAATTGTATCGATTAAAGTTTGTGTGGCAAGGGTAGGATCGTCACAAAACATCAATCTCGAGATAATTTTTTGTTGTAGTACACTAAGACCAATTGGGTAGTCAATTTTCGTTTTAGTCTTGATTACAAGATTGTTGACCTTAGATTTAGCGATAGAGAGAAGGATGGTGAAATGATCTGTTACAGTGGTTTGTAGGACGGCAATAAATGCTGAGTACTTAGTCTTGTTAATTTATAACATATAGTGGTCTACTAAACAGTTGTAATCTCTAGTGGATAAGTATGGCCAGCCAATATTCCATAGTTAGAAAGAGCATTTAGGTAGTTAACTCTGTTGTTGTATTCATAAGTTGGTTCGATTTCTTTAGGTGCAAGATTAATATTGATGTCACCAGCTCTTATGATATTGTTCTGGCCAGTTAAGGTATCTAAGTGAAACGAGAGTGATTCTATAAACCCGTGGTGGTACTATTGGATGGAGAGCGGTAGATACACAATATAGTGTTAGAAAGAACTTCGAAGTTGAAGACATGACGCATTAACCAATTTGACTTCCTTTAATTTACTTTGTAAGACTTTCTTAATATATATAACCACCCCGTCGTTCTGGTTGAGATGAACTGTAGTACAGAAGAAATTTTAATTGTCAAGTTGCAAGATTTACTTGTGTTTAATTTACATTTGCTTAATATTAGGATATCCACACTAAAGGGGAAGTTAGACAATGTCACCAATAAATCATCAAAATTGTGATAAATACTACGAATATTTTGTGATACTATTGTAAGGTCGTTTTTATTCATAACCATCATGATGTGAGCTCGTTATAGTTACATGCTATTGCCTGAGGAATTTCAACTTTGTCTATTACGTTTATATTATGGATTACTTCAAGCATTCATATAGGGTGTCGGAGACAAGTAAGTCAATCCATGGACAATACGACACTTAAAATCCACAATTTCATGTGTTCACATTTCAACATATGTGTAATGTAAATGTGAATTGTTGTATAGCGTAGATTTGTATGAGTTTGTGTATTTGTGTGAAGTGGAATTAATGTGGCGTGGGTTCAAGTATGGTCGTGGTTTGAAATAACGCGTTGTAAGAATTATTTTTACATTTTTACAAGTTATAATTAAAAATAATTGGTGTGGTGATATTGGACTAAGCATAATTAAGGTAGTAATTATTCTAACTATATTAGGAACATGCATTAAAGAGATCGTAGTAGTCAGCGGGCGATTACCTCGGACAATAGACCTTGCAGCTGATAATCAGCTAGTGCGCATATTTTGACGCTGTTCATCAGTTGGTGTACCTGATTTTCATGTATAATCATAATAATTGGTGAGTGTTCGTTTTCTCTTATATACACTTTTCCGTATGCAGTCCAGCAAAATTTAAAGTTCTGTGTCTTCGCTAAGTCACGAGCTAAGAAATACAAGCGTGCGCCTTTTGGGGTTAAGTGCTCGGATAAATATATAGGGGTATCTTTATTTACTTTAAAACCTAGGTGTTTGGCACACAACTTACTTTTATTCCTGATATTAAATGACTTAGTGGATCTTAGAAAGTTATTCTTCAGTAATGTGGACTTAGTTTCCACAACAACGGGTAGGCTTTTGTTTTCAGCTGATTTTGGTTTCATACGGTAAATATCAGTGATATCCGATTTTAATATGGTGCAGTCTATAGTCTCAGAAAGACTCGTGCCAAAGCCAATATAATTTTCCTTGTTTTCAGTACATGTTTTTGGGACATTTTTAATTTCAAAACTGGACTTTCGGCTAATCGTTTGCATTTCGTCCATTTTATTCTCCTGCCTCCATCTCCAATTCTTCAATTCTCTGCCTAAACTCCTCATTTTGTGCCGCGAGAAAAGACACCGTATTTTCAATGTTGTGGTTTGATTGTTTGTGTATTTATGTATTTACATATGTATGTATGTATTTAAGTATATACATTTACATGTATGTATATATATATATGTAAATATATATGTATGTATGTATTTATGTATACTAGTGGTCGCCCAGTGGTCGAAATTCGACCATAATACATTTAAATTGTGAGTGACGATGATTAATACGCTCTTGTAATCTATAATTAATAGCAGTGTCAATATCATAAAAATATAGTTGTGCATAACATAGTGAACGACCATATGCGGCAGTCATTGGGCCTGATATGTGACAGAAACATCATGTATTTTGAAATGATACACTCCACTTGTAACTGCCTTAGCAATTTTGGCTTCTGAGCTAACCATAGCAAATCATGAATTATATTTCCTAATATTCTCAAATTAATTTTTTGATTTACTCTTTATTGAAGGTTCATTTGAAGTAAGTCCATCATACAATAATTTAAAATATTCATTTTGACTTAAGGGTGATAATATTGCTTTACCCTTATGACAACATGAAGTGAATGCAGTTCGGCCGCCTAAAGTCACTTTAGATTCAAAATTCAAAACCTGCACTCTAAATTCATTAATCCACAATCATAACTTAAAAATACATTTGGAATGACATTTAGAGCACATTTAAATGTATCTTTCAAAATCATATTACTATCGAATACTACTGATGAGGAATTATTCCTTCCTCTTAGAGAAATATTCCTTCTTCTTTGTTTCTGTTTCTTCAAAACTACGCAACGGATTTTGATGCCTATAAATAGCGCGTCGGAGGCCGCGATTTCCCTGTTGCACTTTGAATTTTGCAGCGATCGGGCGCGTTTATTATCGGAGCTCTCTAGCGAGGAAAATAACATACTTAATAAAAACGTTTTTTTCAGTGCGACAATGTATCAGTAATTATAAGTAAGTTGCGATAAATAATTGTATGATAGTTTTAAAATACAAATGATATTCTATTCTAATGTTATTTTTTAAATCGCGCTTATAGTAATTATAAGTACATAAAGTTAGATAACATTAGATTAAATAAAAATCAATTTAATATTAGGGAAATTGTTTACAAAAATCGTAATTTAAGGTGAGGTATTTAAGTTAAGAAAAAGAACTTACTAGAATAGGTATCTTTTGTTGTTGATTATCTTTTGTTTTTAGTCGAACGAATAGCACATTATTTATTAAGTATTTTTAATTTAATTTAAATCGTTGTTAAAGTTGAGGTATTTCAGTTAAAAAAAAGAACTGAATTGAATAGGTATCTTTTGTTTTTTATATATATGGCGCTATATAGTGCACCAGTGTGGGCGGCGGCTCTAACTGTCCAGAATAGGGCTCGCGTCTGGTGCCCTCAGAGGATATTGGTGGTTAGAGCCATCCGCGGTTACCGCACCGTATCGACGGAGGCGGCGTGTGCCTTGGCCGGAACTCCGCCGTGGGATTTGGAGGCGGCAGTGCTCGCTGAAGTTTATCGGCGGACAGCTTACTTTCGGGCGGGTAGCGGCCCACAGCCCCCGCCCGAAGAGATACGCGAGTGGCGTGAGGCCACTCGTTGAGTCACGATGGCTCGTTGGTTAGCCCGGCTGGAGGCTTCACGTGCTGGCTTTGCCGTCGTGGAGACTCTCCAGCCGGTCATGGCCGAGTGGGCAGGGCGACAGCATAGGACCCTTTCCTTCCGACTGACGCACCTTGGTCCTTTCCGGGCACGAGTGCGTCGAGTATCTGCACTTGGTCGCCAGAAGGGAGTGAAGTCCCGCCTGTCACCACTGCGACTGCAGTGAGGACTCGGCTCAGCACACGTTGGCGGTTTGTTTCGCCTAGGCGGTGCAGCGTGGGGTCCTCACTGCAGTTATTGTAGGAGATCTCTCGCTACCAGCTATCATACGCTCCATGGCCGGTAGCGACAGTTGTTTTACCGCGGTCACAACCTTCTGCGAAGACGTAATTACGCGGAAGGAGGCAGCGGAGGAGGCCCGGGAGGACGACCTCAACTCAATTCAAAGGACTCAAATTGTCGCCGGCGAGCAGGGCGTCGGAGGCGCACGTACCAGTGCCTCATGCCGCCTAGAGTGTTGTCGCGGGTGAACGGGACGGGTTTTCACCTCCATCCGCTACAAGGGCCAGCCGCGAGGAGGCGACGTCCGCGTTTGTCGTATGTCGCCTAAAAATAGAGAGTTTATCCGCAGATGGTGCTCACGTTAGCGGGCAGGCGCTAGGAGGGATCTGGATGTCGTAATAGCAGCTGTTCCCGGATCCCTTTTATCTCAGGTACAGAATGGCA
Organism: Hypercompe scribonia; assembly: GCA_949316085.1. Lineage (NCBI taxonomy): Eukaryota > Metazoa > Arthropoda > Insecta > Lepidoptera > Erebidae > Hypercompe > Hypercompe scribonia. The sequence continues at coordinate 12,195,547 of OX438977.1, read as the reverse complement.
CACCGTGTGGTTTTAGTCGGTTCATAACACCCCGCCGTTCTGCTACATTTTTTAATCATATAATTAAAGTTCACTACAAGCAAGTCTTATTAATGAAGTGAAAGTATTTCTATCAGCATCTTTTTCACTGCCAGTAAAAATATGAAAAAACCGAATTTAATGCAAAATGTGACCTGTGCCAATGCAAAGGAATGCTTGTTTACAGTAACAAAAGTAGTGTAGCAAATATCTCATAGTATCCAAGCAAACATACGACACAACAGTTTGAATAAGAACGCAGTAAGTATTAATGAACGTGCAACAACAATTGCTAATAATGTTACATAAGTTAGGTCTTAATTTTGAAACTAAATGAAACTAGAATAACTAGACGAAAACAAGCTATAAGGGTTTATATTATTATGAATATTGAATACTTGGTTTTTATGTTATAATAGAAACCTAAACAATCTTTTAAATTAATTGCAATTTTATTCTATTTTTGAATGAAACAGTTAAACGTGCAGCACTTTTTTCACACGTCTCAAATTAGACTAACCCCGGTATATTAAAAACATACTTTAATATTTCTATATACAATATATCTATGCATCGTCTAACGTCGTTTCAGTTCGGCAGACTTCGACATGGTGTTTGTGTGCGCGCGACTAGACGTATGCATGTAGACTACGAATCTCGCACGGATCGAGACGAACTGCTCTAATAGCTTTACTGCGGCAGTCCCCGAATGCTACACGTATTACTTTATACGATTTTTTAAATGTTAACTAATTCGTGGCTCTATAATTAATAAAAACTATGCAGCACAAACAAATGTGGTGGTGTGAAGAGATCATTGCAAGCGTCTTTAATTCAGCCAAGATTCAACCCAATTTAATTCAACACGTAAATATCTTTTATTTATTTGTCCTAATTAGTGATAGGTAACGATAGGGACACACACACACATACCTATAACCCCTAAAGTGGTAATTCCTAAAAGTAACAATATTATTCTAAGTATCCTTGAACGACTTCTAAATACTGGTGAAACATAAAAATCTACTAGGTAATAAGCTACCAAGTAATAGGCTACCTATAACGAAATCAAAGTATCATTAGATTAAACTTGTCACGCCAGGTTTTTTTCGGATATCGTTACTTTCCAGGCGAGATGAAAGATACTACAGGAAAAAAATAAAGCGTATGCGTCTCTAGACGCCCGGCCCGACTGCAGTGATAAACTAATCTAAGTTTTAACCATTTAATTTTGAAATTGTTTCATTAAAGACAAGCTTTTATTATAGACAAGCTATATTAATATGATAATATAAGGAAAGATCATAGATATATCATATATATATCTATAACCAAATAAATGATCATCTGTGCAATGATCATGATCACATTTCACAATTATTTGACCTAATTTTTACACCGCGTCCTTATTTATTGCTGTAGATGTGGTGTTTTAAGTTAATAATATTATTAAATGTTATTATTAAAAGATAAAAATAAGAAACATCATTCTCAAAAAGCAGTTAGGTGTAATTCTATAATAGTTTATACGTTTTTTTTTTATATTTAAAATAATGAAATTTTAAATAACTCTTCCTTACGATATTGCGGTCACGTTCAAATTACTTACTTGTATAGTTTCTAGAAAGAGGCAGACTAAAAGTTTATACTCAAAACTGGGACAGCGGGTAACTTACTATATTTCAGTTTCCACTGAATTTTCACTAAGTCCAACAGTCATGACTGCTCTTGGAGTTACCATATTTATTTTAAGTTTTAGATGTAAATTTAACTTCATCGTTGTTCTAGTACTAGGGGTAAGTCTTATTTTTCTTTATTTTTCTTGTAGTGTTCGAGTCTATAGATTTTTTAATGTAGAGAAATCTTCAAAAACCTGATGTATCTTTTAAAATGCTATATTAGCAAACACATATTTAAAATAAAAAAAATAAAATAAATGGTAACGGTAGGTAATTTCGACTGAACAAAATTGCTTACCAAAATACTAGATATGAGAATTTTTAGGTATGTAACCAATTTTTCATGTACATTTTAATATGTTTAAAATTTTTATATATGTTTTCTATTTAAGTTTGAAAAGTTGAGAACTGGCAAATTAGGAACGACAGAGAATTGTAGAAAATAAATAATAGAATTTATTTCATAATTTATGTAGGTACAGAAGAAGCAAATTTTCTAACAGCATATATTACAAAATTTAAATTATATGAAATTAAATACTTTAACAGGAAAATTCTTAGCTTAAGTTACATTAGTCATTGTAACTGTTGTAATATATGGCTAAAGTAATAATCACAAACCATCGCAGCGCTGCCTCACTAGAGTGTGCGCTCCCGATGCATCTAGTCCCTATATTTTATTGTCTGTAGACACACAGCTCTATATAAGAAAATGTGGTGTCCTGAATACAAGTTCATTGATAATTATAACGGATATTCCCATTTAATGTAACCTACGGTCTTATTTAACAGTAATAAAAAAGGAATCTAAAATTTCGACTGTAATTTGAACACCAAGTAATTAATGTCACTACCAGCCGTTGATAAGGTAAATAAGCATATACTTGTAAGTGGTTTCTGTAAGCTACTCTTAACAACAAAGTAGTGACCGTAAACACCAATGAATCTGTAGAAAACGGCTGGCCTGCTGGTCAGTACGTAAGTAGATAAATTTGCACTATTTTATCCTCTACCCGTACCAGAAAGGTGGCGAATGCAGTTTGCATCGCATTACTATGTTAATTGCTTTAAAACTCTCATGTATATTTATTGTTTTTCACCTCTGTTGCTGTAATGAATAACTAATTTTTATTTTCCTTTTTTTATCATCAATGTGAAATAAAAAGAATATGACAACTAAAGCGGTAACTGTGATGACTTCTAAAGTTACAAAATTATTAAAGCAAAAGCTTAACGTTTGTTCCTAACTATCATTCTTAGTGTCGGCTTTGGTCGAAATAAAAATGTAAAGGAAAACTGATATTTCCATTATTTATTATTGGCAGCGTGGTATAGTGGGACAAACCTGTTTTCTAAGAAGAGGTCTATATCCAAGTCTGGAATATTAAAGGGTGTTGACAATGATGGTGTCCTATATATATAGTATAACTATAAGTAATTAATAAAAATACTATTGTTTTTGAAATTTCTTTTTACAATTACTTATCTTTTGACCGATCGACATTAAAATGTAGATAGAAATAATAATGATATGGTCAATGATCATTTTAACATGACAAGGGAGCCCATCATATCAATTCATATAATATTCATTGGGTAATTGCATAAATTGTTATCGTCATAGTTCAGCACTGAAATCTGTCATTTAGCAATGTTGATGACTTATTCACAAACTTTTTCACTAAAATCATCCACAAATACTAACCATACAAACTTAACTACCTCATGTACTACCTCAATTATTTGATAATACCTAACTAACAGACAAATGCAGTAATATATGCGATAACTACAGCTTTATAAAAACAACTCATATGGTCTGTTAGGGCATGAATTATTGTTCTTGATGTATGTACGTTCGTATAAAATTTTTCTTCCACAAGAAGTATTATTTGATATTTATTTTTGTATAGTTTTTGGTAGTATTTTTGAGAAAATTTGGATCAATTTAGCTCTCATCCCTTCAGGTTTAGCGAACAAATAGATTGCTGCTTGCCACCACTCTCATTTACCTCACTATTTTCCTTTACTACTATATACAGTTCTTAAATTAAATGTGCTACGGTTTAGTTAAAATTTGAAAAAAAAGGGATAAAAAACAAATTGATACATTATAAAAATTGTTTATTTAAAAGTTAATTAGTTGTAAGTTATTTTTGAAAAATTGTCTAGAAGACCACCGTTTCGACGTTTGCATTATTTTAGACGAGCACCAAATTTTCAAATACTCGACGGCAAAGAGACCACGAGATCGGCGACATCCCTACGCTGATTTTTTCTTTTAGTTGACGTAATGTATTTGGTTTATTGATGTAGATACTAGAGACTTCTGGGTGGCTATGCAATATCACCTTGCCTGGCAATCAATTTTTCCAGAAACATGTCTTTGACCACCGGCAGGGACTCATTGGACGTGTGACAAGTGGCTCTATCTTGTTGAAACCATGTGTTACGACTGTAGCCAGCAAATTCCAGGAAAAATTTCATAAATTCAGCAGAATTATCAGTAGCTGAACGGCTGCGAGTATCTTAGGAAAAGTAGGGTCCAATGATTCCTTTTGCTGAAACTACAGCCCATACAGTTACCTTGGGAGAATAAAGTGGCCTCTTCTGTTTGTCTTTGATATTTTCACTACTCTAATACCTACAATTCTGTTTGTTCACATGTCCGTTCAGATGAAAATGGTCTTCACTAGAAAATACATAAACATTGTTTCGGTATACGACATGCACAAATTTAAATCATTAGGTTTTAGGTCCTGCACTAAATGGATCTTATGTAAAATTTCAAATGTAATTTCAAAATATGGTGTAATGATGTGCAGGATAACCCTAATTCAGCCAAACAGAAGCAGAAACTTGCTGCACGTTCTCTTTGGTCCGAGAAGTCCGTGGGCCTCCAATTTGTTTCACATTTAACGTAGATCGTGTCTCTTCGAATTTTTTGACCCATTTCTTTATTAAAGGAGTACTCGGACACTGATTTAAGTCGTGTAAATCATACTCAACGCGAAATAAGCGTCTAACAGTAGTAAACAAACTGTTGTTTAAATGAAACTGTTTTACACAGTTAGCGCGATGCTGACTCGTGAAGCAATTCATTGTGACAAAATTTTCAAGAAACGAACTAGTGATCAGATCCCTCCCTGCACCCCGAGCGGCATTTGTTTGCGAGGGATGTCTAAATGTTAACGAGTTTTTGAACCACTCTGTACAAGTCCAAACTATTATACAAGTTATTTATTAAATATGAATTTGATTCGTTATCCGACATGTAACTAAAAAACGTGTTTTGCTATTTAACCGTGCCATACCCACTTTCAATATGAATGCTAATTTGTTCGAGCGCATTGTTTCATTACGGCGGAATGGAAGAAAAACATGAAATGCGCATGATTGTTTGTTATAATACTCTTATTTAACACTTGTGAAGGCTAACTCGTGAATTTAAAAGACAATTCTGTATACACTCATATATTTACAGTTACAAGTTCATGGCAGCAGTGAGTTAAGGTCAGTTTTTGGACGTGACCTTATATAATAATATTATTTTGTATCTAACAATGAAAAACTAATAAGAAAATTGTTTATACACGTATGAATGTTTAACATTCTATATAGTATTATGGCTGACTGTTTTATATTTAAGAGAGTCATTATTATTAAAAGGCTTAGCCGTTAATGAAAAACGTAACCTTAGAGGATTGAGTAAGAGTTGTGAAAGAACATCTAACATTTTCTGTATAGTAGGTTGTAGGCTTGAAATTTGTTTCAATACGACATTTTCTGCTTTGTTAGTTATTATTGTGATTCAAAACCAATATCGAAACCAGCTAATAAAAAGACCGTATTAAGTTAGACGCGGGTTCCTAATATTTTACAAAGGTATGTCTCTGATTGGTATCCGGTTAACATAAATTTTGTCCGTGATATTAGATTGCGGTGGTCCCAAACAAGATTTGTGACTCGATTTTGGGATTATTCGATATATTGCCACTATGTAGTAATGTGATTCGATTTTTTTATATTTCTTTTTAATCCTTTCGTGAGTTTTTTAATCGATAAAGTCATAGTTCTATACATAATATTCATTCATATTTTTATAGGTAGTAGAGCCACGCTGATTTCAGCATGAACGGGCCGGCTCGACCGGGGCAGTACTACCCTCCCACAGAAGATCAACCTAAAGCGACAGCATCCGTGCTGTTGTGTTTCGTTGGTGAGTGTGAGACTGGAGGCCCATTGATGCAGGGGTGACAGTTGTCGTGATAAGTGTATGCAATACAATGCTACGATGACTGTCATGTCTTTTATGTTCTCAAGTTAGGCGTAAAAAGCATCTTAATAGGCCGCCATAGTGTGGGTCACCATACTGCATTGTCAGCATTAGCAACGAGTATGGTGACTACAACTTTTAGATTCTATTCATGCTTTCCATCAGGCAGAATAGAGTCACTTTGGTAGGCTCTTGAAAAAAAAAAACATCAATAATTTTTTGTGACTGTATTCATTTGCAGGTACAATTTCGCAACTTTAATTTTTAATTAAAAAATGTAAATGAAAATAAATGAACATGAAACCATTATACCTATTGTTTCGACTATTGCGTCAAACAAGCATTAAAAATAGTAAAATCAAAATTAAACCGAAAGAGAAGAAAATAAAGATCCTATAAACGTAAGAATAGGAGTACTTATACGCTGGGAAAGAGATTGTAAGATCGATATTGGTATTATTCGAGCAAGATAGTCGTACTCGTATACTTCTAACATCTATCAACCTTTTACCTCTAATTTAGGTCTTCTTTACTCTATTGTTAAACTTTTACGTAATGTATTTAATTATAATAAATAATGTGTATTCTATGATAATCAATCAATTAATATAAATTCGTTTTTCATTCTTTCGCCAGCAGCTTTTAATAGTCCATTGCTGGACATTGGTCTCACCTTCGAAAGGTTTTGGGCCACCGTTTATTTATATTATAATAATCATTTTAAGAATTTTTTATTGATAAATGGGATTGCCGTTTGTCGTCAAACTAAACTGACAGTACCACATCTCCTGTAACACAGGTTGTTACCTACCACAGGAAACAGAGTACCATTGTATCTCAATAATGCATATACCAATAAAAGAAATTATTATTAAAAAAAAAAAGAACTGATTGAGTGATGATAAAAAACGAGGGTAGGGTAATTATCTTTCTTCACAAGTTTATAGTTATAGTTCTGTATAATTCGTTGTATGCAAAAGTTTTCTTATATGTTTACAAGTTTACCTTTTACCTTAAGTTTGTTTGTTATTAACAACTAAACATAAAATAAATAACAACGCACAATCTGTAACTTGTTCTGAGAAAATAATATAAACACCATTCAGTTATTCGTGAAAAATACATTTAGTATAATGAAACCAGCATATGATGGCAAAAACGTATGTCTATAGAAATAAAAAGTGTTCAACGTCAATTTGCAAGCGTTCTATCGGAAATTATGTCCATGTATGTGTGAAACTTGGCAGGCATTGGTACCGTTCAGGGTGTTGTACACACTTGGTATATGGTTTACCAAGTCGTCACACAGAGGAACTTTTTTTGTTATTTAGTTATCTGTTCTTCAACAATAAGCCATCTGTCTGTTACCTTATTTTCAGTTATTTTTAAAACAAAGCAGTTGATTTAACTTAGAAATATATTAAGAAATACGTTTCTAAATATATATTTTTTTAAATGAACGAATTTCGAAAAAAAAAATATGTGTAGTTATCTTGAAAATAATTGTTTCAGATTCGATTCAGCATACACACAGTTATGAGTATGTAATATACCATAATCAATTTTGTTATATGGGAATATTCGTTCTTAGGATGCTTATAAGTTCTTCACGACATAAATATCATTTTTATGCTTCTCCTAAAGAACAAAGTACAACTACTAAGTTGGCATTTGTTATTAGCAGAATGAATATTGACTCATTACTCACTCAAAATATTATTGATACAATACAACAATATTTACAACAGTAAGTGTTCGAGGAAAGATTGCAAGTTGGGAAAGAGTATCATGTCTCTGATTGATATTACAGTTCTCTCTTATCAATGATTTACTCGTTCCTTTGCAAATGCCTAGTCTAGTATATTCATATAGTATTTTTTTTATTGGGGTAAACATAACTGGACAACAATACTAATACAGATACTAGAAATAGTTATGTTAATCGAAAAAATCTTAAAATTGTAAGTAACTTTTTAGTAAACAAATATTTTTACCTCACAACAAACATTGCCTAACAGAATGGACCGCACTACAGGTAAAAAAAGCAAACAAGATTTTAATTAGTAAAATATATACATAGATAAGAGTATTATTGAAATAGCCTATTAAACTTGTACATTAGAACAGAAGTATTTGTTCCTGTTTCTAATTTCTGATAATGCTAAAAATATGTTATGACATTGAACGGCATAAGGATCGTATAAAAACTTGTTACATAAAGAAAGAGCTAAGCAACTTTAGTTTGTAGGAAGAAATTTAGGTAACGAGAAAGTTTAAAACATTAAGTGAGAATGCCCATAAAAGGTTAACTAACATTAAATTAGATTGCTTAACAATATATCGATTATCTAAAATATTTTATAAAATACTAAAATCTTTTCACTATTCTGTAATCTGCTTGCTATCCTACTAGGTACACTGGTACAAAATGATAGGGCCAATGGCGCTGTGACATTATTACACACAATTTGCTGTACGCCTACAATAAGTTTGCGTCTTGTTCACTCACATATTGAAACGTATTTTCTGGCTAGAGACTAGGTCTTATATTTATTAGATTGTAAACGAAACTTCTGTTTAATTAACGGTTACCTGTTGTTGTAAGAAAATCTTATTTGTGATTTGTAGCTAGATCTATTTATGGTATTATTTTAATTAGATTTATATTAAGCTCAGATCTTGCTAAATAGAGTTTAGAAATTATATTTTTTGTGTTATATTTTTTTCATTGAGTTTAATGAAATTCTAATTATGTTAACAATGCTAACATAAATTTGTTCTTCGCTTAAGGATGTATTGTTATAATTATTTTGCAAGTTATTAGACTTTTGAAACTAAGATAGCATGGCTATAAACATTATTCGTCTCCTAAGTTTTATTTATGTAATATTATATTCAAATATGTTACAACGGATGGGTATTTTATGCTGACAGCGAAAATCGGTTATTGTGGTATACGCTAAGGGAGGCCTATGTACTGTCGCACCCTGTCTGCTCTCTTACTGCAACGCGGACATCCTTGGCCGTCGGAGTCGTCCAGGCCCGAGATGCGCAACTCAGCACACTTGGTACGCCTGGCGATTTTAACACCATCCGCGGCCGCAAACATGTCCCACATCTTCTCGGCAAACATATCAGCTGTCTCTGCACCTTCGGCTCCAGGGAACTCGAGGATACGAACTCCCTTCTGGGCGAGGCGCAGCCTGAGTCCTTCCGTCCCGATGTCATTGCCGAAACTAGCCCGGGCCCTCTGGAAGATGGCCGCGTAAGACAGTCCGCCGTTAACCGCCTCCGGTGATACGGTGACCACCACCGCCGCGGTTCTGGGCACCTGCAGCTTGCGCGGCTTCTTCGTGGTGGCCACTCCCACCGATAGCGACTGTGGGGTAGAGGCTGCTTTTTGAACAGCCTTTTTATCCCGCTTTCGGGACTTCTTAACCCCCCGACTACTAACCAACCATCCGTGAAAGGGGCAGATATGGGGAAAGCAGACGTAGAGGTGTCAGGTACAGCGGCTGGAGTGGAGGGCGGAGGGAATTCCGCTCTAGACTTGGCCACCGTTTTGCACCCTGACCTCGGTGTGCCTGTCTTGGCTGTTGCTTTAGCCGCCTGTCGTGCCCTCGGAGCAACCACAGGAGCGGTAGACACAGACGCCACCGCCGCATAGGACACACGACCGCCGATACGGTCTTCGGTCTATTTGCTGCGAGCGGCGGTCGGACAACAGGGGCTGGAGGCAGCCTTGCCTCAAGGCCAGCGAGACACTCGTCCATCTAGCGCCACACTGCATCCGTTATTTGGTGCAGGTTGGCATCAGAAATAATCCCGAGGTTGGAAGAGGGGGTAAGTTGTGACGGAGACGAGCCTGCTTGTTCGGGGCAATCTGTCCGGAATTGAGCAAACTGAACACTGAGCTCAGTCACGTTGATCAGGTTGATCGAGAAGTAAACACCATAAACGGTGATCCCCCCACTCGGCAGCAACATATTCAGTGCCCTTGTCTCTTAGCGACAAGGGCGGGAAATGAGCCGACGACTGCAACGGAGCCATCCCGGTCACCCAACCAATTCGGTCGAGGAGGAACATAATAGGGCTCCGTTGTATTCAAGAACCTATCTAACCTCCTTTCATATCTAGAAAATTGTATTTAAGAGCCGTATTTTGACAACAACCACCAATAACTCAGCCCACCCCTTAATACCTAACTAAGATTATTTATCCACAATTTATGTTCAGGGAAGGGTTATCTATGGTGTTCGGAGGTGAATTTATACGTTCGTATGACTGTAGTTCGTAGGATTCGATATCCTGTAGGTCAGTAGTAGTGATAGCAGGAAAATTAAAATAAAAAAAATAAAAGTTAAGTTGAAATTAAAAGCCAATTATTATAGTCTTTTGTAATAAAAAAAATAAGCCAAAATGGCAAAGAACCAAGTTTTAATATTAGTTTTAAATTATTTACTGTTGCTCAGAGCTCACATATAACCTCCTCTGGCATAAAAAGTGCAAAATTTCAAATTTTCGATTAAGTAAGTAACGAAAGAGTAAAGTATAACTAAAAAGCCACTCAAATACTTTTTTTGATATTATCTAGTAGAGAATGTCTTATTTGTTACTTCTATCGTTTATAAGAAAAGAGATGATTAAAAATACTTCATTATTATACCTCGACAAATGAAAAAGTTCTTATTAAATAATTAAACATCAATAATTCTGTCTTCGCTTGCAAATAGTACTATCACGTAGCCAAATCAGTAACCATTTAACACTCAAAGCTCTAGGATTTCCTTGTTGCGTGTGACGTTATGCGGACATCGGACAGTGATTGAAGGTTTATGTTACATCCCAAATTCGGTTTGTATGAGGAACTGGCTCTAGTAATGGATTAATTAAGTCTTAGTACTAATTAGGTTATTAGACCATAAAATGATTGGTCTGTACATAAAGAGCAACATTTTTTAAAGTAATGTTATATTAAATATTTTAAATACAGGACAACCGTCACTTAAAATAAAAATGAACTGAAAATATACTGACAGTGGACCGACTATTGTAACCCTATCAACTAAGTACTATTTTTAAAAAAAGTGTACAAAAATTTCTGATCGAAATTTTTTGAAATTCTTTTTTTTATAATTTCATACTTGAACAATTTGAAACAGACATCTTTATAAACATAATTTGGGAAATAACGTCCTCTTAGATACTTTAGTATGGACGTATTTTTTTCAAACCATTTACAGTACCACTCGATTCTGCGCATTCATATTTTTAAGCTTATATAAAAAGGGATTTTTTTTGTTTTTTAATATTAAAATATTCAATCTTTATTAGAACCTCGAACAGTCTGTTAAAATCAGAATTTCCTACCAGTCTTGCTGACGTTACAACACCTACGTCATGTATATTATTAAAGGAAACTCTGAATGTTGTTGTTACGCATTAAAGAGCTCTGTGATATAATACTCTGTGTGGGTTAGAGTTGTAAGTGAAGATTTAAATGTAATAAAAATATATATACATATGTATATTACAGTTAGAGAAGTAGCTTCTGCCCACGGCTCCGCCTACGTATATACCGATTATTGCGGTAAATAGCAGCCCATGCGTTATTCTGATGTATAAACTAAAAGTTTTGAAAGTTTCACACACAGTAACAGTACAGTAATTTCTGCTTGAAAGTGTAACAAACATTCATAGATTCTTACATTCTTACGAAATTTCACATTTATAATGTTTAAAGTTAAAAAAAAATCTTAAAAAGATACTTAATGAAGAGTCTAGGTATCTTATCATCCGATATTATATCATGTTATGGTATTAATTTTTAGTAGCACGTCTGGTGTTACTCACTGTTGCTTTAGCAGCTGCTAATTCTCTTTTTATTATGAGTACTAAAACTGCTCACCTTAAAGTGTTCGCTCAAGATTTAACTGGCTACTACTGAAATTATTTATTTATTTATTTATTTTTTTCTCGGTGTACCCCATGAAGCAATAACATCTTAATAGCTAACTTAACAAATAGTCCTGCTGTTGGAGATCGTTAAAAGCTTGGAGGACAAATTTCTTGAATTTTGCAAACTTTGCTTCAAGATTGGTGACCGATGCGAATGAGTTGATACCTTTCTGGAGCTTGTCTCTTGACTCAAATTCAGTTATACAAGCGTAGATCAGAACATTTATATCAGCAATAGATTTCAATAGCGACTCCATGTTATTTGTACATCAGAGATGAAACATGTAATGAAGGGTTTAATAACACTTTTACCAGCAGACGGTAGTGTCAGATTATAAAACAATTCAAGAAAAGTGTTAATTTGTTAGTGAAAATTAGAGAGACAGCTTAAAGTTTTCTATTGGTAATATTTTTTATTGTGTGGAAGTGGTACTAGGCCGGTCATGTCCTCAGACGAACCGAAGGTCGCTGGAGCCAAAGTGTGCTAGAGTGGAGACCACGATCGGGCAAATGTAGTGTAGGGCACCATGCAGTGCGATGGACCGACGGCTTGAAGAAGGTGGTTGGCAGCTGATGGATGCGAATTGCCCAAGACCGGGATGGTTAGCGCTCCTAGAAGGAAACATTTGCTCAGTAGTGGATGGCGATAGGTTGATTTGAATATAATTATTAGTGTGGTGACCGGGCCGTTGCCCACCAGGCATGATCACCTCGCCTGGTCGGAGGATCCTGTCTTTGTGTCGGAGGGACATGACAAGTCGTTCTTCCACAGTGGTGACCCCGACATGATTGAAAGCAGCCTTCAACAAAACAGATCAACAACGGCAGCAGCAGCACCACTCCCACAACGTTGAGCGGTAATCAAGTCTCAGCCAGCCAGCCAGCCAGCAACCTCAGCCTCAACAGGGATACACGCAGGTAGCGACCGTTCCAGCCTGGTTACCCTAGGGCCTCATCAGCGTCTAGGCAAATAGCACACTGCACGTACGGTTCACGTAAGAAGAGTATCTCTCTCCCATCTACGCAGCAACCAGCCACTATGCAGCAACCGCCGCGACTCACTGGGGACTTCACCACAGCACGCACCGTGCACCTCATACAACCCCGACTCACTGGAATCTGTGGGCTTCAGCCCCGACTTACTGAGACTAGCGACATTTAGTTCCAACTCACGGGAAATTGCGGCACGCAGTACTGACTCGCTGAAACTACTCACTCCTGGCACTGGCACACCACAACAGAGTATAGACAGCTGATTCATCTCAATACATCGACCTCCGCTCTTAAAGGGGAGTGATGTGGCGACTTCCAAATAAGTACAAAACAGAAAAAACATCCTACAGCGCCATCTAGAGAAGACACATCGAACTACGGAGTATAATGAACATCGGAGCAACTACTAATCCTGTATCGCGAAATAGAGATTCGCGTGGCACTTAGGATATATACAACATCCCAACATCAACTGTTGGGCCGCGGCCTACCAGGCATGATCACCTCGCCTGGTCGGAGGATTCTTTGTGTCGGAGGGACATGACACTCGTTCCCTCCTCTTTAGTAATAATTATTATAAATTTTAAAATGTGTTCCTGGATTCTTGTCGAGAAGTTGCTAGAGACTTAATCTGCTCTTGCTTTGGTCTTGGTGGTTTTTGTAAAAAAATTATAGTTTTTACATATAATTTGAAACTTATAGTTTCTTATATACAGTATATTAAAAGATATATAAAAATATGTATAAAGATATTTACTTATATCAGAGAAATAAAAATAAGCAATATCTGTCTAGTGGACGTGATTTAGAAATCAATTCATATCACGTCACAATCTCTTTCAATCTGAATCAGAAAACGATTTATACATAAATATATTTGTAAAAAATCTGATGCCATTTTATTGATAACATTCTGAAAAATGAAAGCGTGATTTTTTTAAATTTGACATATCAATGACTTTTCAAACGAAAATTAATCTTTCTTATCATTCAAACATAAAGTGCTCAAAACATATAATTCATTTTGAATATCGCTTTTACATTTCAGCTTTAATTTTATGTTTGCTGAATGGGAAACGAATATAATAAAAAGTATTGCTAAACAATTGCTGTATGGAAAATATTTATATAATTTAAGATGGAAATGTAGAAACGTTACCTTTTTCATTTTATACAATAACAGTAGAATTTAATACTGTTATTTATGTAACATAAAATGAATTTTTAATCAAATGCGAATATTCAATCAGAGATATATACTTTTAAAGGTTTAATGCTATATAATCTTTTGCCGCATTGTATATATGTAAATTAATACTAATTTTAATTACTAATTATTTATGTACACAAATAATAAGTGAAGCAAATATTAGTTGGGGTATAGTAATTGTTAGTTTTATAGAGAAACAGTAAACCAGCCAAAAAGAACATTTTTAAAAACCTAGCAAGGATCAACAGGCATACCTAAACTAAAATTATATTTAGAACACAAACAACTCCATTAAGAATATTAGCTTGAAGACCCGGAACTATTGTTTAACTTCTATGCCGTTAAACTTACTAAATCAAAACATTGAAATACACAAGTAAAACGCCCTAAAACAAGTTTATCTGTGAAAAACTAGAAAGTTCGGTACAAAAGCCGATTTAATTACTGTTCTCAAAGATCAAAGTGAAGGCAGACGGAGGAAGTAACTTTACACCGACGTACAAAAGGCAGACATATCGAAAGAACTACTAAAGGAATTTTGCTTGTTAAAATGGTGAGAAGTAAAGTGAGTTTTGTGTGAGTTTATTTATTATTACCACCTACCTCTTTCGTTCAATTGCACAGACCACAAATATGATATTATAAAATAGCGATTCTGTTTCTGATTAGCGATATGTGTAAATCGTATTATGTGTGGTAGATTATATACTCTTTAATACATATAGTTATATAGTCATATAGTTTTTTTTCTTGCTTTATAGGAATGTACCTACCACCTACTAAATATTTTTTAACATTATATTAAAATTATTTTCTAAATCAAAAGTTTAAGTTTAAGTGGATTTTATGCTTGTTTAATTTTCATTTTGAGATATTTGATTCGATATATACTTCACTTGAATTAAAACATTAACGTCCTCGCTGTCTGAAATAATATGCCTAGTTATATGACTTGTTAATGAACATTAGTTTTATCCAGGACTATTATACTGAATTTCAGAGGCTCTGGGAACGTGTAGTACGTGCGATTGTTTTTTTTCATCATCATACTCTACACATATTGTAAAGATTATAATGAAATGGATTTTAATATACTTTTCCTTAGTAGTGGTTACAAAGGTAGAAAAGGCGGTTTAACTTCTTTGTAACGATGTATATTACGTTATTTTTATCTCTAGTCTATTTCATTTTAACTATCTCTTTATTAGACTTTTAGCTATTTATTACATTTTTTTATCATTATTATCAAAAATTTACTTAAGTTGGAATCGTCATTTTCACACTACTTAAAAATATTTGTTTCAAGTAGTTGCCGCTTCATGAAGTTGATAAAGATCAAAGTTATAATACCAGAGTTGTATTAGAAACTATAACTTTCGCATACTCCTTAAAGATACTAAATCAATATAAGTTGTTTGTTATGTTATAGATTGATGTAATTGTAGCGATTTTACTATCCCATACGTTATCAAGTTACTGGTTGTGACGCAGTTATAAAGAAGAATAAAATATTTATACGACAAGCCATTACACCATAAATTAAAAATCTACTCTGAAAAGCTAGCAGGAACTACAAGAGACCAACAAGTATATCTGGTGCAGAGAAGGTAAGGTACTTTTACGTAAAACTGAAGTCATAGTTCTACGGACTGAGAGTGATATTAAAAACATTACTCAACCGTAATTACTTCTATTTTTTTTAAGCATTAGTTTTTCTCTGGTAATAAAATGGTTAGTTTAAAAATGAATGACAAGGTAACATTACCAAACTATGCGACTGCCCAACAGTCTCACGTTATTTTGAACTGCTATCTAGCCCGTGTAATAAATCAGCCTACCTAACTTATCTCCATGTGAACATTCGTTCAAGTTTTTTTTCTAAATTCGAATTAATACTGATTCATTCTATCAAGAATGAGAATTGAAATTGAATGAATTGAGAATGTTATTGTACTGACCGAAGTAGGTTTATCTGAATGTATAAGTTCTTTGTATCACAATTCTAACTATAATTGTATGCATGTACACAAAATTGCGGAACAATTGGAAAGGCGGTGGTATGTTATAATAGTTTATGTACACGAGATTTACAAATTTACGCCCTATAAAGCCACCATGAACCACAGTGAAAGCATTATAAGCAAAATAACTACTAAATACAACGCAACTGCCGTTCTTTTTGCACTTAAGAGATGGCCAGCAACTAGATATCATACCTCAGTAGAACTGTACTTGAACTTAATGAACGAACACGGTCTTGTGTACGAGATTGGATCACACGTCACTGTAACCTCCTTTTCATGTACTGCACATATAAAGGATGATTGTAGTTGTTTGCTCTGGTATGACAAAGTTGTGCTCTCGAAAGAGCTAAATAGTATGAAATTAAATATGGAACGACATAGAGACCCTCATCTTCTCAAACCAAATATATAGTATAATTAAAATTAATATAGATAACTGCTACGAAAAATCTAAATACATAATAAAATTAAGTTACTCTCACAGGAATACAAGAAAATGGGTTAATAATAAGATAATTGAAACATGTAAAATGAAAGATAAAAGGCTAATGGATTTGAAAAAAGACAACATACAATGTAATGAAATTAGAATATACGAATCTACATAATAAATGTAACAAAACTGTAGAAAGATTTAGGAACCAATTTTATAAGAATGACATAAAAATTTTTTTTTATAGTTGTAATGAAATAGGCGTTTGTCTTCCATCTCAGCTGATGGAAAGTGTAGATAATAATAAATACAGAAGTGATCCTAAAAAACTGTGGAAAATATTAAATGAGGTAACAGGTCGACTGAATCCTTCTCTTGATAGCACAAATTTAAAAACATTTAGACAACTAAATTGTTGCAGTTAAAACAATTTGAGAAATCAGTTAAAATTAGCGCCTAAATACAAAGTCTCTCTATTTGACTCTAGCTCGTATGTCAAAGACGCAAACGCTTCCATATCCTTATAAAGCGCAATTGCAAAATTAATTAAAGAAAGTCTAAATAAAAGCACGTACGCAAACGAACTAAAAGTGGGAATAGTTAGACCAATCTATAAAAACGAACCAAGTAACGAATATAGCAACTATAAGCCTATTATTAGTATGTGTATTATTATTCGTATATGTTTAAGATGAATAAGTATTTATGTAGTTTTTTTTTTATTGTAGTATGATTATAGTTTTGCGATTAATATATTTCTTTTATTATTTAAACATTTTCTTATTTCTCTTTTAAATAAAAAGTAAATTTTGGATTTGTGTACTACAAACTATCCTAATTTGTAAATACTTGAAATCCGTACAAAAACTGTCTGTAAGAGATCGCTATGAGCGGTAAGACTGCCGATTGTTACGTTTATACAATTATTTTTCTTTTGTTCCTATTGATACGTGACAATAAAGATAAAATAAAAAAATAAATAAAGCAAATAAGTAATCCAACATAAACCGATGAAAAGATAATATTATAAAATATATAAATAAACACATAATACTTACATGACCAACGTACTCATAACTAAGAAAAAAGAAATAGATGAAAAGTACAAAAAAATCCCTCGTTACCTATAATATCTTATAAAGACGAAACGAACTTATAACAGTTGGTATAAAATAAAAAGTTCATGAAACGTAAACAACTATACTCGGCCGAAAGAAAGATTTGTACGCCTTCCTATCCTCCACCTATTATTTCTTGTACCTGTGAATTGTTATAGATTTGAATACCTGTTTATGACGTGTATGTGAATAAATGAAACGAGACCAATAGGGATTTTATGGATTTTTGGAACGAAGTTCCTTACGGCAGGCTTGGAGGGGATAGGGATTTCGCTGCGGGACCGAACTGAAAAAAATGTGATAGTAAAACCGTAAGTGGAAAAAGTGCGTGGAATAAATCTGTGGAAAAAAGTGCGTGGAATAAAACCGTTAAATGAGACGTGCGCAGGCGCGAAAGCGCGTCATGTGTGCTATTTTATTATTTTAAGGAATTTATTATTTTATTTCCTAAAATACTGAATTTCCTAAATACTTTCTTGTACTTAAATAAAAACTAATCAGCAAAATTTAAGAGAAAAATCAAGAAAACCTACATAAAATTGAGCACGATTTTTTTTGCAAATTGTGTCGATTCCACATTATCCGAAGGAACTTCGTTCCTACCTGGTGTCCCACGACACCATTCATTTTATTATATATTACTGTTTTTCTTATTCAAATAAATAAAAAAAATAACAATAATCGTAGTATTAAGTCTTATTCAAACTTGAAAATAACGACCTGTCAAATTTCATGTTCAAACAACATCACAGAGAACGTGAACAAATGAACAGAATAGATGAGGCCTAAAGTTATACGGAACGAGAAATAATAAATATATGAGTCTAAATTTCGCACTCTTCAAACATTTCACACGATATTACGTTCTACAATGTTACTGTGTGATATATAACTTGTATTTTGCAAGCATTCTTACTAAGGTCACTGCATTTAAACTAATGAATATTCTACAATGAGTTTTATATTCAAAAATAATTGACAGTTGATAAAAGTTTGTGGATCAATTGGAAGCTTCTAAGGTAAAATAAAACAAAGCTACGCACTAATAATTAATTTTAGCCTAAATTTTTGCAAATTTACATTCTCGTACGTAGCTGTCACAACCCTTTGTTGCTGATGTTTGAAACAGAATACTCATGAGCGATTTAAAGGAATACATTATTCGTGTTGATTTCAAATTTTACCGAAATATATTATTTTCACATTAGTGATGTTTCGATACGTAATTCTAAAATCGTTTAAGATATATTTACTATTGACAAAAACAAATTAACAGTATCTACCTCACCTACCATAATAGAACTTCAGTAAATCTGAAAGCGGCACCCGAGTGCTGAAGGCAAGGGTCCATTAGTGGAGGACCCCTGACACCGTGAAAGGGCCTGAAGTACGTAACGGCCTACAAGGGCTGCGACAAAAACTGAAAGAACTCAGATATACATTGTCGCGTTTTGGCTTGATGGTATATAGATTTTTGGATATTAATAAAAGAAATCTATTTTTGTAACCTGAACGCAGGAACAAATATTGCATCAGTAGATAGAAATGTATTTATTTTATAAAACTAGGTATAAAATATTTATAAGCTGTAAACTTCTTGTTAACGGACGATTATGTTGTCATTAAAGACCTTAATCACTCGTACCTAAATAAATACGGTTTGACTTGGTACAGACACACACAGGGAGGGTAAATATTGATATTTTGTAAATATTTAAGTAATGATCATATTATTTAGGCTGTTGGCACAAAATTACTAGTTTTTAATGGAATTGAGAGAAATTTAAAACTAAGTTTTTGTTACACTTGCTTTGTGTACTCTATTTCGCGATACAACGATGATACTTGTATTATTTCCTTTATTCAAAAACCCGTCGTTGGTTATTCGTAAAAAATGCAAAGTAATAAGTCATCAAGGTGATGGAGTAGCGTATGCATTGACACGACTGCTGTCTAATGTAAGGGGGATTGGTGACGTCGCAGGAGACTCTTCATGGTGGCTGTGCGATTCATGGCCGTTTATGGGGCTCCCGTAAGGGTAGAGGCCCTAAAGGCCAACAACGTCGTTCTACTGTAATGACCCCTGCGAGTGCTTTCCATTATAAGGGGGTACCGCACAATTCCGCTTATTAATCGAGCGATCTTATTAGCGAGAGCCATTGCGGCTCCTTATCTCGAGACTCGAGAAATTGAAGATCAGAAATCCGCACTCTATCAGGTTCTCGTGGAGGGTTGGAAGGAACGACTTCCGTCCAAAACGGCGTGGGGTTTTATATCGGTTCGAGTCTGACATAACTAGCTGCGGGTGGTATCCGAGAGGATTTCCGTGCAGACAAAAAAAAAGAAAAGAGTAATAAGTCAAACAAGTGACAGAAAATATATCAATCATTTTCATATAAAAGATTATCAAACTAGCCAGAGACGTATTCGTTTCTACAAAAAAATGGCAATAAAGGGTTCCCATGAAAATAACTAGGCTTTTTTAAAACTAAATATAAGTACCACCGTTAGTTATAATTAATAAAGATCTATGTTATGTTTAATAAATAATTCTATATAAAATATTGAACTTATTGAAGTTATTAAAATGGTTTTTTTTTGTTTAAGTTCATATTGGAAAATCGATTAACGTATGCCTGAAAATATTTATGACGAATATTGTACCTCCTCCTTTTTTTGGTGTCGGTGTACACGTAAGATCCATCAATACAATTGATATGAATTGTAAGACGATTTTATTTCTATTATATTTTCTTCCATTTGTTAATAACACCCACATCGAGTTGCTGATTATCCTGTAATTGCGAGAACAGACGTCCGTGCTTGTTATGTTGGGCTGCAATTATGTCAATTTGTGCCAGTGGTCCAAACTTTAATATTAAATACGTTTCATGAGTAGGGATTCATTTCAGAAAATGGTTTGTGTGCACGTGTTTAAGAAAGTACATTTTATAGTATATAATATACAACTAATACATGTCTTACGAATATAGCCTGTTGGTTATTTATAATATTTATAAAAAATACATTGTTCAAAATGTTATTATAGAATATTTAAAAATTATTTTAAAAAATCTTGGTTTAAATAAAAGCTTGTTAAGCTTTTATTTAAACCAAGACCACAAATTTTGAATACTACAACAAATTAAATAATCGAAAAAAAAAACAAAACAAAAATACAGAAATAAAAGTAAATATAACTACTTATAAAGCTGTAGACGTATCTAACATCTCTATTTAAATTTTATATAATTTGAAGAGGATAAGGAACCAGACTGTGTAGCTCAACAAAATTATGACTAGTACAGCAATAACAAAACGTAAGAAAACGCCAAATAAACCTTTATATTTCATTAGATATGGGAGATAAAACTATTATTACTGTGCAAATTAATTTAGAACTTTAACTTACCTGTACAAAAAGTAAAGCTAGTTGCAAAATTTCGTTTAGTTTTATTAAATTAGATTTTAACAGGGTACGGCTGAAATTTACCTTGTATTCGTTACTGTTTCAAATACCGCCATTGAATAACTTTGTTATTCAATACTGAACTCTGTTAATTAATTTTCATATGTTTTCAATCGCAAACTACCAACACAAAGACTATGCAAAAGTTTCAAATTGCAGATATAACCGCTGCTGCAAGTCTGTTTCAACAACATTCTAGATTTATTCAGAAGTTGATTACATAGTATTTAATTGAATCTTTAAATGATTTAAATTCAATTTACAACCTAATATTTAAACAATTACCAGTAATCATTAAGTAGTTTTGAAGTATCAAAGAAAACCACAAGTTATTTACTCTTCGACCATTTTATTCATTTAAGTAGAATTCTTTAACTTAAATGGTATGTAACTGGTCAACTTGTAGTCTACCGTTTTATACTGGTTTGTCTCATTTTTTTCTAGTTCGATTTCATGTAATACATATTACATTCTATCCTTAATATTTCATTTTATAAATTAAATTTTTGTTAGTTCATGGAAGCAAACACTCGAAAAATTCGAAAGATAATCCATAAAACACCCATTGTACACATAAAAAGCAACAAATTTTATCACTTATTTAGTAAAATAGATTGCTTTAATTACGTTTCTAAATCAAAATTACTCTCAGTATTATGATTAACAAATAAGTCAAAATAATGTGATGAAGGAACTTAAACGTTTACTGAGTTATTTTGAGTAAATAAAATAATTTAAAATAAGTGCTTACATTTATATCTTTGTATCTTTATATATTTATGAAACCTACACTAAGCTACTGCTAAATATGATCGTACTAATAGTTCACCACAATTAACTTCTCTCTCTTCTCAGTTAACTTTTTACCTTATTCTTTGTTCTTGAATTTTATAAATATCATAATAGGTATCTTGCAATTTGTAGCGGAGAGAAATTAAAAAAATACCTGTCCAGCATTATAAATTGTATAAATAATTCATTTTTTTTATATGAGAATATTTAGAATGTATAGTATATAATTTCAATGAATGTAATAAAATATTAGTAAAAAAAGTAAGTTGGAGGAAACAAGTAATTAATTAAAAACTTTTTGAGAGAATAATAAAAACAACAAATGAATTGGTATAAGATTATCATCCTTGTTATATTTACTGAAGTAGCTTTGTTCAGTTTACAAATCGGTCACAACTTTGTCAAGCTTCCTATTAGCTTTGAACAGTTAGTGACAGGACGTAGGTAAGGTAGACAAATAGGATATGTTGTATGTATGAGCTTTTAATACGTACATTATTATTTTGAATCTTGAACCGTAAAGGAAACCACTATATAAATAGCGATTCACTCCAATCCTTTTACCGTTGAAGAAATTCTAGATGTTTTCCTTAAAAAAAAACTGCTGTATAAAATGGAATATTCATTACAAACAAGCTCCTATACAGACGAAATCAGTTTCATCAGACTGAGTTCATAAAATTTGCTTCAGTAACTTTCATAAGTGTAGACTTTCATTATTATGAAAGTCTATACTTATTAAAGTATATTTATCTACTACCATGTAACGTCGCTAGTCACAAATTACAGATATTCTGTAGTATCACATCAATCAATAATGTTACAATCTCCTGGACCAATCTCTGTTCGAATGTCCACTGATATTAATATGCAGTTAGAACCATTGAATAATTGAAAGCTTATCTCCAAGTTACCTACAAGATAATGCTACAATATATTTATTTTGATTACGGCATTGTATTTCCTATTTTGGAAATTAAATAGTTTAGATCTGTCAATCGAGGTCTTGTAAAACAATTCAACTATTTTTTAAATCAGTGGGTACTGTCGTTTCTACAGCTCGGAATATATACAATGTGAACTCAAAATACCTTTGACCTCATTAAAATAAGAAAATAAAACAAGAAACACAAGTTACGTTTTGTTAATTTAGTAATAGATAGGTACCTTAGTAACCAGAATAAGCACGACCCTCAGTAATACTAAGTTATCCTTCAAAATATTTCGATACTGAACAAAATATTTATTTCATTTTTTTTCAACTTAATGTAATAAAACATGTTTCAAACGTTTAATATTTCTTACATATCTCACTTAATTTAATATAATAAATAAAATATGAAATATATTACATTCAAATGACGAGTACATTAACAAAGGTTTTTTTTTTAAGAAATTCATGGTTCGCCACAAATGGGCTGACTCGATTAGAGTGAACCACGGTCTCACAGAAAATTGGTGGCAAACAATTATTTCATTAGTTTTCACGGAGTTTCGAATACAGTGTCGAAAGTTACTTCGGATTTCCTACTCCTTGAGGATTCACAGATCAAAAGCATGTTATGTTTGCACTAAAACCACCTCGAGACGGCCAGCCACTGGCGCCCTAGTCTGGGTGGATCATGTGATTTCAGGTTCTCCCCAAATCCAAGCCAATCGGTTTTATCAAGGCCTATGCCGGGGATGTGAAGTTACCTGAGCCTCAAACTTACCCTCCTAATTCTGGAGGAAGTGAAACTGTTAAGTTGTAGACATCTATGGGCAGCGTGAGTCACAAGAAGATGACTCGTCTGGTCTCTTACCGCCCTTACTATAACAAAAATAGTTTAATTTAAACGTCAGACTACTGTCAGCCTATGGTTCAACTTAAATTGTTTAGACTAGTGATTAGTCCACAAAAATTAGATTATAAAAATGATACATTTATAACGTTCATGTACAACAGACGCTGTTGATATTTGAACACCGAATATTCTCTGAAATATGTGAAGGTTGAAACGTAAGCAATAATAAAATATCAACCACAAATATTTAAATTAAAAGGCGGTCGTTTGGAACTAATTTCATCTCATATTTGAAAATTCATTATTTTCATAGGTCAGTGCACATGGCATGATTGGGTGGGAAACTTTTGATATTACACCTATCGGTGTTGTTTGCGAAGTCCTTATAATATTACCTTATTTTGTATTCCCCTTGTTGATATTAGTGCCTCTATTATTACAGGAATTACTCTACTGTACAAGTGTGCCTGTCATATGTTTCTCACTTATCTTAGTCGTAAGATTCGTTATAATTATGAGAGTGACACTGGGAGTATGAAAGTTATGAAATTAGAATTGTCAGCTTATAAATTTTAAGTATCTATATAATTTGCCGCAGTTGAGATTTTTGTTTATCTTTAATGGCTTAAGATGTATTAGATTGGTCACAAACAGCAGAAATCTTGATGAAAACTAAAAAGTAATAAGTAAAGATCATAATAAAAGTGTAAAAAATGACAATCAAAATTTTTAAAAGGTAGTGCAAGATGACAAATTTCTACGTTTACAAAAAATATTCTTTTTAATTCAAACATTAATTGGCTGATTAAGAGCATAAGCAGGGGCTTATTATTCAGACCACATGCATCAGTCGTCATGTATACTGTGAAATATACTTATAATAAAATAAAGATCAGTTTTAGAAACGGTGATCCTCTATATAATATAGATAATGTCCTAGTTATTTTTTTTGAACATGAATGCAGGATAATCCTTTGTACGGAAACTAATAATAAGTTGTGAATTAACTAAACGGTTAAGAGTTTGTTTGAAAATAATATTTAGGTAGTCAAATATTTTTCCAAGTTACTTTATCTTTTCTTTATCGATTATTACAAGAAGCATAAAATAAAAGCGATGTGTTAAATGTCGCTTTTATGTTTTCGATACCATCAATCACCTTGACGAATTGTCTTTTACGATGTTTTTTTAGAGCCTCAGATGTCAATAAATGAAAATGTTTAACAGTTATATGTTCATGTTAACAAAATAACGAAACATTGTTTAATAATTCTTCAGTTCTGAGTATACTCTTAAAAGGAGACTTTTCTATAATAACTTTTAAATTACCTAGTACAAAAGTATCTATTTTACATATCTTCAAATATAATGAATACTGGATTACTAATACATCTACACGTTCGTCGCTGCAAATTATTTTGTAAAAGTACGTTTTAAATTGGTACATCATAAAAGTTCAATTTAAAGCATAAATATTTTTGAAAAGCTTAATTTATTTTAGTGACAGGTTTCTCTTACAAAAACTTACTGTGTTTCCTTAGAAGAACAAAGGTTTCAGTAAAAATTTAAAGTTATCGGGGATCAGAGGATTTTGTGAAGCTACACACAATACATATTAATACAATATTAATTTAAAAAAGGTTAAAAAAGAGAACATGCTTTAAATTATATATAAGTACTCATAATTGTAACACTTAAATTATGCTTTGAGTTTTTGATCCCTCGTCACTTGTTTCTAGCGTGGAAGATAAATCAAGACATGACTACAGTCCTCCTTGATCTTGATACGATATATGATATATAGTTATCACAAAGCGTTTAATCATCTTTAGTCCTGTCACTGTTATTTCCACTGTTAGTTCCAAATTAGTTCTACAATAACACAAACAAAACAAAAGCGGACGTGACTAGAACTGCGCGTCATTGACGAATGAAGCAAGAAGATAGATTATTCGGCTGACAAACGACTGAGAGCGGGCGGCAAGTATTTGTATATAGAACATGTACATATATGTACAGTAAATTTATAAGTTGAAAACTTTTACACAATGTGAAAAAAGTCCTTGTTAAATGAGTATATTTTGTACAACAGCTGTAAGCAACAAATTCTAGTATGTTGTTTCTAATATATTGTCTATGACTTAGTTCTAATAACGCAGGTTAAAAGTTGTGTGTGTTATAGATGTATTTTCATGTTCCAAAAAAAACAGTATAATTAAATGTGGGTCGCATTCGTATGTACAAGTATCTATAATATATGAGATGAGCACGGTATTTGAAGGAAACTAAAGACAGAATTAGTAATTCTACTATCAAATAAAAGAAGTATGTAACGTCATCGTTTATTTAGCATTTACATTACTTATTAATAATTCTATATAATTAATTATTTTCGTCCAAACATAACAGATAGAAGTAAAAACTAGATCAGCAGTGATATCATGCTTGGTTTCGTCAAGTCACGTAGTTGTACATAAAGTGGTAGCTGTATCTTACCGTGAATTTGAACATAATGAGATACATTAGGTTTTTAAGGTAAAAGGTTTGCGATGGGTGTAATCTAATTGCCCTTTCTTTGAACGCTTGTCTATCTATAAATAATATATACACATTTATGTATGTAGGCTTTCCGACGTATACAAGGTGTTAAAAGTTATTCACGTCCGGTGATTATTATATTTGTATGAGTAAATATTGTTTTAGTGTGGGTGGATATTATGTAGGTGAACGTGGCACACGTGTAAAGAACTGTATATTTGTTTACATGCAATGTATCTTTTGTAATATCTATTCAGTTATTATTATCAATTAATTTATTATTTTTTTATTCTCGTCTTGTTTTAAGGTTGTTACTTTAGTAAACTACCGTTAATTCCATCACGGTTATCTAATGATGAATTTATAGGACGACGCAAAAACCTTAATTAATTTTTTTCATGTATAATGCCTTCAAAATCACTCTACTCTACTTTCTCTTACTCTACATCTTTAGACATACACATTGTTTTATTTCACTACAGGTGCCTAAGAACTTTAATTCGCTATAATTTATTATTATTTATTATTATTCGTTAAATTCGCTAGTAAATAATTAGAAAATGATTTTTCTTATTTAAAACAAGACTGGCATAATCGCAAGTATCATATACAACTGACAGTACATTAAGTTATCATCTAAGACGAGTTTTCTTTCATTTCGAGCGTGTAAAGCTGAATAACACTAGAAACGGTTTGTGGGTCAAGAAAAACTGTTCGCACGCAAAGTGCGACAGTCCTTGAAAAATGCTACAATTTTATGTGAGAGTTTTTGACGGGATATTACAAAAACACAGAAGATGTAACATGTACATTATTTTTCTGCCTTTCGGCCACCATTCCTGTTTAACAGTTACAAGTCGTTTTGTAGTATCTTGTATTAAAAGATTATCAATTGACCGTTACCATCTGTAAGATTTTTAAGTTTATTGGGTATAATACATATAACATAGGGACCATCTACAACTTTAAAAACCACCTTGTATTCCAATTTCGAAACTTATTTGTCCCCTTAGTCCACTATCATTTCTGCTGGCGTAAAGCTGAGAGCTTTGTAAATTTTGAAATTCATAATTCTATTTTAGTGTTTAGTGTTAATTATATTTCACAAGTCTTTAGAATAAATAGTTACTAAAACGATACACGATTAGCACCTTCGTATACGAAGGCTTTAGAGCCCATGAAAGCCTTCGTTTAGCTGTGGTCGGCGACATGCTGAAGAAGAATAACACAACCTTCTCAACAGATTTCCTTTTGCACTCTTTATGTTAACTTTAATTTTTTTTTTTAAATTAATGTTAGGAGCCTGCCAAAGCGACTCTACTCTACTTGATAGAAAGCATGAATAGAATCTAAGAGTTGTGATCACCATACTCATTGCGTATGCAAACAATGTAGTATGGTGACCTACATTATGGCGGGTTAGAAATGTACTTTTCACACATGACAGTTATCGCGGCAGTGTAAGGCCACACTCTTACCATGATAACTGTCACCCCTGCATCTATGGGCCTACGGTCTCGCATCCGCCAACAAAACATGACAGCACGGATGCTGTCACTTAAGGCTGGTCTACTATGAGAGGGTAGTACTGCCCCAGTCGAATTGGTCAGTTCATGTTGAACGTTTCTAAGTTTTCTAATTGTATAAATTAGTACTTATCAAAGGATTCTTACAGTACGTTGAGTATAGAAGTTTATAAGTAACTAGCTATTGGTGGCTATACGTCGTTATTCGGTTTTAGATCCACCTGTCTACTACATACTACGATTGACATAAAACATGTACTTAGAGATATGTTTCACTATCAAAAATGCATAAGATCTGTCGCTGAAACGCATAAGTATATGAATGATCTAAATACATCTAAACTCAAAATCTAAGTACAAGTGACACACGATCCTTCATTACGGATGTCATGAATGCAATCTCCATCTAATTTGACTGTATTGTGAAATGCGGTTCTGATTCCTACTTTGTCAATGTAAATTTATTACTCTGTGTTACTCCTTGATTTGAATGGGCATATATCTTAAATATAGGGTGTTTTTATCACCATTTTGAATTGAAATGAATTTATCGAAAAAGTCGACGAAGTGGACTTTTGTAATAATACTAAGTATGTACTGAAAGACAACGACTAAGCCCTTAACTTTGCCCAAGTTCGTTTTACTACGTACTTTTAAAAATTTTTCACCATAACTCGTATTAAACACAAACGAGATTCGAGAAATAGTATCATTTCGAATAATAATAGAACCACTAGCTATTCTCTAACCCGTGCGTGAGGCCTATAAAGTAAATAGCAGCGGCCTAGGACGCAAGTTGTAATAGAATTTACAATCACACGTTGATATGGGTACCTACTATATTATCTTATTTACACAGTAATAACTTGCTGCTGACGAGATAGCCTAGTCATACAGACGGCCATAAATTGTAGTGAATATTAGGGTAACCTACGTTCGGTGGTTCTTATGAAGGAACTAGCATTTAAAGTTATTTTCAGATAATATAATATTACACTATATTTTTTTATTTATGTAAGGAAAAATGATAATAATAAAAATATAATATTTAATCACATTCATACAAAGCCATTTATTGGTCAACTAAGCGAAGCTTGTACTATAGGTCCTATATAACTGAAATAAATATGTACATACATTTTTTGTAAACACGTACATACACACATAGAAAATACACAAGCTCCGAAACAAATAGTTTTAGGTCATACAAACATTTGTTCCGATCCGGGAATCAAACCCGAGACCTCAAGCATCGCAGTCACATGCGTTACCACTATGCCACCAAAGCAATGTGTAAATATCTAGTCTTATGATCCTCCTAACAGATTCTTGGCACACCTGTTTACCTTAAAAGAAATTATATGCTTGTTACTCGGGATGTCAAGTAAAAAAAATTAGTAATAAAAAGTAAATTTTACAATAAATAATGTTTTATAGTAATTTACCTATATGGTTAAACAGATTACCTTGGTTTTTATTATGCTCATCAATCTGGTCTAGTATATCATTCTGGTCTGATCCGTTTCATGTCTTTTATACTAGCTTATCAATTTATTTATTTTTCTTTAAGCTTAAACTCTTATTAAAAACTTTTTAATTGGAGATACTTACGTATTTTTGCTTAAACAAAGTTACTGTTATACTAAATAAAGGCACAAATTATTTTGAAAGGCATTCATTCGTTAAGTTTTATTTTATGACTTGAAAAATTTTAATCTTATTAGAATAGACCGACTAGAAATAGATAGTTTTATGTTGAAAGTATGATTTTATTAACTTTTACTAGGAACAAATATGCACGTTTCTTATCCATACAATTACATGAAATGTTATCACCACGGGGGAACAGGGAAACATCTAGCGCTCACTGAGTGACTGTTTGTTGTTGGTCGGTGCCTCTTGTTTCATCCTTCTCCAATTTGAACTGCCTTGGTTGTTATATACGGGCCACAAATATTTATAGATCTGAATTCCTATACGTTATCCTTTCCATGGAATGAATTCTATATAGTAGACTAAAGTTTTAAGTGTAAGATATTTCTAAGTCAACATTTGTATTCTGATACGTTGAAAATGTTGCATTATCGTAGAGGATACATATATATCGTAGAGGATATAGTCATTGATGCTTAGATAGATAGAAACTATTGACAGAACTCTTACGTTTCCTACGACAATTTTGGTACAATGCACATAGAAAAAATCTGGCTGACTAAAACCGTTTTCTCTGTAGACAATGACAAGAAAACCAAATGAGTCTTTTCCAAATTAACATTAAACTTGACTTAAAAGTCTCGCTTGAACACTGGCATAAATGTAGAAACGTTTTACACAAAATAATTTAAATATTAATTAAGAAAACAGACATGAACGTTTGCTTACTTTATCGAGCTTTTATCGTTAACTCTTAAATTAATGCAATAATTTAAATATACTTCTACATTTTTATTAATACACGAAAATAATTGTTAGGACAGGTTTATTATGTTTTTTATGTAAAGGTCTTGATTGACAAAACTTATTAACTGTTTTAATTTATATCAGTTTTAACAGATACACAAATTTATTGTTACTGAATATTTTAGCTGCCATATGGAAAATAAATAGTGAGTAGAGTCTTCATTTTCACCAAATAAAGTATATTTTTTAAATGTATTATTGTAGGTCATATTAAATATCATATGGTATTTATATCTACATTGTTATATTTCATAACCTGTTCAAAGTAATATTTATATAAGATCAAACAACTTCATAGTATATTGGTTTCGTAATAACGAAAAAGAAACAATTTTATGTTAAATAAAGTTTATGGGGTTGTGAAATATTTAAGAAAAGAAATTACTTAAAGTAACTCTTTAATTAATAATATATTATCTTAATATTAAAAAATTACGACATCAAAATGAATTCTTTAATTTAATTGTGACTCAATCGATACATGCACTACTCTGATTCAAAAACCATAAAACTATATATTTTCTTTTCTTTCTAAGTTTTGCATAATAAATGTGCTTAATGCAAAAAAACAAAGGCTAATGAATTCTACTACTAAACACATGTCTTATGAGCAAGATTTCCACTCACTATGATTTGAATGACTGAAGAAACATAGACAAGATATAATAAGAAGGGTACAACATAATCCCAAACCGCCTCAAGTCATGCCACCAAGTGCTGCTAGTCTACAACACAAAACAAAACAGTGTTCGTAGCTTACTCCAAGATAAATAGCGTACAAGATCGATGTTTATTTGGGACACTTGGAGCCCAACTTGTCCATTGTTACACATGCCCTATTGACTTACCCTTACGAAGTTAAGCTTGGCAAATATTAAATCGGCTGTTTTGTTTGGACCGTGTATTCACAAGTCTGCTTAGGCTGTTTGCGTGTACTAGTTCATACACTTCCTCCAATTTTTGTTATTTTAATACAAATATATATAAAGACGAATGATTGTGAATGTTGTCAATGTCAACAAGCAGTATGATGATAGTACAATATATTTTAATAAGTTATAACAATGCAATTGCCAACGAAATGCCTTTTAAATATTGTTTTAAACTTGCTGAATTAAATATATTACTGACATAATCATTTGTCAATTTCGTAGACTGCATGAAGTAGATTTAATAGGTAATAACTATATTTCACTGAACACTTGTATTGATTAACCTATTAGATTGAAATCAGTTGCAAACAGAAAAAAAATGTTATGTAATTAACAATAAATACAATTTTGCATTGAGCACATAATACCATAAGTTTGCTGTGCTCTTTAAATTAGTAATTACGTATAAAGGTATCTTGTCTTTACCCAGTACAGTTTTACTATAAGCTAAAGGCTATTGCTAAAAGTGTTTGTAGCTTGTAGTACTCCAGTCCCCGTAGCAGTGCGTAGCTTTTTATATACTTCCAACCAATTTAATTGACTATAAATAAAGAAATCGAGAATCGACTCCAGCTTATGCCAAATATTTCGTACCATAAATATATCAATTTCGATCGGTTTCTACACTGACGGACTCAAAAACTGCATCACTGTTCAAGACGCCTTTGAAATAAACATTTTAATCAACTTTTCAAACTTATTATACAAATTCAAATTGAAATTTATAGTTTGATTTATTAATTTTATTACGGCATAACATTATATCCTTAAGTGTATATTTATATACTGAAAAGTAACATTTTTTTTTTGAAAAAAAAAACGATATGTGTAACAACAATTAGTTATGGTAAGTTTATTGAAAAAAATAGAAAGAAGTTCAAGTAGAGGTTTTTTTCTTTTAATAAGATATATTACCCCGACATACCCTTATTAAAGATTATAATCCGTTCGGCATAGATCAGATTAAGTTTCAACGGTCTTACATAATATTGTTCCGGTCTTGTGAAATCACTGTTCTTGGTGCATTTCTCTCATATACAAGTTTTTTGAGCTGCTCCATGTTATTAAGATCCGAGATACGTTCTGGTCAAGTCATGGTACGTAGCCTAACTCTTCTCACTATTGTCGAACTTGTACAGCCGCGTGGGATCGGGCATTATCTTACATTACAGTAAAATTTTCACCTATTAATTCTATTTAAGATACCACGTAAGCTTTTAAAACTTTTGTTCTATAACGTAGTGTCGTAAAACCATCTTTATTATCGTTTTGACAAATCAAGACGTTGAACACAAGTTCCGTTCACCCGATTATCTAAATGACAGCTCACCTTACCAGAACCGCTTCCAAAAGGCATACACTCCTCAATGTAACTTTGAGACGACTTTGACTCACGTCGATGATAGACTCGTCTGCGAACGTTTGCACTATTTTAATATGTCCTAAACTCATCGGTGAATAATATACCATAGCCTAATGCTGTACAGTCCAGTTAAGACGTTCACGTGCAAATCTTCAGCGAGCTTATCTGTGACTTCGGGGAGCTTTGGACCATTTGTTTTTCTAAAAGGGGTAATTGCCTATTTCTTAAGCCTCTTTCTTATTGTTCATGCACCCACGTTTACTCCACGCATTCCATTTATCTTCTTTTTGATGTTTACTGTTGTGAGGAAACGATTTTGTAGGAAAGTTGAAATAATATAACATATAAATGAGATATCCTTCTGTATGATCCTTTTGTAAGAACTTTTCTCTACAAACGTATATGTACTCTAAAAACCGGGGACTGTTTTAATTTAAAATTTTTAGCAACAATTGACTGATCTAAACCTTCCCGCAATAATGCCACAATTTTAGCGGCTTATTTGGGAGAAGTATCCTTATTTATAGAACTTTTGTTGAGTTTAAAAGACTAATAATCAATGCTATTGGTAACAATAATTTAATTCAAACTGATAAAAAATAAAATAATTAATTTCAAACTTTACTGTAATACATACATAAACTTGAGACTACGCATAAATTTTATTTTCCTGGTTATAATTTTATCTTCTACTGCAGCTCTTTTTTAAAATTGTGATTTTTTTTATGATTAATGGACAGTCTCGACATTTTTATTTAGTTTAATCTAAGAAACTTGCATACTTATCAAAAATAGTAATTTGGAAGTAATCCTGAACTTTGATGCCATTTATAAGTCTGTCGGCGTATGTGTAGTATTTATAAATGATATAATTAACTAAATGTATCTAAGTATAGCGGGACTGGCTATTGTAGAGAATTTTGAGGGAGTCCCATGTCCAGCGATGGACATCTTTTAGCTTAGATGATGATGATGACGATGAAATATATCTTATGTGATCTATAACGAACGTATAAACCATGATCTTCTTCTTCTTAGCCTTTATTATTCCCAAGATTATTTAAGGTCGGCTAATAGTTCAGCCAGTATTACCTGAAAGTCAATACTCATGACAACTACGACCGATAGCTTAACGAATGTAACACACTGCAACCTTCCTTACTCCGGGATGTTATTAAGAATTTCTTGTGAGAAAAACCCAACAACACTTTTTGCCCCTCGCATTTGCTAACCACTAGACTACTGTGATAGTCGTGCGTGTAAACCACAAGACATTTTTTATTTCATTCATTAAAAAAAGATAACCCTAAATAACGATATGCATAGAAAATACCTACATTTGTAGTTTACTACTAATAAATTTCGAAATCAAAACAAAACTTCAGAATTGTGTGTATCACAATACATACATATAGTAATAAGACGGCAATGTTTTCTCCTCGAAAGATAATGGTAGCAATTCATTTATATTTGTTGTAGGTGTTTAATTAAGGTTGTTTTGCTAACGTTAATCCTGTCTGGTTATTGGGGCATAGGAAGGGTTCTCAAACATTATAGTAACTTTAAAAGGAAAATTCGAGATGGTATCGCGTATAATTTTAGTAAATTAGAAGGTGTTTTTAAAATGTTTTTATTGTTTTGTTTGTTTCTAACAGAGATTTGTAAGTATGTAGTTTTTCTTAAACCATATTTAAGTTTGCTATTTTAGTGGTTTTAGAATACACTTTTTAAATGTTACATAGTTTTTTATATGTGTTACCGATTATTATAGGTCTATAAATGCATATTTTACAGCTAGTAAATAATATTACTTATTTCGGGGCTAAAATACTAAAAATTGGCATCAAAATTACACATTACATCATATTCTTACTATTTTAGTACATGGCATTTCAAAAGTTACAAAGAGATGCAACAAAGGTAGGCCTATATCAAATAGTATGATTTGAGCTACTATTGACTAGTTACCGAGAACGAAGAAGCACTTTAGTTACACACAATCTCAAACAGTCTAAAGTGTATGAATGTAACACTTACTCAGCCTTAGACAATATTACCTGACATGTATAGAGAACTCATAGCACATACAAATCACCTGAAATTAATAGTGCTCCTTTGAGTACAAGTAATATACAGCTGTCTGCCAGTCCAAGTGTGTATTTCATGTCTAGTTTAAACTTGTTTAAACAGGATTCCAGCTCCAGCTTCCGATATTAATCGCAGTGCGTGCTCGTGATTTGAATAGTTCTCTATTGAAAACGTCCTTTGACGCGACAATAGAAATGGTATGATAAGACTGACATAGATCTATTAAAATATATTAGGAGTGAAATAATTTAACTGTGTAAATTATTTTCTTATTTATTATATAAAGCAGCCTTATTTAAAACCGTAAATTGAATTAATAGCTCATTAGTACTTTACTAAAACATTTTGTTTGCATCAAAATCTTAGTGTTTTGTGGACACAATTGCTTGTGAGAAGGTAATTGAGGCTATCGGGACCAGTGTGTACTTCTATTCTACCATAATCTGAGTGATTTCAAGGTTTTCGAGGAGAATTACGACGCGGCAACACTTTTAAGGATATCCTACTGCTGAGAGATTTGAATACAAATTCTATCTGGTTACCTTAGGATGGACTTACAGCACGAAGTCGTGATAGACTAGCAGGTAACGGTACGTCTCTGTCCGTCAAATGAAGTTCACTCAACACGTATATGCTATAGAAAAAGAAATATTTTTAATACCACCACTACCTTGGTTGCACGAGAAAAGAACTAGTATGTCCTGGAATAAGTTGAGATGCTCTCTTTACTTATATTCCGTTAAATTACTGAATTAACATACTGGTCGAAAGGAATTAAGGAAACAAACTTTTAGTATCTTTTTTTCTAGTTCCCTCGAAATCTAACGATTCATGAAATATACATATATATATATGTATATTTATATTACATAATATAGATCCATACTTTTCTTACGTTCACTCTGTCTTCTAATATATTGCTTTAGACCGTTGTCTGTAATCGGTGTTTACGCTCAGTGCACGTGTGGTGAGCTTGAATATTTTGAAATATTACTAGAAAGAGCTTATACGATGTTTAAAGTAGTCAATCGCTTGTCTGTCTAATACATATGTTTTACGTTGAAGTATAATAAAATGAATTTTATGTAAATACTCGTACTTTAAATAGTATATCTTTAAAAGGAAGACCAGGTAATAAATCAAGAAATATATTAAGGGTTAATCAAACGCCTAAGGAATTGAAAGGCATAAACATTTTCATCATCTTTTTTCACAACTATTTGGAATATCTTTTTGTATCACGAGAGCTATAAAAATAGAAGTGATATGGACACAAAGAACACTTAGACTAAGAACAACAATTTATGGATAGCACAAAGTGATGTACTGTATGGAATTTGAACTTACAACAAATAGTACAGTATACTAGGCCCTCGTGGTGGTTATCGGAGTGGGGACACTCTCGCTCGGTAATATAATTGCTCTTTCTGCGAGCAGGATATGCTTGCGCAGGAGATGGCAGAGTGAGACCGGGAGAGGTTTAGAACTCTCCCGGTCCACCAGACCTGGGAATGGACTAGATATCGCAGAAGACTCAGGCGCCAGAGATCATTAAAGGACCTCCGTCCTCCATAAACACAGGCCTGGGAGTGATGAGTGAGACCATCTGTTACCCTAGCACAAGCAGGTCGGGGTGGTTATGTGAGCGCTACAGACTGTGCGCACCCTTTTGGAAGTCAATAAAGGAACTACGAAGTTAACACACGGGAGGTACATCGGAGTTCCAGGGATTTCCTTACTAGGATGCACGTGGTACCCGGCTACTGGTACCTGAGACGGTATGCGGTTTTATTGGACGGTTCGAGTCTGACATAACCACCTTCTGGTGGCATCAGTGGGGATTTACACACAGGAAAAAAGAAAAAAAGGAGTCAACAATGCTAAATTAATGAAATAATTAATATTTTGCTGTAACAACACTTTTCTCCACCCTTACAAAGTTTAGTATTGTTTGAGTGCTAATACACTATTATTAGCGTGCAATACGCTAAACTAACTTAAACCTTAGAGGTCGTATGTCATCATCATCATCACCATCATCAGCCTTTAATAGTACTCTGCTGAACATAAGCCTGTCCTTCGCAAGGAGATATGACCGACTAATCCAGCTATAGGGTTGCTATACGATTTGTTCAAGTTTTCCTTCTTCTTGCAGTGATATTGTCCTACGTAGTTTGTTCCTTTAGTCACCTCTTACGACACCTATGGAATGAATAGAGGTGGTGATACTCTGTATTCTTAATCCTAACCACACGTATTTCAAACTACTCGTATTTATTTATTTAATCAACTGCTCATTGTACTGAAATTTTGCAAAACACGTACAGTGAACCATTACAACTTTGTAATGATACAATAGTAATAAATACTTATGTACATATAAAAATATGTCGACATCCGGATACTGAGCAAGCAATCACAGCGTTGAGCAGACTAACTGCCTGACTAGTGGGAGTGTACTGAGCCGTAGACGTTCATGCTGGTGGCACAGCGAGGACGTGCTGGTGGCACAGCGAGGAGACGGCACCAGCGTAGCCGGGTATATTAGTTTGGTAACCATATAACGATGTATACAGCAGGATAACGTACTCGAATTATCAATTTTATTATTTAAATCAACATACACGTCAATTTTTAAAATGATTCATTAGGAGTTGGTTTTTGTAGTTTTTGCAATCAATCAGTATTTCTAATGAAGTCACGCGAATATTTGTAGCGGCGTAGCGTGCCTCCACATATTAGCCAGCTCCTCAGTGCATTTTAAGTACAACAGTATATTAGTATTTTAAGAATACTCTTATACAGTTAGTTTTTGTGTGGTGCACGCTTTACCACTGAATAATATAAGTGATTAGTGTTAAGGCATATTGCTTTAATATAATAATTTATGTCTTTCTACCGAACTTGGATATCACCTTGCCTAGATATCGGCTGTCGAAGTCTGATGACAGTTACTGCACGTAAAAAAATCAAAGATCAACCTTATCGTAGTTTACTTAAAATCGAATCCAACCTAAATTGAGAAAAAGATTCGGAGAAAAGTCATGCTGTAAAAACACAGCGGACGTTTTAATGTTTACTGAACACATTTCTTGTTTACAGATACTTTTTATAGATATAAAAAAATATATCAATTTGCACAAAACTTAAACTGAGCATGATTAAAAGCCGTAACGCCCAATACTACAGCCAATCGCACTACCTCTGTGACACTTTTAAGTATTGAATAACTTACAACTTTAAGGGATTTAACTGATGTTGATGAATCAAATAGTATAACTGCCGTCTTACCTGCAGGTTGTGCTTTTATTATTATCAAAAAAATGTTTAATTTATAATTATTATTCAAGATGCAAACAACTTGATATATATTATAAATTATTCTGGTTAAAATTTGTTAAAAAGAGAATAATATTATTTAATAAAAAAGTCGAGAATTATTAAAATGTTTTCACCATTGCCTCACATCTAATACATAAAAAAAAATTACGAGCTTATTCTCTGAAGTCGATTAAAAAAAAGTTAAAGTGTATCACGTCCAGTCATATTTAATTTATGGCACACAGTATTGAACACTCAAGGAAGGCGATGGCGAAGTGAACACGACACGCAATCACGCCACACGCAACACGCTGATCACTTGATCACCTCACTGTTATAGAGTAATTTTGAAATATTGCACATTATGTAGGTAGTGGTAGGTATATATAAATTAAAAGAAAGGATTTGTTTGCCAACTTTATTTCATTCATTTAGTCCTCTCGGTGGCCCACTCCATTGTAAAAAGGCTAAATATATTTCTTTTCAACTTACAGGCAGGCTAAGATATCCTGTATTGACTTTGATTCATTTCGTGAAATTTATAAAAGTTCTGTGATCTAGTCAATAACCCATAATATATAAGGAAAAATGTCAAAGAATTTCGTTTAAAAATATGTGTGATATCAAAATCATCGCTCAGATGGCCTAATCGTAAGTATAAATCTAAGAAAATGTCCCCAAAAGGTTAAAAGGGCAATATTGAATACGACGAATATCATGTATTGACTTAGGCATGTGAGACACTGCGAATTCACATGCAAATATAACCAAAAGGACTTAAACGTCGTAAAGCCTGCTTTATGAATTCGAAATTTGCAATATTGCAGCTGACCATTGCCAAACAACTTATCAAAGTAAATAGCTGTAGTAATATTACGATAGTTTTTAACAATGTTTACACCTTATTTTAGTTTTTCTTTTAGACTATTTTGTAGTAATGAATAGGTTTTTACCGATATGATAAATCCGGACTGATTCTGTTTTGGAATCTTATTGTAACGACAGGTGAGGTATAACTCTTAATTGAAACTGCAAGCAAACAGAAGTTATCTATTTCTACCTTAGTACGAACTAAAATAAGAAGGTAGAGTAAACGACTTTCAATATCTTTTACTTTCTATACTCATCGCATCACTTGTTTCATCGCACTCATTCATTACTTCAAGCTACAGTAAAAGTCTCAATAGTTACTACTACTGTTCCTCAAATGAATCAAGGTTCTTTATTATGTAATAATTTGTGTAAGTTAAGAAATTCGGAAACTGTAATTTTAGTTTTATATCAGAACTAACTTTTTCCGGTGATTTCTTTTATATATCAATTCAAATATTTCTACGGAATTGTATTATTTTATGATCAAAAGATGATGACTTTTACACACCGATTTAAAGCTGTTGTTTAAGGGTACGAACTCTTTTATATTAAAAGTATAATTATAATGGTCAAGTAATCGGATGAGATTTCTTAAGAATGAAATAAATTCAGTTTCTGATATACACTTTTTAATTTCACGTCAATTAGAAAGGTGAAAATTTAGTTTAACTAAATACTTTTTTTAATCTGTACAAATAAATGAAATTGAATTTTCCGTGATTTCAAATTAACAGCCGTAGAGGAATGTGCGTCATGTCCCTCCAACACGTAGGAAGAATCTTCTGATAAGGTGAGGTTACTCCGTAGTTTGGTGTGTCTTTGAAAGATGACGCTGTAATATATCTTTGTTTGCGTGTGTTGTGAAAACCGCCAGTTTTTTACAAAATGCATTTGAAAGCGAATTTGGTACATCCCGCAAAAAAATTGATTTTAAAAATGTTTGTCTGTCTGTCTATTTGTTTGTTTCAGTTACTCTCTGAAACGATTGGATTGATTTTGATTGGACTTCCACTAGAATATAGCTGATGTTATAAGGATTAAATTAGGCTACTTTTATTTTAGAAAAAAGTAAGGTTACGTGAAAATAAAATTGCAATTAATTAAATTGTGAACAATGTTCTATTTAAAAGAATAAAAACCACGGGTAATACCGTAGGGCACAGCTAGTATAAAATATAAGGTGGGTTTATTCTCAGAGAATTATGGGCCCCTTACACATGATTCTGCGGAGGAGTTTAAAGTTAGCAACGTCCCTGTGATTCTTGATTTACAGCAGTAGTCACTCACTATAACGTCGTAGTCTGCTTCTTTATCCCCTATGCTGTAAAAAAATATAATATAACCTAATTTTCTGAAAATTAAACCGAAAATAGACAACATAAATAGCGTAACTCAAAAAACTTTACCAAAGGCAGTGTTGAACATTTAAAACATCGCAAGACAAAATAAATTATGTGAAGCCTTAATATAAAACAGAAACGGTTTTAAGGCTCAAGCAATATTACAGTAACAGTTATTACCTCATAAATTTATACCGTCCTTTGCACTGTCGTGCGTTCATTGAGCGCAAGGTATTCTCACTGATTTACTTCTAATACTGCAAGGTGCATAGAATTAGTTTTGAATTTCATGTGTAAACACGACTATATTAGATAGATAGATAGATAGATAGATAGGTACTCTTTATTGCACACCATAAGTAGGAAATATACAGTGTAGGATACAAACAAAAAATAGTAGTACAATGGGCGGCCTTATCGCATTCTGCGATCTCTTCCAGGCAACCGTTAGATGGACTATACTGTATAGTATTTTGTAGTCTGTGGTGCACATTGCAATTTAGGTATAATAGCTACCATTACACATACATATATACAAATACTCATTCATATACTTACATTAGTACATAAATATGAATACATACATAAACATAGATACAGATATAGCATATATTTGTTAAAAAGATAAATAATGATCCTTGACGAGTTTCTTAAAAGTACTCACCGACTGTGCCCGCCTAATAACCGCCGGTAAGGAGTTCCACAGGCGTGCAGCCTGCACTGCGAAAGACTTATCAGCGAAAGATGTGGTGTGTGTTGGGATCTCCAAAGTTCGATTTTCTAATGACCTCAAGCATCGTGTATGTGTGTCATGAATAAAAGTGAAACGTTTTTTTAAGTAGATAGGAGTTGTAGGATTATATAGGATATTATATAGTAGTGACAGGATATGAGTATTCCGGCGAAGTCGTATTGGGAGCCACTTGAGTTTTGTACGAAATTCGGATATATGATCATATTTGCGTAAACCAAAAATGAATCTGATGCAGAAATTTTGAAGTCTCTCAAGTTTATCAAATTGTTCCTCGGTTAGATCGAGATAGCTGACATCGGCATAATCGAGAATGGGTAGAAGAGTGGTTTGTGCAAGTTCAATCCTAGTGGCAGTTGGAAGAAAATTCCGTAGTCTTCTTAAACAGGCTGCAGAGGCGTATATTTTACGGCTAACATTTCGAATTTGAACATTCCAGGAAAGCGTTTTGTCGATATATATCCCTAAGTTCTTTACGTTGTCACTGATGGGTATTTTGACTCCTTCGATAGTCACTTGTGGTAGTGCAAGCCAGTCCACCTTTGCAATAAGTCTGGAGCTGCCGATGACTGTCAATTGAGTCTTACTAGGGTTAACTTTAAGCCCGTACATCGTTGTCCATCGACATATGTTACTCAGATCCCTGTTTATAGTATCAATGCCTAGAGGCAGCTCGTTAGGACTAGTTTGGAAATATATTTGCAAATCGTCTGCGTATAGGTGGTAGGAAGAAATAAGTTTATTAGTGATGGTATTAATGAAAATTGAAAATAGCAAAGGAGATAAAACGCCACCCTGTGGTACACCAGCGGACGTATTCAACCAGATGGAGTAGTTGTCATCAATACGGGTACGTTGCCGGCGACCAAACAGGTAATCACGAAACCAGTCAACCGCTGATGGAGATATGTTGAGAGAGCTTAGTATGGCAAGAAGAACGTCGAAGTCGACTGTGTTGAAGGCATTGCTAAAGTCCAATAGACATAGCACAGTGAGCTTTCCACTGTCCATTCCTGCCCTTATATCGTCAGTTACATTAACAACAGCAGTAGTTGTGCTGTGTCCGGGACGGAAACCGGATTGCAGTGGGTTGAGGAGGTTATTTCTGCAAAGAAAGGAATTAAGCTGATTGTGGATAAGGCGTTCAAGGACCTTTGAAAGGAAAGGTAAAATGGAGATAGGTCGATATTCGGAATAGGATACAGGGTTAGGATTTTTTGGTAAAGGAATAATTTGGGCTTCCTTCCAT
Source organism: Hypercompe scribonia (assembly GCA_949316085.1). NCBI lineage: Eukaryota > Metazoa > Arthropoda > Insecta > Lepidoptera > Erebidae > Hypercompe > Hypercompe scribonia. The sequence continues at coordinate 12,153,352 of OX438977.1, read as the reverse complement.
TTTGATGGAAATACGCCACTAATGATGGATTCATTCAGTATGCGGGTAATTATGGGTAAGATTGGATCAAGGATAAGGAGCACCATATTACGACTGATAGAATCGGATCCAGTAGCGTTTGATGTAATGGACCGGATACTCTTCTCAACATCACAAGCAGACACTTGACTAAAGACCAAAGGAGGACAGTCAGGGGTTGGAAGAGCTGAAAGATAATTTAGTGTATTAGTTTTAGTTGTCTTATTAAATACAGACGAAGTAGAGAAATATTGATTAAGTGAGTTAATATCGAGCTGGTTACAAGACAGCTCTTGACGCTGTTTTCCAATCCCTAATGACCGAAGAAATTTCCAGACTTTGGCTGGATCACCGTTTTGTACGGCACTATGAACATATTGGCGTTGTGCATTCCTACACACCTTGTTGCAGCGATTTCGCAAATTTATATATTTTTCTTTGTTGTAGTCTGTTGGTCTAGCTTTAAATTTAGATTTTGCCGCTGCTTTGCGCCTAATCATTATTTTTATTTCATCTGTAAGCCATGGAGATGGTAGATGTTTCAGCTTAACAGGTCGAATTGGTGCATGTATGTCATATAAGGCCACCAGTTTACTGTTAAATATCTCCAGCATATCATCAATGGAGGATACCGACAGAAGAGGAGTCCAGTCCAACTTCTCTGCATCCCTTCTAAGAAGACCAAGATCTATACCATTAAAGTTGCGCTGCATTAAAATTCTCGACTTTGCCTTAGGGGGGCGGGTATTGTATGAGAGAAAAAGAAGGTCATGATAAGAAAATTCGTCTGCTGAGCATTGGCCGTGTTTGGCAACGCGATCGCTTGACGAAACAAAAATTAGGTCAAGAAGAGAAGGAGTACAGTTAGGGAAGTTATGGGTGGCATTTAAAGGAGGAAGGAAAAGGTTATTGGATTCTGTGATAGAGAGTAGTGATGAAGAACGAGAGTCATTCTTCAGTAGGCAAGTGTTAAAGTCACCCATAATAATGGTTTGACTGTACAATGGCAAAAGGGATTGTAGGATATTCTCAAAGGAGGAAAAAAAGTTGACACGTAAAGAGGGACAGTAGTAAACACCTAGTAATAATTTTAAGTGGTGTAGCTCGACTTCCACGAACAAGTGTTCACCAGCATTTGATGGCGGTGGCTGTGAAGATATACTCACCACCTTATGTGGTATGTAGTGCCGAAGATAGATAGCCACACCACCACCACTAGCTGTTGTTCGATCGTTTCTTATGAGTGTGAAACCAGGCAAAGAGTAAGAGGATGAAGGAAGACAAGGTTTAAGCCATGATTCCGAAACAAGAATAGCGTGAATATCCTGGCAATCAAGATTTGTCAGCATATCGGGGAAATGGGCCGGAATACTTTGGGCATTTAAATGGATGACATTGAAATTACGTGTAACATCGCCAAAAAGTCGCTGAAGTGTGTCAGCCAATGGTGAAATACTAAGGAAACTGTCATTATCATTACTACTGAGTGAATGAAACTCATCACTATCAGAGTTCATAATATTTGCTAGAAAAACAATATAGTAAAAGAAAAAGTAGTAAGTAAATAAAAATAATAAATAAATAGCAATAGAAGAAATATATATAGTTAAATATATCTATAAGCTAGAAGATGCAAATTTCAACAGCAACCGCAGCATAGTCCACCTGCCAGTTGCTTGGCGTTCACAAAAAAGCAATCAATATAATAAAGCAGAAAAACACAAAACCAATCAAAAAAATAAAAATAAAATAAAGTAAGAATAACAAAACAAATTCAGAACATGCCAGTGAAAAGTTGCAAGATAAGAAAAAAAACAAACAAAAACAATTGCCACAGTTGATGTACCATGATTAGTTGCTTTAGGTTTCATAATTATAAAAAAGTAAAATAAAAAAAAAAAATTATTATCTAAAGTTAGTTGAACAATAATAGGAATTTAAGAAACGCTTAGAGTAAAATTTTAAGTATATTGAACGTAATGACAATTTATTCTATCGGTCCTAAGCATTGTGTTATGACGAGAATGCCAGTCGGAACGTAACTTTGTAATAGTATATCGATAGTGATTTGACGTTTAACGAGAATGACAGTTTATTTTGACACTGGACTGTCCATAAACATTAGGAAAAGAAAAAAGTTAATTTAACTTATAAATACCGTGCATATGATATGAAAAATAATACTTTAAACTTATTTAGTTTGAGTTAATTTTATGAACATTTTATGTCTAACACAAGCGAGCAATACAAAATGAAAGACATTGTGGAGTCAACTTTCCGCTACTGGCATGGAAATTATGGAAAACAACTATGTGATGAAAGATTATCACTTTCTTGTAGCCGTTCTTTTGGTCTTCGAATTCACATTTTTACTGGTGGTTGGCTCCACACTCGTCGTGTCGTCTGAAGTAACTGAAGCGTGCTTTATTAAGTCTGCTCGTGAGTTTATCTTAAGACGCTCCCCATTTGCTCCAAAAACAAATATAGCACCCTCCCTGGTCCAACACTTTGCAACACCAAACATCTCTCTGGTAGCCAGAAACAGGTCATGACGCGGCTTTGTTAGAAATTCAGACAATGTAATACCTGAACCTTTAAGTTTGGTTTTTGAAAACCACACCTTGTCTCGGATAGATACATGTTGCAGCTTAACAAGAATGGGACGGTGCCTGTGTGGGGTTGTAGGTCTACCGAGGCGATGACAACGCTTTATGTCATTTAGAGAGAAATTTTCAACTTTAAGCCGAGTCTGTATTATATTTTGGGCTTTGAGAGCAAGGTCTTCTTCTTTTTCTTCTTTAACGCCATGAATAAGAAGAATTTTCCTACGCCCTTGCATCTCTAGTTGGTCCATACTGCGTACTAGTGATTCAACTTGTTGCTGTAAACTCTTGAGAACATCTACTACAAAGTCCCTGAATATAGTGAACTCTCCGGCCAGACCAGCAATGTTAGTCAGGGGGCTTGTGGTATTCTGGAGATTAGCTTCAAACTTACTCATTCTGCTATGGAACATGTTGCTTAGGTTTTCTACTGTGCTCAGTAGTGATTCCATCTTCAATTAGTATAGTGAACACAAATATAGTGATGAAAGTTGATAGGAGTTTTACAAACTGGCAGGCAGTCACTTTTAACTAGTTTTATTGCATAAATACAAGTCAAGTAACTAGTAATAATATTTTTTTCAATAAATTTACTAAGAGCAAAATTTAACTTGTGTAGCACTCACAACTACCCTCTAGTAACTTGTTAATCAATCTAATCATTTAATACCAAAATTAAGGTAGAAACCAAGACCCGAATTTTTAATGTGGATTACAATAAACATGCATAAAATATTATGGATATTTTACAGTGATATCAATTTTAATAGCAACGGTTATTGTTGGGATATTATAGACTTCCTAAATAAAATAAAATGGCTTCGTTCTCAAAGTTGGTATTCGTTATAATCAACTCACTTTCAATGTTTCTAAATGTCAGTTTAGGCAGATTAGTTACATCAAAGATGAATCCGAACAACCACTCCACTGTGTAAATATTTTATATACTCGTAATGTAAAAAAAAATACTCATCACAGATCTTTAAGTTTTTCATTTTAAGTATCGTAAACTCAATAAAAGTAAATGAAATTAAATAATGATGAATTAAAATGCGTCCAAATTTTCAGTATGACTTTAAGTTATGTTAATTTTAAAATTTAAATTCAGTTGATAACGAGTTGTCAAATTGTCGAATATATTTACCATTGGCTTCGAATTTGCTTTAAGAATATGCGTAGTCTTTGAAATTTTCCTTAAGGAATATGTTTACTATCTTGGCTACTTCTCGATTTCTTTAATACTAAAAATTATAACAAAATTACTTTGTACGAAAAATAATTTAGAGACCGAATTATAAGAGGAATAATCCAGATTGCTGCTAAATTTAACTCTCATTTGATAGCAGTATTTTTTCCAAGTACTTTATTGACAATGGTTTAGAATGGTTACACCACTCTATTTTCTTTATATTTTGCAGTCTACTTAGAGTTTATAATAATAATCTAGTCACAAAAAGATTGAAGGTGTACAGAATTTAACTATTATCTCATCACATTAACAATTTTTAATAGTCCGTTGCTGAACATAGGCCTTTCTTTCCTACTATACTGCTCGGAGTAAATGGATTGATATAGGATTTATTTTAAATTTTTCTTCTCTTTATAGCGATGTTGCTTAGCAAATTTTTTTCTTTTATATTCGTCTCACAGTCGGTGTTGATATTGAAAAACTTGTTTACTTTTTGTAATCTTATGATTGGCAACTGTCTGCGAAGACGTAATTTCGTAAAAGCAGGTGGCGGAGAAGGCTCTGGGAGACGATCTTCACTTAGATCCAAATCACCGACGGCGAATCGGGCGGCAGGGGCGCACTTACAAGCGCCTCATGCCACCCTGAGTATGTTTGCGGATCGACGGGACCGGTTTTCCCTTCTATCTATTACAGTGGACAGCCACGTCAACGCCAGAAGACAACGTCCATGTGCACCGTACATCATGTAAATAGAGAATTTTATCTGAAGATAGTACCAGGTCAACGGGCAGGCGCTAGGAGGGATCCGGATGCCGTAATAACAGCTGTTCCCGGATTCCTCCTATCTCAGACGTAGAATGGCACACCGTATGGTTTTGTCGGTCCGATTCCGACACACCACCCCGTCATAAACCCCGGTGCAGTGACTGCCCAAAGGAGTTTTCACATGTCAAAAAGTAAAAAAATATTTATTTTAAGTTCAGTTAGTTAGTCATCTCTTATAGGCTGCACTGATATTGATAAAAATTTACTTACTTTTAATAACTAGTATAATCTAGTCGTTGACAAATCGGGATTATCTTTATTTCTAGTGTTGATATGATGAATGTCACTGAACTTTGTGAGAAAATGAATATGTTTCTTTACATGCACAAAATTTTCATAGACATATTGAAATACGACTGTCAGGAAACTAATTTCTTTAAACTTATCCCTCAGTTACTGTCTATATATGAAATTATAAATTGCGCGAATAATATTCTTCTGTAACACAAAGATACTTTGAATATAAACAGCAATCTCCCACAACAAAATATTAAATGACGTTACCCTATCAAAATAGCTGAAATAAACTAGCCTAGCTTTCTCCATATAGGTTAATTGATGAATTTTATAAACCGCATATGCTGCAGAGCGAAGCCTATTCGACAATTTATCAATGTATTGACACCCCTGCAATTTAAAATTAAATAAAACAAAGTTTCATCCGCAAAAATAACTACCTCCTGATAATCTTTAATCATATTAGCAAGGTATGTAAACGAGAAACGAAAATGGGCCAATAATTGAGCCCTATGAAACCCCTATAGTGACTCAAATACTATATAAGAAGATTCAAAACAGTGCTTCTAATTCTATAGCGATACAGTTTTTTTGACCAATGTTTCATGAAAAACATAATCGAGTGCCTTAGACAAATCCCAAATTTTCCTAAAGTATCCAGTTTATCTTCCCAAGTACTAAATACGCTTTTGAAAAAGTCGTCACCAGCAACCAACAACTTAAGCTAAATGTAGTTGATCTAAAACGATTTTCTCTAAAATTTTATCCAAAGTGGGTAGCACTGAAATTAACCTATAATTTATAGGATCAGACATGTTATCTCTCTTAAATGAAGTGCCGATCCAACTATGTTTCATTAATTTACAAAATACACCACATTCAACACACTTATTGAAACTTAGGGCTAACTGTGATGCAACTACGCCTAACTTAGTTAATTGAACAAAATTACCCCAAAATCCTGCGGCTTTCTTAACACTAAGAGCATCCGTTGTGTCAACAATATCTCTATCGAAGAAACTACTAAATCTAAACTCAGTATTACAAGTTTAAGTATTCTCTTTGAGTAAAAAGTTATGTTGTTAAAACTGGAACAAACTAAAATAAATAACGAGTTACCTCATTAAAGCATATAGGCATTCTAAATACTTTTCCAATATTTAAAAAAGTGATAAGATATGCCCATTGTCAATATAAATTATGTATATAGTTTAATTAATAGCGTTTTATTATAATAATATTAAGTCCAATGAATACAATTACGATATTATTTATCTTTGTTTGAAATAGATTAGTTAATCCATTTGCTAGTTTATAAAGTATCGGATCAATTCTTAGCACATGTACGTGTGTATCTATTTACGTCAAGAGTTGACTCTAATATTATCCAAATATTCACTTCACTGGTTTAATAATATTTCAAACGTCCATGTTTGTAAATTCAGTTTTCAAATATAGATCAGTTCGTCAGGCTCCCAATCCCGCTAGATAGATATTGGCCAGTTTACGGCTGTGATGATTTCCGATATCTGTCGATCCTCGTGTTGAACGCATAGAGTTCGACAAAAATGTATTTGCCGATAAAAATAGCAATAACAGAAAGGATAAAAAGGAATAATAGAAAGGATAAAATTGCAGGAAATTATGCTAGTCCCGTATATGTGAAAGTGTAAATATATGTAAAACATGTGTGTATATAATGATTTAAAGTAAACGCTACAAGTTGCATGTTACTCTCTCCTACTACTATTTCTTCCCTTTTTTGTAGACAGCGTGTAGATTCCCGCAGGAGTAAAGAATATGTGGAGTTTCTGCTAAGAATCCTCCCCGTAAGAATCTTGTGAGATAATTCGCTCGAAATGTTTCTAGAACTTCCAACGGCTTTCCAGAGTGAGGCTGAAGTACTTGACATATCGGTCAACCTCGACCTGCATTCCTCTTACTCTAAGAAGTGAATTGGTGGGAAAAGTAATTTTGCATTTCCTGTGAAACCACAAGGCTGCCGCCATTAGACACCAGAAGACCAACGCTCCGTTCAGTTAAGATGAGAAACGATTAAACTAGTTCTACTGATCGATTTCAACAAACAAAAACACAGGTTAGAGAAATATTAATCACTAGAGCTTTCTCTACTTTCAATAAAGTTGATTAACTGTACTCGCCCTGTATCAACATCATCATCAGAATCGATCGTTGCAGTCTGCTGCCAGATATAGGCCTCTCCCAAGGTACAACACAGAACCTGACCTGCTGCTTTGTGCATCCATTAATCACCAGTCCCCTTACGCAAGTCGTCTCGCCATCTGATCTGAGGGCATCTCACACTGCATTTGCCAAGACACAGTCACCACTTCAGATTATGCTTACTTCAGTTATTGGTTCCGTGACACATATGACCAATCCATTTTGTCCATCACTTTGATTCTCTGACAGATCACTTCGTGCTAAATTTTGTCCTTCAGAGAGAGTTGAAACATAGCTCTCTGCCCTACAGTCAGTATCCACGTCTCGGCACTGTATGTCATTACAGGGAGAGTGCACTAGTTGAAGTTCTGTGGTATATTTTAAGGAAATATGTGTTTCAATTTCCTGAATGCTGCCCAGCCCAATTGAATACTTCTATCGGCTTTTTTTTTAACCCCTGATGCAAAAAAATGGGTGTTATAAGTTTGACACGTGGGTGTGTGTGTGTGTGTATGTGTGTGTGTGTATGTGTGTGTGTGTGTCATTCTGTCTGTGACATCATAGCTCCCAAGCAGGTGGATCGATTTGGATGAATTATTTTTGTAGTTGTGTCTACGCAACTGTATTGGTTGCTTAAGATAGATATGTTCCTTGACAAATTTGAAGGGTGTGTCATCAATGGTAACTACATAGTTCCAGAGTAACGCGATTGTTGTTCAAGTTCATTAAGTTTGTACAGTATTACTTGAATTTCTTGCAGCAATGTCACCATGACTACAATATCATCGGTAAATCTTAAGTGCAAGATGTATTTGTCGTTTATATTGCTGCCTTGCTCTTTTCAGTCCAAAGTCTTGAAGACGTCTTCTAACATATTTGGAAACAATCTCGTGTATATCACATCCCCTTTTCTTACTCCTCGATGCATTTGAATCGGTCTTGTTTGACTATTCTGTACTTGGATGCACAAGTACTGTAAACTGTGTGTTACGTTGATATTGACTAAAATATCATTTATAGTTTAAATAAAAAAACATATATTTGACCTGATTTACTTACAAAATTAAACCTTAAAAGGTTAGGTACATATATATCTAAAATTAAATAAGAAATTTAAATTTTCAGAATTACTTTCACCATAACTATTACTGATATTTTGCTGTAGTTAATTTTCTTAAATTAATTGTTACTGTACATAACTTGTATCGTTGGAAGACAAAAGAACATTTTATATAGTGATAGGATAAAACTGTGATTAATTTTAATTTTAATGTCTTTAGAGATTAAGAATTAAAATATTGCAATTAATACTTTTTAGTAATTCTTAATCAAGTATGTAGTAAAACTTATTTGTTATTTTCTGATTCTTACGAGTCGTATGTCAGAACAGGTAATGCGTCAGTCAATTCCTCCTCTGCTCTTTTGTGCGGCTCATGAATACGGCATCATATGCATGGGGTTGATCTAAATGAAAACATTAAGTAATTACTAGGTATTTTAGAGTTGCTCGCTAAATGTGTATTTAAAATGTGGTTACGTCAAATAAATATGAGTTTCATATTCATTTACTGTTTGTTTTAAATTTGATCGATTAATTTGATGTAAATATGAGTAACTTCAAGAGAGTGTGTTGTGTGTTTTAACTTAGAACATCAGTTTATCTGTACAACATAACAATGCTTAAATTTTTGTTGTTTGGTTGACCGTCCAAATCTCAGCAACTACTAATTTAAATTAAAAAAATATTTTAATATCGGATAGTCAATTTATTAAGTCTATAGACAATATATATTCCACCATGACCAAAGAAGCCGAGCGTCATATATTATTTTTTTAAAACCAAGCCAGGACATCATTGTGTTACAATAGAACATAATTTTCAAGCTTCTTACCAACAAATTAAAACACATATTGAATACGATGTTCCCTAAAATCATAAATCTTTTACATTTCATGATGAGAAATAAAAAACTCTTATACTTTTAATAAAATTCGACTGCGGGAAAATATACATCTTTGGCTTAAATAGCAAATTATATTTATATAATTATTTAATAGATTATTGTGTGTTAATCCCATAAAAACTGACAATTCAAATCGTTAATTCAATTTATTTTTTTTTGTTATTTTTGTCATATAAAATGTTATAAGAGCCAGTTTCATCAGTTCCTGATAAAATATCGGATAGTTATCTGCCATATAACACTATATAGCAAAAAGTAGCTGATATGTATATATAGTTATTTGAGATGTTTGTCTTTATTCGAGTCTTTTAAAACCGCAATATGTTGTTATTTGGTAGATTAGTGCAGAATAATTTCTCAGGGTCTTTATCAGCAAGTGGTGGAATTGGCTCTAAATATTCCAGTCTAAAGACTAGCACAATTGTATAAGTGGATAACAGAATTTATAAGCGTATGTAAGGGTTTTAGTGAAATGTAAAATAAGTTATAAATAACATAAAGCTATAATAAATAACACATATCGCGATTCTGTATAACGCCAAAATATTTTATCCTTTAAACTTACACCATCACCACCTACATAAATACACGGTAAAAAAACCCAATGGTCAAGTTTCTTACAATTTACGAGTTGAATCGCAAATTGCCCGTATTTTACGTTTACACAGCAATAACATTATTACGACTTTACGTCAATTTTGCGAATTGACACCACTTTGCGAATTGCGCAGGCATTACGGTTAATGACCGTAGGGTCATATTTAAACAAATAAAATCGTTTTACAGGCTGATATTATTTTTTGTGGAGGTATAAAAAAGCGTAAGTGTTTTTATTGTGATTAAAGTAGGTTCGATGATTTTTTCGAGTGCTTACACTTTTATGAGTTACCGTTGGTCATTTTTTTTCAGCCATTCAGAAAACTCTTCTACATGTCGAAATGGCTATTTTAATGACATTTAAGTCGACGAAATTGAAACTGTTATATATAAACTGTACATTAGAATAACATTACGTTAGGATGCTAGTTGCAGCTACGCGCCATGTCATGGTAATAGAGTCACTCAAGAATGTGAGTTACTAAATAGGTCGTAAATACTTTTGTGTCATCCATTTCCTTACATTTCCCTAACCTACCTATCCATTACATTTTACCCCAAACAAGCCTATTTTGAAGTAACGCAAACGGAAAGACAACAAATTGTAATTTGTATGATAATGAAGTTAAAACATTATGTCGTGACGAGGACCCCTTAGCGATTCTCTTGTCATTTCGAAACAGCTTTATTCTTGGAACTTCAAAGTATATGAAAAGTCAACATTTTAGCTTATTTGTTTTTGGGTACGATTACCATGGTTCCACTTTACGCTCTGCGCTTAATGCAGTATCGTTTACATATTGTAATAATGTAAGGAGATATATATGATTAAATGTGCTGTAGAAACCTGATTATATTAAGATTAAAAATTTTCTACTGTAGAACATAAAATAAGAAACAATGAGAAATATGCGATAATGGGAGAGTTTAACTTGGGTATACGAGTACATGCGCTGGACCCGACTGTAGCTATCTAAATCTACGGCCACCCCTTTTTTGTAGTTTTTTTTCTGTGTGGAAGTCCCCCTCAGATACCACCGCCGATACCATCGGGTTGGACTCACCGACCAAAAACCACACGCAGTCATGGGTACTCGTATCCGCGAAACTAAGTGCACCCTAGTATAAAAATCCGGTTTGTTGATGACTTTCCTGAGTAACCCCAACGTTCCTTTTATTGCTCCAAAAAGGGCCCTCACGTTCCGTAGCGCTCGTGCTCCTACCGCAGCATGCTCGTTTAGCGATTCCGATCCATTAGTCGGAGAGTTCTAAACCTCTGGCATTCCCACTCAGCTATCTCCTTTATAAGTATATCCTACACGCAGAAAATGACGGTGGAGTTTCACATGTTCTTGCTACGCTCCCTTTTCTCTGTGCGGCAATCGCTCGTGGAAATATTACGACTCGAACCGACCGAAAACCGCACAACGTCTTAGTAGTCAGGGAACCAGGTGCATCCTAGTAGAGAAATCCCTGAAACCTCGACTTACCTCGGGCCAACTACGGCTATAAAGGGCTCCCTCCCCTGTGGGAACCTCGTGGTTCCTTTACTGCCCCTTTTGCAAGCATAACCTTCTCACAAAAGGAGATAGTGGAGTTCCACGCGCTCTCGCTCCGTATTATGACCGTAATCATATAACCCTTTCGCTACGCCCCTATTAAAATCAGTGTAAAGCAATTCTTTTGTAACTTTCACATTGTGAGTAGGGTTACTGTTGTTCTTTTATTCTGCTCTTGATTATTGGGCATTATCATCAGCATACAAGATAAAAATACTACGTCCTAGAATACAGAAAAGGTTCATTAAATGTGAAGTGCGTTTTAATAAGTTAGCTGTTATTAAAATCTATACACGAATAATTAGGTCAGTTACGTATACAGCGGTAGTTATCACGGCATAGTTACTACCGTCATGAAGACTGCTATTGCTTGTAAAATTGATTCGCCCATTTTATTAATGATATTATGCAAAAAAAAAATTGTTGGACTTCATTCATCATATATACACCCATCCTTTTGTTGTTGGTAACGTCGGTCTTTATGAATTGCTGCCAACTATTTAACTACACATCTAATTTATTTAAATACTAAAATACTAACTAACATTATTCTTGCATCTAGGTACATAACATCACTAAACTAAATATAGTGAACGAACACTATCTTCTAAGGAAGTTTTTAAGAGTACTTTCTCGGTGTATCGTCGAATGTAATTTTAGTTAAGCATGTTACTTAGTGGTCTCAAGACGATAAAGTTTATTTAGACACCGGACTCTTGTTGGCCGGCAATTTTCATTAGATGTTACTATAGTTATTGCAGTTAAATACAGGCAAGGTAATTTATTTTACAATTATTAAATTAATACGCATTTTACGAAAATAAAGATAAATGAAATTTGTTGCTTGGTGTGGACAGGTGTTGTATGGTAAGTTCATAGCACTGGCAAACTGGCAAAGTGCCGAGATCCTGGAAGCTTGCTAATGTTCAGCCTATACCCAAAAAAGGAAGCCGTGCAGACCCAGACAATTACAGACCTATCGCGATCACCTCTATAATCTGTAAGGTTATGGAGCGTGTCTTAAATAATCGTCTCCTGACATATCTTGAAGCAAACGAACTCCTCAGCGATAACCAATATGGTTTTCGCAGGGGACGCTCGACCGGAGATATGCTAATATATGCCACCCACCTTTGGAGCGAGGCCTTGGAGGGTCACGGTGAAGCAATAGCCGTTTCATTAGACATCTCAAAGGCCTTTGACCGGGTCTGGCACGAGGCACTACTTAGTAAGCTTCCAGCATACGGCATACCTGCTGGGCTCTGCGACTGGTTGCGTGACTTCCTGAGGGAACGGTCGATTCAAGTTGTCTTGGATGGCTGCTCTTCCGATCTAATGGCAATCAATGCTGGTGTACCTCAGGGATCTGTTCTCTCTGCAACCTTGTTTCTGCTGCACATAAACGATCTTTTAACACCCGGTATTATTAGCTACGCCGATGACAGCACCGTAATTGAGAGGTACATGTTCAACCCGCGAGCTAGTCCAGAGGAAATACGGTCCTTGAAAGAGTCCATGATTGAACGGGTGAACGTGACATTACAGTGAATGTCCGATTGGGGTGACGCCAATCTTGTCCAGTTCAACCCTTCCAAAACACAGGCGTGTCTTTTCTCCGCGAAAAAGAGTACCTTCGATTTAACACCCACTTTCGAAAGTGTATCCTTACCGATTACTAACCATCTAGGGCTTCTAGGTATTACCATCACCTCTAACCTCAACTTTGGCCAACAAATTGAGTCTATGGTACAAGCGGCGTCAAAGAAATTGTCAATTCTTTCAAAGGTTCGGCGGTACTTCAGCTCTGAACAGCTGCTTAATCTTTACACAGCCCAAGTTCGATCCTGCATGGAGTACTGCAGTCACCTCTTGGATGGTGCAGCCAAATATCACCTGGAAGCTTTGGACTCAGTTGACCGAAGAGCCCGTAGGTTAATTAACAACGAAAAGCTCTCAAATAGCAGACTGCACACCCTTGAGCATCGTCGTCGTGTTGCCAGCTTGCCGGTTTTTTATAGGACACATTATAGGATATACACTTTGGAGAGTGCTCGAAGGCTCTCTTCGAACTGATTGAGCCATCTCCATTCCTTTATCGGACTACTAGGCGCAGGCAAAAATTTCATCCACACGTTGTTGACATACCCAAAAGTCGAACTAAACGGTTTGACAGCTCTTTTTTGGTGAGAGTCGCCAAGATTTGGAACGACCTGCCTGGGTCTATTTTTCCTGATGACGTGAACTCTGGAGCCTTTAAGAGTAGAGTGAACAGATATCTTTTGGATGGGCGTGTACCACCTTCGTCTTCATCTGCACTTTCCATCAGGTGAGATAGAGGACAAACGCCTATTCCATTACAGACGTAAAAAAAAAAAAAAAATACACCTGCCGAGAACGAATACACAACCTGTTCTAACAACTCCAATTACAATTCTGTTACTCATCCGAAACTTGAAATATAAGAAAGTTCATAGTAATTTGGATAGTTTTTTATTATTTCTGTTATTAAAACTACGTTTTTCTTTAATTTTTATAGTTTCAGGTAAAACAAGTTCATTAAAATGTATTTATGATAAAGTTATGCAATAAAGGTATTTTATAAAGGCTTATGATGTAAATATGTACATAATTAGAATTTTATTTAATATTTTTGTAAGACTATGAGAAACTAGTAGTGTAGCAGTAGTGTTGATTTCAAGATTTTATGCTTAAAAATATTATTCATATTTTTTACCCGAAAAATTGTTTGCCACATACTTTGTATTCTAGTATATACATCTATATTTATTAGTCTAAATACAAATCTTAAAATAATATAAATATAATTAAGTAATGTTATAAAAATTTCTTACTAAGTTTCCACGAAAAGCATAACCGTGTTAAGTCTGAGTTTGTGTTTAGTGTATGCATGGCAGTGAGCTACGAATGTGTCTAAACTTACGCGTATGGGCAGTGTATTGATCACGATTATCAGAACGTGAGAGTTGGTCTAAGTAACAAAAAAATACACATATGGAAGATGGAATAATATACTGATATTTAAGACTTTTCCTTTTGAATTATTACGTGTTATGTAAATATTAATATTTGCTTTTGTTATTTGATTATTGTGTACGTATTAACTAGGGATCTTTAAAAGGTTTTTGGTATGGATGCAATTAGTGTTCTTAATTTATCTGCTAACATAGTTTGCAATTACTGATTGACATTGACAGCTGGTTCAAATTCCTGAAACAGAGACTAGTCGAACACGATACACAGTAAGGTTCATTTATATTTTAACTCCTCTCTTTACCAACTCAATTTTCAACATATTCGATAAAGACGGCGCAAAAATAAAACACAACAAAATCAGAACGGGGTTCAGTGTGAATTGTGCGAGTATAATCGTATTCTCATGTCACTTGATAATGAGTTTATTTTCAGCTCTGAAAAGATAAAAGGCTTTGGGCTTCAATATTGAAAGGTTGAAATTAAGTCAGGAAAAATTCACTCACGTATTTTCGTAATAAAAATACGTAAAATATCCGAGTATGAAATGGTTTCGATCGTTATCTACTTTGGTAGGAGTAGCGTGCTTAGGGTATGACTGCGTGACGTATTAAAATTTTATTTAGTTACGTAGCAACACCATGGTTTTATTATTATAATGTGTCTGACATAAAATTTGGAAGCGCAAAATGAAAATTACGACTGATTTTTTCCTTTACATGTTCCGTAAGATCTTCTTTTTCGCCAAATTTCTTGCTTCCAGGTCAATGACAAGAACCCTTTAGGTATTGATTTACTTGTAAAGTGTTGAAATGTAAGAATTGAGTTCTCTACAGTATGAACGGCTCGCAGATAAAAGTATTTGACATGTATTAAATTTACGTTAAAAATTGATTTGTAACGCAGTGAATAATTATGTATTTATATTAATTATATTAAAAAAGTGTAAAATAGTAAATCTTTTAAAAGTTTTGTTTTATTTTAAGGTTTAAAACATTATAAATATTGTTATATTTATCGTTAAAAATAATTACTATCAACGTGTTGTATTATTATTCATTTTGAGACAATATTATTGTAATAATAGTTAAAGTCAACTGAGAGGAACTGATTACATCAAGGTTCGTGTATTACAGTGCAGCGCAGTGCTGCGGCATGGGCCTTCGAGCGGTGGAATGCATCCCATTTTACACAGTGCAACGGTGATAAATTCATACATTTATGTTTTACTCTTTTATTTAAGCTTTATGACTCTTTTGCTGTACAACTGCCGAGTATTTTGCATGTATTTTAATGTCTGTATTCGTTTCTAAAACGACTTAAAATGTATCGCATTTTAAGTCCTTTTAAATTCCTGATAAATTATAAAATTTAAATATTTTTCGTTCTCATCATTTTCGTTTAATTTTTTTATTGTTTCATGTTTTTCTGCGAGAAAATAACCAGTTTAACACAATAATAATTTAGTAAATGCTTAATCAACATTTCATCATACTTAAGTACTTCTGAATTTTGACAATAAATTTAGTATTACATGCTACTATAGTATTTACGTTTGAACACAAGAATTACTTCGATGTAGTATTGTAACCTGATGTTTGTGTAAACTATTTATTACATTTATCATTAAATAATGTTACCATTTTCTGATAAATAAATCTTAGTTTTATCGGTTTAGCCATAACAATGCACGTATTATATACTTAGTAAAACATTTTTATTCATCAAATTTCCAGACCAATTTTGGTTCAACCATTATTGGTTGGAGGTTGTCAATATTCGTTTTAAAATTATAAAAAATTAATCCGATAATTAATAGCACCGATATGTATATGCTATTTTATTTCAATTATCGAACTAGACAGTCCATTCGTTTTGTAAATTATTCGAGAGTCTTCAATTATGTAATTGCATATCAGTCTGTCTAAATAAATGGTGAAGTTATTACAGTTTACTACTGACAGTTTTAAGTGCTATGATAAGTGGTTTAGACAATATTTTTAATCATAAGTATTACTGTTGTCAAAATTATCTTCAAACTGTAAACATAAATATATGACCGCATTCATATTCCACTCGGCCCAAAGTAATTCGTTCCCAGATGAACGTTACGTTGTCTCCTGTCATTCCCCAATCCACTGTCCCAGTTTGTGAAGTACTGGGTTATGACTAGGTGATTATGATGTAGGCGTAGCCTGGGAAAATTTTAGTATTAAGGTTCACGTCTTTATTTATGTTAATAAATTTGGTTGATTTGTTTTCAAAATTAGTTTTTTTAAAGAAGTAAAAATTAAGTTTTCACATTACAACATTGTCTTCATTTTTCGAAACTTTTAGTTTTTAAATACTGTGTGCAATATAATCAAATATCTGGTTAATTGTATGTTAATAACCACTATTGGTGTTGCTAAATATAATCTGTTGTCAGTTTCTGGACTTGTTTTAAAAATTTAATAAAATCAAAAAATAATCAGTAGTTATAGAACATACGTCGGCGCGCCTTTTAAATAAAACTAATTGAAAGTGAATTATACAGAATACGGCGCTCTGTAAGATATTTCTCCTTTTAAATGTTTTATGTACTTCTGTCTGATGATTTTAAATGGTCTGTGAGTTTACCAGTAAGTGTAAAATGTAATAAAATGATGAGAAACTATCAAAAGTGAGTGGTGATGGTCATTATCTATTTTACACTTTTTTCAATGGCATGTGTTCTGTAAAACGTCTTGGGTTTAGAAGTTTTACCCGTTAAAAGTACTTGTATTTGTATTATACATTTTTTTAAAATGTATCCATGAATCACTTCGATGAACATTTAGAAATTTATTATTTCCTTTTTGAAATTTTTCATGAGCGAAACTTCTGAAACCACTAAGTTGATTCGATCGGTGAAAACTAAATATACATAATAAACTATTAATCAGATGAGTTGCATGGGGCGTGAAATTAATAAAGCTATTATAACAATGTTCTGTGGCGGCTTTTTCTGTCTGCGACGTGATAGAATTTATTGCGAGTGGATGGGCATGGTGGTTGTACTGGGGTATGTAGATGTTAGAAAATATTCGAGAAGTGGATTTTTAGGTCAAAAGTATACCATAGAAACTAATACATCAAACTTTGTTGCATGCAAGTTAATACAATTTATACAGCGATGGCCACGAATTAGTTAACATCTGACAAAATCTGATGGAAAGTATGAATATAATGCAAATGCTGTAACCACCATACCCATCGCGAATGTAGACAATGCAGTATGGTAATTCACACAGTGGCGGCCCTGTGAGACACCTTTCACGCCCCGCTTGGAGACGTAAAAGGCATGACTGTTATTGTGACAGTGTAAGGTTTATAGACTTAACACGATAATTATCACTGCATCATTAAGCCTCCGGTCTAGCTGCGTCTGGGAATCAACTTTTTCGGAAACGTGTCTTTGACGACCGCCAAGGACTCATTGGATGTGTGACAAGTGGCTTCATGTTGTTGAAACAAGGTGTTACGATTATAGCCAGCAAATTCCAGAAGCATCGGTAACAAGAATTCCCGTAACGTTTCCACATATTCAGCAGAATTAACAGCAACTGAACGACCACGAGAATCTTCGAAAAAATAGGATCCAATGATTTCTTTTGCTGAAATTGCAGCCTATACAATTACCTTGGAAGAATGAAGTGGCCTCTCGTGTTTAGTTTTGAGATTTTCTTTGCTCTAATACCTGTAATTTTGTTTGTTTACATATCCATTGAGGTGAAATGGGCTTCGTCAGAAAATAAGATGTTGTCAAAACTATTGAATCGTTCTAACTTTGTTACAGCATACAATCAATCAATCAACCTATCGCCGTCCACTATTGAACGAAGGTCTCCCCCAAGGAACGGTTAACCATCCAACCATCACGGTCTTGGGCAATTCGCATCCATCCGCTGCCAACCACCTTCTTCAAGTCGTTGGTCCATCGCGCCGCAGGGTGGGCACCCTACGTTTACCCAATCATGGTATCCGTTCTAGTACACTTCAGCTCCAGCGACCATTGGTTCGTCTGGAGACATGGCCGGTCTACTTCCACTTCAGCATACTGATTCTCCGTACGATGTCAGTTACTCTTGTTCTCTGTCGAATAATCTTGTTACGAATTTTATAAGCCAGAGAAATGTCCAGCATCGCACGCTCCATCGCACGCTGAGGTACTTATGGACCAGTCCAATGGTGAGTGTGCACGTCTTGGCTCCGTATGTCATTACAGGTAGAACGCACTGGTAAAATATTTTAGTCTTTAATGATTGTGGGATCGGTGACTCGAAGATGTGACGAAACTTGCTGAATGCCGCCCAGCCCAGATGAATCCTCCTATCGGCCTCCCGATCGAAGTTGTGCCGGCCAAGTTTAATAGTTTGCCCAAGGTAGACATATTCTTGCACAACCCTGATAGCAGCGCCATTTACGGTTACGGGACGCAGGGATACATGCCTATTATGTATTACTTTTATTTTTTCGATGTTCATCCTTAATCCCACTCGTTTTGAATAATCATCCAGACTATTCAGCATTTCTTCCAGATCATACAGAGATTCCACTTGAAGACGTCTTGCAATGCTTTGGTAAATAGTTTTGGTGATATAACATGTCCTTGTTCCACGATGCAATTGCATTGGTCTTGTGCTCTTTTCTTGTATTTGGACGGTAATTGTTGCAGCTTTATAGGGAAATCTCATCACCTGAACATATCGGCAGTCGACCAGGCATCTCTGCATGGATTCTAGGACAGCCCAGGTCTCGACGGTTTCGAAGGCTTTCGCGTAGTCCACATACGCTAGACCGAGAGGCTGGTTATATTCCTCTGTCTTTTCAATTATTTGCCTTAGACTATGTATGGGTACTGTAGCTGGACGTCATCGAATTTTTGGGTAAGACGATTCGCAACAACGCTCAAAAACAAGTTATATATATGGCTCAGGAGTGAAATTGGGCGGTAGTTCTTCAGTGGGGTTTCGGCATAAGATTTGTGCAAGTTTAAATCAGTTCTAGTTGCCTCTAGTGCCTGCACTGTCTAGATCTTATGCAGGTGTAACTTCAAATGTAATTTCGAAATTCAGCGTAATAATGATGTTTCGCTGAATTATGTTTACCTAATTCAGCGGAACGTTTACGCGTCGATAAATCTGGATTACGTCGAAGAAAAGCGACAACTTGCTGCACGTTCTCTTCAAGTCGAGAAGTCAATGGGCCTTCAGTTTACTTCACATTTAGCGTAGATTCCGTCTCTTCGAACTTCTTCACTATTTCTTTTTAAAGAAACACTTGGATACTGATTTAAGTCGTGTAAATCCTATTCAACGCGATATAACGTCTCAGAGTAATAAACAAACTATTGTTTAAATAAAATTGTTTTACACAGTCACCGCGCTGCGGCCCCGTGAAACAATCCTTTGGGACAAAATTTCTGAGAAACGAGCTAATAGTCCCCCTCTCCATGCCCCACAACCTGTTTACACAAGATGTTAGATTCAAATATTAACGATTTCTTGGCCCACTCTGTATTTATTCTTATATTATTTTTAGGTAATGTAAGTGACATTAATGTGGCATGTTACAAAAGTAACATTATTTATGCAATACTAATTTAATTTAATTTTCATACATTGGAACCTAAAACCTGCCCGAGGGTTTGTGCAAGTGGGTGGCTTGCTTTTTGTCCGGCAGACGCATAAAAGCCGTCGTCGATGGTAGCTGTTCCGAAAGCATGGACATAAACGCTGGTGTCCCGCAAGGCTCCGTGCTATCTCCAACGCTGTTCTTGCTGCATATCAATGATATGCTGTCCACGGATGGTATCCATTGTTATGCGGACGACAGTACTAGAGATGCGTATTACACGGGCCGAGCTAACATCCCTCGTAACTTTGTAGTAGAAAGTCGCGAACAACTT
The DNA here is from genome assembly GCA_949316085.1 of Hypercompe scribonia. NCBI lineage: Eukaryota > Metazoa > Arthropoda > Insecta > Lepidoptera > Erebidae > Hypercompe > Hypercompe scribonia. Next base: position 12,133,253 of record OX438977.1, on the reverse strand, counting down.
GTGTCTCAAATCGAGAGCACCTTACACAGAGTCTCCGATTGGGGTCGGGATAACCTGGTCCAATTTAACCCCTCTAAGACACAAGTCTGTGCGTTTACCGCTAAGAAAACCCCGTTCACTGTGGTTCCACAATTCCAGAATACACCCCTTACCATCTCACAGAGTATTGGAATCCTCGGTGTCGACATCTCCAGTGACATCCAATTTCGAGCTCGTTTGAAAGAGAAGGTCAAGCTGGCATCAAAAAAGCTTGGTGTTCTGAATAGAGCGAAGCGATACTTCACACCGGCACAAAGGCTACTACTTTACAAAACACAAGTTCGACCTCACATGGAGTATTGCTGTCATCTCTGGGCGGGAGCACCGAAGCACCAGGTTGAGCCTTTCGATTCAGTTCAGAGACGTGCTGTGAGAATAGTCGACGATCCTGATCTTACAGACGGTATCGAGCCACTAAGTCTTAGGAGAGACTGTGTGTGCTCTATCGTCTCTACAATGAGCTGTGTTCTGAAGAATTGTTTGATATGATGCCCACAGCCACTTTCTACCATCGCACCGCTCGCCATCGTCAGGGAGCTCATCCACATACATTGGAACCTAAATGGTCCTTGGGTTCTTGGTACATAAGTTCCTCATAAATAACGTGGTCAAGATCGAGAGCGTGACGTCGAGGGTTGCGTACCTTATACTCAGAATAACCAAGAGGTATTCGCTGAAGGTTATACAAGTATTCGATCCGACCGCGGAACACCCCGATAATGAGTTAGAGACTATATATGAAGATATTAGTAGGGCCATGACTTCAACGGAAGGTTGGATAAACGAAGCGGTGATGAGCTACGGTTGGGACAATTTGGAGTTGGTCAACGAAATCACAGGGACCAACTACTGATCGATTTCATAGAGAGGAGGGGTCTTTATATGATGAACTTCTTCTTCTAGAAGCGTGAGCACAGAAAATGGACTTGGATGAGCCCAGATGGTTTTACTTCGACTTCATCATGTCGACGAAGAAGCAAATATTCAATGATGTCTCTGTGGTCAATATGGTTAAAACCGGAAGTGATCACCGACTGGTTAGAGGCACATTGAATATCAACACCAAGTTTAAAAAATCACGGCTGATGAGGTCTACGTTCCAACCGTCACCTGTTCATATGCAAAACTTTCAGCTCGAACTTCAGAATTGCTTCGAAACCTTCGAGTCCTGCGTTGATACGAACGAACTCATTAACCGGCTAGTGGAAACTGTCCGTACGGTCGGGTGTCAGTTACTCAAAACCCGTCCCACAAATAGAATGTTCTCTGATGGTACTCTCAAACTCACGCAAGAAAGGCGAAACATGATTCTGCAGTCTTCAGTCGATGTATCTAAATACCGGCAGCTCAGCAGATAAGATATTTAAGTGTCAGAGAAAAGACCTACGCCAACTTAATACCTAGCGTATTAAAGAGGCTATAGAGCGAAATCAGAGGACTAAAATATTCACACGGGCACTGTCTGTTGGACAGAGCCAGTTGACAAAACTGAGGACCAATGATGGCAGAATTTTGACGCCGAAATCCGAGCTTCTGAGTAAAGCGGAGAGATTCTATGGGCAGTTATATACGGCAACACTGGATCCTGATACAGACTTACCGAAAAATCCAAGGGCTAAGTTAACTTGATGCTATAATGAAGACATACCTGACATTAGTCTGTGCGAGATTGGCTTGGCTCTCAGACAACTTAAAAATAACAAAGCACCTGGCGAAGACGGAATTACGCCTAAACTCCTGAAGGCAGGTGGAAAACCGGTTTTGAAAATCCTACAGAAAATATTTAATTCCGTCATAATCAGTGGGAAACCACTTCAGGCATGGCTCAGGGTTGCAGTTGTGCTTTTCTTCAAAAAGGTCGACAATAGCCTGCTGAGGAACTATAGACCCGTCTTTCTTCTGAGCCATGTCTATAAACTGTTATCGAGAGTCGTCACGAATCGTCTCGCTCGTAGATTTGACGACTTCCAGCCTCCTGAACAAACCGGATTCCGAAAAGGCTTTAATACCATAGACCACATTCATACACATACAGAAGTCCGAAGAGTATAACTTTTCACTATGCTTGGCGTTTGTGCACTATGAGGAAACTTTTGATTCGATCGAAACTTGGGCTGTGCTACAGTCTCTCCAGCGGTGCCAAATTGACTATCGGTACATCGAAGTGTTAAAGTGTTTATATGAAAACGTCAGTATGTCAGTCCGTTTACAAGGTCAGAGCTCGAAACCTATTAAACTACAGTGAGGTTTAATATCTGTACTATCTCCGAAACTGTTCATCGCAGCACTGGAGGACATCTTGAAGCTTCTAGACTGGAATAGACTAGGCATTAACACCATTGGTGAGTATATCACCCACCTTCGATTTGCTGATGATATAGTTGTCGTATTTTAGCTGAGATGATGATGATGATGATGATAATTTTATATTCTAATGTAATGTTGATTTGTTATTTATATATGTATGTATGTGTGAATAACTGAAATAAATGGACCGCGTGAATTGTATGACCGCATTTAAACATGTATATTAATTTAGATATTATACATATCTCTAATGTGCTTGTCTATATTTTTCTTTTGACATCTAACAGGTGATGATTGTCTCAGTATATTTTTTGCTAGGTAAGGATCTGAGATTCAAATTGTGCAATATAAAACTTTAATAAAATTTGTATAGCCTATGTAACTCGAGTCATTACTACAAATCTATTAACACCTCATTCTTTAAAAATAGTTTAGGCGCTACAGCGAAACATAGAAATATACCTACATATATAGACTACCAAAACCATTATCCTTCCTTCCTTCTGGATTCATTGTAGTCGGATAAATATCAAACCTGAATAAACTTTAATTATATAATAAATTACCATCCAAAATAAAGTAATCACCATTAAATTAAGTAAACACGTAGTAAAGAGGATCCTCTTTGTAGTTACAATTAACAAACAGTACTTTAAGAACACTTCGTTCCGTAAATAGCTTTCCAATAAATCTAGTTAGATCCTTATCTGATAAAAATAAATAAGAAAAGAAAAATAAGCTTTGATATTTTTAGGATGCCCATGTCTATATTTTTGTTATAGATGTTATTATTTTATCGTAAACCGATGGCTATCATAGGGTGCTTACCTGTTCATCTTTGTCGTAGACCGACGGTTATAAAATGTTAGTGCTATTTGAATGTACTATATGAAGTATTTGGAAGGGTACACGATGATTGAATCATCATGAAAATCCATATTCCACCAGATCCTCATGCAGAGGTGGAAAGCATAACTTGGGCAACCAAATGCCGGGCACGCTGTTATTGTGATGGTAAGACCCGTTATGACAGATTGGCTCGAGAGGAATCACGGAACCCTCTCATATCGGCGCAGGCGATCATTGGGACAGCTGAAAAGATGTTGATCATGGATGCTGATTTGGAAGGAGCCAATACCTCAGTGGCAACACTACGATGACCGGACCCTAGACACAGCACTCCACATGCAGGAAATATGCCCAGAGTGTGCGGAACTGAGACGTGACCTCGTGCCAGCTATCGGAGTGGGCATTCTTTTGCTCAGTAGCATGATGGCGACCATGGTACGGAGCGAGAGCGCGTAGGACTCTGCTGCTTCTTTCTGTAAGCAAGGTATACTTGCAACGAATATGGCAGAGTGAGACCGGGAGAGGTTTAGAACTCTATCAGTCCGTCGGGCCCGGGAACAGGCTCGTAGATGACTTGGGCACCGGAGGTTGCAAACCGATCTCTATCCTCCATAAGAGCAAGCTCGGGGATAATAGGTGAGGTCACCTGTTACCCTAGCACAAGCAGGCAGAGAGACAGCGCGACACGCTACAGAGTACGAGCACCCTTTTGGAGGCAGAAAAGAGAATATCATTGTTCTCACTTAGGAGAGGGCATTTGCAAGTCGTAGGTACATAGGTTACCCGAGGTATGTCGGGTTTCCAGTGATTTCCTATCTAGGGTACACCTGCTTCTCTGGCTACTAATAACTGAAACGACGTGTGGGATTTGGTTGGTTCGAGTCCGACATAATTACGAATCGGTAGAATCTGCCGACATTTCTACATAGGAAAAAAAGAGTGTTAGCCACCGATTGAGGTGGAGTGAACTCCAGGACCCCGACTACACTGAGTGAATCAAGTTCTGAGTGAACAAGCGGATATAGGTACTGACTCCAACGTGAACACGTTTACGACACGTTAAAGGGAGCCGCTAATCTACGCATGCGCAGTAGTATCAATATATGTACTGATACCAACGTGGACACTATCACTACACGTAAAAAAAGCTATCCCTTTTATTCCGACGTCGACCGCTAAACGACACGAAAAGAAAACAAACTAATTACCACACGCGTGGGCAGTGAGAATTGTCGGTATTGTCAACGTACGAACGACTACCCAATATCGGTGCTGGGAGCTAAACTGCTAAACCAATGGTTAAAATTAATAGCAGAAACTCTTCTAGAAATCAATTTACATAAATTTACCTTGGGTTAGTCCAGTCTGTGCTCATACACTGTATTCTAGTTTAGGGAATAAGCACAATGTGTACTCCTAAAGATAATGAATTTTAGAAAACATTGATTGTCTACTGTGAGCCTCTATCAGTTAGTGATATATTAATATTATCTGTTCATCAATTGTATACAGTTGAAACGTTGTTAAAATAGCATGTCTCTAAATGTTAGAGTATGCACAACTACAAACTCTAAGAGAAGCAAGTGTATATAACGGTTATGTCGACAGCAAAATCCAAATTTGGAAGTGTACAATAAAACAAATGATCAATTCAAGTATAAAACGAAATAAATGAAAAGATAAATATATACATAAAGAACTATTATCATTGTAAAAAACGCTGATTAAGTGGATAAAACCACTTACTCACATTTGAAGACATAGAGGCATCGAAGAATGATATGTGTGTATATTTATATACGTATATACTTATAGATACACGCAAATGTGCACACACGCTCACATACACACACGCACGAACGCACAAGTTTTTTATTAAAATTGTTTAAACTGTATTTAAAATGATGTAGAGATCATTTTAGTATTTACAATTATTGTGTTAATTATCACGTAATGCTAAATATGGAAGAACGGAGTTTTCTGTTACAGGCAATATATGCTTAAAAGAAGATTCTGAACACAACTTCCTGTAAACAAATGGTTTAACACACAAAACTTATTAAATTAAAAAGTAAATCGTTCCATTGTAAAACGAAAGAGTTGAATCACTATTTTCTTAAAAGAAAGGTCAATTGCCACAAATGGACAAAAAAGGAATATTTCAGGTTGAACTCAGATTTAATCGGGAGTGGAGATGTATTATCTTAGTGCTTCTGAAGTTAATTATGTCCCTGCAGAACTTAATAAAAGTACATTTCATACATTGAGATTGATCTGTCGGCAAAAAAATACACACAGAGTAAGTATGTCTTAGGAACAGCTTTTTAGTTCGAGTACTTTCTTACTCACTAAGTAATTGAATGTTTCTAAACTTTAATTCAAATTCTTACAGTACCATATGATCACTATTAAATTAATGCAACCAACATCAAATAACACTTGCCTACCACAAAACATCCGCGAAAAGGGATAATGTAACGGAGTCGACGGCGACAACGCAATATGAGAGAGGCTCGTATAAGTAATAGCGGTTGCAGACATCGGCAGCTTTGTTTGAATTAATGTGACGTCGCGCGACCTTGGAGATAACATTTGGATTTGGAAAAGGGGGTCAAAATTGGCTGTTTATCATCTTACTAATTAGGTGTAACAGGTGTGGCCAACTGGCCGATATTGGTGCTATAAGACGATTATTAAAGCCAACATATCATTGTAGAGAAAATTGCAGGTACGGCAGAAACCGACGTTGTCGGCTGTATCATTTTATTTTACTTTAAAAAAACAAGTCAAAAATATTAACATCTTACAATTATAAAAAAAAAAATAGAAATCAATTATTTTATCACCCTATTGGTTTAGTAACTTTACGTATCTTATAAAACTTATATTTCTTCACATGTGCGATCAAATTATACAGCGCTTATTTTGTTTTTTTTTTTTGGTGTTGTTGAAAAAGTCTTTTTCTTCTGAGTGACCCAATTTTTGGCAGTGCCTAAACGCGACACGGTCATTCTTTAGAAATATTAGACTATAATGAAAATACTCGCGTCAAACTAAAATGTTAACCCACACAAGTTACACGAGGAAATTTGACACGTGTAATGACTTCAATAGAACTACATAAGTAAGATATGTCCAAGTTATTAAAATTTTCTCTCTCATATTCACTAAGGGTTTAATTCGTGCCACTGTTATATGTTTTGTTTTCTCTAGTTGGGTCAACAATTCTATTGATATATAAAATTACTTATACGAGTATAAACCTTCTAATATAGAATTGGTTATTATTTATTAGTCATCTTATTTTCATTCTCAAATATAAAATCAAACTAACTAATTTAATTGATAACTTGGTAAGGTAGCAATCAATTGATATTCGATTAAATCTCCTCTGCTCCTATATTCTGTTTAGTTCGAATGAGATATCAAATTGAATTTTACTGCAATATCTAGAACGGCTGTTATATGATGAAACTATAACTTAATATAATCTCACAAAAAATGTACATAATGAATTATTGTACCAGCTTTGTTAGAATCAAATTTATTTGAAATAAAAACGATAGGCTAAATATTTTAAAATATATTTCTTTGTGGGCTAAAAATTATTTTACATATTAAATATTAGGTTTTGCTTGTGGTTTCACTTGCATGGATGTGAACTTTGAAAACGAGTGTAAATGAATTTTTCTAGAATCCAAATGACATGTATACAACATGTCATGTTGATCGACTTGAAAGTTTGATTTTAGCAGTTGAATTTTTTTAACGAATTGTGCAGATTAGAAGATTCTGAAGAGATAAGTATGGTAGGCCAAAACCTCCTAGCTAAGGAGAGACCTATGTTCAGCAGTGGAGTATAGAAGGCTGTTGATGAAGTACAGTAGTTCTATCCGTGGCATTTAAAAGTACCGTCGCACGTATATTACCAGCTCTGTTAGAGACTAAATAAATAATCAGCTGCAGATTTAGTAGATGTTAGAGAATTTTCAATTTGGTTGTACCACTAAAATATATGAGTATGAGTTTAGCTTTTAAGTTATTCACAAACAAGTGCTGCAACAGTGTTTGAAGGAAGCGTCAGCCACTCCATCACAGTCTTTCGTCTCTCAGTTTCTATATCTTAATTTCCATTTTTCAAAAGCTAATACAGTTTAAATGAAATAGAGCGTCAATATTTGTATCTGTATTTCCGTTTTTTAACATTAATCTAAATTCAATGTTTAATTACTTAAATGCATCTTAAATCATATACAGAGATACTTCAGAACTTACGTATAATATATGCACATACATATAAAATAAAAACTTCAGAATTTTCTGCTGTTTTAAAGTTGGTTAAAATAAATGAAAATAGTCGTTTGATTAAACATAAATACTTTCTGTAAGCTGTAGACTGAAATTTGCAAAACAAAATCTCGTTTTAATGTCGTACGCACTCGAATGGTTAGCACTCCATCTTCACGAGGTCAATAAAATTAAGCATTCCAATCATTCCGAAGTAACTTCCTGAACATAATACCTGAACATAATCGGCCCTTGTCATAATAATGAGACCATTAAGGGCCTCTTGACAAGCGAAAATATTTGTATGCTTTTAGATTTTTTTATTTTTATTCTACAAGGGTCCTAACGATCGTAATAAAAAACGAATTAGCGACCCCTCCGCGTTCGAAGGTCTTATATTATTAGTAGTACATGAGTGTTATTTTTGATATTAATAAAAGCGCTAGGTCGGAAATCTATTGTTAATGGCGTTAGCACTTAAAATATAAATATTATTAAATCATCGAGTGTAAAGCTGATAACCAGGCAAAGTAACGAATTATTAAAAACTACGTGTACGATATATTTTCGTTCTTTTTAGGTGCATGTACAATTGTTTATGCACATTGGCAAATGTTTCGGAACCAAGCTTATAAATAAAATAAATAAAATAAAAGTAATTGTGAAACAACTACAGTTAACTGAATTTTTAACAATAAACATAGTTCAAATTATATTTATGAACTTTTTATATAAAACTAGTATTATAATTGACTAAACCTACTTTCTACTTTTTTTTATAACTATATTTTTCTGTATAAAACTAAAGGTCATCAGTATCAATAAAAAAATATGGGAAATCGGTTGATAAGCAGAAGAAGCAAAGTACAAAACGTCTTGTTTTTATTTGTCTATTTATGAATATTGTTATGATCTATAAACCAGCGTGATGCACATAGACGTTAGAGGAATTGGAATCAACGATATACGTCACTTGGAGTTTTATACAGAATAATATAAATATATGTTCCAAGTGATATTTATTAGGGTCATATTACATACAAGCGCGTGACTCAGAGGGAGTTAGAAGCAGAGACGGATTCTAATAAATCACATTATATTGTATTTCATGAACAGTACAGAACTGCTAGCACTTATAGTTCGTGAACAAAAATATTTAAGGTATTTAAATATGGCAATAGATGACTCTTTAATCAGAAACACATTTTTAAATTTGGCTCAAAAACAATCTTTAGAGAAAATATATCTGCCCAAATTTTTTTTTGTATTAGAGATTGGTTGATTAAGCTCTTAGTTTTTTGATTTTACGAGAACTTTTCCTAGTACTCCTGGGCAAAATATAACCACGGATGCATGCTGCCGTTAATAAATATACTACTGTATATAATGCCACACTTAGACTAACAGTTTAATACTTAAAGGTAAATTTAAACAATTTAAAAGATAAGAATAGATATGTACCTCAATTTATACAACACTCAGATATACAAAGGGGACCATAATTCGTTAGCATTTGAATCTAAGATCCCGTACAAACAAAACAGCGTGGGGCGCAGGGAAGGGTCTGACCACTAGCTCGTTTCTCAGAAATTTTGTCGCAATAGATCGTTTCACGGGGCCGCAGTGCGCTTACTGTGTGAAACAATTTTATTCAAACAACAGTTCGATTATTATTGTGAGACGCTTATTTCGTATTGAATACTATTTACACGACTTAAATCAATGTCTGAGTGCTCTTTTAATAAAGAAATAAGTGGACAAGTTCGAAGAGATGGAATCTACGCTAAATGTGAAGTAAACTGGAGGCCCACGGACTTTTTGGACCGAAGAAAACGTGCAGCAAGTTGCCACTTCTGTTCGACCTAATCCAGATTTATCGACGCGCAAACGTTCATCTAAATTAGGGTTATCTCGTACATCATTACGCCATATTTTGAAATTACATTTAAAGTTACGAGGGTAAGTTTTTAAGTTCGCGGAATGACAGTGAAAAAGGCAGGTAAACGCGCTCTTTTGATGCCTACCTTATTCAGTGACTCATAATTAGTCTGCATAGTAAAATTTGTTGTGATTGGATCATTAGTTATTAAACTATCGTTGACCAAGTATTTTAATCGGGAACGAAGTGAAAAAAATGGAGAAAATTGAATTCCGTGCGGTGATAAAGTTCCTTACTAAGCAAGGAAAGTCTGTTCAAACCATACTCAATGAGATGTCATCGGTTTACGGGGATTCTTGCCCAGGAAAAACAATGATCTACAAGTGGCATAGTTTATTTAAACAAGGCAGGGAATCACTTGAAGACGACCCGAGGCCGGGGCGCTCCGTTGAGGTGACTACGCCAGAAGTTATTGCAAAAGTAGAAAAAATTGTATTGGAAGATGCTCGACTAAAAAAGAAACAACTCGCAGAAATGGTTGGAGTATCGGATACAACAATTTTTAAAATTTTACACGATCATCTTGGCATGACTAAGGTTAGCGCACGGTGGGTGCCGAGAATGCTCACGCCATTGCAAAAACAACAGCGCGTGGAATGTTCACGTGCGTTTTTGGACCTCTGCAATGAAGACAAGGATGGCGTATTGAATCAAATTGTTACTGGGGATGAAACTTGGGTTCATCATTATGAACCCGAGTCCAAACAAGACTCCATGCAGTGGCACAAAAAGGGCACAGCACCACCCAAGAAATTTAAGGTTTCACAGTCGGCTGGGAAACTCATGGCAACGATTTTTTGGGACTCAGAAGGAATATTATTGATAGATTATAAAGATAAAGGCATTTCTATAACGGGGGAATACTACGCTTCAATTTTAGAACAGTTAAAAGAAGCCATCAAAGAAAAAAGACGGGGAAAATTAACGAAAGGTGTCCTGCTATTGCATGACAATGCTCCCGTTCACAAGAGCCGAGTCGCACTGGCTGCCCTGCATAAGGTGGGCTTCGATATTTTGAATCACCCACCCTACAGTCCAGATTTGGCTCCGAGTGATTATTATCTCTTTCCAAAAATGAAAAAAGAATTACGTGGTAAGAAATTTTCAACTGATGAGGAGGTTAAGGAGGCGGTTTCGGCGTATTTTTCAGACAAAGATAAAACTTTTTTTTACGAGGGAATAAAAAAACTAATTGAAAGATCTGAAAAATGTATTCGTGTTGCAGGGGAATATATAGAAAAAGAAAAATAATTTTGTGTTTTTATTATTACTCAATACCCTCCATTCCGCGAACTTAAAAACGCCCCCTCGTACATCTATATAAGAATATAGGAAAAACCTAGTCATTTAAATTTTCGCAAGTCGTATGCCGAAACAAAGTTAGAACGATTTAGTAATTTTAACATCTTATTTTCAGACACCCATTTTCATCTAAGCGGATATGTAAACAAAGAGAACTTCAGGTACTTTTTATGGGGTTACTTGAAGAATCGTGTCTACATCAATAAACCAAATACACTACGTCAACTAAAAGAAAAATCAGCAAAGATATGTCGGCGATAGGAGTATTCCAAACTTTCGGTGCTCGTTTAGAAGAGCGCAAACGTCCAAATAGTCGTCATTTTGACGGTTTAATTTTTAAAAAATAATACCAACTAGGTTTCTTGTAAATAAACAATTTTTATAATATATCAAATCGTTTTTATATGATTTTTTCAAATATTAACTAATTCGTGGTCCACCTGTATATACTCGTACTATTTATTGTATCGTATCGTATTAGAAATTTAAAGGTAAAATATCACGCATATTACATTGATACATACAGTTACTTGTTCATCATGGTAGATATTAGAAATCAAATATGTTGATATTTCTCTTAGGTACATTATATTGTAAAATCACGACTGTTTCCCCGTAGGGGTAGGTAGAGGCGTTTTAAACGCCCACTTTTTGCCAGTATTGTGGTCGCATGTAATAGGTGGCAAGCCGATAACCGCTAATTAGGATGTTTTGTTATTTGCAATTGTTTGTTGTAAGAAAAAGTGTAAGACATCATAATATCTTACGAAGAATCACTTTTCCTTAATTATTTTCTTCTTCTCTACTGTCATTGCGTTTCATAAAAGCCTATTGGTTTAAAGTATTTCTAATCTTTTCCTTCTTTAGAAAATCACCAATATTAACTTTGTTTATTTCTATAATTTGCAAAATAATATTCACGCTCAATAGTGGACATTAAAATCCCAGGCCGTCCCTGACCGTCCATTTGTATTCCCCGGTCGTAGCGCAAGGCCGGCCGAAATACACGGGACGTTTATACCCTACCTTAACTCGTGGCCTGTATCTTCATAACGCTCTGTCATAATAATATTAAAAGTCTCGTAACGGCTTTGTAAACAATCGATAAAATGGAACAAACAACAAAATCTCAAATATCTGAAGTTATAAGGTATTTTATATCCACTATGTTTTTTTCTTGCAATGGTATGTGTAAATATAAATTTAACTGATCCACAGTGTTCCACTCTTAACATGCTAGCTGGGCAAAAGTCGCTTCTGAATTTCAAAAAATGTATTACCTAAGCCCTTAGCCAATATCCCCATAATCCTAAATCCTAGAATTATTTAGCGCAAATGTTATACCAGATTATGTGGTTTCTATCGATGAAAACTAGTATTTTAAAAATTATAGAAACATCTACAAGAAATGAGTTTTGTGTGTATATTTGAAAGAAAAATTTGAAGATTGTCGTCTAAGTTGGCAGAAACATAAAAAAAAATCGGGAAGCATCGTGATCGTTTCCATATTAGAAATTCTGAGCCAACCACTAAGAATTGTTGATACTTTAACTATGTTTAAATGTATGTGTAATGTTTTAACTATGTGTAATGTTTAAACTATCGTCCGCCACTCAGAACCATCATCCCAAAGTATGGCTTCGATTCCTGTGCGTCCATCAATAGATTTCACTGAAGCTAGTGTTAAACTGAAAAGGAGGCACGTGAATGATCTTCTTTAATCAAGAGATGTGAACCATTTGGTAGTGGCAGCTGAAATATCGTCACGATTATCCGAACATCGAAACTTACCTACAATAATTTAAGAAAAATGTCACAATTTTTAAAACCTGCGAAGTAATGAAAGGAAATGTGACTAACTTTAGTATATAACATTGACGTCAAATTTATAAGATACTATTGTAAACAAACACAGAAATGCAGCATCAATATCAATATCAATATGACATCTAGTGTAAACCACCATTTTATAGTGTAAAACAGGTAAAAAAAGGAATTACCCTAGTGAGCAACAGATTTTTGTAAACGGAACGCATGTAAAAAATAATATTCTCACCGCTCAAGTACTAGTGTAAGTTTTAGAAGTTTGTGTCAAATATTTAAAATGTCAGGTTATATTGTAGAACATTCTTCAGAAAAATAATTTTATGACTTGGAAAAAATAAAAGTGGTAAATACGGTTGTATTAAAACATTTTAAGCCGTGTATCCTAATAACTTTACTTTATGATCTGCATGTTATTTAAATTAGTGAGTAGAGGTGAGAAGTGGTGAGTGTTTTGAGCTAATACTGCATTAAAACATCATATGTAGGCCTTTCAGCTATTGTGGTGGCTTTTATGTGAATGCTCAGTCAATAAAAGAAAATATAAGCTATTTCAATTTTATTTTTTAATTTTCGAAATGTTTTGTTGTTTTACAAATTACAAGGCAAATACAAGTACGAGTAAAACAATCATAATTATGATGAAATTTTTCAGGGAATCCTACCCGCATTTAGTTGTCACTGGTATTTCAAAATTAAATTCCAGTCACTTATAATCTTGACAAAACAATGGCATGTTTCCAAATTTCTCTGATTACATCACCGAGTCGCCCAACATAGCTCGCATTTGAACAGCTAAACCATTTCTGTACAAAACAGCGAGACCGTAATATAATCCCTTGACCAGAATAATGCTCTGATTAATATCTAGTTATTAATCATCTGTGTAGCCGAACTATTCAATGGACGCTGGGGAATAGGTGATGTTAGTCGAATTTGAAATGTTGAAATTAGAACCGTGCTTTAAATATGGTGAGCTCACGTTTGAATTTAGTATTTAGCTACTCCCTATTGATTTGAGCGGCAATTGCGATTATCGGATTAAAATTAAACAATATTATAAATAGGTAGAAGTAACAGAGAGTACATGTACAAGATAGGTAGATATTTAACACTTTCAGCTAGCTACGTGTGCGGTAACTATAGTCAAATAGTAGTTTCATTTGCAGGCCTAATGTTACTTGCTTTTTGTTATTATACTTTTACGATGAGTTTTTGAGTCCATGTCAACATTAAAGAGAAATTTATTACGATATATTGTAAATTACCCAAAAACATATGTTATTACACATGTTGCTATAATGAAACTTAATAATTTAAATAAATACTAAAATAAGTAAGTAACTTATGAGATACTACATATGTAACGTCGTTCGTCATAAGCAGTATTAAAATTTTTATTAAAAATCCCTCATATGAAATATTAGTACAATTTTTTTGTCATGCGGGCATGTTTTTAGGCTACAGAGTTGAGAATGAACCTTACTGTGTGCCGTGTTAGACTAGTCTCTTTGTTTCAAGAACTTGAATTAACCATAACGTATCAGCACAACAATTGTCGGCTCAAGAACGAGCTATACAGCGCTATCACCTACTGGATGATGCAGTGCTTGAGATAGATAGAGAGATAGAAATATGCTCTGACATACGGAAAAACTTAACCGTTAACTATCCCTTCTTCGTCACACACTGTGTTAGCCAACAACACACTTACGTACTTACGTACTGAGGTTTCGTGAGGAACTTTACAAATGTGTAGGTTACAATTGTGGTAGGGCCACATGATTATATTTAGGTGATCTGTCGTTGTAGTGTATTTATATCGTAATTGAAGTGCGTAAGAGTGCATGCCGTGTGCTTGAGTGCTGAGAGTTTTAAGAGCAGATAGTTGACCGTCTGTAGGCGAGTTAATGCTTATTGTCGTTAACATCCAAAGAAACCACTGTCTTCGGTCACATAAAATATAATACACCTGTGGCAAACTGTTAAAAGTGACCTCGCGTGCTGGGGCACAAAGCATGAAAGAATAAACAGCACATTCAACAGAAATGTATTTGATTATTTCATAATTTTAAATTTTGATTCCCTCTAACCATGGTTTCATATTATTTATTGTAATCGTTAAATGCCACTGGGGGAGTGTCCAGTTAAGCATTGGGTTCTACAGTCTAATATCGAATTCCTGGATGGTTGAAAGACCTCATTCCACATTGGAGAATGGTGGCTTTTAGAAAAAATTCTTATTAAATAGTCGTATAATTGCTTTACTCAGACAAGGTTCAAGTGTTACCATCACAACAGTAAGTGAGATGTATTCCTAGCCATTTTCGGCCACGGCGGTTAGTCTCAACGAAGACCAATCAGCTACGCAGGAGATATTATAGTGCACAACAGCGTGTGCAAACACAGGTGCACTCTCTGATCGCTCACTCTCACAATCCAAGAGGACGGTTATCCGACATGACCGGGGAGAGATCAGGCATAGGATTAACGGCTTTACGTGCTCTGTGAGGCACTCTCTCTCTCCTCGACAAACAGTCTTCCAAACTCTAGACTGTTCTTGTGTGTGTTGTTAAATATATCTGTGACAAGAAATACTCAATAACACCGTCTGACCTGATCAAGGAATCGAACCCGAGACCTCGCGATCGGCAGTTGCATACGCTAACCAAGCGTGCAATATATATACGAGTATGTCTGTGTGTGCATGGTGATTACGACTACATGACGACATTACTTTTTAAGAGTTACACCATCAAATATGTACAATCGTTTAAATTATGGTTGAAATGTCGTTTCTATTCTCATGTGGCTGATTTGTCTGTATGGTAGTATTTTTTTAAATTTAATACGACTCTGCGAAATTTTTCATTGCAAAGTATTTTTAACAGCATTGATATTACATATATCACACAACAGTAACTCCTTGCGTTTTTTGTTGAGCTCTCTAAAGTCAGTAGATTGGTTACAAGTTGTCTTATTTTTCTAAGTGAGTTTGAAACACGGATTTCGATGGAACACTACTTGTGAGTTTTGACACAAAAAAGTAATGTTGGACTACATAAATTGCTCTTAGTTCGTAACGTTAATACCGTATTTTAGTAATTTCTCTAAAAATCTGAGGTAACGGTACATTCTACAATATATAAGTAAAATTCTCTCAACCACATTCCAGCTTTGTTAAAATAAATTATCTCCATTTTTACGAATTACAACGAACTGATTGAATAAATTCTTGCCGGTAGACATTTGAGTGGTGACGGTGGCCACTATTTGTCCCATGATTAGATGAGAAAATTTCGTAACTATTTAGTATTTACTTTCATAAGATTTCCTGCATTATTTTTTGATAAACGACAATTTGATAAATTTTGTCCATACCAATTTTATAGAGGTATCGTTTTTACTTAATTGTTTCTAAAACTAAACATCTACACCTAAAGCTTATGCATAGCGACGTATACATTTGTTTAAATGTATTGAAATACAAAAATGAAACAAAAAACTGACTTTCAATGCCTCACGATTTTTTTTTATCTTTAAATACTTTAAAATCAAGACCCCCAACGCAAATAAACTCGATTTGTTAAGAAATAGGTGTTTTTTAACCTTCTTTTGGTCATACTTAATGTTTGACCATCGCACATATAAACATATGTACCATATTTTATTTAATAATTAACTGCACAGTTGGCCTAATGGTTTAAGCGGTCGCTTCCCCGCTCTCTACTGCGCTGTGTGTTGTGGGTTCAAACTCCACACGCGACAACAGTTTGTGTGATCCACAAATTGTTGTTCTGAGTCTGGGTGTTCTTTGTGTCCGTTTCTTGTATGTTTGTAAAATCCCCACACAGGATTTACACGTGGTGCGGTCGTTGTTTTTTTAAAAAAAATTACATATAGGTATTTTTGATAAACTATGAAGGGTATCAACATATACATTTTTGTGAGAAAATAAAATTATACTGTTCCTAGCAAATAACGAATTGTGAGGGCCTCGGACGACAGGTATTTCATATTTATTAAAAAACTAAAGATGAAAAATTTAATAATATTCCGTTCCAGTTTGTTTATATGTAAGTAAGCCATTAAAATACTCTTAAAACAAATATTTACTTCTTACTTTAATTACCTTTAAATTTAAGATGGCATGTGGAATGTTATCAAGAAATTTCTACCATAAAGGTTATTTTAGAGTTTCTATAACATTATGTAACAAATAATATAATTGTATTAAAGTAAACCAAGTTTTATTTTAGTAATAAATGTTAAGAAATGAAAAAGTATTTTATATCATACTTCTCTATAGATATAAAATTTTGATCTCCTTGTTTATCATTTATATCTGTGTATAATTTATGTCTATGTATGTATGTATTTAACCTTGTTTTTTTTTCATACACGAGAATGATGTGAAATTTTCTGGTTTTGTTTATGTAACTATGTTTTGAACAATTGTACCAATGTTCAGCTTGTTGTGAATTTATGTAATTTTTAGTCTAATTTGGCCAGACTATAATGTTAACCATTATTGAGATCACAGTTAATGTAACGTTCTTATCAAGGTACCACTCTATTAATATATCACGTACGAGTATGAATTGATTTAAACGTCACAAATTCAGGGTTTTACTTTATTCTAGTTACGTTTAAGTTCTTAATTTTGAAATAAAATTAACATAAGGTTCGTCCTCTGAGTCGTCTAAACTCATAGAGATAATAAAACTGCTTTTGACCATACTCAGGAACCACATACTCTAACAAATGGTTATACTTTATAATCACTAAGGTAGAAGTTTTCTCATTTGCCCGCCTCGTGGCCAGCGCAGTCCGTTTGCAAAAACTTGAGCAATTTTGTTCCTGTCTGCTTGTGGGCATCTGTGTACTGATATTTGTACAGTAATGCGGTTTAGTTTTGAAATGCTAACAACTGCCATAGTTCACTATTGAACATAAGTTCTAATACATTAAAGTCATTGCAAATTTTGAATTATAATGACTGAAAATATTAAATGACAATTATTGACATAAGTAGAGATCATTTAAAGTATCGGAGTAGTAAAGGAGTATTAGAGAGTGTAGTTCAATTGCTGTTACCAAAAGTAAAGTAAGTATTAAGTAGTCTTAAAATTACAATTATTTTAAGTAAATATACTTCAAGTTGAAGTGTTGTAAATTTATCAATTTATTGAAGTACTGTAACTATTAGTGATATAAATTATTGCTAACTATATGCGTTTATTAATTTGTCCAGATATGTAGTTATTTATTGTGACAATATCCGAGTGTATTTTTGAGGAATTTGAACGTAATTACATAAATGCCAAAGTATTCTGTCAGCAGGTAGAGGAGAAGGACTAAAAAACGTAGATTTTATGAAATTAGAAGGATCATTTTAGCTTAATCTGATACATTTTCTGTGCATTTTTAAATCAAACTGTTCCTACAAGACACCTTAAGACCTACACAAAATCTTAAATTCACTAAGCAAAGTATAAGACATCTAATTTTTTTTAAAAAAAATCTATACATAAGATCTATACTTAGGAGAAAATCATAAATTTCTTGCTGAAAATCAAATGGCAACAGAGGTCTCTGCAATCAGGCTGAGGACAGAGCGTTCTGTTCCCCAAGACAACGTTGTCCATGTAGTAAAAAGCAAAAGCAGCAGTGTTTATCATCCAAAACGTAGTTATCAAGTCAATAGCCTTCTAACCATGATGTTAACCATGAATTGGACTCCCTTTCGATAGCCAGAGCTACAAGGTGTGACATTGAGGACGTCAAAAATTTGATACTTCATGACAAAACTCTAAAACTTCTATGTCAAAATATTAGAAGTTTAAATTGCAATTTCCATAATTTTAATACACTTCTTTGTCGATCAGAAATAGATTGGGATTTGCTTGTCTTGACAGAGTGCTGGCTTTTCACTGCGCAAAATATACCAGTTATTGAAGGGTACAGTTTTGTTGCTTCTTCCGCTCACAAAACACAAAATGAGGGAGTCGTGATGTATTATAAAAATAAATTTAAAATATTGTATGAAGAACCCTATTTAATTGACGCTAACTGTCTAATTTTAAAACTAAGTGTCGATATTTGTATTATCAGTATTTATCGACCTCCTAGCCAGTACGATACTACTAATTTTAATGCATCACTAGACTCTCTGCTAAGTCAATTGTCCCACTACAAAAACATTATTCTCTGTGGGGATATTAACATTGATATTGCACAGGATACTAGCGATAGGCGTTCGCATGAGTATTTGAATGTCCTAGCGAGTCATTGTATGCTTTCAGCTCACTATGAGCCTACTCGTAAAAAAACGTGTCTGGATCATATTATGATGAAAACTAAATTGAATGGTACCTGTTTTATAATGGACTCTTCTATTACCGACCACGAATGTGTAGGCGTTATCCTAACACTAAAAATACAACCTGAAAAAAGATCTAAATCTATAATACGCATTAACTACGATAGTTTAGATATAGCTATTAAAAATATTAACTTTCATCATAGCCTTGATTGTACTAATGCTACTATTGCTACAAGTCTTCTTATGTCCACTATATCCAAAACAATTGAGAATAATTCTAGAATTTTAAAGGTGGCTAATAGGAAGAGAATCTATAAACCTTGGATTACTGTTGCTCTGTTACGTTGCATGAGGAATCGTGATAATTTACACAAGAAATTAAAAAGGAGACCCGAAGATGAAATCCTTAAGACAATATATAAGCGCTACAGAAATTATTGTAATGCTCTTACAAGAAAATTATAAAGAGACTATGAAAAATTAGCAATCAATAAGACAAAAAACAACAAGAAAAAATTATGGCATACAATCAAAAACATATGCAACTTTTCTAAAAGAAACAGTGCTTCTAGTGTACTTATTAACTATGATAACCCTAAAATCCATATTGACAGAGTAAACCACTTTTTCACAAATATAGGCAGAAATTTAGCAGAGAAAATAATTGTTGATGGTGAACTGGCTGTGTGAACAGAGTTTTCTGACTGTTCGCCGGTTAACTCGTTTGCTCTTGTACCTACTGACGATACGGAGGTTGAACAAATAATTCAGGGACTTAGAGATGACGCTGCTGTGGGCATTGATCAAATTTCAGCAAAAATTATTAAACGATACTGGAATACATTCGTACGCCTTCTAACATATATCTGCAACCTTGCTTTTACAACAGGTGATTTTCCTAAACCCTTTAAACTTGCCCTTGTCAAACCGATTCATAAAGGTGGAGATAGAGATAATATTAGTAATTATAGGCCAATTTCTATTCTGCCCACTATGTCTAAAATCTTAGAACGCGTTATGAATGTTCGTCTCATGAAATTCCTTGAAAGTAATTTCTTTATCTCACCATTCCAATATGGTTTTCGGTGCGGTAAATCGACTGATGAAGCTGTCCACGAACTTACTAACTCAATTGCTGTCAGTTTGGACAGGGGGAGAAAGTGTCTCACAGTATTCCTTGACCTTGCCAAGGCCTTTGACACCGTCTCTCCCCCCTTGCTAATTCAGAAACTGAATAGAGTTGGTGTCAGAGGTCTCCCATTAGAATTATTTGAGGATTACTTGTGTGACAGGAGTCAACGAGTAATGATTGATTCGTGGGTTAGCGACGAGCTTACCATGTGCTATGGTGTGCCACAAGCCTTGTGTGCCAAGTGAGCCTATTCCTTGTTTATATTAATGACCTTTGTCAGCTTGATCTTAATGGTGGAAAAATATTGTCTTACGCCGATGACACAGCGCTTTTTTTCAGCGGCAATACCTGGGAGGACGTATTTAGATGTGCACAGTCTGGCTTAAACACTGTTTGCAAATGGCTAATGACTAACATTTTGTCTCTTAATGTTGACAAAACTAAATACATTGCTTTTGCCCATAGAAAGAATCTCCTACCACCTAATACATTCTCCATTACTGCCCACACATGCTCTCTGATGGATAACGGACTTTGCTCCTGTTCCCCCCTTCAGAGGCTGGAATCTATAAAATACCTTGGAGTGCAAATAGACCAAACTCTCTGCTTCAAGCCACATATAGTTACCCTTGTTTCTAGAATACGCAAGCTAATTTACATTTTTAAAATACTAAGACAGGTAGCTGATGTTAAAACAATAAAAATGGTATACTATGCTCTATGCCACTCAATCATTAATTATTGCATTCTTTCATGGGGAGGAGTGGGTAAAGTCCAGTTTCTGGAAATAGAAAGAGCTCAGAGAGCTGTACTGAAGGTTGGGGCTGGACTACCATTACCAAAACAAGAGGTCTTAGAGGCGCTGTTAAAAACAACCAACGAAGACAGCAGTATTACCTTAGATGCTATTACGTCCGTACGGCCTACGTATGGCGGAACTCAGACAGCCACCGTCAAAGTAGATGAAACAACAGCTACAAAAATTGTAGGCAAACATGGCAAGATTAAGATAGGCTGGGTGAATTGCAGGGTAAGGAGAGTAGAGAAGCCTACCAAATGCTTCAAATGCTGGAGGTACGGACACCTAGCTGGTAATTGCACCAGCACAATAGACCGTGCTCAACAGTGCGTGAAATGTGGAGGTAAAGGCCATAAGATCATGGACTGCAAGCAAGAACCTTCTTGTATACTCTGCATTGAAGATGGCAGGAAAGAAGATTATGTCCATATTGCAGGGTGCGGTAAATGTCCAGTCTTCCGAGCAGCACTTCAGACGATCTGTAAGAAACAGAAATGGTAAAGGTACTCCAACTAAACCTAAACCACTGCGAGGCCGCCCATGACCTGCTAACGCAGACGGCACGAGAACTGCAGCTAGACCTGATCCTAATCTCCGAGCCATATAAAAGTATAAACAATAACTCATATGTTACTGACGCCGGTGGTAAAAGTGCGATATGGACCACTACCGTGCGGACTTACCAGGAAATTAGGTCGTGCACAGGATTCGTGAGAGTCAAGTTAGCAGACATGAATTTCTACAGCTATTATGCTCCGCCTAGCCTCACACTGGAGGAGTATACGGATCGTTTAGAAAGACTTGCAGATGACGTAAGAAATCACCATCCTGTGGCAATAGCAGGAGACTTCAATGCATGGGCAACTGATTGGGGTAGTAAGTTGACTAACGCCAGAGGGCTGGTGCTGCTAGAAGTAATGGCGTCCCTGGACGTCGTGCTAATGAACAGTAGAACTAAAGCAACCTTTACAAAAAGAGATGCGAGCTCCATAGTAGATCTAACTTTTATAAGCGCAAACCTGGCAAAAGGTAACAACACTTGGAAAGTTACCGAAATTTACACGGCCAGCGACCACCAAGCCATCTACTGGGAAGTATCCACTGCATTGCCTAGAGTGCTAGCTAAGAAGAGTAATGAGATCAGATGGAAGACTGGCGCGTTTGATCTCAAAACTTTCCAGACGGCGCTGGACACAAAGCCCATGGATCAGGGATACGAGGCCAACGAGAAATCTGCCGTTATCATGAAGAGAATCCTGTCGGCTTGCGACGCCACTATGCCAAGGAAACGATGTCTAAATAGGCTCCCGCCCGCCTACTGGTGGAATGACACAATAGCCGCGCTACGTAGACAGTGCATCCGAGCAAAAAGATTAGCTCAGCGCGCTCGGAAAAAGCCTCCAAGCTATTCGTACAAAATGAGGGAACTCTACAAAGAAGCCCGCCTAATGCTCAAAAATGCTATCCGCAACAGCAAGAACAAATGCTGGTGTGATCTCTTAGAGGAAGTCGAAAGAGACCCGTGGGGAAGGCCGTACAAAATTGTCATGTTGCGACTGAGAAAACAACCACTGTGCTCGCCGTCCGATCCTGAGCTGTTAAAGTTTATTGTCACGGTTCTCTTCCCCCAGCAAATAGAGCAAAATTACACCCCAGAGGAAGATAAAGATGACCTAATACCATCTATCACCCAAGATGAACTCTTAGAAGCTGCCTCGAGAATAGGAAACAGTAAAGCACCTGGATTAGATGGTATTCCGAACATTGCCCTAAAAGCCGCCATTAAAACAGCGCCAGACCTTTTCCTTGACACGTATAACGCCTGTCTCCGAGCAGGTACCTTCCCAAAACGATGTAAACTACAAAGGCTGGTGCTTGTCCATAAGGAGAATAAACCAATAGATGAACCATCATCTTACCGCCCGTTATGCATGTTGTACAGTGCTGGAAAGGTACTGGAACGTATTGTCCACAGACGTATCGAAACTATGGTTGACACACAATTATCCGAAAACCAGTATGGTTTCCGCAAAGGCCGATCTACGGTAGATGCAATTGATCTAGTGGTCAATACTACAAAACAAGCAATATCTGGAACCAGATGGAAGGGAGGCACAAAAAAGTATTGTTTGGTCGCAGCCCTAGACATTAAAAATGCCTTCAATTCGGCCAGATGGGATATAATTGGGAAAGCCCTTGCTGCTTTAAATGTACCGGCCTACTTGCAGAACACAGTGGCGAGCTACTTTACGGATCTAGTCCTTAAGTACGACACTGATATCGAACTCAAGCAGTACAAACTGACTGGAGGAGTACCACAGGGATCAGTACTGGGTCCTCTACTGTGGAATATTATGTACGACGTATTGTTAAAACAAGTTTTACCAAGAGAAGCACGACTTGTAGCATTCGCGGACGATGTGGCGGTAGTGATTGTTGCCAAGTACATTGAAGAAATCAACTGGGCATTCGATCAAACGTACGCAGTCATTAGTAACTGGATGGAGCAAGTTGGACTTAAGCTTGCAGAACATAAGACGGAAGCTGTGCTTATTAACTGCAGGAAACAGGTTGAGACAATGACCCTAAGAGTTGGGCGGCATATACTCACGACGCAACCATTCATACGATACCTTGGAGTTATGATAGATACGCGTCTTAATTTCAGGAAACATGTGGAATGTGCTGCAGCAAAAGCAACTACCGTAGTTGCTAACCTAGCTCGGTTAATGCCGAACGTCGGAGGACCCAAACAGAAAAGGAGACTTCTGCTGACATCTGTGGTCAGATTAGTGTTGATGTACGGTGCGGCTGTTTGGTCGGTGGCACTCGCTAGTCCAGAAACCCGGCGTAAAATTGCGTCTGTCTACAGGCTCAGTGCACTTCGTGTCGCTTCGGCGTTCCGTACCGTTTCCGAAGACGCAACGTGTGTCATCGGGTATGCTGCCAGTGGAAATATTGGCTGAGGAATGTAGGTCTCTCTACTACATCCGGAAAGTAAGCTCTAACTCAACACCCGCTGAACTGAGGAGTAAAGAGAGAAAAAAGAGTCTACATCGATGGCAGGTGCACTGGGATGACTCAACTAAAGGGAGATGGACCTACCGGCTTATACCCGAGGTGGAAAAGTGGATAAACCGTAAATACGGAGAGACCACTTACTACCTCACGCAGATGCTCTCAGGACACGGATGCTTCCGAGAATACCTCCATCGCTTCAAGTATGATGATTCCCCAGAGTGCCCCCTCTGCAAGGGCATTAATGAAAACGCGGAGCATGTATTCTTCGTGTGTCCTCGATTCCGAGCAGCACGGGAGAGGTGGGAGACTACACTACAATGTAGACTCCAACCTGAAAATTTAACTTCCGTAATGCTGTCAACAAAGAAAAATGGGATGCAACTAACAGCTATGCTGCAGAAGTGCTAAGAGAACTACGCACCCAAGAGAGAGCTAGATCGACTGGTAGCCAAGCAGCAGGAGCACACAGCAGCTGAGCTGCTAAGTCCTTCCCCCGTGATGAAATACCTAACGGTGACCCCATGGGGAGTAAGAAGGCGTCGAAAAAGAGGAAGTTTTTTAGTCGGTATAGGTCACTACCAAAACCGAGCCCGACATACGGGGCGCATAATACCTAAGCTCTATGATACGTAATAGTAGTTTTTCTCTCTAAACAAAAAAAAAAACACACACACACACACACACACACACACTAACGATTGTAACGTTCAAGTTAATGTTTAATTTAAAATTTTCTCCTTCTCCTGCATGTATATCGCTGTCTAAGAAGTTAACTAACTTGAAAACTAAGTGGTGTGGGGACCTGGTGACCTGTAACACAGGTATTCTATACCTATCATAGGCACCAGTCTCTCACAAAATGTAATTTTTAACTCAATTGTAATATAGTGAGAACCATTTTTTGTGAAGAGAAAATAAACTATTATTATTATTATTATAACCCCTTCAGGACTCCGCTTCTAGTTTTATGGGTGTCGAGGAGACCCTTTTTAGGCACGTGGCTCGTCTCCAGGCTGCTAACCGTCTTACGGGGCAGATGGCTGAGTTTAGCACTCAGTTTTTCCAATTTCGGGCCAATCGACCTAAGCAAGAAGACCTATTTACGTCGTAGCTTGCCCCGACCCATGTCAGTGCACGACCTGTGCTATGATGGCACCATGGTGCATAATAGATGGACGTCTGGCCGGCCTGGAGGCGAGGCTGTCTGAAATTTGTTGTTATCTGGCAGATCAGTTCCAAATAATCTATCAGGGACTTTATCAGCAACTGGTGAAACTGGCTCTTATTGTAGTATATTGGAAGTTACACTATCCATTAAAGTATACCTCTCGAATATATTAAGTAAAATATTCAGATATCAAATTATATTCATTTTAAACTTAAACTGGTGGCTTGCCATCTAATTTACTCACTAAATCTACGTTTATAACCATATGGCAACGTTTCACTTCTCATTATGCATGGTGTATAGAATAAACACATTAGGTACAGTACGCAGGGCCCGACTGACGGCACTCGTTAGGCTCCGGCTAGACGTGTAATTATTGTAAGTGTAGCGTCTGCAGAATAAAGCCTGATGTAAATAAAATAAGAAAAGAGCATTTGGAATTGAATTTATTTAATTTATCTCTTGGAATAAGTACTTACATCTATTAACATTGACATTGACAATGTAAGAGTTAATTTAAAAAGAAAATTGTAAAACAAAGTATTTAATTTAACTGTAGCACATAAATCTTATGGTATTGGTATTGTTATGGTATTATCTGCTAAAAAGTGGACCGTTTTTTTATATAAAATTTATAAAAAGTACAATTTATCGATGTCACTATAATGACTCTAATTGAATAATAATATTAAATATATTTACTATTGTGGCTGCTTCTACATTATAAGCACAAAGTAAATGTACAACGGCGCCATCTAGCGAGGATGCATCGAACTACGAAGTATGAACGAAACGTATGAATGTAATGAACTACAATGCTACTACTGGTCCTGCATCGCGATGTGGAGATTCGCGTGGCAATTAGCTTATGTACAACATCCCAACATCAACCGTGGGGCCGTGGTCCGCCAGGCATTATCACCTTGCCTGATCTGAGGATCCTCCCTTTGTGTCGGAGGGACATATGATATCCGTTCCCTCCACAGTGGTGACCCCGAAGTGATCGGAAGCAGCCTTCAAATCAAAATCAGCCTCGACTCACTGGGGACTTCACCGCAGCACTGCGCACCACATGCAATGCCGACTCACCAGGATCTGCATACTTCAGCCCCGACTCACTGGGGACTTCACCGCAGCACCGCACACCACATGCAATACCGACTCACCGGGATCTGCATACTTCAGCCTCGACTCACTGGGGACTTCACCGCAGCACCGCACACCACATGCAATGCCGACTCACCGGGATCTGCATACTTCAGCCCTGACTCACTGGGGACTTCACCGCAGCACCGCACACCACATGCAATGCCGACTCACCGGGATCTGCATACTTCAGCCTCGACTCACTGGGACTAGCGGCATTCAGTTCTGACTCACTGGAACTTGCGGCACTCAGTTCCGATTCACTGGAACTACACACTCCTGGCACTGGCACGCTCCACAACAGAGCATAGACAGCTGACTCATCAGTACATCGACCTCCGGTCTTGGAGGGGAGTGATGTGGCGGCTTCTACATTATAAGCACAAAGTAAATGTACAACGGCGCCATCTAGCGAGGATGCATCGAACTACGAAGTATGAACGAAACGTATGAATGTAATGAACTACAATGCTACTACTGGTCCTGCATCGCGATGTGGAGATTCGCGTGGCAATTAGCATATGTACAACATCCCAACATCAACCGTGGGGGCTGTGGCCCGCCAGGCATGATCACCTCGCCTGGTCGGAGGATCCTCCCTTTGTGTCGGAGGGACACATGCCACACGTCCCTCCACACTATACATAAAATGCATAATGGCAGACTGAATATCCAAATTCATTCTCTCCTTTTCTACCGTTGGATGGTGTAAAAATGAATGAGAAGATTGTTCTCTCTGTGAAAATATATGCTATCGCTCCGCGCTTGTCTAATTGCTGACATTCGTTGAGTCGCAGTCCCTACTGAGGCCGATGACTACGAGTAGAATATTAATAACGCGATATACTTGACACTGTCATTCACCATTCTGTTGTACTTAAACGGATAATAAATTAAGCTGTTAGCTGTGAAGGATTCCCTGCACGGAATTATTTCCACTAGTGTAATTTGATTTATTTCTTTATCTTCAGCAGCCTTAAATAGTCCATTGTTGGATATAGGCCTCTCCTTGGAAATGAACTTTTTGCCTGTTATAATGTACCAGTGAATAATGACCAGGGTGGAGAGGATTTACAAAATTTGTTTCAAGTTTTCCTTCTATTTACAGTGGTTTTCCTGCGTAGTTTGCTCCGTTATCCATGAATTTAACAACGGTCAGAAAATTACTTTGTATTAATCGTAAAGATGTTTTATTACACACAAATTTATATTAAAAATATCTTTATGAATAAGAATCCCCATCGGACGCTGAAATGAAGGAATTTTCCTAATGAGATTTCGTAAATTTTGAGTTCTATTCCCCTGTTCAAAATTAAATGTTGCAGCAGTAAAGTATGTTGTCGTTTTTTTGGTTCGTGTATTTATAGCCCTTAAAATATAGTTTGATATGCTAAAAAAACTTTTTGCAAAAATAATAGAAACTATTCAACTCTAAGTGGAAAAGTCTCAACCACGTAGTTAGGGTTTTTTATTATTACAATTATAAATAACACGTTTTAACGTATGAATTTTAAACTGTATTACTATTCAAATTTTAGGTAGGTTACAAGATTATAATAGGTATATAACTTATTTTATCGTTCTCGTCTGTAAATGAATTTTAGAAACAATAAATATGAGCAGATATTTTCGAATGACGACCGGTAACATGTGTTAATAGGAACAGTTTTTAAATGAAAATATGGCATAATATAGAAATTCAATTATTAAACTAATTGCTGACATGATTGTTAATAAAAAAACAAGTCTGTTATTTTACACTAGTTTTTTTGAAATTAATGTCAATTCCTTGCCCTTATAGATAGATAATTTATAAAATAACGTTAGAACAGAAGATTGAGCAAAAGAAAATAGTGAAATAGTAAAAGCCCAATTCGTATAGTTAATCAAAACCAGGATAAAGCTTGTCAATTGGATTAGTATTCCTTTGAAACAGATTAGGATTACAAGAGTTTGGAAATAACTTCAGGACTTATATATTCTCGTAAATAAAAATTAAATATTTATATAACTCATTATTATTCCGCTAGTGTCTAGTTTACGATCACACACACACAGCAAATGTAAAAAATATCTTTTTACATTTACCGTGTGACCTTAATTGCTTAGTTAAAGATATTTATTAAATAAGATCAATTCTAGAAGGTGTTGTGGGAATGTAATAGAATAAAAACATGATTGCCCTTTTTTGTGATATTGATAGAATTTTTGTTTAAAAAATATTACTTTTGTATTCTGAAAAGCAACCATATTGATGTGTATACAGACATATATGTTCAAAAGAATGGTACAATTAAATGCATAAGAAATGCATATCAGGGCTGTTTCATACATTATTTAAGAAGTGTTAAGTATTCTTATACTCTCGAGAATTCTTGATAATGCGTTATATACAATCTATTGAATAAAACTCAAAATCAGACAATAATTTTCTGTAACTGTAACAGTAATATTCGTTACATAAAAGGAAATAAAACTAAGCAGGGTAAAGTTAAAAGGCTTGTAGTTCCAATCAGAAAGAACAGGGCATTGCGGTTACAAATCCGATTTAGTTACTTCTTTTGTGGCAGATTAGTAAGGTAAAGTCGGGTGTGCAGTTATAGCGAGTATAATTTTAAATAATAAAGTTCTATACCGTTTCTGTACTGTCCATAAATCTTTGCTTTGAGGAGTTTGTTAGCGTCCTCTTTGAGGATGCTTTGGCGTCTCTTCTACGATGCCAAAATATTTTTATGACAATCGTTAAACTGTTTTGAGATAAGATATTATTGAAACTTAGATATGTGGCATTAAAATGCATTGTTTAAGTTACATCATATAGTAAGTAAGTTATATTATGTACAGTACAGAATTTACATTTTACACTTCATTTTTTGGTCTGAATTAGCTCTTTTAACTGTAACGAAGATATTAAAAGTTGAAGCTCACAACATAGCCTCATTTTGGTTACTTCTTGGACCTTATGAGTATGTACACGTCGAGATAAAAGGAGTAGTGTCTACAAAACTATTCCTTAACTAAAGCGCAGGAGGATGTTTTAAAACGAATTTTTTTGACAATAAATTTGTCACAGCATATTACATGAATAGCTATTTTCTAATACACGATTTTTATGTAGTGGTTCAAAATCTTTGTTTAAAGTTCACCCCAGAAATAAAATATTCATCAGTTTTCGATCAATAACAAAACTTTAAAGCAAAAAAATATCCATCCAGTGCATTTGAAAAGTCATATTTATGAATCTGGGTTAAATCTTTTTGTACTAAAAGTCCGAAGCAACACGTGAACTATGTAAAGCTGAAAACGATTGCAGTGATATTTTTTGATATTTTGTGAAAAAGTAAGATATTTTGTCAAAAGTGAAATGTAACACACATTCAAATAACACTCAGTTCAGTTCGGATGCGCGAATCTTTTTTTGGATGTAAGATTTGGACTATTGGATATTACATATATGGACTATTACACCACTTTATATCTTATTTTGCCTGAATTTGCAAGAATAGCTAAATTCTCATTTAATAAATATATTCAATAATTATTTTTAGATTTCAAATTTCACAAATTCGAAATTATACGTGTAAAAATACATGAAAGCGTTTCACAAAGTAAGATGTTTTGATACAAGCGTTATTGTATAACAAAATTTAGGTATAAATTAACTCTAAGATTGTGAGATTCTTAATGAGCAATTATTCAATATAATAAACGTTAATACACCTCTATAAATATTTATACAGGCATTAAATAATTTACAAAAACATCTTAAAATCATTTTTAATAACTTTCAAAAACTTGACGTGTTCAACACTTTCAAAGTTATGTTATAATTAAAGGTACCTTATTGACTTTATTTATTTCAATCAATAAAGGAGTGTCAGGAGAATATGATAAAAACAAAAAAAAATGTACAATAGTTTATTTTTTAGAATGAGATCTGTTAAATAGAATCATTTTATTATTTTTATGCCTTTTTTTTCGTTATTTTTTTTGTAGTTTTGTTAAAAATTATTTTGATTTAAAAATAAATACATCTTTAGGATACACACATATGTAGACTCTCGGTCAGCCTCAATTATTTTTTTGTACAGAAATTTAACCAGAATCACATGCAGTCAAAGTTACAACTAAGTAAAGTACTGGATATGTTTCAATCAAAACATCTTCAAAATACTAATTATAACAGGCACATATAACAAAAAAGTCATCCGATCTATATTCTTACTTCAAGTTTAATAGAACTGAGCGCAACACCGGATGAAAACTGCGATCCTGTGATGGATTACAACGCAGCGAAAAATGTAGTCCACCACTAAAATATGTAGCATTCTACTCTAAAGGTAAATGATGAAACGAAAGTAGCAGCTTTAAAGACTAGTGAAACACGATAAACGCATTGAACTTTGGATTAATACGATCAGATAAAAATTCGAAATACGTTGTGCTTTACAAAATAAAGTTCTGTGTCTCATATATTTCATGTCTGAGTAGATCAATTACCTGTCAATACTAAATAAAAATAAAACCTCAAAGTTCACTATTTTAAATTTTGCTGATTTAAAATAAAAAATTAGAGAAATGAAATTGTTAGTATTATATATACATATATTCATTTTAACCACAACCACATGCAGTCAAAGTTAACAACTAAATGAATTACTGCAACATGTTTCAATACATATTATAATTTTTTTTTTTTTATTGTAGTAGTCATTAAATGCCTCGGTAGCGCAGCGATAGTAAATGTGATTGCGGTGCTTGAGGTCTCGGATTCGATGCCCGTATCGGACTAAATGTTTGTATGACCTCCAAATATTTGTTTCGAAGTTTGGGTGTTTTCTATGTATAATATGTATGTATTGGCAAAAAAAAAGTATGTAAGTGTTTTATCAGTCAATCTAGTTAACATAGCACAAGCTCTGCTTAGTTTGAAACTAGATGACATTGTGTGTCACATGTCCGAAATATTTATTTATTTATTTTGGAAGAAAGAAGTTCGCACAATGCTATGGAGTGGCAGACATACGCTGTAGACCCTTACACATATAATATTTGTGGAAATAAATACTACAAATAGAGTTATATAATAAATTAGAGTACTATGTAGCTTTTTGTAGTTGATAGTAGGCTGGTGATCAATTTTGTTTGATTTAATTAGGTTTTGATCTGTGCTGCATTAATAGAATTCACTAAATTTTTATTTATCTGTATTTAAATTCTGTAATATGAATATATTATCCTTAAGCACTATAATATGTCAGTAACAAGTCTTACGACGCGTCTCA
Source organism: Hypercompe scribonia (assembly GCA_949316085.1). Lineage (NCBI taxonomy): Eukaryota > Metazoa > Arthropoda > Insecta > Lepidoptera > Erebidae > Hypercompe > Hypercompe scribonia. The sequence goes on along the minus strand of OX438977.1, from coordinate 12,101,830 downwards.
ATGAATAAGTTGTTCGAATGACACAATTTAAATAAATAAACACGTTCATATATTTAATATAGAAACCCTGACATTATTGTCTAACAGGTCATTTGCAACATCTGTTTAATAGACACTCATACCAAACCATCTTTCGATTCCAAACCTCAACTTCATAGGCAATAGCATATAATCCTCTTAACTTAATTATTCATGCCAGTCTATAACAGGGAATGAAATGGGAAACAAATGATTCATACAAGAGTATATAGTATTTTCACGTAACTGGAAAGCTTAAGAGGCTTAGCTTTATGGCTGCAGCTCCTATTTTAGTTAACCAAATGGAAACTAACACAAAGCCTGTCTATCACAAAATTCATAAGCGTTACCACCACTATCCATCACTAGATTTACGAGTATGTACGTTAATGCGTAACCGTCAGAAAATTCATAAAGATGTTATCGCGTGGACTGCACCAGCAGTTTGCGATAATAATTTATCAGTAACGAGTTTAATTAATACATGAAATGGAAAACGAATTATAAATATCATTTTTTATTCGAATATTAGGGCCAGTCACGTATATTTAAAGGATTAAAGTCGCTATATACTCTTTTAGTTGACTTTACCTTAATTTCTTATAACACCAAGAAACGACCTGATTATTGCTCATCGACCCACTTTACTTGTAGTCTCTGACAGTGGCCCGCGGAATGCGTGATGGGGTTCTACGTTGAAAGGGAACATGGCTCTTCTTGATAGCGAATTTGAAACTATCTTTTATTTAGAATAGTATTCAAATCTATCTTGGATTTAGTGAGTTATTTTTTATATGTGTTTATACTGCATGCATGACGTAGTTTAAGTTTAAGCGGCCACTTTACTGCTCTCTACTGCACTGAGCGTGTGGGTTCAAGTCCAGTTTGGGTTGACACTTTATGTGATCCAAAATTGTTGTTCTGAACCTGGGTGTTTTTGTGTTCCTTGTGTGTGTATGGTATGTGTATTTTTAAAGTCCCTGTGTTGCGACACGAATATATTTCTAGCCCAAGAGTTTTCTTTATTACTTTGATGCTAATGATAGAGATTAATTCTCTCTTATTAAGTGATGATGAAGAATATAATAAAAGGGATAGAATAAAATGTTATGCAATAAAAAAGATTATTGGGGTATTTTGACCAAGTTTCCTTTCATATTTGTGTCATTTCACAGCATCCTAATTCTGACACCGAAATACAAGTTGTAAGTCGACAAGAAGGCACTCCGAGTGAATTATACTGAATTATCCTGTTCTCTCGTAAAAAGCGCGTTACTGGTTTTACGATCGTATTTGTTTCTACATCTCTTATCGGTACCATTTGTTTGAACTTGAACTTTATTTTAAGTATTTTTAACTGTAACAGTTCCTTTTTGTGTTAAATTTTTCAAGTACTACGAACACAATACGCGTTACGTCATAAATTTTAAAATTATAAGTTAATTTTTACATTTAAATTTTAATATTTACGTTGTGAATTATATATTATTCAAGTTTTTTCAATAGCAATACAGAATCACTGAAGTCATTCTTCACTGCCTTGTTAGTTCTTTTACCTCACGACCCTCTGAATGCTTTGGGTCGACCTTCTGCATGTGTCTGCCTGTCAACTCGTATCAGAAGGCCTTAGTCTAGTTATAAAACACTGGTTTAATAATTCTGTAACCGTCTACTAAATTATATGACTAGACAAAGATTCGGTTTCATTCCTGATTTACTAAAATATCTAATCTAATTACAATACCTACCACTATTTTCATTATAGACCTTTGTGTAGTAATTTACTTAGAAATTGATTTTATTATCCTACTTGAAAACAAAACGTTACAGAACTACTTTTATGTAACAAGAACACTAAATAAGGCCCAGTCTGTAACCACGGCTAGGTCAATTTAGACGAAACGTTAAACAATTCCGAAGTACGTAATATCTCCCACGTACGTTCGAAATACTTTCACGTTTTTGGATAAACCAGTAGTAAGGGTTTATTTTATGTTGGTTGTTTGATAATAAACATATCCAGTGTTTTATTGAAAATTATTTGAAATAAATTCTACACATGTTGTAAAAAGGATCTTCTTACTGATGCGCGTTCGTTATGTTACATACTGATTATTTGACGGTATAATGTTTTTTCGATATTTATTCTTGTAATTTTATTCAAATGAAATCATATTATTACATAAAACATTTTACTAAAGCAAATCTTAGTGAAACTAAGAACGATGTTGCAAGTTACAGATATTTTTTATTTTAATTTTATTAATGAAAAATCAAAATCAGCTCTTCCGGAAACATGTCTTTGACCACCGGCAGGGACTCATTGGGTGTGTGGTAAGTAGCTCCATCTTGTTGAAACCACGTGTTACGATTGTAAGCCAGCAAATTCTAGTAGTGTAATAGTCTGCAGAATTATCAGTAACTGAACGGCAGCGAGAATCTTCGAAAAAGAAGGGATCAATAATTCCTTGTGCTGAAATTGCAGCCCACGCAGTTACCTCTTCAGAATGAAGTGGAAGAAAATTTTTGGTGTTTCTCAAATAATTTTGTGTTGTAAGTATTGACCAGTACTCTTATGCTATTTTAGGATGATATTCAGGATAAACAATTGCCTGACCGTGGAAACCTTGCACGAGTGGTAAAGTGTCGTAGTGGGAAAATAAAAAGGCATGAAATTACTTACCTTTAGAATTGCTCGCTGCGTGAACTCAATGTACTTTACGGTGTTTTTGCATTCACCTCCTCACTAAGATATACAATAAGTAAGTATGGACTGACAGAGAAAATAGTATATACGCCTCATCAACTCAGGCTCAGCAATATCCCGTAAGGTTTTGATTACACACAGTAGTTTGATATGTTTTTTAAAGTTGAGAGCACTATCAATAGTTACGTATCTAAGTACCTGACAATATGCACGCGGTTCAATGGTAAGTACTATTTACAAATGACATCAGGGAAGCATTCATGTGATATAATTTTGTGATTGTTACTAAGCTTAGTTACCTGACTAATGCTGAAACATACTTACTTAGTTTTTTCGACATTTAGTGTTAGTATATTTCTTCTGAAGCCATTCACTTGTAATATTGAATCTGCTCTGGACAACATCAAAGACTTTGTCTCATGTATCAGCAGCAAATACCAAGGCAGTATCATCCGCGAAGGAGATAATCCCACCAAGAGTTAGTTTAACATTCGTAAGCTCGTTGATGCAAATAAGAAGTAAAATAGGCCCAAGGATACTTTCTTGTGGAACACCGTGTATCATAGGAAGAAAAGTACTTTTATATTATCCCACCCTCACACATTGAACTCACCCAGATAAATAACTTTTAAAAAGTTCTAGTTGAGTGCTTTTAATTCTCAATCCCTCAAGCTTATTCAGTATTTTTTGGAGTGCTAGGGCTCAATATCTATCCTAATATTGGCCTGTAGTTATTGATGTGATTTCTGCCCCTGCTCTTAAAGATTGGATATAGTTCTGACGCTCTGAGAGAGAGTCGAGAAATATTCCTGACGATAGGCTGTCAATACATATTTTTGTTAGAGGTGGAACAAGAATCATTACAGCTATTTACAGCCTATTTTATCGTATCCCGTGGTACAATCGATTTTTAACTCTATTATATTTTTTCTCAGTCGGTGGCAAATAATGCAAATGAACGCAGCTGCTTATTTTTATTAATAAATTTTTGTAAAGTGGTGTTCGATGTATGAGATTTTTGTTTATTAACTTTATCCGTCAGTGAGCTGCCCACGTTTATAAAATAGTTACTTACTTCGTTGAGCGGTTAGTCAGCAAAAGTGGATAATGTATGTAAGTAGTTCTTTGGGGTGTTTTGTTATTTTTGTTCTGCTGGTGATTGTTTCTGTTACTTGCGGTAGTCTTTTGTTATCGTTTTTTGCTTTTCGTAATAAACAATTGTTGTTTGTGTGTTTCGTAATAAAAGTTTCTATGGCGTTTGTAACTAACTTTTAAGATTTCATTATCTGGTTTCAAGCTAGATTTTTTATGCAATTTATCGCTATGCCGCAAACACCTTAACAATTCGGGAGTTATCCAAAGTGTTATATTTTTATGTATGTCTTGGTAGGGGTATTATTAATGTATTTTGCTCGATAACAGTTTAAAGGCATTGCGTGAGATAATTTATATGTCACACTCTAATTTCATTCTGTGTTAGCGCTTAGATGAGAAGTTGACAAGACAAGAAGAAAGTGGACATACAGTCATCTACCCAATTTATCTAGGTCAATAGTTAAGTCATTTATGTACACAAATGTTTTGAAAGCGCTATTTTCTGAACTCGTTTTAGGGAAAGTAATTCTAAACTTAGGAATCAACAACTTAATTACATGTATTTAAGTAATTTTGTAATGTAGTGTGTGTATTTCAGTGAAGTGTAGTTGTTTTATTAATTTTAAAATAGAAATTAAGAAAGGTGTGTAAATTGCATTTGTCTTTGAGTGTGTTATGCTGTACGTCATGGCTTTTTGTACAGAGAATCTTATTAGTGGAACTATAAGAAGTTATTTTAAATATAAAATTATTGTACATATAATAGCACGAGAGCTAGTAACGTTTTTGACAGAGGATTTCAGGTAGGCCAGTTTTTAAATATACCATCTCTGTCACTCTCCCGGAGAGTTTTTTGAAAATAATTTAATATGTCTGAAATTTATACAGAACTTTCTTTAAGTATCTAAAAACCCAAAATTAATTTGCAAAGTAATTATTCGGTTGTTAAAACTTAGTAGCTCTTAGACGATAAAGAAGAAGCAAAGCCCGACACAGGGCACCTACTAGGACAAAAAATAATCACACTGTTTTTACAATTTTTCTCAAATTATCTAACTCAAAGTTATTAACCATTAGCATGTTTTATTTACCTGAGGTCGATTAGTCAAATAAGGCTCCGGAATATTATAGGCGGTGCGGATAATATGTACTAATACCCAACAACTTTTTAAGTAGCAGAGAAGGACTGACGGTATCAATAACGTTTTTAAATCAATGAACACCTCCAGTGCCACTTGTGTTTTGATATTTTTGTTTTAATGCTGGTATTTAAATCAATAGTAGCACTAAGCGTGTTATATTGACGTTAGACCATAGTGTTGATTGCATTTAAGTTCAATTTTGCTCAAACATTCAACATTGGTAAAACCGAGACAGAAAAATTCACTAGGCGCATGTTTTAAAATATTAGTCGTCAGTAGATTTATAACACAGTCCACGACATCATACATCTAACACTTATATTTAAGACAGAATAATTTTTTTTTTGCTAAAATAGATATAAAAGTTATAATGTTTAAGTGAACTCACACTGTACATTAAATAATGTGTATGCATAATAGTAAAGGGTTTAATTACCTCGGCAATTCTATGCAGGTATTATATGTCTGCAAGTACATTTAATTTGAGCACATAAATGAGGAGGTAACTTAAGGTAACATTTTGGTTATCTTAAGTTATCTCCTAATATACATATGATTTAAACGACAATCGTTTTTTTGACACTTTTTATCATCCGATTGAAATAAAATAAACATTAAATATTAAGTAACGCTTATAATAATACAAAAGTGAACACCACATTTAATTTGATTAAGTCACTTTTGAGATTAACGTGCACAAACACATATAGAGACAGATAAATAGACAAACTAAAAAAAATCTAAAAACTTTTGTTTTGAGTTCTATTACTTTAATAAAGATTTCTTTTCTAGTTTTTCTTCGATATGATTAATGTATAACCATTGGCCTAATACAGTTTTTTTATATCAATAGAAATATACCATACAACCTGTAAAATGCTTCGGCAGAATATTACAAAATTCGACGTATATTCATTTCACCGATTCAATACAATTATTATTGTAACTTACCAACAAATTAATGTAAACTTAAGTAATCTGCTTTGACAATTATTATTTCTAGGTATAGTGTGTTTATTAAGCAATTCTGATAATTGATAACTGATAATTTATATTACAAGTCTAAGAAATTTGCAATGCTATTAAGGTCACGTAGACAGTCATTGCGTTTAGGTTGTTGTGTTTTATAGTGTCTAAGTGTTGCATTTTTTTTGTATCATAAGTAAAATATTTAATGTAAATTGGCTTGGATAATGATATATTTTTTATTTACGAATTAAATTTCCGGTTTTGGACACTCAGAGGTGAAATGTTCGAGTACAATAGTTTCACGAAATATCTGTGACTAGTCGCTAGGAAAGTATTGAATCCCGCCTGTCATTATTGTGACCACACTCCAGTTAGGCCGCCCTACTGTGTTAAGTGCACACATGTCGTCGGACCCTTATTGCTGTGATTGCAGAGGATCTCTTGGTACATATATTATGTTAACAAAAACATATTGCTGAAAAATCACTTTCTCAATCTCACTTCCTCAGTCAAGGAACGATGTTATTCTCACGTTTAGATTAAGATGCTAAAACGTATTAAAATGCTCTTAAAACTTTATATGTACTTTATAGAAAAAAAAAATAAAATACGTAGGTGAGACTTATTTGAAGCAAACAAATATCTAATATTTAAATAGAAGTCTAGATCTAGATCGACATCTATCATTAATAACTGCAACCGTAATTACAACATCGCATTACAAAAAAATACAACCAATCCCTAGTTAATGTCAGAGCCTCTATACGTTCGTTGTTCCTTTTAAGACTGAGCCACAGCTTCAGCTAATCCTTTTCATATCGCGTTATTTTCACGCGATAGTAAAACAGTATGGCGTGGAAGTGTTTATTAAAAATTTAATTAAAACTGTAATACCGTGCTGTAATCTTCAGCTTCAGTTTTATATTTCGTAATAAACAAAAAAAGATTTATATTGGAGCATGGATTTGAGTAGCGAAATTTATGACTAAGGCAGCATTATTGCTAATGAATTCTGAACCTATGTCTTTGATTGATTAATTTTGTGATAAGATTTAGATCGTTACATTTTAGTATAGATCTTCTGTAATGAATTGCAAGAAATTGTATGTTTGGTTAAAATATATCATGAATAACAAACTTTATCGAAAAATAGAAATTTATCAATTTTTTTGAACATATTTCAAATAATTTTTATCGTGTTTTGTTTATAGTAAATTTGTACTAATGCCCTGGGATTTATTCACTTGTATAAGTGAAGTTTGAATATATCTCTGAAATTGTTCCTTCCAAGTGTATTTATCAAAACCAACTAGATTAATATGCAACACGCATTCGATAGCAATATGCTTCTGAATTACAAATATCTAGATTTACAAATTAATTAAAATTTATGGCCGTGTTCTGATTAATAAAGTTATTTTTCAGTTAGAATAATGTAATACCCAAAAAGTAACAGCAAAGTATTTACTTAACTAATTTCAGTAATTTTTTTATTACCAAAAGACGTTTTAAAGTTATAATGTATTTTGTATTAAGTTGAGTTTTGGCATATTTTTCAGTTTTTACTGTTAATTAGACTACATGGTCTACATTTTAAGGACTCATTAATAAAATTCTGCAATTATGAATTAGACAACTAAAAATTTGCATACTTGCTAGTTCACCTAAGTCCGACTTGCGACTAATAAAAAAAGGTAATATGTGCGTCTGAGTTCATAATGTGGATTTAAGTTCAATATTATTTTTTTCATCGATATTTTAAAGTATTACCTACTTTATATCTGAATTTTATGATGAAAAGAGAATGATGGCGATTTATCGAAAGATATCTTCCCCTTATTGGTAGAACTAAGGCTCTCTTGTTGTTGGTAATAAAAATTTATTGAAATTCACCAAAAGTTTTACATCTCGTCTACGAAGCATAATAAACTAGTTGACAAGCAAGCTTCGGTGGTGGATTCAGGCGTAAGGACGTATAACAAACGACACTATATATTTAACATAATAACAAACCTTTTTTATGAAGATTTTGTTTGGGCGGGAGTCTAATCTAGAATAGTAAAGTAGCGAGACTTTTTATGCCGAGAAATGTGTATTGGCTTCTACTTCGTAAACCCAGTAGTAAAAAGGTAACTCGTTTTGTATTCATCCTGTTTCATTTCACAGTATAAAATTAGAGCATCTTTTATTTAGTTATTGAATTAGTCTATCGAAATAATTTATACCTAAGTTCTTTTAATGACATAGGGATAAACTAGAAGACTCTATTAGATTACACTATTATTACTTAGTTAACAAATTCATCTATAAAAATACAAAGAATATTTTGTGAACAATGAACTCACATCGTTTGTAAAAAAATGAGTAGCACAATGTGTCATGAATCTTTGAAATAGTACCCATTCTCCTATAGAGACGAGTGTGAAATTGTATTTAACCACCCATACAGATGATTTGTTTTTTCAGTAACGTGACAGATCTCGGCAACAACCTGTTATGTTAATGGTAAATATAGTTTAATGTCTACATATTTCAATTAAGTTGGAATTATAGTTAAACAGTTTACACCTAGCCCTAGATTCAACCCGTATATTTTCAAATCCAGTTAAAAACACGCTTTTGTGTAATAAAATAAATAATAAATTCCATTAGGTATGAAGTAACCTATTTGGTATCAAGGTCAATTTCTTGCTTTGTTATTATTCAAAAGTCATTGTGTCAATTAATAATGTGTGAAATTAATGAGCATGGAAATCAATTTGTGGAACAGTTTAATTTTTCTGTTAATTTTGTATATTTAAATCTTGAGATAAACTAACTTAATATTATAGCCTTTTATTATTTTAAATTAATCTACCATATACTAAAAAAGTATTTTAATTTAAAATTAATTTATTATTTAAAACCAACAAGTGACAACAATTGATAATATCAGTCGTCCTAGTTTTAACAATTTCTGGGAATGCCGCATCGTTTTTGAAATTAGAATCGTTAGATAAATTCTATTAGTAAATTTGAAATTCCCAATCAGTGAATCGTTGCCGTTTTCGTTATAAAATTATTCTGTTTGGAGCGCAATCAAATTGTAACTTGATTGAACAAAATTCTATACCGAAAAATTACTTGTACAACCGTTACGTGATGTGTCATTGTAGAAATGGATCACATGTTTTTTAAACTTTTTCTATATAAGGTTAGATAATTCAATTTAAGGATCTAGCAAAGATAGAAGTAACATTCTATGATTTGAAAATTGCCTTATGAGTACTTTATGAGTAATTTACTAGTGTAGGATTTGTTTGTTGTGGGTTCAAACCTCACATGAGACAACATTTTGTGTGATCTACAAATGTTCCTTTCATGTATATCTGTAAAGTCCCCCGCGATACAGGTCCCTAATGTAGTAGTTTCATTTAAAAAAATCATTAGTAAAAATTCTACCATTAATTTTCACTATTTCAAGTACATCCTTGTATATTTTAGCTGCAAATATTCCATAACCCAGTAGATGAGTTAATATATGCGTGTTCACATAATATGTTCACTGTAGTTAAAGAATAATTTAGTACTAGCTTTAAAAAGTTTCATGACAGATTAATTACTGATAACAGCAGTTTATGTGAGCTCACGCTAACCTATTCACCGTCCCGGTATGTTCCAACGCGTGTTTATATAGAAAATACGTTTAATCATTTAGAATTCTAAGTGAGTTTTAATTTAAATAAAATAAAAAATGTCTGCTCAAGAATACGGCATTGCAAATAAAATTCTTAACCAAGTAAATCAAGATAGAAACGAAGGAGACAGACTATATGAGTACAATAGTACGTGTGGCTATGTGAATTTCGAAAAGAATTATAAAAATCAACTCCAATGAATCGTTTAAATTTTTTATTGAAAACCAAAACCAAAACAAAAAACTGCTTAGATAGGTTTAAAACAAATGATTTATCAAATTTTGATAAAAAAAATTATATTACTCATTTAAATCAATATTAATAACTTCATACGTCTCACAAACGGCCGCCCGATACCGAGCTAGGAGAGTCTGTGTTATAGTTACCAGACTGATCCCAAACATACCTACTTATAAATCTCCTATCTGTTTAGATACAGAACCAGGTGGAACTTAACTCACAATAAAATCTTGTCAACAAACATGGTTACTGCTCGTACAACCTAATCCAAATGACCAATATTCTTGATAATGGTCGTGTTCATTAAATTAGACCTCTGTAGGGTAAAGTTATTATACAGTGTAGATACTGTTATGTATACAGTGTAATAACTTTAACTTAATAAATAAATAAATGTTTCGGACATTTGACACACAACGCCATCCACTTTCCTACTAAGCAGAACTTGTACTATGATAACTAGACTGACTGATAGAATACTTATATACATTTTTTTGTAAATATATTTATATTATACATAGAAATCACCCAAACTTCAATACTGCTCCAAACTCCATAACACCAAAAAAAAGAAATAAGTATTTGCAAGTCATATAAATATTTGATCCGAACCAGGAATCGAACCTGAGACCTTAAGCACAGTAGTCGCGTTCGCTATCGCTGCGCCACCGAGACAGTCAATAAAAGTCCTATCAGTAAAATTTAATTAAATCAAAGTTATTAAAGCAAATCACCAATTCCATTAAACTGTTGATCGTACTAAAGTCCGTCCACCATTTCCACCGGGCAAACCTAGTATTTAATAAGGCAACCTATTGAGCTGTAAAAGAGTTTACGGCGACTTTGCAAAGCCAATTAGAAGCTAAAATTTATGGAAGCCGTCTTACCATAAATTGTTACATTTTAATTTAAGTCCACTGGTCCAGTCGTAGTTCCGAACTTCAACTTTGTAGCCCAATTCTTAGTAGATGAAATTTATTAGTTTTGTAGATGTAGGTTAAACATTGGTGTTAATTAAGCTAGGGTTCTATACAATACACTGCTGAATTATGTAATGTTTTTTTTGTCATATTATGTCATTTTTTAATGTTTACCATTTATTACTTAACTCAAAAGTTGTTTTTTTTTAATTTTTTTTTTTAATTTAATCACTTTCTGGAACAAAAATGTGGGAAAAGCTCGCAAAAACATTTTTTTCTTATTTTTAAAAATTATAAACTTTTCAGAGCAAAAAACGTGATCATTTATTTTTTTCAAAAATTCGATCTAGTGAAACAAAAAAAGGGCTGGCTGGATTAAGTTGGTTTTTTGTAGAATTTTTGTTGACATATTGAACTGCAAAACGCACACTTAACATTAGTGGTTTTCTCAATATTTTCGATCCAGCGCTTGATTTCCCAAAAACCCACCAAAAGCCCTTTTTTTAGTTGCATTTTCAAATTCATGTGACAGAAAGAAAAAGTTTTTTTTCGAAAAAGCAATAGATAGTTGTTAAGGAAAATTTATTCAGGTTCCTGAAACCTACCCTAAAATTTCTGTGCAATCATTGGTTGCTGAGATATTGATAATCAAAAACAAAAGGATCGTTTTCCATTTGAAAACCGATATCTCAGCGAGAAGTAGGCATATCAAAGTGTATAGAAAAACAAATTAAAGCTAAATAAACAAGGCATCCGATGCTTATAGTGGTTAAGCTAATAAAATTTTCTCCACGTCCGTAGATCAAAAATAAAAACTAAAAAAATTTTGAATATTTTTTTGTTGCTGGTTTTTCTACGATTACTCAAAAACCACGAAGACTATAAAATTTTGAAGTTCTAATCCAAAAATTAGACACTTAAAGCTATAATTTCCTATTTTTGATTTCCTGTATGACCATTTCTCTTGAAGTTACGGCCTGTTGAAAACTGCCTATAAATTTGGCATTTTTTTTTGATCCCTTAATTTTTTCCATTAGTGTATGTAACAAATAATGGATAGCTTGAATTGGTTTATTTGAGATATCTCCATAACCAGTTTTATTTAATCGAACTGAAGAAGGACCATCTAATATGCTTGATTTACTATACCAACTCGTCGGTCCAGTGTTTTAGGACAATACCAATACCATTTTTAATCAAATTAAATACGTCCAAAATCTCTTTAGTGGTAACATGGATAGAAATCCGTTTTTACAATTTCTGTAAGGATCTTTATTTTGTAGACTTTTGGGTAGTAACTTAGTTCTGAACATTTCACTGTTTTATTTTTACTTATTCAAATATGTAATTCATATGATGCTGAGCGTATAAACGTATATCAAATGCCTTATTAACTTTTATCTTTTAAATCCTGACATGAGAATGAACTGACAAGAAACTCATTATGAAATTACAATGTGTTTCCTAACTGAAGTCAGTTATTTTCCCAGAGCACATTCATAAAACTAATTATTTCCATTAAATTAGTTGTGAACTTTCATTCAATTATTCAATTATAGACATCAATCCAGTCCTGTCCAATGAACTGATCAAATTTTGATTAAGGAGCTCGAAAGATGTTTAAATGTTTTGCTTTAATTTTTTTAATTAAAAACTAAGTAATGTTTTACTGAAACGTTAAAGAAATTTTACATATACGTATATTACGATTACGCATGTCTAAAAAACTAATGATAAGCAGGTACAGAGAAGTATTCGTTCGATACGTAGGAGTTGTGGATTCGATTTTCGCTCAATGAGAATATTGTTTTATCTATCATTTTGCATTGATTTGCCACATATGTGTGCATAAAAACACAGACAGCTACAAAAATCTCTTAAATTGAACCCTGTTTCTTTGTCTGTTAGTTAATATCTAAATAGTCTTCTGTAATATTTTTCCTTAAAGTTATACTTATAGTTTTCTGAGAAAAAATACTTTAAGCTTTCATTTGTTTTTCCCATTTTCGTTATTAAAACACTCTTGGTTATTACACTAAATATTGAAGAACATTTAAAGAAAAGTGATTTCCACGAAGTGTTGTTAACTAAAATATAAGAAAAAAACTTAAGTACAGTTGATTGGACTTAATATCAGCAGGAATAGTGGTATTTTCTACTTTCTTCTAAATACTGCTTAGTAATATCTACAATTAACACGTAATTTTTGAAAATTGCTAAAGGTATTATTACAATGAATGAATTCTTAATAAAATATCCCTCTATACGTAAAGGTTACGTGTACCCAAATCTTATGCCGAAATATTCGAAGGTATCCACTTAATTTGTTGACCGTCTCAGTTAATGCTAGGATATAAACATTAAATATCTGAAAGGGCACCTCATAACCCGTGAAATTAAGCACATCCAAGCTTTAATTCTTATCGCTCGTTCAGTTTTATCACTTTATGACGTGAAAGCAACTAAAGTTTATTAGCTATCGATTTTATGCGAATCATTGTCTGATTTGATTAATTCTACTTTAAGAGGTGCGTAATCTGAGCCTATAACCTTGCTTGTAGAAATTGTTTTAAGCTGAAAGCTAAGGTAAATTCTATCTTTATGAAATTATTTTTATTAAAGGAGCTTAAACGTAATTTATTGGTGGTGTACAATTCCCTTATATAGGAAATAAAATAAGGATTATATCATCGTATTGAACTTCGAAAATTTCGAATACACACAAAATTTTCACTTGCATTTTTCCTTTTTGTGGCCAGAGCATATACCAAAATGACTCAACTGGTTATATTTGACTCTTTTTATTTCGTCTGCATACTTTTACATAAAACAACTAAATACTAATCGATCAAAATAATTTTTGCAAACCCACTAATTTGAATGGGGTCATTCACTTACAACCCACACAATGGTTTACTTCCCAACCATCGAAAAATTTAGATTTTTCTGTTCAAATCACAAAATATATTTATTAATACAGTAAGAAAAAATAATGTGAAGCAAAAAACAAAAAAATATTTATTCTAGGGTCTGAATCAGCCTGTCCTATATGGATGACATTGGGATCATTTGTTAAGAAAAAAATAAATTATTACGATTTTGTCGGCTATTTCACGTTTAGTAAAAGTTTCTCAACAATTTTAGGTAATTTAAAATATATAATTACTTTTATTTAAAAAGTTTTAATTAGCTATATAAAACAAACAACAATGTACTCTTAACGGCTACGAAATATATAAACTTTGAAATTATACATCCAAATAATGTCACTGTATTTTTATCTATATATTATGTATATTATGCCTGTATATTATGTATGTTTCAACGGAAAAATAGTTAAAAATGTTTGTTATTTACAAAAACGGTTTAAAAATTTAAGCCAGTTTTAGAAAAAAAATGTCCTAAAAATCGGTGGGAAATATTGGGTTTAAATTTAAGACATACATTTTTTATACACATATTTACAAATGTATTATGTATGAAGGTGTAGTAACTAGTAATTTTTTATATCTTCTGTTTTCAGAGAGTATTATAAACAGATCAAAATATAATGTAACATCAATAAAATCTACTCTCCTATTGTAATTGACCAATCACATTGTCATAATTTTGTTAGGTAGTAGAGCTACGCTAATTTCAGCACGAATGGACTGGCCCTGTCAAAGCAGTATTCACACAGATCCACAGAAGAATAACCTAAAGCGACAGCATCCGTCCTGTCGTCTTTCATTGGTGCGTGCGTTACCGGAGACCCATTGAAGTAGGGTCGACAGTCATCGTGGTAAGTGTGTGAGCCTTACATTGCCATCATGACTGACATGATATCTTTTAGGACTCCAAGCGAGACTTTCACACTTATATTCTCGGGTATACAGATATTAGACGCGATAATCAGAGTTTTGTATTATATTACACTCATATTATATATTAATTAATAACATTCTAGTTATTCTATTAGGCCAGTCAAACGACTGTGCCCTGTCGAGTAGATAATGTGATATTGTGTGTCCATGAAAAAAGCAGTCCGTGTGATTATTTAAAAAAAAATCTTGACTTCCTTTATACGTTATATGTTAACATGATTGTATATATACGTAACTGTAACTGGTTTTGCCTTTTCAATTATAATTACTTATTATATAACCTTTATCGTACAACTTATAATTATATTTTTTTTATTATCGAGCCTACCAAAGTGACTGTTCTCTGTAGTTAATGGTTTTTTTTAGTATGTAGCTATCACATAATTTTTTGGCAATGTCTTAAGTTAAACTTACCCAAAAAAGTTGTTATTGATTTTACATAGCAAGTGAAATGTAAGCAATCTAGAATGATTGAAGTAATTGCAAAAAAGAAGTGACAAATTAGTAAATAAAAGAAGTTAAATTATTAAATCAATATATATATATAAAAATATAATTCATTTTCTATCATCAGATACTAATAGTGTTTGATGAGAGAAAGAAGAAAGGGTGTAAATATTACATTTGTTCAGTCAATTTTGTTAAAATATTTATTCGCTAACACTCAAACCCTATACCCCTTATGATCCACAAACGAAATCCTTTTTGGAAACAGATCCATTTGCCGAAAACCCCTTCCATTACTGTGATTTATTAAATTATTCAACAACAAATGAATTACTGTGTTTTTTGCTGTGTAAAAGCTTCGTTGAAAGAATTATTATTTCAGAACACATTTAAGGTAAATATTCACTAGGAGTGCAAAAGGTAGATGTAGAATATCAATATTTCTTCTTTTTTATTTTGTATATGAGAAACCAGCAGTCTGCTGGTTTCTCATATACAAAATAATATGGTAACGATATTATGGTATGGTAACGATAATGATAACATATTTATAATTTTAAGTTTCCTCTTAGTAGTGGGCTATGAAGCATGTGGTACGGATGGGATCTTCAAGGTCGCTTTCACCCTAGTCTGGGCGTAACCTGTTCCGCAAATGACACATTGTTTATAGATTAGGGCGTACTTTCCACTTCTACACTAAGGCTCACAGCAGTCACTCATCAAGGGGAGTGGTCGAGTGCATTGAAGCGATATGCTTACGGATGGCCTTGATTAAGACGGAGGCCCTTTCATTCTATGTGCCTCATCGTAGTCCATCTGCCGACAGGTAACCTAAATCGTGGCCAATTCAGTCCCCATTCCGTTCAACACAAGAAGAAGTATCTAGATCTGATCCATTGAAAGTGATAGCTTGTTCCAAAGCAGGTCGTTGGCACTACAACTTCCATGGGGTTACTTTTGCCCAGTTTGTAAGATATTATTAGATACTGATACGTATTACTAGATACCGTATTCAGATTTAGACAAAACTTCTTTAAACCAAATAAAAGTGCATGCTAATATCGCGGTGCTGTTATTAAAATTGACTTTTTTTATTGATGTTTTAATCATACTCTAGTGAATAAACAGCTTTACACTAAATGTAAGTGAACTTGGGGAGATCTTGGGTCAATGGAATTTTTCTGTTTAATTTATTGTTGAAGGTTTGATTGTAAAACAATAAATGACATAAATAGGTACATACTTGTAAAAAATCATAAAAAAGACACTAAAAGCGATTTAGTTTTTATGGGGTTGAGGATTAATTACTCAAGTTTATCATATTTTTGTGTGGAATGATGTTAGTAGGCAAGTGTTCACTTTGCATCACCGAATTATTCTTGATAGTTAATACAAGTTGTACAACGTTCAACACTAAAAACCAACTTTTCAGAGCAAACAGTATATTCTGAAACCATAGTATATCTACTTAAGGTTATATTTAGATAAACCTAATCGCGAAACAAGCGCAAACAAAAATCTATTTGTTAAATAGAAAAAAAAGTATCTAAAGTCTATTTGAATTTTTTTTCCACATTTCTCATGCCTTAGTCTAATCCCAAACTAGGCAGAGCCTGTACTTTGGGAAGCAGACAGCTGATAAAAATATTTTTATTTTCCTAAATATATACATCATTACATGTATTGTATATATTTTGATCAATTACACCCAGACAGAACAAATGATCGTGTTAATCACACAAAGATTTATTATGAGTAGGAATTGAACCCACATCCTCTGGCTCAGCAGTCAGTATTACTAACCAATTGACCAATGAATATTCGCCTGGAATATTTTGGAGAGTAATATGATTTTTATCTGGATGAATATTATAAAAATCTGGTTTAGATTTTTACAATATTTATAGACTCATTACCCACCTCCGCTGTGCTGGAGGTATACAAATGTGCACGGAGACAAATCAACTTGTCAATTTTACAGCTAATTCTCCATTATTGCGCCTAACATTCTTTGGACTTGATATGTACCTGATAATGAATCTTAAAAGTATTTAAATCATTTAAAAACGTATTTGACCATGACTTTAAGATTACTATCTGATTAAATGTAGCAAACTTGTTTTCTACCCCTCAATTAAATTAACACGTACAATAAATATGCTATCAATCAATCGGTGACTCGCGTTGAAAGGCACTTAGTTACTTGTTGTCGATAGCCAATCATAATTAACTTTATATGATTGGATGCCACAAAAACGCTGCGAGTAACTAGCCTGCATTCAAACATTTCTAATATAATAACATTTCGAACTCTGCCACACATCGTTACCTAGTCCCTAACTGATACTGATAGAGCAAAATGTATGCTATGGGCACTAGACAAGTAATATATGTAAATACATAGATATTTTTTTGTTTTTGTAATTACATTCTATTATTTATAAATAACACCCAAACTTAAACTAAATATTTTGCAGGTCATACAAATATCCAGTAAGGTCAAGAATTCGAACTCGAGACCTCAAGCACAGCAGTTCGCATTCGTTACCACTGTGCCACCGAAGTAGACAGAAAAAGAAATAGAAAGAAGAAATCTATTATTGGTAAAAATAATATTACTATAACACTTGCCGTATTTTTAGTATTTTTAATTTTACACTCATGCACCGATATTAACATTAGATGTTGTAACATTAGATGTTTTTCATTTTTAAATTGTTATGGTTGTGTAATAATAATAATACCCTAAAAAAACTCTACACAATCGCGAGATACAATCACAGAAAATGTTTTATAGGTACTGATGTACTCCCAGTGCATCGCAATATAGTTTTTATAGACTTTAAAGCGTCTACGTCTTAACTATGATATGGTGATCTCTTCGGCGAAACCGAAACTTTTCCAGTGTGATTGCGAACTTATGATGATGAATAACTGTCGGAAATTTATCTTGAAAGGTGATAAGGGTGACATCCGTCGGTCATGGGTGTTCTCATCTTGCTAATAGTGAATAATTGCACAGGCACAACCAAGTTGCCACGATCGTACACCAGCAACTTGGCCTTAAATACTATCTTGTAAATTTAGTGTTGCCATACTACAGGTATGTACTCAGTCTAGTTCTCGAGAATGGCCGTGCTACGTACACCAGAACTTCTTATTACAAATATAAACCACAAACTATCTTAGAAAATGAGTCGTATGAAATTTACTATGACCGCGCTACAGCGCTAACAGATAAAACGATATATTACAATAGGCCAGACATAGTCCAACAAGATAAAATTAGGCAAATCACATGCTTTATACATACCCACATATAAAATTTATAAAAACTAATTTTCGAAAAGATAAGCAAATATACTGACCTGAAAGAAGGAGTGCTCAGAATATGGACACAAAAGAACGTACACATAGTCCCCATTATCTTCTTCACGACTAGTATCATTCTCAACCATCTTCTCCATAACCTAAAATAATTAGATTTATCAGAATTCGTTTATATAAAGTTACAGAAAGCTACTATACTAAACACATGCAGAATTGTCAGAAAATTCATGCAGTTAAATGAAAACACACTATCATTACGTACACACCATATCCCGTATTTACTTGGTTAAAGCCCTTAAATATGGTACAACCAGCTAAAAATCTGAGGAAACAATAATTTAAAATTATAATAATAACTCACACATGGCCGTCTGATTCCATATGAGGCAGATCCTGTGCTATATTAACCAAGCTGCTGATAAACATACCTAAATATTTCTGAAAATTTATATATTATATATATTGCATTAAATATTTTTCTCAAAATAGTACATTACATTACAGTAGGATCACAGGACATTTTTTAATAATTATCAACCAGTAGTTTACAAATTCAAATGATATTACAAAGTCAGCGCAATCATAAACATTAACAGGTTGCTAATACCCATTTGCCTCAATTGATTAGAATCTAGCAATCCACATTTGGATATATATATATGTATATTTAGAGAGAGAGAGAGAGAGGGAGAGAGAGAGAGAGAGAGAGAGAGAGAGAGAGAGTACAACTGAAGAGCATACACATATATATGTATGTGTCTTTTCGTGTGCTCTTCAGTTTCTCTCTCTTTAATACACATTTGTACAGAACCCTCGCTGCATTAATTGTAGTTGTCCTTATTTAAGTTGTATTGACATCAATAAAATTTGTAAAAGCAAAAACTAAAAAGGACAAAAACATGTACACCGTTTTATTTTTCATTATTTACATAAAGACAAGCTCCGTATATTTAGTATTCTCCTTTTCTAATATATTCTCAAATTTGTAATTTTTATGCATTTTGCATTTTAACAATTTATTAAACTCTTTAATAAAGTGCTGTTTTGTATTATAATTTATGCTCTAACATTATTTTAATAAAACATAACGAAGTGTGTAGTAAAAGTTAATCATAAAACAGAATATACCGTTTTAATTATATTTAGTTACTATGATAATAAAGTGCGGCGTTTCAGCTCTAAAACTGTTATTTTATTCTATCGTAAGATGTGCTCTCTTTTAGCTTGTTTGTTTACATTTATGATTATTACTCTGTAGCTTTTGTATATATAATAAAACGGAAACAAAAGATATATTTCGTAACAAAAATGCCAGTAACTATAAAACCCTTGAGATAGACTACTGCCATTTATTACAATTATAATATTATCACTTTAGTTTTATAATATTTATTCGTATGTCGATTAACCATGTAATCCATTAGAAGAAGCTGATTGGGTGTTATATATATTTTATAGACATTGGTTCCAGGGTTTTTTGACAATATATTCCTAAATTTTACGGCAAATTATTCTTTGATTTTTTTTTTATTGTAAAAATAGAGTAGTAACATACAGAGCAACCATTTAAACTTAATTTTTATATTGAGAAGTACCTCTTAACAAGTTACCTTACACAAGTTTAAGTAAGTATAATTACAAACTGTTAGATTTTTCTTTGATAACAGAAAGTGTATTTTATCATCATCATCATCTCAGCCAAAAGACGTCCACTGCTGGACATAGGCCTCGGACAAGGTTCTCTACAACAGCCGGTCCTGTGCTGCCCGCATCCAGCAGCTTCCCGTGACCTTCACCAGGTCGTCAGACCACCTTGGGGGCCCCTACCAACGCTGCGTTGCCTAGTACGCGGTCGCCGTCCATCGTTTCTACGTGTAATGTGCTCCGCCCACTGTCACTTAAGTTTAGCAATTTTACTGGCAATATCGATGACTTTGGTTCGTCCACGGATCTTCTCATTTGTATCATATATTTGTATTTGTAAGTGTATTTAAATTCTTCAAATTTTTAAATTTAAGATATTAATTTTAAATTTAGAATTTAGACTTAAGAATTTTACAATGTCGTTTTTATGATATGTCTATTTGTGTTTCTGGAATAATTATAATAATAATTTAAATTTCATATGTGTGTAACATTTGTTGTAATGTGTTCATGTTCCTATGTTTTGATCAATTGTAGCAATCATCCATCTCTTAAAGTCTTTAGTCTTACACAGTAAAAGAAAGTAAGTTCCTTAGTGAGAGCTAAAATCCAAATTAAGCTCAAAACCTGTGTCACAGTTCTACAGGCCTATCTTATGGCCAAAAAAATATTTGATAAATTACGAAATACGCACAACATAACGAAAAAAAATTAAAACTAATATAAGTGTTACTGTACCTCCATAGAAAGAAAATGTAAACTACTTGTAAGATGCTTAATTCAATAAATATTAACCATGAAATTTACAATAATTGTAATCTAAATGTATTTAAGGTAAGTATTGTGTGTGTAAGTTTAAAGGATTGTGAAAACGTGAGTATTTAAATACAAGCGTGAACGAGTGTAATTATTGATGTGCGTGTTTTATTGTGAAGTAGTGATTGTATGGACTGTTCGTGAATAACAATGTGTGTATGCTCACTGAGAATAGATACGGAATGAAGTAGAAGCTTCTTTGGGCCTGGCTAGTGTGAACTAATTTGAGAAGGTAAATAGCATGTTTTCGTCTAGTATTTTAATTATGATATGGATTGTAATGTATCTGTGAATGTGTGGTTAAAAAAAAACAGTACGAATGAATAAGGAATTTAGGGAACACTACAGGTCTTAATAGGTCAACAGTCGGAAACCACTTTAAAAAGTGCCCTTTTGAGCACGCTCAAGTTTCAAACATAGGTAAAATTAAGATAGGCCTATAATTTTTCGGCAGTTTTCACCATCGGAATATTTGTGGGTTGAATGGACTATTGGTATTTTGAATAAATTCAGAAAAGTAACAGTAGTAAACGCTAAATTACAAATATTACAAAGCAAAAGACTACGTTTTCGTACTTCTTGAAAAAACAGTCATATATGTAATTCGAACTCACAGCATTTTTTAGATTTATATTATATTATTATATTTATAGAGTGTGTGAGATGATTGTCGGCAATGGATCGCCCAATGTTAAAAAATATATATTTACGTCATTCACCGAGCGTTTAGGATTAGTGTGTGTAAGAATTCTGCACTTGTTTCTTTAGTGACGGTGTTTAGTTATCGATTAGATTGCTGGTCAAAACTTTTTGTTCTTGCTATATGCGTCGTCTATTTGGGATTTATTGTAATTATGTAATTTTAGCGTATTTTATCAGTAACAATAGTTCCCATAGTTTTTAAAAGCGATGTTGTTGATTTCATTTTCTGACAATCAGAAAATGAAACCAACAACATCGCTTTTAGGGTACCTTTAGGGTAGTTGGTCGCGGTTTTTACAATAAATGCGATTCTAAAAACGTTGAATCTTTTTCTAAGTTAAATTTTTGTGTTGCTGCATAAAAATTAATAATTGTATTAAAAGTTTCTTTTTCTGCATTAAGAACCAATCAAAGTGACTCTACTCTGCCTGATGGAAAGCATGAATAGAATCCAAGAGTTGTGGTCACCATACTCATTGCAAATGCAGACCATGCAGTACGGTGACACACACTATGACAGCCTAGTGAGATGCTTTTTCACAACCCGCTTGGGGACGTGAAAGACGTTTGAGTATCTGTTTCTGCATAATATATTTATTTTCATCTATTTCAGTTAAAAATAGATTTACAAAAAAAAAAAACTATATAAACAAGCGCTTGCAGTGACTAAAAGCTAAATTGAAGTATATTATATTATTATTATTGAGACGTTACGACGTATGGAGTTTATCTATAATAAGAATAAGAGCAAGAACGTTGTTGACAAACGATCAGGTTCTTAGGGACACAGTGAGGTCATTGTATAAACCAACTATGAAAGAGATACCCTAACTTAAATAGGTTTATGGGTACGTCTAATTGTCGTGAAACCACTCCCATAAACCTCTAATTTAATTGAGAAGTATGTTGAAAACTAAACTGTAAATATTACTATAAACACGTAATATTTAGATTTTTTTTAGACTTTACGCTTAACGAAAAGTATAATGCTTATAGAAAACTACAAGTAATCAAAACTAAAACCACATCGTTGTTTCCATTGTAATTCATTACAGATTGTGCTATAGTATAATTATAAACTATTTATATATGTATTGACCATGTCGATTTACAACGAGAGCGAAATACAACAGTCATAGAATGATAAATCAAATCTACAAAAATACAACTGGTATTTAATTCTACGTTTTATATATTCATAAAATCCTTGTTGCCATAGTAATGCTAACTTCGTTTCCTCATCCACTCCCGAGAGCGACACATCACATGAGCCGACAAAAGCCAACATTTTTTTCATTCGTCCGGTTT
Source organism: Hypercompe scribonia (assembly GCA_949316085.1). Classification (NCBI taxonomy): domain Eukaryota; kingdom Metazoa; phylum Arthropoda; class Insecta; order Lepidoptera; family Erebidae; genus Hypercompe; species Hypercompe scribonia. The sequence continues at coordinate 12,078,952 of OX438977.1, read as the reverse complement.
TAATTGACAATACGACGGGTAAGTCACAAAGATAAATGAACCTCAAATGAAACTAAGCCTTTTTACTTTTATTTCGTGATAAAATATACTTTATTCAATAAACGATAAGGTGTACTTTTAGTTTTTAGGGAAATTGCGTGGCTATTAAACTCGGTTTTCTGGCTGTGACACAAACATGTATTTGGTGTGGCCCTCTTATTGTGCGCTCCTGTGAATCGTATGTTAGTCATTCATGACGTCACAGGAGAGTACATTAAAATTAGAATATTAACTTGACTTTATTGGGATTTCATAAGTCTGTCATTACACAAAACAGAGTAAATATATTTACAAATATCTCATGAAACTAGTAAGATTTATCTCTAGTAAGATATTTAGTTCACAAGTAGTCTTCTAAACTATCATTCTTGCTGTTTTGCATAATCACAGTTTATATAACTTCAGATCCATGAATTTTAGGTTTATTTTTAGAGTTAGCAATAATATAAAGATATATGAAAATAATAAGGGTTTGTGTTTTACTAACAGTGAAAAAATTATTATGGAATGATCATAAATATTTAGTATATATCTGGATAAAATTACTGTTTGTAACATAATTAAATAATAAAATTATTTTCAGAAGTAAGTCTCTACAGATATTTTTCGACGTCAGACTTTACAGCTGGAAGGGACCGGTTTTTCTTACTAAAACCAAAGAGGTGATATTTTTTTAAGTCCGTGAACAATGTTAAATAAAATATAAAACTGAATTCGTAAAGTACAGAGCCCCGGTTGGCCTTTCGTAGAAAGGACCATAATTTTAAATTAAGCTGTCCATGCATATCTAACCAGTATTAGTCAAGAGTAACGACTCGAAGTACGACAATACCGCAAGACACTTGGGTAGGCCGTGGAAACACTCAAAACCACAAGAAAATTACTTAATTTAACCTAAAAGTACAAGGCTACGTTATACTTACATTTAAATCTATAATAACTACATTCCAATTGAAACGAAGAAATAAGCACATTAATATAAACGAAATGCAAAATTCAACTATAAATGAAATTTACGAGTACATCACTTTCAAACATAACAGTAATGGTAGGAACGTAAATACGGGAATGAGCAGCATAAATCCCAAGCAAATTTGTCATTCAACTAATCTGCAACTGTCTGCAACTAATCAGTAAGTCTGTTAACATAGTTTTTGTTTTACTAAAGGTTTAAATTTATTAATACATAATTATTGAAATTGAATTCTTGACATTTTATTGTGAAATGACACAGCCTCACATCGAAAAGACTTGCTAATTTTGTTGGTCTAGTCGTTGGTACACGAATTTATCTTTATTTTTAGTGTTGATATTAGGAATATCGCTGAATTTTGTGAATAAATGAATTTTCTTCTTGGACTGAATTTTCATATATGAATTGAGTTGCGACGGTCATAATATCAACTTCCTTAACCTTATCCCTTAGTGAGTTTTTTTTTATTCTTGACTTACCAAAGTGACTACTCTTCCCGATGGGAATTGGTGGTGCCATACTCATTGTAAATGTATACAATTAAATATGGCGACCCACACTATGGCAGCCTTTTTTTTTTGTTGTCGAGGTGGAAACCTTCGGATCTCCGACTCCTCGGAGACGCAGGAGCCAGAAGTATGTGGTGTTTCCACTAAAAACCGTCTCAGGCGTCCTTCTCTGAAGGGGACCCGGACCATGTTATTTCTGGTCCCCTCTAGAATCAACGCCGCGCCTAGTTAGATCCTATCCTGGGGACGCTACAAAGGCTTCCCCACCTATCAGTCCGGTTGTTATAATTTATTGCGACCCGATCGCATTTTTACGACCAGGTCGCAACAAATTATCCTATCGCAGACCGCAGCAACTAATCCGCCACCAGAGGTCTCCACTCTCTGGCGACTCGCGGTCCCGTCGACGGCTCATAACGCCGCCAACGTCTTCTTTATTCGGGATCGGTCCTCTCCCGATCCCGTTCAGCGGTCTCTTTCCGGAACATAATAGCTTCGCAGAAAAAGACCGTTGCGGCCCAGTTTTCCTCACCCGCCAGCATGGTAGCAATGATTGATGGCGGTGATAGGTCTCGTCCTATTTCATCGACTAGGGCTCCGCGTTCAGATGCCCATGCGGGGCAGTCCTCCAGCGTATGCTGGACGGAGTCCCAGTCGGCTGCGCAGTGGTGACAGTGTGCCGTCTCCTCGAGTCCGATCTTATTCAGATATTCACCAAAGCAACCATGCCCGGTAAGTGTATGCGTTAGTTGGTAGGTGACGCGACCTCCCTCCCTACCTATCCAAGCTTCGAGGTTGGGTAGAAGGGCACCGGCAGCGCATTGGCGCACATTTTGTGGCTGTTCTAGCCGCACGCGCCATTGTGCCAGTGCCTGTCGGTGAGCGCTCCGCCGCATTTCGAGCTCATCCTGGTCTTCCCCGCTCTCATCCTGGCAGATAGTGCGAATACGGTCATAGACCCTCGCGTCCATATCCGCCAGGATATCAAAAGGTAGGAAACGTGCCAGAAGTGTTACTGCCTCAGACGAGATGGTGCGGTGTCCTCGTACGATCCGAATGGCCCGCTACCCGCTGCGCTCGATTCAGCTCAGCTCTACAGCGGGAGGAGGCTGATAGGCGCTTGGCCCATATTGGCGCTCCGTAGAGGGCCATGGATCGTAGCACCGCACAGTAGTGGCGGCGCACTCCTTGTCGCGGGCCCCTTATGTGAGGGAAACACGTGCGCCACTCACTACCAGTGAGTTCCAAGTTTTAACCGATTTGCACAGGACAGAAGAGCGCACCCATCATGAACCTTTGTTACCGAACACCTATAGCCAAGATAATAAAGTACGCGAATAGCTTCTTCTATAAGACTGATACTTTGAAAGTCAACAGTATTTCCTTTTAGAAATATATATATTATATACGTATGTTTATCACCATTCTACTTAATCTTAGATGGTAGGCGAGATATTTTATTATTTAGAAAATTAGTAAAATAGTTCAAACATTAAAATATTGATTGTTTTTAACCACTATTAACAGCATACCTGGGTATACAATTCGGATATTCCAAAACTGTATATACATAATTCCTTTTTTAATCTTAAAGGATTGTAATAAATAAAGGATATTGACGTGAAGTATTACGAAAGGGTACCCTTGTCCCTCTTGTCAATTATGATGTTAAGCCCAACACGTGTTCCCGTCGCGTGACCAGAACATCGTAGTTTATTCAGTTCAATAGCGTTTTAGTGAGGCGAGGCAAAATATTTTTGTTAGTTCACAAAGAACCTTAATGAGCTTTTTACTAACAAGACATGGATTTCATGTCAGCATTATATTTAATGGCTATGTAATTACCACAGCCCCATTAGAGTAGGTTAGCAATTGGATAAAGTTTTTACAAAGTGTAAAGTTTTAGATTGTTGATGTTAAGATCGTGCCAACAAATATTTGCTCATATAAGTGAAGTTTTCTTTATGAAATTAAAAAATTTAACGAGTTTGGTTCTGAGTCGCTTACGAGGCGAGAATCTCAGGTACTCTGACCATCTCGAGTGTTTAGAAACTGCCACGTACTCTTGAAAAAAGGAGACAACAATACTATACCAGATGAGTTTAAGCTTTTATAGAAACCTCAAGGAGTCAAATGTGGACTTACAGTTTGATTAGTTATCAAAGTTATTAATAAATGCATTCCAGTTATACAGTGAAAGTCTGTTAACAAAACTTAAAATAATCAGTCACTCCTCTGTTCCAGTAATAGATAGCGTTTCAATTCTCGTGCGTAATCGTATGCATCTCTTTGAGTTATAAGTCCTAGTCATTCGATGTCTGGCAACCACAGTTGCTTCCCGAGGCTAACTGAAAGATGACAAGGAAATTCCAACGGAATCTAGTGGATTTATTGAAGACAGGTAGTATATGTGTTACGAGATATGTACATAACAGTTATTATTAACATACATTATATTTACATTGTTTCTATGTTTGTAGTTATAGTTTTCGACTTGTCTTTTGAATTATTGTAATGTATATTAATATTAATAATTATAATCTTTATTTGAAACAAGAAACCAGTGTACAAATTCACTTGTGTACAAAAATAGCCACATTAGTTATAAACTGTGTTAAGTTTAGATTATAGTTTATAGAGTAGAGTAGATTTTTATAATAAAATTGAACAAAATTTTCATTCAAATTAAGGGTCAAGACGCAAAACATTATATAAATAAATAAAGAAACGAAGTCATTTTTATTTTATTAGGCTTCGTTAATTCATATTCAATTTATATTTGTAATCACACAAGTAAACTAAGATCACTATATTCTGCCATTGTCGTATATATTTTTGAATATTAATACAAAATTTTATCATTCATCAGTTTAGTTTGCAAATTGAAATTTATTTCTGACGAAGAGTTCTGCTTATTTAAAGACGAAATTTCAAATGTTCAATTAAATTGGTTTGGCAATTATTAACAGCCGTTACTGTCGGGACCTACGTTGTACAAATGAAAATTAAAGTCTAGGCAACTAAATTTATTGAAAATGTGGTTGAAATATATAAAAAAATTAAATCATGTTGAAATTAAACTCTTTGGTCCCATTTCAATTTTTTTTTAATAAAAATAATTATTAAATTGAAGGAAATACGTTATCCAAATATTCGATTTCATCACTTTACTAAATATACAATCTTTTGTCTCTATTAATGAATTGGCTACTATTTTCTTTATAAAATTATTATAAGTATTAATTAAAAAATCTACTCTAATTGAATCGAAATAGTTTTTTAATGCATAATATATTTCTTAGATCTTTGATATCATCTCTTAAAATGAAACTAAATCAAGATCAATTTATTTGTTAAGGAGCTATTATATTAAGTATATGCTAAACTCAATATAGTTAAGCCAAATAATAATAAATACATAATATTAATAGCATAGCGTCAACTAGGACCCACAAAGTGATCATGTTGAAACTCAAACAAAATTAGCAAAATTAAATTTTCAAAAAGTCAGATCTCGTAATCAACTCGGGACCAGATGTGGGGGCTGGAAGCTAAGGGTGTACCCCCGACCCCAGTTTTCAGACACACAACTGAATTATGTAAAACTTTTAATTGTCCTCTCGCCTCACCTTCGTTAAAATTCGACGTGTTTTGTTTGAACACAAGAACTTAGCTGTTTGAATTATTGCTTTGTTTTGAGATGTAAAAGGTCTAATTTGGCTGATGAAACCTGTAACTCGAGTTATTAGCCTTGACAGACGAAATGTTCGCCAATGAGTTTGGTTAAATGAAGTATTTCACTACGCTTACCATAAAAATATGTACAAATGACCTTCTCCGCACTTTAGAGTGTCTGTACTTACCCCGCATTCATGACATCAGTCTCGCAGTTTAGAACCAAAAATTTCTGGAACAAAAAAATTTGCAATTATTTTACATAATTAATTTTGTTTCTAAAAACATATTTTTATGATTTACAGTAGATTACGATACTATTATATTTTTTTTTAAATATTTCAGACATTTAACATACAAAGCCATCTAGTTTCAAACTAAGCAGAGCTTGCGCTATGATAACTAGACTGACTGATAGAATACTTATATACTATAATTTACACATATAAACACATGTAAGCAGAATATATTGATATAAAAGTATTCCATGATATTAATTGCTGGTCTAAGGTAGTCAAGGAATATCTTTGAAAGTTAAATATTTTTGCAAGTAAGCAGTTCGTGAAAGAATCCAGGCATTATGTCACTTTTCATATCTTATAAAAGGTAACTTTTTCCACTTTGAACGCCCGCCGCTTTCCTATTAAATTCGACTTTGCATGAAGATACGGTTTGATGGTTTTATGAAGGGCGTGATAAACGCAACTTATGATTATTTCTTACCTTACGTCACTCACGAATGTTTTAACGAGTCCCCTTGATAGCACGCAATAAGCTCTTTGTAATTTTTATTATTGCACCAATTATTTTGTTTATTCCCGAAATTGTTTTGCTTTGTGAAAAACCTGTGTATTGCATTAAGTTTAGAAATATATATATTAGAATAGATATATATTAGAATTTTAGCATATTGTGTGAAAACATTATAAATCAAGTAAACTGAAAAGAACATAATTATGATATTGACATATTGAGAACTATCTCGTAGTTATTATTATATATTAACAAATTACTCGTGTTTCTTTGTATCGACTTTCTGTGTAATATTGAACACACAAAAAGTAATGGAATCTACTTAATTAAAAATTATTATTAAAGATCTCACCTTCTCCGGAATCCTTTTACTGACAGCTTTCTAAGACAGTATCACATCCTCCAAAAATTTGACAGCGGTATCCTATAATGTCTCGCTTCAAACCATAGACAAGTCTATAAATTAAAACTGACACTTATCGCAAGGATTTCAATTTGATGCGTCTATGATACTATAGATTGCAGTCTTCCAACTTCCTCAGGGGCACACATAAGACAGATCCCAAGCATAATGCACATCGCATGGTCGCAAACATCTGGAGCCATTGTTATTGGGTGGTCAGTGCCCTCAAATATACTGACAACTAGTTCAACCTAGGAATTCAGTTCAGCCTTTCCCCTTGAGGCTAGAGGCTATAGGGGAGATCTGATGTCAGTCGCTCCATGGTAGTACTTTTATTCACATAAAACCGGTTTAACTAGTAGCCAATCCCAAATAATCTTTGGAACAATGAAGGCTGGGAGGAAGAAACTTCTCATAGTAAACATATGTGCTGGCAGTTAGGGAGGCTAACATGTCACCATTCGACACAATGCTTCACGATAGATTTTACTGCACACCACTTTAGTTTGTCTTAAAGAAACTGGCTTGAAATAATTTTATCCTTGCCATTATTTCCACAGTAAACAATAAACATTGAATGTTAAAATATTTACAAATAATAACAAATTTGAACACTATACTAAGTATCTTTTTGTGCTTAACTTTATATGCCTAGATTTATAAAACAGTTTTACTCTAATTGATAGTTTGAAACTCTAAAAATTTTCAGAACATCTTTAAATTTTATCATACGAACACAGGGCTGTAATCCGCAGAAAGGATTTCTTTAATACTCTTACTAAAGTATGGAGGAGATATCTAATTTAGACAAACTAAACCAAACATGTAAATTTATTCTAAGAGCTCGAATCTAAAATATTAACTAAAATCATATTACAGAATTTTAAGTAACATCATCTGAAGCATCAAAATAATTTGTTTCTTCAAAACCTCGAGCTTCAGACAAGATCAGTCAATCTCTTATTAGCTTGAAAGTAACGAAGAACCTTACAACGTAACACTCTTGGATGTCAACTTCCAAAAGCGTTAATAAATAATATCAAATACGATAGATGGAGCCTTTTGTTCGAGCTCCGGCTCTTTGTAGTCTACAAAGTTTGTATAAAGTTCAAAACCTTTGTGGGCATCTCATATTACTCTTACATTATTACGAAATGACTTGAGAAGTTAAATTTTCCATTTGTTTAATGGATATATAGCTACTTTAATCGTAACTAATCAAGTGTACTTACTTTGAACATAAGGGAAGAGTTTCAAGTGAAGTAACGAACCGTATAATTAACGATGTAAATGTTAAAACAGAATTGGATAATAAATCTTGGAAAATAATAAAAATTGGTGAAAAAAATTGTTTGTTGTGTTATTTCGTGTAAATTAATGAAAACATATTTCAATTACAGTTTACTTTAGAGACTAAGAGAGTTTGATTAATTGTGAGTATGTAAATGATCCTGAGGAGTGTATGTAATACGCTATAATTAAAATAAGGTACTAAATAATTCAAATAAGTTAACTGCTAAACATTTTTTATTGAATAAACCACAAAAGTGATTACATGAAATGGTTTCGAAGACCTTGTGGCAGTGATTAATAAATGCGAGCGCTTTGAACTTAACAATAGAGACAAAAAACTCTATTGCACATGCATCAAAATTGAAAGATATTACAAGTGCTTCATAAACTTAATAACATTTAATGATATGTTTTTTGGTGTTCCAGTGACCGTAAATCAATTTCACATGACGTTTGTGAGTCTACAATGTATAAAACAGAAGGCAGTTAGATCTGGAAATAGCGATGTTTGATGTTTTTTGTAATACTCCGCTAAAATAATAACTAAAACTACGATAGCTACAACATTTGATCAGAATTTTTATAACATAATAAAATGAGATTTACATACCTATGTAAAACGATCTTACTGAGGTTTGATGTAACTATAATAGTGAACCAGATAGTGACTACTGAAATACTTTTGTTTACACCATAATACTTACGGAGATAAAAGTCTGAAGTATGTGAATTCTTGGTTATGTGCTCTTGAGACTTTCAGGATTTGATATTGTACTTTACTTTCACTTTCAGGATTTGATATTGTATAACACATACGTTTATACTTTATGTGTAACACTCAATTTCAGTTGAATTGTGAATGACAAGAGTTAAACATTAAATTATTTTCATCTTAGTCTATAATAAATGGAGGAATCTGGGACACAATTTGTATTCATGTATTTATTTATACAGTCTACAAATACATTGCATAAGGCGGACTTAATGCCGTGGGCATTTTCTTCCAGTCAACCTTTGGCCGATGCAGAAATGTGTGCAGTGAGTGTTTTTTTGGAGTAAGTGTGGAGGATTGTTTAATTTACGTATAAATAATTGTAGATATTACGTAATATTATCAATATGAAAGAAATATACAAACATACATACATACATACTCGTACACACATAAATACATACTTACTCGTATAATGATGGATAGACACAAAATTATTCTTATAAGTCCGTCAACAAGTCTTCGTAGTGTTTGTGTACTTTAAACTTGAAGGTTAACCGCTTGATAGACTTTCTTATATCTAGTGAGAGGGCATTCCAGGGTATACTGTTTGGATAGTGAAGACGAATGAACAACATTTAAGGGACAAAGAAAGATTAGATTATCGGTATAGTGAAGAGTTCTGTTCTAGTTAGAGTAGAGATATTAGTAGTGGATAGTTAGATAAGTGGATGAGTTAAGAGAGTTTAGAAGGAACTAGATTCTAACATAGTCAACGCCCGTAAGCTGCGGCGCTGTCTTACAGGTAACCCTGACAGTTGTGTCCGATAAGCGAAAATATGATTATACTTTCGTAAGTTGAATATGAATCGAATGTATTTTGTAAGAATTTTGTCTAATTTATAGAAAAGATTTACATTCAAGTGGAAGTTATGCATATCACCATAGTCTAAACTGCACTAGCATATTATTAGTTTTTCTGAAAGAAAAAATTTAGTCGATAGAAGCCACGTAGAATACTCGTGACACTTCAGGGTTGTGTCTAAGACTAGATTGAAGTCTTTGATCAATTAACTAATGGATAACACTGTACCGTTAAAAATGATGTCAGTGATAGCGTCAGGATCAATTTTGCCCATGATTATAGGGCTACCCAAGAAGCTACGCTACGCTTGATATTTGTATGAGTTCACGTTTAAACCGAACTTGTTGAATTATTTTTTTATGGTGTCTAGATGGTACCTACAAATAAATTGGTTCGACTGGAGAAGTACCACAGTCTCACAGAAAATTGATGTTAAGGTTTTATTTAAGTATTTTTCTCTGAATGAGTGATGTTACACAACCATTTGTCCCCTAGGTGACTTGCCTACTTACTCATTTGCCACCCTTGTATAATAAAATATATGTTATCCTTTTTACAAGAAACTAAAGCAAAAAAAACTTTAAATCTTTTCTACAGAGAGCAATTACTTTTAGCGAATACGCAAAAAGTATACGCTTAATAAAGCGTAGTGTTTTTTGTATCCACTAGTGAGTCAGTTAAATAGTTACAGACTAAGTGAATACCTTATTATTCACTAAGTAAGTAAGTAAGTGTAAGCAGAGTAAGTGATAATATTTTTTTAAGTCGTTGTGTTGATTTTAATATGATAAACGAACGAATGAATGAAACAAATTAATTAATATTATTAAATAACATTATTAAATATTAATATATTGCTATAAAATTTATGAACAAAACATGTTCGAGACCAAATGATACATATAAGAAAATCTCTTCACTCATTCTTGGCTTGTATACTGTTGCGCCTTAAAAATATGTTTATTACAGACGACTACAATAACATATCTCGGCATCGTTATCGATAGGCATTTGAACTGGTCGGAACATGTGGATGCGCTAACTGTCCGAGTGAGAAAGCTTATACCGGTATTTAGGAAACTGAGACGTTCAGCAGACATAGATACTCTGTTTATGGTATACTATGCCCTAGCACAGAGTATAATCCAGTATTGTATTGTAACTTGGGGTGGAGCCGCGAAAACCATTCTGCTTCCATTGGAGCGGGCTCAGAGAGGTATTCTCAAGATAATACTTGGTAAGCCCAGAAGATACAGTACTGACCAGCTTTATAGTGACTGTCCGACTCTTTCAGTTAGACAACTTTTTGTAAAGACGCTAATACTTCGCAAGCATCAGTCCACCAGTTTCAAGCCTATCTTGAAGCGCTCGACAAACAGAATCCACCCGGTACCTGCCCATAAAACATCTCTCGCACGGCGCCAGTACTATGTCCTGGGCAATCTTCTTTACAACGTTGCCAACGCAGATAATAAAATTTACCCATTGACGTCCCATAAGCTCAAAAAAGTTATTACACGATGGCTCAAAGGTTTGAACTATGACTCCTTGGAGAATATAGCTAATCGCCGAACATTTAATTAGCTAACATACACCTTATATCTCACACACATGTACTAATACATTCACACCCACATCCACCCACATACACTCACACACACACACACACACACACATACACACACACACACACTCCCACTTGTGGTAAATAAGTGAATGAATATAATCATGTGAACTTGAAAATCTATTGCATTTTAATCATTTTAAATCCCTTTTGTGCGATTTATGTTATTTGTTGAGTTTGTTTCGTTGATTGCGATTGTTGCTTGAAGTTATAACTAGGTAAATAATTTATCTAGGGTGGAAGGCGCTGACGACTGTAACACAATGTATATTAGTACGGTCGTCATAGATAACCTCTTATTATCGATTATCTGGTTGCATTAAATTGTTAATTTTAATTAAATTAAGAGAAAATTGTATAACGGAGTGGTAAATGAATAAATAATTTGATTTGATTTGATATGTTACTCATTTAACCGTGTCAAATTAATTAAGCTACATAATTAAATAAATTTGATATGTGCTGTTTTATTTATTTATTAAGCTTTGTATTATCTACACAACAGATGAAATAATTTTTTTTTAGTGTACATTGAATTTGATTTGTTGTTGCATGTAGTCCCTCTTGGGTAAAAGCCTCCCCCACAAAATATATATTTTTCATGTTCTTCTATATTGCATCCCATTCTCCTAATTTCAGCGAGCCCTATGATATCCCAATTGATTCCTTCTAATGCATTGTTCAATTCTAGCATTCTTTCTATTGATGACAGTGATCTGACATTATAGGTGCATATTTTCAAGTTCTGTACTTTCTTAAGTTTATTATTTGTAGTTCCTAATTCATTTTGGTTGCATTCTTTGGTTCTATTTTGCGGGGGGTTATGGTCTTCTTCCCCCACGGTGACCAGCCGGCTTGGGGTGCTAATTGCTGTTATTCTCTTTGATTGTGTTGTTATGTTTGTCTTATCCAGGTTCCAGTTGTAGGAGGCATTTTTTAGTTTCTTGTTGTTTTTTTTGTTTTGGGCTCTGACAGTGATGATGCTCTTTCCCGTGCTACATAATTGAATATGCTTGGTTTTATTATTCCTTGTGTATTGTTTGAGGGTGAGTCATCAGATCGGCCATATTTGACATTAGTCTGTTTCTTGTTAGTGTTTGTTTGTGATGTGTCTGGTGATTCTAACTTATTTCTTTTCCTTTTCTCTCGATTGGAATCATTTGAATTTTTAATTACTAACTTGTCATACTTTAGGTATGCAAAATTTCCCTTCTTCCTTTCCTCCTCCAATAAAGGTTGAAGTTTCTTGCGAATTTCTAAAATCTCTTTCGGATAGTCTTCTTTAATATATATGCCTTGGGGTAGGTTGGACTTGTGTTTCTGAATTAAGTGTTTTTTCCATGTTGTTGTAAATGACACCACTATTGGTCTGTTTTTGTTTGAGCGCTGTCCAATCCTATAAGTTTTGGTTATCTACTACTGGACTGTCCAGGTGAACATCCATATCCACTATTATTTCTTTAATGTAGTCTACCAACTCCAATTCTGTTTTCTCTTTCTCTTCTACGCTGAAAAACACTAAGTTATTTTTTCTCTTATCCTTTTCCATTATTTCTATCTTATGTTCCAGGTTTGTTATTTTTGTTTTTAAGAATTTATTTTCTTCAAGGAGTGTTTTCATTTTTTCATCCAGTGCTTGCATAACACTACTGGTAACATTGTTCGTCATTGTTAGAGATTGTTGGTTCAATTTCTCGTCAAGTTTAGCTAGTAGCCATTCCATATTTTGATCCATGTTTTGGTAGTTTTTGTGGATTTTTGCTGGCAGCACTAGAACTATCAAACTATAAGAATGTTTAATAATGTAAGGTTGGCACTATTGGTTGACGTTTGTAGCATGGTCTATGGCTTTTAATGGTACAATGACGTTTGTAATTTTGTAATTTCAAGGTTATCTGGATGACTGTTACATTTAGTTTTCACTAATTACACTGATTTCCACTCGGATTTCTTCTAAATTATGGAGCTATAATGATTTCACAAGACGTTATCACAGTTTTACGATTAACTTATTGAGTTTTATAGTGTTTGTGAATATTTTCAACTGAGCTAACTTCGATACGTGTTTACGTTCACTATACCGGAACCGGAACCCCTATGTGCTGTTAGTTGAATAAAAATATCAACTATATATGTATCTCAAAACATAATACACTTGTAACAACTATTATTGAACTGATAAAAATAACATAATTATTTTCGATATAATGAAGAGTTTCCTGTGTTTTCAAAATGTGCCACATGTTACCTTTAACACAGCTTATTTGTATCTTTGTATTATTATTTGTATATTGGTTGTCTGGAATAACAAATATTATCATTCTGTCAAAAAACATCTACTAACGTGTAATAAAAAATATAAACTGAACACATTAGTGCAGGCAGACAAAAACACAATCACTATAAAATCGACATGATAATTGCTTAAAACGAGGAAACCTCGCGTGAGAGGTCGCGTGTCAAACTTGATTAAATTCTACTTGAACAGGTCTGTTTGGTTATTCACAGTAGAAGCAACGTGCCGATCGAAAACACAAGCCACTTTTATTTTACCCTCCTAGCGTGACTCAACTTATGCATTTGTTAAAATGAGCCCATTCGTTGTATTTAGTTTTTCATTTATTAGGCCAAATACAATATACTTAAAAACCAACAGAACTAAGCATCTCACCACTTATAAGTAAATATGGCATGACCTAACAAAACTGCAATAATAATTAAACAAAAAAGGTAAGCAAACTTTTTTATAAGTTTAAAGTAAACCTTTAAAAAGATTTGCAAAATTTTAATTAAGAAATTACGTCTTATATAGTTCTTAAATTCTAGCTATATAATTATCTATCATATTAACATACTGTTAAAAAGTAGATATTAATCAGGTTTATGAACTATACACATGAGAGACAGAGTAGATTTAGTAGGTAATAGGACCTGTCTGTGCGGGCCAGGAAATAAGATGCCAATCTTACGAAATTGGACCAACGTCTGAAGTTTTCTAACAAATTGCACTTTTAAATACGTAATAAATAATACTCATAATTCATCAAAGCTGTTTCCGTGGGCGAATTCTTAAAATTTTTATATATCACTATATAACAATAGCTCTGTTAATAGAATGACAATTAAAAATACTATGAAATTATAATAGAAAAAAGTTATGATAATTGAAAATAACTAATTTGATATATCAACAAAAATTATATATTAGGCATAAATAGCTTTAGTGATGGTGAGAGTTATACCATCTTGTTTTTATACATGTCATACAAACAGTGGTATGGGATAACGTAGTTTTTCCTGTACTGAGAATTCTGCTAGTACTAACACAAAACTTTGTCACATTAGTAATATCTCTTTGGAACCCTTCACTACTAGGAGGTTCGTATGATCACTTCATTACTAGTTTAAAACATTAATAATTATTTATATTTCAAGATATTTTCACTAGAAATATAGAAAATTTTCAGCGACATTCCAGAGAAGAACTCCTTTAATTTAACAAGTAAGAGTTCATAAATTCGGTATTGTGGGAATGACGTGAAAGAAGCAGATTGTTTTCTAAGCGAAGATTTGTTGTAGTGATTGAAGGTCGGGAAACAGAAATAGGGAGCAACTAAAAAGATGAGGATGGAGAGGTAAAAAATAAAAATAAAGAAATCAGAGATCGCTGATAGCGGCGTAAGGGAACGAGTAACAAATACAATTGGAAACTTAAAGCAGATACGTGGTCATTAATAATTAGTATTTCAGTTATTGGGAAGGTGACCTAGATTGTTAAGGAGTTCTGTATTAGGGAAATGTTATCATGGTCCATAGCATTAAAGCGGATAGATTGAAGAATCCTTAAATATCCTTAGACGACATTGGCAAAACTTCAAGTGAGTCAATAGTGGGATTGGTTACGCCAGATATATAGTTTAGTGTTTGACACTTAGTTTGAAAGTCCAGTGTAGTTGTAAATGAGAAATGACAATTAATATCATTCAAATAAATTGTATTTTTGCACTCAGAATATTATTGTTTGCCAATATTTATTTATTTTTATTTATTTATTTCATTATATACATATAAAACAAAAAGAAACGAAAAGTAGTACCAATTATAATCTGATTTACTAGATAAAATCGAAAGAAGATTCTATATTTAAAAAAATATGCTTAGAGGTCCGTATCCTCTTACAATGGGTCCACTTGTTTTTACGTCAATTTTTCCTTAAACGAAGAAAGATGTGACCTCCTCATCTCAGTCCTTTTGACCTCTTCCATCATCCACTGTGTCAGAGTATCTTTCAATTGAACTGTTCTAATAGGTAGGTGGACGTTATACAGAGTGATGTTAGTGCCATTAAAAATACTGATTTTTATGTCCCCATTGGTAGCAGCTGTCATATTCCTTTAATTTAACATAACAGTATCTGTATGTAAATTTTCCTTATCCATGTAAATCTGTCGGCTTGAGAAGTTTTTGGGAGGCTTCTGAGTATAAAAAGGAAGATCAACTATTGGTAGAGAAAACTGGGAGCAGCAAGTTGACCGTAGGAAGACGCAAGGCTTAGGGCTGAGGTAAGCATTAGATCAAAACAGGTATTGTGGTGTTTAATTTTACCACATCCTTGTAAATTTATTGTATCACTAAACTTTGATATATTACAAGAATCAATTGTTATTACAAAAAATGTTGCGCATATTTTGTATCTTTGCTTACATTTGTTAATCCTCCAGTAAATCCGCTTAAATTCTAAAACCTTTGAACGTGAACGAACAAAATCCCTTTTCGTACGTAACTTGGTTTTGTCGTGGATAGCAATTTAAGAGTTATGACAAAATAACCAATTTATTTTACATGATTATGATAATTTCTACTTTTTTCTTTTAGTTTATATGTCACCTATCATAATAAATTCAATGATTACTTCACTACACATAAAATCAGCTGAATACAAATCGGCGTCGCATCACAATACAAAGAGTATCTTTTTTTTTAAATTACCAACAACTTCTTATAAATTAGAAAAATATTGAACTTTAAAAATATATATTTCTTATATCTTCTGTAAATCTTTTTGATTTAAAATGTTGTATTGTCTTTGTCTAATTTGTTTATATGGTAGAATAGAATTGTACCTATATTACTAATTAGATACAATTTGGATACACGTTAGTTTTCAGGGGTCACTTATAGATTTTTTTAAATTACCTTTATACCACAATGGTAATAAATCACTATAAAAGTATTTTCGAAAAGATCCACAAAATTTTCTTGTAATTTCACAATGTTTTATGCATGTCTAACGCTGAGAATAATTAAAGAAACAACTCCCTTTCTATTTATATCTATTCAATAACCTTTCTCCAATAAAATTAAAACTATTGACATTTTACTCCGATCGATTAGATTATAAATATCCAGTATTTGTTAGTTTAACTTGATTGTGTGCTATATCATCAATACCTACAGTAATAGTAAATGTAGAGATATTACATAATTTCAGCTTAACCCTTTGATGGTTAAGAGGATACGCATTATCAATGGTTGTACAAACAAGGCTTACACGATTAGATAGGCTTGCTGACGAGGGTCAGGCTAGACCATCAGTTCTGAGCCCTCTGTCAAAAGGTGAAATCAAATCACGTGTCTGGCGCCGATTAGATTCCTTAAAAGAAATAAATATTTGGAGGTAAAAGAATCTGAAAGTTTGTTTATCAACTTTTCAGGCCACTCCAAATATATATGAAAATACACATGCACATATCAATGGAAATTTTATTTTATTCTTACCCACTCAAATGATACCTTGTTCTTTTTTTGGTTTGACATATTGTAAGAATAACATAAACAGAAAAACATAGCACAAAAACAACCTTAAACTATCTGTATATTATATAGAGTAACTGACACTAACGTATCTCAACAATGCACCTACATGGGAAATGCACGTGTTTCCCTCTCACTATGATCTCAGATCGTTTAAGCGGGACGTGAAAAAGCATCTCACTAGGTCGCTGTAGTGTGGGTCACCATACTGCATTGTCTGCATTCACAATGAGTTTGGTGACCTCAACTCATGGATTCTATACATACTTGCCATCAAGCAGAATAGAGTTAATTTAGAGGGTATTAAAAAAATTGCTTAACACCGGTTTACTGTGAGGCTGTTCTGTCACTCTGGTCGAACCAACCGATACGTGCCGAGGCATGGTTTTCTTATGGTGATGAAATTTATGTTCTATATCTCACACGAATTTTAGTTATTATATTCCAGTTATTTCCATGTAAGAGATATGCTGGCATAACTTTTATACATGTTATTAAAATATATTTCGTTAATTGTCATCGTGAAAGTAAAATATGATTGTAAAATAAAAATACTAATTTAAAACGGCATTTTCACATATTTATATTAAATTACATGATAAGGAACCTAATCTGGCAACACATTGACCGATAAGTATATGTGATACTATTCGAAACTGCATTAAATATGAACACTACAAATTCAGAGCTTAGAACATTCATAAAAAATTAATCCATTTCGATTTTTGTATTCTACGCATCACATCCGCGAACTATAAAAGTGAATAAAAGAGGTGGCTTATAAAACTGCCAAGAGAAATATTCATGCCCAATGACTTGGAAAAATTCAATTACACTACTGTCCTGGGTTACGGTTCTAACACACTATCCGGAACAGGATAACAAATCTAATCAAAGTTTACAATTTAGGGTGAGGACATCGTTTGACCTCTGAATCCTGAGATTTGGAGTCCTGAAAGTTATTTCTATACTTCACTGGTTTGAATCAATGTTGAAATAACAAAGTTTGTTTGTGAGTATTGTCAAAAATAATCAATTGTAGGTTTTATTAGTCAGGTGTTGTGGAATTTGCTATTTTTTTTCTTTCCTGTGGAGTATTATTATCAACTCAATTTGAAATATTCTCTATCTCTATTTTTAAGTTACACCAGAGTACATAATGAAAGAAAGAAAGCAGAATCTCAGATTCCAAATAAAATGTTTTAACAATTAAAATATAATATTTTTTTTTTAATTAATATTACACTAGACCATGTGTGACAGTTAATAATAAAGCAAATATAATTTGAATCAATCAATGACGATTGAGTATTTTAACTATAAACCCCACTGAAGTCTTACAGTTATACTTAATTTAACATTTTACTCTGCTAGTATTTCCGTAATATTTTATTCTACACCTACATATTAGCATATTTAGTTCTAAAGTTCCAAAACGATGAATTATAAAATTTCATTGAAGAAACATTGTTAATCAAGCAACTAACTGTAGCAACGCAACCTCATGAGATATTGTGTGTATTGTGGGTATTGTGTGTAGGGACACAGCTGAATAATAGAGAAATTCACAGGTCAAGTACCTGTGAATTTCTCTATTTATTATATGTAATATTATATGTATATAAAATATTGATTGTATGTAAGTGTGAACTTTAACATTTTATACATGAGCAAAATCTAATTGTGATTTTAAAAGAAACTATAATGTATCAATGAAAATCCGACATGCTTCATCTGTGTTTATTACAATTTTCAGGATACGTCGTTTAACTTATCTTTTACATATGAATACAATCTAACATGTACACAATCTAGAAAGTTACTCACACTGAATTAAAATTTGAATCCGAATCAAAGTAACATAAATTCTCATAGATCTGTAGATTTTGTGGCAGTATAAGATACAAACATAATTGAGTCTGGGTGCCACCGGTAAATATTATAAAATGATAGCCTGCCGAACCGTTTCGTTAATAGAGCTTTTTTATAAGAAAATTTTATCTATAATCGATATCAATCTTATTTATATATTAAAAAATCTTTGGAGCATAAAAAATCAATTACGTCCTCGTATTTTCGCTAACCGTAATTTTGAGAATTTGTTTATTAAGCCATTTTGATTCCCGATCAAACAAAATGGACTCTCGTTTTATGTGGCCGCAGCTCTTTGCTCCAATTAGATTTCGATATCGGTTTGATTTTGAAAGAACATTTTATTTGTTGACGTTTTAAAGTTGTTAATATTTAGGTTATGTACATATAACGTAGAAGATTTTTGCTTTGGGAACTACTTACTGGACGTAGAGAAAGCGATAGGAAGTTTTATTTAAACATGAAAAATCTGCAAATTCATGATTTTCTAAGTATACATAAATCAAAGAAATACACTTTTTACGAGTCATCTGCTAAGGGGTTACATATAAAGATATTATAGACCTAAGACTTAAAAAGTACCATATCATATACCACGCGGTGTTAGTTGGTTCAATTTCAACATTTACAAATATGGTAGGTACATACCTATTTAAATTCGTACAACAAAGATATAAATGAGTTTACAGCCCTATCTTTATTCTCATGCAGCGTCAGTTGGTACTCAGCAGTATGCGTGAGTATCACAACATTGCATGAATTGCACTCATTGAACACTTTTCCTTAGACGCGAATCTCGCCTCGCGCGACGCGACTTTTCTATAGAGGCTGGTGATACCAATAGTTTCTATAGAAGATCGGAGGCCCATTGATGCAGGGGTGACAGTTGTCGTGGTAAATGTGTGCAACACAATGCTACGATGACTGTCATGTCTTTTACGTCCCCAAGTGAGGTGTAAAAAATCGTAATAGGCCGCCATAGTGTGGGTCACCATATGGCATTGTCAGCATTCGCAATGAGTACGGTGATTATAACTTTTGGATTCTATTCATGCTTTCCATCAAGCAGAGTAGAGTCACTTTGGCAGGTTATTAAAATAAAAAAATAAAAAAAACAAAAGAAAGAATAGTCACACAATTATAAACGCGAAGGTTTGTGAGAAAAGATACATCGTGGAGGTTGTTACTTAACCACTTCAAAATAGTTAAGCAGATCTGAATGTAAGTTTTAATACTTTTTGAAAATAAAATCTTATTAGAGCCGTGGTTAAAAGCAACAAATCTAAGAAATATAGAATTTTTCAGCCAGTTTTACTTCAATCAAAAACATACTTTACTTTACCTTCCTAATCCCACATGAGCAATTCCTTAAAATAAATTTTTAATGTGTAATACCTCAGAATATATTTTCCCTTCGTCCCTAGCAAATTTTTCTCATCCTTTCGTTATAACTGCTTACATAACGAATTATCGGACCGCACCAAATCCGTACCCTTGCTGTGATTATCAAATTTGTGTCCTCGCAACACATCAGCAAATTGTTATATTTAATACCAGATATACTATCTTTTTATAACAGATTTACCTGAGTCGACGTGCATTTTATGACCCAATGTCGCAGCCAGTTCTACTTTGCAAATTTTATATGTAAACCAAAATAAAAAAAAAAATGTGTTCCAAAAGTTGATTAATTTCTTTTAATGTTTTTTTTTTAAGTATTTACTTCTAAATTATCAATAATTCTCATCACTATTTTGTGCATTGTGGAACGAAATGCCCAAGATATTCACAATACCATTTAACTTGTTTCTTCCATTATTAGCTGGTGATACAGAAGAAATCATTTTTCTATAAATTTAATTTAATAAACTTAACACAATTCTTTTAACCACCAAAGAAATAATATTACAAGCAGTACAAAACACAAATTAATAAAATCGAAAAACAAGAAAAAAAATAAAATAAATGGAGCAAGTTATTTCTAAGAAACAAAAGAAATACTTCACTAAAAAACTAATGAAAAGCAATAAATTGGAATACCAAGAACAAACAGACACTTTTTTCGGTTATTATATAGCTCTTACTTTCCGCCCCAATGTCTGCGGAGATTACGATAAAACTTAAATCCCTTCTGCCAAGGTGGTTTCTAACTTCATCATACAAGTATCAGGTACAAGGGAAATAGATTTTCTGAATTTACGTTATCATACTTTGATTATTTAGATCCTTAGAGTAGACAAACTTAATTGTCTAAAACCAAATATATGAGAAAATAATTTATTAAAATATAACTCAGCTGTCTGGTATTTTTTACTCATCTTTACATAGAATTTTAAGAAATATAGTATATGTGCCATTTATGAAAAAAATAGCATAATATTAAATTTTGTTTCAGCATAAAATATTAACATTACTTTTCCGTTGAATCAAAAATAATCAATTTATGTAGGAATATGTGTTCTCATTCAAATTATAAACTGCAAATAATTTACTAGTGAAATTATTTTATTTAAAACGCTTTAGACATGTAACCTAGAATAATATTACATGGCTATTTAAACGAAACAAAATAAGACTGTCAGAATGTGAAGCAACTGGGAATACATTTCCAATTTCATATAGTCTAATTTCTCCAAGGCATTTAGACCTAACATTTTGTTGTTTCTTTTTAAATTGTAGCGTAGTGGCATATTAGCGTAGTGGCTTTAGTGGTCACCTTGCCGTTTTCAACTACGCTAAGTGTTTTGAGTTCAGATCCAGCATGGGACAACACTTTGTGTGATCAACAAATTTTGTTCTGAAACTGGGTATTTTTCTGTCCATTTCATGTGTGTTTGTAAAGTCTTTAGTGATGCAGGAATATACCAATTGCGCGAATAGTCTTTTCAAAAAAAAATTAATATTTTAGAGCACACCAGATATTATGACAAAGAACTCACAAAAAGAGTTAAAAGGCTTACGTATAGGTAGAATTAGAATACTTAGTTCAAATAAATCGCAGTGCAAGTGGTTTTATTGAAGTTGTAACATCGTTTGAACTAACTGAAACAGTGGACTTTAACAGAATC
Source organism: Hypercompe scribonia (assembly GCA_949316085.1). Lineage (NCBI taxonomy): Eukaryota > Metazoa > Arthropoda > Insecta > Lepidoptera > Erebidae > Hypercompe > Hypercompe scribonia. Next base: position 12,057,352 of record OX438977.1, on the reverse strand, counting down.
GGTTGTTGGTTTACTATCATCAAGACAGTGATTGTCTTAGTTAAACAGAGATTAAACAACAACGGTTCGCCTCGGAGAGTAGGTAAAGTATAGTCACTTGAGAGTAACTTTTGCTTACAAGTTTAAGGCATGCATGGTCTTCGGGCAAAAATTATTCTATTAAACACATACAAATATTTTTTGTCCAGATTGTTAGATCTGTTAGCACTTCAACAATATCATTTTTTTCATTACTGGTCGCAGGTCTCTCCAAAGCAGATTTTGGACTACTATTCAACGTGGACATGTTGAAACAGGCATTGTTTGCAATTTACTTTTCTCTTCTCTTCTCTTTTCCATCCTCCTCTACAGCAGTATATACAAGTATATAATTTAGTTAATAGATGTAATTTTAAAAGAACAAGTGAAATATAGCAAAACATGATTGATTTTAATCATACTACTAAAATATGATACGTTAATGCAAATATAACTAATATATACCTTGTTGTTAAACTACATCATTGTAATCTAACGAAAAGGTAAATAGTAGTTTGGTCATTAATGTTTTAATTTGGTATAGGTAAGATAAAAGTAAGATAAAATGTATAGAAAAGATATAGTCCTACAAAAAATGAACTTTAAAAATTGTAACAAAAGTTTAGCGTTAGCTTTAAAAAGTTAATAGAAATACTTGTTTAGTAATGCTGTATTTCCAAGAAGACATTAAACTAGGTTACTTTCGTGTCCATGCAAATACGCCATAATGGATGCGTAATGACGTTACACACGCCATGTCGATATGTACTCAATTGTTCCGCATTACTGCTCTTTTTGCAGTATAGATATTTGTTCAACAATTTTGTACACTCAGACTTGAATTATTATTTTTTAACTTTACTATATTAAACTGTTGAAAAGAGAAATGTTAAATAAATGCAATCAAACAAAATTTAAAACTGTTAACTAAATTACACTTCCTAATACACTTACCAATTTTAAAAAAAAAACATATAAGGTAAATGTTTAGGTATTGTAAATATTGTGGTAGTTTTTTGTGAAGTTCATGCTTAACAAGTTCACGAACAAAACAAACCCGTTCATATTGTTTTTACATGACGCCGTAGAGACATTTAAAAAGCCCTTTTCGTGGAAAAAGGCTGCACATAGTTTAGAAAAATATATAACATTACGATAAACTGAAAACTTTCTATTTTGCTTTTTATGAATTCGGATTAAAAGAAAAATTAACCATTCCTGAGCCACACAAACTCGGTCAACGATGACACGAACAACTTTTAACAAATTTTCCATTTCAACGACTCGATAGAATGATTCTATTTAATCCCTAGCATTTTTATACGTAGACAGTCACCTATATTTTGTCCACATTAATCTTAAATATCAAAAAACTAAACTGTTTAATTAACATTTAGATCTTTAAAAATGTGTAATAACATATTTAACACTCAAAAATAATAATAAAATTGAGTATAAAATAGAACGATATAATATCCTCATCACATTGAAGCTTTGGTACATAAGCATAAACTCGAGCATATCATGACTTTGAATTAAATATATAATTTGTACAAATTTTATATAGATCGTATCCTTAGCATCAAATGAAAATTTGAACAAAAATACTTAAAGTTCAACTACAATTGAACATTAATATTGACTATCTCCAACAAGTATAAAGAAATATCTACTAGGCAACTAGTAATGCGTGTCACGCACGAAAACCTTTATAAATAAATATACGTCGCGTTTATTGCGGCCTCCTGCAATTTGTTTCACCTGTAATTTGATGTATGAGCAGTAAGAGAAATATAAGAAAATCGTGCTGCCGAGATTTATAAGCAACTATATATTTTCAGTCTATTTATGTAGGTAACTTTCCATAGCGATGGGTCAGCAGTTTATCGTGTCGGTTCATTGGCATGTCTTTAATGATGATGAGTGTGAAGATGAATTGTAAGGGCTATAACGATATTGCTATTCTGCCCATTGATAAAGAGATAATAGGGACAAAATGTTGCTAGCGTTAACAAATGTTAAGCTTACGATAAATAGGAACCAAAACAGTCGAATAAATGTATAGTAGTAATGGTAATAGCAGTAAAGTCAAAACTGTACAGTGAATATTTTTTAAAAGAATACTTGGGGCATGATCTACAATCGATATCAAAGCCAGAAATATATATTTCAGAATTTTTGTCTGTGTGTCTGTTTATCTGTATGTATGTCCGGGCTAAACTCAAAAAGTACTGCATGGATTTACTTCAAACTTTGCATGAGTATTACTAACAGGTCGGGTCAACATATAGGCTACATATTATCATGCTATCGCCTACGGGGTAGGAGCAGTGAATTTTTATTTTTATTATGCATTCTGTGACAGCGTGTAATCTAACGGCGCATATTTTGTAAGGTATGATACCTTTGTACGTATTTTTATTCTTTTGTGTCCTGGAATATATACCTGCATTATTTTTTTTATTTTCTTCAGTCACATCTTATGACTGAACTCAGCAGGATTCCCATATAACTCTCTTCACTTGCTTCGCTTGCAACAAAAAACGTATACTTATATTTTACTACTATTTTAAAAGTTGTTTAATTATAATGCTATAGCGACACTGGCACCTTAGGTATGTTTGGTGCTATAGAGTCTTCAAGCAGACGACGTCGCGGGCAGCAGCTAGTAATTAATAAAAGAAGTAATAGTTGTAAATAGAAGTTGCAATATAATAAGTACTTATAAAAGCATGTAAGGAAGATCAGGAAGGTAAGATAAATTTCTTTCAATATAAAAAACTAAACTGAATCCAAGTTCATCATTTAAATAAATTTCAAATTCTACCAAAAGTTCACACATAGCTTAAATTTACATGTATTAGCATGTATAATACTCCTAAAATTATTTCTTGTCTTTGTAAGTTAAGGTCAGGCTACCTTTCTTTAAAATGATCTCGAATACCGACTAAGTTTAAAATACCAAAAAGTTGTACTTTTATCTCGTTTTCTGCCTAATCGGGGTCTCAGTTTTCAAGATACAGGACATCAGGCGCTATGACGCGAAAAATCCAATTACTCGGCACCAATTCACGCATTCTAATGTACGACATCTCTGCGTGTAACAAAATCTAATCAAAGTTTATGGTCGCCCTTGCGGTTTTTGCCGTTCCACCTTGGATTAGGGTGGCGATCTTGTAAGGTGATTAGCGTACAAAAATATTTTTTTATCAAGGCTTCAAAACAAACATACTGCTTACAAAATTTATATTTATAGAAGACCAATGAACGTGGTATGTAAAAGTAAATTTATGCAACTCCGAAAGGAATTAATTTCGTTTAAAAATGGATAGATCACAAATTAACGACAGAGAATGGAATCTACAAATTGAATATAAACTTTATACAGGCCACTTCTTTTTAAATTTCTATTGTTTTTTTTTCCAAGTCAAAAATTTCATTTTACACGTTTTACGCGTTGGTAACGTTCATGATTTTAACACCTATGTTATAACAATTAGTGTAGAAATTACAGAACAGAAAATTAAAATAAAACATGGAATTAGTAGCTATAGTTACAAGTCTTGCTTAATACCTACAGAGATAGTATTTATATCTTTATGTCGAGAGATATTTTAAACTTAAACTGAGTAGTTCATGTTACTTATATAGTAAGCATAAATTTCGGAAAAAATAGCGTATTAAATATAATTTTGTATTAGAAAACTGTACTTATAATTAAGTAACATTAGTGTCAGTTATAATTATATTACACTTTTGAATTCTCTTGTCACCTTGTTGTTTGAATGCAAAGCACAATATTTCGCTATTTCGAATGTTTAAAATATGACATGAAATCGCTGGTTACTCCATTCAGGTCACAGCCTTACAGTTTATGCTAAATCACTGGGGCCAATATACCACAGAATTACATTCTATTGCCCAACTTAAAATGTACATGTTGTTTCATTGCCCATTTTAAAATGTTTTTAATGCCAATTTCAAATTCGTTTCTTATTTTAAATTTTATGAAGCTTTAAAATTTTAAGTCTGAAAGTTTAAAGTCTTCTGTAACTTGAACAAGTTATTTAAGACCTTAAACTTCTAGCTCAATGTCCACCATACTTTGTGCATTTTCAATAATATACGTCGAAGATATTATATCCAATGCTTATTATGAATGAAAACCTGACAGTGACAAATTATACAAATTTATTGAGAAATGATATGATGACATTTAAATACTACATACCAAAGGCAATTTGCACACCCCCTGGACTGGGTTTATTCTAGATAAAAATTACCTCATCCCTTTTATATTTCTAGCAATGTATATATGAAAAATTTTATGACAATTGTCAAAATTAAGAATATCAAAAAACAACATTAACATAAACTCACTTTTACTATACAAGTTCACATAAATGCTAGACAGCCGAATGTTACCAAAAGACCATGAATCAGATAGCGTATTTTGTAGCAGGGGCTATTTGTATATTTTTTGTATTACTAGTCAATTATTGGTAATCTCATCGGTAATAACATATTCAATTCCCAGATTTTCAGAACGTGAGAGTGATCACCATTGTACTCATACACTTAACATACTTTAACTCAAGAGAAGGAGTTCAGATACTTCCATCACCGTGTTTTAGACTAAGTTGGTTTTATCATTTATTTTTTTTTTGCAGAAATATTATGTGAATGTAACTATTTTTGTTAAAAAATGTAGCATGAAATAAAACAGTTTGGTAAGCGCTCTGCACGAGATTTAGGCACAAGATTTGCAGCGCACAACAAAAGAGATTGGTTTTGTAACTTTTGAGAACGTTATGAGATTCTGACAAACAAAACTATCTACTATAGCGTAAAACAAAGAACTTCGTATCTCAGGTACACATTTTAGTAAAATATGAAAAAATTTACTTATATTTAAACTTTTGTTTTTAATGATATACAAAATGTGAATTTATCAACTTTAAGTCAATCAACATGTACAACATGTTGTTATGTTAATTTTACGGTGTGCTAACATAAAGTTTAGTTAGTTTACTATGTTTCAATGTCTATACTTTAAAAATAGCGCTTCCATTCATTTTAGAAAGAATATAATATTTTATAGAATAAATTTAATTTTCCTTGCTAGATTTCATTCTAACATTAGGTTTTTTTGTTGTTATCGCCACTATGTTGTAACTCTCAACCATTTTCAATTACGATTGAGATATGATAGTTGTTTCATGAATGTATAATTCAAAGTAGTTAAGAATCATTCAAGTTTTAAAATTTTAATTGACAGATTTCAAAAATAAAGCGTCAAATTCTTTAATAAGTAATCAGTGCTGAATTATTGTACCGTACCTAAATTATGAATATCTTAACTACTTTAGTATTACATTTTGTAAATTCAACCACTCTATAGTTGTGAGAGTTCACTTTGCTGGCCGTAGTACTCGTATTGTTTTTTGATCAACCCTCTGTTCTCACTCTGTCGCACTCTGTTAAGTACAATTTTAAGACAAAATAAAGAAAGAAAATCATTTTTTTTTGACTTTCACAGGACAGCATATTTTTTTATTAGATATAGTGTTTTGTTTTCAATAAAACACTTTCTTATAATTGTCTGTAGAGTTTCACTAGCTACTTTGATAGTTTGAGCTTCATCACCATCTGATGAACTGAGTCTATCACCCATTTTCCCGGAAAAGTAAGAAATGCTTATAAATTTGTGCAAAAGTAGACGCTGGAAAGGGGGCACTCATCAATTTAATAAATTATTTACTATCTATAGTCACCCTTGAGGTTACCAACACGCTTTAAATATTTGAATTCTCAGAAGGGATAGCTACGTCTTAAATATGCAATATTCTAATCTTCTAACCTAATCCCGATGCAATACTCTAAGTTATGCAAAGCCATATATCCATCACATTACTGTTGAATACTAACTTCGTGGTACGTAAACGTGAGAACTTTTTTAGGTTTAATGTATTTTAGAAGAGGTAAACTAGTAGTACTTATAAATTTTATAAATTTTAACAGAAGTTCGTAGATAAAAATTTTACAAAGTCTTAAACTTTTGCAATCGAATTCACGATAGTCGAAAATATGGTACAATAACCTATCTTTAGACGCATCAAAATTGAATTTCTATATATATATATATATGTATATATAACATTGCCTTTTAATCGGACTGTTTATTTCATATCATATTCTACTAATATTACAAATATGAAAGTTAGTGTGGATGTATGGATGTTTCAAACACTTTCACACAAAAACTATGAAGTGAATTTATATGAAACTTTACAGTATTGCACCTCATACATAAGAATAACACTAAGATTACTTTTTACTGCAATGTCCAACATAGACGTAAACAAATTGATAAAAAAAAATACAATTTAAAAGCAATCGACGAAAGCTATCTATGAAATTGTGATCTACTTTTTGTATTTTTTTTTAAAAATTTAAAGAAATATGAATATTCTAAGAATTCCAGTAATTTAAAGATGAAATAAATGTAAATATTTCATAGTTTTTCTCTCAAATAAAATGTAATAAGTTATACATAAAAGGAAAAACATGTCAGAAACTATTCAAAATAAATAATTTCACAACTCCACCTGGTGTGTCTATATTAATAATAAAAAAGGTAGCCGGGAAACTTCCACCTAATCATACTTTTTCATCTCAGGGAAAACTTTGAGGATGAGAAAATATGGACAAAAAATAGAATACAAAATTGTAGAGTTCGTTGGTGTATAAACTGAAGGGACTTGAAACTATTAGTAATTGTGTTTTGTGTTAATTTCAAAATATACTGCAAATATTTCGAGAGGCCACAGGAAGATGTAACACTGACTAGTTAATCTTTAAATAAGTTATTCTTTTGATGTTGTTTTCCTTATATGATTTGATATTAGTGTAGTGTCAGTGCTGACGCAGGTTTCTAAGAATGTATAGCCGAACGTCTCATTGTGCACGGCCAACAAACCTAAGTTAGTCAGCGTGAAGTCGTGATTTAGATAGTTCGTTATACATGTTAGTTTGTAACATCTCGAAAAATTTACTATGATCTTAACATAATCATATTACCCAGCACACAGTAATCTGAACACATACCTGATATTACTCAGAAGACATCCGATACGTCACTAAATTGGTGACCATACCCTAAACTCAAACATTAAAATTAGGTGGAGTTAATAACCATGCGATGCTAGCAACTAATTCCTGGCCTGAAAAATTCATTGAATATTAGCTAATTAGGTGTTAAATCTCTTGTTATAAGCAAAATTCCTAAAACTATACTAGTTACTATTGTAATTAATAATGACTGATTAACTGGTACATTAATATAAAATGTTTGCCAAGTAAACGAATACTTATGTGAATGAACTTTTTTATAGTTACCACTTGCCACACAAAAACATTTTTTTGTAGTGTAAATGGTTTTACTACTTTAAAAACTAGCATTTTTTTGAAATATTTTAAATTTTGTAATTCATTGCCTATTTTTTTTTAATCTTATGTGGAAGGACGAGGTTCATGTCGCTCCGAAACAAAGGGATCCTGTAGCCAGGCGAGGTGCTCATGTCTGACGGGCACCAACCTAACGGTTGATGTTCTAATGATAATCACCGCGAAATTTTCTATCTTGTGATTCAGGATTAGTAGTTGCTCCGTAGTAATTACTCCGTAGTTCAATGTCTCTTCGCTAGATGGCACTGTAGTATGTCTTTTTGTTTACGCTGTATGTGGAAGTCGCAACATCAATCTCCTCTAAGACCGAAGGTCCATGTACTGTTGAGTCAACTGTCTATGCCCGCCAGACATGATCACCTCGATCATGCCTGGCAGGCCACAATTCGACGGTTGATATATATGTTGCATATGTTGGGTATACACTAATCACTACGAGAATTTCTAGATCGCGACTTAAGATTAGTAGCTGCTCCGTAGTTCGATATCTCATCGCTAGATGACGCTGTAGCAAGTCTTTTGCTTGTGCTGTATATGGAAGTCTCCACAGATACATCGATTTCAAGCCTTTTGATAAAAACCGCTTACCATATCTTATACTATTTTCAAGAGCACCGCATACTGTATTCTAGCAGCAACGCATATGTAGTGGTCAGAACAGATTTGTCTTTCATTGGATGCTGGATAGCTAACACACTACTTGTAAGCCATAATGAAGACTAGAGGTATTTAAGGTCTAGTGCGTTTATATAATAGATTACCTCCCCAAAACTTCTGCTAAAAAGTTTTATTGGATATAAGAAATGCTGATTTAATTGTTGTCTCTTATTAAAATCCTTTTAAAATTTATGGTACCTAAATATTTTAAAACAAAATATTTTAGCGCAATCAATTAATATATGAGCTCCTTAGTTTATTATATCAACACTAGTTTCAAATTTATAGACGACGTAGAATACACGTGGCTAACTAGAATCTCTCCTAAATACCACCTGCCAGTTAGAAATTGTCAATAATCCTCAAAACTTATTTGTTTTATCTGTCTATTTGCAGGAAGTTCTCGAAGTCGAAAGTACTTTGATGGTAACGTTTAATGACGGTAAATAAAAGAAAGAAATTTCATGTATGGTATTCTCAGTTAACAATTTATAACTATTATGAATAAATATAAACTGCTCATATCTTTATTAATAAATGTTATAAAAATATTTTTAAAAAATATCTGTACAATGTTACCTATAATAAACAAACCCCTCTTTTAAAGACATCTTAAAAATGTAAAGTCAAGGGACCTTTTAAATGTACATACATAGTTTGATTTTTGTCCAATCATTAATTATATGTTTTTATTTATACACCTAGGAAGTCATATTCAACAGCTAGTGTTATATAAAAACGAATTTCAAGCTGAGTTTGTAACGTGATTTTATTAACTATTTATAATTCATTAATAAATCAGTAGATAAAAGCATGGAATTAATGGTATCACAATGATTATCACATATGCTTTAAAATAAATCTACCAAAATTATTTATGAATTCGATATCCTCCTCTCGAGATGTTTTGATACAGCTGACCCTACGTCGTACCGTCGCACCGGTTGAACCAAGTTAAGAGTATGTTATCATCATCATCTCAGCCAAAAGACGTCCACTGCTGGATATAGGCCTCCCCCAAGGTTCTCCACAATAGCTGGTCCCATGCCGCCCGCATCCAGCAGCTTCCCGTGGCCTTCATCAGGTCGTCAGACCACCTTGTGGGGCGCCTACCAACGCTACGTTACTCAGTACGAGGACGTCATGACGCGGTGAGAGTATATACTAGTATGTAATCGCTAGCATACTTCATGTTAAGACCGAAGGTAAGACAAAAATTAGCTGAGTACGTGACGGTGGCTATCTTGTATAATAAAATAGAAAATGAAACCTGTGTTCATGCATTTATTAAGTAAAATTTTTATAATAATACATTGGCAGCACAAAATGAATATATTCTAAAAATGGTAGAGACTAGCAAAAATTATTAAAATAAAATAAAAAGAGATGGTTTAGGACGTTTTGATCAACTGAATTAGTTTATTTAATCGGAGCTTGGAACTCATCAGGTGGATCAAAAAAGATTACTGTACAAATTACGGAATAGTCTGCTGATTTGCCCTTACAAAATATTATAGTATATAGTATATATGCAAAATCAAGCACAAATATACGTATATATGCAAAAACAGCACGTAGTTTTTATAGTATTATAGACATGAAAATTTTAAATAGTTGTAAATAATGAGTTCTAGTCTAGTCTAGTTCTCGGTTCTAGGTCTACTAGTTCTACTATAAGGAGTAGTGAATGGGTAAATTTGGTATCCACAGTCTTTTTTAAATATTTACGCCTATGATTTAACATTCCAAGGTATAATTACATCGTAGTGACAAAAGTTGAAATGAAAGTCAATTGACATAACCTATTTTTACGGAAAACATACAATAAACAGTAATTAAGTGCTACGAACCAATGTACTTACGTGATAGAAAAAAAAATATCAACTGGAAAGTAAAAATTCGAGTTCTAACCAATGTTCATGGTGTGATAATCAATTCGGTCACGCAAGCCTGGTTACTTTGTAGTCCCGATAGAACATAGTTAGGTACGTACATACGTGTGATTAAATTGGACAATAGACACAGTAATTACTCGATACTGATTCACTTCAGTTTTAGATACAGTAACTTTCCATGTAATTTTTTTTAAACGAAAAAGGAAAGAATTATTATTAGGTATTAAAAGTTAATGAAGATAGATAACAAATAAATGTATGATACAGGAAAAATCGTGTGAGAAAAATGTTTTCTTTGATATCTCATATTTTCGGTTCAAGAATTAGGAACAACTTGACACGTTTTATCTCAATACACATAATAAATATAGAAATATAAAAATAATGTAAAAAGTTTCGTCCTCGTCTTCAATCACGATTTTGTTAATCAATTCAGACCAGACATCAAGGCATAGGATTAATAGTGTAGTATTTTTGTAAATATAACATACAAATATCTTCCTTTTTCTTTACATCTGCTATGGCATTCAAAAAACCATACGTTTCACCTTTCGACTTTCGATAGTAATACCGATAAAAGTATTTTAAAAGAAAATTGGAGAAGGTCAAATAATAATTGGTGGAACACAAATAAAGGGAAAACCCGTGGGTTAGCAAGGGCACGAACTAAATTGAAAACGTGACGTTTTCCTTACTGAAATTATAACCTAATGTTTGTTTTGATACACGTCCTTCATTTTCTATTATACTTTATTTCTGATATTTAGTAAGGTTTATCACTTTACACTTAATTTTAAAGAAAATATTTCTGAGAAAAAATGTTTTGATAGTTACCGATATTTGTAAGAAAGTTATTGCTATTATTGAGATATTTAAATGCTTCAACATTAAATTCATAAATTATAAAATGATTACATATACAACTATAATAATTTCAAAATGTATGATACTCTTACTGTCACAGTGTGTAACGTGTAAATATTTTTTTCCTTTTCTAATTCCAAAGTTTAAGAATTTGCAATAAGGATTTCACTTGAAGTATATGCATCAATTGTGGTGGTTTTAAATGACATTAAATACCAACGTAACCAATTGCATGTTCTTCTATCGAAACTACTTAAATTTGGAAAATTAATTTTGGTCATTAGTAACTGTTGAGTCAACTATAAAAGGCAATTATTATGCTTTAATTATGTTAGATTTTAATTTGTTATTTGAAGGCTAGTAATTTTCACGTACTATAAAGGTTGCGTGTATGTAATGTGTAAAATTAACTTCGTTTGAGTAATCAAGGCTAGTAAAGTAGTTCTAAAGAATTACTTATAACATGGAAGTCTAAAGTTCTGCTACAAGTTTCGGCTGTAGTTAAAAATTATATTAAAGTAAAAGAAATGTTGGCAAGTTAAAATTAAATAACAATATTTATTTATAATCAAAATAACCAAAATAACTAAGTCCATTTCTCTACGATGGTTTTAAAAATCGCAAGAGCGGTGCATATTACATGCAAAAATTTCTGACATAGTCACTATAAATAATACTGTAACCTACTTCATGCTACCAACATAAATGGAACGTGAACGATCTTGCACGAAACTGTTTAGTGTGATTTATTTAAACCTTTTTAAACTGATATGTTGCAAGTGGAAGTTCACGTTAAATCGATTTTCATTTTATATAAATAGAATCTGTAACGTCAGATATAAAGTTCACAACTTTTTATTTCCAGTCTGCCTACCATAAAGTTTTAGCACCTTAGAATTTTAGAGACGACACCGAACTACTTGATTGTTATAGAGAGTTCCTTCCTAAAATAATTGTATTTTATCAACGTATATTAAACTAATTTAATATCTATAAAACTTATAAACATTCTTAAGATTTCCAGAGGGAATTCAGTCATTTCTCGCTCCAAAGATTATTTAAGAAGCATAAGGAAGGAACGAAGGAGCATTATCAACAAATAATGTGACTGAGTATAAACATTGAATACGGCCCAATATTTATGGTTCAACCAGGTAGCAATTGTTCGTGCTTAGACACTAGGACCACAGCCTTGATGATATTTTGTGATGTTAAATCGAAGTTAGAATGAGTTTATACATCACCGTGTCCATGTAATTATTGTTCAAAATGATGTAATAAATTCTTTGACTCCTTGGAAGTACATAAGTGGGTGATATAGCAAGTCTGGTTGTAGAACTTTTTCGTTTCTACGAGGGACCTTAAAGGCCTAAAAGCTGCAATTTTTTATGGCATAGAGGGTCAACAACCGCCTGGTAGGTCCAGCGATTATCATATGTGACTGGCAATCAAGGAATCTCGGGTTGAAATTGTGGTTCCAACTAAAAAGTGTAATTGTTATACACTGCCTCTGATAATCACCAGTAATTCAAGAGTTATGAGTGCGTTGCCATCTTTTGATAACCTCCTCCCTCACGTAGAGGGGAGGTTTGAACTCTGTTTCTCACGTTTACTCGATAAAAAGTAGCGAAAGAATCGCGTAACATTGATTTATTGTGGGGCCGTCACATTTGTGTTAAACCACAACACTCCCACGTTTAGATATACGCGTACATTATTTGCAATCTAAAAGTATATCTGTTTTACAATAATTATAAAAGTAATTATAGGGTACAGGGGTATTTATCTACCATTTACTTTTCGCCTATATTGATTGAATGAGTACTTGGTTAAAGTTAAAAAAGCGCAAATTCAAAGTCATTCACTATTTCATTCTTGAAATAATCTTAACCGAAAAATAACCTTGAACTTTATAAAAAACTAGAGAGGAGATATAGTACGAAAATATCTAGTTGTTAATTAAATATATTAGCTTCTTATGGCTTTTACGGTGGCGCAGTGGTAGCGTATGTGACTGCTTTGATTGAAGTCTTAAGTACGAAACACAAGTCGAAACAAAATATTTGTATGATCCGCAAATACTTATTTCGTAGTTTGGGTGTTTACTATAAATAACTTGTATATATTTAAAAAAAAGTAAATTAGAATTCTATTAGTCAATCTAACTGCCATAGTACAAGCTCTGCTTAGTTTCAAGTTAGAAAATGTTGTGTGACAGATGTACGAAATATCTATTTAAAAAACATTTATTTAAATATATCCCATGATATCATTCACCTTCCAAAGGTGAAAATAGTTATAAGGATAATTGTTACGTCTGTGACAAAGATAAGACTGCCGTGTGTACACTTCTGGATATATACAGGGTGTCCAAGAACCTGGCGTCCAACTGGATTCCCACGATGCCCCAAGTTCTAACAGTACTCAGAAAAATATTTTAAAAAATCCACCCCATGTACTTACAGAATTATACTGATTTCAAAAAAAAAGGGGAAATGAGCACCCTGTGACATACTTTTGAATGCTGTGACTGCTAATGCTGATAATTTCGATATTTCTTGGAGGTTTTGTAATCTAGGGTATTGCTGTGTCTAAATAGAATGTAAAAATAAAGTACTTTTTGTACCATTTTAAAATAAAATATTATTTTAACTAAAGGTGATATGGAAAACTATTGAATTTCGCAACTTTGACCGACTGTAGTGTAAAAAAAATGTACCAAAATAGTATGGCAAGTGACGTCAAATTTTGACGCGTTTATTCCTCTTTTTAAAAAGGTATAATACTTACACATTAATTTGAAAAAAAAAATTTTGATAATATTTTTACTCAACAACCCAATTTTTACGAAGTGCCTACCTACTAACGGTAACTGTCGGACCCTTTCTTATCTTAGAAACTGTTATGTTACTACTATTATTTACTTCGGTTCCAAGAGTGAGCAAGAAGGAAATACACACAGGTAGATGGGTTCCCAGTAGAATAAAAGCAAAGAATGTTAGTTTAAAGATATTTTATTACAATAAATGTTCAAAATGTTGACCACCCGCGGCAATACAAGCTCTCACTCTCCTTAAAAAGGACCGCTTTATGTTTCGCGAGTGACGTATCACCTGCACTGCTTGTGTTATCTTCTCACGAAGGTCAGCGATGTCATTAATGGGCTTCGCATAAACGAGCTCCTTCATAGTTCCCCAGAAAAAAAAATCCAGCGGATTTAAGTCAGGTGAGCGGGCTGGCCACGGGATTGTTCCTGATCGCCCAATCCACCTGTTCGGGTATTGCTCGTCCAAAAACTCTCTAACGGATACGCGAAAATGTGCTGGACAGCCGTCGTGTTGGAACCACATATCTGGTGGGGTCTCTTCTAGTAAGTTTGGCAAATCATTTTGAAGAAAATTTAAATATGATTCGCCAGTCAAATTCTCGGGCATCTCAAATGGACCAATAATATTCCCACAGAGAATACCGGTCCACATGTTCACTTTGAACCGGTACTGGGATCTATCTTCTCGCATCAAGTGCGGATTTTCCACATGCCACTCGTGCAAGTTGTGTAGGTTCATGTAGCCATCTTTCTTAAATGTTGATTCATCTGACCACAAAATTTTGTCGATAAAGTTTTCGTCTTCTCGATGTTTTTGCAGGATTGTTTCACAAAACGCGACTCGGCTCGGATAGTCTCGAGGTAAAAGACTTTGCACTCGCTGTACGTGGTACGGATGATATTCTTCTTTTTGGAGAATACTGTGTGCTGTGCTCTTCGGTATCCCCGTATCAGCTTCTATTCCTCGCACAGAGATGCTTGGATTTGCCGACACCGCCTCTAAAACTTCATCGCGTATGAAGTCATTTACGGGTCGTCCTTCACCAGCTACTTGATTGGGGAACCGCCCGTCACATAGTGATCTGTGCACATTAATGAAAACTCGATGGTCGGGATATCGCGTAGCCCTCGGATACCTTTCTCTGTAAAGTCTCGCTGCAGCTCGTCCATTACCTCTACATTCTCCATAAATGTAGTGCATATTTGCGTATTCTTGCGGAGTGTAGGTCGCCATGGTAGCACACACAAAACACAAACTGTCCAAACAGAGGCAAAGGTCGTCGTAAAGAGTTCGTTTCAAAGTCCAGAGCACAAAGAGTAATCGAGTCCAATAAACAAAGCTTTAAATCGTAGTACGTGATCAATGGTAACAATAAGAGAGAGGTGCGTAGTAACGGCAGGAGGCAGTGACGTGTACTGACCGTACTGTTGTCCTAAATAGCACGATCCCAGATAGCGTCACTATCTATCTCACTCGCACCTCTAACCTTTTTCTCCCTCACTCTTACCTGAATAATGGGGTACCATAAAGAAGAACCAGCAAATCGCAAAGATAGTTTCTGTCTTGCTCCCTCCTGTTGTAATAACGAATCACTATGGTGAGATGCATGCACATACCGTCCCTTACGGTCTAACCTGTTTTTTGAGAGGCCTGTTGTTATTTTTATGAGCATACAATAGTAATTCTTTAGAGGTTAGATTCAATTCGTCGTAAATTTTTCTTTCTAAGAATTCTGTAAGACATCGTAAAAATTGGGTTGTTGAGTAAAAATATTATCAAAATTTTTTTTTTCAAATTAATGTGTAAGTATTATACCTTTTTAAAAAGAGGAATAAACGCGTCAAAATTTGACGTCACTTGCCATACTATTTTGGTACATTTTTTTTACACTACAGTCGGTCAAAGTTGCGAAATTCAATAGTTTTCCATATCACCTTTAGTTAAAATAATATTTTATTTTAAAATGGTACAAAAAGTACTTTATTTTTACATTCTATTTAGACACAGCAATACCCTAGATTACAAAACCTCCAAGAAATATCGAAATTATCAGCATTAGCAGTCACAGCATTCAAAAGTATGTCACAGGGTGCTCATTTCCCCTTTTTTTTTGAAATCAGTATAATTCTGTAAGTACATGGGGTGGATTTTTTAAAATATTTTTCTGAGTACTGTTAGAACTTGGGGCATCGTGGGAATCCAGTTGGACGCCAGGTTCTTGGACACCCTGTATATATTTTCTGTCAAGGGAAAATAATCGCTTATAAATATTTGGTAGGGCCGAAGAATTGATTTCGGTGAAAGTATGTATATGATTTTAAGCTTTGTAAGCTAATTTTTACATAAACTAATTATTGAA
The DNA here is from genome assembly GCA_949316085.1 of Hypercompe scribonia. NCBI lineage: Eukaryota > Metazoa > Arthropoda > Insecta > Lepidoptera > Erebidae > Hypercompe > Hypercompe scribonia. Next base: position 12,041,264 of record OX438977.1, on the reverse strand, counting down.
TTACTATTACTAAGTATTGGATTGCCAGCCAGGAACTCAATGATGCAATTTCTGATGAATTCTGAAAATAGCTGCTGTAATTGATTTTATTATTTTTGAAAATATGTGTAAAGGGTTTAGCCGGATACGTATGACGAGTCGGCCCCCAAATGGGAATCGATATCGAAACTTATGTTTTAATATCGACTTGATGTTCAAACACGATTTATGTACTTTTCGCGACCGACTTCCGCTTTGACCTTGAGATAGAGAGCAAAATATCCGTATGCTTGACTATTACTGAATGTGATATATCTATGAAGCTAATTAAGATAAAGAAGTGAAACTAACGCGAGGTGTTAGATTACATTACAGAGTATACCACATATATTTTTTTATAATTTTTAGAATAAAAAATTACACTAAAAAAATAAAAAATAAAAAAATCATGTTTTTTTTTCTGAGATCTCTGTGACTTACAATCACGAAATTAATATATGTTATGCTCCTTTGTGTGCTCTATTACCCATAAAAATTAGGTGAAAAAAAAGTTGGTGCAACACAACGAAAAAAAATTATATGTGATTTCTGTCTTATGGTATACCCCTGTATTATAAGGTGCACATTACATCATTGTTTTTTTTTCGAAATTTCTTTATGTATTATATATAATTATTACTTTTTCGTGTCAATCAAAATACAAAAAACAAAATATTAATCATCGTCACTGTTGAAATTAATTACAATCGGAACACTTTGAGTCGCAAATAACTTAGGTAGGACCTCAGCAGGACGTACGATTTTGGACAAATATCGTCCATATGATAGATAATAAATAATAGCTGCTACATGAGAACAGCATCCCACTGTACGTTCGCCATTGGGGCAATCACAGCAATAACGAAGAATACTATTGTTGTCATTACCTTCGGAAATATAGTGAATGTAAATTCGATAGACTTTTCTATTTATATGTTTTGATTTTACTTCTGCTTTGATGATTTCACATATTGTACTGAGAGATTACTTTGCTCGTCCATTATTTCGGCCAAGTAAGATATAGCTTGTGAAAATTGATATGAGCCTGTGAATAAAATCTTGAGCTGATCTTCAGTCAAACGTGGAAAATCAAGTAGTTCAGATGCCGTTAAACATTTCAGTGTAGTTTTTTCGGTTCCAACGCTGACTTTGTACTTCTTGACTTAAAGTATTTTCTATTTCCATTCTACTTTTCATATATTGTACTATAATGTCACTTAAACTACCATCCGAATTAAGTCTTTTCGCATAAGTGTTGTGCAGAAAACCAATGTGTGCTGTGATTGCCCCAATGGCGAACGTACAGTGGGATGCTGTTCTCATGTAGCAGCTATTATTTATTATCTATCATATGGACGATATTTGTGCAAAATCGTACGTCCTGCTGAGGTCCTAACTACGTTATTTGCAACTCAAAGTGTTCCGATTGTAATTAATTTCAACAGTGACGATGATTAATATTTTGTTTCTTGTATTTTGATTGACACAAAAAAGTAATAATAATACTCGTAAGTATTGAACACTTTCTGTTTTTTTTTGTTCATTTCTTTTTAACTATTATCCCATCTCTTAAGACTACTTACTTATGTTTTAAAACAAGCTGATGTGAAATTTCGAAAAAAAAACAATGATGTAATGTGCACCTTATAATACAGGGGTATACCATAAGACAGAAATCACATATAATTTTTTTTCGTTGTGTTGCACCAACTTTTTTTTCACGCAATTTTTATGGGTAATAGAGCACACAAAGGAGCATAACATATATTAATTTCGTGATTGTAAATCACAGAGATCTCAGAAAAAAAAACATGATTTTTTTATTTTTTATTTTTTTAGTGTAATTTTTTATTCTAAAAATTATAAAAAAATATATGTGATATACTCTGTAATGTAACCTAAGACCTCGCATTAGTTTCACTTCTTTATCTTAATTAGCTTCAGAGATATATCACATTCAGTAATAGTCAAGCATACGGATATTTTGCTCTCTATCTCAAGGTCAAAGCGGAAGTCGGTCGCGAAAAGTACATAAATCGTGTTTGAACATCAAGTCGATATTAAAACATAAGTTTCGATATCGATTCCCATTTGGGGGCCGACTCGTCATACGTATCCGGCTAAACCCTTTGATATTTGCCCATTAAAATTGCTAATTTTATTTCCTTTGTTTAGTTTAGTTGTACAGCTAGATGCAAAGTATGTATAAAAAAACTAAAAGATAGTAAAAGCACGTCGATAAGCAACGATCAAAGGCGATCTAGCGCTTTGTGTAGTTTACAAGATAAAATGCAGGAAATGTTAGAGTATAAAGTTAAAATATAAAACAGTAGTAAATGAAGTACTCTCAAAAATTGCGAGAGCTAATATTGATTGAAAACATAGGAAGGCTTTTAAAACTGATCGAATGAAAACTTTAACCTGTTGATAGGTTGATTATTTATAATCAAGTTATTTTATGCTTCAGCTGTTTAAAATATCGTTGGTGTTTTGTAGTTACTAGTATTAGTTTGTAAATCGTTTTCTGTTAATAGCTTAGAGAACTTCATTTTCGTTAGAATTTTTAAAGGTTACTTCTCTGACGTTATATCACTAATAATTAAAATTGAAATTTTATGAAATTAATGCAAAATATGTAGCAAAAATGATATATTTAGTTTCAGTGATGAGAATATCAATTTTGTGAGAAGTTGTTTTTGTTACGGTAGATGCCTTTTTACTGCAAAGTGTTGCCTTTTTCCAATCACGGCCTAAATAGTAGATCTGGTTTCCAATGTTTCTGGCATATTGAAATAAATGTTCTTTGTTCAAATAATTTTTGTAACTGTACCAAATTTAAACATTTAACTATGGTTTAATTTTGATGAATTCATCCGTATGTTATACGAATATCTAATTATTAACAAGATGATTTATCTGTCATAAAAAAAAGTATCTAAAACACACATATTCTCGTTTTTTTTACAACATTACTTCAAATCTTTACAATGAGAGTAATTTAAGAAGGCAGTTTTCATTTTAAAGCACTATTTCCTATGATCAAAATCACAAAATCGTGTTAAATCTTAAACGTAAATAAACACAAAGAAAAGGTATTATTTCAATGATAAAACAAAGTATATATGTTATTTGAATTTCGTAAAACCCATCATCGTAACCAGTTGCAGCTGTATACTAAATTAAATATCTTTTTAAATGATATGCAGTTAATCCTTGGCTTTTTTATAATACGAGTATAAAGACTGATGCACACTTCAGAGCGCCATAAAATCGTTTATAGGGCTTTTGCAGTGAAAAGTGATCAGAACCAATTAATCAGTATCGAGTTATTGATCTCCTCTAATGCGCTGATTAATTACTGTGTGAAATGTATTTACATCGACTTAGTTATAAATAGAGTAGGTCAGAGTAATTTGGATTTGAACACGCTTTTACATAATCCATGGCTACGTCTAAGAATCTGTGTAAAGAAAGTAACAATTTAATAAAGATGAATGAGAAATAAGAAAATATATAATACTTTTATGTGCATGAAATTTGATTGATATAATTATACTTTTTCTTGTAGGTGATCTGGTTAAAAATTATGTTGATACTCGTAGTGTAAGGGTTAACGTAAATATTATAGCACATAACTGTAGGACAGTCCATTTGTACCGAAACTTGGGTTTAAGCAAAAGTGGGCCGTCTTGACTTGAGTGATGGAACGTGAGACCGTTTCATCACCAAAATAAAAAAATGTAAATCAATCTCATCGTTGCTTTTTACCAAGAAAGAAGATAACTGGAGCCTACTCCCCCTCCCATGGAAGGTGGTAGTTCTCATGAGAACATTATATTAAGTGAGTCAAGTTAAACTCAAACACTGGGAATAGATCAAATTAATTAATGTTACCACATTAATTTTATCAATTTTATATAGGTACTCACAATAAAATTGTGTGATGATCACGATCATATCCTTTGTATCTGAATCAAATTTATTTGTAATAATGTAAGTTCTTAGAAATATATAAGGATGATTATGACGGACCTGTTGGTGTAGTCGTTAGTGACTCTGACTCCTAAGCCATAGATGGTGGCTTCGATTTTCATCCAGGACTAGTATTTGTTTGGTTTGTGGACACAGCGCTTCACACGCTGGCGGAATGCCTGGCATGGGTGACCCAGAAGCATGACCTCGTGGCAGCCATCGGATTTGGGACTCTCTCGCTCGGTAACATGGTTGCGGCTATGATACGGAGCGAGAGCGCGTGGAACTCCGCCGCCTCTTTCTGCGAGCAGGTTATGCTTGCGAAGGAGATGGCGGAGCGGGACTGGGAGAAGTTTAGAACTTGCCCGGTCCACCAGGCTCGGGAAAGGGCTGGGTACCGCAGAAAATTCAGGCACCGTAAATCATCAGACGATCTCCATCCTCCACAAGCACAGGACTGGGGCTGACAGCTGAGGCCATCTGTCACCCTAACAGAAGCAGGCTGCCACCCGGTAGCGCCACGTGGTACGAAGCACACACGCTTTCAAAGAGGAGAAAAGAGGTCATTTGTAAGTCGTAACTAGATGGTCCGAGATACGTGATCTTGAGATTTCCTTAGTAGGGTGCAAGATGAGTACCAGGTGCACCTAGTTCCCCGACTACTGGTACCTGAGACAGCGTGCGCTTTTTGGTCGGTTCGAGTCCGATATAATAACCTTTCGGTGATATCCGTGGTCAATTCCGGACAGTAAAACAAAAAAAAATAAAAGGTTAAATTACTTTAATTTTTACACTGTTTGGTTTCGCTTTGTTTATTTAATACATAATCTTTATTTACTACTAAATGTATTAACTGATTTTAGGGCACGGCATGACGGTGACAGTTCGTTCCAGATACCGCGTAGCTTCAAATACACTATCTGTTATTTATTACCATTATGCTATTACGCTACTATTGTGTGTAGTAGTTCTAAAGATTCTTGTTGATGTTAGATAAAAGTATCTCTTACGTTGCGATGTTACCTGGATGTTTATTAAACTCTATCATAACAATCTGTAAATATAGGTAGTCATATACTACTTGTTAACATTTATAACCGCCTATAAAATACGAGTATATTAAAATTTTACCTACAAAATGAACTCAACTTTAATCATCTCATAATTAGAATAAAAAACAATAAGTTGACACATCTCACTTACTGCAATCTGGTCCAATATTACTTAGAGTCTGAACTTTAGCAACCAGTTTGCTGATAAACATACATTTCTATTGTAAATACATAAATTACACCAAACACGAAACAAATGATCGTACTCATCACGCAATGTCTATTTGTTTCCTTTAAAGTCACCATTCTTTTAAACCCTTAAAATTTTCTTAAAAAAAATGTTTCATCATATTACACATCTTTTAAATTGGATATCACATAAAAAGTTTATTTTAACACAATTTTGAACCTTAGAAAAGGTATATAAATATAATTTTAAATTATAATATTATCAATACTCGAGAAACACAATAAATACGCTCAAGGTTTCTTATTAACCTAGTTGATTGAAAAGATTAATTAACTTGAAAGTAGGGTGACTACAATTTATACAAATTCTGAATTAATCTGAACACGATAAAGATTACAAGATTACAATAGCAGTTCAATGACAATAACTTCTCTTTGAACATGACTGTCATTGTCAGTTTTAAAGATTTTTTAATCACAGTCAAAACGAAAGAGAATCTTAATTCAACTGATCATTTCCTTTTCGTGTCTGTGTATATTAGGCAATATCATCGCTATTGCTTCATCTCTATGAGTTGAAAACCAAATTATGACGAATTTATGTGCCTGCCTGCCATGTCTTTCACTGAATCGTGCAAAGGTAAACTTGGTAGATAATATCATATGGCATTAAGTCCACCTTGTGCTATGTAAATACAAGAAATTTACTTCAAACAATTATACAAACTCATCAATTTTTCTAAATCAGTAATCATTGAAATATCTGAATACTATACTTGTCAAAGTACGTATCAATTTCTTAACTGTTTCATCTTGTTTATACTTTAAAATTCATATATGTTCGTAATCAAAGTAGGCTCTAAAAATGAAATAATAAAATAAATAAAAATGAAAAGACCACTTTGTTAAGGACAGGCTTACATTCAGCAGTACACTGTTAAAGACTGTTAATGATTATGGTGAGCAAGATATTTAACATATAATAAAATACAAATTTATTGGTTCTCGTAAAGGCTTCCATGTTGTAATTAAATTTGTAGATAAAATATTATAATCGAAGTTTTAATAGAAAAAAATAATAATGAAAGGTGGTAGCACTAGTTGTGAGTTCTAATTTCTTTAAAGAATATAAGCTTCCCTTCCTTTTAAGCACGCCATTTTTCCAAATATATAATGAACGGTTTAATAGTAGTTTTTAATCAATCGAGTACGATTATATACGAAACTTGAATAAATGTCGCTAATTAAGGTAAAAAGTATTACAGACAAAGTTGGTTTAAAATTTTGCAACACTGAATATAAACTAATAATAATCTTCACGTTTAAGAAATCAAACTACCCTCGGGTATATATTTATGTAAAATGGTTAATACAATATACATTGGTGATTCTAACATGGGCATTGACATTCGTAACCAGCTAAATCGAAGGTGGGGCATTGAAAGTCAACTCGAACAGACAAGAGGGAAGGCTATATAATTTATTTACGGATTTTGTCAATCACTACAAGTTCCAAGAAAGCCTGAATAAGTAAAACTGACCTTTCATATTGCTTTATTACACTTTGATTTAGAGTAAATATATATTTAAAATATTTGTTCTACTTTGAAATGTATTGAATAGAATATATTTGTCGTAGACTTAGACGTTTATAGATATAAAGGACACAATTACTTTATATTTTTACTTGATAAAGAGCCGTGAATTATTTCTAAACTAAATGTTACTTCATTGACATAATTTTAATGTACGTTCTTTAGTACTTATCTTTTATATGTATATGTAATTTTAAAAAGTTTATGGTTCACAAATCGCTCAGAAGAAAACGCATTTTGTTTTAAAACTGTCCAAATCGTATTCCTTAATGTTATACAAGTGCATGCTCCCACGACCATACATCCTGATAACGAGATCGAGACTATGTACGAAGATATAATTGAGGCTGTCTCGTACCAAAACTTTCTTTACGGTCGTCGTGGGTGATTTGAATGTAAAAGCGGGCAGACATAAATATGGCAAAAACAAGGCAGGACTGTTCGATTATCGAAGTATAAACCATCAGGGGCAAATGCTGGTAAACTTTCTCCAGGCCCAGAGCCTTTATCAGGTGAACACTTTCTTTCAAAAGAAACTCCGAAGAAAGTGGACCTCACAAAACCGCCACAGTATGACAAAAAACGAGTTAGACTTCATCATTACAAAATATTCAGGGAGGTCTCTGTGATGGGTAGATTTAAAATTAGAAGTGATCTTCAACTCCTAAGAGGTCATTTGAACTGAACGGCGTGGCTGATGAAATCGGCTCTTAGATTATCTCTGCCCTAAGTTGATGCTGGATGTGAACGTTTCCACCTGGAACTTTATAACCGATATGCTTTTTTAGAAATCATACTAGACGTAAACGATACCGCTACTAACCTCTACCTATGTCGTCCGCAGTGTGTCTATATACACTTAGGCTAATAATTGAGAAGACAGAGAACTATAATAAACCTCTGTGCCTAGTTTAAGTGGACTACGAGAAGGTCTTCGACACCATGGAGACTTGGGCAGTACTAGAGTCTATGCAACGGTGACCGACCAAGTGCAGAAACAGAGCACAAGATGAATTGAATTGCATTATTTATGAGGTTAGACAAGGTGACATTATTACTCTTACCAATGATTGAAAGACATTTTCAAGACCCTTGATTAGAATGGACGGGAATTAATGTCAATAGCTAAGGCACCTCACAGTGATTTGCCGACGACATAGTCATCCTGGCGTGGTACACAAGCTAGTAAAACTGCACTGATTTCAGCATGAACGGGCTGGATCAACTATGACTACGGCGAGGCAGTACTAAAGCGATAGCATCCATGCTGTCGTGTTTCGTTGGTGAGTGTGAGACTGGAGGCCCATTGATGCAGTGGTGACAGTTATCGTGGTAAGTGTGCTAGCCTTACACTGCTACGATGACTGTCATGCTTCTTATGTCGCTAAGAGGAGCATGAAAAAACACCTCTCTAGACCACCATAGCGTGGGCCGCAATACTACATTGTCTGCATTTACAATGAGTATGGTGACTCTTGAATTCTATAAATGCTTTCCATCAGGCAAAATTTGGTCACTTTGATAGGCCGAGATTAAAAAAAAAACTGTGGGTGGCTAAAGTACTTTAGAAGCTGCAGTTGACATCGAAGGAAGGTTGACTATATAGGCTCCGATCAACAACTGTTAATACTTACCCACAAAAATTATCAAAATTAAATTTTATCTCGTTCATATGACAACAACCGAACACATGTTACATCTGAATCTAAAAGAAGGTAACAATGTCCCATGACAAAAATGTTTTGATTATTAGCTGTAAATGCCACCAATCACGTATTTAACGTACGTTTTAATGTCATCCCTTCACACATTCACATGTGTCACTGATTAATCTTTACTGATATACTTACCATATTGGAAGGTCGTCACATGAAATTCGTTCATTAACCCTAGATACCTTAACTTTAACTACAATCATAAGGGATTATCATGAACGTTATGAAAAGAATAATTTGGATATATTTCTCCTCCCTCTCTAGCCTCTATTATTTAACAAAAATCTTATCAAAAACGTATAACAGATAATATAAAAAAGTAATAATAAGTTTATTTTCATTTAATATGCGGCAAGGCACTTTGTGACTCCTAGCGAGAGAGCCAAATATCCATAGGCGGCTGTAGTTACTTTCAACATCTTGTTGTTTGCCTACCTATACCTCAAAAAAAATATTAAACACATTTTATTTACACAAAATAATACAAACCTATCACTAAATAGTCTCGTTATCCGGTTATCTCTATTTCTCTTTTTACATAAGTACTTCTTTATAAACATATTTTCGTTTCTATCTCTAAAAAATGGAAGGAGATGTAATATTACATACTCAGATTAATGTGGCTATATAACATCTACTGGGTCAGGGCCTAGATTAGATACAGATCTAATGTTATATAATTCGTATACCTAAATAAAATGTTTTACCATTTATAGTACAAATGAGAGCGAAACTGCAAAACAGAACATGCGTGAACAAAATTTATTTTCTTTGTATAAAATATACATAATGTTTATAAGCTCCCTTGAATTACAACAAATGTACTCTCTATTATTGAACATACATCACCACACTACACCCTATTCTCGGATCGTGCTTCGCACCTGCAGGCCGGACAGGCATTCGTCTACCGACCGCCAAGGCAAACGGACGTCGCCCTAAAATCTCTTCGATCGCATTGAAACACGATCGGTCGCGAGTGCGTGAATTTCAATTTTCGAACGGTGTTTGTTCTTATTTCGTGATTGGTGACTCTTTTATCGTACAGGAAATTGTTCGCAGAGTATGCTCAATCGGCGGATAGTACAAAATGTGAGTTGCCATTTCTAAGATTGTTTTTTCACGGTGAAAGAGTAGTAATACTATTGAACCATTTCTGGTGTTTCTATTTTTACATAAGAATATTGAAAATAAGGCAGCTTTCTATATTATATTAAACACAATGGAATTACATGTTGTATTTGAATGAAGCAAAAAATCGTCAATTCGAAATAATTTGTGTTCTGTAGTTTCTATTTGTTAAAAACGTAACGCAGAATTAAAGCACATCTATTATAACTAATCTGTCAATCATCGTTGATTGATTGTGACTTAGGCAATATTCTCAAAAAATTTAAAATACTTTTTTGGAAGTTTTATTTTGATATACATATTCTTACATTTAAAGATTCAGTAAAACTTCTAAGAATTGTAAGCGTCAGGCAACTTCGGCAGTGTAGTCTTTTCTCTTCTGACGGTCCCCACTAGCTTTAAAGGACTAATAAGAGCGAGTTACTACGGCGAGAAATGTCTTTTGTGTTCAACATATTGTTGTCATTATAAAGCTTTGTCATTAGTGAACCTTTAATAGAATTCTTTATGTGTAAATATTAACCACCCAAGTAAGCACTTTATACCAATTCTGTTCTGTGTTAGAAAACATTACTATTACAGGCATGATTTATTTATATTATTATTTATTATTTTTGTGTTTTAAAACAATAATAATAATTTGGTAATAACATTTGACAATAACAATTTAATGACAATCCTGTTTCAAATGTACAAAATAAAAACATAATAAAGTTATAAACTTTGACTTTATCCTTGATTTTACTTTGAAAATATTATGTATTACTTGAAAAAAAAAATCCTTTTTTAACTTTCACTTTTAAGGAAATACAATCTTTTATTATTAATCTGCAAAACACATTATAATTGTACTTGAAGTGAACTTTTGTGTTTACATAAAGCAGTTGTTAAAATATAATATTCTTATGCACCAACTTAAAAGTTTCAAAGTAGTTGCTACACTCCGTGAGTGTAGGCTCTGAAAGAAGAAACATAAAACTAGGAACGCTAAATAGTTTATTTACGCCATATCTTGGAGGGTAAGAATGTGTATGTTGTACCCAGTCCAGTGAATTTCATCAGGACGTATTTGTATATTGTTTTCTTTATAAAACTTTTATATTTTTATAGGTGACCAAATTTGCTTAAGAGTGAGGACATTTTATAAATCTTTTTCAAGATATTGACTGCTAGTAGTGTAGCGCGTTCGAATGTAAGCCCTACATTTTCACTATTACTGTTTGTATAAAATGTTTTATCCTTTCTCGTAATGTTAAATATGAATAATTTGTAAAATATTTACAAAAGATACTATGTCAAGAAATTTTGACGCAAATGTTAATAGTACCGCGGATTAAATTATATAACTATGAATTATGTATAGAAACCAAGATCAAATGAAGCTGGTTTTGAATTGGTATCTTAAAGTTAAACTGTCTTACACTAGATGTTTCATAAAAATATTTATGGGCCTAAATTAGGAGCAACAAAATTACATTTCCGATTTATTTTTCCGTTTAATCACCTGCTATACAAAGGGCAACTAATACAAAACGTTGGAAATATATTTGGGCGCATGACAATGATGAATTGTGTAATTATCTCCGACATTTTTAGGATATTTAGGCGGGTTAGGAATTTAAACGGTTTGGATATGTTGCTCAGAATTTTTTTACTTCCAAGTAATTAAATAGGCCAGGTTGATTAGGGTTGTGTACGCAAAAAAATGATTACTTTGTAGAACCCTTTTCGAGGTTTCTTGGGTTATCTGAAAGGAATCCAAGGTTTCATTAAAATTACATTAGTCTTTTGTTACCATTACGGGCGAATACTTTTCGTTGATTTGAAAATAAAGAAAATTTCTGTCTTTTTGTTGTCTGTCTTTTATGCGTTCAGTGAACTAGAAGACGATGATTGACGTGGTCAGGCATTATAATGATAGATCTAATTGTTGAATGTCTCTGACACTTTGCTATCAGTTACTTTAAAAGATCTCAATTTTATAGATTAAATTTTCGTCACTACTCTCAAGGCTAAATTATCCTTTACTTCTTATGATATTTTAAATCAATTATTATTTTGTGGTAGATTGCTAAAATAAGAATGAATACATTGCACGTTGTCTCTTACAATTAAATAAAGTAAACATTATGATTAAATAGTCAATAAAGACACATTGAACGATACGGTTATGGATCGATTTTGATTCTTATAGTTGATTGGAACCACATTGGTTCGAATAAAGGAAAAGAAACAAATTTCATATAGTAGCGATAAATGTTAAAGGGAAATATTAACAGCCCGCTAGTCACGTATAAAAAGCTGTCGTGTGAAATATTTATTCTTTAATGCTGACAAATCACACTAGAAAAAAGACATTTTAGATTTATGTCAGGCAACTTCTCATCTCGTTTATCTTTATAATGTGTTTTGTAGTGATTTATTTAAATGTAGGTTATAGAAAATATCAGATAAATTTCAACAGTAAGATGCAATAGGAATGTGTTGATTTTAGTTTGTCCTTAATAATTTAGCCAGTAATCAAATCAAGGTGATCATATTAAGCCGTCAGTCCCTGCTATTACGAACATTCATGGCAACAGTTATTGAGAATTCGGTGGCCTCAAATATACTGATAAGTAGTTCTACCTTCGAATTTAGTTTGCCCTCAGAGCTGTGGAGGTCTGAAGCTAGTTGCTCCATGCAGAAACTAATAATTACGTAAAACCTATAGAACTAGAAACTGACCCAAAATCATCTTGGAAATAATAAACATATATTAAAAACTTAATATTACTGAAATGACGTTAGCCGTGGAATAATTCAGAAATTTACTTATTCATATTGTTAAAGTAAATATATTTCGGGACAAAAAGGATTTGCTAAAGTTATTAAACACACCGAAGATACAGTACACCGATATTGATAATTTCGTGATAGATTAAATATTAATTACATAGTTCTATTAAGTCACACAGTCACACAAGATATCTCACAGTTTCAAGCTACAAATGCTTGCTAGGACTTACCTCAAAAAAATGTGAACTAAAAATCATTCCCCTAGATACGATCAATTCAATGAAGTTAAAACTTTTGCACATCATGAAACCAATTAAATTCAGATTTATGCGATGACACCCCATGTATACATGTGTAGGTTTTGAAACAAAAAGTTTCATCACCTTCCAAAGTTGGAGTTTATTGTTGTACTATAATTTCATTTCTGTACCAAGTAAAATATTGAATTTCCGAGAAAGCTTGCTCGTGCTAGATTTACTTATGTTGGTACAATCAATTTTCATTGTTTACTTTGTTGTGTTGGCAATGGTACCTCATGATCTGAAAAGTTGGCATTTCTGTACATCGTGCGGTTCGTGTATTAAAGTTTTAAAGATGCTCTGAGATGTTTGTGCATGTATTTAACGTGGAGCTTTGGAGAATATAGATAAGTAAAAAATTGTTGGTTTAGAAACTTCTTCCATCTAATCCAGATTAGATTTTGCTCTTCACGCTAATTTTCTTATTTTTAAAAGATGACAATGATGTATTTTTAAAAAACTTTCTTACCTTGTTGAAATAGCAACAAGGTAAAAAAGTACTTACCTTTAAATATATTATTAATAATTATATGTTTGATATTTTAACTGTGTTTATTTATAGTATCTATTACGGATTATTTACCTCAGATGAAAAGAGTCCTGATGCAATTTCACCGTATGGTATAAATGAAAACGTGAAGAAGTTTCAAGTTGGAACATTTTCAAAATAAACTTCAAGTACTTATTCTTAAAGTTTCTTGAAACTATAAAGTTGTAAAAGTGAAAGCAATTTTTATATTTTTTTAATTTTATTTCTTGACTAAAAATCATGACTAAACATTTTTTATATTAATGTTTAATAAAACTCAATATAGTTTTTTTTATAAGTAACACTAGAACTACCAATATTTTCTATTTGACGGGGACTTTACAGACAAACATGAATCCGACACAAAGAATACTCAGACTTTAAACAACAATAATACGAGTATGTAGACTACACAAAGTAATGTCCCATGTGAAGATCGAACCTACTTCACTCTGCGCTGTAGCAAGCGGTGAGGTGACCACTTAAACTACAGTACACCTTACCCGTACAAAAACGTCTATAACATTTGACTGTAGGTCCAACGATATGGTCAAAGATTAAAGTGATAGTTTGTTTTAGATATATTCAGGGCTTCTTTTGATTCGATCGAAACTTGAGCTGTGCTACAGTCTCTCCAGCAGTGCCGAATTGACCATCGGTACATTGAAATATTAAAGTGTTTTTATGAAAAGGCCAGTATCCGTTGGCCAGTATCAGTTATCCGTTTACAAGATCTCGAAACCTATCAAACTAGAGCGATGTCTAAGACAGGGAGATGTGATATCTTCGAAACTGTTCACCGCAGCACTGGAAGACGTCTTCAAGCTTCTAGATTGGAATAGACTTGGCATTATTATCAATAGCGAGTATATTACCCACCTTTGATTTACTGATGATATAGTTATCATGGCTGAAATCGTGGCAGATTAAGCACAATGCTTGATGATCTGATTAGAGCCTATAAACGAGTGAGTTTAAAAATGAATATGGACATGACAAAAATTGTGTTGAATACCCATGTCACACCCACTTCAGTGAAAATTGGAGAATTTACTTTCGAAGTGGTTGACGACTACGTGTGTCTAGGACAAACTATCAAGTTAAGTAGGTCCAACTTCGAAAAAGAGGTCAATCGTCGAATTCAGCTAGGTTGGGCAGCGTCCTGGAAGCTACGTAACGTTTTCTAGTCACAAATAACGCAGTGTCTCAAGACAAAAGTCTTTGACCAGTGTGTGTTGTCAATGATGACTTACGACACAGAGATGTAGTCGCTCACTCATAAGCTTGATATGAGGCCTCAAAGTCACCCAAAGAGCAATGGAGAGGGCAATGCTCAGTTTCTTTGCGTGATCGAATCAGGAATGAAGAGATCCGCAGATGAACCAAGGTCACCGGTATTGCCAGTAAAATTACTAAACTTAAGTGGCAGTGGGCGGGGCACATTACACGCAGAAACGATGGCCGATGGGGCTATAAAGTTTTGGAGTGGCAGCTGCGTACGGGTAAACACAGTGTTGGTAGGCCTCCCACAAGGTGGTTAGATGACCTGGTGAAGGTCGCGGCAAGCTGCTGGATGCGGGCGGCACGGGACCGGCTGTTGTAGAGAACCTTGGGGAAAGTCTATGTCCAGAAGTGGACGTCTTTTGGCTGAAATGATGATGATATTCAGGGCACGACCGTGGTATCGTAATTAGATTTTATTATAAAAAAAATCTTAGTTAAAAAATTTAAAAGTGGTTAAGTATAGAGAATTCAGAACGAAATAAATAAGAGTGTTTTTGAATGGTAGAATTTACAAATGTTTTTGAACTTTTTTAAATTGATATATAGTCATACAGTAGTATTGTTCATCAGCCTCCCAATCCGATGCTAGACATCGATCTCTCGTCAGAAACTAAATTTTGATCTTATAACTGATTGATTGTTTATAAAAAATGTAGTAAACACATTAAACAAGTATTTATTAAAGAAATCAATAAAAACTTTAAGATATGTTTGAAGTTCATCAACTATTTTCTAATTGTTGAAGGACTGCTTGCGTCGGCAATATTCGAAATATTGTAAGAACGCTAGTGGATGACTAGCGTTCTTACAATATTTCGAATATTGCGAAAGTTCAAAGTTCAAAGCGAAAAAAAATAATATTAAAACTAAAAGTCTTCAAGTTTTAATCCAAATAAATATTTACTAACGAGTGCTAATTCACTACAAATTCCACATTAATCAATAAAATCTCTAATAGCACTCGATTCAATAAATAAAACCAATCATGAATACTTCTAAACCAGGTCATTTAAATTTACTGACTTCATAGTTCTTGAATTCAATTTTCAACCCAACTTTTGGTTCTTAAGAATGTACTTTATGTTTAAAGCGTAATTAATTTTTCATTACAAATAAGTTGTGAAAGTAAATAGGAGAGAATGAAAGCCTTTGAGAGAAACCTTTATTAGTTAGTGAAAAGAACAATAAAGGTGACATAGTAAGTGATTAATGTTTTTAAATTTTTTGTTGGGTGTAGAGACATAAGATTTTAAAATTAAATCTTTGATGAAGTAAAGCTAATATTTCGTTGTATTTATAGTTCAACTTAAACAGTATACATTAGATCAAACATAAATATTTCCATAAAAAAGATAATTTCATGTTCCAGATATATTCAAGAGACCTCCGTGTCTTGTCTCTAAGCTGATAATATGAAAACAATCTTATTTAACTTCATGAACCAAACCAGATATTTGCAAATACACTTTCCTTCATATGTGTTTTCTTACCGACACATGCTAGACGTAATATAAGACAAGTCATAATCCCATGCTGACTTTAACAAATGATGTGTCACTGTTCGTCTAAGCTTCTACTCGTCTTATTAAACCTAGTTAAATATTAAGTCTCGAGAATATCGTATATATAGTAAGATTAGTTGTAATCCAATATTTATGTATAAGATGTGTTATTCAAAATTTTCAAGATATTTGTTTAAACGCTTGATTTCAATGACGATAAGAACCGTGGGAAAGCCATGCTTCGACACTTATGCTTCTGTAACCAGGGACCCGGACTACTACTCTAAGGGCGGTAATGCATTTGTGACTCTTGAGCTGCTGACGTTCATGGACGGTGGTAGCAGTAGTGATCCATCTACTCATTTTCTTTTTATTTGGTAAAAAAATGGAGAAAACCTGAATCTACTACTAAAAAACCAGAGAAAGGGAGAGACTGAATATCAAACGAAACGTGGTCGAATGAAAAAGAAGAAAATACCGCAAAGCTTTCATAAGACCTGATAATTTCAAAACCATTCAAAAACAATGCAGGAGATTAATATTTAATTAATACAAAAATTAATACTGGATAAACATATTGTAGTATTGTAATGCTTTTTTTTATATTTAATTTTAAAATTTATGTACATCCATATAAAATCTTATAAGGGTGTAAACAAGTACATTCTACATTCAAAGACAAAGTCATTATAGGTTAAATATTATTAAGAGACATGAGACATATAATAATACATTAAAGTCTTAAGGATGTGGATTCTATTTACGATTTGTAGGAAACATAAACAATTCTTTACTGATAACAGCACGTTAATTTTCACCACATACAGAAGAAACTTGCAGTTATAAGGCACAATAAAAAATAGAATGACAGGAAACATGCCGAGCATGCCAGAAAGTACACACAACGACACAAAATATCTGCGTCCTCTGTAAACGCAAGCCCGACAGGTGACTTGACCTGGTGACAGGGAAAGCCATCTATCACCTAAACAGAAGCATGAAAGGATTACAGCGCGACCGCTACGGAACACTTGTGCCCTTTTAGAGGCAAAAGGCCGTAGGTGGCAAGAAGTACGTCGGAGTTCTTGAAATTAGCCTTCTATGGTGTTTCTATGGTTCGAGTGTGACGTAATCATCAGCGGATGGTATCCGGGACGATTACCGCACTAAAAAAGCACCATAAACATGAATACGGTAACAGTAAGCCATATCTGGTGTCAAATTTCAGGCAAAAAAACCTTTTTTCTCGTCTAAGCGCATTTTTAATTTTAATCGAATTTTTATAAACTTAATTAATCATTGATAAATACTGTTAATTATATTATGGCAATGGTTATTTATCTATGGTGTTGAAATAATATTGTATAATATAAATAAATATTAAATAATACCATAACCATTGTTTATAGTGAATATTCGTAATGTTTGTATGCATGCTACCTACTTGTAAAAAATATGCATGAACTCTTAATACTAGTAACAAATTCGCATGTGTGAAATGCAAAAAGAAAGATTCAGAGAGTTTTCTTTTAGCGTCAATGGATTGTCCACAAAATACTGTAGTGTATTACTAAAACAATAATTAACTTTTGATGTGAATGATTGGAGTGGTTAAAAATAAGAATATTGTCTACATTTGGTTTTAACAATTTTATTCGTAGTGGTGTTGTGATAGAGTTTTAAATGTGATAAGAGAATTCGTGGACGACGTACTAGTATAAACTATGCTACAGTTGCCAACATAAATCTGGTATCTGCTATCACTGAAAAACAAAAACATTGAATGCCTTACTTATTTAGATTACATAAATATACAAGTACTTATTTACAATAAAAACCTTATTATTCAGTTTTTTCGTCATGAACGATGAGCCCTTGGGATCTTGGGAGATTAAAATTTGAATGACAATTTTAGAAACAAAAAAGTGCTTAACGTAATGTACTATTTTAAAATCACAATCACAACGGAGTTCTTTCTCATTAAACTTTTTTAATTTCTTAGATTTCTTTATAATCAATATATGTACCCAAAAAAAACAATATATTTTAGAGAGATTACTAAAAATTATAACTTAATATTTTTGATCCGTAAAAAGCAACATTTAAATTATGATACTCCCTATTTTATCCTGTGAACAACTTATAACTGTAATGCCCGTTTTTACCAACTACCCTTAAACCATCTTCTAACTAGGAATCTCATAACGCAATGAGTAGAATGTTAATACAAACCTTATTTAATTTCGTTTTCACGATGCCAAGTGATACAAATAGGGTTTTATGTTTTGTAGGGATATCCAAAACCGTAAAATTGCACAAATACTTGACGCTTCCTTTTTTTTGCAATGTTAAATTATTTAAATAATTATTAATATTTAACTGTACGTGTAAAATGAAATTTTTTTTTTGTGAACTTGAAGATTTAATTACCAATATTTGTCATTGCTGGTTGAACATCCAATTTGCCGAAATATCGAGTCCGTTGGAGCAACGTTACTCTGCTGCTCGTGCTGCGTCGTTCTACTGCCTGTAAAACTTGATTAAACTAGACTTGTAACAAAATCGTAATGGTTATATTATAAATAGCAAGTTCTTGAGTGTCAATCGCGTACTCGAAACCGAAACATTGCTAGGCCTCCTACAAGGTGAGCCGATGACCTAGAGAGGATCATGAGGAGCCATCTGATGCGGGCGGCACGGGATCATGTGTTGTTTAGAACCTTGGGGGAAGCTTATGTCTAGGTGTGAACGTCTTTCGGCTTAAAAGATGGTGATGATGATGATGTTGATGATGTTATTATAAGTAAGTCCAGTATGTCACGGTGAATTCTCAGTCTATTAAATAAACTTGGATTTTTTATCATCTTCAATCTTAAAGATATTAAAAAAAATCTATGCTGCATGTGTAGTAAGGAGATGTCTGTTTTGAAACTCTATACATCGGTAGCTTTGTCTCTGTATCCGATACTAGTGGAATGTTATTTTTGTATTTTTAAATAATAGTTCTGATTTCTTTTCTGCAATACTGGCCACATCAAATCAAAATATTTTTTGGTTTAGTTAAGAATTCTACTTTCAAATTAAATCTACTTGAAATACGAGTATATGGAATTCTTTTTTCAAAGTTAGTCATTTGTTAATAGATTGGTCTAATATTTTTAAAGTATTTGAATCGTTTTCTTCATCATGCAACATTCGGCAAATTAGGGAAAATTAGTATCGTCGTGGCAACAACCCAGCACAAGCGGCACGTAACATCAAAGACGTTTACAGAGCGAATAGCACAACTACCCGTTGGTTTGATCTCTTCTTTTCTGGAGATTTGAAATTGAGAAACGAAGCCCATGGTGACAATGATGAATTAAGAGAGATTTTGGAAACTAATGAAAATCAATTTACGACTGGATTAGCAGCAACTTTTGACGATAGCATCAAAACACTATTGGTTTATTAATTTCAAATTGGTAAAACAAAAGCGTTTAGCAAATGGGTGGACCACGAACTCTAATATATTTTTCAAAATAATTAAAATAATAAATTGATTCAATAATTTTATTGATATTTTTTTTATATATTTAACCTACCAAAGTGACTCTATTCTGCCTGATGGAAAGCATGAATAGAATCTAAGAGCGGTGATCGCCATACTCACTGCGAATGACGACAGTGCAATATGGCAACCCACGCTACGGCGGCCTAATGAGATGCTTTTTCACGCCCCGCTTAAAGGACCCGGGATCGTAGTGGGGGGGAAACACGTGCGCCGGTAATGAATTCACGGCTTTAACCGATCTGCATAGGAAGGAAGAGCCGAACCGTTTAGTTCGGGAGCGTATGTCTACCATTCTGAAACGGTGACTTCTAAGGCCAGCATGAGTTGTCCTATAGATAAACCGAGAGGGTGGGATCAGTTGGAAGGGCTCATCAGAACATTCTCCATGACAAAAACGATAGAGGACTACCATAGGGGTGACATCTCTTCGTAACTGCAGAGACTCAAGGGATTCAGTGACTTTCGGGTTATTGATAATCCGGACTACTCGCCGCTGTAACCGATCCAAAGCGTCCAGCAAATACTGCGCGGATCCATCGTAAAGATGAGAACAGTACTCCACGCAGGAGCATACCTGGGTCTTATAAAGAAGACACAGATGCTCAGGCGCAAAGAATCGTCTCATTATATTAAGTATACCCAGCTTCTGTGAGGCCCCCTTAGTAACGCTTTCAATATATTCTCGTGGATTGAGGTCCCGGCCAACATTCATACCCAGGATACTGAGATTGTCCTGCAGTGGCAGTTGAGTTTTCTGAAAAGTGGGGAGGGGAAGGAATGGAGACTTTTTGGCAGAGAGCGCGCATGCTTGTGTTTTCTTGGCGTTGTCCTCGACCAGATTCTCATGACCCTATTGAGAAATGCGGCCTAGGACCCGGTCCAGCTCAGTGACAAGCTTTTGTCGTTTTTCCTCAACGTCCGCTAATTTGGCTGTAGGGTGACCATAGCATCGTCCATGAACTGTGCTGTCGTCTGCATAGCAATGTATATAGCCAAGGGTCAACATATTATTGATATGCAGAAGAAACAATGTGGGTGACAGGATGGAACCTTGAGGAACCTTCTATTGCAGCGTTTGTGCAGAAATGCGGCCACCCAGCTGCAGAGTTTGGGGGCCAGGCCGAATTACGGAAGTTTGGAGAGGAGTGAACGGTGCCAGACCCTATCGAAAGCCTTGGCCATATCGAGGCTGATAACCAAGGACTCCCCATGCCTATCTACAGCTTCACAGTAAAGGTGTGTAAAGAACGCAAGAAGATCACCCGTGGATCGGTTCGGTCTGAAGCCGTATTGCTGATCATTTAACAACGAGTGATCCTCAAGGTGACGAACTAGTTCTTTATTAATGACACATTCGAGCACCTTGCAGATAATGGAAGTAATGGCTATAGGTCGGTAATTGGCCGGGTTGGAGCGTTCGCCTTTTTTGGGGATGTGTTGGACATTCGCTTCTTTCCAGATCTCCGGAACAATCCCGGAGGAATACGACAGGCGGTATAGGCGCGTCAATGCTGGAGATAACTCTGGAGCGCAGTTTTTAAGAACCACCACCGGAATATCCTCTGGTCCACTGGCTTTCCGGACGTCGAGTGACCGTAGCTTCGCCCGGACGTCACTTTGCCGAATACAAATATCCTGCATTGTAACGTCGCAGATCGAAATGGTGGGCGGGTGTAAACCACGGTCCTTGATTCGGCAGTTGGCCGCAAAAAGGTCAGCAAGCAGATTCACTTTCTCTTGCGGCTGATGGGCGAGCGATGGCAACGGCAGATGCACTTTGCGAGAGATCCCTGTCTTTGAAGCAGCGTTGAGCCCAGGGCATGGATGGAAAATAATCTCGCATTCCATCCCAGTCTGCTGACGAGTAGTGCCATAACCGTCGTCTCGCCGCCACAGGTCGTGGAGGAGGCAACAAGGGGCACCGTTGTGGATACCAGGCAGTGATCGGAGTATCCCAGAGGGGAGAGAACCGATACTGCGTACTGCGCTGGGTGACTCGTCAGCAGTAGGTCTAGCAAAGAGGGCGCTTGACCTGTTATGTCTGGTATCCTGGTGGGCTGCAGTACCAGTTGGGTGAGGTCATGCGTGAGAGCGAATGCGTGGGCAGTTCGACCCGCCTGGTCAGTTCTGGAAGACCTCAACCAGGACTCATGGTGGGCGTTAAATTCTTCCAGAAACACCAGCTCAGCGGTCGGAAACTGCTCCTGTGCCTTATCAGCTGCCTGACCGAGATGGTCAAACATGCAAGTTGTCTGAGAGTCTCTGGAATGGGATCGATAGAGGCACGCGTAGATTCGGCTTGTAGATCCGAAATCTACATGGAGTCAGATAATTGAGAAGGATGGGTCCTCAAGGCAGCGCAGACGGCGGTAACAAACATCCGCCCTGACGAAAAGAGAAACTCCAGCCTTTGCGAAAAAGCACTCCTCAAGTATGTAGCCAGGATAGTGGAGATAAGCCGTGTCATCAAGGCGGCGTATTTGTGTCTCCGTAGGAATAGCCTGGCCGGCCGTACCGTCTCAAGGTGCTGATGGACGGC
Source organism: Hypercompe scribonia (assembly GCA_949316085.1). NCBI lineage: Eukaryota > Metazoa > Arthropoda > Insecta > Lepidoptera > Erebidae > Hypercompe > Hypercompe scribonia. The sequence goes on along the minus strand of OX438977.1, from coordinate 12,019,108 downwards.
GCTGAGGTTTGCATGGAGTCCACGGATGTTCGTGAACTCCACCTCAAGAAGCGACTTGATGGGAGAGAAGGAGAGTACCGCTGTTGTAACAGTATTCTTTTTTACGTGCGCTGCCATGGTTATGTGTTGGGGAAGGGGAAACGGGGACATAAAAAAGGCATGACAGTTGTCGCGGCAGTGTAGTCTGAGACTCTGAATACTGTGGTTTCACATTACGGTGAAGCAAGACGGTGACCGAACCGTCGGACGGAAGGGCTCCCGTACCCTCCCGGAAGTGGTCACCGGGCCCCACCGTCTGGTCACCAACCGGCGCGACGAGCCACTCCGCAGATTATGCGCGACTTGACGGGGCAGCCTCCCAGGCTGGTTAACCATGGTTGGGCCCCTCGCCGTCTACGCCGCGGGCGGCCAGCGGCACCACCGTTTCTACGGGTCTCCCTTTACAGACGGTTTGATCCACGTCACCCCCACAATGACCCTACTAGCACTCCACTGCTCACACACATCCTACGACAACTGTCACCCCTGAATCATTGGGCCTCCGGTCTCGCACTCACTAACGAAAGACGGCTGCACGAGTGCTGTCGCTTTAGGTTGGTCTTCTGTGCGAAGGTAGTACTTCCCCGGTCGAGCCGGCCCATTCGTGCTGAGATCAGCGTGGCTCTACTACCTTCAAGATATACTGGTGATACGTTATTTATATACAGCGGTGGAGTAGTTATGAGGTAGTATTAGATCTTAAATGCTCACTATCACATAGTATAAACCTATTAAATATTTCTAGTAGTGCTATCTCATTTTCAATTTGTTGTTATTATAGCCCAAAGAAGACTTTAGCTATAACTTCAACACTGAACTGTTTAGCAGTCATTTTATGTTTAACTTTTAATAACTAACTTTTTATACAGAAAATAGTGATCCCAAGAGTAGCTAAATCACATTCTGAAGTGAAAATTCAGAAATTTATATTTTCAGTCTTGTTGTGCTAAATCTAGTAATTTTTAAAAAGACTGAGACTGCTACATATAAACTATCCTCTTATTTAGAGTTTTATTTACTAGACTAAGAGTAATAGTAAACGATCATCAAAGTCTAAAGAATACTGCTGAAAACAGTCCTACTAATTTCTACGATGACATTCCACAAAAACTGCTATTAACCTGAGAAAGCATTTCTACAAGTCCTTGAAAATGTTTTATCTTATCGTGAAGGATAAACAAATCTTGTTCTGGCACAAAACGGTGACCACCCATTAGCTCGGAGCGATAAATCTGCGACAGTCACAGTCAACGTTTTCTTACCCGCAATGAATTTAAAGGCAAGACAAATAGACACGGGTAGACATATACTGTTTGTACAAAGAAAATATCAGCGTATTTTAAAAGGGTCCTGAGGGAAGTTTGTGTGTTCATACTTATCGTATAAATTATTTTTAAGTTGTTTTTTAACTTACCTGTGCTTTAACTTTATACGGAATGATAAAAGAGTAAAAGAATATTTTGAGGTTTAGTCGTTATATTATTAATTGAAAACAAGTTGCTTACTGCATTTTTTTGGATCTGGAATGAGAACAGTTTGCTGAGTTTTAATATTGCTGTATTTATTATATGCGTAAAGTTGTGTGATGGAGTATCTTGCAGGATTTTCACTCATAACTTTGAGGACAGCTCTTTATGCTCTTTAGCAGACAGTGCTTTTTGGCATACCCTAATTAAACCGGAATTCAGTACTAAATAAAGGACTGATATAAGAAAAATACTTAATTTTTCCTGCGTAGTGCCTCGTAATGAATAGAAAAGAAAAACTAATTTTCTGATTTTTTTGTTTTTCAGACGTCGTTTTTATCCTGAACATTCCACCTAAGTCTACTATTCATTTAAACGTGAAGATATTTTGTACTTGTAGCTTGGCGTTTATGGTTACTATTTTTAGGCTTTTAATAATGTTTAGAAACCCGCTTGGGCCATCATCCCATCATAGTTTATATCATATCAGAATCAGATCGAATAAAATCACACCTTATGCTACTCTGTGCCGTGTGACATGAAGACATATGAACTTCTACCAGCGCCCACCCACACTGACATAGGCACTATCTACGGATGAACTCTCTTTTTAGATGACGTACAGCACACGTGGGTGTTGGCGTCCTCGTGCCTGGCAACTGTAGTGGATTGGCGGTAAAATTCGTTCCGTCCACCTGTGGGTACACTCAGGGCAGCACGAGGCACTGGTAAACGCTCCTCGATCGCCCGATTCGTCGATGGCGAATTGAGTCAGTGGAGACCGCCCACCCAGGACTTTCTGCCGCGAAAATGACGTCTTCTTAGAAGTTTGAGCCAGCGGCAAGACAACTGTCACTACCGGCCATGGAGTGTGTGACTGCTGGTAGCAAGTGATCTCCTCCAGCAACTACAATGAGAGTCCAATGCTGCGCCGCCCAGGCAGGATAAACCGCCAGCATGTGCAGTCACAGTGATAACAGGCGGGACTCAATTCCTTCCTAGCGATCGAGTGCAGATACTTTCCGAAGCAATCGTGCCAGGAAAGAGCCTGCGTTAGTCTGAACGAAAAGGTCCCATACTACTTGGCGATAACCGGCTGAAAAGCCTCCACGGCGGCAAAGTTAGTGCCTGGAGTCTTCAGCCGGGTCGACCGACAAGCCTCTGACTGAACTGAACATGACTCAACGAGCATCACACCACTTTTGTAAATCTTCGGGTAAAAACCGAATGCCACTACTCACCCAAAAGGCAGCCGTCCGACGATAAACTTCGACAAGCACTTCTAGATCCAATTGCCACTAAAAAATTCCAACCAAGGCATACACTACCCCGGTCCACACGGTCTGGGAACCGCTTATGTCTCTAGTCGCCAATGTGTCTGTGGGCACCTGAGACGTGCCATATTCTAGGTGATGTGAGCTGCCACCCACATCGGTGCACCATACAGTGACCGGACAACTCTCGTATAGAACCATCTTGTCGTGATGCTGGCTCCAACCAAATTGCGTAAAAGTCACCCAAAGGCAGAAGCAGCGTCGATTAACTTGCAAGCAATTTGTCGAAAGTGGACCACCTCCTCTCGAGGCTCAGGCCCAGATACTTAATCTAGGTCTTAACTAGTACGAGAATTGAATCAACATGGATTGACCAAGATGGCAGGCCACTATGGGGCTGATGAATTACATAAGAGGGCCTCTGTCCTTATCTACGGCACGGTTCTAACATAACATTACCTAACTTGCATGATTCAATAACAATACGCTTGCGACATGTTTATTTCAACATTTACCGTATTTTAAGTCAAATCCTAAAATTTACCAACTAAGGAATGGTAAAAGTTTGATATAAATAATTATCATACAACAGTTCAAACTTTTACCATTGAGTGTTGGTAAATCTAAGTTTTTGTGGAAAAGTTTAAGATTTACCGTAGTTCGTGCTTTTACAATGATATTTACATATTTTTGAATATTGTTTAAAATCTATGGCGGTTTACGGCTCAAGACCTCGCTCTTTGCGATGTATAGTGGAGTTATGAATAATCAAAAAAAAGATTGTCAGCTTTAGATAAAACCTACTAAAATAATAGTACAACTTATATAGGTCGTATCTCAGGGGTTGAAATAAATAGAAGTAAGTAGTATGGAACTTGTAACAGACTTATTTGTTCGCCGTTAGGTTTATCGTAGATGTAGCTATTGTTAGTTCTGTGGCTATTTATAATAATAGATAAAAAGTAAAAATTGTTATCATCAAGCATTTCTAGTGATGAATTTTCTTACAATTGTGCAAGGAGGTGAAATTTTTGATCGGTCTTTTTCGATTGCTAACTTATGATTGTAGTTAGTATTTTCTGCGTTTTCAGAATAATAAAACATTTCACCATCAATCTCACATAGCTCCTTAAGGGAATAAAAAGATTTTCCTTCCTAAATTCTGTCCAAACTCCCCGTAATAATACACCGTACAATTTTAGTATGTTCGACAGAGCATGTAATGCTATTGTACCCACGCGTAGAAGTTCTTACTCTGGGGTTAATTTATTTCTAACATAGGGCCGAGTATGGTTATTTTTATTCGTGAAGAATAAGTGTATAAATAAAAACTTAAATGAACTTCCACATTTTATACTACGCCACAAAATACATGTGAGTTTCTATAAAAATATGTAAGTTGTTTTACAAGTTATGGCAATATAATATTTTTTTTGTTCACAAATAAGTTAAAATATATAGTTTCATAATTAAAATATTGTAAATATTTCAAATTGAGTCGTTTTCAATGTTTTTCCTTGTTACTAAATTGCTAGGAGCACTTTCTCAACCTTTAGGATTTTTAATCTCCAGTAGTTAGCACATCACACGTTACATTACAACCTCTTATAGTCCATCATTGGACTGTTTATTATTGTAGTAAGGCGTAGCCGATAGGTAACAATAACTTCAGTGAGTCTTAATCATGAAAAATTAAAGAAGAAATATTCTTCATTTCATAATGTTTAGTCCTTTTGAAGTTTTTTAAGCAGCTCTGTTTTGTATCCTCATGTTTTAGTCCTTTATTGAACCAAAAGTCAAGCGGCTTGATATTTCTTATTAACTGTATTATATAAATTTATATATTGGAGTGTCTTATTAGTGAGGCTCTCAAACCTCATTTTTTAAAATACTTCAGCTCAATTTGTGCAGAAATATCAACGAAGGGCAAAAGGTTGTTCCACAAAGATCCTTTATTGCAAATTGGCTGTGAAATTGGGGCATACATACATTTAAATGTATTTGTATATGCTATGTTGATTTCTTTTCTTTTACATGCGGCAGAAATATAAGGTGCTCTCATTTTTACAAAATGAATTGATTCCAAATAATTATATTTTACAGCTTACAGTTTTGTATATGTATTTATTGAATTGCTATTTATGCTTTATTATATTGTGCAGCTATTATGTAGTATAGTAAAATTATGTGCCTTTTTGAGAGAAATAAATATGATTTGATTTGTTTTAATTTGATTGTTTATAAACATATTATTATTTTTTCAAAATATAATAATAATATAATAATATTGAACTCAAACTATACTGCTAACTATATAAACTTTAATACTATATATAATACTATATAATAACTGTATATAATATAAACTTTTTGTACATTTTACATATTAAGTATATAAAAAATCTAAACTCCTAAACAAATATTTGGAGATCATACAAACATTTGGTCCGACTCAGAAATCGAATCCGAGACTTCCAGCACAGCAGTCGCAAACTCCTAACACTACGCCTCCGGGCAATTAACAAGACCAAGTCGTAGTAATGCTATACGTAGACATTACTCATAAAATTATAAAATAATAAGAAAAAAATTATAAGACAACTATTTCATTATTGATTTCATTATGAAACTATTTCAATAAGATGGAGCAACTTGTCACACATCTAATGAGTCTCTGCCGGTGATCAAAGACATGTTTTCAGAAAAGTTGATTGTCAGACCAGGCGACATTCCATGGCCACCCAGAAATCCAAGTCAGTTCCCAGCAGACTCCTTTTTATGTATTTATTTGAAGAAGCGTCTACATTAATAAACCAAATACGATGTTGGCGATCTCGCAGCCTCTTTGCCGACGAATATGCGTGGTGGTCACTTAGATGATATACTTCTTAAAAAATAAATTCCAACTAATTAACTTTCTTGTCAATAAGCAATTATAGTAGCAGAGCGACGCTGATTTCAGCGTGAACGGGCCGGCTCGACCGGGGCAGTACTACCCTCCCACAGAAGACCAACCTAAAGCGACAGTATCCTTGATGTCGCGTGTCGTTGATGAGCGCGAAACCAGCGACCCATTCATGCAGGGGTGACAGTTATCGTGATAACTGTGTGAGCACTTACACTGCCACGATGACTGTAATTTCTTTTACGTCCCCAAGCGGGCGTGAAAAAGCATCGCACTAGGTCGCCATAGTGTGGGTCACCATATTGTATTGTCTGCATTTGCAATGAGTATGGTGACCACAACTCTTGAATTCTATTCATACTTTCCATCAGGCAGAGTAGAGTCACTTAGCAGGCTCTTAATTTAAAAAAATAAATAAAAAAAAATCGTTTTTCCACATGTTGACTACTCGTACTTTGTAGCCTATAGATAAATAACTCCCACGCATCTCTGTATATATAATAAATAATTAAATTACTTAAGCTTGGTACTTAAAATAGTATTGCTAGCGCTCTCTAGTGGCAAACTCTTAAAGTACGTATGTTGCCCTTAGTTACTTCTTACGAAATACCTGTCCTCTCATACCTTTATATAACATTATTTTTATGTTTTTATAGGCTGATTTGAAAGTAAATATTTTTTTATTTCAAATAAAATTGTTTCTGATAAAAACAAGAAGATTTAGAGATACTCTCGAAATACGCCCCGAGGGAATTTTTTTCCTGAGAAAACTCGAGCGAAATCCTAATTAAATATGCAAAAATAACGATAATGGGCTCTGAGACCCTCAGAATGACAGTCGGAGCGTTTAGTGTAATCTTCCGGAGAAGGCCTGAAACGAGGATAATATAATATAATAGACTTCTACAAATTTTGTGAGATAACCTTATGTTGCAATGGAATTTAGTTTATATCTAGAATTATCTTCATCTGCTTAAAACTAATACATATACGTTTTTAAACTTCTTTCTTGTTAATAAATCCGTCTATCTATCAAGGCATCTATTTTTGCATTTAGTTTAGCTAACAACTAGAAACATACATATGAAAAGTATATTACTGTGTTATAAAAATTCTTTCACTGTTTTCTTACTTGGCGATAACCTGCAACCGAAAATCAATACTATAATCAATATTTATATAGTTTTCTTTATAAACTTTGTGCACTACGTTTATAAGTCGGTAGACATAATACCCAGGGCATTCTCTATCAGTCAACCTTCGTGTGGTGTAAAAAATTTATAAAGTAGTAGGTGCACAGAGATTAGACGCATATTGTGTAAACTTATAAATACTTGTATTGTACATGAGTATGTAACTCACAATAGAACACATCATGAATACAAATCTAACCATATGTATTACAATATATACATATATACATATATACACACACATGTTATTTCTGTATACGTTATATCTATACACTATGAATACTGAAATGTAAATTGGTTTGTGGACATTTCGATTTTGAACGAGAGCACATTCCAGAATAGTACCACTTGAAAAAAACGAACAGTTTACGAAGTCAGAGTTGCAAAAGGGACAAGAGAGAAGCAAATTAATAACTGAGCAAAGATTTCTATCGTGGTTAAAGCAGACGAAACGGGAATACAGAGATAAGTAAATTGGTGAGGACTGTGAGTTGAGAAAGAAATATAGAGAGATAAATATTCACTGACAGCGCTGTAGGTGAACAGGTAACCATTTTGAATGGGAACGCATTAACATGATCGTACTTCCAAAGATTGAAAATGTATCGAGTGCATTTATTCAGAAGACGGCCAAGCTCATTAAGAAGGTCTGCATTCAGATCGAAATAACATCTGTCACTACAGCCGATTATCCGAATTATTGAGGGCTTTTCTGAATTTTAGTTGCAGGACGCAGCAAGTTTTTCAGACAATTTGATATTTGCAGATTTTCAGTTACTTTCTAGCTCACGTTAGTAACCTGATCTCATTAATCAAAGGTTGAGTTAATAAGTAAGCCCAAGTCTTTTACTGCAGGGTAAACTGGAATAACTACACCTTTGAAAATAATCGATGAGATCGATGCAGTATCTAATCTGCTCATTATTATAGTATTTGGCATCGCATCGACCAGGGTTCTATAAGCTCTAGATTCCTGTTAACTTTCTCAAGAGCCTGTGTCACGTCCTCCACCCTTACCTGTGAATTCAGCTTTAGATATACAAAAAGACTGTACAGATTTACGAGTATATAAAAATACTATTCAGAAATGGTAAACTATACAACATAAACATTACTTGTTTTATTTATTTTTGGCTTACCAGAGTGACTCTATTCTGCCTGATGGAAAACATGATTAGAATCCAAGAGTGGTAATCACCATACTTATTGCGAATGTAGACAATTCAGTACGGCGATCCACACTATGGCGGCCTACTTTTTCAGGCCCTTCTTAAAGGACCCGGGATCATAGTGTGACGGAAACACGTGCGCTGGTAGTAAATTCCAGACTTCAGTTGATTTGTACAAGAAAGAAAAGTCGACCCTTATAGTTCAGCTATATACGTCTACCATTCTAAAACTGTGACTTCTAAAGCCAGTACCTGTTGTCCTGTAGAGGAAGGGAGAAGATGAAATCAGTTGCAAGAGCTCGTCAGAGTACTCTTCGTGATTAAGACTGTAAAGCTGACATCTCTTGCCAACTGCAGAGACACAAGGGAATCAGCTTCGGGATGAACAGCTGCAACCGTTCTGCAATACATTATAGTGTATGAACTGTGCTATCATCTGCACAATAATAGGTATTACCAAGGACTAACTTATCATTGATATGCAGAAGAAGCAGTAAGAGCGACAGGACGGAACCCTAAGGTATACCAGAGTTAGCCTGCTAATAATCGTAGGCCGTGCTGTCGTAGATGACGTGAAGTTATTTTATATACTGCTTGTGCAGAAACGTGGTAGCTCACTTGCACGCCACAGTCCTCGATTCGAAAGTTGGACACGTAAAGATCAACGAGCAGTTTTGTTTTCTCCTGCAGCTGAAGGATAAGTGATCTTTCGTGACATTTCAGTGGTGGTAGCGAGGACTAGCAGTAATTAGACTGCACGGCTTTAACCAATCTCCAGAACTTTCCTTAATACCCTACCGGTATGTGACGACTTTTTGACCAGTCCGTGTAATGAGCTGGGCATCCGCGCTAATATAAGACCTCTTATATTTCCTGATGGTTTTATTAAACGTTGCTTTTAGACGATTAACGTCAGGGTAACCTTGAGTGCGGGTCCTGAGCCATGTACAGTAGGCCTTGTGTGCAACAGCGTGGGTGCACTTGTAATTGAACCATTACAGGCCTTCGTGCTGGTGACTTTACTGTAGAGGATATATTTTATTACACTCATATCGCTCACTCTCATAATATCAATATTTTTTGACTGTAATTAAAAATAGCTAATGAAATAGAAAAAAAAATATAAAACTTGAATGATCAAAAATTACATAAAATAAATTACTAATAATTCTACTTATAAATTTTTACTCATGAGTCCTTATTCCACGTAAGAATAATTAATTGTGTAATGCTATGTTTTTTTTTCAGTAGTTTAAAAATAACTGTTAGTTATTTTATATGGGAAATGAATAGCACGTAAAATCAAGCCTTATCAACTTCGACGGTTGAAACGTTTAAATCAAATTACTCATGGATTCATTTTGATACAAGCAACGTTCATCAGCCAATTCAAACTTAAATATTCAGTATTTTAAATCAAAAATGGTTAAATTTAGCCCTTATATTTAATCCAAATTCTTAAACAAGATACTTAATTAAAAAATAACAAATATTTAATTTCAAAGAATAACAACTTAATTAGTTTCTGTAAAAGTTTAAAATTAAAACAGAAACCAGTCCGCTACGTATTAAACTCGTAGAAGGCTACGGTGCTACAGCGTAGCAATGCACGAAGTGTACTTAGTAACTTTGTAATGCGCTTACCACCGGAACTCAAATAGCTTATAATAGGTTCAAATTAAAAACCACTGCTGAACTACAAATTAAATCGTAAACCGTTTTTTTCTTCTTACGTAGCGGTACATAACCTCAGTATTTTTTTAAACCCAAAGAAAAGAAAAGATTTTATATTACTCGTAGTTGCAAAGTTTCCCTCACTTTGTTAGTTCTATTAGGTACATATAGGTTAGAAGACTAATTTGATCATGCTGACAAAGAGACTGTTTACAAAGCATATTAGTGGTAGTTTATTTAGCGACTACATTCTATCTCACCTTATTGTTTGTGTACAGGTGTAGTAGGGCTGTGCTGGTATTATCCATTATTTAATTATTTTAATACCTACAACTACATAACATATTTTTCGTAAATATACGAACAAATTTAGTAAAAAAATCAATGTTAAATGGTTCTAATGAAATAAAAATAATAATGTTATTTAATATACTAAAAGATAAAAAATAATTTGATAGGTCTTAGGTGGGAACCGTAAAAAAAGGTTCTATGTTAAAATCAGAGTCAGATCAGAGTTTTCATTAGCTAAAAGTACATACATTCAAGTATATGTCAAATTTTTTTTATGTACAAATATCAAAAAGATACAAGGATATCGTAGGATTCTTGAAGGTCCTTGAAAAAATCGGCGCACACGGTACCCACTGGCGTATCTTCAAAAATCATCTAAACAAAAAAAAAAGATTATTTAATAAGATACTATAATCTAGTAGTTGTCATAGCCGATTTCAAAATTATTGGTTTTTAATAAAATGGCGGCTATTTAAATATAGGTAACGATTTTCAGGCCTTACACGTGTAATTACTTTGGCTATAAAATGAAGAGTAAGTAATGAAAAAAAAAATCCTATGACAAATACTAGGTAATATTATATAGAATGACCACAAAAAATTTCAAAGCAATCGGTACATTGGTTTTTGAGAAATTTTGGGTACCGCTTTGAAAAACGTAGTTATGAGAAAACACGTTTGAAATTTTAGGAATTAAAAAATCATGAAATTTTAAACTTACATGGAATCATCAATACCAGGCCCATAGTGTAGGTCTTCTACAGGCGACGGAATTCCCATAAGTTTGTTGCCGACGACGAATTCGACCTTCTTTTGTCTGTGTGTGTGCTTGCAACTCAGCTTTCGCTATGCTATGTCGGAAAGTTTTTCGGCACAATATCGATTTTGGGGTGGTATTTTCTTTTTTCTTCGATCTTTGCATAAAGATCCGGATTGATGCGTTTCTCGAGAACCTTTCATTCTTGACTGTATTTTTCTCTATATTTATTTGCAGATGAAATTCACTGTAGAGCACAGTTGTACAAACGACAAGCTACTGACGACACGTATTTATTTCTAGCAGAAGTAATATTCTTGTTATACCTGGGGAGCCATTAGCATGCCTAACAACACGATACAATTTTATCACAAAAGAAATCTAAGCCCTTTTTTCGAACGGTCGCTAGTCTATACCTGCCTACCTGGCTCGGCGCGGTAGAACACGTTTCCAGTTCTCGGTTATAACTGCTTTATTTTTCGAAAAATTAATTTGCCATTTTCACCAATTATTCTAAGGACCTTAAACTTTCAGAAAATGTAAAAAAAATCGATTTTTTAATTTTCTAGGTGTATATCTCCCCTTAACAATCTAAAGCATTGGTCAGATCAAAAAATAAAATCAAAGAACCTAGCCTGGTATAGTGAAATAATGAAATATAATGAAGTAATTAAATAACGCAATAAAAAGAATTAATGAATTTGTTTTTATAAGAAAGTCTTTACAAACATGTTTACAAGTCGTACGCAATAACTAGAAGGCGCCACTATTTCCTAAGACTGACTCTGGCAAGATATAAAATACCGAAACAAACCATAGTTGGGTATAGTGTTATACACATTTTATATACACAAAAATACTATATCACTATACCATAGCAATTCAGGTAAAAAAATACACACATTGAAAACAAATGAAGTACAAAATGCAATAATAAATGAAATATACATCACTTTCAATGATAGAAACGTAAATGCTGGAGTAAGCAGCATCAGTTCCAAGCAAATTTAACATTTAAATAGTCTGTAACTTTGTTTCAAAAATGGCATAAATTTGTTAATACTTAAATCTTGAAATTTACTTACCACTGTCGGACTCGAACCGACTAAAAACCGCACGCTGTCTCAGATACCAGTAGCCAGGGAACAAGGTGTACCCTTATAAAGGAAATCCCTGGAACCCCTACATACCTGAGGCCATCTACTCACGGTTTGCACATCGCTGCAAAGAGAAGAAAAATTTCACACCAACCCGTTTGACCAATTTGGTACAGTAGGCCAAAACCTCCCCTCTAAGGAGTGATTTACATAAAATCTATATTTTATCACATATATATTGTCTAACGCAATTGTTAGTGTCAATAATATTTTTTTTTTTTTTCCTTTTTTCCTATTGCAATCTGTCTATGGAGACATTCAGCAACGTTTGTGTCAATGTATAGCAGTTTTGCAAGGTAAATGTCCAATGACATTTCCTTAATATTTATTTTAGAGCAAATCTTGTGGTACTCTTCTTTTCAGTCTCCTAACACTGGGAAATATATCATCCATAAGGTGGTGTGCAAGTTCATTTGGGTGTGTCTGTATTCTTTTTATAAGTTTTTATTATGTCTCTTATTTCATCCTTCACAGGTTTTATGCCAAGATCGTGGTGGAGTCGTTCGTTTGTGACATACCATGGTGCATCAACTATCATTCTAAGTGTTTTTGATTGAAACCTTTGTAGAATTTCCAGGTTAGAGTTTGCAGTTGTGCCCCACAGTTGCACACCATATGTCCATATTGGCTTTAAAATAGCTTTATATAATAAAAGTTTATTTTCCATTGACAGGGGACTTGGTCTATTTAGTAACCAGTACATCTTGCGTACTTGTGAACCCATTGCAAGGCGTTTAGTAAAGATGTGCTTCCTCCAGGTCAAACGACGGTCTAGATACATTCCAAGGTATTTCGCATCTTCTGCTTGTGGTATCGGTATACCATTTAGTGTTACTGGCGGGCACGTTTGTCTGCGGGTGGTAAATGTGACTTGGACAGATTTTGCTTCGTTTGCCTTAATTCGCCAGTCTTTTAACCAATCTGTTATTTTATCTAAACTAGCCTGCAGTTTATAAAATGCTTGATTTGGTGAATCGTCAGAAGCCATAACAGCTGTGTCGTCAGCGAATGTCCCCATAACAACATCGTTTGACATTGGCAAATCAGCAGTATAAAGAAGGTATAGGGTAGGTCCCATTATACTTCCTTACGGCACTTCTGCTCGGATTTCTTTTAGCTCTGTTGTTGCTTCCCCTTGAGTCACAAAAAAGTGTCTACCAATCAGATAGGATTTGATGATGTTGTAAAATTTTATGGGCAATGTTTTTTTTATTTTATATAACAATCCATCATGCCAGACTCTATCAAACGCCTGGGATATGTCAAGAAATGAGGCTGTACAGTAACCTTTTTGTTTGAATGTTTTGGCAATTTCTTCGACTAGTCTGTGAATTTGTTCGATAGCGCTATGGTTTCTTCTAAAACCGAACTGATGGTCAGGTATCAATTTGGACTCTTTGATGATTGGATTTAGCCTTTTCAGAAATAAGATCTCCATGACTTTAGACAGAATTGGAAGTAGACTAATTGGTCTGTATGACTTAGCGTCTTCCAGACTTTTTCCTGGCTTTAGAATCATAATGATTTTGGCTACTTTCCATTGTGGTGGCACAAATTCTCTCCTTACGACTGCATTATATAGCTTTGTTAAGGCCTTAATTCCCTTATCTGGTAATTGTCTTAGAACAGTCGCTGTTATTAGATCGTATCCAGGTGCTTTCCCTACGTCTAGTTGTCGGATTGCTGATTTGATCTTTACTTTATTGAATTTATCAATTGGTAGCTCTAGTTGGTGTATTTTATCTAGAACTTCCGAGACTACTTCGATTTTTGTTGAACCGACGTCGGGATTGGGCTTAAAAACTTCTTGTAGATGTTCCATAAATACTTGAGGTTTTTCTATTTCATTAGTAGCCCAGAAATTATTTGCCTTGCGCAGGGGTGGTTGGTGACTTGTAGTGCGTTTAAGATATTTGGTAGCCTTCCAAAGTGAGTAATCAGTCGAGTGCTTACTATCCAGCTCTTGTAGATACTTCGTAAGGCTTTGGTTACGATCGTCACTTAACAGTTGTTTAAGTTGTGTCGTCAATTTGTTATATATCTTTTTATCGTCTGGGTATCTTGTAGTTTGCCATTGTTTTCTAGCTTTACGCTTTTCAGCTAACAGTTCTCGGATAGTTAGAGAGCACTGTAGACCATCATTAGTGGTGGTAGGAGGTGGAGGTGTGGCATCCACGCAGCCTGCTGGATAATATTGGTAATGTGTTCCACTGCCTTAGTAATGTCCTTGTCTGACTCTAAAGGTGTTCTTTCGTTTATTGAGTTTGCTATTAATTCCCTAAAGTAATCCCATTTTGTTCTACGGGTATGAAGTCTGCATGGTTTTTGCTTTTTTAGAATTTCGCTACTTAATTTTATCTCAACAGGTGAATGGTCAGAAGAGAGGTCTGTACTGGAGTTGCAGCTGAAATATGTGCTGTTGATACCTTTAGTGACACAGAAGTCTATTAGGTTAGGTTTTTTCTTTGTGTCAGTAGGCCAATATGTTGGCTCCCCAGTGGAAACAACGCCAAGATGATATTTGTTAATGGTCGATAATAATTGTCGTCCCTTAGGAGATATTATCCGAGAACCCCAGTATGTATGTTTGGCGTTATAGTCGCCGCCTGCCACGAACCTTGGTTCCAATGTTGCAAAGTACTCTTCGTAGTCTTCTTGCTTTATGTTGTGTTTTGGTGGACTGTAAACAGCTGATATGGTCACAGGCCCAGTCCAGTCTTCTACTACTATATTAGTGGCCTGCAGTTTTTCTGTACAATATTGGTTTACCAAGTGATGTCTAATATTGTTCCTGATTAGAATTACACTCCCTCCGTGAGCTTTACCATCAGGATGCATTGTGTGATAGAATTTGTGTCCTGATATACTAAAATGATTCTTCCTAGTAAAGTGCGTCTCTGATATAAGCATTATGTCAATGTTTTTTAAGGTTATATATTGTTTAACCTCAAGGCTATGTTTTGACAGTCCATTTACATTCCAAACAGATACTTTTATTGAATCCAGTTTGGAGTTAATTTGGACGTGAGTTGTAGAAAAAGATTTGTCATTGTTGTTAATTGTTGCATCATTTGTTTCATTAATGACATTAATTCTCGCATGTCGTTGTTACTTTCATTACTAATGCTAGTTTTAGGTTTTTCTGCTTGCTGTTTCTCAATGGAGTTTTTTGCAATTTCTGCATATGTTAAGCCAGTTGTTGATGCCATGTCCTTTATTTGTTTTGTGTTTTCTGTTCGTAGAGGTCTCTTAAATCTTTCAAGTTGTGGTGCAAATTTAACTTTTTGTAGTTCTCTGTAGACTTTGCAGCCTTTATAATTTGCTGGATGGTTACCATCACACAATATACACTTAACTTTGTCAGATCTATTTTTCGGGAGCAGTCAAGTGGTCACCTGCACACTTTACACATTTTGGGCTTCTCCTGCAGTATGCTTTTGTATGTCCATGTTGAAGACACTTTTCGCATTGAGGAATTTCTCTCTTTGGTCTTGGAGGTTCGAAAGTCACTTTGCAGTGTAGAAGATATTTTATATCATAAATGGACTTATTATTATCTTTTTGTTTCATTTCCACTATACACATTGGTAGCGCTTTTTTAGTCATATGTTGTTTTATATTCCAGACATTGGTACATTCATGATCAAGTTTAGCTAACGCTTCTATTATTTCATTTATGTTTGTGGAAGGATGCATATGTTTTAAAACTGTTTTGAAACTCCTGTCTTGTTTCGGTTTATATGTGTAAAACTGAGTTTCTTTTTTTCCCAGCTCTTTGACTATTGTGGTGTAGATTTCTGATGTTTTAGGTTGGATCTTTACCTGTTCATTTTGGAGAATCTTTAGCTCATATTTATCCAAAGTATGGGCTTCCAGTAGGTCTATCAGTGGTTGGATATTGCTTACTCTGTCAACAAAGATTGGGGGTGGTTTATTTGGTATAGTAGCATTATCCGTGTTAAGTTGTTGATCCCCTTCATCTTCCAAAAGAGCAAAGTTATTTGACGTAGGTGTTTGTGATGGTTGCGATAGCCAGTATCTGTCAAGTTTACTTTGTTTCTGAGATCTTAGTGATTCAGGGCTGGACCGCTGTCGTTTTTTATTTGCCACTTGAACCCAGTCTATTTACGTTTCTATGGTTTGTTGTGGTTTTGCCTGAATATCACTGGTCGATAATGATCTAGACCTGTGGAACATGCTTGTGTGGAAAAGTTGTTGCGTCAGTATTTTCTTTTCTTCAACTTCTAGAGCTTCTTGAGGTCGTAAATTTTTGCCCTCCCCAGAATTTTCGGGGCAGTCTGAGCTTAGCTCAAGGAGGGGTGTACTAGCGTAATTGGTACCCTCCTGGGATAGTTTATTTATTTGTTGATTCACTGGATTCGTATTCATATTGTTCCCACGAGTAGGGTCGATTTATGGGTCACTCTTGGGGTAACGCTCATTCCCAAAGAGAAGGCTATATAAAACAGCGGGTTGCCTGGTACGCTGAGTTTGGCGCTAGTGACTGACCACCTATCAGCCATGCATCCTGTGGCGCGGTCCCACACTTAGGATTTAGGGAAGTTTTTTATAGGGGTTACCTACCTCGCAATCCAAGTGGCGAAGCTCAGATCCCCGGGCCAGCAGGTATAGCTCACTGGTTTACGGTCTGGGGAGACCCTTTCGGGCCCCACACTGGATTTTTTTGTCGGGGTTTTCTCCCTTAGCTAGTAAATCGGTTTTGAGGCGCCGATGGCTCGCCTTTGCCCCTTATACTTTGCTATTTGCAGTCAAAAGGTAAGATGTGTGTGTGAAGCTTGTTTGACATACAACATTGCCCAGGAGGTACGACCCATACTACGGGCCCCTCACCAGCCCGCGACGGCAGGCTGACGAGGGCGTGGACGTGTATAATAGGACTTTATGGTGCGCGCCGATAGTTCACCTTGCACACATGAACGAACGCTACTGGCTCTAACTTGGCATTTGTTAACCTATATTCTAGCAGCTACAGGTCACCAAGGCCGATCACCAATTTCCCCCCCTTATTATGTCAATGATATGATACTTTATATTATAATTTAACATATAGTGTAACTGTATATTTATTTTTTTTCTTCGGCAAATCTTTACTATACAACAGTGTAAGTGTCTGACGTATAACATATTTTATTAGTTATAATAATATAAAAAGCTCTACCTATCTAAACTTATATACTAAGATATAATTATCGAAATAAGAAACGTGGTTGAATTTGAAACTGGAATTTTTGTCAATATTTGACAATATTCTAAGTCAAGCATAAAATTTTTTTAAACATAAGTTATAGAAAATTTACTTTAGTTCAATTTTTCACTTTATGTTTCTATCGTAGAATGAATTGGAAAAGAGGTATAAAACTGCTATAAGCCATCATTTTGCCGATTTGGCAGCAAATTTGAACGGCAAAGACGAGGTAGCAAAGTTAAAATTCGCAAAAAGCACACATAATCTATAAAATTACAAATTAAAATTACTAGATGACAGGACTAATAGGAGAAGCATTTAAGAAAATAACAAAAGGAACAAAATTATAGTTAAGAATTCTAGATTGCTCATCATCGATGTCTAATTATAATTCAACTCACACAATCATACCTCCAAAGCATTAAGAGATAATAACTAAATGACATAATCACACAACCCTAATTTACATTTCATACAACCAAGAATATTTAGCTTTGTTTGTATTTTAAGTATTGACCGATACTTCGTATAGTCTAAAATACTTTTTGTCGTATTCGTAAGTTTACGTTAAATTCTGAAAAAGGTTCCTGTACGAGTAATATTTAACCCAAAATAAAGGGATCTAAAGCATCTGATCGTCACAAAATTAAATCTTTGGAAGAACTAATGCCCTTAATTGCCAAGTATCCCGGTGCTCCTAACGTAGCGGCGTTCCAGGCACGGAGTGGAGCCAAAAAGACTGCCTCGTCCGGTCCACATAAGAACATAGTGGGCAGAGTTTAATTTGTTCGGCGTCATGAAACCTGTGTCATCCAACAAAATCGTAACCTTGGGTTCGCGTAGCCCGCTAGACGGTAGTCACTAGTATTGAGGTAAACACATTTTTTCTTCTCGCTCTGTTTTCTTTTTGCTTAGTAATTTACCCACAAACAGTGTTTAATTCGCCTCACATTTCATATTGTTGATGTTACTTATATGTAAACGAATGTGACACTTCTCAAGTGACATTTAGTCTGGCGAGTTGCGTTCGGATACACACATGTAACGTTCCGTTTCACGTTTATTCTTTTTTTTTTTGTTTTGTTATCTTAACCTATGTTTCCTCTGTGTTTGCGATCATTGTTCTTATATTATGTAGTGTGCTGGTGGGTGGTGCAGAGAATTTTTTTACCTATTCACTGGGTGGGTTTAAATAGCACTATCGGTATCTTTAGGGATTATAGTGCATATAGTTATACTTATACATCATTAATTCGCTGTACATTCTTATAAAATATATAGTTTAAATTGTTTTAAAACCGATGACTTCTGATAACGACGACTCTTGTAGTTCTGTCTATGAGCCTGCATTCTCCAGTGATGAAGACAGCTTCGCTTCTTTACCTGAGACTTTGGGCGATCGCTTGCGAAACACACTTAACCAGCAACCAAAATATTTACTAAATGTGTGTCACATTAATTCACAGAGTATTCCAAGCCACCTTGGGGACTTGACAGAAGCTCTCACTGACACAAACGTCCATGCCGTTCTGATCTCTGAGAGTTGGCTCAAACCTAACCTCGCTTCCACATCTTATTCTCTCCCTGGTTACATTCTGGTACGCAACGACCGAATTGATAGGAGAGGTGGTGGGGTAGCTATTTATATCCACAGTTCTCTACCACACAAAATTCTAGCTTCTTCTCCTGCCTCCTACTCTGCTGATTCTGAATACCTTTTCCTAGAGGTGAATGTCAAGGGAACCAAGATGGTCCTGGGTGTCGTTTATTGTCCTCCTTCTTTTGATTATTTCGCCAGCCTGGAAACAGTGCTGGAATCTTTAGGGTCAGATTATACACATCATGTCATCATGGGAGATTTTAATACTGATCTTACCCACCAATCCTCACGTTCTTGTAAACTCCTACAGATAATCGAATCAGCCGGCATGCAAGTCTTACCTCTTCAACCGACTCACCACAATAATCCGGGGAAAGATACATTGCTTGATTTGATCGTCACATCTAACCCAACACTCGCCCGTAAACACGGTCAACTTACTGCACCCGGTTTTTGAAACTATGACCTCATTTTCCTTTCGTATACCCTGAAACCTCCTGAACATCCTCCCAGAGTATTGCACCGGCGTTGTTTTGATCGCTTGGACGTGGACAGACTACGTGGTGATGCTTCAGGACTCAACTGGGATAAATTTAATGCGGCTTCCACCTTGGACGATAAAGTTGAAGCTTTTAATAACGCGGATAGTAGCTTATACCAGACACATGCACCTATAAAAAAAATCTAGCTGAAGAGACCACCCGCACCCTGGATGACAAAGGACATTCTTTTAGCTATGGGGTGAAGGGATAGGGCTTTCTGTAGATATAGGAGGGATCGCACAGATGAAAAATGGAATCTGTACAAAGGAGGAAGGAACCGATGTAACCAGACGATACGCAATGCTAAACGCCGCTTTATTTTAGACAACCTTGCCTATTCCTCACCTGCCGATACCTGGAAATTCCTTGGAAGCCTGGGTATTGTTAAGCAGACATGTACTCACCAACCGATGATGGTTAGTTTGAACGACATTAATTTGCATTTCTCTACTTCTACTTATTTGGATCCTCTAACTAAGCAGCGTACTGTCAATTACCTGGCGAGGTTAAATTCTCCTACTATTAACTCTTTTCAATTTGTTCCAGTTACGCAGGATGAGATCAAAAAGATAATCCTTACCATCAAATCCAACGCTGTGGGTTACGATCAAATTAGCAGACGCATGATCACAAATATACTTGAGCAACTTCTCCCCGCCATTACCTACATCATTAATCATTCTTTACATTCTCGCACTTTCCCCTCACTTTGGCGTAAAGCTTACATCATTCCTCTACCTAAGATCACAAATCCTGTTCTGCCCAATCACTTCAGACCGATATCCATCCTTTCATTCCTCTCCAAAGTTCTTGAAACCTGTGTGCATAAGCAGCTCTCTGACTTCATTTACAAAAATGATTTATTAAGCCCATTTCAATCTGGTTTTAGGCCTGGCTACAGCACTACCACTGCCTTACTCAAGGTGACTGGTGATATCAGAGCGGCTTTGGAGGATAAAAAAGTGACGGTCTTAGTTTTGGTTGATTACTCAAACGCCTTTAACACCGTCAGTCACGATATTCTCTTATCCATCCTCTCCTATCTAGCGATCTCGCCCGAAGCACTGGAATGGTTCTCATCTTATCTTCAGGGACGCTAGCAGTCCGTTCATGTGGATGATCTCTCCTCTGAATGGTGCGATGTCGACTCTGGTGTCCCTCAAGGCGGCATACTCTCTCCTCTGCTTTTCTCTTTGTTTATTAACCTCTTAACTCTTGAACTTCGTAGTGCGTATCATCTGTATGCTGACGACTTGCAACTGTACGCTCAAGCCAGCGTTAAAGACATAGCAACAGCAATCGATTTCATTAACACAGATCTTAAAGCTATGCAAAACTGGTCGGAGAGGTTTGGGTTATCTGTGAACCCGACAAAGTGTCAGGCAATAATTATCGGTAGCAGCCGTTTGATGACCCGAGTCAACCTTGAGGTGCTGCCCAAGATTACTTTAAATGGTGCCACTATACCCATTTGTGCAACAGTGAAAGACTTAGGCTTACAACTTGATTGTACACTGAACTGGCATGATCAAGTTACATACGTGTGCCAGAGGGTTACTGGAATCCTGAGAACACTATACCGCCTGAAAAACTTCCTTCCCGTGAAAACCAAGGCAACGCTCGTGCAATCTCTAGTCTTCCCTCTGATCGACTATGGTGACGTGTGCTATTACGACCTGAATGCAGATCTCCTCAACAAGCTAGAACGTCTTCTGAATAACTGCATTCGTTTCACCTTTAACCTTCGTAAGTATGATCATATCTCCAGTTGCCGGACCCAGCTCACATGGCTACCTATTCGTCAACGCAGAAAATTGCGTGCACTCTCATTACTATATTCTTTTCTCAATTCCCAATATTTAACATCACAAATTCAATTATTGAGCAACAACCATAACAGAAATCTACGTTCGGCTAATAATCTCCTTCTACTCTGTCCTTCTCACTCCACTGAGTCTGTCGGTTCTTCGTTTTTCGTGCAGGCTATCTTTTCTTGGAACGCGCTTCCCCTCGAAGTCAGGATGGCTAAAAGTCGCGACTCGTTTAGGGTTCGGGTGAAGAAGCTTTTGCTGGCTGAAATGGCGAAGTCTTAGTTCACCACCTGGTATTATTATATCTTATAGTGGTAATATGTATGCACGTATGTATATGAGATGTGTATGAGTATTATATATATATATATGTATGTGTTATATATTTATGTGTTTATGTAAGTATATTTACTTATTTATGGTATATCTGGTCTATATATACTTCTCTGGCAATTACTTCTTATCCTTAAGTGCACCTATCTCATATCTTCTCTGCATCACCCAATCGCTTGACTGGCAGAAAATGCCTTAGGCATTAAGTCCGCAGATGCATGTATTTGTGCATAAAGTTATAAATAAATAAATAAATAAACATTAAACTTAAGGTTATGTATCAGGTCAGGGCCATCTACTTCATTAGACATGATTTTAGACAAGCATATGCAGTTACAAGTTATGGCATTAAATTATGGCAAGTCGACAGCGATAAATTAAAGGTTGAATATGAAACTGCCTGCAAAGATGCGAACACCTTTTAGACTCGTATGGTAAGTGCAACAGGAAACATAGAAACTAATAAACCACCTCTGGAGCCCCTCATTATACGGCCAATGTATCTTTACATTACGGATTTCATGTCTGTGCTGCGTATTTTAGATGGCTCCTAACATTCGTACACTAAAGTTTTTTTTAACATTTTTGCTTTTCTGAAGCACCCAGAAACTTTTATTACAAAACCAAGTGCCTTGAATACTCTCTAAAAAAATTTAGTAATGTGAGCACCAGAAAGAAACAAAGAATAGCTATAACTATCCCTCACTATTTTACATGATAGGTTATAGAAGAAGAAAGAACATTAAGTTATAGGAAGAAGGAAAATTTAATTATATTGTGATCTAAGTAATTTAAACTGAAATGGTAGATTATAGGGTCCAGCCGATTTACTACTATCTTTTTTTTTTTAACGTTTGGAAACCCTCTCGGGCCGTTACCCCACCAGGGTTTACGGCGGGGTGGTGTGTCGGAATCGGACCGACTAAAACCACACGGTGTGCCACTCTGCGCCTGAGATAGTGAGATAGGAGGGGTCCGGGAACCGCTGCTATTACGACATCCAGATCCCTCCTAGCGCCTGCCGGCTTTAATGCAGGCACCATCTATGGGTGAACTCTCTATTTTAGGTGACGTACGGCACACGCGGACGTCGCCTCCTCGCGGCTGGCCATTGTAGCGGATGGAGGGGAAAACCCGTCCCGTCCACCCGCGGTCACACTCAAGGCGGCATGAGGCGCTGGTATGCACGCCTCCGCCGCCCGGCAGGCCGGCGGCGAATTGGGTCCGAGTGTATATCGTCCTCCCGGGCCTTCTCAGCCGCCTCCTTCCGCGAAATTACATCTTCGCAGAAGGTTACGACCGCGGTAAAACAGCTGTCGCTACCGGCCATGGAGCGTATGACAGCCGGTAGCGAGAGATCTCCTCCAATAACTGCAGTGAGGACCCCACGCTGCGCCGCCCAGGCGGAACAAACCGCCAGCGTGTGCTGAGCCGAATCCTTACTGCAGTCGCAGTGTTGACAGGCGAGACTCAATTCCCTCCTGGCGACCAAGTGCAGATACTGCCCGAAGTAACCGTGCCCGGAAAGGACCTGCGTCAGTCGGAAGGAAAGGGTCCCGCTGCCGCCCTGCCCACTCGGCGATGACCGGCTGGAGAGCCTCCACGAGGGCAAAGCCAGCACGAGGAGTCTCCAACCGGAACGACCAACGATCCATCGTGGCTCGACGAGTGGCCTTACGCTACTCGCGTATCTCTTCGGGCGGGAGCCGTATGCCGCTATCCGCCCGGAAGTCAGCCGTCCGCCGATAAACTTCGGCGAGCACTTCCGCCTCCAAGTCCCACGGCGGAGTTCCGGCCTAAGCGCACGCCGCCTCCGTCGATACGGTGCGGTAACCGCGTATGGCTCTAACCGCCAATATTCTCTAAAGGCGCCAGAGGCGAGCCCTATTCTGGGCGGTCAGAGCCGCTGCCCACACCGGCGCACCATACAGCGCCATTGACCGGACAACCCCCGTGTATAACCGTCTCGTCGCGACGCTGGCTCCACCCAAATTCGGCAAAAGTCACCCGAGGGCAGAGGCAGCGCCGACTAGCTTTGGAGAAAGCTGTCGGAAGTGCTCGTCAAAGAGCCACCTCCCGTCAAGGATCAGGCCCAGGTACTTCATCTGGGCCTGAACCGGTACGAGGACCGAATTGAATACGATAGAGGCGCCGGGTGGTGGACCACGACGGGGCCCATGAAACAAAAGGGCCTCCGTCTTATCTAGCGCCACCCGTAAACCCAGCGCCTCAATACGCCTGACCACCAAAGAGACTCCCGTGGTGGCCAGGCGCGCCGCCTCTTAAGAGTTCACTCCCTGGGCTGTGACCAATGTGTCATCTGTGTAACAAGTCACGCCCAGCCCAGAAGGAAGACGACCTCGAAGGGCCCAGTCGTATCCCATGTTTCACAGGAGTGGTCCGAAGACAGACCCCTGTGGAACACCGCACGACATGGGCCGCCACCTCAGAATACGATGACGATGACGGTATGCTCCTCAAGATAGTCTGCCACAAGCCGCCTCAGGTACTCTGGCACCCCGTGGTAGTGGAGAACTTCCCTGATGCAGCTAAATGGCAGATTATTAAATGCGTTGGCGATACCTAACGACACCGCCAACAGCACGCCGCCACAGCTCACCGCCTCTTCGGTAACGGCCCTCAGGCACAACACAGCATCGACCGTCGAACGCCCCGCTTGAAAACCGAATTGGGCGTCCGACAGATCGGGGCCCACCTCGCGGAAGTGCCGGACGATGCGGGCAAAGAGTATCGTCTCAAACAATTTACCCGCCTCGTCCAGCAACACAATGGGCCTATAGGCCGCCACCGAATCGTCAGGCCGTCCCGGTTTCCTTAATAGGACCAGCTTCCCGCTTTTCCAGCACTCAGGGAAGCGTCCGGACGCCAAGCTAGCGTCCAAGACCTCCCTGAGGCGGTCCGACATGTGCCCAAGGGCTCGGGCCAGCACTCGGGTAGGTATCCCGTCCGGCCCGGGGTCGGTGTTCTTAGAGCGGATCCGTAGAACAACCGCCCCTACCTCCGATTCCCTGACGGGCGGAACACTGTACTCGTTCGCCCCGTCGTCTCCGACCGTGAAGGCCATCGACGGTTGTGTGTGCTCCACCCGCTGCGGGAAAAGGCCCTCGTCCACTTCCCGCAGGAAGCTGGCCTGGAGGGTCTCTGTAAGGGGGGGGCCCGATGTGCGGAACTTTTGTCGCGCCGCACGATAAGGGCGACCCCAGGGGTCACGATCGAGACCTTCCAGTATTTCCTTTCGCTTAATTTCTTTGGCGCGGCTGATGGCCAGCTTCAGAGTTTTCCGCGCCTCTCGGTACTCCTCATGAAGCTGGTCCTCCCCACCATCTTCACGGTGTCGCCGCCGAATACGAGTGTAGGACCTCCGGGCACGAGTACAGGCCGCGCAGAAGTCCGCCAACTCTTGGGACCACCAGTAAATCTCCTTCCGAGGCCGACAACCTCGGATGCGGGGCATGGCCGCATCGCAGATTTACGTAATCGCATCGTGAAAATGACCAGACCCCATGTCGACGTCCTCGGCCGGAGCCTGCGGAGACAGCCAAGAGTGAATAATGGCTGCCTCCTCTAGTAGGTCCCTATTCAGTTTGGCTACAACCCACCGCGGGAAGCGAGAAGAACGACGCGCTGCGTGACCGCTACTGGGGTCCTGGATCCGGGAGAGCTCAAATCGAATGTAGAAGTGATCCGAGAGCGTCTCAACCTCTTCCAGGAACCAGATGTTACGCAGTCGCCCAAGCTAACCTACAGAGAAAAGAATTAGCCACAGTGGAACTCATGATTGAGGCCAAGAAACGCGGGATCGCGATAGCGTTGATACAGGAGCCATATGTGGGTGGGATAAAAAGGATGAAGGACTACCGTGGAGCGAGAGTCTTTCAGAGTGCTGCAGTAGGAGATGGGACAGTAAAGGCTGCAATAGTCATTTACGACAGCGAACTTGACGTCATCCTGTGTCCGAAACTCACGACCAACAACATAGTTGTAGTGAGGATCAGAACCAGCACCTCGGAAATGGCTACGGTCTCCTTCTACTTTGAACCAGATCAGCCTATAGAACCTTATCTAGATCAGTTGAGAACCATCGGCCAGGAACTGGGCTCAAGAAAACTGCTACTAGGAGGAGACAGTAACGCAAAGAGTACCTGGTGGGGCAGCACCTTAGAAGACCACAGGGGAGCCGAGATGAGTAGCACTCTGGAAGAGTCAGGATGGCAGGTATTGAACACTGGTGATACGCCTACATTTGACACCATTAGAGGTGGCAGAGCGTTAACAAGCTTTGTAGACATAACAGCTTGTACCGACGATCTCCTAGGACTCATTGACAATTGGAGGGTAGACCAATCGGTTACTAGTTCTGACCATAACACCATTTTATTTTATATAAATCTAGAAAAAAGCAAAGGTCTTAAAGTTCAAAGGGTAACTAGAATCTACAACACTAAAAGGCAAATTGGGAACATTTTAAAAACAAATTAAAAAAATTCAAATTAGAAAACAATATTAGCATGGAAACAATAAATAATATAGATAGTAAAATTTTATTAGAAAACTTTAACTATTAAATACTCTGAATTAATAACCTTAGCTTGTCGAGAAAGGTCAAGGAAGCCCGTACGAAAAGTTGGAAGGCGTTCTGTGGGAGACAGGACAGAGAAAGCATGTGGGATGGTATCTACCGGATTATCTCAAGGACCACTAGGAGCAGAGAAGACCTAACCCTGAAAACCGAAGATGGTAGCTACTTGAACTCTCAAAAATCAGCGGATTTACTCGCCGAGACCTTTTACCCTGAAGACCTACGGGATACAGATAACGCCGATCATTCCCGAATCAGAGAAATGGCCGAACGAGTAAACGAGTTTTGTCTTGGTGAGTATCATGACCCGCCGTTTACTTCGCTCGAGCTAGAGACTGCAATTGGGAGTTTTAACCCAAGGAAAGCCCCTGGAGCGGATGGCTTTACGGCGGACATTTGCAGCAGAGCTATCTTCGAGGATCGAGACGCATTTCTTGCCCTGTTCAACAAGTGTCTAGAAATCTCCCACTTTCCCAACATCTGGAAGGAGGCCACAGTGGTATTAAGAAAACAGGGCAAGGATGACTACACGAATCCCAAGGCTTACAGGCCTATTGGCCTCTTGCCAGTTCTGGGGAAGGTCCTGGAAAAAATGATGGTGGCAAGAATCAAGTGGTATGTTGTACCGCGAATAAGTACTTGCCAATACGGATTCATGCCCCAAAGGGGCACCGTGGATGCCCTCTATACCTTGATACGCCATGTCAAAAGTAAAATAGAGCAGAAAAAGCTGGCTACCCTGGTGTCTCTGGATATTGAGGGCGCCTTCGACAGCGCTTGGTGGCCAGTTATAAGAGTCCGTTTGGCTGAGGAAAAGTGTCCGGTTAACGTCAGGAGGCTGCTTGATAGTTACTTAAGCTGCAGAAAGGTCAAAGTAAGATTCGCCGCTGAGGAAAGTATGCGAAACATCACGAAGGGTTGTGTACAGGGGTCAATCGGCGGTCCAATCCTCTGGAACTTGCTTTTCGACCCACTCCTGCGAGGACTTAGTGAAGCAGGACATTACTGCCAGGCATTCGCGGACGATGTGGTGTTGATCTTCCACGGAAATACAGGCCTAGAAATACAAGAACAGGCAAATGCCGCTCTCGACTATGTGCAGCAGTGGGGTGTAAGGAATAAATTAAAATTTGCACCACACAAAACCAACGCAATGATCCTAACAAGGAAACTAAAATACGACACCCCACTGTTGACCATGGGGGGGATTGACATCTGCATGTCAAAGGAAATAAAGATCTTAGGGCTCATCATCGACGATCGCCTAAGCTTCAAAGCACATATAACAGCGCAGTGTAGAAAAGCGATCGTAGTTTACAAGCAGCTAGCAAAAGCTGCTAGAGTTAGCTGGGGACTGAATCCTGACATTATTAGGACCATTTATGTCGCGGTAATCGAACCCATAGTAATGTATGCGGCGGCGATATGGGCGCCTGTAGTTGCAAGGCTTGGAATACAAAAACAGCTGAATATGGTGCAACGAGGGTTCGTACAGAAACTCTGTAAATCGTATCGTACAGTCTCTCTGAACTCGGCGCTGGCGCTGGCTGGGATACTGCCTCTCGATATCCGAATACAAGAAGCAGCCGCTCTCTACGAGGCCAAGAGAGGGTCGTCCCAAACGGTACTAGGAGATAGAGAGACCGATAGTGTGGTTAGATTTGAGGAGATACCTCACCCAGCTGTAGGTGTGGCTTTGGATTTCGTATGCCTGGTAGACCAAAACCTTGTCGACAGGTACAATGTGCAGACGGTGCGTATATTCACCGACGGCAGCAAGCTGGAAGGAAAAGTTGGAGCCGCACTTTCCATATGGAATAGGGAGGCCGAGATCCGGACTCGAAAGTTTTACCTGTCTGCGTACTGCACAGTCTACCAGGCGGAACTCTTGGCCATATGTGAGGCAACAAACGAAATCCTCAAAGGAGCGGAGCAGAGCTATGGAGTGTACAGTGATTCGAGGGCAGCACTCGAAACACTAGTGAACCATAGCACCCTGCACCCTCTTGCAGTAGAAGCTCGGGAAAACCTGCGGAAAGCCTTCTCAAAAGGCAAAGATGTCTCTTTGTTCTGGGTTAAGGCACATGCAGGCCTACAGGGCAATGAAAGAGCGGACCAACTCGCCAAGGAATCAGCACTGTATTCCAAGAAAAGACCTGATTATGACCGGTGTCCACTATCATTTATTAAAAGAACAATACGCAGCTCATCAATCCTAAAATGGGACGAACGATATAGAGCAGGAAACACCGCGTCCACTACAAAATTATTTTTCCCAAAAGCGTCCGATGCTTACCGTATCATTCGGAAAATTCAGCCGGCAGGTCTGCTCACACAGATCCTCACGGGGCATGGTGGGTTCTGTCAGTATCTGAAGCGGTTTCACTGTAGGGACAGCTCATCCTGCATTTACGATCCTTCGAAGGAAGAATCAGTTCCTCATTTACTGGTTGAGTGCCCTATATTTGATAGGATTCGCTATGAACTACAGCAAAAAATAGGCTTAGTTATAAAGATATCTAACTTAAAAGAATGCATCAGTACGAAAGAAATCCGCAGTTATTTTATAGATTATTGTATAAATATATGTAAAGTAGTAAATAAGAGAAACAAAGATATATAAATCTTGCTTAGAATATAATTTATAATATTATGTTACTCAAGCAAAACTAAATTAAGATAGATATAAAATAATAGATTGTAAGCAACAGCTATATATTTAAGATAAGATATTACAATTATATAAATAGTATAGTACAGTATCATTTCAGCATAGGTAATAATTTATATTGTATGTAGCACGATTAGTATAAGTGAAAAATAAACGTTTTAGTGGAGCCTGTGTTTAATAACAGAGGCCCACCGAGGCCACCCACTCCTCTACGGCCTCGTCCCTGGCGTCCTTCCTGGGGGAACCCCACACAATGGACTTCGCGTTGAAGTCCCCCAGCACTATGATGTGCCCAGACGTTAGACGCCGTATCGAGGTTTCCAAGTTATTAAGGAAAACCTCGAAGTCGCTCAAACTCCGGTTGGGGGAGAAGTAAACACCATATACGGTGATCCCCCCTCACTCGGCAGCAACATATCCAGTACCCCTGTCTCTTAGCGACAAGGGCGGGGAATGAGCCGCCGTGGAGCCGACGACTGCCACGGAACCGTCCGGGTCACCCAACCAGTTTGGGCGGGGAGGAACGTAATAAGGTTCCGCGGCTACGGCAACACCGATCAACCACTGTGCCATGGTTTGCAGGAAAAGGTCCTGCGCCGCGGCACAGTGGTTGAGGTTCATCTGGACAAGGAGGTTGGAGACTTGGTCCATTACTGAACCGTCTCTACAACCTCCTCCATGGGCGACGATATCGACGCAGAAACGACGTCAGAGGCAGCCTGGGTCGACTGGCTAGCCCCCGACACTTGCCGCGATGTGCGTGAAGGCTTGCAGCCTCCCTGCCCAATCTGATGATCGGCAGGCTTGTTACCCGCCGCACACGCTGGGCAGTGAGGGGCGGCAGAGCACTCTGCCGCCTTGTGCCCCGGTCGACCGCAGCGGAAGCATAGTCCGCTGCAGTCAAAACAACTCACGCACTTGGTGCGTGTGTGTCCCGATGCCAGACATTTAAAACACCTCACCGGTCTCGCCGCCAGGACTGTGATCCTAGTGCTCACGAAACCGATGAGCAGTCTACCGGCGTCGCCCAAAATTTTGGCCGAAGCTACGGGACAGCTGACCCACACTGCGCCAAGCCCTCCTGGACCGGGGCGGATGGTGCCGACCCTAATGTTTTCCGCGTTGCACCCCGTCTTCTCTCTTACTGTAAAGCGGATATCTTCGGTCGTTATAGAGTCGTCGTGCCCTCAGAGTGGCTACAGGAGCAGTCGACACCGACGCCGCCGCCGCATAGGACGCACGACCGCCTACAACGGGCAGCGATGTTAGTGCTGATGTGACCTTTGGTCTATGGGCCCCGAGCGGCGGCCGGACAATAAGGACCGGAGGCAGTCTTGCCTCTAGGCCAGCGAGACGGCCGTCCATTATGCGCCACACAGCCTCTGTGATTGGGCGCATTTGGGCGTCAGCGATGGCATCAACATTGGGAGACGGAGCAGGCTGAGACGGGGACGAGGCCAGATCCTCTGCCGGACGATGCGCCCGGAATTGGGCGAACTGAGCGCTAAGCTCAGCCACTTACTCCGTCAGGCAGTCGTGGGCTGCCTGGAGTCGAGCCACGTCCCCGATGAGGGTCCCCACAATCCCCGCAACAGCAGAAGAGGAGTCCTTAAGGGCCTTCACGAAAGAACCCTTAAGGTTGCTAGACTTGGTGGCTACCTTATGGATGATAGTGATAGTTCGTGTCCTCCCTCTACGGCTGCTGGTGACTTTAGGAGGCAACATCTCCTCGGACATGTCACTCTCATCATCCCTGGAACGTCCGCGTTTCCGGCTCTCGTACAACTCCATTTCCGTAAGCCCCAATGCATCCATATTTGCACTAGAGTTACCGCCTGCAGTGGATCTGGAACGCAATCGTTCCGATGTTCTTCGGCTCCCAGTAGCTAAAATGGCTTCTGGGAGCCCCACCGAGATAGGTGTTCCAGCCATTACATGCTCTACGTCAGACGAGAGGTCGCCCGCTCTTGTATTCTTCTTTTTCGCACTCCTCTTCTTCTCTTTCTTTTCTGCTATATTTTCATTGTTTGTGTTTTAAATTTCATCCATTTTTGAACCCACGAGATGGGAAGAAGAAAGGTCGACCCGGGTAGAGATCCCCAATACCCGGGCAAGGGTAAATTTGGGCCCAACCGAGGGGTCCTCAGGTACCCCGGCTGGGAGTGCGCTTGTGACTGAACTACCCATCAGCCATGCATCCCCTGGCCACGCACCAGAACAAGGGATTCGGGATAATTTTTTATAGAGGTTTTCTTCCTCGCAGTCCGGGCGTTTAAGCCAAGACCCTCACCCCCGATTGGAGTCACGAGACTCCAACTCGGGACTACGATATGTCGACGGCGGCAGGGAGATTATGTCTCCCCGTCCTACCTTTTCCACCGCTGAGCAGAGGAATTCCGACCCTAGAAAGGGTGATTTTTTACCGAGGTTTTCCTCCTCATTGCTCCGAAGAGCGAAGAACCAACAGAGGATCCGACAGACACGCCCGCTCTGTTGGATCAAGTCTCGGCCGAATTGCCGAAGAAAATGGCTTCCTCTTCGTGCTAGAATATTAGCCGTTAGCAGTGATGAACTCCATCGCCAACGTTACCAGGGTGCACCACGTTGAGGTTTTCTAGCCCAGCACCCCGATTTACTAGTATCTAGTTTATGCAATAATTTGTGTACTGATTTTGCGTTAATGTCAATACTGCTGACGTCTGCCATAGTAGACAGCTGAGAAATGTTAGAGCCACAAGATGATGAATATCCTGGCTGGGTTTCACAAAAGTCGAATAAAAATGCGATTGACATTGAATCGTGTCAGATTTGTATCTACGTTTTACAAAACTCCAGAACTGTCCAGGGTTTATTTCGATAGCTGCTTCGGTGGCAGCTTAGTATGAGTCGTAGCACTTTGATTCCTGTTTCTTAATCTTATCTTTTCGTTTCTATATCTACAGTTTTAGTATATAGGGTAGGCCAAGATTTCGTTAACATTTGAATCTAACATCCCGCGCAAACAAAGTCATACAAGGTATCTGACCACTAGCTCTTTTCTCGGCAATTTTGTCACAATGAACACGGGGCTGCAGCACGCTAACTATGTGAAACAATTTTATTTACACAATACTTTACTTATTACTGTGAGATGCTTATTTCGTGTTGATTTACACGACTTAAATCAGTGTCCGGGTACTCCTTTAATAAAGAAATGGCCGATGAAGTTCAAAGAGACGGGATCTTACGCTAAATGTGAAGTAAACTGGAGGCCCACGGATTTCTCGGACCGAAGAGAACGTGCAACAAGTTTTTCGCTTCTGTTTGACGTGATCTAGATTGACTGAATTAGGGTTATATCGCACATCATTACGCTATATTTTGAAATTACGTACAAATAAGTTATCTAGAATTGGTTCTCGACGGGAGGTGGCACTTCGACGAGCACTTTCAATTCACGAGCAATTTCTCCAAAGCTAGTCAGCGCTGCTTCTACCCTTAGGTGACTTATACCCAATTTAGCTGAAACCAGTGTCACAACAAGATAGCTATACACGGCACCGTATTATGCACCGGTGTGGGCGGTCGCTCTGGTCACCTAGAATAGGGTTGACCTCTGGTGCTCTCAAGGGATATTGGTGGTACATGTGCGATTACTGCACCGTGTCGATGGGGTCAGCGTGCACGGTGACCGGAATTCCCCGTGGGATTTGGGTGCTCACCTAAATTTATCGGTGGACGACTGACTTCCGAACAAGTAGTGACATACGGCTCCCGTCCGAAAAGCTACGCCAGTGGCCTGAGGCCGCTCGTTGAGCCACGATGGCTCGTTGATTATCCCAGCTGGAGGTTCCACGTGCTGACTTTCTCGCCGTAGAGGCTCTCCAACCAGTCTTTTCTGGGCACTAGTGCTTCAGGAAATATCTGTACTTAGTCTCTAGTAGGGAATGAGTCCCAGCTGTTACTACTGTGACTGTAGTGAGGACTCGGCTCAGCACATGTTGGTGGTTAACTACAGTAAGGGTTCTACGGCGCAGTGTCTGTACATCACCTAAATAGAGTATTTACCTGTGGATGGTGCTCGTGTCAGAGCGAGCGGGTATATCTACGGGTAAACGTAATTCCTGGATCCCGCACATTCCAGACGCAGAGTAGCAAACTATGTGCCGACACAGTTGCCACAAAGCTGTAAACCCTGGTGCGGTAAAGGCCCGTGGGGGTTTTACACGTTAAAAAAAGGTTACATATTGTACAAACCAAATATTTGTATATTTTTGTGTGACAACATATTTACCTGTTTTTCGTCCCAAATAAATAATAAAAATTAATACTCGACGAATACCCTCAGGAAAATCGTAAATTTATTCTATATACAAGTTGATGATATGTACACAATCCTAGAATTAAATACAATGTGGTATTTGTTGATCAATGCTCTAAACGACTAATGGGTTTGAATGTAGGTGCTTGAATTTCTACCTAATTCCTTCTTTATATGTATTTGTAACAATTAATAATCATTCTTAATTTTACCTACATAATTATAATATTGGCAACGTGCTTCTGTTGATGTTTTTATTGACTTCAAAAAAAAATTTCTTAAGTGGATTAATAGACAAACGTAACAGTGACCATGTTAGGCACGTAAAGCTTCTTTATGGAACAAAACCCAAAATAAATCAGTTGCATCAGATAACATCAAAGTTGACACGTTTACGACAAACTGAGAAACAAGGCATCAAAGATATATGGTAATCCAAGATATTTCCTGTTAGAGTAGATGTACGTCGTTACGTCGTTTAGAAAAAAATGTATATATTTCAATTAAATAACGTCTTCTTTATGTTTTATAAATCCTAAAAACTTTTACTATTTATTAATAAGTTCTATTATTCGTATGTTTTAATGATTACTGATATAAAAGTAAATTTGAAAAGTCACGCCACTATGGTAAAGAACCTAATTACGTGACTTTGAAATGACCTGTGAAAAGAACATCTGTTGTGTGTATATTTGTGTTTTTCGCCTTGATTTAAAGATTTACATTAATAAATAAAGAATTGTATAACTTCTGATAAAATAAAAATAGCTTTATCATTCCATGGACTTACTGAAAAGTTATTGAGGTTGTGTGAGTTACGCCTATACGAAGTCGTTTTGTTTTGAAAAGTATGAAACGTCAAACGGTGCCTCTTAGGTTAGATGGACGAGTCTCCCGTTCATTTTAGCATCCAGCCTGCATATTAAACGTGATAAAACATTCAAATTATTTTAACGTCGCTACTTTTGCAAGATATGCTTACATACTTGTATATAATAAAAGTTTCGAAACAAAAATATTTAAAAGTTATTCTAATACTCAAAATATCTTAAAATAATCTGAATTTAACGAATGTAATGCACAAAAGATGAACTGTACGTAATAAAAACAAAGAACTAACAAACAGTCTCCTTAATCTGTACAAACAAAGAACAAAAACCCAATCCCTTATTAATCCCTTTAATCGAGTTCTTTATTCCTTCGTATATACGCTACATCCCTTTGCAATCGACTGACTGATGTGAGGTAAGGTATTTGGAAGGTTTCATATATTACGTATAAAAAAGGTAATAAAGCCGAAATGTATAATATGAAACCATAGTTTCGTTTCCTGGAGGAAAAGGGTGTATTGAAATATGATAAAGGTAAGGTACCAATTTAGACGGAGCAGAATTTTGAAACGAAATTGTTCAATCGGTGGTGTGAAAGATGAGGTCTCAGTTTTCAAAATTTGTTACGATGTCTATTTGTAGAAGTTTACATCATGAGATTGACATAGTGCACTTTATAATATGAAACATCGTTCACGAATCTGAATCAGTTTCTTTAATAAGATATGATATGTAATTCTCCGCGTGGTTAAGAATACAAAGTGTCACCACCCATGTGTGTCGTAAGAGATGACTAAGGCAACAAAATATGCAAAACAATATCACTGAAGAGAGAAGAAAAATTTGAAATAAACCTTATACTAACCCGTCTGGTCAGCGTGGTATAGTACAGCTTTTGCTCTCTTGCCTCCTTGCCAAGGATATGCCTCAGTCTATATCCTGCAAGGTTGTCAAAAGTTGTTGATGATGATGATTGATGATTGATGATTGATATGCATATTTTATGTGTCCAGACTAAGTTATTATTTCTTAATAAGTGAGTTATATTAATGTTACAATACTATAAATATTTTTTAAATTTGTATTGAGTAGATAGTATACTTTATAACGTTTCTTTCAGGTATTATTTCATAAAGTAACCTAAAATAAAATAATTTGAAGTGTATAAAAAGAAATTAGTTCAGGCAATTGATTATGTTCGTGTATATACTAGCTAGCAGTGTTAATACATCATTTCGACAAGGACATCATTCAATATGGTTGTCAAAATAGTTTAAAGGAGTTTTATATAATCTTAACTCATCAGCAAGTGACACCACTGTTGTTTATAATGTTCGTTAACTCTTATCATAGTAAATGTATGTTTTGACAACGAAATCAAAAATATTAATGATTATTACCGTAGCTTTAGGCAAACCCACGAGCTATTTGCCTTGTACTAAAGTCGTAAGACAGCATTAAAGCAGAATATAACTTGGAACTTTTGGAGTTCAGGAGTAAACGATCTCGCAAATCTCGAGGGTCGTGTAAGAGGTCCCTAGAGAAAAATCACGGCCCTTCAAAACTAAAACTATACACGCTTTATTGTTTTGGTAGTTCAGAAACTAACATTTTATTGGTCAAAGCGTGCTTCGTGAACTCACATGTCAAAGGTTTGTAGTTGTGGGAAATAATTTGTAGTTTTACGTACCAGTACTATGCGTAGTAGAGACTTTGTCAGTAAAAATGTTTGTAACATGTAAAATATTTGAAACGTCAGATTCTGCAAATGAAAACAGTGTGTGGTTACAATACTTGTTTATTCTTAAAAATTTTGTTTATTTACTTATTTTAAATGTTAAAAATGATTTGCATTAGGCTTGTTGTTTTTTTTTAGGTGTTATCAGTATGAAATTACCAATATTTTGTTTTGTGTATATTTTTGAACTGTGCAGAATGCACAAACACTTCTTAACGAAACTTTTCAATTTTTTCGCGGAGTAAGATTCTCTACTTCTAACAACTACTAACTATCATCTTCCCTTTTTAAAAAGAAGTGTTATTAATTCAGGGCTGATGTACGTCATGAAGCTTAAAATATAACTTACACCATTTATCAATTACAAATATTTTTCAGTAACATAAAACAGAAATAATATCATCGTTATGCAATTACTTTTATAGCTTTGTAAATGAGTAATAAACCGTCGGTCTGCTCATCTGCGATGTCTGTAAAATATTGCAATAAATGGTCCGTAAAGT
Source organism: Hypercompe scribonia (assembly GCA_949316085.1). NCBI lineage: Eukaryota > Metazoa > Arthropoda > Insecta > Lepidoptera > Erebidae > Hypercompe > Hypercompe scribonia. The sequence goes on along the minus strand of OX438977.1, from coordinate 11,983,049 downwards.
AAGTATAAATAAAAATATTTTTTGACTATCTTAGTATCACCTTCATTGTCCATTAACTTATGTTTTTATTTGACAGTTTTTGTACCAAAATATTAAAATTAGATTTAGCATTTTAGTATTAATTAGTATTCGTGTTTATTATATATAAAGGTACGATGGGTTTGGCATATACTTACTGGACCAAAATCCCAAATTAAACTAAGATTAAAAAAAAAAATAGTTTTGAGTTAGACTTGCGGATACTTATAAAATATATGTCTGAATATCTATAGGATCGGTAGGAGTAGCAATTGAGTGTTACATATGTAGGAAAAAATTCCAAATGAAGAATGTATTCTTAAAAAAATATGTGATTTTATAGCAAATTTACTATATCCAGTTTCTTTTCATCCTGAGTAAATTTATACTATCTGCCGGTTACGTTGATAGAATCACAAAGTCCAAATTTACATTATAAACTTAATGTTAAGTTCAACTTTCAACAAAACATTAGATAAACGACCTTACGTTCTTTTTTTCAAGAAAGGAAATCAAACAAATTACAATTTACTTACAAACATCAAATAACTCTTTCGCTGTAGCTGACATCAAAATTTCTGTTGAAACATTTAGAGCAAATATTTTTATTTACTTTACCATAATTTCTTAGATTTAATTTTCGATTTTAATCCTATCTTAAATCTTCTGACCTTATTATCTCACAATAATAGTTTGATTTCAGTATGACATCATTTCACTTGTAAAACAGTATTTATAAATCTCAGTGATATTACACCCTTCCTTTCGTAGTCGGTAAAAATATTTTTTTTTACTTCATGCAATTTATCCTTATGTATGTACATATATCTAAAAATTATACATTAAAATATTACTGAAACAAAGTTTTCTTTATGAAATTCAGTGTTATCGATACAAATTTTATTCTCTGAGGGTTAAACAACTATAGGCTGTTTTATTATTATTATATATTTATATCATATATTATTATATATTATTAAATAATGCTAATGATAAATAAATAAATAATCTCACACACCTTACATACGACTCTCTTATTCCAAATCAGGTAGAGCCTGTGCTATGGTAACCAAACTGCTGATAAACATGCATAACAATTTAGACGTAGCAAGCTTGTTGCATACCCACAAATTGTCTGAGAGGATACTCTCTGACCGCATCGTCCGCCACCTCTGTGAGGTGGACACCGATCTGTCGGACGCCCAATTTGGTTATCGAGCAGGACGTTCGATGGTCGATGCCGTATTACGCTTGAGGACAGTGACTGAAGAGGTGGTGAGCGATGATTTAGTTGCATCAGGGAAGCACTCCACTACGACGGAATGCCAGAGTACCTGAAGCGGCTTGTGGCAGATTAATTATTAATAGGAACGTACGAACATAGATCTGGGAGAGCTCAATTTAGATATACAGGTGATCCGGGAGTGTCTCACCCTCTTCCAAGACATATCAATTCTTTACTCGTGAGGTGAAAGCAAGGGTAGGTGAAGATAAGGGTAGAACGAGATGTCGATCTTCCCTGCTATCGTACGCACATATTGGTCTGTTTAATAAACAAAGACCCACTGAGGCCGCCCAGTCCTCTACAACCTTGCCCCTTGCATCCATCCTGGTGAAAATTCACGCGATAGACTTGGCGATGAACTCCCCCAACACAAGGATGTGCCCAGACGTTAATCGCCGCACCGGAGTCTCCAAGCTGTTAAGGAAACCCTCAAAGTCGCTCAAACTCCGGTTGAAGGAGAAATATACTCCAAAATTTATTATCCCACCCATTCAACGGCAACATATCCAAAGCCCGTTCACTCAACCAGTTTGAACGGGAAGGATCATAATACGGCTCCACGGATAAGCCCACACCGATTGATCACTGCGCCAAGGTTTGCAGTGATTTTGGTGCGTCTGGACAAGGAGTTTGGAAACTTGATCCGGTAGTGGATCGTCTCTATAACCTCCTCCATGGGCGACGACGTTGATGCCCGAATAACGTCGGAGGCAGCCTGGGTCGAAACCTCTGTGTACTTGCCTTGTTAGATTTCCACATCACTCGAAGGTTGACCGAAATAGAATACACATGACAAATTTAGTACATAAAGTTAATAGATCTTAAATTATATTTTACTATAACGACGGCATAATGACTTCACGACTAAGTCCGGGTTAAATAAATAAAAAGAAATAGTTAATCAATACTTATACAGCATTGTTTTATGATATTCTATGCAAAATTAAAACTAGAAAAATTAAATTAAACATTAAAATATGAATAAACGACACTGATATCTAAATAAGATAAATTAAAGTAAGAAAATGAGTGGAAAAGACAATTAGCTGTGGTTAAAAAGAAATGACTTGTTCTGCATACATGTTGCTAACCTTTTGTTTTTTTTTGTTTGTTGTCGGGGCTTCTAGACGATTTTGCTTACTTTTTAGTCTGTTATTTTTAATCACCATTGATATGCAATATCGAAATGGATTTTTAGTTGGGCTGTTTGCCAACTGGCAATGGAATGCGACCACGTGCATGGTTAATTGTCATTTATTTTTTATGTATGTGTATATATGTGTTTTGCATCGATGTAAATTTAAACACAACACTTACGTGAAATACTTGGCGGATAGCTTAAACCTACCTATAAGTGACCCAAGCTCTACTTGAAATTAATCTTGTATTCTCGAAATAGACCAACCGGTTATACATTTAGTTTTTTTTTAATTATTCATGTTTATTACAGTTTAAATGAGAAGTCGTTTTTTTTTTCAAAATGGAATTCTTTGTCCAGAAGTTCTGGGATCTGTTTAAAATCTCATTGTCTTTTTTGTATTAACACTGTTACATAAATAGCCGAACCAAGATGGTAATTTTTGTTTGACAGTAGTAAAAGGAAATACAATTTTTTTAACTTGTGTATATGTATACATATATATAAATACATATACATACATATAATTGTGAAGAAGAGTTTTTTCAAACTTTATTGTCTGTAACATTTTATACTTCAAAAAGGTAATAGAAGTCCAGTTTTAACGTACAACAATTAAAATCACACGCACGTTAACTTTTTCTGGTTTAAAATAACAAAGTTTTGTGTCGTTTTGTGTCGGGGTGCAAAAAAATTAATTCTCATTTATTCTGTGTATTCAGTCGATTATTACGGCATCATGGACTCTTCAATACGCTTTGGTACTTTTAAACTGTCTTAATAGAATAAGCGTTTATCTGAAATTTACTTGATTAAATGGTAAATTTAGTTTCATCTGCTTTCTTCGATGTTATCCAAAGTACGAAATGTTATAAATTATATATTGAAAAGTTTTGGTATCTGTTTGAAATATCAATGTCTTTTTTTGTATTAACACTGTTACATTAATAGCCACACCAAGATGACACCTTTTGTTTGACAGTAGTAATAGTCCGGTCAATTTAAACATTCGAAGCTACATAACTTTCCATCAAACTGAAAATCAGTAAGATTGTTAAAAATATAATTAAAAATAAAATCTGAAATTTCCCCATCTTTCCACTGTATGGAAAAAAATTATTCAAGGTCAAAGATTAAATAAAATGAGTTTTTCGCGATTTTCAGCGAAACGGTAAGTTTTATCATAAAAATATCTCAGACAAAAATTTTAGATCATAAAATAATATACAAAAAATGTATCAATACTTTTTTTCCTACCAGCCACCGTCTTTTAGCAACTACAAAAAAACAAAACAAAACAAACTAAAAGCCGATTTATTGACACCTGATCTAGTAAGAGGAGGAATTTATGTACCTACGCTCTCATTTTTAGGTCTAGATTGACCGGACTATAAAAGGAAATGCAAATTTTTAACTTGTATAAATTTGCCTCTGTAGCTGTACAGAAATCTCAGTAGCTTTATTTGTTTATTTTTATTTCGGTCTCCAATTCGTAAGATCTGCACAGATATCCTTTTATATATACCTTACCTTATATGATTTCTGAAATCACCATCACAACATATGAATGAGGTATAGTGAAAGACAAAGTGGGCGGCAATGATAACATAGATTGAGTCTATCTATTACCGTGAATAATAAAATACAAGTTTGATAGCAGAATACGTGGATTTCAAAACTCAAACATTCATCAAAGCATATTAGAACTACATTAGTTGTAGTCGTTGTTAAACATATTATTTAGAACACCTTGAGGTAGTTACAAATCCTGTAATATTTTTCAAACTTTAATGATGTAGGAGGGATATGCTTATGTGGTTTGTGATCAGCGCTGTCATTACCAATTTACACTACATATTTGCCACTTTATAGCTTATTTCAAAGGTAAATAGTTTAAATTTCAACGATCCAATAAATTAGGTTAATTATTATTAGAGGTGACCCTTATTGTGAGGTTTAAGTAGGTGCTTTGTGTGTATTTGTAACATTATAATTATTTTAGTTTTAATTACCGAATTTAATTTATGAAGGTAATAAACTTTTGTCCTTGTACACGTAAGATGTTTTTATGAATTTAGGTTTTCTAATCAATGTAGGCTAGACGTAATTTATTAGATTAAAATTAAATTAGCACTCAGAGATCACAGATATTTGTAAATTGTATAATTTTTTTTTGTTCGTGTTAAAATTTTATAAACAGGTAGTTTATAAAAATAATTTGGAAGTTTAAAATTACTAATAGACATACGATGTAAACGATTTCTTAGAGAAAAATTGGTGCTTAACATGTTCATGTTATAAAACTTTTTTCATGTTAACGTTTTCTGAAACAAAATAAGAACTGTTGTTATGAAAAATGACGTTATTAATTTTATTCCAATGTGTATTTGACATACATAATATGATAACAAGGATCAAAATATACAACGACATATAAACAGCGTTGCGTGATATATAAATGGTCGTTAGTGCTACAAAAACAATTAATCAGATTTCTAATTATATTTACACTAGTTTGCCAAAACAAAGTTTAAATAATTTTTTATTTAAACAAACTACTTTCATTCACCAATTTTATAAATGTTGCGATTCAATTTGCGTAAACAAATTTTACGACCCAACGATTTTGATTTCAGATTAGATTTATGTTTCGGTTTATTATTTCAGTTAATTATTTTTAGCAGTAGCTACAAAAAAAAACATAGGCATCCAAAAACTAGTTTCAACTTCTAAAATTAGATAGAACATTATCAAAATACAATACATTATCATAATTAACAAAATACAATACATTATCAAAAACGTGTCATACACGAGTGTCGGATCCTGAATTAGACAGAGCCTTTTTATACTATGATAAACATATAACCTTATACATTTTTTAAAAAATCTATATTTATTGAATGTGCATTCATTGATGATTTATTGTTATTTACTTTCCTTTTATCGTTTTTTTTAGATTAAACAACAAGATAATATGTAAGAATTAACGTCTTTACAAAAATTAAAAAAAAATGTACTATTTCTGATCCTTCGATCTTCGAGCGAGCAAGAACTCAAAGTATTAGGACCCTGAGACACGGACCGACTGCTTCCTATCTATCTAACAAAGAGGAAGCCGAAGCTAAAGATTGGTTTAATATTTTCACAATTGCATTTGGTACATAAATACTTCGAACAAAAAGGTCTGACATTTAACAACATGTGACAGTTATTTTAAACCCAATTCGTACATTTTTTTTTTGTTATTTATACTAATTTTAAGAAAAAAAGAAAGAAAAATAAACTTGCAAGATAAATTGTTAAAATTAAGAGTACTTAACAGTTGTAAGACATGTATAGGTCAAGTTTATAGCAGAAATAATGATTAATTATGGTATTTTTTTTGTTTCTATTTCGTAGAAGAAAATAGGCCAGTCATAAATTTTGCGGTTTTTTTCATTTGTCTTTTTTATTTATTAGCCACTTATACCAAATCATGGCTTTAGTCAAACACATTTGTATGTATGTTTGTGTATATGAGTAGTCTCTAGCTAAATATTAAAGATGTCGTTTCGTTGTGTAAAATATTCTACACCACAGGCACGAGTCGCTAAAAATCAAAAACTTATTTACATCAAGGGCGTCACCCTTATAAAATTAATTTATATAATTTAACTTTTCAAAGGCAAATTTGATGCTGAAAAATTGTAGCTTATATTTTTGTTCGTCCATTTTTCAGTTCCCCTCCTGAAAAATGTCCAAATAACGAAATTAATTCCACGTTCCCGGGCCGAGATTAAATTAAATCGTTTCCTTGCGTCGCCCTTACGACTTGTCCCTTTAATACGCATTGTACCGATGAGAATTCATTCTGTTTTTGTCAGTTTCTGTATTCTTACAAAAGATGTAATAGTATTTTTGGAAGTCTTAATTTCGTGAACATACGGCAAAGCAGAATTACGTATCTGTCTTGAAAACATAAAAATTGGATTTTATCATTTTAATACTTAAAATAAAATACGCAAAAAAATTGTCGATTTAATACAATGTGTCTGAATTCTTAGCGATTGTTTGTAAATTAATCAGTATAATCTAAAAATGTGTATGAAAATCAAGTGATCAGCAATCGTTTAGTAAAATCAATTTATAAATTATTGATAATGCTGCTTTTGCTTTTAATCTCAGTTAGTGTGAAATAGCTGCCCAAATTAGACAGTGTCATTTATAATATTATAACAGACGTAAATATATTACTCATTTCCTCTTGGATTTCAGTTAAACGTTCTAATATAAGACCTAGACTCATTACTCTGACTACATGAATCATCTGGTCTTTCTAAGATTATTGTGATGAACTTGGGACGAAATTATTTCTATATCACGTCGTTATTACAATGTACCAGCCTTTCCAGCTGCTTTCTCTACTAATAATTTCTTCACTTATCCTTAGGGTCTTTACGTTTTATTTTTATGCCTTTTTTTATTTTTATGCCTGTGATCCATAAAATTCATGCAGGGATAGACTAGTGTATTCATCGTAGGCCGATTCGGTCGCGGCCTATAGGTCCATCGTGTTGCTGGACGAGGCGGGTAAATTGTTTGAGAGGATAATCTCTGCCCGCATCGTCCGGCACCTCTGCGAGGTGGGCCCCGATCTGTCGGACGCCCAATACGGGTTTCGAGCCGGGCGTTCGACAGTCGATGCTGTGTTGCGCCTGAGGGCCGTGACCGAAGAGGCGGTGAGCTGTGGCGGCGTGCTGCTGGCGGTGTCGTTGGACATCGCCAACGCATTTAATAGTCTGCCATTTAGCTGCATCAGGGAAGCACTCCACTACCACGGGGTGCCAGAGTACCTGAGGCGGCTTGTGGCAGACTATCTAGAGGACCGTACCGTCATGTACGAGGACCGAGATGGTATTCTGAGGCGGCGGCCCATGTCGTGCGGTGTTCCACAGGGGTCTGTCCTCGGACCACTCCTGTGGAATTTGGGATACGACTGGGCCCTTCGAGGTCGTCTTCCCCCCGGGCTGGGCGTAATTTGTTACGCCGATGACACATTGGTCACGGCCCGGGGGGCGAACTTTCAAGAAGCGGCGCGCCTGGCCACCGTGGGAGTCTCTTTGGTGGTCGGGCGCATTGAGGCCCTGGGTTTACGGGTGGCCCTAGATAAGACGGAGGCCCTTTTGTTTCATGTGCCCCGTCGTGGTCCACCCTCCGACGCCTCTATCATTGTCAATTCGGTCCTCGTACCGATTAAGGCCCAGATGAAGTATCTGGGCCTGATCCTGGATGGCAGGTGGCTCTTCGACGAGCACTTCCGACAGCTTACGCCAAAGCTGGTCGGCGCTGCTTCTGCCCTTGGGCGACTTTTGCCTAATTTGGGTGGAGCCAGCGTCGCGACGAGACGGCTATACACGGGGGTTGTCCGGTCAATGGCGCTGTATGGTGCACCGGTGTGGGCGGCGGCTCTGACCGCCCAGAATAGGGCTCGCCTCTGGCGCCCTCAGAGGATATTGGCGGTTAGAGCCATACGCGGTTACCGCACCGTATCGACGGAGGCGGCGTGCGCCTTGGCCGGCACTCCCCCGTGGGATTTGGAGGCGGAAGTGCTCGCCGAAGTTTATCGGCGGACGGCTGACTTCCGGGCGAGTACCGGCATACGGCCCCCGCCCGAAGAGATACGCGAGTGGCGAGAGGCCGCTCGTCGAGTCACGATGGCTCGTTGGTCGTCCCGGCTGGAGGCTCCACGTGCTGGCTTTGCCGCCGTGGAGGCTCTCCAGCCGGTCATCGCCGAGTGGGCAGGGCGGCAGCACGGGACCCTTTCCTTCCGACTGACGCAGGTCCTTTCCGGGCACGGTTGCTTCGGGAAGTATCTGCACTCGGTCGTCAGGAGGGAATTGAGTCCCGCCTGTCACCACTGCGACTGCAGTGAGGACTCGGCTCAGCACACGCTAGCGGTTTGTTCCGCTTGGGCGGCGCAGCGTGGGGTCCTCACTGCAGTTATTGGAGGTGATCTCTCGCTACCGGCCGTCATACGCTCCATGGCCGGTAGCGACAGTTGTTTTACCGCGGTCGCAACCTTCTGCGAAGACGTAATTTCGCGGAAGGAGGCGGCGGAGAGGGCCCGGGAGGACGATGTCCACTCGGACCCAATTCGCCGCCGGCATACCAGCGCCTCATGCCGCCTTGAGTGTGGCCGCGGGTGGACGGGACGGGTTTTCCCCTCCATCCGCTATAGTGGCCAGCCGCGAGGAGGCGACGTCCGCGTGTGCCGTACGTCGCCTAAAATAGAGAGTTTACCCATAGATGGGCAGGCGCTAGGAGGGATCTGGATGTCGTAATAGCAGCGGTTCCCGGATCCCTCCTATCTCAGGCGCAGAGTGGCACACCGTGTGGTTTTAGTCGGTCCGATTCCGACACACCACCCCGCCGTAAACCCCGGTGGGGTGACGGCTCGAGGGGTTTCCACACGTTAAAAAAAAAAAAAAAAAAAAAAAAAAAGTTTATTCATCGTAACATGACCATCTAGACAACTTAAGAAGTTACTTTTTATTTAATGTGTTTATTTATTTTGGGAATACATAATAAACAATACCATATTTAAATTTATTACATACATATAGATTTTTATGCTAGCCATTGATGAATAAAAATCATAGATTATGTAGATTATTTAGATTTGACACTTGGGTACTTAATCTTTATTACACTAAATAATAATAATAATTTCTTTATTGAACCAAGGATGCATACAATTTAGGTGCAAGCCCTGATTCCCAAACTAGCGTCAACTGTATGTTGGGAATCAGTTCCTTCCCAAAAAACAATGATACAATAATCCTTTACAATTAGCAAAAGTATCATTCATACACAGAAGTGTTGAAACATATTTACATAATAAATTTTGTTAATTGTGTTTATGGGTGTGTGTATATGTGAGTGTGTGAGTGTGTGTGCGTGCGTGCATCCATGCGTGTGTGTGTATGTGTGTGTGTGTGTGTGTGTGTGTGTGTGTGTGTGTGTGTGTGTGTGTGTGTGTGTGTGTGTGTGTGTGTGTGTGTGTGTGAGTGTGTTTGTGTGTATAATTATGAGTATTCGTGTGTCCTTTGACCTATTCGTGTATCTAGTTATGAGCATTCATTCGTTTAAAACCTAAACTAAGCCGTTACCCACACCAAACCTTCAACATCATCGTAGTCGAAACTCTTAAGCCATGTTTTAGTTAAATTTTTAATTTGGTAGATTGATAAATGTCTAGTCTTGTACTTTAAGTTAAGTTTATTATACAATCTAGGCGCAATGTTGCTATATCGCTGTTGTGCAAATTTGCTTTTTGCTCTTGGGATTGGACATTTAACTTTTCTTTTACCCGAGGTTTGGAGAAAGGGTACAGTAAGCCTTTCGTATTATATATTGATAGACTAGTATATTGATAGACGAACATCTTTCACACGCTTAAAACTTCCGTACACTAGATGAGTCGGGTGCTGGAATGGTAAGTAAAGGAGTACTTTATGTACTGCCCGTTGAGCTCTTTCTACCTCAATCAAGTGTGTTTTTGCTGCTGAGCCCCATGAACAAATGCAGTAGGTGACTAAACATTCAGCTAAGGCTTTGTAGGTTTGTATTAAAAGAGTTGTGTCAGGTATTATTCGTAAATCCTTGAAAACATAAATAAGCTTCCTAAGTCGACCACTGATTGTATTTATGTGTTTTTTCCAATTTAATTTGTCATCAATAATTACTCCTAAATATTTTATTGCGGTTGTTCTCAATAGCTCTGGACAATTACAACGTGCAGATAGTTTAGTAGCTGAACGATTGCACGGATGACAATGTATGCGAAGATTGAGTGTTTTTGGATAAGACGCCACAGTTTTACTGAAACACATAAATTTTGTTTTCTCGACATTTAGTGATAAAAGACTCTTTTCAAGCCAAGCTGTAATATGTGACATACCTTTTTCAGCTAACTGTCGTACGTCCTCCCACATGTCACTATGAAACAATACCACAGTGTCATCGGCAAACATTTGTATGTCAGCACCCCGAATCTCAGATTTACATAGGTCATTAACATATGCAAGAAATAGCGTAGGGCTTAGGCTACTACCTTGTGGAACTCCATATGACCCCACACAGGAGTTACTGGTATGGTTTTCAACTCTAACGCATTGGTATTTGTCTGTGAGATAGTCTTCAAACCATAAAAGCGCATTTCCCCTTATTCCTAGATTCTCAAGCCGAGACAATAGGATAGGAATAGAAACCGTATCGAACGCCTTCTGTAAGTCAAGGAATACGGCTAAGCATTTTTTACCCCTGTCAATGTTTGATACAATATTCATTGTAAGCTGTAATACAGCGTCATCAGTGGAATGATTGGCTCGAAAACCATATTGTTTCAATGCTAAAAGTTTGTTTTTCTCTAAGTAGCTTATCAAACGCTTATTCATGATTTTCGCAACTACTTTAGAGAGGGTACTCAACAATAAAATCGGTCTATAGTTAGTGGGTAGAGATTTGTTTCCTGATTTATAAATAGGATAGATAACCGCGTGTTTAAATATTTCAGGGAAAATGCCTTGTTCAAAACTTAAGTTGGTCAAGTAGGATATAGGTTTGGCAAGGTGGAAACAAAACATTTTTAAAATGTTAGGTGTTACCCTGTCCATACCTGGGGCACTATGTGTTTTAAGGCTAGTAATCACATCAATCACTTCTGCAGGATCCGTTAGGTGTAGTGCCATGGATAGCAGCGGTGTGTTCGTGGTTTTAGCCTTTTGAGCGAGAGTTGTCTCATCTGTATTCAAACTTTGCAGGATTCTTTCAGCGAGGTTTGAACCGACAGATGTAAAAAACTTGTTAACATCATCTAGTGATCTAGTTACGTTCGTGTTAATATTTAGCAATTCTACAGGCGATGTCTTATTCTGTTTTATATTACATAATTCTTTGATAGTGTTCCAAGTTTCCTTTATATTGTGTTTGTTTTTGTTTAGTTTGTCTGTGTAGTAATTTATTTTTAGCGTTTTAATTATCTTTTTTAATGTATTTCTATAACTTTAATATTCACCTTTTTTTTCTAAGTTATTTAAATCCGATTTTACTCTCTTGTGCATTCTATCTCGTTTACGTATACATTTTATTACACCTATAGTTATCCTAGGTTTCAAAGGATTGTTACGATTTGAAATCTTCTTAATAGAGGTGTTGCTGCTTACAAAGCTTTCTAATTTCTGTGCTAATATTATAGCAGCTTGATTAACGTTTGATTAAAATGATTAAAATTAATATAGTCACGTGTATTTCTCAGACAAGTAGGCAGAGCCAATTGCAGTCGTGGCACACTTGTCTGCCTCGTCCACAGTCATATATCACTGCATACATGCACATAACGGTAGCAAGCTGAAGAAAAAAATGTTAGTTAATTTTATTGCAGTTTAAAAGAAGCAAGATGGATAATAATTGTAGTGAGATTATTAATAATTCTCTATAAACGAGGTTAAAAACTATGTAGAATTAGAATAAAAAAGGTTTGTTTGCAATTTATTAAAAGAAAATTCAACCATTAGAAATTAATTGTTTCGGAACGAAAGTATGCTATACTCGTATCTAACAACGCTTAGGTAATGTTATACGATCAACTAGTATAATCTTTACATCCAAAACACATTAGCTTATCTGTTCATCTTTTATGTTAATGAGATAACTTTTAAAGCGATCGAATATATTTCAGTTAAAAGTGTGAGTTTACAATTTTAATAAAAATGTAAAACATTACTTTTATATTTAATCCTAAAAGTAATCTTCATTATGTTTATGCAAATAGAAAAATAAATATTATATATTTACAGTCTGGCTTGATATTTGTTACAATGTTTTCAGAAAGTCAATGCTATGTATCACAGCTGGAATTTATTAGATTAGCAAAGGCTATGAAATTTTGTATTTGTTTATTTATGTATCAGCAGCTATCACACAAAACAGAACATAGTATTTTGCTCAATTTGAAGTGGCGTATTATATGAGTGACGAAAAAGACGCGACGCGTCGCGATACAATGCAACATGATGCTCCACGAGTGTCCTATATGACATGGTTTCTTACGTGAACGACAAATACAAAGAGACACAACGTGATACGATACGATGCAATGGGGCACGATAATACGTGACAAGTATCTAACGTAATTTTGGTCACAACTTCTCAAATCATGGAGAAATACAGTACAGTTTTGCTTGAAAGGTTAAAGGTGTTTAAAGACAAAGTACAGACTTAAAAAATACAGTAAAAATACAAGAAGACAACAAACATAATATTTTTCATCACGTTCGTCGCGTCGTTTCGCATCGTATTCGTCACTCACCTAGAACGCCGCGTGAATCAACTATGGTCTGATCTGGTCGCCCACAAAATAAATACGCGTAAAGTCGCGTGTCGCCACAGTCTTTGTCGTTTTGTTAATCGCGTTCGATGCGTTTGCAGAGTAGCGTCACGTCGAATTTGTCGCTTACTTAGACACTCCGTTAGTACATAACTTATATAGGTATAGTTAAAAACGACGCAACATATTAGTTTGGGCTCGCCTTAAGTCTACCTCTGCGAGGTAGGCCCGGATCTGTCGGACGCCCAAATCGGTTTTCGAGCGGGGCGTTCGACAGTATAGGGCGACTTCTAGCCATCCTGACTTTAAGTGGAAGCAGGTTCCACGAAAGGATAGCCTGCACGAAGAACGAAGAGCCGACAAACCCAGTGGAGTGAGAAAGACAGAGTAGAAGGAGATTATTAGCCGAACGTAGGTTTCTGTTATGGTTATTGCTCAATAAATTCTGGGTTGTTAACTTACAAAGAAAATGTACATGAAGATGTTATAATTATTTTATATGTGTAGTGCCTATAAATAATGTTATGTGCAAATTATTTTAATATCTATAGTCTATGTATAATCTTAATTTGAAACTATTTTTTTATTGCAATTATAATTTACCTATTATGCTTACTATGTTTTACATTCAAATAGGTGCCTAGTGTGGAATGTTATAAAAACATGAAACACAATGCTTATCCCTGTAATTAACATAGTTATACGTGTAAATCGTGGTAGGAACCTAAGCTCTCATAAATTACACAAAGTCACAACACATGCAAACTGTGTTTATAATACACATATTTGAATGCGATGGAGGACTTATACAAAGCAAACACCTATTGTTTCCAATTGTAATGATATATTATGTTAATGTAGGACACGTTTTTAATATAATCTTTAGGTGTACGGTTATATGTTTTTTTAGTCTCGAAATTTTAATAAAATAAGATATTTTGAAAGATCTCGATTTATTTTTGACGCACAGTCAAGTCGAGTTGAAACACAGGTTACTTATATTGTTAAACATGATTCATCGTTATGGTAGTCGATCAAATAAGATCAAACTATGACATACTTAATAGAAGTATTTTAAAATTCTTCGAGAATTTTATAAAAAAATAAAGCTAACTGAATTTTCGATAGCTGAAGATGAGAATCACTGATTGCAACTTATGGTAATCAGAAAAGAAGAAGCTGCAGGAGTGAAATCAAAAAGAAGATCCCACTAGTCATCATCATCATCAATAAAACAGCCTTTTAAAAATCTATTGCTGGATATAGGCCTCTCCTTACTAATAAAGTTTTGGCCACACTAGCCAGACGGGTTAATATAAAGTTTGTTTCAAGTTTTCCCTTTCTTTACAGTGATATTTTATTGCATACTTTGTTTCCCTTAGTCACCTCTTACAATAGGGGTGGTGATACTCTATGTTCTTAATCCGTCACTATATGGACTTACTGGTTAGTTTACACTTAATTTGCCGATATTTCCATCCAATTCAGATCATTAAAAGTTACTGTCGACTAATAACGAATACCATTACCTGTTATCTGTGACAGTTTTCTATTTAAGGATTAATGATTCCCAATTTAGAGTTCTTAAAGTTTATGAAATTGTTTTAATAGATATCATAAAACTTTCGAATAATAAAATTATATTTTAGACTATCAAACTTGAGAGATATTTAATAATATTACCTAAAATTAATTCATTTATTACTTAAAATATTTATTACTGGTTTTGCAAATTATTTGTATTTTACAATAATTTAGTTTATTCAAAGCAATGTATCGGCAATGCCATAGAATTGCCAAATACAATAAACGTAGAAAATTGAACCAATTAGGATGAAAAGATTTCGATTTCGAATCGCACACTTACATTACTGACATGAACCCACTCTTATTAGTGAGATGTGTGCAAAACTAAAAGTAACAGTAACTAATCTATATATTTATACGTGAAGCAAAAACTTTGGAGCCTTTTTTACGAAAATTGCGCGGTCGGAGGAGTATGAAATTTGGCACACTTAAAGTTTATATGTAGGGGAAGTGCGAAACGCTAATATTTTTAATAATAATAATTATAAAGAACCTTAAATCAATAAATAAAATATTACACACATTACCATGCATTTAACACACACAAACAAGTATTTGTTACATGCATACATACTCTATGGTCAAATTGTTGCTTTTGTTTATCATTTTGTCAATAGACATACAGCACTGATCTAAACATAGATTACTGATTTATATATTTACTGTGGTCTTACTGAATGGCGAACAGAAAAGTTTTCTAAAAAATATTACTTGAAACACCGCTCGCTTATAGAAACTTATGTAATATAAGTTGTGTTTTATTATGGTCGAATTCCGATCACTAGGCGACCACTAGTTTAAATAAATCGCTGTAAGTACAGTTTGACATTTTAGATGTCTCACATTCTATTATTTACATATTCAACAAAACATAACTATAGAGATTGACACAATAAACCTATTTCATCTTTAAGCCACCATTATCTTCTCTATTTTGTTCATGTACCCTCAATCCTAGTGCATTTACTTATTCGTGTATTTTATTACATAAAACACTCAGTCTCCTAATAATATTTTAATAGTTGAGTTACTCGTAAGTTTCTGATGGTTTTTACATGGCTCTTTTATAGAACAATACCAACTTGAACGATCAATGCTACGTGATTTTTTTTTTTGGTTAAAGAAATGAAAGCATTTTTATACTACTTACTTTTCAAAACATTTTGATCGATCCTTAGGTTGTCTGAAACAGATTACTCGTAACAATTAGATCATCCTTTGTACATCACACATCTGACGTTTTTATGTACGGTACTGCTTTTTATAACGGCGCCCCAACGAATAATTTTCTATTTATATATCTGATTAAACTAAAGTAAATCGAATCATACCTATCTGTAACTGCAACCTGACAGTACATTCAAGAAGAGAACTTCATCGGCTTACATCTTTAGTCTTTCTCTATTCTATTTCCTCAGAACATGAACATTCGAGGATTTATTACTTTTTAATTTTGTTTATTATGAAATGTGGTTTTAAATGTCTGCGAATACGAGTATTATTACGATAAATTTTGAAGTTAGTAGCGTAGTTACAAACAATGATGATGAGCCAATTTCATCTTTATCACGTTTTTTTAGAATTCGTATAAATTCGTAATTTCTCAGATGTCTGAGTTATCCACTTACCGGTCGTACTTTCTGTAAGTAAATGATAATTTTCTCGTGGGTATAATATTGAAGTTCAACATCTTAATGAAATTTCTGTAGAGTCGTGAAATATGTATATTATTAAATAAATAATACATTATTAAATCATAGTTTATATATTATATTACGTTGAGATTTTGCTAAATAATATACTTACTTACATAAATAGCGTGAGTAATTCTTGGACCTCCCATTGTGAAACAGTACAACAAAGGTACTGAAGACTGTCTCACACTAAAGAGCTGGATACAATTTATTGTCTAATAATATAGCACCTCTCCAAAAACGAAGTAACATGAAGAAGTAATTTTAAACTTGTATCTCATGAGGCACTTAAGTTGTAGTTACGTGGACCAAATACACTATAGAGTCGATAGTTTATCGTTGTACATCAATTTAACGAACCTATGAACTTAGTTATTTACTACGCAGTCTTGAATATTATGCTTATAAGTTTCTCCAAACATGCATAGAGTAGTAGGCATAACACTATGCATAGATGTTGGGTACTGGGTATGAATCAAACACACATTATACTAGAGTATAGTATACACTTTTTAAGCGTTCCTCTGGTGTTAAACAATATTCATCGAAGTTCAATCTGGGCATCGTTGTTAGGAGACTGTTGTCTACTGTTGGACATAGTCCTTTCCTTAGAAAGGAAATGTTGACCGTCAATACACGGGTATGTGTGGCGCAAAAGGCACACCGTGTAGTTTTAGTTGGTCCAATTCCAACACACTACCCCGCCGTAAACCTCAGTGACGTGACGGTCCAAGGGGGTAACCACACATTAAAAAAAAAAGATTTTGTTTCATATTTTCCTACTCTTTGCAGTGATGTTGTTCTGTGTAGTTTACTCTCATAGTCGTCTCTTACGATACCTATGCGATGAATATAGGTGGTAATACTCTGTGTTCAAAAACCGTCAACGTACGAAATATTAAAATGTAGGAATCAATGAGAAAACGTTGATGTGTTACGCACGCTTTTGATTCGATGCGCACCCACCCTATGACCTTCAAAGGACTAAGTTAAAATACGTATGCTTATTACCGTGCATCCATACATTTTTTAACAATACCCTTGCTTAATTTCTGAATACCAAATTTCTACGATTTAAGAACCAGAACTTAAGTATTCCCCTTGCTATCGTGAAAATATCAGTTTTATCACAATTGGTGGTTAGATTCTAAAAACAACAAAAGAAGCATGATCCAGAAGATGGAGCCTGATTTAGTACATTTGGATCCATATTATTAGATATAATAAACAATGTTTAGAATACAAACCCTTACCCTGAAGATGGTTACCCATTCTATTTCGGTCTCTAGAGGGGTCCAACTGTCGTAATAACAGCTGATCTTAGATCTCTCTTGTCTCAGACGCAAACTAGTACACCCTGTGGTATTAGTTGGTCCAATTTCGACGCACGACCTCATCATAAAGTCCCTGTGGGATGACAGCCCGACAAGGTTTCAGTACCTTACAAAAAAGCATAAAATTAACAAAAAAGTAGCAGAATACAGTAAAAGGAATGTCTATGTATGTCATTATTTTAGCCTAAAGAAACTATTAAAAAAGGTCTCCACTCAAATACTTTTATACGTACGTATAAGTAACTATAGAAATGGTTAAACATAAAACACAAAAGACCGACAGTGCAAACTGCTTCAAAAGATGATAGGGAGCGTTAACTGAGTATTTTTCTACAAAAATTTCACATTCCAGTGGTTCGGAAAAAATAATGACATTTTTATGGTGATCGTAAAAGATTCGACCCGGAGGTGCTTAAAGCGTCATCAATGCAGTGCTTAGCGATAAGCCATTAAGGCCTTAGTAATTATGCAAATAAGGTTGCGAATCGATCATCACAATTTTATTTTTAATGGTAAACCTACCGCCTTCAAAGTTGCTACACGAGTATAGTACAGAATAAGGATGATTTTGACACTTAATGAGCAGCTTGACTCAAAATAACTGTGTGGCTTTAAATAAATAAATGAGTGGGTAGCGTATTGGTGATGAAATATATATTTGGAGGAATTTGGAGGAGGAGGAGGAGGAACAGACAAGGTAGATTCTTGAGTTGTTTTCTTACCACGTGTCTTTCAACTGCACTACAACTTATTTAAGGTAATGTACAAAATATGAAAGCTTAGGTTACAATAGTGTACAATAATTTGTTTATGTGTTACTTATCCGGCTAATAGTTTATGGTTTTTATGTAACTAAATGTGCATCGTATCTATAGCAAAAATAATATTTAACATATACATATTTGAACTATTTGAATAAGAAATAGGTTATACATAAGTAATATATAAATAATCTATTCTGAATGTTTTTTAGAAAAGAAAATGTTGCTAGCATCACAAACACATTTATTTCATATTATATTTACAGTCAGTAAATATCGTCTATATTGGCAAACTTTTTAGGTAAAATTAGATTCTCTATCGAAATCAAAAGCAGTGTCAAATTAAATTTAACAATTTTTTTCATGCTTACGTTTTTGCAAGAAGGTCATATGCTATTGATATTTGATTCATAGTTCTCTATACTTGTGAAAGAATTAAAAAGTAGAAACAAAAGTAACACAATCCATCAACTCTGAACAAGTCATCTAGTGCTGGAAGTCCTACGTTTTCCTTTCAGTCCACTAAATCTGAGGTAGTCCAGTCTTAGACTGACGTAAGACTTCAGTAATATACATATATCTAGAACAAATTTGATAGTTGTAACGATATCATCAAAGAAACAAGTATAAAACCAAGCATCAATGATTACTTTGCTTATGAGACTTAACACAAAATAAAACTAAAAGTGCAGTATAAAAACCACTTTACAGCTTGCCGGGAAGATATTTTGCGTCCCACAGTATTCATGACTCCATTCATTCAGTGTAGCTCCAGTTACAAATGCTTTTTATATTCTGTCTTAGCTGTTTCTATTTAAAACCTCTTTGTTGCTTTTGAATTACAAAGATCAAGATGTTTTAAGTTTTTTGTGACATTTTAATAGAAAAACTTGCTGTGGTAAGTTAATATTACTCTTGACATTAAAAGAAAGAGTAGATTTACAACAACCAGATAAATATTATACAAATAATTGTAGTGAAAAATTTTTTAGATATAACAGAATTGACTGTATGATTTACGAATGAGGAAAGATTTTTTTAGACAATAATAAAAGAATTTTCTAAGCGATAATACATTTGCAATAAAGGATAAATATTAAAGGATGAGGTTTAAGCCTGGAATATTAAATTTTCTTATTTTATTTCATAGAAATTCTTAAAATCTGGCTGATTTTTAAAGTATTTAACTAATGAGTTGTTGTACAGTGATAATAAATGTCCCTACATTTATTGAAAATTATTAATAAAAATGATTTAATTTCTATGTATTGCATATTTGTGATAAAGATGTGATGATGTACAAAAGAGTAATATATCTTAAATTAGGTGTAGCAGAAGCTTTCAATACAAACATACAAACTTACTACTAACTAAACAAGTATTGCATATTTGTGATAAAGATGTGATGATGTACAAAAGAGTAATATATCTTAAATTAGGTGTAGCAGAAGCTTTCAATACAAACATACAAACTTACTACTAACTAAACAAGTATTGCATATTTGTGATAAAGATGTGATGATGTACAAAAGAGTAATATATCTTAAATTAGGTGTAGCAGAAGCTTTCAATACAAACATACAAACTTACTACTAACTAAACAAGTATTGCATATTTGTGATAAAGATGTGATGATGTACAAAAGAGTAATATATCTTAAATTAAGGTGTAGCAGAAGCTTTCAATACAAAAATACAAACTTACTACTAACTAAACAAGTATAGTCTGACATGAGTAAAAACTAATAAGGCATATAAGTAGATTCCAGAAATAAAAAAATAAAAATATGAATTAACTTTAGTTCAAAATATGTAACTTTCAACTCAGTGCTCTTGCAAGTTTCAACTTGTGTTTGCTAGTTGATCTTCTGGACTCAATCTAACTTTTGTAAACATATTATGACCCCTTGATTAAACTATAGACTAAAGAACTCACTGGTGTAGGCAAATATATTCAATGACTATGGAATCATCAAATAAACTAATAATAAACTCCTGCTGTAAAGTAACACGATATCTAGATGGGACTTTTATTACAGGTGTTTGTAGGCTAAACAAAACAATACCCAATAATAATTGATTAACAGATTACTAATTAAAGACAACACTAAAACAAAAATAAAGAACCTCTACCGTTTACATAGGTCCAAATTCAGTATTCTATTCTGTACCGAATTACTCTTTCATCTAAAAACTCAAAGCAGCGGCTAGCAAGCAATAGTATCTTATTTATCCTATTAACGACCAACACAAAAATAAATAGATGACGGCTTTCAACTAAACATAATACTATAAAAATATAAGAAAGTATGATATTTCAAACGTATGAGAAATTTCTTACAGACCTTTGTAAAAATGCTTTACCGTAATAAGTAAGTTCAAATAAAATGAATTAACACATTTTTTGTCAAACAGCCTGGTGATTTATATATTAATTTAATTCGAATACAAAATGTAATTATATTTTTATACCTTCATTCCCTGTCCTGTTTTGTCAACCTAAATTAATGGAGCCTTCTTTTATTGAAAAGTCATTGATGTTTTGTTTGAGCGATAGGTTAATTTAAATTTTTGACAAAATATTCAACAAAGGTACACTGGGCAATATGTGGATATTTTTTCAATCTTTTACTCTGAATTGTAGTGTTTAAAGAGTTAAATTACATTTATATTAAGATTCTAATTTAAATATGTCCAAAGTTTCTGCATCAAACTATTTAAATTGTTGTAATTAATTATTGGCCACCATGTGACACATCTCTTCGTTTGCCCACTATCTCATAAAAGTGATAGTTTCTTCACGGGTATAATATAGATTTTAGAGAACACATACACAAGCAAATCAAAGTTCGCATCAAGAAATATGTATTTAGAAAACACTGTCGTAAAACTTTAAAAATAAAATTCAAATTCAGACAAATTCAATTTTTTTTGCAAATCACTCAAAAAACTATGTTACTTACGTTTATTTCACATTTATAAACCTTACAAATATTGAAAACATGAACAAGTTTAACTGAATATTATACCATTTTTATCTATTAGAAAGTTGTCCTTCTCGGTCTTTTTCGTTTTCGGCGATTATTTTGAAAGTATCCCTCAGGGAGTACATCTTAGAGGATGAAGTTTTAAGAGTATGAAACAACATTATCTTTCGTTAAAAGCCCCGTCATTTCCAAAACTGGACTTTTGACATGAAAAAATCTGTTAAGCTTGCACATAAATTTCCATTTTCCTTAATTTCTGCAAATAACTGAAAACGTTGTATATATTAATATAAAAAAATCTTATCCACACAAGAATATATGGTGTTAAGGTTTAAAAATTAAAAAAACCTTAACACAGGTTTAAAAATTTCGTAGAATAAATAAATAAAAGATTTTCGACCTTATGGTGGAACAGCAGAAAAAGAAGAGAATTTAGCTTTGTTTTCAGCAACAGTTTAAGTGCAAAT
Organism: Hypercompe scribonia; assembly: GCA_949316085.1. NCBI lineage: Eukaryota > Metazoa > Arthropoda > Insecta > Lepidoptera > Erebidae > Hypercompe > Hypercompe scribonia. The sequence goes on along the minus strand of OX438977.1, from coordinate 11,961,410 downwards.
GTACGAAAAGAGCATTTAAATCAATATCTAGGGAACATATAGAGAAAACATATGGAGAAAAAACATTTAAATCTCTAAAAGTAGTTATCGATTTGTAACTAAGTTAGTACTTAATTTGATTGCAGAAATTCTGTTTCATAACAAAAAGACCTCGAAACCTTTTAACAGAACCAAAGACCACTTTAAACCAAAAATCTTTTAACCTAATATAGATTTATTAGGTTAGAACATCAGGTCACATTCAGGACTGCAGTAGGAAGTTTATAAAATCCATCAATTTGTAAAAATATTTAGAGCATCAACGTTTCGTTAAAAGTAAATCAAACACATTTCAACGCGGACAATAACCAACGGTTAATTTCCTACCCCTTGCTTTCACTCGCCACTTTCTCTGCTAATCAAACCGTTGAGCTTAATATTTAAATCTTTCAAAATCACATCTGTGACAGCGTCGTGTACTGGACTTACTGAAAATATAGGATTTTATTAAATTAAATAAGTTCCGATTAACATATTCCAGATTGGATATCTTTTAAAGACTACACTTCTATTTAATTTTAAGCAAAATATGAATAAGTATGATGTAAGGACTTTATCTACTGTTTAATATCTAAATAAATTTTGTTCTAAAATAATTTATTATAGCAACAAAATTAAATGAGATGTAAAGCCTATATCATATCGGGAACATGTAGACAGACATAATTCGTGATAAACTTATTTTCTTTTAAGTACTTCTTTGCAAACATTAGATTTCATTTCGAAATTTCTGAATACTCACAAGTGATTCGCAATATATATTAGATTTACCAATTGGTATATATATCGTATTCCTCAATATTATGAAACTTTTATGAGAATGAAGCAAAAAAAGTACTTAAATTGAATACTCGCTAGGCAATAACATATTTTTTTATCTGAGAATTGAAACCTCACCATTACTGCGGCTAATATCAGGATCAAAAATGTTATAGCTTAGCGGAATACCGTTTTATACCTGAATCTATTGTATTATTTACTGTGACATGTTGAAAATTTATTACACTGTTAAGTTTAAGATTTATGTCATAACAGACTTTTTAATTTGTCAACAAAATACTGTCAATAAAAATCATGTTCACCAATTGCAAATTATAATCAAACGTAAAGAGGTTTATACCGAGAAAAGTTAAAAAAAAAAGTTTCTGTGTTTCCATGTCGAATAAAAAATATATCAACAATTTAAGAACGCTAAAAATTGCAAAAAGACAAACAACTATTGTTAAAATATTTGTAAATTTATATTTGGACGATTATAAAATTTTCACTGACAATGCAGAGTTGATTGTAATTAGTAAAACACAATAAATCATAATTTGTAAATACACTTTTATTGAAAATAAAACTAAAAGGTAAAAATTATTTTCAATAAATGTAATTAAGGGATAGTGTGATTGGAAAACAATGAATTTCATTGTAAAAAAGTGTGGGGTGCTTAATGTCAAACTTTTATGTCTATTCTACTTTTTGCTTTGGTTCTCTTTAAAAACATGTTTTATGGAAACTATCATTCATCTTTCTTTCTTTACTAATAACCAATGAACAATCGACTGTACGGTGTTATCATATGACATACATGAACACGATCTACTAAGTAGTTTTATAAATTATCTAGTAAACTAACCTTTTTTTTTCATCTAACGCATCATCATTATATGGCACTTTCCCTGTCAATTTCGAACAATCAAGTGATTCTACCCAAATACCGTCCAGACACCTTCCGTGACTGAGTGCTTCATAAGCTTGTCCAGAGGCAAATAATCAAGAACTTAAACAAATGACGACAGGATCAAGCATAGCATTTTATGAACAGTTGACGCCCATTTCAAGATCAAGGACAGCATTCGTCTTCCAGCGGTATTTAGGAGACTATATCGACATTGATTTAATAACATGTATACTATACGTTTCAAAAGTGAAAATCAAAATAAAGGATTTCGATTCATAGATATATACCAAGCTAATAAAAGCGTGTTAAAAAATCAATAATACTGAGGATCCTGGTACATATAATGGAACAAACCAAATAAATTATAATATAATTACATTGTCATCGGTCCTTGAAAGAATTGTTTCAAGGACCGTCTGTATGGTAATGAATTAAGAATACGTATTGTTATTACCCCTATTCATCCAATGGCTGTCGTAAGAGGCAACGTAGGGAACAAACGGTTCAGGAAAACATCACTACAAAGATAAGGAAAACTTGAAATAAATCCTGTTCCAACTCACCTGACCAGCGAGGTGACGAGGAGATTTTGGCCTGTGTCCAGCAGTGGATTGTTAAAGATTGTTGATGATAATGATGGTCAGTCCTTGATAAATGTGCAAAGTAATTTGAAAACGGAGAAAATCACGTTCAAAGACTCTATTACATAGATTCATAGATACACACCAAACTAGTAAAAGTGTTTAAATAAAACTTAGCAGCGTGACAGTTTTCACAACAAAACACGAGCTTCTCCATGACACATTCTTTATTGATATTTTAATGGTACTAGTTAGTAATTGGATAACAATTAAGTAAATTATCAAATCAAATTTATGTGATTCGATATAAGACTTCATAAAAAAAAAACTTAACAATTTTTTGTTTTGTTACTTTAGATAAATTAGTTTTCACGTCCAGTGCCATTTACACTTAGATAATATTACAAGGTTAACTATTTTAAAGCTTTTTTAATTAATTTATTTTTAATAAACCGTGATTCTTGGAAGAGTATTTCTAATCTACCGTCATATTAATCAAGCGTGTCGCAATAGGGTGTATTAGCCACATTGCAGCGTCCCATAATACTCTTCCATCCACATTATTGAAGTGAATCTGTTACTATCTAGTCAGCAAATTTTAAATTTCGCTTTGCTTTTAAATTTTAAGTACTCTGAAAAATTCTATTACAATCTACTTGACCTAAAAGGGAAAAATGAAAGTATATGCCAGGGTCATATATTATGATTACTTTATTTTATAAAATGGGAGATTGCTTTTTTTAATTGCTGTTACGTAGACTTTCAAATTCAGACATTTTTACTTCACAAATTTATAATGCAACATAAATAGTAAGTTTTTATTTTAAAATTACAGCAAAAAGAAAAATAATGTTACTTAAAAATGGAACTATCTAACAATCCATTGTGAAACTTCGCGTGATAAGTCAAACGCATAAATATATAACAACTGTTATTTGAAGGAAAATCAATAATACACCCCGTAATTAGAGGTGATAACTGTTTGTATTGGGGTGGCGCTAAAAGGCTGTCGTATTTTAAAAGTGGATATCCGTGTATGTTAATGTTATAGTGTAGTTAAAGGTAAAGTTGTTACATTATAGATTAGACTTATTGTTGATGCCCAGTTGATGAAAAATGTTTTTTTAGAGAAAATATTGCAGCTAAAAAAGTAGCAAAATATATTTTTACACTCTATATATTTTTGTCGATCTACCTATACATTTTTACATGTATCATATTAAGACTGCTCCAGGAGCTTATATGTGTTATACATAATAACATGGCTAGAGATCTAACTCGAAATCTAATATTGTTCATATTTCATCTTAAAATACTACCAAAGGATTTACTTTTTACTACCTTTTCATTGTAATATATTAAATTTCAGCCATCAATAATAAAAGAGATGAAACATTTGCTATATACATACATTTACAACTACTACTACACTGCTATTACTACGTACTAATACATATATCCATTTACAACTACCAAATAAAATTTTCACAGTTATCTACAGTTAGTTTTGATTTAGATAAAGTAAAATTATTATATATAACTCTCTTAAGAACAGTTTGCGTCTCAGGAAACGAAACTATCTCTTCCAAGTTCACACAAATATACATTGGTACACCTCTTCGAATATTTTTTCTATTTCGCTAGAAACGTCAAAATTGTGTCCTATCTACAAGAGAAGAGACAGAATGTATTAAGTAGTAGAGCCACGCTGATTTCAGTACGAACGAGTCGGTTCGACCGAGGTAGTAGTACCTTCCTACAGAAGATCAACCTAAAACGACAACACCCGTGCCGTCGTGTTTCGTTGGTGAGTGCAAGACCGGAGGCCCATTGATGCAGGCGTGACAGTTATGGTGGTAACTATGTGAGCCTTACACTGCCACGATGACTGTCATATCTTTTATGTCCTGGAGCAGGGCGTGAACTGCATTGTCTGCATTTGCAATAAGTACGGTGACCACAACTCTTGGATTTTATTGATGCTTTCCAGTGCTAGTGTGGGCGACTGGGATCCCGTAAAGGGCCATTGACCGCACAACTCCCGCGAAGTCTTCTGCAGGAGTCATCGGGTCCCCTCTGTTAGGCAGCAGCCGCACCAATGCCCGTGCTACTCTTAACAACTTTAGGACCTGACTTCGAAAATGAGTTCCGAAATCCCATCGGCCATCGAGTACGAGCCCCAGATAACTCATTCAATGCCGATGCGAGAGTCTCATATTATGAGGGTGGAACGATCCGGTGGCTTGTTCCGAGGCCTATGAAAGAACAAGGTCTCGGACTTGTGCAGAGCCACTTTAAGACCCAGCCACCGGATTCGCTCCACGACTTGGGCTACCCTGGCCATGGTCCCTAGGGTTGCCTCACTACCTGAGGCACACCAACCTGACGCTACCAAATAGTGAGGCGCTATTTGACAGAGGTAGAGAGGCACTCAGTGATATACGAGTGCCTCCCTGAAGCAACTCCAGGGCAAAGTATTGAACTCATTGGCAATGTCCAAGGACACCGCCAATACTACTTCGCCCCAGGAAACTGCTTCCTCCGTTAGAGTCTTCACACGCATGATCACATTCACGATAAAGCGCCCCTGACGGAAACCATACTGCTTCTCCGCCAGATCCGGCCACAGCCTGAAGAGGTGCTTGACGAGGCGTCGTGAAATCACTCTTTCAAAGAGTTTGCATGCCTCGTCAAGCAACACTATGGGCCAGTAGGCAGATGATGAGTCTGCCGAGTGCCCCTCCTTTCGGATGAGGACCAGTTTCCCCGTCTTCCACAATTTCGGAAACTAGCTCTGCTCGAGGCATGTTGCGCAACTTAACCTAAGTATTAACAAAATTATTTCACACAATTGTCCCTTTGAACTTGATTGTAAGTGTCCACGGCTAGAATGTTTAAATTTTAGATTGATTGATTAAATTTGATGCGGGTGCCAAAAGTGTTTAATTTTTCTATAATACAAATATTTCAAATATGACATTACGATCAATTAAGATTATTATAATTTATTGTGAAAATAAATATGTTAAGTAGTAATATTTATTCAGAGCCTATTTTATCAGATTGAACAGCCGCAGGTCGTATATTTTTAAAAGAACAAAAACTACATGTAAATGCTTTCCTAGGTCACCACCAATCACTTAAATGAAGGAAGTTATTCAGCTCTTATCCAGAACCGCACAATAATTACTACTATTCAGTTAAATTGAAAGCCTTAAATGAGAAAGGCTATTGTTAGCAGTTCTTTTGAATAAAGCACTTAATTATTTTTAAAGAAATATCTGTAAGGTTTTGAAACTATTCTATGTTATAATAGTTTCGAATTTAACAATGATTTTCTTTTATATAAATTAATAACATTTTATATATTGGAATTAACTAGTGCTTTATATTTATAATTTTTTGAGTAAACTTACCAATTTTTCATTTATTTTTAAGGCATCATAGCAAAAATTTCCGCAAAACTGTTAAACGTTAGAATTGTAACACAAGATATTAATATGTGTATGTCTAGGTAAAGGTGTTATCCTATATTTAATATTCTTAAATTTTAAAAGTGGTGACCTTTCTAGCCTATCACGTAAAGTTTTACCATGATCGTCTGTCTGCTCTTTTGACCTCAATTAGAACACTCTTTAGATAAACATGTTTCACACACCCACGTGTTATACATATGCTATTAATTTTGAATACTATAATCGTAACTAATAATCTTAAGTATATGAAGGAAACGTCTTCTTTCTCATTTATGTCATGCGTCAAGGTTTTATTAAATATTTGTTTTAAGGATATTATAACATTGCAAAAAAAACTTGGATTTCAAAATCGTTTTGTGACTTCCCTTTTCGATTTAAGAGCTGTTGTTTTTGTAGTAACGACTAAATTACCTTAATTCAATGTAAATATTCAAAAGTAATGTTCCATCATTATGTTTACTTATTTTGATTTGAAAAGCACCAGGAACCGATAAGTTTGCATAATTGCATAATGTATTGATCAGTATACTGAAACTAGTCTACTATGATCCTAGTCGTATGATAAGGAAAGTAGGTATGTACTCGTACATTTGAATTGATTTAAAAATCAGAATTATTTAACGTCTTGTTTATTTTCACTTTACTTCTCAGTCATAGGTTTGTACAGAGAACAGAAAGTGTTAGTGGATAGTAAATGGAAGACGAGAATGAAACAAATCAGGTGTAATTACTCGATGATAGATAGACACAAGAGTACCTAATCTCATTGTCTATTTTTCAAAGTGTGTACAATAAAGGTAATGTTCATCGTTTTAATAATAAAGAGGAAAAAAATTACACTATTTTGTTACACATAACTGTCATGAAATATTTCTGTATTACTCTATTAAATATTATATTTAAGCTGGTAATTTTTTAACCACTGCATCCTTGTGCCTGACATCTAGAAAGCACGTTTAACAGATTAAAATCCACCACAAAACGATTGTCGTTGTGTATCTGAGCACACGAACTTAGGTTTAATTCAGTCAAGTACTGAGTTCAAACTTGAATTGAATAAAGTCGATAACAAGGGTAGAGAGGTTGTTTTGTTGGGCACTTCGTTTCGGTCTTCTTGTATTCTGTGATTGTTGTTTTCAATACCCACACGACAACAGCATTTAAATTTTATACTATGTAAAATCCTTGTTATTATTTCAAACATTTGCTTTATTAATATTACATAATTTCTGATAATAAAAAAGAAAATTATTTAGGTACCATTGTCAACAACGAAAAAGATGGTAGATGCATACATTTTGTATTGTTTTTTTTTTGTTTACTATATCAAAAATTTGCCAAAGTGACTCTGTCTGAAGGAAGGTATTAATAGAGTCCAAGAGTTATGATCACCATACTCGTAAGTTGTGTAAGAACACAAACAATGCAGTATGGCGACCAACACTATGTCGACCTAGTGAGATGCTTTTTCACGCCTCGCTTGGCGACGTAAAAGGCATGACAGTCAACGTGGCAGTGTAAGGCTCCCACATTTACCACGATAACTATCACTCCTGCATCAAAGGGCCTTCAGTGTCACACTCACCAACGAAACACGATAAGACGGATGCTGTCACTTTAGGTTAGTCTTCTATAAGTGGATAGTACTGCTTCGAAGCCGAGCCGGCCCAGTCATACTGAACTTAGTGTGACTCTACTACCTTCGGTACATTGATTTTCAATAAAGGGTAATCCCACTTAGCGATTTGTGGTACTTTAGTTTATAAAGCTAAAGCTCAACACTATTTTTGAATGTAATGCCTTATAAAGTACTTAAAAAATCAAACGCTACGACCTTCTTGGAACTCTAAATCAATACTATAAGTTATAGGTCTTAGAATCTGTGAGTCAACAGAGTACCAATCTTATTTTAAGTTTTTTAAAAATGTAATATTTCGATATATTTCAGAAACGTAAGTGTGTGTGTTTAAAACGTTTGATGTTCACAGAGCAGTTTATATTTACAAATTATCTATTTCAAAACATCACTATACTTAAATAGAATTTTTAAATGGCATCATATTTTTACATAGTATGCGGCGAAAATAAATTTACTCTCTCCCATAAATCGCAATACAACACCAACTGTACACAAACAAGGGACCCACAGCTAACAAAAAATACTCATTTGCACTCAAACACACTACAACTGTTGTACTACGAGCGTCAATCTCTCAGAACAACGATCGGTATGTATTGCGCACAGCAAAAGAGTAAGCGATTTTTTTCACTATTCTCGTTTATGGTAAAGTTTTTTTAAATTATAAAAGAACTGTATCATGAAAAAAAGTAGAGAGTAGACACTGGATTGGAAATTTTAACCCTTTTATCTTTCAAGGCCCTATTAACATTTTATTATTTTTATTGCAAAAATACATGGCATTGAAATCTTTAAAAACAACTACCAAGTTTATTTTTTAAAAGAAAACATACAATTATTTTAATTATAGTCGTACCCGTGTATAATTAAATTTATAAAATTATTTTTTCTATTCTAATTTATAATTTATCCTCATAGTTCATATTATTATTACATATATTGAACCAAATAAGCGTGCAATGTGCATACAAGTACTCTTTGAGACCTCGCTCCCTCTCAGCAACTTTAGAATTGCTTAACACTTAAAAACGAATCTTTTACCATTTCTGAAACGTCACTCAATCGTCTGTCACTTGGTTATTTTATTGGAAATAATATTTATTATATTTTTAATGTCCATATATTTTATCTTTATACTTGCACCAACTTCTAAGTTCTAGTAGGTCGAGTAACTCGCTTCGAGTACCCATTTGTCCGTCACTGACCGTTTCAAGAGCCTACCGAGTGTTGTCCCGTATATTTGTTTAGTTCAGTTCACTGGGGGTAGATAAAATGGTAACCAACTTAATTGCCACTATTAACATACATACTTTATAGAGCCTAAAGTAATTCACTTTGTTTTAAAGGTTATTGTTATGGCCAGTTTAATGAACGCTGTACTGCGAAATAGTTTAATAAATGTGTAGCTCTCACTGCACTGTGATTTTAGTAAAGTATTATAACAGTTTTTTTGATTTCTTATACAACTTTATCATTAGAATTAGGAGAGTCGAAGGAGAAGCATTTTAAGAGAGAGAGAAAGATCTAAATAAGGATTTAGAGAGGACTTGCTTCTCCTTCGTATACCAAAATAACTAATTCCTAATTTTTAGTCAGTTTCTACGAGCATCACTTCTATTTTACATGCTAGAACGTAAATAGTGTTTCGTAGGAGTTTCATGAAACCGTGTCAACGACTTGATACCACGATCTCACAGTTGATCGGCCATAAGCAAAATTCTTTCATTTTTTTACCAAATAAGTGAGATTAACGGAACCCAGATCCTCATCTCCTTGAAGCTGGTAGGAGGAATCATAGGTCACACATGTGATACACCCTTAAGTTCGTGGACAGTACGGCTACCAAACTGAGTTGCTTTCCACAAATATATTCAGATATCATCACAGTAATGTTTCTGATTACTTAGGGTAAGATTATTGCCACATGTCTAATGAACAAATCTTTACTGTCAATTTATCTCTCTGGTAGCCATCGTCTCATTTACCTCCGTATACCATAAAAAATGAATTTTATTATTAGAATTAAAGATAATCTCTATAATTCTGTGTATCTTAAACAACGTGTTTATAAAATTTCTTGATAATTAGTTGTAAAAGTGTTAGAAATAAATAAACTGAATTGCGCCTTTATGCTTTAAGAAGTTAGATTTACTACCGCTCTAGGAGGATAAAATGTAAGGTTATTAAGAGTCTCCTCTATATAAAAGAACTTCTACTAATCGAATTAAATAACCTTGTACATGTTTAATATTGATTTTATTTTTCTCTAATACGTAAGTTTACATAATACATTATTTAATGTAGGTGTACTATACCGTGAAAACGTTCCAACAGTCAATCTAAACTTAGTGAAGGTTCGTCTGCAGATGAATCAAAATATTCTACAGCTTGTAATATATCGTACCTTTATCCTTCACTAAATAATTGTGATATTTTAGTGGGAACTCTATCAGGTGCTATGCTTAAGGGAATTTTCTCGTTTCGTTCTATCCAATTTAGATATAGAAGAAATTGTTTAAGTACTCTACGTGTACTGTTAGTTGAACTCGAAATTCATTCGATAATTAAAAACTTATTAAATTATTAAGGGCAGTAATTTTATACAAGAAAATCATTTTTTTATAAAATAATTATAATCTACAAAGAATAACGTACACAGAGATGCTTTTATACTGAATTACCAGAAATTTATAAAATGTAATAAATGACTATTTTTTTACTTATAATCAAAATGGTTTTAGTTAAGTAGATGTAATTTCTTATACAAATGGAAATAATCTTAGTCTAAGTAATCTAAAATAAATAATTCAGGTAATCGTTCTCTAACGACCAGAAAACAGATCCCTAATAACAGTATCATCATCACCCTATCACAGTCCACTGTTTGATAAAGGCCTCTCGAAATTCACGTTACTTCCTTCGATCTTCGACTGCTAGCATCCAGCTCCTACCACCCATCGTAAACCATCAACCCTCCTGTCCTACGGACGGCCTACACTAAGTTTTTTGTACTAAGTTTGCCGAGATGCGATCTCCAGTCAAGAACACGTTTATCCCAATGGTTATCGGTTCTTCTGATGACAGCATACAACAAGAGAAATATAGTACAAAAATAGTAGTACTTGGTATCTGAATGTCACTGTAGAGATTCTTTCCGTTCGTGGGCTGTATTCCCCCAGTCTGTTATAATATTACAGAGAACTAGTAACAAACGAGGTTGGTATGGAATACATTTAATTTCAATAAAAATAGAAATAGGCAAACCCTTTTACAAAGATTTCTACATTTACTTGAGTAATAAAGTATATTATTTCTGTATATTTTTTAAAAGGTAGAAATAGAATAAAATCCTACAGTTTTATGTAAATTAAAAAACCACTGTAGAATAACCTTGGCGTATTCAGAAGCTTCAGAGCGTAGGTAAAACCCTCTGCCTTTCAATCTTGTTATTTGAAGGAATCTTAAGCTTGATTAGTATATAAATATTAGTCTATAGTTACATCCCTTAGCTGCTGAAATATTTTTTAAACTTAACGAAAGTCTCTCTCAGGTTTAGTATAGTGTTCTCATACGTAGAATAAAAGACTGTTTATCTCTATCAGGCCGTGGTCATTACTACCGGTGAAATATAATGGAACATTATAAGTGGGATAGTAATAAGTAAAGGTAATTTGAAGTTTTTATTCGATAGTGTATCGATTTGACAAATCTTCTGATGGTAGGTGACTACCACTACCACGGAAGAAATAATAATTACTCCGGTAATTTCACTCACTCTGTGAAAAGCAACTGAAAAATTGCTGAATTCCGAGTCTATGATATCGAACCGTTTAAGCTCATTTCAATATAATCCTTTATCAATATATAGAGTAATTGTAAAATTTATTGCCGAGAAATACGACATTCCATCTTTTTTACATTCATAAATTATTTCAGTTTTTATTTAACTGACTACACGGATGGCGTAGTGCTTTAAGTGGTCGCCACGTCGCGCTCTTCTGCTAAGTATTGTGAGTTTAAACTTCACATGGGACAACACTGTGTGATCTACAAACTGTTGTTCTGAGTCTGGGTATTCTATGTGTCCATTTGTTTTATGTCTATAAAGTCCCCTGCGATACAGAATATATTTATAATGAAAGCATTGTTTTCTTAAAAAGCAACAAAAAAATATAAACCTTGAATCACCATACAGCGTCACCGTACACAAAATACACGGGCATTTCTCTTTTCATAGCCATTGTAGTTTCAAAACACATAAATCTCGTCGACGCAGCAACGAAAAAATGTTTAGATCTATGCCGATAAGTTATTGCTATTGTCATACTAATATTTATTTATATTTTGTTTCTTGAAATATTTGCGAGTGATTTTAAATGTTTAATTTTTTTTAGTTTACTTAATTCTTCGTAATTCTCACTTATTTAAATAAACTGGTGAATAAATTAGTTGAAATGTGACTAATAGTCGTCCACGAAATATAGACACCACTTGCTATTCCGTGCGTATTGACGTATTTAAATGATACATAAACTTTAAAGATCTGAAGAGAAATTTAAATCATTGATCTAAAATGTATATTATTTAATTAATGTATTAGACTTGAAATTCTTTTTATTTTTCAGTGAATATATCAAATTAAATACAAAGAAATCGACAAGGTAATCAATAAGTAAACAGAAATATATTTAATGAAATTTCAGAACATGCCAGTCATATTGTCAGAACAGTTTATTAAATAATAACATTAAAGTTATATTAGTATAAAACAATAGAAAGGAAGTGAAATTATCACAAAATTGAGCATAATTTTTTAATTTATTTTTTCTTTAACGTGTATCGCTTTATTTCTACAATTCATAAAATCAGTAGTCCATATGATCTCGCCCACCGACCGAACAGATGTTAAATTCCTTTTTGAGTTTTTTTTTAGTAAGTTTTGCTTCCTTCCAACTTTTTTCCCATTTCAACATAAGTATATCTTGTATAATGTTATGAGTATACCTATAACCGCAATCTGAAAACAAAAAGTGATCAAAAAGATCAATTATAGTCTATCTAACAATTGTAATCTATCTAACTATCAATCAGCCTTCGAGAAAATAAAATCAATATGAGTTTTACAGTTTAACATAAAAATTCACTCTAATTTTTAATAATTACAATGTAATATGGGGTACTCATGGAACGACTATCAGTTCGCGATTATTCTGTACAAATACTTAGTAATTAAGTCTAATAAGAGGTTGTATTTTGCATCGTATTTAACAAAAATTGTAAATTACACAGTCTTTATAAATAAAAATTAAACTTAACAGAAACAGACACCTTTTTCATCCGCTTCTAATCCAAGTACAAACGAGAGAATTTAATTAAAAATATTAATATGACACGTGGAATTGATTTTTTATTTAAAAATTTGCAGAGTGATGACATTAAAATAAAATTTTCGTACTTTGTCATACTGTAAAATGCTTACAAAAGTAAACTAGTAATTTGAGAGCAGGTGAACAATTTTCAATAGGCTCTTGATGCACTTTTATAACAAAAAATATCGTTATTCATGAGGTATCTCTAAATAAGACTATCGGTCACCTACCAAAAAGTCGGCCCTGTATGTTAATCAGAATACTACAAAATGATTTTTAAACAAATGCATAATTTTTTTTTAACCACTTTGAGATTTTAAGGAAGTAATATAGATACTTAACGTACAATCTTTTAGAATGTATATCCGATAGTTATTCGGCATAACTATCGTATCAATCAACCAATATACTTTATTTATACTTACATTTCAGTCACTATGACCTTTATGAACACTCTGAATCTCTGAGGACAACACAAAATATTTCAACTTGTGGAAGATGAAACCCCACAATGCCTCATACATTCATTTTGGCGGCATTACCCTGCAGTAAGCAAAGAGGGACGGCCTCTTCACAAAATTAATACACCTACACAAATTAATTAAAAGACCTCCCTACGTGCTCTGTACCTATACGAAGCATAAAGGGCCAGAAGTATCTAGGTTAGAAGGGTTTTGTTTAAGATACGACCCTAAAGGCGCTACTCGTGTTTACTGTCGGCATAAGATCACTTTGTATTCGAACTGAGCGCTATTGTAGGTATTTTTATAAATAAAATATGTAATATTCTAGCTGGTAATGGTTGAAGTATTAAATTGGGAATAGTACTGTATGGGGCTTTTAACAGTTCAGCCTGTAAGTTTTTGATACGTGTTTGAATTACATTCTAACATTTTAAACTTTTTAAAATATTATCGTGAACTCTGAATTTTCAAAAATGCTATCCAACGAGTTTCGATAAAAAATTGCTAGGAAACAATTTTGTTATCTCACTTTATATACAAAGTTGGTGTTCCAAAAAATATTTTGCCATTTCGAGGCCAAATTAATATGCCGATTGAATTTCTGCAGTTTAAGTAGTGTGAAAGAACGGATGCTATACCCCTCCAACACAAAGGGAGCAGCCTTCGACTAGGCGAGGTGACCATGCTTTGTGGGCCGCGGTCGATGTTGAGATGTTGTGTATGCGGTTAGCGCCACGAGAATTTCTATATCGCGATACAGAATTAGTAGTTGCTCTATAGTTCATTAATCTGTAGTTAGATGTGTCTTCAGTAGATAGCGCTGTACTATGTCTTTTTGTTTGCTCTATATGTGAAAGTTAAAACAGTAGTATTATTTCTGGGTTGAAAGTCTGACTAAAAGAGATTTAGAAAAATAATAAAATTAGTAATTTTATTCTGGATAAGGCTTTCAACAACTTTAGGAAATAGTCATAAATTGGACGATATTTTAGTTAATGATTTGTTTTCAGAAGAAGTTGTACTACAAATATATTGATTACAGGTATATTGATCAAATTTTGATTTCTATGTACTAATAATTAATACGATGTTATGTCTATACTGTAAATTAGATTAGAATATAGTGTATATACATATAATAGTCTTAAATCGCCTGAAGTTAGTTGGCCAAATTTTCCACGTACAACTTCACTATTATTTGCGTAATTAGCACAGTTATATATACTTAACTATAGACATAAAGCTCAACAAGCAAAAAAATAACTAAATAAAAATAAATTTGCTTTACTCTAACGATGGAATCCAAACCAAACAATTCTTTCATCCTAAATATCTCTGACCCGTAACCGAAAAGGTACTGAGAAAAATAAATAACGAATTCGAAAGAAAATCAAGGCTCCTTGACCTCGAAGTAAGGTACTGCTCGCATTAAGCCTGAATTTTGCCAGCTGTCTAAATATGAATAAACCGATCGACCGTTGTTGACTTTCTAAGTGGTTACGTCTGTAAATAGTTCACTTTCTATTAAATATAAAATACCAAAAAAAACTTACAAATTTTTGTTTTCCTTGACTCCATTTTTATTGTTTTGGGTTATTTGTTCGAGTTTTCTGTCACATTTCACTTTGTTTATAGTTGAATTAACGTGGAATGGACTGATATTCCAGAAGATAGATCTTGATAGATTTTTGTTTAAATAAAATACCACTAATATCCAAAAGAATACTCTGGTTATATATTATTGCCAGCATAGTAATATATTATTTTTGATTATTTACATTAGCTCGAAAATGTTAAATATCCAAAACTTCAACCTTTCAAGAATCTGACATGCCTCATTCACAGACAGAGCTATTTGCTTCGATCCTTAGTGGGCGGAAATTAAAACGATTTAAAATAAAAGGCAGCAGGTATTTGCTTATGTGAATTAACTTGGGTGAATGGATACATTAAAAATACGTCTTTATACAGTGTTAAAGAGTAACTCATTTGGACAAATTAAATTAGTGGCTCATACAAATTAAGCAAAGCGCTCAAACTTTTATATAGTTACTCTATAAGAATATAATTATTTAGTACTATTCGGATAATGGCTTTGAAAGTAATATGTGTATTAAGTCGATAAATGGTTTATGTACTTCTCTGCAGTTATAAAACTAGGCACTATGTTTGCCTACTTTTATAACTGCAGACCAGTGAATAGGAGTATAAATAATGAATCTGCTCCAGCCGTGTCTAAAGAAATTTGCATATTTTTTACCTATGTTATTGGGGAAAAATAATATCATAAAACGTGAAACATTGTGAATTAAATAGTAGCTGAACCGCGTAACTATTGCTCGTAGCGTAATATTATACAGCATAAATATTTTTTTAATGTAAAACGGTTGTAATTAGACAACATTTAAAGACAGATATATGCTGTCGTGGTCTTTTTTAGTATTTTTAAAGAGGAACAATTCTTTTGTACATTATTTTTAGAAAACTTTTACGCTGCGCACGCAATGGAAACTCGAAAGCGGAATAATTTTCCCCAAACTTGCAACATCTTCCATTGATACTCTGCTCCTTTAGTTCTAGCTCTATGAAATACAGCCTACATCATACATACATCAAAGAATTAGGTTATTTAACACGGAATTTTTTTTTTTAAATCCGATCCTCATTGCCCGAGATCTGTATGATACTATTATTATAAGTATAGATAAATCACATGTGTTTTGTCACATGCTGTTATTTTATAAAAATATAATGAAATCCATGTAACTACCCATCTCTCTAATTGCTAATTAGAAGAAAAAAATTGTTAGGCTCTAATATATTGTATATATTTTTTTTTGCTGTAAATATGTTAAATTAATAGCAATTAGACATGTATTTTAATTTTTCTTTTTTTTTTAGTTGAGCATTTAATCTTTTTGAATTGCGGTAACGATCCTCATTCAAAGCTTAAATTGCACTGTTTCGTATGACACATTTAAATTAAAAAACTCTTTGGGTTATTAAAAATAATATTTTGTAGCGTAAACAATTAAATCTATTATTAATCTACTTATCTATTATAATAATTTCTTTTTGTTGCAGACATCGTGATGGACATCGTCAAGCAAAGGGTTAACCTATTGCAAAGCCAGCGTCATGTAACATTGTAATATGAATCTAAGTAACTTTGTTGTGTATATCACTAGCCTGCTATGGCTTAACCTCACTGACGCTAAGATCGGTAAGTTTACTCGTACACTGTCTATTGTGTTAGTAAGTTTTAGAACAAGTTAGGTCACGAGCTGTATACTTGAGTAAATACCTTAACAGTATATACAGATCCTTTGAATTACTAGGTACTAATGATACTAGCTGTTATTAGGTACTAATTGATTTACACGTTTTATCTACTTCAGGCACCTCTCAGGATCTATTTTCTAAGTAGAAATTTCGTTATTGAATCCTTGAGATTAAAAAGGTGGTTTTAGTATATTATACAATATTTATTTATCTATGTCGGATTTATGTCGGCAGCTAATGCCAGACAGAAATTTGTGATGTTTTGATACGTACTTTTCAACACCGGTGGCTCTAAAAAGGTTATCTGTTTAGAAAATAATTCATTATAAAATGTGGGTAAATATTAATTGGTTTAGAAAATCATCAAAGGCAAAAAGCTAATCTAGATAGTCATTTAAAAATTTTGAGACAAGTTTTCAATTAAGATTTCGTTTCATTTCAAAGTGAAAGATAAGCCCTTTAACGTCCTCTATTATCGAATTTATTCAAAGGAATTTATGTAATACATTTTTAACTTAAGATTAATGGATATCAATAGTGCTTCTTTTCAAGACATTAGACATCTTGATATTTCTGTTCAAACTGTAACGAGAATATATTGTTATGAAATAAAACAAAGATTCGAGAAAGAAGAGTTGAAAGAAGAAGTGACTGTCGGTTGTAGATTAATTTATAATAATATTGCAATATGGCATGGAACAATATACTCCACTAGCATATATATAAGCTCGAATATAGATGATCGATAGTTTGTTTGTTTTCTGTCAGTTTCATAACTGTTTATAAAGTCCCCCGTGACATAGGTCATCTTTATTGTGCGGAAGTTGTCTTTTAATAACAGAAAAAGAGATAGACAATATCTTATTTGTATTCTACGTTTCGTATTGGACAAACAATGTATAGTACTTATTAAAGTACATCATGTTTAAGTTGACCTTATTGTAGACCTTAGTAAATAAGTAGACAAAATGAATAAAATACTACACTGTATCGAATTTGAAAAATATGTAAAATAATGTATATGTATGTGTATATTATAACAAAAACAGAACATTCTAATCAATAAATAAATTTAGTTGTTCCTTATCATACTGATAACTATAATCCTTCATATAATAAAAAAGAAAGAATATTGTAAAAATAAAAATTGTTTTTTGTTCCATCCCTTTAAGCATCTACGGAGAGGCGCTGTCGCATAAATTTAAACCGGTTTGAACTTACAATAGTTCTACACAGCTTGACTTCGTAAGTTATCGGTACTGCCTATATGTATATCATTTTAATCCACGTTCTTTAAAGGATTTAAATTATGACTACATTAAGGAGCCGAATATAGGGTTCAATTAAAAGTATAAGCAGTAATACCAGTGTCACTACTTATATAAATATAAAAAATATTTATTGTATCACGAATTCTGTTCTTAGTTTAACATAGTATATTTCTTTTCTATTTATTCTTAAAGAGTCTTTAAATATTAACACATACATGTTTCTCTAGTACTCTCGGTCGTGTATTGATGTGCTACGTATTTACCCGTCCATTTTACTCAACATCAATATCGGAGGCCGTATTCGAAGTGTCAGTTATCTATCGATCAATATATCCATTCAATCTATTTAGCTTGTCATTTTTCTATTCTCTAGTGACAACGCGAATCTTTTGGGTGGCGTAACAATTTTATTATAGATGTTTTCGCTAATGAAAGAAATTCTGGATTTATAATCAAGTTCATTTAATCTTAACTCTAATTTTATACATCCCTGTTATATTATAACAGTATCATTTTCAGAAATAACCTTTTTGTATTCTTAAATTTTAGTTGTGGATTAGAGTTTACAGGATCAACTAACAGCTAAATTAAACAAATAAATATGGACTGAGAAATTAAACCAAATAAATTTGACAGAGACATCAATAAAACCAAAACATTATAAATATGTCATATCATTATATTTTATAATGCCTGTTATTAACAAGAAAACATGACGGCTGTGCTAGGGTTGACATTGATTATCACTTATAGAGCTTTCATACATATGAAGACCATTAATAAGTAAGCTTAAACGTACATTAAAACCTGTAACGTGAAATCGTTGTATACCACAAAACTTACTGTACCAGAAAATCAAAAAAACTCTTTAATCTAAAACTAACTTCACCCCGGTATTATTTTTCTTTTAAAGTTCTAGTAAGAACTATACAGTAATTTTGTTACAGGATATTTTTGGCACATCACAGATCTTCATTATGATCCATTTCATAACTCCCAGGAGCTACATAGAGGTACTTTATTATGTAAATTCCCTTGTTTTATGTTGATGACTTTATTATTTTTTGCATCCAACTGATACATTAAGGCAATAAAAATTCATATTCCATGTGCTAGTGTTCATAATTGTGAATTATTTTAGTCATATACAGTGCAAATTATTAATGCACTTTATTCTCGCCACTTATTTATTTTTTGAAACATTCTCCTATGTGAAAAGTCAATTCATCAGAACTAACTGTGAATTGGCGAACAAAAAAGTTTTATTCAATAAAATTTAATAAAGTGATTCCAATATGTCAAGAACGAAGATAAGACTTTCTGCTACAGGACTTTCATGATCCATGATCTTTCTTATGGGTAACGTACAGTACATAACTCCGTATAGAGCATTGAATCAGGCCAGTTGGGTCTTAAAATAATTGAAAAAAAATAAAATTACTGATAGGTTCAGTACAATTTCCTAACATTTCAATTAGTGATTCTGTTGACAAAAATATCTTATTTCATACTAAGTCAAGTAATTTTGTAAAAAATTTCACTGAACTAGAAGTGTAAACTTTATTTTAAAAAAATACTGATAACAAAAAATACAAAATGTCTATTGTATTGCATGTCCAATAAAATTTGTAAAACAATTTTAAAACTGTTATAGACATGTTATAGGTTAAAATAATTCCAATCTAGTGGGCACAAAGACTTCTTGTTTTTTATCACTATTAATTTTCACTTTGTTTCACTGCATAAAAAATCTATTAGGATGCAGGCATAATCGCGGCAGCAACGAACACAGTCATCGTAACGGGCGACATCGTGACCACACATGTGACAGTTCATGGCCCCTGATACAGAGTGCAGCCGCTCTAATGGCAGAGCGGCACCCTGACACGCTGGAGTTCGTTCTTTGGACTGGGTATGTCAGATGATCCTTATAAATTCAACATTTCAGTCTCAGGAAAAAAAACTTACTAACAAGAATACACTCTGACTTACATGTTTTTTTTTTCACAATAATTAATTGATGAATTATCAAGTTATATTTTATTCCAACAGAGATATACTATCCTCGTCTATGGAACATCTAAGCGAAGAAGTAAAGCTGGAGGCGGTAAAAAACGTGACAGAATTACTAAGCAGGACGTTTAGCAGTCAGTTTGTTTTCCCCGCGTTGGGGCACAATGACCCGCCACCTTCAAAAAAGCTAGTTGAAATGTGGATGCAATGGTTACCCACAGAAGCTTTGCAGACTTTTGAAACAGGTAACATTTTTTACTGTTTAATTGACTTCAAAAAAGAAATTAGTTTTCAATTTGACTATATATTTGCTTTCATTGATTCTTTTCAACCATCTTTGAGTAAAACACGAGCTCCTCAATTCGACTGTGTGTTACTTTTTTATTTTTTGGATCTGCAAAACACTATCACTTACAAACTAATGGAAAAGGCCCTAATAAACCTATTTGGTCCCATCTAAATTTGAAAAATATTTCGATTGACGTTTCTAATGAACTCAATTTTGATGTTCCTTTCTAGGTGGATATTACACAATAGAACAATCTCATAGTAGATTGAGAATAGTTGTGCTCAACAGCGTACTATGGGCTGGTGGCGCGGCCAGAACTGATGGTCCACATAGAGGAAGAGCCCAGTGGGAATGGCTCGAACAGGTGCTCAGTAAAGCTAGAAGGAGAAATGAAATGGTAAATGATAAACGATGTTAGTTACCAACTTTAACTACAATCACCTGAATAAATAATAGTATATATATGGTATAGTATATACATATAATACGTTCGTACATATATATATACTTGTAATGCCAAGGACATTTAAAACAGTGGGTATCGGCTATATTATATTCTATTTATTAAAATTTATGTTTTCTAGAGATGAATAGATAATGATATATAATAAGAAACAGGAAATGATCATATAGTAAGGACTATTGTTATATGTTTTTCTTACAATAAATTTAATGATGATTAACCTGATGATTAGCTGCGATTAGATGTGCTTATACAAATTTTAAATTAATTTGTCTTCTTTAGGTTTATTTAGTTGCTCACGCGGGTCCAGGCGTAGAAGAACGGCATAACGCCGGTAGCTCTTCTGCGGCGGGTGGAGGGGAGCTTACTCCCACGGCCAACGGAAGGCTGGTGCACGTTATTCGAGCCTTCAGTGATGTGATTGCTGGCCAGTTCTACGGACATCGACACGCTGATACTTTCCGACTTATTTATAGTGAAGGTTAATCAATAACTTATGTTACAGATAAAAATTGATTTCATGAACTATTTGAGTCATATTGACGATATCAAGAATACAAGCAATGTATAGTCTACGGTGTTTAGTTACACAAGGTTCTTAAGGTTTTTCATAAAAGCGTATGTTGCACAAATAAAATAGTTTATGCTAAATTAAATTTGTATAAATTGATCACCAATTTATTTATAAAGAGCATAGTCCTCTTCTATTTTTAATATCGATCGTAAGGAATCGATAATACGATACATATATTATGTTGTCAAATCAATGTAATCTAAAAATGTAAAGGATAAAAAATGTGTTCAATTTAATGTTGATTGATATGATAAAACTTGATTACCTCCTTGGTCTAGTGGTTAGCGTATACGACTACTGATGATGAATCTAAATTCAATGTCCGGGTCGGAGTGAAAGTGTTCTTCAATTTTTCTGATAAGAAATTCTTAATAACAGCCCAGAGCATGTAAGTTTGGTGAAGTTTTACGACCGTGCCTTGGAGAGCACTTTAAACCGTCAGTTTCGGTTGTCAGGAACATCTATGGCAATCGTTATAAGGCAGCCTGCAGTGTCCTTAAATATACTGATAACTAGTTCAATATTCGAATTCAGTTCGCCTTCAGGGTTACGGAGGTCCGATACTAGTCTTACAGTACAGTACTTGCCCAGGTAGTAGAGCCACGCTTATTTCAGCACGAGCGGGCCGACTAGACCGAGGCAGTACTACCCTCCCACAGAAAACTAACCTAAAGCGACAGAATCCACGTTGTCGTGTTTCGTTGTTGAGTGTGAGACCGTAGGCCCATAGATGCAGGGGTGAACTGTCATCCCTGGATAACTGTATCCTGGTAACTGTGTGAACACTGTCACGATGACTGTCATGCCCTTTACGTCCCTAAGCGGGGAGTGAAAAAGCACCTCACTGGGCCACCATATTGTGAGTCACCATACTGCATTTGCTGCATTTTCAATAAGTATGGTGACCACAACTCTTGGATTTTATTCATACTTTCCATCAGTCAGAATAGAGTCACTTTGGCAGGCTCTTAATATCCAAAAAAAGTCTCTCCGTAGAAAAACTGATATTCAAGTAAAACCGACTGAACTAGTAGTCGACCCCAAATAATCTTAGTAATAATATAAGCTAGGAAGGTGATATGAATTGATTGAATGAAATTTGAGTATCTTGAAATATTTGCAATTAATTTCTGTTGGTGCCTGGCCGTAAAATTCAAAATAAATGTTTTAGGTAAACACAATAAATTTTATATTACTATTATAGGAGAATTACGGAGTGTTATTAGTATTCCCTTCTTTGTTAAACCAAAAACATAGCTGGTTCGAACTAATGAGCTATTGTTACAACACAACCAAAAATTACTGCCTGTTAATAATAAGAATAATTCTGAATGTCAACAATTTTGATTCTAAATGAAACATAATTGTTGATATGTATAATTTCAGAGCTTAAAAAATATTTTTGTGATCTCAAAAAAACGTTATTTAAAAAAATTGTAAGGTTCCCAACCAAATAATATTAATTAGTTAAAATCAAAGTACCTTTTGGAATTACCTACAAGTTGTATAGTTGGTAATGGTATAAAAATCAAGCCAGATAGCGTAGCCCAACGAAGCCAACTTTTGCAATGTAAAAGTTATGAATAGTAAACTTGGGGTATCTTTTGTTGTGAATGAAAATAGTTCTACGATATTATCAGATTTGTGTCTACTAAAAATACTTTATAGTTTTTTTTTTATATTTAAGCGCTGCAAGCCGTAAGATAAAATGTAAAATATGTCTAATTAATATATTAGAGTGGCGATGCGTTTAAAACAGCAAGTCATAATAAAAACAAAATATTTCATTTGCAATAATTTTTGTTACTTTTTCTAAAGAGTCGGCTTTAAATTTCTTAGCATTATTAGCACAGAAACATTAGTAGTCTACTATTGCTTTCAACTTTTTCCACTCAGCCCATGATACTGGGGCCATCCTGCATTATGTATCCTTTATTATATGCTTTTGTTCCACCAACCATAAGATCTGCAGTAGACGTCAACCTGTAGTTATGTGCTTGGGAAAAAATGTAAAAAGACATACCGAATACATCATACACGTAACCGTGATTCAGAGATAGTTAATTAAAAGATAGTTATATAATTTGATTATTTATAGATAGTATAAAAAATCAATATCTTTATTCCCAGGCCGACCTGTTTCCTGGGCGTTGTTAGCTCCGTCAGTGACGCCGAGAGGTGCAGGCAGTACATCTAATCCAGGGCTGAGGCTTTATAAGTTTGACTCAAATAATGGCAAGGTAAAGCTCCATTTTTTCACGTTTTAAGTGTAACTGGTTTAAAATAAAATTTGTTTTATATTTTTATTTAATTTTATTTACTTGTTTAAGGTATTGGATTACACACAGTATTACCTAGACGTAACAAATAATAGAGGAGAGACTCATTGGTCAATAGAATACAATCTCACTCAATATTACGGATTGAGAGAAGTTAGTGCAGTATCTCTAGATGCTTTGGCTGAGAGATTAAGGAATCATAATGATCGCGGTACTTTTACGAGGTTAGTAATTTGTAAGAGTAGCAGCATTTATTTTTAATTTTACGGTAAAATAAATATTGATTTTTGTCAGTAACACTTTGCAAAATTATTTTTATTCAAGTCCATTGGATTTATTTCCCGATCATTTGTTATCCACCTTCTCAATACTCGCTTAAAAAAGTATCAATACGTCACATTAGCTTTTTTTTTAATTTCGCTTATAACTCATATATTTTTTTTATTTTGACAGGTATTTAAATGCATTGCGTGTTCGACACGCAGCAGAAGTATCGGAGTGTGACACAGCTTGTGTGCACGTTCATTTTTGTGCGATAACACGTGCAGACTACCATGAGTTTCGGTCATGTGTCCGCAATCCAGCATCAGCGCTTGCGTCGCGCGCTGCTCACAATACCGCAGCCATCTTACTGTACTCTATTTTGATTTTAGTGACGCCGTAATTTTATTAGTTAATCATCGTATAATATGTATCATTTCATCTCTTGTTACGTTGCCATAAACTGTTGAAAGAGTGGTTCAGTTTTAAGCAGTGTGATTTGTCTTAAAACTTTATTTTGTTTATTTGAAAGGTCTCATAAATCATTAGTACCCACATTAAAGTAGGTAATTCATTTTTGTTTGAACGTGACAAGATTAATTGGAAAAGTTAGTTGTTTGCTATCGTTTGTTTTACCTCAAACGGTTGTTCCTTTGATTATTGTGAAATATATTATTGAACTTTAATTTATACGATAGTAAAAGATTATAAATCATAATAATTAAGTGTAATTAGAAACTGTTTATTGTGGTCTTCGTCGCTAATTTGATTGTGATATATTTAATGAACATTTTTGTATATAACGATAAGTGAACTGAATCAATGTAAGTAAATAAAATTAAAATAATTAAGGTGTTTTTTTAAGCTGTAATAAATATTTCTGAGTTAAACTGTTCTTGAACCTGAAAGCATAAACTGAAATCAAAGAGTTGCTTGAAGTTTCACTACTTTTGAAATTAATTCATTTAAAACGAATTTCCAGTAATTCTTATAGTATTTATTAATAATGCTACAAGACGTCACATTATTAGAGCAAACATACTATAATCTATATCTTAAAATTTAACTTGACTTCTGTGATATATGGCTACGAAACCGACGAAGTACTTTGGATCACTTTTCGTCCTTTACCTAAACTGCCATCAGTTTTATCATAAATTAAGTACAATCCTACTTCCTTACAATCCTTACTTACCTTACTTATCCTTATCTTATAAATGTTTTATTTTTTTTTTATTTATATATTTATTTATATGTTACACAGTGTTTACAACTTTTGGAGCAGTTTGTTTCGTATATTAAATGGTTAAAACAATGTTTATGTTCAGCTGGTACTTAAAATAGGAAGACCTGTGCTATAAGTACCAGCAATCTATCAATGACACATTTTCCTTTTACAGTAGACAATTAGAGCTATAATTTACTATACAATGTTAAAATAATTAAACTAGTGATTTATTTCATAAAAAGCATAACTTATTACGTATTACTTATTACATTTTTTTATAAGCGAACCTTTTCTGTGTACGCATATGCGTGTGTACGTGTGTGTGTATGTGTGTGTGTGGGTGTGTGTATGTGTGCGTTAGTGTGTGCGTGTGTGAGTGTGTGTGTGTGTGTGTGTGATGTGTTTAGATGTGTGCGTGGATGTGTTAACGTATTAGATGTATTAAATTTTCGGTATCGTCATACGACTGACGTAAGAGCCAATCCTTTATTATACCTTTACACTGACATCTACTCATGCCAACAATGAATGCCAAAACCGCATGAATCCTACCATAAACGAACCCTCCCAGAAAACAGAAAAATCTTTGGCTAAAAGATGTTCTGTATGTAATGTTTGTTGGTATTTTGAAACGCCGAGTAGCAACCTGTTGAGAGTCGGAGGCAGATTGAAGGGACTTTGAGAGGTATAAGTGCTGTTTCAATGTTATCTCTAAGATAAACAGTTGACGGACAGTTAGGACCTCACAGTATTCATAAAGATCCTTGGTGGGACATAGGAACAGCTGAAAAGTGGAGACCTTTAACACTGCTCTCTAAGCTCGTTCTAGTCGTATTATATGTGTTTTTGATGCTCCACCCCAGGATGAGATACAGTATGATAGCAAGGATTGACAAAGCGCAAAATAAACACTTTTAAGCACATCTGAATCCGCAACATGTCTCCGATATTTAAATACAAATATCAACTTACAGACCCGTCCCGTCAGAAGATCTATGTGAGGTATAAAACTTAGTCTCTCGTCTAGAATAACACCTAAATACATTATGGTAGAAGAATTCTCTATTTTCGGGCAGTCACATGTAAAGCGAGTAATGTAGGTATTTGTTGCATGGTTGTGTGCCGTGAAAAAAATATTTGTCCCTATCCAAAGTAGTTGTTGGTTTTCTTATGTTAAATGTTAGGTATTTTGTTTTTTCACATTAAGTGACAGTGAGTTCAGTTTTAGCCAGTGGGTTAGTTTATTTAAGCCAATTTGTGCTGCATCAAATACCTGTTCCCATGTTCGACCTCTGAAAAGGATAACTGTATTGTCGGCAAATGCAAATAGTTTACCATGTTCTAACTTCATTTTGCACATCTCATTGATGTATATTACGAAGAGCTTAGGACCAAGTATACTACCTTGGGGAACGCCATGGTCTATGTAAAGATAGTCACTTATATGTTCGCCTATCTTTACGTATTGTGTACGACCAGTAAGGTAACTTTGGAACAACTTAAGCTGCCTATCTCTAACACCAATTCTCTCAAGTTTTAATTTTAGTGCAGGGAGAGAGAGCGTGTCAAATGCCTTAGCCAAGTCTAAAAAAATACTAATACACTTATCCCCACCATCCAATACCTTAACAATAGCATCGGTGAGATCATGAACAGCATCATTGGTTGACATACTATTGCGGAAACCGTATTGATTCCTCGATAAGATATTATGAGCGTCAAGAAAGCTTTTAAGATGGCTATTCATAATCCTTTCAAGGATTTTTGATATTGCTGGTAACACTGAAATAGGTCTATAGTTCATGACATAGTCTCTATCTCCAGATTTATATATAGAGTGAACGAGAGCTCTTTTTAAGAGGTATGGGAAGTTACCATTTCTAATGCAAAGATTAAAAGTATGGGTCAGAGGAGGTATGAGAGTTTCCCTATACTGTTTTAAGAGGTTTGTTGATATACCGTCTATTCCGATAGCACAATCTGATCGCAATATAACGACTAAGCGTTCCACTTCTGACTCGACTATTTCCAATAGCAGCGAATGTGGATTTACAAAATTTGACAGTGTATCTATGTTTGTATTGCCACCAACTATTTTACTATTATTACTGACTAGATCTTTTCCAACATTGACAAAAGTTTGATTGACTTCGTTTACGGACTCATCATCGGAGTTCCTGATTTTGAGTAACGTGTCGGCTGACGTTCTTTGCTTCTTAGTGTGTGTGATTTCTCTTATTATATTCCACATCATTTTTTGGATCTGACTTAGCCTTACTTAACTCTTGTCTTTCATATTGCCTTTTAAGATTTTTTAAAATAGTGCTGCAAAAATTACGGTATCTCTTAAAAGTTTTTTTAAGAATTTCGTTATCCGGAAAAAGTTTCGTTTTAATATACATTCTGTCTCTGTTTTTTAAGCATCTCAGTAAACCTGGTGTGATCCAAGGCTTAAGGATTCGTAAGCGATGAGGCACAGTATATGTTTCAGTACTCAATTTCAGTACCTCATTCAATGAATCCACAAAGTATGTGAGTGCGGTGTCGGCGTCTGTACAATTATGAACAAATGAGAAATTTATGTTTTTATATGAGTTTCTAGCTGTGTGTAATAAATTTTATTTTTTATGATGTGACTGTAACATATTTTTACTTTATCGAGAGTAACGAGAACGGCACTGTGGTCAGTAACTGTGTACTCGACAACAATAGTTAGGGCATTAAATTTAGTTTTTAGTAGAACATGATTAAGACAAGTTTTATCGTGAGTTGGTAGATTGTGAGCTGATAAGAGACCAAGAGCAGCAATAAGGTTAAGATACTCCTGTGCTTTCGAGTCGGTGTTCCCATTTGCAATATTTATATTGATATCACCGATAATCATTACGTTTTTAACTGAAACCGTAGACGACAACGCCTGTTCTAAAGAGGACAGAAATTTTTTGTTTTCTTTAAAAGATGGAGGTCGATATATAGCAAATATACAGAACTCCTTTCCCATCTTTCATTGTAAACAATTGGTCTCGACAAATGTGAAAGTGTGTTTGTTTGTTTGTCTTTTTTTCACGTCGCAAGAGAGTAATTTCATTGTTTGATTTTTATGGTTGGAAACAGAAACAGTTAAGAAGCTGATGAGTTGTATAAACTACTTGTTATATATATTATGGTAAGACATCTTATTCATTTAGGGAGAGACAATGTGATGTGTGTTTGAATCACAATACACTTTATAAATTGCGATAGATGACGCTATTAGGTTTTTTATCCGATTGCATACGGTACGAAATCTTTATTACTTGATTTTATAAATAAGACCTGCGGTTTCTGAAAAATCGGAGATTATATTGAATAAAAACGATCTTATCGACAAACTTTTTAACATTTTCTTAACTTTAAATATTATTAATGTGAAAGTTATGCTATAGAAAAAGCTAGTGCATTATAAATACAAAAATTCTAACCTAAAATATACCTTCTTTTTTGTTTTTTTTTTATGTTGTCGGGGTGGAAAATCCCTTCGGATCTCCACCTCCTCGGGGACGCAGGAGCCAGAAGTTTGTGTTGTTTCCACTAAAAACCACCCCGGCGGCTGGTCTCAGGCGTCCTTCTCTGAAGAGAACCCGGACAATATTGTTTGAGGTCTCCTCCAGAATTCCACCTCGAAAATTGCTTAACAAGGTTTATAAAATAACTAAATATCCTTTGCAGTCTCCATTTTAAGTCAATATGTAGGCAACCAACTGTCATAGCTCATAACTAGATTTATTAACCGATAGTAAAGAAACTGAACAAATTATCAGCTTTCTTTACATATTGAGATGATTGTGTTTATCATACAACTATTTGATCTGCATGGGAAACCAACGTTCGACTAAGACAAGTGAAAAAGAAATCAGGTAAAAGAAACAAACAGAATAAAATTGGAATAGATTTTGATTAAATCTTGTGCTTATATAAGTCATCAGCATATAGCCGGCTACTGCTAAACGAAAATCTCTTCCAAACAGCGCAGTTCATCCCGGTCTGTGGCATTTCATATGCCATCCGTTGCACCCTGTCTGTTGTTTTGGTTAAGTCGTCCTCATTTATGTAAGTTGATGCTGAATGTAAGAACTAAAAAAAACGTTATAACATAATTATAAAAGAATAAATGGCGTCCTTACATGCAATGTGCAATACAAAAGTCGCAATAAATTAAATCAGACAACCAGAAATCACGGTTATGTAATATTTTTACATACTTGCTATAATTGTCAAAAAGATTTCGTACATTGCACGAGCAAACCTACATAAAACCTTACGTTAAATTTATATAAAAATACAAAATAAACATTGATTTAAAACAAACAAGACGCTAAAGATATCATTCAAGTGTTGAAGTGAACAAAAACACTGGCATTTTTACAAATACCTTCATTATTGAGCCTATGAATGTCCTCTCAATAACCAAATGCAACATTCATATTTTCGTATTCATATGAATATATTTTTAAAGGCCGTCCTAGTAATACTAATCTTTTGGGGTAGCCCTAAAACGGTCGACAAAAATGGGTCATCTGTACCTTTCCTTGAAAGCTTCTGCACCCAACATACCTGGAACCAAAAGTTTTACTTTTTTTGCGGTAAATGGACGGGGATGTGATAAAGCAGAGGTCGATGTAAAATGGTCGTGAATACGTAGTTTATACCGTATGAGTAGCCCTCGATGTACGGAAGGGTTAAGTTCGCGAAGAAAAAGTAGTAAAATGGTAGTAAGCATTTATGTGCTGAGAAAAGAGGCATGAAAGGAGAATATTACTATGTAGACCTTTTGTCGTGTTGAGTGACATTTTATGCGTATAATGTATAGTGATGAGCAGTAGCGTAGCTACTAAGGGGCTAGGCGGGGCAGTGCCCCGGGGCCCTCAAGCTCAGGGGGCCCTCGAATCCTTACCAGAAATCTCAATCGAACTCAACTTTTGAAAATTTCTTCCATTTTCAAAATAATTATGACAGGTGGCAACACGACTTTAATCATGGCAACTCAGTTTCAGATAAATTCGAAAGTTATAAAAAGGGGATTCCCCTAAATTATTTCTGAGGGTTGACAGTGTTATCAATTTGACGGATATCAATATGTGCGTTTTATTATGTAGCGATGTGCGTTTTTGTGATTCGCGAGTGTGAGATTTTTTTCGAGAATGGTTAAAAAGTTAATGTTGTATCAGGCTTACTTAAAGCATATATGTAAATTTTTTTGGTACTGGTTTAAACAAAGTTTCAGTTTTATTTGATCTTAGTACCACTCATATTGATGACCGTTACGTAAATAAATCTATAGATTTCGGCTACTCATTGTATAGCGCAAAATACTGTGAAAAATACAAGTCAACTGCAAAAGGTACATTAATTCAGGCGCGAGGAGTTTGTTTTTGGTCTCCACCGTGGTAACACTGTCGGCGATAAAATGTTTGCCGGGGATTCCCCTACGACGTCTTGTATCGTATCATTACGTTTCTCCCTCCTTTTACTTTAAACGTTGTCAGTGCGCAGTGAGTACCTACTTGAGCACAATCTTATATAAATATTGCGTAAATAAATTAGAAAATTAAAATTATGGACAAAAAGAAGAAACCCAGTGGTGCATTTAAACGCAAACAACGCCAAGAAAGAGAAGAAGGTAAACAAAAATTGCCCAAAATTGACAAGTTTTTTAGTCAGGCTTCTGGAAGTACTTCTGGACAAAATATTTCTATTGATAGTGAGTATAGTGACTCAATTAATGTGGTAACTTCAGTGTTGGTTGATAATCCTACTGAAGAAAATGCAACAATTATTGCAGTTGAAGATACCTCCGCCGCCGATCATGTGAACGTGAATGATGTTTGTGTGGCACCACAGGAGGGACCACAGACCTCTAAATTTATCGAAAATGTGTACGATAAATCGTCTTATGACTTGGGAAACTTCACGAACAAAATATTAAATGATAATGAAAGACGTCAAATTCTTGATATGGGACCTTTACAGCCTTCAGGACCTTTTCCACCTGATATCAACCAGAATAATAGGTGTTTTTCAAAATCATACTACGTTTTAAGTTCAAAATATGGACCAGTTAATCGTTTTTGGTTGTGCTATTCCAAAATTCTAGACGCTGCCTATTGTCAACCCTGCTGGTTATTTGCTTCACAGAGGAATAATGTCTGGTGTACGGGAATTCGTGATTGGAAACATTTATCCGAAAGAATTAAACAACACAGTTGTTCGAGTGGCCATACGGAAGCATGTGCTGTGTATGAATTTTGGAAAAAAAATGATACTACTATCGACAAGGAACTTGAAAATGAAATTCGCAAAGAAACATCCTTTTGGAAAATGGTTCTTCAAAGGTTATTTGATATCATACTTACCCTAGCAAAGAGTTCTTTGGCTTTGAGAGGACATCGAGAAGACTTAAGTCAGGAAGGATACCATGGAATTTTTTTGTCCTTTGTACAGCTTGTCGCCCGATATGATCACATTTTGCGGCAAGTTTTGGATATGCCCAAAGGTATAATTTTATTTTGTTTTAATATTATTCATAATTATTAACTGTTTAATGTAAGGGATTTTTTAAATTGTGTTTTTTAAATGTTTTTAGGATCTACAAGATATCTGAGTGCAACGATTCAGAATGAAATGATTGAGAGCATGGGGACCAATCTCGAAACCCATCTACTAGAACACATTAGGGCGTCACCATTTTTCGCCATCATAATGGATACGACACAGGACATATCGAAGGTAGATCAGCTAAGCATTGTTGTGAGGTATGCAGTAATAACTAGATCGGAAAATAGACAGCCAATCGATATAGAAGTAAAAGAAGTGTTTCTAGGCTTTTATGCAGCCACCAAACATGGCGCAGCGGATTTAGTTAATCAAGTAACTACATTATTTAAAGAGAAAAATATTGATTTAAAAAAATGTGTGGGGCAAGGTTATGATGGAGCCAATGTAATGAGTGGTGTGTATAATGGTGTACAAAAACATATAAAGGATATCCAGCCTAACGCAGAGTACGTACATTGTGCCACTCATAATTTAAATTTGGTGATAAATGATGCCATTAGCAGTTGTGTGGAAATACAGAATTTTTTCGCAACGTTGCAAGATTTGTTTAACTTTTTCGGAAACAGCATCAAGCGTTGGGATCTACTGTCAAAATTCACAGGCGAATCGGACATCACCCTAAAAAAACTAAATCCCACTAGATGGTCCAGTAGAGTCAATACAATATCTGCAATAAAACTTCGTTTTTTTGATATTATCAAAGCATTATCAGAAATAGTTCTAAAGAGTCCTAATAAAGATGAGCGTAATGAAGCAGAGAGTCTCAAAACAAAAATGCTAAATTTTGAGTTCGTGTTGCTTTGTGAATTCATGCACAATGTATTGAATGACATCAATTATGCATCCAAAATTTTACAAAAATGCGACATCAATTTGGGCGAGGCAAGTAAAGCTTTAGCAGAGACCAAAGCAAAGTTGCAAGTTTATAGAAATGATTTCGAATCATTCAAGTGCAAAGCCTGTGAAACTGCAAAGAAATATGGTATAGATACCCATTTTCAAGAAAAAAGGCAAAGGAAAGTTAAAAAACAATTTGATGAATTAACTGCTGATCACCGATTTTCAAACCGAGAAGAAATATTTAAAATTGAGATTTTCAATAATGTACTTGATACATTAATAGCTCAATTAAATACTCGATTTACTGGTATGAGTGCAGTCTGTCAAACATTCGATTTTCTAACACCTACATTTTTATTACAAGTTGATGAAGCAACTTTATTACAAAAGTGTGACGAATTCCAAAGAAAATATTCAGATATAATAGGCCCTAGCTTTTCACTTCAATTTGTTAATATTTACCACCTACTTATACCTCAATTAACTCAAGCATGGACTGTTCACCAATTATGTAAAGAAATAATGAGTAAATATGGAGTGCTAGAATGTGATCTAACGGAAGTATTTACAGCAATGTTGTTATTCTTTACAATTCCTGTCACTTCTGCAGCAGCTGAAAGGTCATTCAGCAAATTAAAGATAATAAAAAATTATTTAAGAAATAGTATGGGCCAAACTCGACTCCGACATTTATCGCTAATAGCAATTGAGAACAAAACCGCATCAAATCTGGATTTAATGGAAGTTATTGATACTTTTGCGAAAACTAAAGCTAGGAAAAGATTGTGAATATAATAGCTATTTATCAGTTGGTAAGTCCGATCTTTTTTATTCGATTAATAGTCCGATTTCTATTATTATATAATGTCTCTAAACCCTTGAATCTTTTCTATTTCGTTTTATTGCCCAATACATTGTGAGGGTCCAGCCCTTGCCATCGAGCCATGAACGGACATTCAACTCGTTCGTGGCGTTGGTACCGACAAGAGACTGGGAAACCCTTACAAATGAAGACTTTTGGCCGAAAGGCGCAGTGTTTAGGCGATTTCGTGAGCGACCACGGATCCCTTGTACTACCGAAGACACATACTACACTCTAAAGTGAAACGTGAATGGTGTAGTTTAAAAGTTAAATAATTGTTTAGTATATAGATTTATATATATTAGTTTATATTGTTTTTATTAATCATTGTTATGTATAGTTTTTATTTTTATATGGTATAAGTTTAATTTTGTCTATGATTTTGTACTTATTATATCTATGGGCCTTGTAGCCTGAAAGTAAATGAATAAATAAATAAATAAAATAAATAAATACCTACTCCAATTATTAAAATAATTGTAATTTATGTTGTTAGAGTTTAATATTTTTATTACCTGCCCTGCAATGCACGAAAAGGAGCTGATGATAAAGTAGCTTAGCAATTTTATAGTATTTGTATATTTAATGATTTTACTTCATAAAACCTTACCAGTTTTGATAGCAATGGGGCCCTATTTTTCGATTTGCCCCAGGGCCCCAGGTTACCTAGCTACGCCACTGGTGATGAGTATGTTGTATGATAAATTCGCTTCAACTTGTTTGTTTATTTTATGAATAGATTTATAATGTTGTGAAGCAGAATTCTTAGTAAGTTAGTTATCGTTAGTTGAGTTAAGTTAAATACATAGAATAGCTCAAAATAGTATCTGTTCTAATACGTATTTCAGGATACTACTCCCTACTTACCCTTGATGAGTAAAGCCACAATACTATTAGAAAGGATTTGACCTATTGATGTTAGTCGAAATATCATTTCATTTAATTTCAAAGTTACTTGCCAAACTTACAGTCAGTCGAACGAATAGAACAAGTCTATTAGATTTATAGTCTGTTATCGTCATTGAAGTTTCTAAACCGAGTGGATTCCTCTTCAGTTATAATATAATGTAAAATCAAAAATTTGTTTGAATTAACGTTTATAAAAATAAACGCGAAGTACAAAAGCTAAGTGAAATGAGTTCAAAGGGCCTTGATTCCCGATTCGAGACTATGTTTGAACGATAATTAGACTGAAATTATTATGTTAGATATCAATGTTTCAGGGCAGGGTTTGTGCAATAGCGTGCATTTTGATTCCAAAATAAGTTCGTATTACCGTCCAGTATTATAGTTTATTATACAAAGTATATTTATAGTACAGTATATCTATACACCACTGATATATTTAGAGTTTGCCAAGGATAAAAGATAACCTATAACTCATATTTTCCTAAAATTCTATTCTTTCTAAAAATATTTAAAGTTCCTTTTTATTCTCCGCCTTTTTTTTACCGTTTGGGTAAAATTCATATTCCATAAGATTATTTATTTCTTCTTTTAAAGTGATTTACCCGCTTTTTGAAATCTGATTAATTTAAGAAATAATACAACGAATTCCACGCTGGGAGCCTCGTGGAATCCAGCTTTGAATTTAATTTGGAGCCTAATGATCTTACAAATGGACCTTTATTGTAGGCTGGCTATTAACGCTTACCCTTAAAGTCAATTTTATGAACATGATTTTTTTTTCGATTTGCGGAGTACTTGTGAACAATTTTATATTACAGTTGGATCTTTTTTATTTAAATTTGATCTGAGTGATCCTGACTACTAAATCAGAGGTCATACGGTCAATTCTCACCCAGGACAAATATTTGTGTAATAAGCACTGTCGCGGCTATTTGCTTCTTCATTTGCAGTAGTACTTCATTATGAAGGCTGGGATGTGTCTTTTCGTCAGGTTGGATATATGTTGTCGCCGTCTACGGTGCCTTACGAACCCATTCTTCTCCACCCTCTTGGTCAACATGGATTTTGGATCTATGAGCCTAATCTATGTGTGCCTCTATCAGTCTAATTTGGGAGACTCTGAGAGAGCTCATCTCATTGACCATCTGAGTCAAGTGACGGAAAAAGCACAGGAGCAGTTTCCAGCCACCGAATTGGTATTTTTAGAGATTTTAAAGCTCGCTATGAGTCCTGACTCGCTATGGGATCTTTCAGAGTTCACTACGAGGGACGAACCGATCACGTATTCTCTCTCACGCATGACCTCACTGAGCTGGTACTCCAACCCACCAGGATACCAGACATACCGAGAGAAGTGCTCTTTTTCCTAGATCTACTGCTGACGAGTAATCCAGTGCAGTAGAGATTTTCGATTTTTGCTACTCTGAGATCCTCTGATCACAATCTAGTATCCACCGTTGTGCCTCGTGTTACCCGGCAACGACCAGTTGAGGGCGATGAGAACAACAATAACCAACAATAAATGATTATGGCACTACTCATCAGCAGACTGGGATGGAACATGAAATTATTTTGCATCTTTTGCTGCTTTAAAAATAGAAACGTGTCGCTGAGTACATCTGCCGTAACTGACCACTGTCGGTTTGGGATATTATATTCCATGCAGTGAAGTTGGCAGTGTGAATATACTTCACTGGCTCCATCGTGAGTACACACTTTTGCGCACAACGTCTATCGCATCCTGGGGGTGGACACTTGGTTAGATTTAATGCTGGTGTCGGCCCTTACGCTTGTCCGTAACCATGATCAACTTGAAGCACCAGTATTCTCCAATCACGATCTAATCTTCCTCTCTTATGCCCTTAAACAATCTAAACCCCAACCAAGAGTCTTGCGCATGTGCTACTTTAGTCGTATGAAGGTGAACGAACTACTTAGGGATGCTGACTATCTGAATTGGGATGCAGTAACGTCGGTTACAAGCATAGATGAGAAACTTCACAACTTTTATCACATACTTATCGCTCTATATGACATCCATGCACACATCACAAATATTAAAATAAAGAGACAACCTGCTCCCTGCAAGACGAAAGAGGTGCTTTTGGCTATGCGACAGAGAGATAGAGCTTTTTTCAGATTCAAAAGGGACCGTACCGAGGCAAAGCGCACTTTATACAAAATCGCGAGAAAACGTTGCAATCACATGATATGCAACGCCAAACGCCGACACATTTTTAACAACATCCCCCATTCTTTTCCCGCTAATATTTGGAAGTTCCTTGGAACTCTAGGTATCAGTAAGCAGTGCTCAGGTGGTTTACAGGGGACGGTTGGTTTAGAGGATTTGAACCACCATTTTTCTCTATCTCCTCATTTGGATTCTCAAACAGAGTATCGCACTGTTGACTACCTGACAAGTCTAAAAAGCCCTAACATAAATCCCTTTCGATTTTCTCCGGTTGCGTCGGGTGAGATCAAAAAGATTATATTCTGTATCAAATCCAACGCTGTTGGTTGTGGTAAAATCAGCCGACATATGATCGTAACAATTATTGATCACATTTTACCTATAACCCATATTATAAACTACTCCTTATATTCTGGAATTTTCCCATCACTGTAGCGCAAAGCTTGTGTCATCCCTTCACCTAAAATTACAAATCGCACACACCCCAATCATTTCAGACCAATATCCGTTCTCCCTTTCCTCTACAAGGTCCTAGAATCCTGTGTGCACAAACAGTTTTCTGATTTTGTCTACAAAAACAACTTATTGAGCCCGTTTCAATCAGGTTTCAGGCCTGGTCATAGCACTACTTACGCTCTTCTTAAAGTGATTGGCGATATCAAGGCAGATATGCAAGACACTGAAGTTACTGTTTTAGTACTAATCGACTTCTCTAATGCCTGCAACACAGTCAATCATAATATACTCCTGTCTATCCATTCCTATCTTGCGGTCTCACCTGAAGCACTGGATTGGTTCTCATCATATCTTCGGAGACGCCAGCAGTCTGTTCATGTCGATGAATCTTCCTCGAGCTGGTGTGATCTTGTTATTCTGGTGTTCCTCAAGGCGGTATTCCTTCTCCTATATTATTTTCTATGTATATTAACCTCTTATCCCTGGAACTTCTTTGTGCGTATCATCTGTATGCCGATGACCTATAGCTCTACTCACAGAGGAAAGTGGAAGATATTTCGATAGCAGTACAAAAGATCAACTATGACCTAAAAACAATTAACACATGGTCTCAAA
Organism: Hypercompe scribonia; assembly: GCA_949316085.1. NCBI lineage: Eukaryota > Metazoa > Arthropoda > Insecta > Lepidoptera > Erebidae > Hypercompe > Hypercompe scribonia. The sequence goes on along the minus strand of OX438977.1, from coordinate 11,924,046 downwards.
GGTTTGGTTTATTAGTAAACCCCACAAAATGTCCAGCTATCATTGTGGGAAGTCACCATTCGATAAGCAGAGTAGACATTAAGACTCTTCCGGCTATTACTTTTAATGGGACTACCATACCTGTGAGTGGATCGGTGAAAGATCTAGGTTTGCATACTGATCTGGCGTGACCAAATTGCAAAACAGTGCCGGAAGGTTACTGGGACACTTCAGGCTCTAAATCGTCTGAGAAAGATCCTGCCCGTAAAAACCAAGACTTTACTTGTGCAAACTCTTATCTTCCCCTTAATCGACTATAGTGATGTGTGCTGCTATGACCCGAATGCAGATCTTCTCAATAAATTAGACCATCTTCTTAACAAAACACATTCGATTTGTTTATAATCTCCGTAAATATGACCAGGTATCCTTTTTCCGTTCGCAGCTCAACTGGCTACCAATTCATCTACTCCGAAAATTGCGGGCGCTTACTGTCCTATACTCTATACTCAATAACCCATCTTCGCCAACATACTTAAACTGCTATTTCCAATTCTTATGTAGCAATCACCCATTGATGCAGGGGTGATATTTGTCGTAGTAAGTGTGTGCAATGCAATGCTACGATGACTGTCATGCCTTTTACGTCCCCAAGAGAGGCGTAAAAAAGCTTCCTAATAGGCCTTCATAGTGTGGGTCACCATGCTACATTGTGCACATTGTGCATACTGCATTCGCAATGACTATGGTGACTACAACTTTTAGATTCTATTCAAGCTTTCCATCAAGCACTTTGGCAGGCTCTCAAAAGAAAAAAAAAAGAAAGCTTCTGCCCTCTAACAATCTTCTTCGTTGCCCCTCCAATACATCTGAGTTTGTTGGCTCATCTTTCTTTGTGCAGTCTGTTCTTCTCTAGAATGAGCTTCCCCTCGAAGTCAGAATGGCTACCAACGCTTTTTCATTCAAAAAAAAAGTGAAGCAGTATTTACTGAAACAACTGTGAGAATCCACCAATACATGATTATCATCTTATACTTGTTATGATATTTATTTTTGTATGTATGTATGTATGTATATAGATTTATATCAACTTACGTATGTATATGTATGTATGAGTATTTATGTATTTGTATAAATTTTAGTATGTGATAAGTTTGTATATGTTTACTTCTGTTATTCAACATTACCTGAAACGTACCTACTTCCTATTTTCTCTGTATCACCCAAAGGTCCACTCCAACCCTATTAATTATCAATTTATAACTGGCACTTCTATTCTCTGTAAGTTGCTCGAACGAGTCATTAATAAGCAATAAGCCCGCTACCTGAAGGATCACTCCTTGTTGAGTGATTGGTAATATAGACCGAGCTTTAGACAGAACCGATCCACTAGCGATCTACAATACTTCACACACCTTTTAAATTAGGTGAGGTTAGAGATACCCGCACAATAGCCGCATTAGTATCCTCTGCAACAGCAGGAGCAACTTCGATTTTCAGCGAGTTTCCCGGGTCCATTCTGTCACCCACACAGTTTCTGTGCATACCAATGATACATTGGCCAATGGCAATATACATCTATGCAGAAGATGACACAGCTCACGGATGATATTTTACACCTCAACCTTTTGACATCTCATACACAAGTTAGCAGACGTTGAGGAAAAACGAATGGAGCTTGTCTTTGAGTTCGACCTGATTCTAGGTTTCATTTCTCAATGGGGTCATAAAAATTTGGTCGACTGCCACCTCAAGTAAACACAGATGTACGCGCTCTATACTGAAAAACCTCCATTTCTTCCCCTCTCCATTTTTCAGAAAACTCAACTATCACTGTAGGATAAGCTCAGTATCCTGGATATAGATATTTGGAGGGATTTCTAACCATGAGAGTACGTTTAGAGCGGTACTAAAGGAGCCTCGCGGAAGCTAGATATGCCGAATAAATTGAGATGGTTATTTTCGCTTGAGCATCTGTTTCATCTTTATACTTATAAAGAAGGCATAGACGAAAAGAACCAGATTCGCTTCTGAATGGAGTACTATTCTCATCTTTGTGATGAATCCGTGTAATATTTGTTAGACGCTCTCTAGTGGTTGCAGCGACGAGTTGCCCACATTCTAACAGTCTCTTGAGCCTCTGCAATTGCTAAGAGATGTCGCCTGTATGACAGTTCTCTATCTGCTTTATCATGAAGATAGTTCTGACGAGCTCTTCCAACTGGTTCCACCTTCTCCCTTCCTCTCCAGGACAACACATGCTGGCTTTGGAAATCATCATTTAAGAATGCTAGCCATACACTCCCGAACTAAGCGGTTCGGTTCTTCCTTCCTGTACAAATTAATTAAAACCTCAAACTTAGTACCAGTGCACATTTTTCCCTTCCACTGTGTTCTTGAGTCCTTCAAGCGGGGCGTCAAAAAGCATCTCACTAGCCCACCGTTATATGGATCACCATTCTACATTATCTGCATTCATAATGAGTATCGTGAACTCACTCTTGGATTCTATTCTTACTTTCTAAAGTCTAGTAAGTGGACGTATTTTTTTTTGTGTTCAACAATAAGAGACCGTAAATACTGGCATACATATATATATAGATAACGATTTTGGTTGAAAGAAACGTAACTAGACTATTGATTAACATTCTTTAACTGCTAATAATAAATTACACCAAAACACTAGCCAAATAATCACAAAATTTCGAGCTTTGTATTGTAAAAGTCAAAATCACTGATAACTCTTTATTTTTAAAGCATGGAAACACCCTCGGGCCGTCACCTCACCGCGGTATACGGCGGCGTGGTGTGTCGGAATCGGACCGACTAAAACCATACGGTGTGCCACTCCGCGCCTGACATAGAAGGAATCCGGGAACAGCTGCTATTACGACATCCAGATCCCTCCTAGCGCCTGCCCGCTAACGCGGGCACCATCTGCGGATAAATTCTGTATTTTAGGCGACGTACAGCACACGCGGACGTCGCCTCCTAGCAGCTGGCCATTGTAGCGGATGGAGGGGAAAACCTGTACCGTCCACCCATGGCTCACACTCAAGGCGGCATGAGGCGCTGGTACGCGCATCTCCGCCGCCCGGTACGCCGGCGGCGAATTGGGTCCGAATGGAGATCGTTCTCCCGGGCCTTCTCCGCCGCCTCCTTCCGCGAAGTTACGTCTTCGCAGAAGGTTGCGACCGCGATAAAACAACTGTTGCTACCGGCCATGCAGCGTATGACGGCCGGTAGCAAGAGATCTCACCCAATAACTGCAGTGAGGACCCCACGCTGCACCGCCCAGGTGTGCTGAGCCGAGTCCCCACTGCAGTCGCAGTGGTGACAGGTGGGACTCAATTCCCTGCTGGTGACGGAGTGCAGGTACTTCCTAAAGCAACCGTGCCCGGAAAGAATCTGCGTCAGTCGGACAGAAAGGATCCCGTGCTATCGGCCCCCCCACTTGGCGATGACCAGCTGGAGAGCTTCCATGGCGGCAAAGCCAGCACGTGGAGCCTCCAGCCGGGACGACCTACGAGCCATCGTGGCTTGACGAGCGGTCTCTCGCCACTCGCGTATCTCTTCGGACGGGGGCCGTATGCCGCTACCCGCCCGGAAGTCAGCCTTTCGCCGATAAACTTCGGCGAGCACTTCCGCCTCCAAATCCCACGGGGAGTTCCGGCCAAGGCGCATGCCGCCTCCGTCGATACGGTGCGGTAACCGCGTATGGCTCTAACCGCAAATATTCTCTGAGGGCGCCAGAGGCGAGCCCTATTCTGGGCGGTCAGAGCCGCCACCCACACTGGTGCACCATACAGCGCCATCCCGTGGTCCGAGGACAGACCCTTGTGGAACACCGCACGACATGGGCCGCCGCCTCAGAATACCATCTCGGTCCTCGTACATGATGGTACGCTTCTCAAGATAGTCTGGCACAAGCTATCCCAGGTACTCTGGCACCCCGTGGTAGTGTAGTGCTCCACAGCTCACCGCTTCTTCGGTAACGGCCCTCAGGCGCAACACAGCATCGACCGTCGAACGCCCCGCTCAAAAATCGAATTGGGCGTCCGACAGATCGAGGCCCACCTCGCAGTGGTGCCGGACGATGCGAGCAGAGAGTAGCTTCTCAAAAAGTTTACCCGCCTCGTCCAGCAACACGATGGGCCTATAGGCCGTTACCGAATCGGCAGGCCATCCCGGCTTCCTTAAAAGGACCAGCTTCCCGCTTTTCCAGCACTCAGGGAAGCGTTCGGACGCCAAGCTAGAGTCCAGGACTTCTCTGAGGCGGTCTGACATGTGCTCGAGGGTTCGGGCCTGTGCTCGGGCAGGTAATACCTGCCAGGTATCCCGTCTGGCCCAGGGACGGTGTTCTTAGAGCGGATCCGTAGAACAACCGCCCCTACCTCCGATTCGCCGACGGGTGGCACATTGCCTTCATTCTCCCCGTGGTCTCTGACCAAGAAGGCCATCGATGGAGGTGTGTGCCACGCCCGCTGTGGGAAAAGGCCCTCGACCACTTCCTGCAGGAAGCTGGGCTGGTGAGTCTCTGTAAGGGAAGGCCTGACGTGCGGAGCTTTTGTCGCGCCGCACGATAAAGGCGACCCCTGGGGTCACAATCGAGACCCTCTAGCATCTCCTTCCTCTTCACTTGGCGCGGCCAGCTTCAAAGTTTTCTGTGCCTCTCGGTACTCCTCATGAAGCTGGCCCTCCTCGCCGTCTACGCGCTGTCGCCACCGACTACGGGTGGAGGACCTCCGGGCATGAGTACAGGCGGCCCGGAGGTCCACCAACTCCTGGGACCACCAGTAAACCTCCTTCCGTGGAGGCCGACAACCTTGGATGCGGGGCATGGCCGCATCACAGATCTGCGTAATCGCATTGAGGAAGCGACCAGCCCCCATGTCGACCCCCTGGGTCGGCGCCTGCGGAGACAGCCAGGAGTGAATAATGGCTGCCTCCTTTAGTAGGTCCCTATTCAGTTTGGCTACAGCCCACCGTGGAAAGCGAGAAGAACGCCGCGCCACTTGACCCCTTCTGGGGTCCTGAGTCCAGGAGAGCTCAAATCGGATGTAAAGGTGATCCGAGAGCGTCTGAACCTCTTCCAGGACACGCCAATTCCTTACTCATGCGGCGAAGGCAGGGGTAGCGAACAAAAGATCTACTATTGACCCCCCTGCTGTCGCACGCACGTGTTAGTGGAACTTCTGTTTAATAAACAGAGGCCCACTGAGGCCGCCCACTCCTCTACGCCCTCACCTCTTGCGTCCATCCTGGTGGAACCCCTAGCAATAGACTTTGCGTTGAAGTCCCCCAGCATAAGGACGTGCCCAGACGTTAGTTGCCGCATCGAGGTCTCCAAGCTATTGAGGAAAACCTCGAAGTCACTAAAACTCCGGTTGGGGAGAAGTATATACCGTAATGGTGATCCCCCCCCCACTCAGCAGCAACATATCCAGTGCCCTTGTCTCTTAGCGACAAGGGCGGGGAATGAGCCGCCGTGGAGCTGACGACTGCCACGGAGCTGTACTGGTCATCCAACCAGTTTGGACGGGGAGGAACATAATAGGGCTCTGCGGCTACGGCAACATCAATCGACCACTGTGCCATGGATTGTAGGAAGAGATCCTGCGCCTGGTGACAGTGGTTCAGGTTCGTCTGGACCAGGAGGCCGGCGACTCAATCCATTACTGGATCATTTCTACAGCCCCTTCCATAGGCGACGACGTTGACGCAGGAACTACATAGGAGGCAGCCTGGGTCGACTGGCTAGCCTCCGACGTTTGCTGAAAACTGCGGTAAGACTTGCAGCTCCCTTGTCCCATCTGATGATTGGCAGGCCTATTGCCCGCCGCACACTTTGGGCAGTGACGGACGGCAGAGAACTCTGCTGCCTTGTGTCTCGGTCGACCGCAGCGGAAACACAATCCGCTGCAGTCGAAACAACTATCGCACTTGATGCGAGATTCGGACATCTTATTGGCCTAACATTTACTAACCTATAATCGTTATTCACTACCAAATAGTAATAATTAAAGCATATTCACATATTCTCACACCAGTTTTAACAATCATTTCATTACCTTATAACTTATGAAATAATAATTAATAAAAAAAAGCTCACAAACTAAAAAAAACGCTTACAAAAGTCGGTTATTAACAAACAAGCAAACATGTAAGTGAAGCTAATAAAAGTGTGTTAGAAACAGAAAACCTTAAAAGTTAACAATTTACTCAATGACAATTGGAATTTTTGTCTTTATTTACTAAAATTTATTCAGGTTTAAAGTAATTTGGCATCAAAAGAATGTCTAAATTTAGCCGTGCACTAGAATCCAGTGCACTGACGTAGCGTTGTAGCTTCATAGCATATAGTGTGACCTCCAAAGGTCTACGATATTCCATCTAACCTGACATTTTCATTTCTACGCTGCCACGGTATTCGTGCTACCTTTTTATACTGTGATGCTTATACACTTTCAGTTATACTTGAAGTTAAGGTATTAAAAGAGTAGTGTTGGTGGTGTTGCAACATTTTACTAGATTTTTATATCTCTTACACATATTTTTTCTCTTTCATTTAATAAAAAACATTATTATATTGTACGTGCAAATAGAAAAATAAAATGATATAAAAATTATAAGTTATTAGATTTCAAAAAGATCAACAAGAAAATGGTTGCTAGATAGTAAAGCATTGACAAAATTATTTTGATAACCTAAAATGTCAATAAAACTAGTGTCAGTCAATTTTCTTTTTAAGTCGGATTTTTTAAGATACTCTGTAGGTAAATTTAGTCAAACTACAAATAAAGAAACTAAATCGACATGAATCCATCCATTTCAGACTAATAAGACCATAGACAGATATACAGATACACACGTTAGTGTGTATTTGAGCGCACGAATTTTGTAATTTTGCGTTTATAAATAAAATATTTTACAAAGAAACCTCTTTCGTAATAAAACTGAAAAAGGAACGCAAGCCTCAGAAAAACCGGTGCTTCATTTGTTTACTTTTCGAGTCACGAGGCAAGACCGCAGTGGGCGGACATAAAATCAAATTAGCCCACTAATAAACCAAAAGCAATCCGCTTTTACCGGCCAATTTAATATAGCCGAATTGTGGTGCACGCTCCCTACTAGCTTTTTTAGCGCAATAGAATGGACTATAGAACACGTATAATATGTCTGTCTTTTTGTAACCTGTTCTGTAACTTTTATGTATGAACTGACTGTATAAACAGTGAACTAATGCAATAATGTTTCATTACATGTATATTTGAGAGGTCAAATTCTGAAGTAGTTTTAATTTACACGTTTTTCACACGGTCTATATACCTCTATTTATGAATGGTCACTTTTATTTCAATCTTTCATATTTTATTACAAATTATTTTTCAATGAAAACAAAAAAAAAAACGCCAATACAATCTTCCTTATCAAATTTTGAAAACGAAGATTCGCGATAAATTACGTACAAAATATTAGAAAAAGAATCTTGGTTACTGAATAATATAAGGGATATACCTACATGGGAAAGTCATATTTCGGTATATGTGGGTCCAAGATTAACCCGAGTGATAAATATGCAAACGGTATAATATCCTTCTTTTTCTATCGTTAAATTATTAAAATATCCATAATTATTTACATATTGTTTATATTACAATAACCGGAGATCAGTTTTCTGCAAATATTCTTGATTGAAAAGTTTAAGTACTAACACAATTGCAACAATTACGAAGAATAAGAACGTCTGTGCTGTGTCAGTGTAAATTAAAAAAGTAAACAAATCTACTACAGAATATCAATGGTCAAATATTAATCGCCGTTCTTGAATACTAGATCATTCTGAACAAAGAACGTCTTTACTAATCATAGTTAAAGTTGGAAGGCTGTATATTTCTTTATCGACATCTTTTTAAATCAGAATACATTTTTGGCATTGTAACGTTTGTCAGCCTAAATTTGGATGTTTAAGTGTGTTCTGAAATACGTCAAAAATTCACAATAGTATTCATTTTTTTATAAAACAAATAACGAACGAATAAAAAAGAAAAATAGTATTGAAGTAACAAAATCGAATGTATACAGTTGAATTTATACATACAACATATAATAATATGCAAATTTTGCAACGAGACGTACTAGTAAACAAAGTGCATTTAGACGTGATTCAAAAAATGCTCTACGAACCTCCATTTCCATTGGTATGTCCCAGTCAGCGCAGAATACATTTATATAGAGAAATATTTGTACAGACCGAAAACGTAAAGTGTGGCTGTCCGCATTTTCCTATATGGGAGCCGAACCGATATATAACGTTATATATCTGTATTGGACTGAACATCGGTCAGCATAGAAGGTTTACCACGGAGCCAATTAAGCGGTTGAAATTATGTAGCAAGAATCTATATAGCTTACGCCAATAATAAACAAAACAGTTCAGTAAGGTATTTTTTTGAGTTAGTAAACGAAAATTCTTTATTCTCTAGTTAAATAGTTATTGATAGACTTTAATATCATTAAAAAATCGAAATTTAGAAACACTTGTTTTATTTAAGGGTAAAACAATATTCAAAAGTTAACCGCGATTAAAAATTTTCTTCTTCATGAACTGCCTTTTTTTTATTCATGTGTGGAAACTCTCTGGAGCCATCACTCCACCGAGGTTTACAGTAAGGTGGTGTGTCGGAATCGGGCAGACTAAATCCACACGGCGTGCCACTCTGCGCCTGAAATCGAAGGGATCCGGGAAAAGCTGTTACTACGACATCTAGATCCCTTCTAGCGCCTGCAAACTACCGCGGGCACCATCTGCGGTTAAACTATCTATTTAGGTGACGTACGACACACGCAAACGTAGCCTCCTCGCGGCTTGCTACTGTAGCGGATGGAGGGGAAAACCCGTCCTATCCACCTGCAGAAACCCTCAAGGCGCTGGTATGCGCGCCTACAGGCGGAACAAACCGCTAGCGTATGCTGAACCGAGTCCTCACTACAGTCGTAGTGGTGACAGGTGAGACTCAATTCCCTCCTCGCGACCGAGTGCAGATACTGCCCGAAGTAACCGTGCTCCCGAAAAACCTTCGTTAGTCGGCCTCACGCCACTCGCATACCTCTTCGTCGGGGACCGTATGCCGCTAGCCGCCCGGAAGTCAGCAGTCCGCCAATAAACTTCGGCTAGCACTTCCGTCTTCAAATCCCACGGCGGAGTTCCGGCCAAGGTGCACGCCGCCTCAGTTGTCACGATGCCGTAACTACGTATGCCTCTATACTCTGAGAACGCCAGAGGCGAGACTTATTCAAGGCAGTCAGAGCCGCCGCCAATACTGGTGCACCAAACAGCGCCATTGACCGGACAACCCCCGTGTACAACCGTCTCGTCGCGACGCTGACTCCACCCAAATTGGAAAAGAATCGCCCAAGGGCAGAAGCAGCGTCGACCAGTTTTGGAGTCTTCATCAACAGCCTACAACAATTCATTGCCCTACATAGGGCTTGCGTTGTAAAGAAGGTTTTGACTTATATTACTATACCACACTGGCTATACAAGTGAAGGTAGAAAATGAAGTAAATCTATATAAATACCAGTTCACTAAGAATTTATTATTTAGAATTACAATGATCAGAATTTAATAAATATTCTATCATAAATGAACTTATTTTTGAAAGGTTTATACTTTTGCTGTTTTAAAAACCGTTGTTCCATGATAATATTTTAGTAAATAATACTGGACTGTGAATAATATTATGTGTGCAAAATATAGAAGAGCTAAATTATAAAATTCGCTATGTCTTGTACAAGAATATTTTAAGATCTTCAAATAAAACATGGTTAACAATGTTCAAATGAATTATGAACGAACGAATAGGATCGTCTCACTATAGAATAGTACTTACGCGTGACCTTTGGATGTACAAATCAACAGTAAGTAATAAACGACTTAATAGGTGGTTTTGGTGTAAGACAGCGTTAAAAAAACATAAAATATTTACATGCTGTACATATTCATAGATATTTCTTTTCTAAACTTTCATTCTACCATGTGCTTAATATGATAAATAATGAAAATTCAAATGTAAAGCATTTGATTCATCAGTAATATCCTAGCTTTTTAAATAACATTGAAGTTTATTACTCAATAAAGATACATTTGGCTATCCATTATCACTTCACTTCTCTAGTAATATCCATTTCGCTAAAAAATCCTTGACATGAAACCCATTATCGAGTGATGGTTGTCCTAGCCATTATTACAATACGTATTCCCAGGCGGCGACCAGTGACAGGGGTAGTGAAGCTATGAATATCAAACGCGATGGGAATACTTTGCCCCTCCCAAAGTAATTCTATAGCTTTATGGCATAATAGAGGATAAAAGCTTTGGTTTACTTCAGAATACATTGACGCAAAATGACACCTACTCATCATTCAAAGACGGCATTAACCTTTTCGTAGGTAAATTAGTAAAATGAAAACTATATCACAAATAAATATTTTATTTACGTATTGATAAACCACCATAACGTCTTAATTAAGGAAATAGAATTGTAAGGATTCTCACATACTTATGATTTTAACTCATCAAATTATCAAACATATATTTTTAAGTCAGCAAATTATATATATATTTAGGTACGCTGAGTGTACTTACCTAAATCTATTTGAAGAATGTACACTAGTTTTCTATGTACATACTTCATTTAAAGTTAACACGTTACTAGCGGTTAAATTAATACTGACATGTAGCTACAACTGATAAAACAGTCGAGTTAAAATATACGAATAAATTCGTGTATAATTAACAAAAAATAATTGACAGCAGGCGTTAAAAGTGCACCCAACTACTAGTTGTTGATAGCGAATCATATCAACTGTAGCTCGGTAATTGGTAATATCCATTTCGCTAAAAAATCCTTGACATGAAACCCATTATCGAGTGATGGTTGTCCTAGCCATTATTACAATACGTATTCCCAGGCGGCGACCAGTGACAGGGGTAGTGAAGCTATGAATATCAAACGCGATGGGAATACTTTGCCCCTCCCAAAGTAATTCTATAGCTTTATGGCATAATAGAGGATAAAAGCTTTGGTTTACTTCAGAATACATTGACGCAAAATGACACCTACTCATCATTCAAAGACGGCATTAACCTTTTCGTAGGTAAATTAGTAAAATGAAAACTATATCACAAATAAATATTTTATTTACGTATTGATAAACCACCATAACGTCTTAATTAAGGAAATAGAATTGTAAGGATTCTCACATACTTATGATTTTAACTCATCAAATTATCAAACATATATTTTTAAGTCAGCAAATTATATATATATTTAGGTACGCTGAGTGTACTTACCTAAATCTATTTGAAGAATGTACACTAGTTTTCTATGTACATACTTCATTTAAAGTTAACACGTTACTAGCGGTTAAATTAATACTGACATGTAGCTACAACTGATAAAACAGTCGAGTTAAAATATACGAATAAATTCGTGTATAATTAACAAAAAATAATTGACAGCAGGCGTTAAAAGTGCACCCAACTACTAGTTGTTGATAGCGAATCATATCAACTGTAGCTCGGTAATTGGATATCTGCTGCTGCTGTAGACAGAATGTTTCTGTGCAAAACAAATAAATAAAATAAATCTATGTAGGCTTATTTGCCTTTGAGATTCTAAAAAGCTACTATTAATTTAAGATTTTTTAATTCTTATTATAAAATTCTGGAGAGTTATTGTACGAGTAAGAACATCATAATAGTTATAATTAATTATATGTCCTACATCAAAGTCATAATCATTTATTTCCGTAAATACGAGTAGATTTTCACAAACACTTTTGTAAGTTATACTTTCTAAGTTAGATGAAGTTGGCACTTCCTATGATTAATCCATGAATTAAAACAAAATAAACAACAGATTTTTACTAACTCTTTGATTTCGATCGCATCCAACCATGGACCATGTAATCTAATAATATTATTTTATGTATAAAAAAATGTTCCTCTACTTAATGTATGTTCCACTACTTTTTTTTTATTATACTTACTCCTAAACTCCATAAGCTAGTAACTCCATAAGTTATTATAGTAATATATCTACTACATACGAAATAAGCTCTCATTTACCATTATACTCGTTTACAATACATTACTAAATAAATTAATTATCGATCCTCACGTCTTAGAAACTTGGTGGTTTCAATGATGCACTCATATTAGATTTCATCATAAAAATTACTAACATAACAAACGTTAATACAGAACTTGATTCACATAAGCCTTCAGACCTGAAACTATCTCAGTGATTGAAATGTTGTTCTGAAACTTCTCCATATTAACAATATTTGTAATTTATAATAATTATTATAAAATGGGCCCTAATGGCAAAATCCTTTAGCTGAAGAATATCTCACATTTGACACTTCCCAGGGTCTATTCCCTACCCACACTCATCCCACGAGGATCAGCACATGCATAGACCACATACTAATAAATTCCTCTCATTTATCTACTATATGTACTTATAATTAAATAGTTTATTACTGACCACCTACCCTTAGTTTTAATAATTAATAAAACCCCGCCATTACACCAATTCCTTTAGAGTAGACCAACTGTGGATCAATTAAAAATTAAAACGGAGCTACAAAATATAGATTCAACGATGCAATGTAATATCAGCTCTATCGCCAATTATTACTAAATACATAAGCACAATCATTTTAATAAAGAGAAACCTAAAATTCTTAAACCTTGGATGTCTGTCAGTCTACTAGTAATCAAAATCGGGACAGGCTACACCTAAAATCTTAAAAATCTTCTGAAAATATTATATTAAGAATAAGTTAAACGCGATATATAAATAATATAAATTTCTGTAGAGTCTTACTCCCCAGGCTAAAAATCGTATATGGCAAAACATTACTTGATAAAGAAGGTAATGATACCAAAGCTCTATGAAAAACCATCAAATCCATAACGAATAAAAGTAAATTAGACTTCAGCTCTTTTCAACTTTCATATTGATCAGCAAATCCTCAACTTTCAGTCAATCAGATCTGTAAATGTTTTAATAAAATAGGAAAAAACTTAGCAAAACTTCTTCTACCTCTCAACGTTTAGCCAACATAGCATCCAAATTCGTTTGATTGGCTATGTCTGAGACTGAGATTGAAACCATCATTGTTAAACTTGACTGTGCTATAGGAAAAAACGGTGTTTCCTCTCAGTTTATGCAACACTACTGTAGTGCTCTAGTTACTGCTATAACAAACGTAAACAATCTTTTAGTAAACAAACAAGCAAGAATCTGGATGCGAAAATAAATTGTCTCTGCATATCTCCAAAGCGTTGAACACGGTCTCTGTCCTTATTCTTCTGAATAAGCTGGAAAGAATTGGAGTGCGTGATCCGTGCTAACAGGGAATGATTAGTGAAAATAGAAGACTACTTATAGTCTTCTATTTTCACCAATTATCTCCTATGTTGTTCAACAGAGAAACATATTTGGCCACACGCTCTTTCAGATATACATAAACGACCTCTGCACACTATTTCTACCAAACACCAGATATTTTTTCCTATGCAGATGACATAGCAATCTTGATGATGAGACTAAACTGGCATCAAATTAGGAACAGAATACTCTCTTACGAAACTAATGTACTGGCTAAAAGCAAATCTCCTAACTCTCAATTTATCCAGTACCCACTATGTCCCTTTCACTAACCAGGGTGAAATCTATTAAGTCCTTGGAAGCTCAAATAGACAATGACAAGTACGAGTATTCAACGGTTGATACACTTATTTAAATCTTAAGGGGCATCACGCCACTAGAAAAACTAAAATTGGTATAGCTAACGCAGGGTCAGTTAAATCCATCTGAGAGCCGTGCTGAAAGTGTTAACAAAAAAAAACCGACAGATATCCCATTATAACACTCTACTCGGGCCCAAAAATGCTAACATTTTGCCAACTTTGTGTGTTTTATCTTATTCTGAGAAAACACAAAAATATTCCTACTTCTTTGTTAAAGAGAAGTAAAAATATATCTTCCTTAATGCCTTCTCCTTCGGCCGACATCAGTTTTATAATATGTATTGTAAGATACGTAACACTATTAACAAAAATAATAAATAATGTATATTTCAAACATGAAGTTAAATCTAAAGTCAGTGTCTGGCCACAAAAGCTCAAACATGTCACATAGAAACACCATTAAATTTAAGTCTGAACACACACATACACTGTTCACATCGCACACTCACCACAGGCACCATACACATTATGGTCTGATTATCATACATGTATACACATACACGCTCATACATACATATATCTACATATACACTAAATATACGGTCTAATGTGTGTTCATTTTTATTTTTACTGATAGTAACATCTAAACTTACATATATAACTAATTCTCAAATTACTTACTTAGTCTCATACCACATGTCACAATTTCTTTTACTGTAACATTACAAAAGAGCGACGGAACACTGAATCGAAAAAATAGGCTTTAGCCTAGTTAAGAATGCAGTTTTTGTGTCTTTTGTATAGCACATCCTTTGTAAGCTTTTGAAAATTATAAAAAAGGAAATGTCGACACCTGTCAATATATTACAGGTGTATATCAATGAATATTATTATTATTCCTAGCTTTGCATATTCTAGTTCATGACATCTTATTGTTACTGTTTATTTCCTGTCCTGAAGGATGAGAGGGAGCTGGATCTGCCCCTCAATACATTAATACCATTCCGTCTACTATTTTGTAATAGCATACCAATTTCTTTTTCAGTAGTGGGAGTGTCTTATGGTGATGCGAAAAACTGTAACAGATATATGTAATGCTAATTAAAAAATAAAGGTTTGCAATAAAAATTTAAAAGTTAATTGTTTTGAAAGGCAAACCACTTTTAGTCCTGGACAGAGTGTAGCCGCTAACTCAATCTGGCATCCTATCCACGCCTAAATTCGTCTTGTGACACAATTCGAGCAATAACATGTAACACCGCTGTCTCAAATATATTACGCCTACAAAAAGTGAATTTAAACAAATACACTTTTTGTAGGAATAAGTATGGAGTATGAGTACAGGAAAGAGGAATAAAAATGTCTATATAAACATACAAACATACAGACATTTTTTATTCCTCTGTAAATATGGTAGGGGCAAAAACTAGGTTGTAGAATACTTGTAAAAGTCATCTTTGCAAATACCTACATAGAAATACAACACCAAAAAATATAACAAAATCGGATATTTTAATTATTCACAAAGAACTTTAATAGGAGTAAAATTATTATTATGTGCAATTTGTTATTATTTCCATTTTTTATTTTATGTTTCTATAGGCAGTGTTGCAATACTCGTTGCAACAATAGTGAAAAGTTAATTGAGAAATAGTGGTCAAGTTTTTTAAAATTTCGCATGTGTTACATAAAAGACCTCGAAGTATTCCTTGAGGTAAGAACCTCTTAGCATGGGGTGCTGGGCTAGAAAACCTCTACGTGGTGCACCCTGGAAACGTTGGCGATGGTGTTGTTCATCACTGCCAACGGCTAATATTCTAGCACGAAGAGAAGGCCATTTTCTTCGGCAATTCGGCCGAGACTTGGTCCAACAGAGCGGGCGTGTCTGTCGGATCCTCTGTTGGTTCTTCGCTCTTCGGAGCAATGAGGAGGAAAACCTCGGTAAAATATCACGATAGTGGGACCCTTTCTAGGGTCGGAGTTCTTCCGCTCAGCGGTGGAAACAGTAGGACGGGCTCGGTGTGCACTTACACTGCCACCGAGCAGGCATCAGGAGACATCATCTCCCTGCCGCCGTCGACATATCGTAGTCCCGAGTTGGAGTCTCGCGACTCCAATCGGGGGCGAGGATCTTGGCTTAACCGCCCGGACTGCGAGGAAGAAAACCTCTATAAAAAATTACCCCGAATCCCGTGTTCTGGTGCGTGACCAGGGGGTGCATGGCTGATGGGTTGTTCAGTTGCAAGCGCACTCCCAGCCGAGGTACCTGCGGACCCCTCGGTTGGGCACAAATTTACGCTTGCCCGAGTATTGGGGATCTCTGCCCGGGTCGACCATTATTTCTCCTCCAATCGTGGGTTTAACTATGTAACATGAAAAAAAATTATATTACAAAAACAAAGATGTAGAAGGGAAGAAGGAGAAGACGAGTAGGAAGGAGAAAAGCGCAAAGGCGGACGTGCTTTCCAATACGGACGCAGCAATTGGAACGCCTATCTTGATGGGGCTCCCAGAAGCAATTTCAGCTTCTGTGAGTCGAAGAGTATCGGAACGACTGCGTTCCAGATCCACCTTATCGTCAGATGGCGCAGACGGTAGCCTCGGTGCGAGGACAGGTTCACTAGACCTAATGGAACTGGAACTGGACAGCCGGAAACGAGGCCGCTCCAGGGACGAGGGGAGTGATACGTCTCAGGAGATGTTGCCTCCCAAGGTTGCAAGCAGCCGTAGAGGGAGGTCACGAACACCGGCCTCGACCCCATCAGGCTCCGTTTTCTGCAAGGCAGGAGCCTACAGAAGAGTCAGGGCGGACGGCGAAGCATTAGCGGAGGAGGAGGTCGCGGATCTCCTGCTTAAAATCAAGGAGCCGATGGTGGGGGATTCAGTTCTACAAACACCATCAGCCATGCAGGAGAGAGCAAACGCGGCGATGGCCATCATTCACAAAGTGGCCACCAAGTCTAGCAATCTTAAGGGCTCTTTTGTAAGGTCCCTTAAGGATTCCTCTTCCGCTATTGCGGGGGTCGTAGAGAGCCTTATCGGAGACATGGCTCGTCTCCAGGCAGCCAACGAGCGTCTGACGGGGCAGGTGACTGAGCTTAGTGCTCAGTTTGCTCAATTTCGGGCAGATCGCCCCGAACGAGAAGGCTCACGTCCGTCACTACCTACCCCCTCTTCCAACCACGGGGGTATTTCTGATGCCCATCTGCGTCAAATAACGGATGCAGTATGGCGCATGATGGACGGGCGTCTGGCTGGCCTGGAGGCAAGGCTGCCACCGGCCCCTGTTGTCCGGCCGCCGCTCGCGGCGCATAAGCCGAAGGCCGCATTGGCACCGTCTGCGCTTCCCGTTGTGGGCGGTCGCGTGACCTATGCAGCAGTGGCGTCGGTGTCTGCAGCTCCCGCAACAACTCCAGGTTCACGACGGGCAGCGAAGGTAGCGACCAAGACGCCTGCACCGAGGTTAGGCTCCAAAACAGCGGCAAAGGCTGGAGCGGAGTTCCCTCCGCTCCCCACTCCAACCGCTGTACCTGGCACTTCCACCTGTGTTCCCTCAACATCTGCCTCTTCCACCGATGGTTGGCAGGTGGTCGGGAGGGCTAGGAAGTCCCGAAAGCAGGGTAAGAAGGCTGCACAAACAGCAGCCTCTACACCGCAGACACCGTCAATTGCGGTGGCTATCGCGAAAAAGCCGCGCAAACTGCAGGTGTCTAAAAGCGCGGCTGTGGTAGTTACCGTGTCGCCGGAGGCGGCTAGCGGCGGACTCTCCTACGCAACCATCTTCCAGAGGACCCGCGCTAGTCTCACCAATGACTTCGGGACAGTAGGAGTCAGGTTGCGCCTCGCTCAAACAGGAGCTCGAGTGAGAAGTTGCGGGAAATGTTTACGGCTACGGATGGTGTCAAGATCGCCAGGCCTACCAAGTGCGCAGAATTGCGCATTTCGGGCCTGGATGACTCTGTATCGACAGAGGATGTCCGCGTTGCAATTAGCGAGAAGACAGGCTGCAACGCGGACAATATTAGGGTCGGCACCATCCGCCCCGGTCCGGGAGGGCTTGGCGCAGTGTGGGTCAGCTGTCCCGTAGCGTCGGCTAAAATGTTGGGCGACGCCGGCAGGCTGCTCATCGGTTTCGTGAGCGCTAGGATCACACAAATGCCTGGCATCGGGGCACACACGCGCCAAGTGCGTCAGTTGTTTCGACTGCAGCGGATTATGTTTCCGCTGCGGTCGACCGGGGCACAAGGCGGCAGAGTGTTCTGCTGCCCCTCACTGCCCGGTGTGTGCAGCGGACAACAAGCCTGCCAATCACCAGATTGGGCAGGGAGGCTGTAAACCTTCCCGCAACTCTCGGCAGGCGTCAGGGGCTAGCCAGTCGGCCCAGGCTGCTTCTGACGTCGTTCGTGCGTCGATATCGTCACCCATGGAGTAGGTTGTAGAGACGGTCGAGTAATGGCCCAAGTCTCCAACCTCCTGGTTCAGACGAACCTGAACCACTGTGCCGCGGCGCAGGACCTTTTCCTGCAAACCATGGCACAGTGGTCGATCGGTGTTGCCGTAGCCGCGGAACCCTATTATGTTCCTCCCCGTCCAAATTGGTTGGGTGACCGGGACGGTTCCGTGGCAGACGTCGGCACCACGGCGGCTCATTCCCCGCCCTTGTCGCTAAGAGACAAGGGCACTGGATATGTTGCTGCCGAGTGGGGGGGAATCACTATATATGGTGTATACTTCTCCCCCAACCGGAGTTTGAACGACTTCGAGGTTTTCCTTAACAACTTGGAAACCTCGATGCGGCGTCTAACGTCTGGGCACGTCTTAGTGCTGGGGGACTTCAACGCAAAGTCCATTGCGTGGGGTTCCCCCAGGACGGACGCTAGGGGCGAGGCCGTAGAGGAGTGGGCGGCCTCGGTGGGCCTCTGTTTACTAAACAGGGGCTCCACCAACACGTGTGTGCGACAGCAGGGAGAGTCGATAGTGGACCTTTCGTTCGCTACCCCTGCCCTCGCCGCACGAGTAAGGAACTGGCATGTCCTGGAAGAGGTTGAGACGCTATCGGATCACCTGTACATCCGATTTGAGCTCTCCCGGACCCAGGACCTCAGTAGGGGTCACGCGGCACGGCGTTCTTCTCGCTTTCCGCGGTGGGCTATAGCCAAACTGAATAGGGACCTACTAGAGGAGGCAGCCATTTTTCACTCCTGGCTGCCTCCACAGGCTCCGGCCGAGGAGGTTGATATGGGGGCTGGTCGTTTCCGCGATGCGATTACGCAAATCTGCGACGCGGCCATGCCCCGCATTCGAGGTTGTCGGCCTCCTCGGGGGGAGGTTTACTGGTGGTCCCAGGAATTGGCGGACCTCCGTGCGGCCTGTACTCGTGCCCGGAGGTCCTACACCCGTAGTCGGCGGCGACACCGCGAAGAAGGTGGGGAGAACCAGCTTCATGAGGAGTACCGAGAGGCACGGAAAACTCTGAAGCTTGCCATCAGCCGCGCCAAAGAAATTAAGCGAAAGGAGATGCTGGAGGGTCTCGATCGTGACCCCTGGGGTCGCCCCTATCGTGCGGCGCGACAAAAGCTCCGCACGTGCCCCCCCCCCCCCCCCCCTTACAGAGATACTCCAGCCCAGCTTGCTGCAGGAAGTGGTCGAGGGCCTTTTCCCGCAGCGGGTGGAGCACACACCCCCGTCGATGGCCTTCATGGTCGGAGACGGCGGGGGGAACGAGGACAATGTGCCGCCCGTCAGGGAAATGGAGGTAGGGGCGGTTGTTCTACGGATCCGCTCTAAGAACACCGACCCCGGGCCGGACGGGATACCTGCCCGAGTGCTAGCCCGAGCCCTCGAACACATGTCGGACCGCCTCCTGAGGGAGGTCCTGGACGCTAGCTTGGCGTCCGGATGCTTCCCTGAGTGCTGGAAAAGCGGGAAGCTGGTCCTATTAAAGAAGCCGGGACGACCAGGCGAATCGGTAGCGGCCTATAGACCTATCGTGTTGCTGGACGAGGTGGGTAATCTGTTTGAGAGGATACTCTCTGCCCGCATCGTCCGACACCTCTGCGGGGTGAGCCCCGATCTGTCGGACGCCCAATTTGGTTTTCGGGCGGGGCGTTCGACGGTCGATGCCGTGCTGCCCCTGAGGGCCGTTACCGAAGAGGCGGTGAGCTGTGGCGGCGTGCTGTTGTCGGTGTCGTTAGACATCGCCAATGCATTTAATAGTCTGCCATTTAGCTGCATCAGGGAAGCCCTCCACTACCACGGGGTGCCAGAGTACCTGAGGCGGCTTGTGGCAGACTATCTAGAGGACCGTACCGTCATGTACGAGGACCGAGATGGTATTCTTAGGCGGCGGCCCATGTCGTGCGGTGTTCCACAGGGGTCTGTCCTTGGACCGCTCCTGTGGAACATGGGATACGACTGGGCCCTTCGAGGTCGTCTTCCCCCGGGCTGGGCGTAATTTGTTACACAGATGACACATTGGTCACAGCCCGGGGAGTGAACTTTCAAGAGGCGGCGCGCCTGGCCACCACGGGAGTCTCTTTGGTGGTCGGGCGTATTGAGGCGCTGGGTTTATGGGTGGCCCTAGATAAGACGGAGGCCCTTTTGTTTCATGGGCCCCGTCGTGGTCCACCACCGGCGCCTCTATCGTAGTCAATTCGGTCCTCGTGCCGGTTCAGGCCCAGATGAAGTACCTGGGCCTGAACCGAGGCCCGACTTGCCAGGAGGTGGCTCTTCGACGAGCACTTCCGACAGCTTTCTCCAAAGCTGGTCGGCGCTGCCTCTGCCCTCGGGCGACTTTTGCCGAATTTGGGTGGAGCCAGCGTTGCGACGAGACGGCTATACACGGGGGTTGACCGGTCAATGGCGCTGTATGGTGCACCGGTGTGGGCGGCGGCTCTGACCGCCCAGAATAGGGCTCGCCTCTGGCGCCCTCAGAGGATATTGGCGGTTAGAGCCATACGCGGTTATCGCACCGTATCGACGGAGGCGGCGTGCGTCTTGGCCGGAACTCCGCCGTGGGATCTGGAGGCGGAAGTGCTCATCGAAGTTTATCGGCGGACGGCTGACTTCCGGACGGATAGCGGCATACGGCCCCCGCCCGAAGAGATACGCGAGTGGTAGTGGGTACTGCGACTGCAGTGAGGACTCAGCTCAGCACACGCTAGCAGTTTGTTCCGCCTGGGCGGCGCAGCGTAGAGTCCTTACTGCAGTTATTGGAGGAGATCTCTCGCTACCGGCCGTCATACGCTCCACGGCCGGTAGCGACAGTTGTTTTACCGCGGTCGCAACCTTCTGCGAAGACGTAATTTCGCGGAAGGAGGCGGCGGAGAAGGCCCGAGAGGACAATATCCACTCGGACCCAATTCGCCGCCGGCGAGCCGGGCGGCGGAGGCGCGCATACCAGCGCCTCATGCCGCCTTGAGTGTGGCCGCGGGTGGACGGGACGGGCTTTCCCCTCCATCCGCTACAATGGCCAGCCGCGAGGAGGCGACGTCCGCGTGTGCCGTACGTCGCCTAAAATAGAGAGTTTATCCGCAGATGGTGCCCCAAGTAGCGGGCAGGCGCTAGGGGGGATCTGGATGTCGTAATAGCAGCGGTTCCCGGATCCCTGCTATCTCCTAACCCCGGTGGGGTGACGGCCCGAGGGGGTTTCCACACGGTAAAAACAAAAAAAAAAAAGAACCTCTTAGCATTCTACATCAAAGGGTCAAAACAAACGAAATTATCATGGTTTCATCTGGGTAATATTTTTACATAGGCCTCTTAGAAGTTTATAGTGTCATAAGAGTATATTAAGAACAATTACCTTTACAACAGTAAACATCAAAATTAACTGAATGAAACTAGCTCGGTATTATTCATGCATTAATTAACTTATACATTGTGCATAAAAATTACAATAAACATTAACATCATTATGTTAAAGCATGATAAAGTGAAGCGCTAAATTGATATGACGCCGACTTTTTTCAAGTTATCTCTTGCTGACTAAGGATGAGTCTCTTTTTGTATCAGGAGCTGTAGGTTACATAGCACTACACTTACTTGGTATATGAGTTGTCCGGTTTTACAAAACTGCAAAGAATTACATATTTTTCATTTTATTCCATATTATTCTTCATTCTCAAAGACAGTGGTAATTAGAAATTTCATTTTATCAGGTTCTTTGACGGTAGTAGAGCCACACTGATTCCAGCACAAAATAACCAGCTCGACTGGGGCAATATAGCCTTCTCAAAGAAGACCTACCTAAAACGACAGACCGCCACAGTGAGGGTCGCCATGTTGTATTACCTGCATTCACAATGAGTATGGTGACAACAACTCTTGGATTTTATTCATGCAGAGTCTTAGTATCCTTCAGGCATAGTCGAGTCAATTTGGCAAGCTCTTAAAACAGAAAAAAATAAAAAATCAATCAACAGAACACTACTGTACATAGGTCTCTCCTTAGATAGGATATTTTGACACATTATACCACGCTGGCCAGACGGATTGTACTACTAGTACTTGTGGGCTAGTATCAAATTTAAAAAATGGAGAACATAATAAACAAAAACACTCAAAATAAAGAAGGCAAGAACGAGAAAAATAGTAGGAAGTCAAAAACTGCAAGGGCGGATGACGTTTAATCCAACGAAAAGGACGCATTATGTGGGACACCTATTTCGGTGGGACTCCCAAAAGTCACTTTAGCTGCTGAGAGCTGAATAATTGCGTTCTAGGTCCACCCCGAGCAATAACTCCGGTACAAAGACGGACTCACTGAAGCTTATAGAAATGGAGCCGAGCAGTGAACGTGGACACTCCAGGGATGAGGGGAGCGATACGTCCCAGGATATGATGTCTCTTAAGGTTGCAAATAGCCGTAGAGGGAGGTCCGGCACTCTGATTTCAGTTCTGTCAGGCGCTATCTTCTGCAAGGCGGCAGTTTATAGATGAGACAGGGTGGACGTTGAAACACTGACCAAATAGGAGATTGTCGAAATCCTGCTAAAAATTAAGAGGCTGATTCTATTCCCCAAACTTCATCCTCCATGCAAGAAGGGAGCAAAATCAGTGGTGGTTATCTAAAACTCTCTATTTAGGCGAACGTCCGCGTATGATGTACGTCACCTAAATAGAGAGTTTTACCCAAAGATGGTACCCGCACTAGTAGATAGGAGCTAGGAGGGGTTTGAATGTCACAATAACAGCTGTTCCCGGATCCCTCCTATCTCAGACGAAGAATGGCCGGTGGAATGACGGCCCGAGGGGGTTCCCATACGTTAAAAAAAAGCGACCAAAGCAACAACCAAGAGGGCTGTACCGAGGTCGTCGTGTTCTTTTTGTTTGGGAACATCTATTACGACATCCTGACCCTTCCTAGCGCCTGTCTGCTTAGAGCACCATCTGCGGGTAAGCTCTCGTGACGTACGGCACACGTGGACGTCGCCTCCTCGCGGCTGGTCAGTGTAGCAGATGAAGGGGAAAACCCGTCCCGACCACCCACTGTCACACTCAGGACAGCGTGAGGCGCTAATAAGCGCGCCTCCACCACCCAATTTGCCAGTGGCGAATTGGGTCCGAGTGCAGATCGTCCTCTCGGGCTTTCTCCACCGCCTCCTTCTGCGAAATGACATCTTCGCAGAAGGTTGCAACAGCGGTAAAACAGCTGTCCCTACCAACCATGGAGCGTATGACAGCCAGTAGCGAGAGATCTCCTCCAATGTAGTGAGGGCCTCATTACGCCGCTCAGGCGGAACAAACTGCCAGCGTACCTTCAGCCAAGTCCTCACTGCAGTCACAGAGGTGACAGGCGGGACTCAATTCCCTTCTAGTGGCCGAGTGCAAATACTTCTCAAAGCAACCATGCCTGGAAAGAACTTGCGTTAGTCGGAAGAAAAGAGCTTCGTGCTGCCGACTGCCCACTCGACGATGACCGGCTGAAGAGCTTCCAGCTGGGCCAACCAATGAGACATCGTGGCTCGGCGAGCGGCTTCATACCACTCATGTACCTCTTCGGACGGGGGCCGTATGTCGTTACCCGCCCGGAATTCAACCGTCAACAGCCAAAATCCTCTGAAGGAACCAGAGGTGTGTCCTATTCTGGGTGGTCAGAATCGCCGCCCACACCGGTGCACCATACAGTGCCACAGACCGGGCAACCCCTGAATACAGCTGTCTCGTTGCAACATTGGCTCCACTCAAGTTGGGCAAAAGTCGTCCAAGGGCAGAAGCAGCACTGACCAGTTTTGGAGCAAGCTGTCGGAAGTGCTTGTCGAAGAGCCACCTTTCATCCAGGACCAAGCCTAGATGCTTCGTCTAGACCTGAACCGGTACGAGAACCGAATTGACTACGATAGAGGTGCTGGAGGGTGGATCGCGATGGGGCCCATGGAACAACAGGGCCTCCGTCTTATCCAGGGTCACCTGTAAACTCAGCGCCTCAATGATTCCCTACCACCAAAGAGACTCCTGTGGTGGCCAGGCCCTCTTGACATACCGTCCCCCGGGCTATGAGCAGTGTGTCAACGGCGTAACAAATTACGCCCAGCCCGGGAGAAAGATGACTTCGAAGGACCCAGTCGTATCCTATGTTCCAAAGGAGTGTTCCGAAGACAGACTCCTGCGGAACACCGCACGACATGAGCCGCCGCTTCAGAACACCTTCTCGATCCTCATACATGGCGGTACACTCCACTAAACAGTCTGCCACAAGCCACCTCAGGTACTTTTGCACCCCGTGGTAGTGGAGTGCTTCCCTAATACAACTAAATGGCAGTGTAATGAATACGTTGGCGATGTCCAACAAAACGGCCAATAGCACACCGCTACAGCTCACGGCCTCTTCGGTCACGGCCCTCAGGCGCAACATGGTATCGACAGTCGAATGTCCTGCGCGAAAACGAAATTGGGCGTCCGACAGATCGGGTCCCACCTCGCAGAGAAGCCAGACGATGCGGGCAGAGAATATTTTTTCGAACAATTTACCCGCTCCATCCAGCAACACGATGGGCCTATAGGCTGCGATCGAATTAACGGGCCGTCCCACCGAGGTTGGGGCCTAAAACAGCGGCAAAAGCTGGAGCAGAATTCGTTCCACTACCCACTCCAATATCCCACAGCAGTACCTGGTACCTTCACGTCTGCACTCTCCCCATTTACCCCTTCCAATGATGGTTGGCAGGTAGTTGAGGGGGCTAAGAGGTTTCCACTCCGCAGCTGCCGTCTGCAGTTTTGACTACAGTGGACTATGTTACCGCTTCAGTTAACCAGGGAACAAGGCGGCAGACAGCTCTGCCACCCTTCACTGTTCAACGTGTGTGGCGGGTAATAAGCCAACCAATCACTAGATTGGGTAGGGAGGCTGTAAATTTCCTTGCAAGCATCATTCTTGGCAAGCGTTGGAGGTTAGTCAGTCGATTCAAGCTACCTCAGACATCGTTTGCGTGTCGAAATTGTCGCCCATGGAAGAGGTTCTGGAGATAATTCAGTAATGGACCAAGTTTCCAACCTTGTTGTCCAGGTGAACCTGAATCACTGTAGTGTAGCGCAGCACTTCTTCCTGCAAACCATGGCACAGTGAGCGATTAGTGTAGCCGTAGCAGCGATGCCTTACTGCTTTTCTCCCCGTCGAAACTGCCTAGGTGACCGGAACGGTTCCATGGCAGTCGTTGGCTCTATGACGACTCATACGCCGCCCTTTTTTTGTTTTAAGTGCCTGCCAAGGTGCACTGCACAACTGCCTCTCTTTTGCCAGATGGAAAGCACGAATAGAATTCAAAAATTATGGTCACCACACTCATTACGAATGCAGACAATGCAGTATGGTAACCGACACTATGGCGGCCTAGTAAGATACTTTTTCACGCCCTGTTTGGGGACGTAAAAGGCGTGACAGTTATCGTGGCAGTGTTAAGTGCTATTTAACACGAGTCTTTGAGACTCGCGTTAAATAGTACTTAAACCTGACAACACGAATGCTGTCGCTTTAAGTTGGTCTTCTGTAAGAGGGTAGTACTGCCCCAGTCGTGTCGGCCCGTACGTGCTGAAATCAGGGTGGCTCTACTATCTACAAACTCAACAGCAACATATCAAGCGCTCTCGATCGTTAAAAGACAAGGGCACTGGATATGTTGCTGTTATGATCACCGTATACGGTGTATACTTCTGTACCACAGGAATTTAAGTGATTTCGAAGCTTTCCTCGAAAGCTTGGAGACCTAGATCGACTCGAGATCGACTAACGTCTGGGCACTTTAGTCGGTCCGATTCCGACACTACCCCGTCATAAACTCCGGTGGGATCTGTTAAAAAAAAAGTGTTAGCATCAAGTTTTTACTTTTTTCACGGTGTTGTTGCTCTGCGTAGTTCGCTGCCTTAGTCGGCTCTTATGGCACAAACGAGATAAATAGGAGTGATGACACTTCCTGTTCTCAATCCGTCATCACACGGCCTACTTTGTTTCATGATGGATATAAAATAAAAAGTGGATCTAACTTTAAACAATACTAACTAAAAATTAAAAACATAACAAATATTTTTTTGTTGACAGACTGAAACATCCCCTCAGATCTCTGTCTCTTGTGGGTACAGGAGCCGAGATGTATGTGGTATTTTCAATAAAATCACACCAACGAATGGCACCCTATTGTGAGGAGAATATGGACCGCGTGATTTCAGATCCTCCTCGCATTGACTTCGCATCAGGTACTTGAGGTAACATAAATTGACGCAGCAGAAATACGCGAGGATATACACGCTATCCAAAATGATTCAAAACGAGTTACATATGTCCCAAAGAAATTAGAATGTACTATACAATAGCATAATTGTACTATCGCTAGATATACTCGTTGGTATTTAGTTGTTCATTTAAAAACAAAATATTCAATATTTATTGGAATTATGTTCAGAGTATAATCGTGATAGGATACTGTTAAAAGTCTTGTAATACCTAAACTCATATATTCACTGCGCATTATGAGTGTGTTTAATAAAACCTAAATCCACGATAAGATGAACATTGAAAATTGTATGGATATCATTTTTCAGTCGGTAACAGAGCACGATATCCTTTTCATCGGGTTTTACAAGCCATGAATCCGATATGATATCTCATTGGCAAATTTAGCGTAAACCATCAAAACGGTTTTAAGCAGCACTCGCGTTTAGATCGGAACATTTGTAGCTAATACGAGTATAGTTTCAAATTATCTATATTATTTGTAAAATTTTGACATTTGTCCTTCTTGTTTTTGTTTATATTTATTATTAAAATTACCATTTCAATTAGAATAAATTAACCTTATTGATTTTGTTTTTGATTTAAGACCTGACAAATTGTTGGTGTTTATTCATTATACCATATCTTATTTCGTGTATAATATAGTATAATAGGATATAGTATAATATATAATAGGAATATAGTGTAATAGGATAAATATCCCTACGTTTTAAGTTGTATGATTAGAATACCCTTTAAAATATTTGCCAAGTCACGCTTTTACTTCGGTATAAGCTAATAGTATGTAATAGTATGTATTTGTTTTTTTTTTAAATTAAAGGCGGGCAAGGCATTACATGTATCTAAATTTAGTTTCTAAATGTGAATTAAATGCTAAACTAGATTAATCTACACAGTTCATGCATAACTTCCTCCATTCAGATCATAAAGCGTAGTTTGTAGTCTTCTCATTCGGAAGGTCACTTCTTTTGTTACTTTTGAAAATTCATAATAACATGAATGTCTTATTCATGCTTCTTTGACATTCTAATTGAACTTAAATCCTAAATTTCGCACTAATGTGTCTGTATCGAAATTACAATTTTGTTACCTTTTTTTAATTCATCACTTCTGACTTGTGAGCCACATCGGGTATACTTCTAATTTGTCATTTTGTATATGTACATGAACATTTTAGGTACTAAATTGGATGAACAAATCTAATAATTTTAGATACAATCGAATACATTAACTAAGAGTTTTGTTATATTTAGTTAAGGATCTAAATCGCTGACCGATCAGGGACTATGCCAGCTTCCCCTAACGACACAGTTCTAGTGGCGAGATAACGAATAATCCGTACTGATGATCGCTACATCTCATAAATTATTCGTTGAACAATTAATAACAGATCGGTAGAAGTCCCAGCAACCGCCAGGTGTGTCAAATAGATTACATCTCCAAGAAAATTTAATGAATAAAGTTTTCTAAGGAAACGGCCTTTTGGAATTTTAAGACGTACTATTGCTTTTAGTAACGAATAATCTGAAAGATTACATCTAACAAGTATAATAAAATTGGTAAATTCCAGTGATCGAAAACTACAGTACACGGTACGATAATACTCAATTTCTCAATGAAAATGGTATCCCTCGACTCTAGACGAGTATTTATGAGCTTACTAGGAATAATGAGGAACAAATACTTCTATACTGGTGGCTTCGATATAAGTACCAAAACGACTTAAGCCGTTTTGTTATTCTGCTCTTCGCTAGAAGTGGATCTACTGTGAAACACACTTCCATATTTGGTTTCCTCACATCACCTATTCTTCACGTTTTCTAATTGTAGAAATGTGTATTTACCATCACCAAAGACGGCCAAAGTAAAATAATTATTATGAAACCCTATTTAGATGTTTTTAGTAAAACATTAACATTATAAGCCCACAACCCCACTCGGAAAAAGCTTTTAACAGCCTAATGAAATGAAAATACCTTCAATTTAAATATGAACAGGATTTGTAATTATTCAACGTTCATTATTTTAAAGTGTAACGTGAGACTTTGAAATATTTAACATTCATTGTCGTTATTACATTCTGGTCAAGTTTCTACAATAGCACTTATTACAAATACAATGCTACAAATGACAGAAAATACACGAAATTTCAGTAATTATGTGAAGCTAGAAGTAGAACTTATTAGAGTGTTCCAATTATTAGTGAAAATTGGTGGTAAAAAGACATTAGAAGCTCCGTCGGGTTTGGTACTTGATATCTATCGCCGGGCCGATAGATAGTTTTAGTGATCTAATTGAAAAATTAAATGGTTGTTATGACATTTTTTATATACAGAATAGAAGGGAAAATGAGTAGATAATTCACCTGTTTTTTTTTATTTTAGTACCTTGTCAAAGTGACTCTAATCGGCCTGATAGAAAATATGAATAGAATCCAAGAGTTCCAATTCCTCCTTCTTTCCAATTTGAATTAAGAGATTTGGGCTTTGGTAACATCACTGCCTTGTTGAAAAACAACGAAAGACTTATTTCATTTTACATTAGTTTTCTGTGAAGCTGGGATATCATTTCTATCGAGTTGACCCAGTTGTTGCTTAAACATGACTCTTCCATGTAAGTTTGCACATTCATAGTAATGACCAAATGAGTTTCTAGCATACGTAATTTCAATATATTGGCACAAAATTAACATAAGTGCAATTAGAAGTTTACCAGACGAAATTGCCGTAAAGCATGAAATCTTACTAATACCTAGATATGTCCTCCACCTACCTAGGTACTGGGCGTATGTTTCCGTAACATATAACTACAGGTTTGAACTGCTAGGTCAACATACTTCGTGTTTCGATACTGCGTAAATCTTACATGTGAAGCCACACATTCAGCAATAAACAAATATTTAAACATTAGACTTAAAAATTCCCCTGTAAATTTTATTGTACCAAATATGTGAAATATAATCTGAAACATGTTACGACCGCTACAGTGGAGATTTTATACTACCTATTATACCTACCTATTTCTTTAATTGTACCAACTGAAACATTAATATGTAATATTATATCTAAGCCATTGATTGATCTAGTCTGTTAATCTATTCCTTATGAATTACAATGGAAGATATCTTTATATCAATACTATTAACTAGTTGTATATTTTAATTCACTGCAAATGTACTTCATTAGGAGATAGATTATGCATACGGAGGGTTACCACCCTTCTCCATTGCATAGGTGCAGTCAAATGCGATCAAGGAAAAGTACTACACAGGACAATATCACTGCAAAGAGAAGGTAAGCTTGAAAAAAACTCTATTCCAACCTGTCTTTTAAGCATGATGTAGTAGACCAAAACCTACTTTCTAGGTAGAGGCCTAAGTCCAGTAGTACACTACTAAAGATTGTCGATATGATGTGAGGATCACCTGTACGAAACCGGCGGTATGTCATATTGGTGTTAGTGCCGGGCTCTGATTTACGTAAATTACATGTTCTATAAGAACTAAATGTGTCCAAGTTATTACGGTTACCACAAAAAAAATGTGCAAATCACAATTTTCATAAATTCACTCACATTCACTAAACTTTAAACCATCATTTTCCCGACACGCACTTCAATTTAATGTGATGATAAGGTGCCGGATGTTGATTAATTCTAGTGTTTAGTAACGTGTAGGACCTCCTCTGCTCCTTACACATTCCCTGAGCCGGTTAGGGACGCTCTCTATCAGGTGAGCCACGTTTTCATCAGGAATCTGTTCCCAACAATGTTTTAATGCATTCACCAATTCCTGTCGACTGTGGATAGCGGTATAAGTTTCTTTAAGGCTTCGTTTGAGTTGATCCCATAAATGTTCAATCGGGTTTAGGTCGGGACTCATTGCAGGCCAAGGCAAAACATTAATATTCGCGTCCGAAAGAGCACTTTGAGTCAGACGGGCAGTGTGAGGACGTGCATTATCTTGCATCAAGATGAAATTCTGACCAACTCGCTGTGAATATGGGATGACATGAGGTTGGATGACCTGTTGGACGTAGCTGGCGGCGTTTACGTTGCCCTCATCCAAGAATACCAGCTCAGTTTTACCCAGTAGACTGATTCCACCCCACACCATAATACTGGGTCCACCAAAACGGTCAGTTTCTCGAATACAAGGATCCTCAAAACGTTCCCCTGGTTTTCTACAGACACGTACCCGTCTGTCATCACTGAAAAATTTAACTTTAGACTCATCTGTAAAGAGCACTGTTCTCCAATTGTCCATGGTCCATTCGAGATGTTCACGTGCAAACCTTAAACGCGCTGCACGATGAGCCCTGGTTAATTTTATTCGCACAGCGCGCATTCTGGATCTTTGTTGGTCTTCATGAAGTCTGTTCCGTATGGTTTGATCGCTTACACGGGTACCAGTAGCATCACGTAAGCGATTTTGTAAGGTACGCGCTGTCACAGTGCGCTCTCGACGTGCGGTAAGTCGAACGTACCGATCTTCCTGGGAAGTGGTGGCCCGATTTCTACCACCACCTCGTCTCCTGGCAACACTACCTGTCTCCTGATAACGTTCCCAAACATTTCGGATCGCATGCCTAGACACACCGAGGCGTGAAGCTACTGATCTCTGTGAATTGCCCTCTTGAAGCAAAACTACAGCTCTGGAAGCTGTTTCCGGGTCCATATGACGTCGAAATCCGGGCATTGTTATTTTAAACAAAGCAATAACACCGAAGCAAATGATAGACAACGATACAATATCAACTTGTGTTTGTTATGAGATGCAGAACACAAGTGATTAGAAAAGTTCGTAAACGCTGAGTTGACCCATTTTTTAGTTTTTTCCGTCTACCCACTTAGGAACCACCCTAAACGTGACATTCCAAACGTGTGACCATGTGTAAACATATGCACTTAGAGTCTACACACTTCAATTTACAAATCAGCAGGCAATAAAAATATTACGGTCGAAGTTCCGAAAAAAATCAAGTGGGCTCTAAGTTGTTTTGAGTAGTTTATTTAGACTTATGAATAGTTTTTTATGTGTTCAACACCATGCTCCTTCCAGGAATACTGAATATTCCTGAGGCATTGAAAAGTTTCAAGGAGTAATTTTGTATCACGTTTGATAGTACTGGTGAAGAACCATGGAGGTAGGTTCAATCGGAACAATATACCGACGTCACAGCAAACCGGTGTTTAGGCATTTTTTCAGCCAATGTTTCGCATTCCAGGCTTGCGTGGACGGCCAGCATTTGAGATGTTAACAGTTTAATTTTTCGCTTATTGAATCCCTACAATGTGGTTACATACGATAGATATGCTACCAAAAAGATGATTTTGTACTGAATTAAATTAAAAATCTATGAGATAAATTTTACACTTTCGCTGATTTAGTGGGCTTAGTCCTTCGTCGCACACAATAAATATGAACACAAACCGATCTGCGCCATCGCGTGCCGAGGCAACTTAATGGACTATTAGCAACGGTTTCATGTATGGAATATGTTAGGCTTGTATGTAGAATTCAATGCATGTTCCTCGGAAACTGTCCTCCTATTGGTTTTTCTGTTTTGAGTATTGTTTCAGCTATAATTACATTTATATAAAAGATTCATATCGTGTGAAAGTAATATAAATATAGTGGCTAGTGTTATTCATTACTTTGTGGATGAACTTTATGGAACAGTAGTATACTCGTCTCTTAACTATACACATATATTTGTACATATATGCCACATAGCTAAATCAGAAGGTTTTTTATTTCTGTTTTTATATGTTCATTATTGTTAACTTAGGTCATTTGACAGACCTGATAATATATGGATTAATCAATCTACGTACCCGTAGATAAGGGCTTGTACTAAGAACAATGATTTATTACATACGTCCCAACTTTTTGGGTTACAAATCGGCGAATTACTCACGGGACGGGAATACAACAGATGTGTCCTCTATCCTATACAATTAAAACTTTCGTCATTTATGAACACAAAATGGCTCCCAGCGTCTCAGTGAACAAAATCATCTTAATACTATGTTTAGACAGTTGTGTATACGTATATAACAATACTGGGCTCAATAACAAAAACTAGAGTAACTCAATCTAACAAAATTATGTAACGGTACTAAAATTTAAATTCTTATTAAAATTATTAACCACTATCTTCTATAACATAAAATACTTACGGCATGGCGATCTTACTTCTCATAGTAATAAACTGCGTCCTATATTTCTTTACCGAAATGGCAGTTCTGTCAATAATGAAGTCGTGTAAAAGAAGTATAGCAAAAAAAACTGTGATAACTGCACACATCACGCGGTTCACTCGTCTCTTTCTACTACGCTAAGTATTGTGATTTCGAACCCCACATGGGACAACAATTTGTGTGATTCATAAACTGTTACTCTGAGCCTGGGTGTTCTTTGTGTCCATTTTATACATGTTTGTGAAGTCCAACGTGACGTAGGAATATTCTTCAGACGTGAATTGTTTTTAAAAAAGATTATTACGCAAAGTAGGACATTGAAATTCCTTGATGCATCATGACGCTTATCGTGAAGTAATTGAAAAAGCTTTTGCTACTTAATTCTATGTACGTTTAAAATTATAAGTGCCAGTTTCAGCAGTTTCTGTTGAAGTTTCACTCTATTTAACAAATAAAAGTTGTTGATATAATATATGTATATGTCTCTATTTAAGACTTGCTAAACCGAAATCTGCAGTTATTTAATGGATAAGTTCATAATAATCTAAAAGATATTTTATCATTAAGTGGTGAAACGGGCCTTAAGTCTCCTTAATGAATTAAAGCATGAATAAAAAAACAAGTATATTCTTAATTCTAGAAGTAATGTTGATTACTGTAAAAATATGCTTATATACTTCAAGTATTCGCTTTCTGAAATTTAAAATATTTGGAAACTTTAGCATAGTTTTGATCAATAATTGTATATTAAGAACATTGTTTTAGGCTTTCAATTTGTACTTAAATTCACAAAGTTCTCATAAAATTAAAAAATACGCAGTAGCGTAAATACAAACTTGAACATCTGTTAAATTCACAGGCTGAAGATCAAAGAGAGCAAAGAAACTACTACGCTTCATATACGCCGTATTCTTAGAACAGAAAAATAGGATAAGATTATCTTTTAGGAGGTGTCTTAAGCAAATTAAGGGAATGCTAATCTCTAAAACAGCTTAGCACTGAGTTCAAATAAATCTAAAATACAAATAATAATGTTGTGTAGAAAGATAAAACTTTGAATAAATAAATTTCCTAAGATATTATATTTTATTTAGTCTTTAAACTGTTAGGACGAAAATTAAACTTTTACAAACTTCAATTATTATGGTATAAATATATTTATAGAAATGGTAACCTGTAACACAATCAATACAAGTTTATTATCAACTTTTTACTAACCCGGCCATTCGGAAAGTTCTGCAAAAAAAGGAAACCAACTGTATACTCCCTCCCTAGACACACTACAAAACGAAATAAAAATTGAATAATTTATTTGATAAAAACTGCGTGACATTTTTTAAGAGCTTAGTCAAAAGTTTACTTAGTTCCTATAATTTAGGTTAATCTATATATATAAAAATGAAATGCTGTTCGTTAGTCTCGCTAAAACTCGAGAACGGCTGAACGGATTTATCTTATCTTGGTCTTGAATTATTCGTGGAGGTCTAGGGAAGGTTTAAAAGGTGAGAAAAATTCGAATACTTGCCGGGAAAATACTCAAAACAGCATATTTCTATTTCCCATACAAACGTTTTCTAAATAAAATGGAGAGTCAATTTCTAATTTATTACCCCTGCTTAAAATTCAAATTCGCGTGCGCGTTGAAGGATCTAATATCGCGTTCTGAAACTCGACAAAAGTGAAAGTGAATCGCGAACGCGACAAAATTGCATAGTCTCAAAATACATAGTACATAAATAGTGGTCGGCTTCGAGAAACTCAAATTTAGCTAACTTCAGTTGTTAAACTGTCTGATTATTTTTTTAATAAGACTATATAGAAATCGAAAGATAAATCATGAATTTTGTCACAAATTAAATTATAAATCTTAAGTTAAATTTCTGAACGCAATCATAATATTTGACATTAGATTTGACAACCAACTGTCAATCCATCCTGTCGCATTTCAGAGCACGGAAAAAAGTATTACGATATTATATCTATCTTTGTGGCTACGTGCGCGAAAACTTTCTTTACTTTGGTGATCCTTTGTGATAGTGACATTCCAAGTAATGTGCTCTTTTACTGCTAAATGAGCGGGAAATTTTCTCACTTTGATTAATAACAATTTACGATGCCGAGAAGAAGACGACCTGACTTAGGTCGTCGTAGTCAATCAAATGTGCGAAGAGCTACCTCACGTGTTAACCGCACTGATGACCAGAGACAGACAGATCAAGAAAATAGTCGTATTGCTATGTCAGAATTGCGTTCTTTAGTGAGTGACAATGTAGGAGATAGGCTTAGAATGCAACGAGTTCGTGCACATCAAACACAACAACAGCAAGCTAGATATAATGAAATTGGGCGAATCCGCAGACGCAGTGCTCCTGTGATTCTTGAACGAGCTGCATTCCACTATGATCCGGCAATTGATTATTGTGCCGACAAATCGGTAACAATTAGGGAAATAAAAACAATTTGTAAATATTGTAAGGCGTTAAAATACACTGGTGAATCTACTGGATTACGTTGTGCTGAAGGCAAAGTAAAATTCCCACAATTGGTCCAACCACCAGATCCTTTACGCTCTTTAGTTTCTGGGATTGGAAATGATTCTAAGCACTTTTTGACCAACATTCAGAAATATAACAACTGTTTCCAGATGACATCATTTGGTGCTACACATATTATACAAGACAATTTCATGCCCACTTTCAAGGTATTATATAAGAATATTTTTTTATATTATTCAAGTTTGTACTATATCGCAAATAATTAATGGACAAATTTTAAAAAATTACAGATTCAAGGACAAATTTATTACTTACTGGGAACTCTGTTACCACTACCTGATGCAGATCATCAATTTTTACAAATTTATTTTATGGGAAATTCAGATGCGGAAATTAATAATCGTTGTGCTCACAATCCAACAGTGAAGAGAACCATTGTCCAACAATTACAAATATTTCTTCATCAGTATAACAATTTAGTAAATATGTTCAAAATAGCATTGGATCGGATGCCATCTGATAGCCATAATATTATTATTCGAGCTGACAAAACACCTGCCGATGAGCACACAAGGAGGTTCAATTCACCTACCATTGATGAAGTGGCTGTTGTCATTGTGGGAGAAAATTTACAATCTAGAGATATTGTGCTTCATCGTCGGAATAGTGATTTAAAACGTGTATCTGAAACACACAGGAGTTATGATGCACTACAATATCCTTTGATCTTCTGGAAGGGGGAAGATGGATACCATTTTAATATCAAAATGGTAAATCAAGTAACAGGTAAATGAATTGAACAAGATTAAATAATATTTTTAAATTCAATTCATCTAAGTAACAATTTAAACATTTATCATTTTTGATTGCAGGTGCTGAAACCAACAAAAAAGTTAGTGCTATGAATTTCTATTCATACAGACTCATGATCCGTCAAGGTGAAGTAAATCATATTTTGATGTGTCAACGACTTTTTCATCAGTTTGCATTGACATACATCCGTTTGAACCAACGACGGCTACGGTCAGAGGAATACATCCATCTTCGCGATGCTATAAATGCTGATGGCAATGTGAATAATGTAGGAAGAATGACAATTTTGCCAGCTACTTATATAGGAAGCCCACGCCACATGCATGAATATGCTCAGGATGCTATGTCATATGTTAGGCATTATGGCCGCCCAGACTTATTTGTTACATTCACATGTAACCCAAAATGGTCCGAAATCGAGAAGGAATTACTACATAGCCAAACACCAGTTGATAGACATGACATAACTGCCAGAGTTTTTAAACAAAAATT
The DNA here is from genome assembly GCA_949316085.1 of Hypercompe scribonia. Classification (NCBI taxonomy): domain Eukaryota; kingdom Metazoa; phylum Arthropoda; class Insecta; order Lepidoptera; family Erebidae; genus Hypercompe; species Hypercompe scribonia. Next base: position 11,887,573 of record OX438977.1, on the reverse strand, counting down.
AAAATCTCTCATGAATTTCTCAATAAAGCATTGTGTGTATGGCCGAGTCCGTTGTTGGATGTACTCTGTAGAATGGCAAAAGCGTGGGCAAAACATGCGCACATTTTAGTATGGTTAGTGGACAAAATAAGGCCCGATGAGATTGATTCCATAATTTCAGCTGAAATTCCAGATGAAATAGTTGACCCAAAATTGCATGCAGTAGTTACCAAACACATGATACATGGACCTTGCGGACATTTCAACTACAACTCACCCTGTATGGTCGACGGTAGGTGTTCCAAGCGATACCCAAGAGACCTGCTTGCTGAAACCATAACGGGAAATGATGGATACCCATTGTATCGTCGGCGATCAGTTGCGGACAGTGGGCGATCGGTAGTTGTGAAGGTAAGAGGACAAAATGTTGATGTAGACAATCGTTGGATTGTGCCATACTCGCCAATATTGTCCAAAGCTTCTGAGACTCACATCAATGTGGAATATTGTAATTCTGTGAAGTCGATAAAGTACATATGTAAATATGTTAATAAAGGTAGTGATATGGCTGTCTTCGGTGTAACCAATGCAAATGATGAAATATCACAGTACCAGATGGGTCGCTATGTAAGTAGCAACGAAGCTATTTGGCGTATCTTTTCATTTGCGATCCATGAAAGACACCCTACAGTAGTCCATTTGGCAGTCCATTTAGAAAATGGTGAACGAGTTTATTTTAATGAATCTAACGCGGCAGACAGGGCGGCACATCCACCGTCGACAACATTAACAAGTTTCTTTACAGTCTGTCAAACTGATGATTTTGCTCGAACTTTGCTGTATGCTGACATGCCACGCTATTACACATGGAACGCATCATCGAAATCGTTTCAGCGTCGAAAACAAGGAACACCAGTTGAAGGACATCCAAATGTATTTGCTTCAGATGCTCTGGGTCGCATCTACACAGTACATCCAAATAACGATGAATGTTATTATTTGCGGTTGTTGTTGGTGAATGTTCGTGGTCCGACATCGTTTAAACAACTGAAAACAGTTAATGGACAGCTGTGTGCGACTTACCGTGAGGCATGTCAACTATTAAATTTACTTGAGAACGATTCGCACTGGGATGATACGCTCAAGGATTCCGTAATATCTTCGTCGCCGCATCAAATTCGTACATTGTTTGCGATTATCATATCGACATGTTTCCCCTCGAATCCAAAAGATTTGTGGGTTAAGTATAGAGATGACATATCTGAGGATGTTTTGCATCGTGTGCGCCGTCAAACTTTGAATCCTACACTACAAATGACTGAAGAAATCTACAATGACACATTTATCATGATAGAAGATATGTGTTTATTGATGGCAAATAAAGTATTGTCGTGTTTGGGAATGACAGCACTCAATCGTCATATGCACGATGCATTAAACCACGAGTTGCAAAGAGAACATCAGTACGACATTGAAGCATTGGCCGAAACAGTTCGTACAAATGTTCCACAATTAAATCAACAACAAAGAATTGCGTACGACACTTTGATAGAAGCTGTGAACAGTGAATCTGGTGGAATTTATTTCTTTGATGCTTCCGGAGGAACCGGAAAAACGTTTTTAATTTCATTGCTTTTGGCGAGGATCAGATAGCGAAATAATGTTGCTCTAGCGTTGGCTTCATCTGGAATAGCTGCAACTCTGCTAGAAGGCGGGCGAACTGCACATTCTGCCTTGAAATTACCACTAAACATGCAAATCACCGAAACACCAATTTGCAACATCGCTAAAAATAGCGCAATGGCCAAGATCCTACAGGTATGCAAATTGATTATTTGGGATGAATGCACAATGGCCCATAGGAGGTCACTGGAGGCACTGGACAGAACGTTGAAAGATCTTCGTGACAACCAAAATATTTTCGGTGGGGCCATGATTCTGTTGTCAGGTGATTTTCGTCAGACTCTTCCAGTTATTCCCAGATCAACTGTTGCTGATGAACTAAATGCATGCCTAAAATCATCAAATTTGTGGCAGTACGTAAAGACACTCCACTTAACAATTAACATGCGAGTATTTTTGCAACAAGATGAAACTGCAAATGTGTTTGCGAAGCAGTTGTTAGACATTGGAAATAATAAAGTTGCAGTGGACACCTCGACCGCATTCATCACATTACCTACAGATTTCTGTCACATTACAGACTCAAAAGTGGAGCTTATTCTGCGAGTTTTCCCAGATATAGCGCAAAAGTTCAATAACCATAATTGGCTGGGTGAACGAGCAATATTAGCAGCGAAAAATAAAGATGTCGAGGATCTTAATGCGACCATTCAAAATTTACTTCCAGGACAGTTGATTTCCTTCAAATCAGTCGACACCGTAATGAACCAGGATAATGTAGTCAACTATTCCACTGAGTTCTTAAATTCACTGGAATTGCCTGGATTACCACCTCACAATTTGCAGTTGATTATAGGATCAGTTGTCATCATGCTGCGTAACATTAATCAACCTCGACTATGCAATGGAACAAGACTGGCTGTGAAAAGACTGATGAATAACGTCATTGAGGCGACAATCATAAAAGGAAAATACAAAGGAGAGGATGTCTTGATCCCGCGGATACCGATGATTCCAACGGACTTACCATTCGATTTTAAACGCTTACAATTTCCAGTACTTCTGGCCTTTGCGATGACCATAAATAAATCGCAAGGACAGTCGTTAGAAGTTTGTGGAATCAACTTGGAGTTTCCCTGTTTCGCGCATGGACAATTATACGTCGCGTGTTCGCGCGTCGGAAAACCGTCTTCTTTGTTTATTTACGCACCACAAAACAAAACAAAAAATATAGTTTATGAGAAAGCTTTAAATTAATTAACAGACTGTATTTTAACAGTGTGTGTCTGTGAATATCAAATTTAAACCTTATAAATAGCCAATATTTCAGGAAAACTCTGTTTTCTAAGTAAGCAACATGATGTATCGAAAATAATAATAAAACTTCATGATTTATTCAATAAATGCTTTTTTATTAAATACGGATTCGATTTGTTTGTTTTAAAATCATTTTATACAAAAGATTAGGTCTTTTATTTATCGATGAGGCAGTACGAAGTCTGCCGGGTCAGCTAGTAAACATTAAAAAAAACAGTAGCAGTCGTGGGACTGCCGATAGAAGTGAAAACGGAACTATTAAATTGAGAGTAATTAAAACTATATGCAAAAATTATATGAATTTTTTTATGTTTCATATATAGCTATATATAATATATAATATCATATATAATATATAATAATAATAAATTTCATATATAATATATAATATCATATTCTCCATAGCTATAGATATACTATTATCATTAGCATGTCGGTGACGCGAACCGAGGATTTTACCCTCTACCAAAACGCTCAACGCGCCTAAAGAAGTTTTCACTTCAAAAATCTTTCCTCTTCTTTAATAAAATTCTAAATGCAAGTAAAAATTCTTTTTAAATCGGTTCAAAATAAATTTTCACACATAAAGTAAATTGTGTATATCAAATATTTTCTTTCCTAGCAGGGATTAGGCTTTCAGAAATTTTGAATTATTAATATCTTTACTACTAAACCCTTCTTTATTGAAGAGATAACAAAAAAAAATTAAAAACAGTTCTACTAGTTAAATTTCTGAAGCTTGTTTAATACAAAGAAAACATACGTATGGGATAGGCACATGAGATACCTAAAATAATATAATTATCAAAGTATTGTAAATTAAATAATTCATCTAAATGATTCGGGACTTCATTAACTTGTTTTTCATTAGCTCAGTTACTGTACCTAAGAAAATTTACTGAGAAAAAATAAAAGGATCACTAAAATTTTAACATGATATTGAGTTTTACAGGTCTGTATTTGAAGTTTTAATAAGCAAAACTGTTTAGAAACAAGTTACAAATATGAAGAAGATGAGTTATAAACCAGAGCTCATCTGAAATATCCTCGAAGTGACTTACATTTTTAAAGTGACCAGGTAATGGTACATTTTTCTTTTTACTTTACTTTTGGTACATTTTTCAGTGTCAATGAGATAATTTATTTCAAATGCTTATGTACCTACAACTTCTAATACAAATAATTGTTTAAAATAGCTAAAAAATACACGCTTTTATAGAAAATTAAACTAACAGTTAAAACATTATTTTCAATAACTTTAAAGGGATAGTGATAACGCGATAAGCAAAAAAAAATTATTTCATTTTATAAAAAAGTGTGGTGTTTTTTGAGGATATTTCTAAAATTATTTCTTCTATCAATATTTATCAAGAAAATATTTAAACAGTTACCGTCAAGAGCAACCCACGCTTTTTTACAATAAAGGTTTTTTTTTTGCTAATCAGACTATCCTTAATAAAAGCTTATTGCAATTTACTTTTTACCTTTTAGTTTGATTTTCTAGGAAAATGTGTTTATCAGCCTTTTAAACTATTATTTATTTCCTACTTTTTTAGTTTGGCTACCTTCCAAAACGTGGTTTATTTACACTGTTATTTATCATTGTTTCTTTATTTTCCATAGGCAAATTGTATATCAAACTAGACAATGCTTGTACCCACAAGCCGAGGATACACACATATCCATGTAAAAGATATGTATACTCAACCCTCCCTCCCCACAGTTGCTTTTAGTGAGAAAGTAATGTCCACTAAATAGGGACAACCAGAGAGAGTCAATTACTTTCCATCCTGCAGAAGTGTTACCAGGCACAGGGAGCGTAGAACGATCACTAGCTTCGATGAGCACTATCGTCAGGAAAATGGTGAGAAGAAGCAGATGTGCTGAATTTTCTTCATAAATCGGAATGAGAAACCAGGTGGTCAGCACTCAATGTCGATCTGACAGATTTTATAGTGACATCCTTTCAAAGGTAAATCTTAATCCATTACAGAAGACTTAGAAGGGATGGAGCAGTCTGTGGTTTTAGTCGGTTCGCTTATGATACAAGACCTCACTGCGAATCCCAGGGAGATGAAGACCCTTGGGAGAATGACAAAAATAAAAAAATAACTAGAAATTAGTAAGTCAAAATTCGTGTTCATTTGAATTCGATACCCATATAGTACTTAGACATGTTCTTTAACATGAAATAAAATTAATAAAAGTGTGATGTAGGTACATATTAATTTATAATTGTTCATATACTGTTAGTAGGTAGCATTGTATTTCTGTCGAGAAATATACTGTGTGTTCAACAGACGTGTCTTTGATTAAGCTGCATACCTTCAATATAACAATTTGGCGACGAGGTTTATTAGAACCGTGCGTGAAAAAGTATTTATTTTAGAATCATGTCGATAGGTAAAATAAGTGAATTTAACGTAAGAACCGACAATTGGTGGTTGTATACAGAAAGACTGGAACAATATTTTAAAGTTAATAAAATCGAGGCCGACATGCAGGTACCGACATTGATAACGGTTATAGGAGCTGAGTGCTATGAATTATTAGTCAATTTATGCACACCACAAAAGCCCAGTGAGAAAAATTTTCAAGAATTGAAAGAAATTTTGGAAAAACATTTACAACCAAAACCCAGTATACTGGCAGAAAGATATAAATTTCGTAACAGGAAACAATATATCAACGAAGGTATAGCTGACTATGTGGCTGCACTAAAGAAGATATCTGCGATGTGCGATTTTAAAACTACCTTAGAGGAAAATCTACGGGATCAGTTCGCATGTAACATCATAAGCGACACAATACGACAGCGGTTGTTCGCAGAGGATGACCTGACTTTCAACAAGGCCTATACGTTGGCGGTTAATTTAGAGGCGGCAGAAAAAGATGCAGCAACGGTATGCCAAGGTCGAGCGGGCGTAGCCGCTGACCATATTGAGTGTCCAGCGATGTACAGCCGTGAAAAATTCGCGGCGCGGTCGCCGCAAACACCATCACGGCCACCGGTAGCGGTGGCGACGGCGGCGGGGTACCGCGGGAGGCTGTCGGCGAGCGGCGCGCGACGCGACGGGCGGTCACAGGTCGCGGCCGGTTGGCGGGAGCGTCGGCACCAACAGCAGTGCGGAGTATGCGGTGCTACACACGAGGAAGCGTCGTGTCGGTTTGCGGCCTACGTGTGTCGGGTTTGTAACCGGCAAGGACACCTCAAGCGAATGTGTCCATATGTGTCCGGGCATCATAACTTAAGTGCAGTGAGCGAGCCCGTTCAATCTCACAAGGAGTTACGAGGAGAGGTTGGTGACAAGGTAATTATCAATATAAATAAATTGTCTTTAAATCAATGCAAACCAATCTTGATTACGCTAAATGTAAATGGTCACAATATTTCGAGGGAATGTGATACAGGTAGTGCAATAACATGTATAAGTGAGGATCTTTATCAGAAATTGTTTAAAAATTTAAGAGTCTATCCATGTAATGTAATATTACGATACTATACAGGGGAACTAGTACGCCCATTAGGAGTAATAAGGCCGAGAGTTATTTATAAAGACACGATTAAAGCATTGGATATGTATGTATTAAAAAAATGGCAAAACATTATTGTTAGGACGACAGTGGTTGTTAGAATTAAAAATACCGATCTCAATTCATCAGGAAAATGTTAATAATGTGAAAAATGAGTTATTTAATTTAAGTGAATTCAGTTCCAGGTATAGTGAGGTGTTCGCGGACGGCCTCGGGCGCTTCACCGGCGGCCAGGTGACGGTGCGGGTACGAGAGGGCGCGCAGCCCGTGTATATGAAAGCGCGACCGCTGGCGTACGCGCTGCGCGAGCCGGTCGAGCGGGCGCTGGAGCAGTTGGTGCGCGACAACATCCTCGAGCCGGTGGAACGCTCAGACTGGGCCACGCCGATCGTGCCGGTCGTAAAAAAGGACGGCACGATCAGAATCTGCGCTGATTACAAACTAACGCTAAACAAGGTACTCGATATTGACCGTTATCCCTTGCCAAAAGTGGAAGACTTACTAGTTAGACTACACGGAGGGCAGCGCTTTAGTAAAATAGATTTATCACAGGCGTATGCCCAACTCGAATTGGACGAGTCGAGGAAATACACCGTAATCAATACACATAAGGGGCTATTTATGTACAAACGATTAGTCTATGGCTTGGCATCGAGTCCTGAGATTTTTCAGAGACTGCTAGAACAATTATTCGCAGATATGCCACATGTTGGGGTATTCTTAGATGATATAATTATAACGGGAAAAGATACAGTCCAACATATAGACAATTTAGATAAGGTATTTCAACGATTGCGAGCACGTGGGTTGAAGGTAAAGAAAGAAAAATGCACCTTCTTCGCGGAGTCGGTTAGCTACTTAGGTCATGTAATTAGTAAGGATGGAGTTCACACTTGCCCGGACAAGGTGGACGCGATAGTGAATGCCCCGGCGCCGTTAAATATGTCAGAGTTGAGAGCCTTTATAGGCTTAGTTATGTATTATGCTAAGTTTATAAAAAACGTCAGTACTATATTATCGCCACTATATAAGTTACTGAAAATAGGTAATAAATACGTATGGAGTATAGAATGTCAGCGTGCATTCGAGGCCGTGAAGTGTGTATTGAAGAGTAGTGAAGTGTTGTGTCATTACTCCACCAACTTACCGTTAGTGTTAACAGCGGACGCCAGCACAGCCGGGGTGGGGGCCGTCATTTCTCACCTCACACCGGAGGGGGAGCGTCCGATCGCGTACGCCTCTCGTACACTTACGGCGGTCGAACGGGCTTATGCCCAAATAGATAGGGAGGCGCTAGCTATTGTTTTTGGAATCAAAAAGTTCCACCAGTATTTATATGGTCGTAAATTTATTCTGCGAACGGATCATAAGCCATTAACGTACATATTCGGAGATAGAGTAGGTATACCGGTGATGGCGGCATCACGATTACAAAGATGGGCTATTCTATTATCGGGTTATGATTATAAAATAGAATATGTAACCTCCACGAAAAATTGTGCAGATGCATTATCTAGACTACCTCAGTCGGCAATCAATTCGCGCCCGTCGAGTGACGAAAACGAAGTAACATATTTTAATTTTGTAGAGAAATTTTTACCAATAACAAACAGTGATATTAAAGTAGCTACGTCGAAAGATGTTTTAGTGAGCAGAGTGAAGGCTTACGTCCAGTCCGGCTGGCCTAGTTCGTGCAATGACGATGACCTTCAACCCTATTTTCTTAGACGACGGGAATTATACATAGAAAAGGGTTGTCTTATGTGGGGGTACAGAATAATAATACCATCCACGTTACGGGGTTCAGTCTTAGAACAGCTCCACATTAGCCACATGGGTATTGTAAAGACAAAAAGTTTGGCTCGTAGCTATGTGTGGTGGCCGGGGATAGACGCCGACGTGGAAGACACCTGTCGGCGATGCGAGACGTGTGCGATAGAGGCGCAAGCACCGCCGCGAGCGACGCCTAAGCCTTGGCCGTATTTAGATCAGCCATGGAGTAGGTTACACGTGGATTTTTTAGGTCCAATTTATGGGAAGACTTTTCTTATTGTAATTGATGCGACAACGAAATGGTTAGAAGTATTTGAAATGCCGCGAACAACTGCTTCCAGTGTAATTAAGGTGTTAAGATCGACCTTCGCTCGTTTTGGGTTGCCTTTAGAAGTGGTTTCGGATCAGGGCCCACCATTTACAAGCTCCGAATTCAGAGATTTCCTAAAGAGCAATGGCATACGTCAGTCACATTCGCCGATATATCACCCCTCATCGAACGGTGCAGCGGAAAACGCGGTGAATTTGTGTAAACGGGTAATAAAAAAAGCTTACAGAGACTCTATTGATATCGAAACAGCACTACAGACATTTTTAATAACCTATAGAAATAGCATTCATAGTACGACCGGTGAAAGTCCGTCCATGTTACTCCAGCGCCGGCCGCTACGGTCACGATTGGACTTGCTGCGGAACGACGGGGCTCTCGAGGACCGCGTGCGGCGCGCGCAACAGTGCCAGGTAGCCAATAGCGGGGGACAGGAACGTATATTTTCCGAAGGGGACGCAGTCTGGGCTCGGGAGTACAACAACCGGGACAAGTGGGTAAAAGGCGCGGTTGTGGACAGAGAGGGTTCACGTAGATATATACTAGAAAGGGATGACGGTCAATTGGTAAAGAGGCATATTGACCAAATCAGACGCAGATCCACTAATATTTTTCCCCACATGGAAAAAGAAGGTGTGGAGGAACTCGAGGATGTCGTGGAGCAACAACCAGAGTCGGGCCTGGTGGAGGAGAGGGCGGAGATTGAGAGGGAGGAAAAGGATACTAATACGTTGGCTGGAGATCAATCTCAGTGTCTGCAATCACCGACCTCTCACTCTCCAGGCTCCCCTGGTATGGCTGGCCAGCTGCATACCTTCAATATAACAAAAAGAATAAAACATATAACATGAAATGAAATTAATAAAAGCATGACGTAAGCGTATGTTTTACCCATTTTATATCTATATGAAGCAAATTAATTGGCCGTTGGACTGTTGAATGATACAAATCACAAGCAGCACTAGCAAGTGAGTAATTATATAGTACTAACGAAAAGTTAAGAAGAACACAAAAACGTAATGTGGGACATCGTTGGTTTCAATGTCGGTAAAATGAAATAGTTTAAAATAATCTGAAAGGTACATTTACAACCTATTGCCTTATAGAAATACACGAAGTTAATGTATACCAATGAGGATCTATTTTACCTAAACCAATTTCCTAAAAGCAACGTTTAGGCATGGGTTGTTTTTGTATACCTAGGAGTAGACCTAACGTTAGTAAAAGAACTTAAATTAATTTCTCTTATAAAATATATTTAAAGATCCTTTTAAAATGTGTAAGGGTATTTACAAAAACCATAAACTATAAAAGGGCTATGGATACTAAAATGTTTCCCAATACAAGCGTAACCACGTTTCTCATTTAACTCAATAGCCTTATCAATTTATATCTTAACCTCAACTAATCCACTCTCGGGTGCAATTTATTTAGTAAATTTTATAAACCTTGCTTATATAGTGGCTGTCCAATATCGGTTCTTTATTATGAAAAGAAGACCAAAATTAATTCATTCTTTATAAAATGAAAATAGTTTATTTATATGTATTTATAATTATATATACTTTAATTTTAATATTATACTCAAATATCAAACATACATGCGTGTTACATAAATGTAATATATTTTATTTTACAATTATTTTACTTTAATAAGATTTATTACTTTTTACATTCTTTTATATGGTTATCAATTGCTACGTTTTTATCATAAAGGTATTCTTGGCGTGAGTAATTTTTTTAGAAATTTTATGATGTTTTTTTCACTTCCAACAGTATCTGGCAGCTTATCATAATTGTAATGTTGTTAAATAGGACCGTAGATTACATTAAAAAGGAATTATCGGTCATAACAATTAATGAACTTTTATTCCGGAGTGCACACTGTAGTGAGGTGGCGCTACGATTTACTATGATTATAACTTTAACATACATTACAACAGATGGACAGGACAGACTGACTGGTAGGATGCATAGTTAATTTAGATGTAAGTTTAGGTTTGATCTGTTTCTATGCCTAAATGTATATTTTTTAGTAATATCTTCTCTTTTACGGTAGAGTTCTGGGTATTAGGGAACATATTTACATATTTCGAACATATACATAGAAGTTAGTGTTAGAATTCCATGTTTCTGAATATTCGGTTCACAGTTCTGTGCATCATTAATGTCTACATTAGTAGAATATTATATTATAATTATTTTTTTAGGTATATAATTGAAAATATATTATTATGTACAATAAATATAACAAACTAATTTGTACATAGGTACCAAGAGGCATAGGTATTAATCACAATTCTCTCGACGGGAAAAAGCAAACCGTCTTCTACGGAACGACGCCGTTGACACTGACTGACGTGCTTATCCCTAGCCAAAGCCGCTTTATGACGCGATACGAGCAACGACACGTCACACCACTGTCTCAGATTTATTGCGGCTCGGTAATACCGGAATACAGAGATATTTGTTAAAGTTTTCTAAATTTGAAAGCTGTCTAACACTTGGGTCAGTATAATTGTGTTATAATGTAGGTCCCCTAAAAATTGTACTTGATGAGTCGCAGATTAGTAAATCATCTTAGAACACATAAAATTAAGTACGTACATTAACAACACTAAAAGGGGTGATAAATGTCGTTGCACAATGCGAGATTTATGTTTATGAATCACTATTTTGTCATTGGATTACCATTGTACTAAACATAATTTCCATTACTCAGTAGGCTAGCAAACTCCTTTTCACAAAATAACGTTACCATTTACTCTTTTGAGAATCTTTACAGGCAATAGCATATAACGAAGTGCGCCAGTGACTACGCTCGCTTGTGAATGTTTATAGGTAATATGACGTCATGATAATAGGGAAATTCTGGTTATTTGTCAAATCCTTTATTCCAAAAATTAATTAACTTGGCATATTAGTTGTTTTAAGGTAAACAACTTAAATTACATCTCATATTAAACCGGTTACCTTAATAAGATCTTTTTCCTATTATACTGACAGAGTGTGCCTACCTAGCATCTTGTTAATTAAGAATAGGTTATTAGTTACGTCTTTTATTAATTTGAGTAATTTGTGTCTCACAGTGTAGTGATGGAAGCCACTTTTATAATAATCTTTTTTGTACATTTTTTACTATGATACAAGAATATTTTGGTTTTTTTTTTGTTAAAAAATCAGGTTTTTACAAGTGTGTAGGAGAGGGTGATATTTAAATAGTAAGCCTAAAATAGAGTTGTATTTTAGAAACTAAACAATAAAGACATTAATTTCTGTAAAACGCCAGTATTATTTCAAAAATGTCTTTTTTTGTGATATATCAATATTGAATCCCTTAAAGAGTTAATTTCTTAGTTTAAACATTAATATAAGGCATATCGATGAATTTCATGTTATTTACGTCAATAAGAAATAATTTTTGTGATGTGATGAATGTATATAAATTAAGTGGATATATATAAATAAGATTATATCAGTAGTTTCATTAAAGTTTATCCGATCCGGGAATCGAAACCGAGGCCTCTTGGTTGGCAATCGCATATGCTAACCGCTAAAGCAACGAGCCAGTCATCCTGCCTGAAATCGTGGGTCCTTTTTTTTACACGTATGCTTTTCGCGTCATATCATTATTAGGAGCACGAAGGACGTGTGTTGGCCTCCCAGAGAACTGGTCTATCCACTAAACTCCGGAGTGGCCTACCTCGGCAGTCAGGAAAGGGGCTTCAAGAACTCATTAATGGAGCTCTCCTTGCCGTACCTCACAATTGAGGTATATCCTGGGCATCGCATGCCCCAGGGCAGGACGCTATCGACGCAATCGCATCTTATTGTTCTGTGCAGTAAGAGGCAGAACTGCGCCCTGCCTTAGACAATACTCCCGGTACCTGATCTTTCCTCGGTCGTGTCGAATAATCGTCTCAACAGGTTGTGAAAGTGAGGAAACATACATTATCATTTATTCCAAGTATGTTTGACTCTTGTCTCCACTTCTAGCTCATTGCTATCCCTATTAAATTAAATTTGCTACGAGATACTGTACCTACTGTGACTTATAAATCTTAATCTGTCGATTTTAAGTAAGTAAAGGACAATATTATTCAAAGACATTGAATATTGATCAAAAAAAACTTGTAACTGTAGAGAAGAGAGGATGGCGATGGTATTATATCATCTTCATACGCTATAAGCAATAGGAACATAATTTCTTATATGAAATTAATAGTGTCTTAACAAAGTAAATTCTTACCAAATATGGTAAAACAGTTGTTTCGTACCTCCTATAGGCAAACTAAATTTAATATTTTCGCTTACTGAAAACTGTTATAAGGTATTAGCCAGTAACAGTAATGTCTTAACTTTATATAGTAGAATTTAACGAGAACTTATTTGCTGAACTAAGTTCTACAAACTTACTGTGACATTGTTACTTGAATTAACATATTTTATTAGAGTGTCGAACACAAAGGGCGTCAGCAGACACCTATTGACCTTCATAGTGTACGTCTGTCTGTCAACCGGCTATATTTCATGTGAAGCAATAGGGAAAAGTTTGAGATTTTCAAATAGTATAGTAATTAATTAATAGTAATAGTAGTAGTAATGTACGGCACTTTTGGAAAGACTTGCAGATGACATAAGAAATCACCATCCTCTGGCAATCGCAATAGGCTTCAATGTATGGGCAACTGACTTTGATCGTAAGCTGACCAACATTAGACTGGTGTTTTTAATCTCGAGCCTTTTTAGACAGCGCTGAACACTAAGTCCATAGATCAGGGATATGATGCTAATGGAAAATTTGCCGTTATCATGAAGAGAATCCTGACTCCTTGCCCAGTATGCCAAGGAAACGCTGTCCAAATAGGCTTCCACCAGCCTACTGGTGGAATGACACAATAGCCACGCTGCGTAAACAGTGTATCCGAGCAAGAAAACTAGCTCAGTGCGCTCGGAAAAAACCCCCAAGCTATTCGTATAAAATGAAGGAACTCTACAAAGAAGCACGCTTAATGCTCAATAATGCTGTCCGCAACAGCAAGAATAAATGCTGATGCAATCTCTTAGAGAAAGTTGAAAGAGATCCGTAAGGAAGGCCGTACAAAATTGTCATGGTGCGACTAAGGAGACACCGACCACCGTGCTAACCTTGCATATTCTGAGCAGTTAAGGTCTATAGTCACGGTTCTCTTCCTTCAGTAAATAAAGCAAATTAAATCTCGGAGGAGGATAAAGATGACCTAATACCATCTATCACCCAAGATGAAGTCTTAGAAGCTTCCTCGAGAATAGGAAACAGTAAAGCACCTGGATTGATATTCCAAACATTGCGTTAAAAGCCGCTAATAAAACTGTGCCAAACTTTTTTCTAGACACGTTTAACTCCTATCTCCGAGAAAGCATCTTCCCACAACGATGTAAACTGCAAAGGATAGTGCTTGTCCATAAGGAGAATAAACCAATGGGTGAACCATCATTTTACCGCCCGTTATATATGTTGGACATCGCTGGAAAGGTACTGGAACGTATTGTCCACAGATGTATTGAAGCTATTGCTGACACACAACTGTCTGAATACCAGTATGGATTCCACAAAGGCCGATCTGCGGTAGATGCAATCGATCTAGTGGTCAATACTGCAAAATAAGCAATATCTGGAACTAGATGGAAGGAAGGCACAAAAAAGTATTGTTGGTCGCAGTTCTGGATATTAACAATGTCTTCAATTCGGTCAGATAGGACGTAGTTAGAAAAGCCTTGCCACTTTAAATGTACCGGCTTACTTGCAGAACGTAGTGGCGAGCTACTTTACAGATCGAGTCCTTAAGTACGACACTGATATCAGATCCAAACAATAAAAAGTGACTGGAGATCCACAAGGATCAGTACTGGGTCCTCTACTGTGGAATATTATGTACGACGTATTATTAAAACAAGCTCCGCCAAGAGAAACACGACATGTAACATTCGCAGACAAGGTGGCGGTAGTGATCGTTGCCAAGTACATTGAGGAAATCAACTGGGCATTCGATCAAACGTACGCAGTCACTTGTAACTGAATGTGGCAAGTTGAACTTAAGCTTGCAGAACATAAGACGGAAACTGTGCTTATTACCAGCAGGAAACAGGTCGACAATGGTCCTGAGAGCTGGGTGGTATACAATCACGACGCAACCATTCATACGCTACCTTGGAGTTAGGATAGTTACGCGTCTTAATTTCAAGAAACACGTGGAATGTGCTACAGTAAAAGCAACTGGAGTAGTTGCTAGCCTGGCGCGGTTAATGCCGAACGTCGGAGAACCCAAACAGAAAAGAATACTTCTGTTAACAATTGTGGTCTCATCAGTGCTGATGGACGGAGCAGCTGTTTGGTCGGTGGCACTTGGCTAGTCCCGAAACCCGGCTTAAATTTGTGTCTATCTACAGGCTCAGTGCACTTCGTGTAGCTTCGGCATTCCGTACCATTTCCGAAGACGCAGTGTGTATTATTACGGGTATGCTGTCAGTAGAAACACTGGCTGAGGAACATAAGTCTAAGCGTTGTGTTAGAACGTAAGCTCAAACACAACACCAGCTGAACTGAGGAGTAAAGAGAGAAAAAAGAGTCTACATCAATGGTGGGTGCACTGGCATGCCTCAACTAAAGAGAGATTGACCTACCGGCTTATACCCAAGATAGGAAAGTGGAAAAACCGTAAACACGGAGAGATCACCTATTACCTCACGCATATGCTCTCAGGACACGGATGCTTCCGAGAATACCTCGATCAGTTCAAACACGATGATTTCCCTGAATGCCCAAGCTGCAAGGGTATTAATGAAAACGCGGAGCATGTATTCTTCGTGTGCCCTCGATTCCAAGCAGAACGGGAGAGGTGGATGACTACAGTACAATATGGAATCTAACCTGAAAATTTAACATTCGTAATGCTGAAGACACAGGAGAAATGGGACGCAAGTTCTATGCAACAGAAGTGCTAAGAGAACTACGCACCCAAAAGAGAGTTAGATCGACTGGTAGCCAAGCAGCAGGAGCACACAGAAGCTGAACCGCTAAGTCCTTCCCCCGTGATGAAATACATAACAGTGACCCCATGGAGAGTAAGAAGGCAGAGAAATGAGGCGGTTTTATAGTCGGTATAGGTCGCTACCAAGACCGAGCCCGACGTACAAGGTGTATAACACCTAAGTTCTATAATACGTAATAATAGTTTTACCATAAAAAAAAAACACATACACACACAAATAATATTTACGCAAACGCATCACACATCGGTGCCTGTAAATAACAGTTGATACTTTAATACATATTCATTTTCAGGTTACACATTCATTTGCCAGGGTTGTCGAATAGCATGTCAAAAATTTTTACAGTATTATGCATAATTTTATATGAAATTCATTTTCAAATTTGTAATTAACTGTTTTCAGTGCTTGCAGTTTCAGTGGTGAAGTTATATATTTTAGGAAGACATTATGTAATACATATGTGTGAATCTTATTGACGTTCATAAGAATTTACGTTACAAGGTAAGAATTAATGAAACTGAAAATCTAGATTAACTGGTGAACAATGAAACTCACTTTGACAGAACGTAAAACTATATTTGTTTTTAAACATGAAATAAATATACGAAAAAAATGTTATATTGTATACATATTTGGAACGAATGTTAAACCTTTCAGAAATGAATGATCACTAAAATAATAATATGAGAATGAAATTGAGTGAGATATAATAGCAAAAAATATTTTTTACAGTACGAGTATGTTACACACAATGGCTTTCTATGAAAGTCTATCTAAAAGTTTTTTTATGTCTTGCTTAATGATTCTCTCTTAAAATATTGTCTTTTAGGTCTTTTTAAATTTTAATTTGTTAAACTCCATAGTCAACCCTAGTTAAGCATGCAAATTAAGACCTCCCTGTTTGCGATTTAATACGTTCTGGTAATCAATAACTTTCAGTGAATAACGTAAAAATTAAAATTGAAATCTTTCGTTAAAATATAAAATATTTTCATATTTAAGAAGTGGTTCATCGTTAGCTATAGTATCCGATGAAAATATTATGCACCTAATCATATTAGTTAACGGAAAAGTTATAATTTTAAATATAAATTATAAGATGGTTTGAAACGGTATGCAATAATATCTTTGACGCCGTATTGAGAAATAAATCTTATTATTAATTTATTATTATTTTGTCGTATACATCACAATAATGGAAATATAACTTCAGACATCTGATAACCTTAGTAAAATTAATAAATCAGATATTTAATCGTCATTAATTTTTATAAGGTGTTTTAAGTAACGTAAAGATAGAATGAATTGTCATTATCTCAGCCGAAAAATGTCTACTGCTGAACATAGACCTACCCAAATGTTCCATTGTTATAAAGTCAGAAATTACACAAAAATCGAATTTTTATCTTCTTTATTATTTCAAAAAATGTTTGGCACTAAATACTATATAATACATAAAAAACAGTACGATAATTATTTCCAAATAAACAAACCAAAACATCAGTTCACCGCATCTAGTGCTTTGCTATTAGCCACTTCCGTAATCAGGGTTCGTTGAGCGTAAATAGAGAACCACACAAATACGAAACCCGTTGCAAATGACGCGGTTAGCGGCCGCTAGCCCGCAAATTTGAATTCGTTACTCATTTTACGTTCATTGTAACATTCGGTAGTGCGATTAATAATTTCTGATTAATTTGCGAGGCCTGTTTGGTGTCGGCTTTTGTTCGTTACTACTTTAAAAACTTTAATAAATTTTATACTGAGTGTTTAAAATGTCATCATAAAATCTCTTCTTTACGAGTACAAGTTGCCAATATCCAAAATTGAATAACATCGTGGGGTGTGCTGACATACTGACTCCCGAAAGTGCTCAAAGTGTCATTTTATATGTAGCCACCTCCCTTTTTTTAGACTGTTCCGAAATCCCCACGGATACTACCGAAGAGTGATTTAATCGGACTGGAATAGACCAAAAACCGCACGCCGTCTCAGGTACTAGTAGCCAAGGGTGCACCCTAGTAAGGAAATCTCTGGAACCCCGACGTACATCAGGCCACCTACAATCGTAGGTGGCCCCCTCTTGTGTGGCAACTTCATAGTTTCCTTAACATCCCCCCCCCCCTTCCCAAAAGGGGGCGTGGAGTCCATAGCACTCGCATTGCCACCCCGGCCCGTTTCTACTAGGGTGACAAATGGCCTCATCTGTCACCCCCAAACCTGCGCTTATGGAGGACAGAGATCGTCTAATGATCTCCGGTGCCTAAGTCTTCTACACGGGCTAGGTACCAGCCCGTTTCCGGGCCTGGCGGACTGGGAGAGTTCTAAACTTCTCCCGGTCCCACTTCACCATCTCCTTCGCAAGCATAACTTGCTCGCAGAAAGAGACGGCGGTGTTCCACGCAACGCAGTCGCGACTGAGGCATTTGTGCTTTGTTTAACAAATCATTGACCGAAAATATCGAGCATTTCACGTGACGAACTTACAAGAACGTTCAATCGACGGAATCAGTATATCAACTGTTCTTTTACCATCCCAAGAATCCAACGTAGAGGCTTCTTAGAACTGTTGTTATTTATTTATGGCATACACAACAGCATACATACAATACACTCTTAAATAAAAATCTAAAAAAGTAATATATGATATGCATAACGATTACAGGTACACACAACATTCATCATAAAAACAACACCTAACTATGCAATATTATGAGTAAAATAGTAAGTACAAAACAAAGAAAAATAAATGAAACTAAATACTACTTAAATCTAGATTACATTCCCTACCACAAAAACAGTAAAAAATTCAAGGACAAGCAATAGAAACTAAACAAAACTGAGTTAGTAAAGTAAAGTAAACGTAAAAGTAAAATAGATGAACAACAACATTTATTTGCAATGTGCTCACTTATTATATTTGAATTTGAACAAGAGCACCCCATATTTTTTTACTGCAAGCAAAATACCAAGAGCTCCAAAAGACTACTCATAATCGCTTCAGTAGAAAGTAACTTAAAATTAGGTTACATGAGAAACAAAATAAAAAATTAGAAGACAATTATCTAGATAGGTCTGTTCTAGTGGTTCGTATAACTTACCACCACATGGAAACAGTCTTTTATAATTTATGGAATCCAAAGTCTTTATTCCACTTTATTGTCATTTTTAGTGTTTTATTATCTAAAGTGTGACCTATGATGGGCTTCAATCTCTGTCTTAAATAAAATATTATTATAACCTAATCGTTAAATCTTAAAGTCCATATTGCCATTTTCAAAGCGATATCTCCAGTAGCAATTAAAAAATCACAACATTTCTAAAACTGCTGATGCTTTAAATTAGTCACTTTTTTATGTACCTCGTAGTATTGAAATGAAAAATTGTGTTGTCTATAACTGTTTCTTTTTTATTACTATTCTTGTTTATAACTGATATATGTAATATCTGTAACATTTTTTGTATCTATAGAATAATAAATATAAGCTCCCTTTTAAACGTCAGCTTTCATAGATTTAGGTATATAATTATTAATGCATTTAATAATAATTCCAATAAATAAACAAATATAAAATGAATTGGAATGATTATTAAATAATTTATAAATGAAACTGAAACCTCTACTAATTGCTTTATTCCCTTTTGAGCGAAGTAGCACAAACTTGTTCGTACTTTATTGCTATTTTCTTAAAAGTGACCTCAAGATTTTTTAATTTAGGTTAATTAAGTGATGTAATGGCTTTTTACCTTAATTATTTACTTAGTTAAATGGCTTAACTGGTAGACAGTCTGTGATTTCATTGAGGGTCGATTATGTTGAAAGAATGTACATATTACATACTTTTATTTCTATTTGTTTTCGTGCGGTAAATCTGATGGGCGATCTAAAGTAGTGGCATAGTTCTGTTGAACCTGAACCAACTAAAACCAGTTACTAGTAACTCAAAAGAAAAATCCATGATACTTCATGAGGCTCTAGATCATCTACTGCTTGCAGATGGCCACGCCGTGTCCGAAAACCACAGAACCTAGTGCCTAAAGAGCGCACAAACTAAAGAGGAAGATAAAAGTATAATACGAGGGCTTAAATTTAATAATATAAAGTGAACAATTCTACAAAGGTCAAATTTGCGTTCGTAGCGTAGAGTACAGACTGAGTACTTTTTTGTAGCGGTTTTAACAACTTTTCATTTTTTTAATTGTATTATATATTGAAGCACATCTTAACTGAAATTATGTTTACTCTTGACTTCTTCTACGTGAATACTGTAGTGTTAGAAATATGACATTATTCCATAATTAGTTAGTATGATTATTAATATTCTACACCCTTATTAGAATATTTTCATGTTATAATGATCATTACGTTATTTAATTGAATAACAACAATATTGTGATAGTTATAGATTAATCATTTAACTAGTTACATTAAATTGAAAATTTGAAATTGCTTTACAACTAAACGTAAGTAGGAAAGTAATTTGATAAATTATGTATAATAAAATTTTAAAAGTACAAGCATATCCATACTCTTAATCTTGTATGTCAAGTTCATAAGAATTACTCGCCTCAGCTTTTAGGGCAGCGGCCCACTAGGGATGACCCTAGTTAAGTTCTCGTTAGCCACTAATGAGTCCAATAGATCTTGATTAGCATCGGCTTTTAGTAATTTTGGTTTCGGTTTAGTAAATGAAATAATTAATGACACATGAACTGGAAAAGTAGCTGTTACGTAGAGCATACAGGTACTTATTATGTCTGAAGATCTACACTGCCTTAAAAGTATTGAATTTAAAAGTTCACTAGCTAGTCATATACATGTATACACGAGTGTGTCATCTTATTGCTAGGTTATTATAACCTCAGGCCCTAATTTGCGCTAAAAATTAAATTTTATAATTCATCATCATCAGCCGGAAGACGTCCAATGCTGAACATAGGCCTCCGCCCTAGAACACCATGCCGTACAACTGGACACCAACTGCATCCATCGGCTCCCCGCGACTCGGACCATGTTGTCAGTCCATCTAGTAGGGGTCCTACCCACGCTTCGTCTTCCGGTACGCGGTCACCACTCAAGAACCTTTCTTTCCCAACGGTTGTGGGTTCTACGAGCGATGTGGTCTGCCCATTGTCACTTTAACTTACTTATTCGAAGAGCTATCTCGGTAACCTTAGTTTTCTTGCGGATATCCTTGCGCCGGATCCTATCACGCAAGGAAATGCCGAGTATAGCCCTTTCCATAGTTCGTTGAGCGACTTTGAGCTTCTGCATGAAGCATCACTGGCAACACACACTGGTTGAAGACTTTCGTCAAAAAGACATCTTGAAGTTTCACGAACGCTGCCCATCCGAGTCGGATTCTTCGTGCGACTTCTTTGTCGAAGTTTGACCTACCTAGCTGGACTGCTTGTCCTAGGTAGTCATACTCGTCAACAACTTCGACTGCATCGTTCCCAACAATTACCAGTATAGGTGTGACATGGACGTTAGACATGATCTTCGTCATGTCCATGTTCATTTTAAGACCAACCTGCTGGGAAACTCTGCTAAGGTCATTGAGCATGGTACTGAGATCCTCGAGCGACTCCGTCATTATGACTATATCATCGGCAAAACGAAGGTGGGTGATGTACTCGCCATTTATGTTGATACCAAATTCTTCCCAGTCCAAGAGCTTGAAAACGTCCTACAATGCGTTTGTGAACAGTTTCGGAGAAATAACGTCTCCCTGTTTCACACCGCGTTTTAATTGAATTGGTCCCGTGCTCTGGTCCTGTAGTGGGACTGACTTAGTGGCGTCATTGTACAGAGACTTTAACACTTCGATATAACCATAGTGAATTTGGCAAGGCTCTTCTGAGCAAGTTACCGGAGTTGAGGATTATCGAGTCCTGTCCCTGTCTTCGCACTTCAGATAAACCTAGAATATCCCATCGTAGCTTGCTTGTTGTTAGTTCTTCTTCAGTTCGAGCAACTTTTCATCCTCCCTGAGGGTCCTTGCATTGAATATTGCTTTTTTATTTCAGGGTAGCCGGATCTCTGCCGGAGATTCTTAGCATCCCTTGCTCCGCGTAACTATGGCTAAATTTTATAATTGCGTAGGTATATACTAACAACTGTATTTTCTTTGTTATTTTACGTCATCAATAACATCTTTTTATAAAGAGAGTATGAAACAATAGGGCAAGTTTCTATTAAAGGTCGTAAAACAAAACAGTGAGAGATAAAATTTAGTTTCATTGTTCATCATTTAGAACATTGACATCAGAGATCGTTTAATATCTAATTTTATTTTAAGTGGAAAAAAAACAAGAAAAGGTAGTAGATGAATGTGTGTTTGTTCTGGATCTCCAAATTATCAGGGATGTGATTTTCATGTCTTCATGCGGTATTAAATTATTTTGTACCTAAGATTTGCAGCTTCTTAATTATGTTAAATCGAAGAGTTAGCGATTAAACTTTTACCAATACATTAATGTAGCTCTAAATTTAATCACTTCATAAGCAACTAGCAATATTGAACAAAATTTTAGTTATACATTTGTTTGAAAAAATTGAACAGGTACCTGTTCAATTTTTACAAACATATGTATTTACAATAGTTATTTAATAATGTATTAACTAAGGTCTTTTTTTAGCTTTTTAACAAATCTGTGCAGGAAATATTTAAAAAAAAATATAAAGTAACTTTGAGCGTGATTGGGCGACATGGTCTCATAGAAATATTTATTCAATATAATAATAACTAAGTATACAGCTCCTTTTTAAAAAAATGTGAAATAAATCAGAATGAAATAAAAAATAACATTTGAAAACCAAAAAAAAAAACATTTATTACTGCAGACAAAAATGTGATCAAAAGCGAATTTTATTTGTAAAATCATATTGAAATTGGGTGTCCAAATGTAAATGCATTTGAAAGGTACAGCGTTTACTCAACATTACATGACAGGAGATTCACCACCAGTGTCTCCTTCACCACCACCAAACCACTTGAACCCTCTTAAAGGAGTTTTGATAACTTGAGTTGTTTGACCATGTAGTTTGTTATCTCACTATTTTCTCACCTCTGAATAAACAATTGACAGACCCTAGTCATCAGCTATTTACATATTTTCAGTCTACTCTATCCTAATATTACCAACTACTATTTCCATAATTTAATATCACTGTCATATAAATCCTTATAATACAATACGCGTTATTCCAATTTCTATAATAAGGTCGAAATAAATATCATGAATTTGAAACGTCAGCGAAATGAGTAGGTCCTCCAGGCACAGGTTGTAACGTAATTTTTGATAACGAAATAAGTCTGCCTGCAGGACTGCGTATTTGCTTTGTGAATTTATTGTTTTAAACTGAGTTAGATATGATTACTTTACGAATAAAACTTGGGTCTTCTTCACGGTTTGGTTTTTGAAGGTTCGAAATAAGTTTACATATATTATTTATTTTATGTGTATAAGCATGTAAGCAATATTTAATTTTTTAAATTAAAAATTTAAAACGATTTAAAACGATGTCTAGATATTCAATGGATTATAGTATTGCTTAGTTACATGATAACTATTTTATTTAAAGCCGTAGCGTTTCAAGTAATAAAATATATACAGTATTATGATACTGCTGTAAACACTGCAATAATCATTACTAGTTATCTAAATAGTGTTGTAACTGGAATATGCAAATTTATTCAATGCCAGTTTACTTTAATGATAAGCAATAGAAAAAACCCGTCCAACCGTAGAACGCCTAACCTAAATTCAAAAGAGAATAAATAATGGAAATGACAGCACATTATCTTTCTGGTGTACCGACATCACTACACCAGATTAGAAATTACTATGAAGTATTACATTTGTATGCGCCGCTGCTGTACGGTTGTCATCAGGCGAATAACTTCTAAACTTTTATACGAAACCGCTATTGGTTTTGTCATTTCATTCCGAGAATTAAGATTAATTGTTACATCTCTTTACGAAGTATAGGCCCAAGATTGAACTTGAATATTTTATATTTTCTTTGTAACTGGTGAATGATAGATAGATAGTAGCTTGGATTCTTCTGCTTTCAATTATCTATTTTGAATTTGTAATTTATTAATCGATTAAGATGAAAATTTTAGTTAATATTTTTGCTTAAAAGTCCTTTAAGCTGTCAATTCTGTCTTACTCACAGGCTTCGATTCCGAGCTAACTAGAGAGAAAAAATCTCGAAAGGCATCATTCTCGTGACCTTTATTCGCAACCTGGAGACTAATTGATCCTTATCTAAACATAACATGATTTAGACACGAACTAAGACAGGAATTCTGGAAGAGATTCAAAAACAAGGAACGAAAATGATAGTGCACTAGTTACGCCGTCAATACTGTCTATTTAATTTTCATTTAACGCTTGTGCTATTTAATGTTATTTAATTTGACTCTTTAAATTATCTGAAGAAAATATCTCAAAATAAATGCTGGCTACAGAAAGATTCTGTTTTTTCTTTTTCTAATCCATTTTTAGACAAAGTGGCCATGTTTCTGAACTCCCTCTAAGAGTGATTTCATAAACATTAGAGAAGACACGCTCATAACCAAACAACATTCGGACAACAAGTAACGTCAAAATTTCACATATACTCCTATAGCGTCAATATATACCTGAAATATTATAATTAATTATTTAAATAATAAGAACCTAAAATGGGACACAATACATAGAAAATTATGCGTATTATCACCATCGTTCTTACTCAGCCGAGGTAACGTGCGTCACAATTCTATATCTACCGCTATATAAACTAATAGAAAATCTATAGTTGCTATGTATAACAAGGTTCTCGTGTGCGTGCACCTGACGGTGCTACATCTTGCTTTTGTGCTTATAAACTGGTCCCGGTTTGACTCTGCATGTGCTGGCATACCCGTGATCGGCTCCCGAAAATGTGCCTACTTGAAAATTTGCTTGAATCTCATTTGTCGATGTAGTGACAGTAAATCTACCTTATTCCCAGGGGCGCCATCTAATCAGCAAGCATCTCAGCAATTCAGCGAAGTGTGATCAATACTTGATAACATAATTTAGCAATTGGTGCACCTGACAGTATCAGTGGAATGTATTAAAAGCACCAAACATGATATCTGTGATCTAAAAATCTTCGTTGAATATGGTAAAGTTTAGTTATTAAAGTCCAGAGTTGTGCATGTTAAAGAAAATATCAACATACCTCCTACAATGAAGGCGAACTTGGACTTGTTCAAGGAAGACCTGCAGAAGAAGGAGCAAGATCGATAATATTATAAAATGCTCTATGCGCAAAGACGATATATACTAACACATATAGCGCGCATCCCTAGCCTCAAATTAGACTCTTTTAAGGCTATAATAATAGCATTGAATAGCCGTTACACCAAAGAGGAGATTGTAGCACCTGATCGTAAGCATAAAAGTATTATCATCTCTGACCGGCAATTTAAAGGGGACGGAAAAGTGTTCGTTAATGACCATGTTACTATCTATAACAAGGCACTTTTGATAAGAGTTAGGAATAAAACCTCTAAAAGCAATTTCAAATACGTATAAATCGTAATAACTATATTTAAAACTAGAACTATAAATTATATTATTGCGTTCTGTCGTAGAGAAATTTAATTTAGTGTACTTTTATATAAAATATTTTAAGGTATTTAACACTTATTAATATGTATTATTATTTAATATTATTTTGAAATTCATTATTGTAATTGTAGCGGCTGAAGTTAGGCTCAACCTGGTTATTTTATTTTGCTTATCGCTCCTGCCTGTTGTCATTCAACTACCATCACAATTAATGTTGCTATGTTAACGTTTCTTAGTTTTAACCTAATACTATGAGAGTATTTTCTCCATTACAGTTTGGACACTTCCAGCCAATATTATATTTTTACAGAATATATTATATTGTTTATCAGAATGTTAAGAATCTACGTCCTAAAACTATTTTTTTAAGGAAAACTCAATAAACACTCAATAAAATGTATATGTAAATGTAGCAGTGATGCGCTGCGATCACGCACTTATTCAAGAAGATCCGCATAACGAGTCGATTTGTATCCAATTACAACTATCTACCCACAGCTTACTGCCGCAAAACAAAAGAAAAAATCAACTACAGGGCTGGTGACGATGACCAAATTAACTCTGATTTTTCTAGAATTAATTGTAATGAAATTATGACAAAGGGTTCAATAGACGTTACCACATTTTTTTTATAAGTATGTAACTATGAAATATTCGAGATAATTAACTTCGAGAAATTATTACTTGGTAGTTATAATCGTCTCTTGACAAAAAAATAAAAGAAAATATAAATACTACATAAAATCAAGAAAAATAGCAATTTCAACGATTACGTTGCTTCGGAAACGTGTATTAAAGCTAGAATATGAATGTTATCATTTGTACCTAGCTAGAGTTGATTATTCTATTATGGATGACTTCCATATGTTCTAGAGATATTTTAAATCACTTAATAAACTTTCATGTGCGCCTTCATCGGCTATACATTTGGCCAGTGCTTATACAGGTACTGGATAATCCGTTTGTTATTTATTTTCACAATATTTGTAATCCACTTGCCTTGAAGCTACAGTGAATGGAGGAGCAATACTGCCCGATATTTCTGATCATGAATGGATATGGACTCCCGATAAAATTGAACGACAATTAAAATCTATTAATCTGAATAAGGGACCTGGCCCTGATAGTATACCTTCGTTCTCCATTAAACAATGCGCTCTAAACTGGGCGTACACCCATTCATGAAGAAAGAGATAGATCATACATAAAAATTATAGGTCAATTTCCAACTTCTGAATAGTATAATTATATATGATCATTCCTACGCCGCGTTGCAGTCCTTTTTATACCTGAACGCTTTCAATTTCTGAAACGAACGTCGAATTTATTTAATCTACTAGTATTTAACGACTTTGCAACCTCACATGGAGGTCGGAAGTCATGCTGTAAGTACATGCTGTGTTTACCGATCTTAGCAAGGCGTTAGATTGTATCGGTCATTTGCTGCAGAAATATTCCTGCAGAAGTTGAATAGACTGGAATACATGGTGTTTCAGTCAGATGGTTTTCCTTATATATTTCACATAGAACACAGGTTGTCACAATTAACGTTTTCGCATATGCATGGATACTTTGCGGCATCATTAATAATGAGGCGCTTGCTGATGTCGAATCAATAAAGGATTTAGATTTTATACAAGCCTCTAAACTAACACACGATAAACAAATTGACTTCATCTTAACCGAATATTACATGCTTTGTTGTGCTCTAATGCGCAGTGTCCTCGAGTACGTATCTGAGGTTGAGAACCCGCATATGCAGGTTCGATATTTGATATATATATATATATATATATATTGATTGCATTAAGCCTGTTTTGTATAATTCTTTAGAGATATTTATAGTATAAGTGAATTGTAGTGACCACGCACATGTCACAAGATATAAAATGTAAAATTTTATATCTCTAACTAGACCTACTGTATCTGACATTATAACCTTACTAAAAATACAGACTGCTTGATTCTTCTCGGCGAAAATTAATATTAGAGTATCGCATAAGTTAGATATAATTTTGTACTATAATATAATAACATAAATAACTACTGCAAAAACTTTTTGAATATTCTAATGATTAGATGTGTAAAGGATACCCATAAGTTGATCAACGAATACTCTTCAGATACGAATCTTCAATCTATTTAATATGACTTTTATCTACAATGTTTTTTAAAAATATTCTTTTAAAGCCTCGCTTGTTTTTCTCATCTTAGACCAAAACCAAAACACAAGCACTAACATGATATTGCTCTTTCCCATAGAACGGTTGTATAGAACCGTTCCTTTTACATGTAAAACATGCAGGTATTGTGCCTAACACAAGAATATGGATACTGGATCTTATATTCAGAATAAAACAATTAATATTTGATATCTAGAAATCTAAGTTTGAATTTTATGATGAGAGCTAGAACACAATTTATAGCATTATGTAACTCGAAAGAGACTTGTGTTAAACCTTGTCAAATCAACCTATCGTCGTCCACTGCTGAACGAAGGTCTCCCCCAAGGAGTGCTTACAATCCCAGTCTTAGACAATCCGAATCCATCCACTGCCAGCTACCTTCTTCAAGTCATCAGTCCATCGTATAAACATTGAACATGTCTATTATACTTAGTCCTTTATTATCATCATCATTAACATTTATCAGTGCACTTCTGGATATAAGCCTCTTCTTACAAGAGGTTTTGATAAGTATTTGTACAAAGGTTTCTTCTTGGCTCCTGACTCTGTATGGATGCAGTCAGTTTATTTATTTTTCGTTTTAAATAGTTATTTATTTACATATTTCTTTAAAAGAATTACATCCACATGATATATATATATGCAATATAGGCGTATATTTTCATTAGTAGTCTGTTACATAACAATCTGTATAATCATGTCTCGTCCGTTTAATAAAATAATTATTTTAATCCGTGTTATATTATTTAAGCATTTTTATAATAAAAAAATATTACAATTATGTCTAAGCGACGACATCCGTAACTATGGTACTTATTACTTTATGTTACCGCAACAATAACCTTGCTTGTCAAAAAAGTTGTAAAACTGAGAATTTGTAAAAAAAATCGAGAGATTAACGCCTGTTATCTTATGAATTGTGTTCTAAATAATTTTTATGATTATAGTATGGTGTAGAGATTGCGCGGGTGTTTTAATATCAACTTGATGTTTTACGCAGCTCATTTCACAAGTTTATTCGTGACACCAAGAATTTTGAACAAGCCTTTTTCTTAAGCATTACTTAACAATTTTGAGTATGCACTGTTTATCAATAAAAACCTTTAAGGTTTGCTAAATAATTTAATAATATAAATAAATTACATAAAGCTTGCTTTGCATAATTTACATTATTAAGAGAATTTAAAATCAATAGTGATAGTAATAAACATTTGTTCTCATGTAATTTTTCTCTGTAATTTAACTAACATACCATAGATAATGTACTGATTTCTAAACCAAACAAACTGAAAAGCGAAGTCTAACTTGCATAAGGTTCGGAGAGTGATGATTCACACACACGTACCCATATTATCCGAAAAACGAATACAAAACTTGTTTTCAAATCATGTTTTCTCATTAGTATTATTGTCGAGTCCTGTATATGTGGACCCAATATGTTATTTAACGAACTGAATATTTCTGAAAACGCTTGTCACTTTACCAATTTAAATACACGACGATATGTTACTCGATACCAATAACTTGTCACGTAAGTAGAAAATGAAATTCCTTCTGAAGGCAAGTTCAAATTAAATAAAGAGACGATATACTCAATAACAGTCAGAACACGTACAAAATGATAAATTCTTTCATTTGTACCGTTTTGTTTAATTTATACAAAATTCCCACTCATGTATTGCATTGGGTTAAGGAAAGGACACACTGAAGTAATCTAAAAACAATAAAATAATATCTTTATAAGCAGATGTAGCAGAGGTATATTTTTTAACAATATCGTCGTTTGTTTTCTATATTTGAAGGCCAGACTTAAAATCATGTTATAATTTTTTTCACAGAAATAATAATTTTAAAAGTAACTTATACTACACAACTGTCTAAATACATGCTTAATATTTTTCTTAAGCTTGTAAATATGATAATTGTATTGTTAAGTTTATCCCAATATAAGTGTTTTAACTGTCCAAGCCGAAGTTAAAGGTCTTTGTTTTGGACAATTAAAATATTTTTGGTTTATTTGTACAATAGCTTAAAAGGTAGTTATGAGTGTAGTGTTCACAGATCGGGAGTTACTCCTGGAACCTGCCATCGTACAGGCCTGGGCCACCGTGCTGGACAGCCCTATCGGGGGAGGGGTAGGAACCGTGAGAAGTTTAGAACTCTCCTGGTCCGCCAGACCCAGTAAGCCTGAGATTTCTGCGGGTTAGGTACCGCAGAAGTCTCACCGGCACCGGAAATCACAAAACGATCTTCGTCCGCTATAAGCACAGGCCTGGAGGTAGCAGGTGAGACCATCTGTCAGCCTAGTAGAAGCAGGCTGGGGTGGCGATGCGAGCGCTACGGACTGCGCGTGCTCTTTTGAGGGCAGTACAGGAAGGAGAGGGTCATCTACAGCCGTGGCCCGAGGTACGTTGGAGTTCCAGGTATTTCTTTACTAGGATGCATCTGGTCCCCCGTCTATTGGTACCCGAGACAGCGTGCGGTTTTTAGTCGGTTATAACCACCGCCTGGTGGTATCCGAGGGGATTTTCACTCAGGGAAATAAAATTTAAAAAAAAAAGTCTAGTGTTCACAGCTGTGAGTAAACACCTTTTATTACTAAATTATTACAAAACACTTCTTGTTGAAAACATAAATTAATTTTTAAGCTTATATTCACAAAAAAATCACCATATCATTTATAATATTCATTAGTTATGAGACTGCAGTTTATATATTTATTTACATAAAGGCAATTACTTTTTTTGGTCTTAAACTCAAGTAATTGTATTTAAAAGCAAGCTTTAGCTGCCTACAAATGACTGTAAAACGATGTAATATTTATTCACTGTGTCTCTGCGCCCCATATCACAAATGTAATCCAGGAAAACATCGAAGGTAATGGCCCCCGATGGTGACATAACGATCTTCTATAATAGAATTTTGTTTTGTGATGTTCCGATAATTTGTTGAAGCGAGTTTTATGGAACGCTTTGTAAGGCAAAAATACATTAAATTTAAAAATAAATGATATGCGACCGGCACTCATAGTACCACTTTAATTTCCTGCGCGTAAATCAAAAGTGTTACACGATGATCAAAAAAGTTCACAATAGATTAAAAAAGTATATATGTACTTGTTATACATTATATAGTATTTTTTAGGCCTACTTAATTCAACTTATTAGTTAGAAGTTGTTAGTAGATACGATAAATATTTATTTATTTTGAGCTTATACCAACTTTTCTAAATGTTGTATCAATATATCGTATGTTATTAAATTAACACATTGTATTATTAGATATAGACAGTGGAAAATCAGCATTAGTTACTGTGATTAACCACAATCGTTTATGAAAGGGGAACCTTATTCAGTCGTTCAAACGTTTACATGTCTTGTAATCACTTACTTAAACATCATTATAACAAACGCTATAGTTTAGACATCCGATTAATATCTAATGTGTGGTGTATTCTACCAGGCAGACTAATGACGCATTTTTACTCATAACGCAATAGTTACGAGTATGTATTGCCAAAAGCTATGTACTAGCATTAAGCCATAAGATATTCGTACGCATTTATTACATATAATAAATAAATAATAAAACTGTAGAAAGCTAGCTCCACAGTTGTTTTTTACTCGTCTGCACCGAGAAATAAATAATTTTAAGGGTTTAAAAATAATAGAGTAACTATACTCTCTAGTAAAAGCAACTACTTTAGTGAAAAATGAGATCTTACTTACTACTTGCAGTAACTGAAGTTGCTGGTGAAAAATAATCAAAGCAGTAAAATATATTTTTCTAAAATTACCACACACTCTCTGATATCCTACAAATACATCCCCTAACGAAATAGTCCCACTATATCATGAGATTGTCAATATTAAAGCTTTTCGAATCCCAAACGGCAATATTTTTCTATTTTTTCACCATTATGCACGCATCCGAACACAAACAATAATAAACACGAGCTGTTAATCTTGCTTCGACTGTGACCACTTTATTACTTAGACAGTGGTGTATAGAGAAATATACGCCTTTAGGGAAAAGTACGCTAACAGATGATTCTTCTCTAGATGCGTCCAGCTAGCATTCTTTTTTATGGTTTGATTACTAACATCGCAGTACCAATAACATCTCTGAGAAAAAAAACGCTTGAGATTGCAGTCTTATCTTTAATGTCGCTGTAATACAGAAGACACTCATTCAAACATGGTTAAATAAATACTGACATGAAATGGCTACAACTTGAAACACAGTACGAAATTCAGTGAGTATCTGGAATACTTAGAATTTTTTTACACATGGCTTAAAATATTTTTCTACAAATAGATACAATAGAGAATTTATTAAAATCATAGCTACTATCAGAACCTTGCTTTTTTATATTCTACGATGAGAAAGGATTTTAATGCATTGTACATACAGTAAAATCTATTTCGTCTCATCGTCATTGTTATTCGTATAAAGAATACTTTTAGTGAGCTTACAGCAAATAATTTAACAAACTACAATAAAATTCATTTATCCCCTCGTATTTTATGTAAATGTAATTGTAAGTTTGTTTGTTACTGTTTCACGTGAAAACTACTCAGACGATCATCATGAAATTTTGTCCACATGTTCTTGGAGATATTAGAAGTAACATAGAATACTTTTTATTAAAAAAATAATATATTATAAGATTGATTCTAAAATATGAGATTGATCCTAAAATATAAGACTGATCCTAAAAACGTGGGTATTCGTGAAGCGTAAACAACAGGTCTGCCTATATAAGCCGACCGACGTAGGTATTGGTGGCATGTGGTTCGTGGCACTTGCGGTCCCGACGTGTAGTAGAGGTGGTCTCCTCTTTCCTGACCAACCGGACGTTCCGAGTGGTCGTGGAAGGACAAGTCTCCACTGTCCGCAACATAGCAGCCGGAGTCCCGCAAGGAAGCTGCCTATCGCCTGTGTTGTACTCATGCTACACAGACGACATCCTACACACAAGAGAGACCCAGCTAACGCTGTATGCCGACGACGCGGCGTACATAGCGTCGAGCATCTCGCTCCGCCACGCCGCGACAAAACTGCAGCGTGCATTTGACCTCCTGCGCACGTGGCTGTCGAAATGGCGGCTCTCAGTAAATGTGGGCAAAACTCAAGCAATACCCATTACATCCTCACTGAAGCTCCCTCCACCACTCCAACTCAACGGACAGGAGATCGCGTGGACGGCAACCGCAAAATATCTGAGGATCACAATAGACCGCCAATAATTATCAATGAAGCCGCACATCCGCAACACGGTCGCGCGAGTCAGGACAACGCGCGCATTGCTGCGCCCAGTGTTCCGCTCCCGCCTACCACTCCGCATCAAACTGGGTGTGTTCAAACTATACGTACGCACCCAACGTCCTCACAAGCGAGACCGGCCGCCGACGACTGCGCGCGCAACAATCCCTTGCGCTACGTGAAGTCGTACAGGCGCCGCGATACGTAACCAAAGGACGCCATCCAAAGGGACCTCAAAATTGAAAGCCTGGACGCGCACATCCAAAGACTGGCACCCACAATGTTCGAGCGCGCCGACGCCTCTGCCTGGAACCACATCAGGGGCCTGGCACCGTGGCACGCGCGTCCACTGGACAAAAAGCGGTTACCACACGACTTCGTCGCGGGTTAAAATGCGGATCAAAAGGGGTTAGGGCGGTCCCCTATTCCCCAGATCTTCAAAAGTAGAGACAAAAACGACGCCTCACAGATCACCGCGCGGTGTGAGACGCCAAACAATCCCGATCCAAACACCGAGGCGGACTGCGCACAAGCCGCCACTCCCGTCGCTGGTTGTTCGGAGCTGGACCTCCCCAGGTGTCGCCTGGGGTCTCATCTGGCTCGAACTGACCGCCGGAGCCGCGTGAAGAGCGCAACACTCCGCCTCTAAACACCAGACGTACAACGTACAACCACAGGACCTGCCCTTTTCCAAGTAACAGGAACCTGCTGGCAGGGGGCAAACAGCTCCGATCCAGCCTCCACGCACCCCTTGCGGGGTGATGTGATGACCTCAAGGCACTCGCGGTGGAAGGTTGTATAGGAGATCGGGTGAGCTGCTTATTCTTATGTTCATTTTTCTTTTGTTTGTTTTTCTTATTGTTGTGTGTAATTTAATTGATGAGTTAAATATAAAAGTGCAGAAGTTGTTTTAATTTTGTGTAATTATTTAATTTGGTTAAAATGAATCAGGTTCGTTAAAAATATTTTTTTTTTAAATATTACTCTACTTTTCTTAAAAACATTAAATTGAAACTTAATGTGGCAGACTAAATTCCACGTGAGCGAAGTCGCGGACGAAAGCTAGTAGAAAAAGAAAGTTTTTTTTTTGTAAACTAAGAATGAGAACACGATAATAAGTTAAAACTGTAATTATAAATTTATTATAATTATAGTGTACCATAAGAAAAACTCTTTTCTCGACATGTTGGTCCATTCTCTCGAGAATACCAAAACAAGCTAGTTTCCCCGCCAAGGTATAAATTAATTTCATAATTTTTAAACAATTGTGTGGTTACGTGTCATTGATATCTTTATAGTAAACTAAAAATGCAGGCAACATTATAGCTTTAATAATAAACAATTACTCGAGAATTTATATTTTAAATACTTATTAGTGAAGCTTACTACTTAGAATATTAGAATGTATTTTCAGTAAACATGGTTGAAATAGACGTCGATAGCGGTATGATCCGTCGAAGGAACTGCGGGTCTCCAGAGAGGTGGGATCTCTGATGGTAGGTTAAGATCTAGCGTAGAAATAAAGGGCAGATCGTATAAGGGTGCAATTGGGCCGCCACGCCGGGATTGGGGAAGTATTTACCTCCGTACTGGGGCCTTATAAGACACGGTATCGATTCGTGGAGGCTTTGAAACATGGTCCGGGTCTCCTCGGGGCAGGGCGGTGGAGGCCGGTCATCAGGGTGGTTTTTACTCCTGGTTCCTGCTTCCCCAACGAGCCAGTGATCCCGAAGGATGTCCCACACCGTAAACAAAAAAGAATTGATTCAGATAGTTACCTCCTGACAATATTTTTTACTCCAGTGGGTGTTTTAGCAAGTTTTTTATTAAATTTTATTCTAAATAAGTGCATTTAGTACCATATAGCTAAGTTTACGCAAAAACATATCTCCGAGTTTTTTGCACGAATGTTAATTTTTGACAAAATTTAGTTATATCCCCAGCAACCAACTCTACTCAAGCTTGTATGACATCGTTATTATATTGACATACAATTTATTGTCTTAGACGGGTAGGCATAGACCGTAATGTTTCTCGGACTTTATACTCGATTTGGTTCTGTCTTTAACATGTGCCTCGACGTGGCCTCGTTTTCTTTGGTCATATGTGTGTTACATTCAAAAAAAGAATACAGAGTAAAAATTAGAATGTTAAAAATGTTTATCTAAGTACAGGAATCTATAGATTTTAATATATTGACTATTCCAGTTCAACATAATCTGTAATCACGATTTAAACTTACACTGTGGAAATTTATAGAGGCCACCTCAGCTCGCATAAGTGACTGAAACATAAAGTGCTAGCGTCTAACTTCACTGTTTGCACTCTGTTTCGTATAGACATTAAAGTTTTTGCTAGTTTAGCCTTGAGTTTAAAACCTAATATTTAATGAGTTGATTTGAAAGGTTCACAAATCTTTATGACAAATTTTAAAACGGTATTACTAACGCAGAAGCTAACGTCTTAACATAAATCAGTTACAAAAGCATCTTTTACAATATAGTAGCTTACAACATATAGGTACTTTGGTAAAGCTCAAAGTTATAGCACATGATTAATTTAATCCACCGTAGAAGAACATATTATACGTGTAAATATTTGGGTTATTTTATCAAATTAGTATTAACAAATCAAATACTACTTTGCAAATCCTTTACGTTTATTCTACTTTGTGGTCAAATTGCATTTATTGTGATCAATAGACCGACTGCTTATGCATAGGGTCTGCAAAAGTGCCTTGGTAAATTTTAAAGGGGTATTTAGGCACAAGTGATACCATTAATGGGATTCTCTCTTCTTTTTTTTTAAAGACAGCTATCAACAATATCTAAGCATAAAATGGACAGAAAGAACTACTAGACTCACTACAACAAGTCTTATATTACACAAAATGTTCTCCCGTAATGGAATGAAACCTATAAGACTCTGCGCAATAGTAAGTGGCAAGGTAATCGCTTAAACCACTGCGCCAATCGTGCAATTAAAAGAGGTGACAAGGTAACCAGTTAACATCATTTTCAGATTTTCACTTTCGCCTACATATTTTCATTCAATATTTGTACCCACTTAATCCTGGAACTCGGAGACGTAGTAGTAATATGTGGCAATCGCGTGGCCCGACGGCGCTCAAGGCCAGGCTTACCCCACATCAGCAGCGGATGTCTGTTCTTGTCACTCTTATCAGTACTTGTATCGTTAAATTGTTTCGGGTTGTATTTTGAACATAAATGTATTAACATTTGACCATTTTAACATTTTGAACATAAATTATAACATAATTATAAAAAACTGGTATAAAAATTGAATTTATATCATGGAAGTAGCTTATTATTCTAATAATTAATGATTATTTCTAATTAACTACCGTTTACAGCTTGGTAAAATTATACAGATATTTTTAATTGATAATAAATACGTCTCATAGGAAAAAAATGCAATTTTTTCTCCTCTCTAACATTTGTTTTTCTTTACTTCCCTTAAGTACCCTACTTATCAATTTATTGATACTAACTGTAATAATTTATACTGATAAATATTATACTGACAAATATTATAGTGAAAACTAAAATATATGTATGTATCTATCCAAGTGCTTTACGTAATAAACGTTAAACAAAGAATTTTTGCCCATAATAACCACTTCACAAAACACGACTCTCGTAAACAACACACTCTATTCCTTATAGTAAATCAGGCCATTAGTATCAAACAGAATATTAAACCGGCCTTTATCTTCTACAAAGATAATGCCAACATATTGTATATAGTGCATAACTAACTCTCTTGTCCATAAATTAGGCTCATGTCTCCAATTCATTATGTAGATAGGGTAAGTCTATTGTGACACAATATTCTACAAACACAGAATGTATTTTGTAATGAATATATTATAAGCTTTAGTCATAATGTCAGCTAATGCTACTTTTTAATGCCTATCATACCTCTTTGCTACTAATAGACACATAACAAATTTAATGTATTTGGAGTCAAAGTAACTGCAGATCAAATTCTTCTGGAATAATGGTGACGTGACGTTGCAACCTTTAAAATATTAAATCATGCGTGTTAAAGGCGACCCCATATTTGTATATGATAGTGAGGTTCTAGGTTTACCTTTAGGACCAAAAATGTGAAAACTAATGCCAGGACATTTGAGGTTGGGAATATACAGGATGTGAGGGATTAAATAATAAATCTAGAACTAACAAGTACTCGAAATAGTTGAATCTGTAAACGTGTATTTGCTTGTGAGTTAAATATTACTTATTAGAAGATAAAAAGGACAAAAATAGTGTTATTTCAGATACCTTTTCAACTTCTACAGTAAGTCTTACCATAAGATAGCCTAGATCCA
Source organism: Hypercompe scribonia (assembly GCA_949316085.1). NCBI lineage: Eukaryota > Metazoa > Arthropoda > Insecta > Lepidoptera > Erebidae > Hypercompe > Hypercompe scribonia. Next base: position 11,850,570 of record OX438977.1, on the reverse strand, counting down.
TTTGCCAGGTAACCGAAAACCTGCTGCCTAAAGAGAGGTTTTTGTCCAGCTGTGGACAATTAAATGCTGTTGATGATAATGGTAAGATGTTACGGTCGATAATCGATGAATTCATAAATATATATTTTAAAAATAGTTTGCGAATACGATAGGCGTGAATCTAAAGTAACAAGCATTAATTAAAATAGCTTTGGGACTAGTAATACATAACCTACAAAATGAAATAACAAAGTACAATGAACCTTGTGGTATCACACAATATTCAGGTAACATTTAAGATTCAAAGCATCAGTGGAACCTACCAGAATACTAAATAATCGAATAAACTTGGCTCTGCAGCATAATTATGCAGTCTGCCAAAATTTATCTATTGACTTGCAGAGATATAAATAAAACTTCAAGCGCTTGCCAGTGAACAAAAAGTAAAACTTTTTTAACCTAAAAATTTTGACAAACATTTTGTGCCTAGTAGCTTTCTTTGTGAGTTTAAGTTATAAATTATAGTCAGACATGGGCGCCGGGAGAGAATGGCAAGGGGGTGTTCTTACATATTTCTTAAATTATTTCATGAAGAAAGTAGACTTCATAAGTAAAACCCTAGTATAATTGTGTATTTAAAATTGGTTCATAGTGTGTGGATGTAGATGCACCCCCTGAAAATAATTCTGGCTACGCCTATATTGTAGGATTTACTTTTATTACCAATTTTTGTTCCTCCTGTCCATTTCTTTGATTTATATGTGTTGTCTTCTATTCGGCAACATAGAGATCTTACTTAATAAAGCGAGATTAAATTATAAATTAGTCGAGCGTCGGTATAGCACTTAAAATTGCACCAACTATGGCTATTTACGCGCAACTGTAATGCATAAAGGTCCCATAAGACCCTTGGTGTATACTTTAAGTAATAAGTGTTTCGATCAGTGTCTCAGTAAAGGTATAATTTATGTGTTTATGTGTGTATTAATTTATGTATGTATTAAAGGAACTCGATTAAATTAAGTTTTATTATGCCTGTGACTACTAAAATTTAATATGCATTTTATTGATGCTTATTTGCACATACCAACAAAAGTATGAAATTGAATCGTGCTTTAAGATTTAAATGATTGCTAGACACTCATTGACATAAATGTGTACTTTAACGTAACAATAATTTTAGAAAACGATTTGACTATTTGAGTAAAAGTCCGCACACATTCCTTTACCGGAACATAAAACGGGACACTCTTTTTATACATTTCGCAATCTATTTATGTACATATAAAGAAGTAAGAAAATAATTTAATTTTCTATTTTTCCTCAAACTAAACTATAGTAATGCTCATTCAAATTCAACTCGCGATTGAAATACGACTAAAACTAAGTACTAAGTCTAACTAAGTCAATAGACTAGGTAAAACATTAACTCCCTAAAATTTTATTACATGAGCATACGAGCAACAGTAGTACTTACTTTTAATCACATTTAGAGGACAAAATAGTGAAACGTCTCGTACAGTTTGAAACATATTATAGATAATAATTTTGAAAATGACTACTCATACCTAACTTTTCGTTCATACTGGTAACTTGGACCACAGTATAGGGTTACCTCAAAACTTTCGGACTTAAGCACACGTTTCGCGAGGCGTCAATAAATCTTGTTTCATACAGGGTTAAGATGATTAAAGAGTAATAATATTACTGTTCGAGATTTCAACCAGAAAGCCCAATTCATTTTAGGAGATTAATTTTGTATGAATAAGGTATTCGGTTAGGTTTGACAGGTGCCCCTCACCAAAATTTAAGTTACGGTCGCCTCTTTAATAGGTTATATTCCTTTTCCATCAAATGAAGGGAAGCGAATGAATTTTGATGAAACTCTTTTTCTGCAATCAATTGTTTGGCACTCTATGCCTATCTTCGATTTTGTTATATCTTCGCATTAGTGGTACCATATTTGTTAAATTACGATACATGGCATTGAGAAGACAATTCTTTAAGTAACAATAATAACTTGATAAATCTCACACGGTCATCTGATTCGAAACTAAACATAGCTTGTACTATATTAACCAAACTCTTGATAAACGTGATTATTTGGGTACATGTCTATTATAAATAACCCCTTTTTGTCCATAACGTTTTTTCTTGAGCGAGAACTCAGACTCTGGTCTGACAGTATGAATCTTTAGTAAGATAATTGTACTTTAGCTAGGTACAAGAACCGTTTTCTTTTCATAATATGCAGCAATTAAATCTCTTTCGTACTGCTAACAATTTTTGTGACTTCAATAGTAAATTCGAAATAAAGTAGCTACTAATTTTAATAAACATCTAAATAATCGGTACTTAAATTTGTCACAAGTAAATTAACTGATTATAAACGTAAAAGCTTAATAATACGGGGCCACGCAGTTCAACTTGTACAAGTCAGTGTGACGTCACAGCCCCTTTGTGCCGTGCCCTTGTTACATTATGAACATTAGTTCCATAACTACTCTCTAAGATGAATCATTGTGTGTTAGATTTGTATGTTATTTTTGTTTTGTATACTTTTTAACATAAATGGCTTGTGGATACTAGCTATGCCTGTGGTAAACTACGACATTACTGTTAGTGATATATAATGTACACTTTAGTGAGAAAACACATCTAGGACCATTTATATTAATGCATCAACCTTCACCTTCAACGTCGTACACTAATTTGATCTTAGCGTACTGATAAAAACGCTAGTATTCTTAAATATTTGGAATAATTTTGGAACTTCTTCTTATTTAAAATACAACTATAAAAGCCTGATAGAATTGTTTAATGGACTACTAAAATAATAATCACATGCACAAAATAAGTAAAGAAATTTGTGGAGGAACGGGTGTTATGTCTCTCTGCCTCAAAGATTGATGATGAAGAAATAATGTTCAACAGTTTTTTCTTTATTTTTCACCAAATGAGTGAAATTACCAAAACCCAAACTCCTCTCTGCCTCACAATGATTCTGGTAGAAGCACTAAAAGATGGGCAACTCATTACATGGTACGAATGATAAATGGAAAGGAGTTATACTTGTGTATATCTAGGTTATGGGTATAATTGTAAACTCTAAATTGCAGTGCGGCCCATACATTGATAGATTGCCGAATGGAATCAGATCTGCAGCATACGCTGTTTTTAAAATTTGTCAATTTAACAACCTCGGTGGCGCAGCGGTACTGAATGTGACTGTACTGCTGTACTTGAGGTCTCGGGTTCGATTCCCGGACCCGACCAAATGTTTGTATGATCTGCAAATATTTGTTTCGAACTTTAGGTTTTTTCTATGTATAATAAGTATGTATTTACAAAAAGAAGTATATAAGTATTATATCTGTCAGTCTAGTTATTATAGCATAAGCTCTGCTTAGTTTGAAACTAGATGACGTTGTGTGTGAAATGTCCGAAATATTTATTATTTACTTAATGCTATTATTTCCTTCAATAAGAAGACTGAAAGACACCACTACTTTATGACTTATTAAGGAGGATAATGGAGTGTCTCTCTTTTCAGCCCCAACCGAGTCCAGCGTACGGGAACGCTATGGTACTTACCTAAGCGATTTTTGTCATTATTATTTACTCAAATAAAATATATTATATGAACTACATCATTATTTCAAGAAATCAGTTACTCTTGTCACACTCTGCAAGGAGCAAGGTATAATTTGAGGAGTCAGGGTCGCACATCTTTAACTAGGATCAGCTGGTGTTGTAAAGCTCAAGGGCTCTAACGTAAAAGTAAAACACAGTATATTTCAAAGAAAAAGGATTTAATTTCAAATTAAAGCAGTAAGAATATCGAACTTTGAAGAAATATTCAACATTAAAAGTTCAAATACTCTTAAATACCATTGACTTACATTTGCAGAAAACATTTTGACCTACAGACAAAAGAAAAAAACAAACAGAGGTTTTAATGGAATTATTATTAGTACAAAAATTTTCAAGTTAGAACCCATTAACTAGCGCCTAAATCAACATTTTTACATCTAAATATTTGGTTCAAAAAGGGTTACCGACACAAAAAATAATGGTTGTAAATCATTAATCTAAGTAATAAAAAAGGTTGTGGCTTGAAGATCACGTCACATAATGGAGTTCTGTTGTCAGACCTCAAACGACGAGTTGTCCCCACTCTTGACTGCATTACATTACACAGTTGAACCAGGAGATGGGATCAAAAGTAAGAAATTATTTTTTTTTCTTTATGCTTAACGTTTATCAGTATAGTCAAGATATAGTCAATTTAAGTATAGTCAGTTTAAGAGGTATCATTTGACAGTACTGACAGACTAAAGAATAAGGAACCCTTATTATTGTACTTATGCCATTCTAGTGAACTTGTAGTGATCGGTTTATTTGACATAGGGATACCTTTTTTTTTGTTGACGAGGTGGAAAATCTCTTCGGATCTCCTGCTCCTTGGGTTGCAGGAGTCAGGAGTGTGTGGTGTTCCCACTAAAAATTGATAAACAAATTGACACCATGCCCCGTTAAACCCTATCCTGGGGGAAAAAATTTTTTTCCCCCACAGTTCTGACGTGGCTGCCCGACCGTAGGGTTCTACCGTTCAGGCCACCATCCTATTCCCTATCGCACCAGCCCCCAGAGACCCCACTCTCTGGTGGCTCGCGGTCTCGTCGACGGTTCATAACACCATCGACGTCTTCTTCTCTCGGGATCAGCCCTCTCCCGATCCCGTTCAGCGGTCTCTTTTTGGAGCGTAACAGCTTCACAAAAAGAGACTACTGCCCCCCAACCCTCCTCACCCTCCAGCATGGCAGCAATAATTGCCAGCGAGGACAGATGTTGTCTGATTTGATCGACCAGGACTCTGCGTTCAGACGCCCACACGGGGCAGTCCTCCAGCGTATGCTGGGCGGGGTCCTGGTCGGCCACGCAGTGGTAGCATTGTGCTGTCTCCTCGCGACCGATTTGATTCAGATACTCACTGAAGCAACCATGCCCGGTGAGTATCTGCGTCACATGATAGGTGACGCGACCTCCCTCCCTACCTACCCAAGCTTCAAGGTTAGGCAGAACGGCACCGACAGCGCGTTGACGCGAGTTTCTCGGCTGTTCAAGCCAAACGCGCCACTGTGCCAGTGCCTGTCGGTAAGCGTTCCGCCGCATTTCGAGCTCGTCCTGGTCATCCCCGCTCTCCGAAACGGATGGCGCGAGTCTGGTCATAAATCCTCGCGTCCTTATTCTCTAGGATGTCCAAAGGCGGGAAACGTGCCAGGACTGTTGCCGCCTCCGACGAGATGGTGCGGTACCCTCGTACGATCCGAATGGCCCCTATCTCCTGCACTTGGTTGAGTTTAGCTCGGCAGCGGCAGGAGTCCGATAGGCGTTTGGCCTATATCAGCGCTCCATAGAGAGCCATGGATCGTATCACTGCACTGTGGAGACGGCGAACTTCCTCCCGCGGACCCCGTAAGTAGGACAATAGCCTCTATAAGGAGTCCGCTTTACCCTGAACTCGGGGGATCATTCACTCGAAATGTTCCTTGAAGCTCCAGCGACTGTCCAGGGTGAGGCCGAGGTACTTGATGTGCCGGCCAACCTCGACCACTGTTCACCCAATTCTGATTAATGCTGCGGCTGTTAATAAAGCTGTTGGGGACGGCACCTCTGCGTTTCCTGTGGAACCACAGTGCTTCCATCTTATGACGTGCAACCCGTAGACCTAGTCCTTCGATTTGTTGGACAACACAAGCTACCTCCTGCTCGGCGAGCTCCAGCACTTTATGGAAGCCATACTCAGTGGTCAGTACTAGAGTGTCGTCCACGTAGCAGACGACACTCACTCCAGAGGGAAGACTAGTCCTCAGGACCGCATCATATGCGAGGTTCCACAGAAGGGGCCCCAGGACTGATCCCTGGGGTAACCCGCATGTGACTTCCCTTCGGCGTTCCTCGCCGTGTCGTCTCATATAAATTATGGATCTATCACGAAGATAAGTCCCGATGATGTTCCGTAGGTAAAGAGGCAACTGGTGCTACACTACTGCCTCTCTAATCACCCACCACGGGAGGGAGTTAAAGGCGTTGACTATGTCAATGCTGATAGCTAGCGCCACAGACAGACAGCCTCAGGGCATAGGGATACCTATATCAAATAAATCGATCGCTACAATTTCCAATTCTTGATATAATTTCCGTAAAATTACAAATCGATTTCAATTTTACAGATTTGTGTTTTAGACATGAATGAACATTAGAACATATTGTGTAAAATAAACTAAGAATGAATTCCTTCTAAATAAAATCTTCAGTGATTATACGGTCGGTAAAAGATAATAATACTTGTATTACGCCTTTTCATTGACAGTTAGATATTAGTTGAAATTAATTTACGCATTATGCAGTACTGATAAAAATTTGAATTGAAAACCTTTAATTGTCAGTAAATACGATTATTCGTACATTGTAATGATTATTGATATAAAAGTGAATTCAAAAATCATAACACTATGGTAAAGGACCTCACTATATGTCTTTGAAATAACGTCTGAAAAACCATCTATTGTGTATAAATTAGTTTTTTGCTCTGTTTAAAAGATTAACATTTAAATTTAGTTATGGGCTATTGTATACCTTGTGATAAAATAAAACTCAATAACAACATGGGTTTATGGAAAGGGATATTGATTAGTGTGAGTTATATAAATCGTCAAAACAGTCGTCAGTGTTATGTAATATTATAAATTTAAACAGCATTTAAAATTGAACTGTGCTCCTGGCCTACGGTTCACTCCAAAAAGTTTTAAACTACAATATTTCAAGGTTCAGGTACAAAGTGTTCTCAAAACTTCTCTATGACATTAGGCTGCCAGTTTAGATTATACAACACATTACATTGCTACTGTTTGTAGTTATTTTATAGGTCTCGTTGCATCTAAAAATATTCTAAATATTTTTATGACGAATGTACATACATATATGTCCTCATACATAGAAAAAAAGACGTAATAAAATAATAATGAATAGTAATAATTACAAATATTTCAGATATTTGATACACAACGCCATTTAGATTCAAACTAAGCAGAGCTTGAACTATGACTACTAGGTAGACTGATAGAATACATGTATACTTTTTGTAACTGCATTCATATAATATAATATTGCAATATTTGCAGATCGGCAATCAAACCCGAGACCTCAAGTACAGCAGTCGCATTCACTACAGCTGCACCACCAAGGCAGTCAAACATATGTGCAGGTGTCTAAAGCACATTTTGCCGTGATCGGGGGTAAGGTGATGCCGCAGTCTTTTTCGCAGGGTGGAGTAGGACCAGGACCGATTTAGAATTCTTATGATCCAACAGGCTCGTGAATGGACCCAGTGCCGCAGACGACTCAAGGACCAGGGGTCGCAGAATGATCTTCGTTTTCCATAAGCTTAAGTCTGGAGCGACAAAGGCGATGCGATACATTACGAAACGCGCGCCCCTTTAGGACGAAAACAAAATGTCGGGGTTCACTATGCAAGAGGTAGATGTGGAAAAATATATCAGGGTCTAAGAGATTTCCTTTCTAGGGTACACCTGGTTACCTGGCTACTTGTATCTGAGACAACGTGCGAATTTTGGTTGGTTCCATCAGTGGTATCCGGAAGGATTCCAGCAAATCTGAAAAAAAGAAGGCAAAGTTATTACTAGACTGGTTGCAGTATAATCATCATCATCATAAACCTATCACAGTCCACTGCTGGACATAGACTTCTTCAATTGCACGCCACTTGGTTTAATCTTCGGTTTCTCATATCCAGCTCCTGCCAACCATTTTACATAAGCCATCACTCCACCTAGCCTTTGTACGTCTTACATTACATTTGACGAGACTCGGTCTCCACTTAAGAACACGTTTACCCCAACGGTTGTCGGTTCTGTGGCTAATATAACCAACCCACTGCCACTTTAGGTAGCCAATCCTGTGGACTATGTCAAAGATCTTGATTCTCGGCCGGATCACGTCTTTTCTAATACAATTTCTTAGAGAAACGCCCAGCAAAGCCCTTTCAACAGCATGCTGAGTAATTGTGAACTTTTGGACCAGCTGTACCGTAAGTGTCTACGTTTTGGCTTAGTATGTAATGACGGCTAGTACGCAGTGGTTAAAGACTTTCGTCGAAAAGACTCGACGAAACTTCCTAACTGCAACCCAAACAAACCTAATTCGTCTATTTACCTTGTCCTCAAAGTTGCTCCTACCTAATAGTAATGTCTTTTTGTGAACGATTTCGGGAAATAATACCACTTTGCTTCACTCCACGATACAACGGTATGAACCTTGTTTGCTAATTCTGTACTCGAATAAACATAGTCGCACCTCATCACTTGGATGTATCACCAACCTATTTAGCAACAGTGCTGCAGAGACTCCAAGTACTGACCAATCAAAAGGCTTCTCATAGCCCATGAATGCTAGACATAGGGGCTGATTATATTCTTTAGTCTTCTGCTTAAACTGCTGCACTGTGTAAATGTATTCTATGGCACCATATCCGCTCCGAAATGCAGCCTGCTCCGGTGGCTAAAATTCCTCGAGTTTTCGCGCACGACAGTTCATGATGACTCTTGAGAACAGCTTGTAGATGTGGCTTAGAAGAGCAATGGTTTTGTAGAGAAACGAGCGTCACGTCCCTCCAATAGAAAGGGAAGATCTTCCGAGCTCATCCTTCCAGGGCAGCAAATCGGTTTACCAGAATTTCGCCAGTACTCCAGATTTTTCAGAAGTTGTCATGGCTTGTGTCAGAGTTTGTCAGAGCTTGAATTTAATCAAACGGATACTTTCAGCTCTAAAATTGGTATTCAAAGATCCTAGGATAAGTAAATATTCGTAATCACTATCGCTGTTACACCTATTTATCACTGAGCCATTTCTGAAGATGTGCTTGCCGTCTATCATGATGATAATAATCTCATATTTGGCCATATCGTTGGAACTTTGGCACATTAAGTTGTTTTTTTTTTTTTTTTTTATACTACGACGATGGCAAACAAGCATACGGCCCGCCTGATGGTAAGCGGTTACCGCAGCCTATGAACGCCTGCGGCACCAGGGGCATCACGTGCGCGTTGCCGACCCTTTAAAAACCTATTTACCCCCTTCTTGAAGAGCCGCATACTGTAGTTTCCAGGGAAAACCTCGGCAGGGAGCTCATTCCATAACGGGATTGTTCGCGGGAGAAAATTTCTCTGAAACTGCACTGTGCGCGACCATTTATGTTCCAATGTATGTGGATGAGCTCCCTGACGATGGCGAGCTGTGCAATGGTAGAAAGTGGCTGTGGGCATCATATCAAACAATTCTTTAGAACACAGCCCATTGTAGAGACGGTGGAGCACACACAAGGAGGCAAAGTCTCTCCTAAGACTTAGTGGCTCGATACCGTCTGTGAGATCAGGATCGTCGACTATTCTCACAGCACGTCTCTGAACTGAATCGAAAGGCTCAAGCTGGTACTTCGGTGCTCCCGCCCAGAGATGACAGCAATACTCCATGTGAGGTCAAACTTGTGTTTTGTAAAGTAGTAGCCTTTGTGCCGGTGTGAAGTATCGCTTCGCTCTATTCAGAACACCAAGCTTTTTTGATGCCAGCTTGACCTTCTCTTCCAAATAAGCTCGAAATTGGACGTCACTGGAGATGTCGACTCCGAGGATTCCAATACTCTGTGAGATGGTAAGGGGTGTATTCTGGAATTGTGGAACCACAGTGAACGGGGTTTTCTTAGCGGTAAACGCACAGACTTGTGTCTTAGAGGGGTTAAATTGGACCAGGTTATCCCGACCCCAATCGGAGACTCTGTGTAAGGTGCTCTCGATTTGAGACACAAGTTGTTCGCGACTTTCTACTACAACGGTACGAGGGATGTTAGCTCGGCCCGTGTAATACGCATCTCCAGTACTGTCGTCCGCATAACAATGGATACCATCCGTGGACAGCATATCATTGATATGCAGCAAGAACAGCGTTGGAGATAGCACGGAGCCTTGCGGGACACCAGCGTTTATGTCCATGCTTTCGGAACAGCTACCGTCGACGACGGCTTTTATGCGTCTGCCGGACAAAAAGCTAGCCACCCACTTGCACAAACTCTCGGGCAGGCCGTAGGATGGTAACTTCGATAGAAGACCCCTGTGCCAGACCCGATCGAACGCTTTTGCTATATCCAGGCTAACTGCCAAAGCCTCACCTTGATTCTCAATGGCTGAAGCCCACCGGTGAGTGAGATACACTAGAAGATCACCAGTCGAGCAACGGTGGCGGAAACCATACTGGCGGTCGCTGATCAAATCGTGCTCCTCTAGGTAACTGAGGAGCCGTGTGTTGATTACACGCTCCATCACCTTAGAGAGAAGGGAAGTTATAGCTATAGGCCTGTAATTCGATGGGTCCAATCTATCACCCTTTTTTGGCACTGGATGCACAAAGGCAGTCTTCCACGACGACGGCACTTGCCTTTTGCGGTAGGAAAGCGCGAAAAGTCGCGTTAGTACAGGGCACAACTCAGGAGCACACTGCTTGAGCACCACTGCAGGTATGCCGTCTGGCCCACTCGACTTATGAACGTCTAGACAGTTTAGTTCCCGCCGCACTTCTCTTTGCGAAATGTGTATTTTCGGCAAAGAGTGTTGACACGGCGGGTTAGTAGGCGGTACCGCACTTCCATCCTCATTCATGGTCGAGTTTGAGGCAAAGAGTTGCCCAAGTAGGTCGGCTTTCTCTTTGGCACTGTGGGCCAAGTTACCATCGCCATTTCGCAGTGGTGGTAAAGACGACTGGCAAAAGTTTCCCTCGGCCGCCTTAGCAAGAGACCAAAAGGCACGACTCCCAGAGGGATAACCCGTAAGTCGCTCACCAATCCCGCCGATGAAATCGAATTTGGCTCTGGCAATTGTCTTTTTGCAGGATCTCGAGGCAGCATTTAGTTTGCGTCTCACATCAGAGATGTTTGGATCCTCATTAGCACGGGCTGTGTTCCAAGCCCTGTAGGCAGTCTGCTTGACTAGTCTGGCTTCCTTGCAGAGCCGGTTAAACCACGGTCGCTTTTTTTTTCCCGCAGCTACTGATGAGTTAGGAATAAAATACTCCATACCCACCAGGATCGTCTCAGTGACAGGGGCTGCGCAGGGGTCGGGGTCTTCTGACGCGAAACAAAGCTGCCTCCACGGGTACGATGCGTAGAATTCACGCAATCCATCCCAGTCTGCTGATTTATATTGCCACATGCGGCGCAAATCGGCTGGGCGAGGTGGAATATGCCGCTCGCATGGGACTACGGTCCGGACGAGGCAGTGGTCGGATGAGCCGAGAGGTGCGTCCACTGTGATAGTGTAGTCGTCCGGACGCGTCGTCAGCAGAAGGTCTAGCGAAGAGTGCGCATGGCTCTCAATATCAGGTATTCTTGTTGGGGAATGTACCAGTTGTGAGAGGCCATGGGCCAGAGCCAATTCATGAGTAGACCTTCCCGCAAAGTCGGTGGATCGAGAGTTTAGCCACTCACAGTGGTGGGCATTAAAGTCTCCTAAAATCACTAACTCAGCACGGGGGTACTGCTCAAGAACTTTGTCAGTCGTCTCTTGCAGGTGCTCAAAGAGTGCTCTAGTCTCCCTGTCGCCGCTATGAGACCTGTATAGGCACGCATAGATTCGAGTCTGACCTCCGTAGTCTACGCACACCCACATTACTGACAGGTCCCTGTCTTCATAAAAATGAAGACGGCGACAGCAGATGTCCTCCCGGACGTACATGCATACACTGGCACGTCTCAGGACTTTGTGTTCGAGTTTGTAGCCGGGGTAGTGTAGGTATGATGTATCAGCCGGACAGGATATCTGTGTCTCCGTAAGAAATAAGAGGGTCGGCTGCGCAATCTCCAGATGAAGGTGGACTGCGTTCAGGTTGGAGTGAAGTCCCCTGATATTTCAGAAGTCCATATACGTGGAAGAGGATGCCGCTGTAGATATTCTTTTTCTACTTTTCTTTGTCATTTTTTTTTTGGGGGGGTTCAATTGATTTGTGAGGATTTACTGTGTTGACAGCTAAGGGGGCAATGGGGCGGTGCCAATCCGTACATGGCTGATGCGGGTAGTGCGATTTGTCGCCGCGGCGTACGAAAGGGCCCCCGCTCCCCTCCTGCAGCAGCAACCGGGTTCCACTCCGGTCTCCTCCTCCAGCACGACTACTACTGCAGGGATTTTTCGCAGGCTGGCGGTTCGGCCTCCCAGGGTGGAGGTTGTAGTGATCCCTGGGTTCGGGAACCCATCTATCCTGCGGGCGGCCAGCGGACAACCGTTTCAGCGGGTCTTCCTGACCGCCGCGCCCACATCTCGCGCCCACACGAGCCAGTAGCAGTATTATAAGCACCACTGGTCCCCCGTTGTCAAAACAGCGAATCCTCTAGAGCTCTGGATACCTTACTCACCACAGGAACACAGCACTGCCGAAAGACGCTGTGCTATTTGGCTGTGGTCTTCTGTAAGGCGGAGGTCCTTCCCCAGTCGGGCTGCTCTAATGTTTGAGCGGAAAATATCGCGCTATGCCCTACCTCTCTCAAACTCTACCTCTCTCAGTTCCTTTAGGGCCGTTTTTTGAAAAAAGAATTTATATGCTTTGAGGTTATACTACTCAGTGTGCTTAACAATGAGATATCTTACTCTGTTTGATACACTGAACATTTGTCCAACGTTGCTAGAAAAGAACTCATTTATTAAAAATCCAATTCATTTATTAAACTGTAAAGTGACCTTTGAGAAATCATTCAGGGAACACGAAAATAAATCAATCTTTTGATAGCTATGGGCTATTGCAGTTCAATCGAAATCGAAAAATGCAAAATACATCTATTCAGTAATTAAGACGTAATACGTGACATAAATAAAATATTTATTGTCACATTTCTAATATTAATTCGATACTACAATATTAGTAAGAGTTGATTTATTTTAAAACATGAAAAATGCGATTTGATTCAGTGTCTCATATCATTTTACTTGTCTTCCATCTTTTTATGTAACGATATACAGTAGCGGTCAAAAGTATTTTGACAAGACTACTTTTGCAGTTATCTTTTTACTGAGTACTTCAAAATAATTTTAGTATTTTTTATATTATTATTTATGATGTATTTCATCCTCTGTGAGTTACAAGTTGGAACTTGTTTGTTTGCTTTCTTTGTTAAAAACAAAACACGTTTATACATGCGCTCAAAAGTATTTTGACAACCATTCAGTTCCTTGCTGGCAGCGGTTCTACTCACACTGCATATATTTTTGTCTATAAGCTATAATTACTCCGCATTTATCAATATGCCTAAGACTAAAGAATATTCAAATGATATTAAAAATGCCGTGACAATAGCCCTACAAAGTGGAATGACGCAAGCAGAAGTTGCTCGAAGTTTGAAAGTGTCATGACAACTTGTTAGTTCGTGGAACAAAACTTATAATAAACGTAAAACTATTGAAAATAAGCATCGAAGTGGCCGTCCGAAAAAAATATCCGCTAAGGAAGATCATTTGATAAAAAGGTTATCGACAAGTGATGTCCGAAAAACGGCTGTGCAAATAAACAACGAGTTACAGGAAAATTACGACGTGAATTTACACGTTTCAACTGTAAAACACAGACTAAAGGACTTCGGATTACATGGACGACGTCCAACTAAGAAACCTCTAATTTCTGCAAGGAATAGGAAGCTGCGCCTTGCGTTTTCGAAACGGTTCAGATTATGGGCGAGTTCGGAATGGTCCAAGGTGTTGTGGAGTGACGAAATCAAATTTAATTTAGCGTCATCTGATGATATACGGTACGTGCGACGTCCTGTAAACAAAAGATTTGATGTTCGATACCAAATACCCACAGTAAAGCATGGAGGTGGCAATATTATGGTCTGGGGATGCTTTTCTCGCCGCGGAGTCGGACCTTTAGTTAGGATAGAAGGTACTATGGATCGCTTTATGTACGCAGATATATTAAAGCAACAAATGCTACCCTATGCTAAAGCAAATATGGCACCTGGTTGGTATTTTCAACAAGACAATGACCCAAAGCACAAATCGAAACATGTCAACGACTTCATGAAACTCGCTAAAATCACAATTCTCGACTGGCCAAGTCAAAGTGCCGATTTAAACCCGATAGAGCATCTGAATAAATCTAAATCAAGAACTGAATCGCCGCGTAAGATGTCGAAACTATTCAAATAAAGATGCTTTATATGAAGCACTAAGTAACGAATGGAGACTAATACCCATTGATCGTTTGCAGAAATTAGTTGACTCGGTGCCGACGCGTTGTGAAGCGGTCTTGAAGGCTAATGGATATGCAACAAAATACTAATAGTTAATATCAAAAATAATATTTTTTTATTTTTTAAATAAAACCTTTCCTTGTCAAAATACTTTAGAGCCGTGTCGTAAATAATTTTTCTTTATGTTTTCTTTTTGTGTAGAAATACATTACATTTAAGAGTCTTAATTTGTGAAACGTTTCATTACTTCAAATATAATCTTTGATTGGAAACAATTTTGTTATCATTTCTTGTGATATGGAATAAAATTGAGTTGTCAAAATACTTTTGAGCGCTACTGTATATTGAAAAGTCAAATTACTTGAGATTTGAAAATGTTAAAATGTCGATGGCTAAATATAATATAGCCGTTAATCTATCGAATCCAAAGTTATCAAGTAAAAGTTTTATGATATAACTCGAATGAAATTCAAGTGCCTTTATAATAAAATAAATAAAAAATCGCGTCCAAAAGGTAGAATAAAAAGGTCAACGTCTTCTTTATCCCTGAGCTACGCCTCGAAACGCCCGAGGGAAAGTCAATCTCCGAATTAAAAGTGACATATATTAATTTGGTACATTTATTAATGGTTCTAAGACCCCCACACGCCTAATTTAATGCCTACCTACATGTTTATAATCCGCTCACGGAACTTAGGTGAGAAATGAACTCGTGACTATACAAAAGGTGAGTACAAGGATGAACGCTTAGAGCACATAGTACACGACTATGTTATTCTGAATCCATGATATTTATGTAACACTTTAAGTATATGAGTAGTTATTTATAATTTTATTTATATATTATAAGTGATGGTAAGAATGATGCTTACAATTTCTAGTCATCATTATCATTAATCTATCACAGTCCAAAGCTAGACACAGGAATTGCCTATTGCACGTGATAAATATTATTCCAATTAAAACACCAAATTTATATGAATGTATTAGGTGCATTTGTGTTAAAGAAAATAACATAAGAAAATAATAAGAATTTTATTAATGTCACGTGGAGTATAATGCATATTTAAGTCCAGTAATGGTAAAATTGGAAACTTGAATCTACATGCACCCAGTATTTGTGTTGTGGGAGAGGATTGGTGGATGTGGATTGCATTATAAATGTAAAACTTATGTTTTTGTTTTAATCATTATTGTCATTATTTTAATCTTAAGAATGATAAAAACACTGATAATATTATTTTAAATCTCCACAACATTTACCAGGTTTATACCGCTATAGAATAATTTATACTTTTATTTAGAAAACATCAGATACCTGCAAAGCATGTACGTACAGGTAGTCCGTGCAATAAAAGACGATACAACGCGAAACATGTTCGTTGATCAAACCCGAGTGCACATGTGTGCAGAGTTGAAGAATCGTAGATATTTCATTACTTATTAAAATTAAAAATATATGGATGTTTCCAATAATAAATTTAAAATTAAAATTTATTTTTATTTGTAATTTGAGACTTGACCCTATTATCTAACACTGGGTCGAAAGTAGACCTAAAACAGTATCAACGTGGGGCACTTAAAAAGTTGCGCCATCTGCACAATCAAATATAACATCACAATAAAATTATTCCGACTGTGCCTCTCGTTACACAGAACAGAAGCCGTCTTTATTCACTCCTATATAAAAAATGGCTATAAATCTCTGCCAAAAACACCCTGGCGAGCACAATCTAGCGGTTTTATTTTAACAAAATTTCGTCAAAGAACAATAAAACACGAAACGACTTCAATATATCCCACAGGGAGCCTAACTCTATTAAAAATATTGTCTCGGCTGGGTCTATCAAATTGTAGAGATGCTTGCAAGATGTTTGAGGTGAATCTTACTCTGTTCACAAGATTATTTCCGAAACAAAATACCGAGAATATTCACGCACTAGGTTATTGAATCTTAGGCTGTTATTGGTGTACATGGAGCTATCTTCATGTATGCTAATTACAGCCTAAGATTAAATAGTAGTAACAAGTAGATAACAAATTAAGCGTTGGTATGAATAATTAAATAGAAAGTGTGTCCGTCCTTGTGGTGAGAGATTAAAAATAAAGATTGCCACCACCGCCCTTATTCAATCCCCACAGGTTCGTAAAAGGTGACAAAGAGAGCAATCTACGCATGACAACACCACCAATTCCAAAGAGAAGAAAAATTTAAAACTAACCCTTTCTTTCCAACGTGTTTAAATCCCCTTGGACGTCACCCCATCGGTGTTTGCGACGGAGTGGTGTATCAGAATCGGATTGATTAAAAACCACATGGTGTATCACTGTACGCTTGAGATAGAATGTCCTCTTCCACTGTCTCCTTCTGCGAAACGTACAGAAGGTTGCGACCATGGTAGCGCAGCTTTCACTACTAACTCCGGCACGTATGATGGCCGATAGAGACAGATCTTCGTCGATGACTACAGTGTGGGCGTGACACTTCGTCACCCAAGCGGAGCAGTCCACCAGCGTGTGGTGAGCCGAGTCCTCATCACAGATACAGTGGCGACAGACAAAAATTTCCTCCTAGCGACAGAGTTCAGGTACTTCCCTAAATATCCGTGCACAGAAAGGACCTGCGTCAGCCGGAAGGAAAGGACCCCATACTTTGACCCTATCGACTCGTCAACGACCGGCTAGAGCGCCCCAACAGCAACAAAACCAACACGTAGAACGCCACTTATCGCACATCCAATGAGTCCCTGCCGGTGGACAAAGACATGTTTCCGGAAAAGCTGATTTCCAGACGCAGTGACATTCCATGACCACCCAGATGTCCGGATCTATCCCCAGTAGATTTCTTTTTATGAGATTATTTGAAGAATCGTGTCTACATCAATGAACCAGATGTACTACGTCAATTAAAAGAAAAAGATCAGCGAAGAGATGCCAGCGATCTCGCGGTCTCTTTGCCGACGAGTATTTGAAAATTTCGGTGCACGCTTAGAAGAGTGCAAACGTCGAAACGATGGTCATTGAGACGATGTAATTTTTAAAAACAAATTCCAATTAGTTAACTTTTGTAAAGAAACAATTTTTAAAATATTTATATCAAATGATTTTCTTGATACAATTTTTTCAAATGTTAAATAATTCATAGCCCATCTTGTACATACTGTATTACTTTAAGAAATATTAATTTAAGAATTAGTTTTGAATCCTTTTAAGGCGAATATTTTCCAGTGAAATACAATAGCGAGTGTTCTATACAAAATTTTAAAATAATCTGCTTTAACAGAACTTTCCTTAGTCTGAATTGAAAAGTAATTTCATGCAACAATAATAAGATTTACTCTGCACTGAAAATTAACTTTCAATCATTCAAATATCTAGCTGAGCACCACAATCTCGCTTGCGTGTCTTATTGCTCGTGGCGTGATGTTATATAGAACAAATATCATCATCATCTCAGCCAAAATACGTCCACTTCTGGACATAGGCCTCCCTCAAGGTTCTCTACAACAGCCGGTCCTGTGCCGCCCGCATCCAGCAGCTTCCCGCGACCTTCACCAGGTCGTCGGACCACTTTGTGGCAGGCCTATATACATATATATATATACTATAAAAAAGGCTATAGCAAGCTTATTTCAGTAGATTGAGATGGAGTTTCACGGACTTTTTCAGAGCAATTAAAGGGCGACAATTCTTTCTTACATTATTTTTGAAAAATTTAACCACTTACGCAGCGCACGCAATGGAAGCTTTCAAGAGGAATATTTCTTCCTCGTTATTACAACATTTTTAATTGATACTCCGCTTTTTTTAGTCGTAGTATGATGCCTTTGGCCTTTAGCCTCCCTGGATAGCAGGATAGGTGAAGAAGTCCTTGAGATTAACACGTTCAGCCAAAAAATTAACGAACTCTTCAGTTTTATAATGTTATATATTATAGATTTTAAAATGATTATTCTGATAAGAAAGGTAACAAATTCCTTTGAAACATGTGAAATATGGCACAATAGAATGTAATTTAAAAAAACGCGGCATTTATCTGTACTAGTGCGTACACCCTGAAACACGAAGTGACGAGCGTCAACATTTATCAGTGTCTCGCGACAAACGACAGCAATTAACATTCCGCAAGCATTGTTAGCGACTGCGATGGGTTGTTGCAACTATTGTCGCGAGCCTGCTGAGGTGTGAAGCTCAAATGTCGCATGATGAATGAGCGTCTTTATCTTCATCTTGTGGTATAGAGAAATAAATATGTGTTTAGTTATGTTAACTTAAGTGTACTTAATCAATGTCATATTTAATATTTTTTTAATCTAATTCAAGTTCTAATAATATAAGTTACAGTTAAGTATATCAAACTAATATAAGTTCAACCACAGGTACAAAAAATAAGATTTTCTAAATCAGTTTTTCAATTTTCGTGGTAGGTTATTTTAATTCCACATTTTTTACTTTTGTTTCTGTTTTGACTTCTAGGGTTAATTATTAGCAATATTTATTATTTACAGGAAACACGTTTTCTGTGTCAATTACAAACGAGATCTTGGCTAAAATATCACATATGGAAACAATTTTCGTTCATAGCAAGTTCAAGCCCTACATCAGATTGAAACTCCTGAGAGATTGCGAAGAGAAGATACTGTGGTTAGACGGAGCGCGTCGTGGTTATTGGTGACAGGTATTTTACGTATTCAAATTACTTTAAATAAATTATACTATACGGCATTTCACTTTTTATAATATATATTTTATAGATTTTCATAAATTTATTATCTTTAAAATAGTAACAATACCTGCGCAATACTATGTACTACGTTCAAACGCATTGAAACTATGAAGTTATCGATGGTCAAAATACTGAAATAAAAGCCACGCAATGTAACAAAAGGATTACATCAATGAATTGTGACAACTTTTGAAAGCATAAATATGAAACTAAATATTACTTCTACAATAATACAAAACCTAAATACGACCTTTTATGACCTTTTATGACTGATCATTTCATTTATGATTTAGTAATAATGTTCTAATCTGTTATTTACTGTCTATCTCTAATATAAGTAGTCGGCACGGCAGGCCAAGACGCTTAAGAAATAAATATAAATAAGTTGCAAAGCACCTATATATAATGTTTACAAATTATCTAATGTAAAAACTGCTCCTGACCAAGAACGTTAGCAAAGATATAATTCTGTAAATGATGTCAACCTTCGACTATCTACAAAAAATCTAGTTAAACATTAATATCGTTGCCAGACTTGATCTAGTTAATGGCGGTTCTTACTGTAGACATTGACAAAGATAGCAGTAGCGACAGATTAGTGCGACACCCGGCAAGGATTCGTCGTCTAACGAGCTCACAATCTGTGTTTAAAAGGTGTGAAATGGTCTCAGGGTTTAGGGTCTACTTCAGATTTGGTGCATAAACATTTAGATACCGCTGAATTCCACCATATTTGATAAAAGTGCTCGATGTTGAACTTTTAATTACAGAGAGTTTTATACGATTGATTCTTCATAATCCTTGTTGCTTTATTTTTTTCAGCCTATTTGTTTGTCCCTTTACTCAATTAGAAAATTTTGTAAAACCAAAAGACATTTTAGAAACATATGATTTTTACATTAAATAAACAATAATATAAACGTAATTTTGAAAAGAATAAACTCCATGTTTTGTTATCAGTGAAAATTCACTTAAAGAGATATGATATGATGGAATTGCACCCATGTTACAACGGGAAAAAGTGTAGGAAGCAAGACCTTTATCACTACAAAGGGTACAAGGTTGAAAATAGTTTCAGCTTAAAGAACCAGGCCTCTTATTAAATGTGTATTAAAACACAGGTCATTTTATTGAAAATCTCACAAATATAACAGTTTAAAATTACAGTATAATGAGGAAATGAAGAATATTCGGCATCACCATAAGCTTACTGTGCCTTAAATACTGTCCCTGAACAGTCAGAGATGCAAACATGATATAAGACTTTCGATATACAAAATATTTTGCAGATTATATATAATTTAAGAGAGTAAACCCACTAAATATCATAAGATTGAGTCACTGTACAGTAGGCAGACCTGAATTTGCGGAACAAATAGAACGCATTGTCACTAAATATACCGTACTATAAACCAAACATAATACAAATGGGACTAAAATCTATTGACTTACTCAATCTTAACACCTAACACTCGAAATGAGTGTGCATAGTACAGTTTTAAGTCACACCTGTTAAGGCATAAAAGAACATTATGGTTTAAACCACTTTTTACAACGTTTTATTGAAATAACTAGAACTTATATTTCTTCGTCATGTTTACATTATCTAACATGCCTAATTTCAGGTTCTTATTTCACACTTACAGTCTCAGTCATGCGCTAGATATTGTGAAAAATCTCTTTTTTCATCATAATTCATTTATTAGCAGATTTCATTACATAACTTTTAATTACATAAAAATATGAGCTCTATAAACAAAACCACCTTATGTTTTAAAATATACTCGTATACTATTTTATCAATTATATTTTTAGACAGATACGAGTATTATAAAGCGATGAAATAAAAACTCCTCCTTTATTCAACTTGTCACAACAAGAAATCTACAAATGAAGTTATAACAAACAAGCAATTTTATGATTGGTGATAAACTTGGTGAATTTTATTGTCCCCGCATAACTGGATCTGCATCAGGTGTACTGCAGTGGTCTTCTTATCCATAATTTTGAAGGTACTGGCGTGATCTTCACCTGAAAACACAAGCTGAAACTTCACTTTTCTTCTCACTGTTCTTTTCGTAAGTCTACTTTAAGGATTGGAGGATGAAAAGGAACAGCTTCTTGAACCAAAAAGTGGAGCAATTAATCTCAACTGATTAGATTTATAAAATTGAAACTTATAGATTTTTCACCTTTCTTATTTATCATCTATAACCTAGTTTTAATTGTCAATATGGTATTTACCGAAATAAACACATAATATCCTTTGATGTGTGTGTTATGGTCAACCTTCTATTATAATTTAGAAAAAATCAATATGCTAGTCAGCTTTCGTGAGTTACTTTTAACAAATATTAGAAATCCGACATTCGTTTTGTGAAGTAAAATTTTATTGTGTTTAATTAACACGCAACAGTTACATGTGACTAAATATTTACAAACGTATCTTAGTTGCGTGCTTTCATATTTTTATGTGTATTATTCGCCCTATTAATAGGTAATAAAAAGTAACTAAAATGTATAAAACACAATAATATAAAAAGCATGTATATGTTTTACTACCCAAGTAGCGTTTAGGCATATAGCTCGCTCTTTTTTGGAACAAAGTTTTGGATAACTATAAATTATGAACCAACATGTTTCTTCTTATGAAGCATAAATTGTCCCTATTTATACCGAGCAAAGTACTCCTCGTTTATTATGTTTACAAGAACTTCTGTAAAGATCCCTGCAGCATTATGCCTTATGAAGTATTGAAGATCTGTCTGTTGTAAAATTTCTAGTTCTCGTACACATTGCTTTTATTATTAAAAATTATATGATAAATCAATTAAATTTATAATTTTCGACAGTTATGAAGACTTCTGAACAACATTAAACAAGTTTCGGTCAAAAAGAAATACTAAAAATTCATGAATCTAGGGAAATAACTTTGTAAATACGCCACAAATGTTAGTCACAACACAACACACTGTAATGCCTGTAAAATACACGATAATATTATTTATTTATTGAACATTTTTATTGGCAAAATTTTATTGTTATTGAAGAAAAAACCTAGGTTGGATATTTTTAATGTACCTAACTCAGTTCATAAACTTAATAATAATAAAATAATAATAATAATTACAAAAATGGTAATAAAAAAGTAATAACTTGATAAAGAAAACGGTGATTACACGACTATATTCACTATTAAGTAATTACAAAACCGAAACCTTTGAGAACTGCGCCTTCGCCCGTAAATCTTACTTTTAATAGCAATTTTATTACCAGAGGCGAAAACTATTACTGCACAATTTTGAAATTACTGGTATAATTAGAGAAATGGGATTTGATTCTATGCTTTTAACTATAATGACTGATAATTCAATACTAAAATATAGACTGCTTCTTACTAAGGTGCAGTTCTGGTTACTGTGTAGTTTAAATATACTTAGTCTGGCCATAAATACTGTTACACTTAATTATAAAAAAATATTACATTTGAATTTCGAATCTGTCATTTTTATACGATTGTTCATTGTGTTTTCTCATTTTGGCGCCAATACATTGTAAAATATTTTGCGATATTAAAATGGTGTGGGGTGATAAAGAGAACCGAATCGGTGTGATAGCATTACACAAAGTAGGTATGGAGCCAAATGCAATTTTTAAAACTCTCCATACACTTGGTATTAGTAAAATGTTTGTGTACCGGGCTATTAATAGGTACAATGAGACCTCCTCTGTTTGTGACAGAAAAAGATCTGGCCGTCCACGTAGTGTTCGTACGAAAAAGGTGGTCAAAGCAGTAAGGGAAAGAATTCGAAGAAATCCTGTCCGAAAGCAAAAGATTTTATCTCGGGAAATGAAGATAGCACCTAGAACCATGTCGCGTATTTTAAAAGATGACTTAGGACTTGCAGCCTATAAGAGACGCACTGGCCATTTCTTAACTGATAATTTAAAGAAGAATAGGGTGGTAAAATCGAAACAACTACTGAAGCGGTACGCAAAGGGAGGTCACAGAAAAATTTTGTTTACGGATGAGAAAATTTTTACAATTGAGCAACATTTTAACAAACAAAATGACCGTATTTATGCTCAAAGCTCTAAGGAAGCTTCCCAATTAGTCGACAGAGTGCAACGTGGACATTATCCGACTTCAGTGATGGTTTGGTGGGGTGTTAGCTATGAAGGAGTGACTGAGCCATATTTTTGTGAAAAAGGTATCAAAACATCGGCACAAGTGTATCAAGATACCATTCTTGAGAAGGTAGTTAAGCCCCTTAACATCACCATGTTCAATAACCAAGTATGGTCCTTCCAGCAAGACTCGGCGCCGGGTCATAAAGCTCGGTCCACGCAGTCTTGGTTGGAATCGAACGTTTCGGACTTCATCAGAGCTGAAGACTGGCCGTCGTCTAGTCCCGATCTTAATCCGCTGGATTATGATTTGTGGTCAGTTTTAGAGAGTACAGCTTGCTCTAAACGCCATGATAATTTGGAGTCCCTAAAACAATCTATACGATTGGCAGTGAAGAATTTTCCCATGGAAAGAGTGCGTGCTTCTATTGATAACTGGCCTCATCGTTTAAAGGACTGTATTGCAGCCAATGGAGACCACTTCGAATAAGCTTTTTATATTTTTAATTGTTTTATATTTATGTATTAAACTGACACACTGTAAAAGTAATAAATGTTATTTGCAGTTAACAATTTTCTTTTTTCTTTATTACAATATTTATGGCAAGACTAGGTATAATACAAAAATTTCGAACATCACGATTGTCTTAAATTGCATAGGGAA
Source organism: Hypercompe scribonia (assembly GCA_949316085.1). Lineage (NCBI taxonomy): Eukaryota > Metazoa > Arthropoda > Insecta > Lepidoptera > Erebidae > Hypercompe > Hypercompe scribonia. Next base: position 11,826,768 of record OX438977.1, on the reverse strand, counting down.
ATTGAATTACAGCAAAAGGGCGGCAAAAGAATAATTAGAATGATTGGATAATAACCCAACTACTGTCCGTCTTACAGTCGCCTGAAAAGGTGTTATAATATTTAATCTGTTTACTTTCACTAATAATATCAATTAACTCAAATCACACAAACATACTCGTACAATAGGCTTGATACAGATTCAGTATAGTACAACTGGCTGTCCTAACCGAAGACTGTCACGATTGAATGGCTTATTTCCGTTAAATCTATATGCTGTATAAGGCAGCGGTAAGGGTATATGTAGTTGGAGGATTGGCTTAAGAGGTATCACGGGACCCTCTCATACCGGTTGACACAGGTGATCACTGGAAAAGGATGTTTCGGCGATCACCTGTGTCTGATCCGCAAGAAGCCAACGCCTGAGTACCACCGTTACGATGGCCAGACCGAGGACACAGCGCTCCACACGCTGGAAGACTGCTCTGTGGCAATGTGAGCGCTACGAACTGCGTTTCCGACTACTGGTGCCTGAGACAGCGTGCGGTTTTTGGTTAATTCGGGGCTGACATAGCCACCTTTCGGTTGTATGCGTGGGGATAACCGTACAGATAAAAACAAATAGTTGTATGTAGCGGTTTGCCTTCAGCAATGGACAATTGAACAATAAACAACCTAACCTTTTGCCACGGCATCCGATGTACACATAAACAGCCACTAATAGGCCCTTTCTACTTTCTTAAGCGTATTCCACAATTGTTCTGCCCGATGTTGCAATGAAGTAACACAATCATGCCTATCGATTGAAGCAATCGAAGAAGAAAATCATCGTTTATTATTTGACACTGCAGTCTTATATTCTGTAGCGGACTTTATTATTTATTAGACGGCTAACCAAAAAAGCAAGGAAATCTACCATCAAAACTTTATTTACCAGGGTACTTAACCTTATTTTAAGCTAACCACCGTAAACTAAAACCGAAATTGACACGTCTACATCGCGTTAGACTATTTCTATAGTGATAACGTTCTTCTTTACAATCACAAAAAAACGTACGACGAGAATGCTAACTAAAATATCACTGACAAACGATACGTAAAAAATCGATACGTAATCAAAATTGCCCGGTTCCGTGAAATCACGCTCTGCTATCGGCAAATTGTCTCATACAACGTTAGTTACCGTGGAGTACTGAACTGATCATCCTTTTCGAAGATCGACGGTTGTAAAGTGTTGGTGCTATTTAAATGTATGTAAGTGTGGAAGGGTGAGTACGCGACGATTGAGCAGGGTTGTCGTTTTGGACCCCGATCTTACTTGAGCAGACCAAAACTGCCTGGTAACTTCATACTTTAACTTTAACTCACCTTAATCCCACTATTTATCTACTTTAAGAGTTTACAGATCACAGTTGATGTTAATTTTAACTGCATGACGGCACGTGCGTTTTCGTAAAGCTCCATACTTGCCATACAAAGATAAGTAACTATAGACATACTAACAATGAAGTCATTTCTGTTACTTTTACACTTTTTAATTAATGTACAATTTTACAACACTTTTCTACCGGATTGTTCATGCATCATTCTTAGTTTGTAAATATTTCACAACAATCACACGTTCTATACGGTTTTATAAAAATGAAAATCATTTCAAATGGCATAAAAAACTATACAAGTACTATAGGGGAAAGAACTGAAACTGACGAGATTCTGTTTCTCCCGCTTTTCGTACAAGCTATTCTTGGTCAGCAAATTTTGAACCCCAAATGGACTTGGAAAGAAAATATTTTTAAACACATCTTCCTTGTCAGTTTAATTATTTATATATTTTTCGGTAATGTTGAAGTTTTAAAAGGAGCAACAGAAATAACATCTAAAGAAGAAGGATACTATACTCTTCTTGTTACACTACAATTTTTGATAAAATATTTGTTATTTGTCAATAACCGGGTGGTTTTTCAAAATATATACTTGATTGCTAAGACTACGGTAATTTTGATCGTAAATGAAATTTCTACTGATGCTTCAATTGATATGATAAAAAAAATAAAAATAATTGTAAAGATGTTATTTGTTACTATTTTGATTCCGTTCACAATGTATATTTCGGGGGCAATATTAACTAATATGCAAGGAAAGAGGATCACGTTGTCGAAAACTACATCCATTTTGATGCCAATGACAAGTCCATATTATGAAATCGGATTTGGTTTACACACCATACTATTCTTTCACATGGCATTCAGTATTTGTGTGATTGACATGTGGTTCGTTATCATAGTGTTCTTCTTTTGCGTGGCCTGCGATTGTCTTATAGTTTTATTGAAAGTGGAGCCGAAAAGAATTAATGAAACTGATTCAGCATATTAAAGAAGACTCAACAAAAGACTTCAAATATTTTATAAATATCATCAAGAAATGATGCAGTAAGTTCTACGAGCATTACCCTACCTACAAATAAAATATATGTCACTATGTTTCGAACCTGCATTATAACTTTTATGCGTTACTAGCTGTGCTGCACCGTATCCAACATATGGGTACACTGTTTTTTCAGGATAAATGTTAAACGATACTTGTTTCTGCAAGTAAATCTTTTACACTTATTTTGATATGTCAGACTTTATAGTTAGAAGGTGGTGGCATTTCCTAAGACTCACTTTGGCAAAAATGCCGAAACAAAACATGTAAGTATCTTTTTTTAAGTCCGTGAACATGGGTTAAATAAAAGTTATGTGAGTACATTATACAGCGTGATCTTTTGAAGAATATTTTTCTTTCTTCAAACGACCAAGTTTTGAATAAGCCTGACCATACAGCTGATATACGAGTTTCAACCATCGTGCTACCTAATCAGTATTAGTTAAGATTAACAATCCGAAGTGCGGTACTACCAAAAAATTAAGTGATGTGCACCAGATCCAACTCCTTTTTATTTATCAGAACACTGGTTTTAACTTTTTTGACCATAGTTTTTTCTCGTCTAAAACTAAATTATCAACATTGCAGCAGTTCACAACATTTAAGAGATTAAAATTAGCCTATGTGTTAATCCGTGGTTTTTACTACCTTTACATCAAATTTTGTCAAATTTATTTCAGTGGTTTGAGCGTCAAGAAGTAATAAACATCATCATCACGTCAACAGCCTTTAACTGTCCAATGCTAGACAAAGACCTCTCCTTCGAAAGGAGGTTTTAGCCTACTATACCACGCTGGCTTCTTTCTCATTGTGATTTTGTCCTGTGTAATTTGCTCCATTAGTCGCCTCTTACGATACCTACCAGATAAATAGGTGTGGTATAATATACATATATATGTATATATTAAATATTTTAATATATATTATACATATAGTTATATACATGCATACATATTACATATGTTTTTAACATATATTATGTATTATATACATAAATATTGATCATGGTTATTAAAATAAAGCTGTTAATCTCTGTAAACATTTCTCCTAATACGCTTAATATATAGTAACTCAACACAAATTCAATGTATTTTCAGTGTTACTTGTATATCCAATGGTTCTAGAAATTATAGTCTAGAAAATGCAATTAAACATGTTTAAAGTATATTCCATTTAAATAAATAGCCGCTTTCAATTTTCATGAATGTCAGTTATCTCAATAACGTAGTCAGCCCATTGCTTTTAACATTATTTAAAAACCATGATATATCTGCCGTATTTTTGATTTTTTTAATATGAAAAAGAAATGAAGAAAACACTTCAACCAAACCTCGTTGTGTTTATCCTTGTTTATAAAATTTACTTTTTCTCATAATTGTTAAAAGAGAAAAGAACCGCCAATTACTGTGAGTTGATTCAAAAGATGTTTTCATATTTTTTGAATTTCTTATTTATTACAGGTACTTGAATGCTTTGAGTGACATGTACAAATGGCTGACTTTGGTACTACTAATTGCCGTTTTATTTGAATGTTGCCTTAGTATGTTTTTGACGACTGGACTGAGGTAAATTGAACGTAGTTTATTTTATTTACTTTTAATTAAATAAAGCCCTTTCACAAAAATGCTGGCTGCAAAATTTGGCAAGGTAAAATTATCTCAATAATTTAAAAAAAAAAGTAAAAATATCCTTTTATAGAAAACTAAAAAAAAAGTTAAAAAATAAAATTCTATCATTCGGGCAGGTGCCCTTGTTTGACTGACATTAATTTTAAGGGTACTTATTGTATTATTGTTATTCTAATAAAGTGTGAAGTGCTTGATTAGTGCTATATTTTGCTGGGAACTATGTCAACATTGATTTGATTACATGTATACCATCTGTTCCAAAACGGAAAATCCCGTTGGAAGAATCTAATAACAGAAAGCGAATAAAACCAATAACAGAGTATTAAAATTATTAATCCTGCAGATCCTGCTAAAGATAATGTTACAAACTATACAAATTATTGCATTGCTATTCATACTTGATAAGTGTGCAAAGTTTAAATTCAATCTGACGTTTTGAAAGGCGTGATAATCCCGTTCCAGCATTTCGTTACGTAGATTAGATTCATAGATACATACCAAGCTCATAAAGCATATGATTAAGTTATTTTTGATTCATTTTTATTGTTGTCATGTACGAGTATGTTTCGGTTTATTTCTTAAATGCATTGTAGGCATCACTGTAAATGACATTAGTGTTATTATTTACATACATATTTTTTAAGTTATATAAGTAGTAATGTACCTTTAAAATTCATGTTAGATAGACAGTGGACACAAACTCGTAGGTATATTACAATTGTGAGATCCCCTTGTACTCTACAGTTAGTTAAATATTATTAATATTATAAAAAAATATATAACAGACTTATTTGCAAGATATTTAAAATATTATGCATTTGTGCATAATGAGAAAATAAATCTAGTATGCTTTAAATATAGACTGGAGTCTGCATCAGACTTTATCAACGATATTGATATAAAAGCGGTAATTAAAGTTACATTGCGATAATTGGGTTTTTGAAAAAAATTTTTTTTTGTGATAAATAGAAAGATTATATATTAGTTTTATAGCAAAACTATTTTTTTTTTTTTTGCAATAATTCAAAAGTTATTTCAAAATAAAAATTAATTTTTGAATCCAGTACCGAAGACACGCCGACAACTCCCGAACAAACCCGAGCGCGTGTGACGTCATAATGTTAGTTTTCACTCAATGCAGTTGATATAGAGCAAGAGCCCGTGAGTGCCAGACCTTCGTCATTTTATAAAAGCTGAAAGTTCTTCTATGTGTGTCCCTAGTACAGGTAAGAATGATCCCCAAACATAAAGCTGAGGCAGCGGTGGCTTTGGCAGATAACAGGCAACAAAGGTGTGTAAAATTCCATCTCAAATTCGTCATGATATAAAACTTGATTTTTTTATATTTGATTTATAATAATATCAAAACTCGCGTTGCTCATTGCCAGACAGTTAGTATGGTTCCAACCCTCTGCCGGACACCCCTAAACTATTATAATTTATAATTATACTTACGTTATATTATAAAACCTAAGTTTTATATATAATTTCTTGGGAGCCTATTAAACTATGTTTACATAGTAGCCGGACAGTTTCGAAGGTTCTATCATCTTGCCAGACGCATTCAAAGTGAGTAGTAATCGGGAGAGCAAGGACCGTATACAGTAACTAAAGGTTATATTATAAAACCTAAGTTTCATATATAATTTTTTGGGAGCCTATTAAACTATGTTTACATAGTAGCCGGACAGTTTCGAAGGTTCTATCATCTTGCCAGGCGCATTCAAAGTGAGCAGTAATCGGGAGAGCAAGGAGCTAATACAGTAACTAAACGTTATATTATAAAACCTAAATTTTATATATAATTTTTGGGAGCCTATTAAACTATGTTTATATAGTAGCCGGACAGTTTCAAAGGTTCTATCATCTTGCCAGACGCATTCAAAGTGAGCAATAATCAGGAGAGCAAGGAGCGTATACAGTAACTAAAGGTTATATTATAAAACCTAAGTTTCATATATAATTTTTTGGGAGCCTATTAAACTATGTTTACATAGTAGCCGGACAGTTTCGAAGGTTCTATCATCTTGCCAGACGCATTCAAAGGCTGCGGTCCAAATTGTGCTCACAGCACTTACGACGTTTAAACTGCTAACGTGTGGACCGATTTAGTGAGCGCGCGATAACGATGAAAATGATGAAAATATTTAGATTTAATTAAAATAAATTAATTTCTCTGTAAATTTCTTATCTTAAAAAAAATGTGTCCTTTGGTATAATAAACACTAAAATTTGATTTACTTTGTTTCATTGGCTTTATAATTTTAATAGCATTGACAATAATAAACTTCTTAAAAATGAAAAATAATATCAATTAAATTATTAGATTTTCGACATGATTGACATTGTATGAGAAAAATTTTACTCAGTATTATTTTAAATATTTGTTATTGAAATTGTAAAAATTAATTAATGAAATTTCTGGTTTAAGAAAAAAATAAACTGCACAATTTAAAATTAATAACAATGGATGCGCAGTGAAATCCCGCAATAGACCAAGCGCTCTGTTTCATTTGCACTAGTTACTGTATACGCTCCTTGCTCTCCTGATTACTGCTGACTTTGAATGCGTCTGGCAAGATGATAAAACCTTCGAAACTGTCCAGCTACTATGTAAACATAGTTTAAGAGGCTCCCAAAAATTATATATAAAATTTAGGTTTTGTAATATAACGTTTAGTTACTGTATTCGCTCCTTGCTCTCCCGATTACTGCTCACTTTGAATGCACCTGGCAAGATGATAGAACCTTCGAAACTGTCCGGCTACTATGTAAACATAGTTTAATAGGCTCCCAAAAAATTATATATGAAACTTAGGTTTTATAATATAACCTTTAGTTACTGTATACGCTCCTTGCTCTCCCGATTATTGCTCACTTTGAATGCATCTGGCAAGATGATAGAACCTTCGAAACTGTCCGGCTACTATGTAAACATAGTTTAATAGGTTCCCAAAAAATTATATATAAAATTTAGGTTTTGTAATATAACGTTTAGTTACTGTATTCGCTCCTTGCTCTCCCGATTACTGCTCACTTTGAATGCGCCTGGCAAAATGATAGAACCTTCGAAACTGTCCGGCTACTATGTAAACATAGTTTAATAGGCTCCCAAAAAATTATATATGAAACTTAGGTTTTATAATATAACCTTTAGTTACTGTATACGCTCCTTGCTCTCCCGATTATTGCTCACTTTGAATGTGTCTGGCAAGATGATAGAACCTTCGAAACTGTCCGGCTACTATGTAAACATAGTTTAATAGGCTCCCAAAAAATTATATATAAAACTTAGGTTTTATAATATAACGTAAGTATAATTATAAATTATAATAGTTTAGGGGTGTCCGGCAGAGGGTTGGAACCATACTAACTGTCTGGCAATGAGCAACGCGAGTTTTGATATTATTATGAATCAAATATAAAAAAAATCAAGTTTTATATCATGACGAATTTGAGATGGAATTTTACACACCTTTGTTGCCTGTTATCTGCCAAAGCCACCGCTGCCTCAGTTTCATGTTTGGGGATCATTCTTACCTGTACTAGGGACACACATAGAAGAACTTTCAGCTTTTATAAAATGACGAAGGTCTGGCACTCACGGGCTCTTGGACTAATAGGAAAATAATGAATGCAGTGTTTTGATCTATTTAATTTTGTTTTCATTATTAAATATTTAAATTTATATTAAAAATGTAATTAATATAATATAAATAATATAAAGTATTACTATTATTATAAGTACTACTATTATTATTTATTACTCACATATTTATAATATTAATTTATATTAATCATAAATATATCAACATCAGGAATATTATCAGACTTTGCCTTAATAAATCCTTTATCACACATAGCTAATCGGAACCAACTAACAACTCGTATTTTAGCAATAAATTTTCAATATTATTGTCTAGTCACATGTAATAGCCGTAAACGCTGTACTGTTATTAAATAGCTATAACATTATGACGTCACAACTATGGTGACCAATCATGGCGCGTTTATAGTCACGTGATTTTTATTTAAATTTCATCAATTTTTAATTGTTTATAATTAATTGAAAAAAATTTTTTTTTAAGTTTTTTGCATTAAATATCAATATTATTAATAATAAAGTTTTAAAATACATAAAAAAAATCAATAATTTTTTTTTTTTCAAAAACCCAATTGATACTACTTTTTTTTCTATAACTCTTAATAAAAAACTTTGTCAACTTATCATAGTAGTATAAGTCGCATTTATATTATGTTAAGTAATTTAAGTAAATGAATTGAAATGAAATGAAATCAATTTTCATTTATAAAAGTACCGTTCATTTTGTCAAGAAATGTTAACAAATTTTAGTATATATATTCACGACAGGTGCGGGCGTTATTTAGAATGTTAGTAATTAATTAAATTACTTATTTTTTTTTGTTGCACTTATGTACAATTTATGTACTAATTAAATACAATCGTTTAATTTAACAATATTAAATTATTTGTTATGTGTATTAATCATCAAGTTTATAGTTCAACTATTTTCTAATTTAGTACTTGAATTTTTAGAAAGTCCAATGGTCATTTGTATCAAACCTCTTTCCATCTTCTATGGAGTTGTTCACATATAACTGGTTTGGCGAACAATTTAAAACTAAAGTGAGTATTTCATTCTATCATAAACCATTGTCCTAATAATAAATCTTTTGCAATAAATAATTATGAAGTAATTAATATTAAATAATTACATTCTTCAATAAAAATTATATAAAATAAGTATAGATAACACAATACTATCAAGACTGGCTTTAAACAGGGCTTGTGCTAATCATTCATGGTTGTCTGTTCCAGGTAGCGAAGTTAAGAATGGCTTTGCAACAATTTGATTTTCTAAATTTGCACCTAGCTGGCAAGAAAAGTTACTTGATCATCGCCAGATATAACATAAACAAAGACTACTCTTTACGGACTGCTTTTGGAAAAGATTTATCTTTGAGTACGATGACTGACGTAAGTAATGAATTATAAGACTGCTTCAAAATTCTACATAATAGTTTTAAGTATTTAAATATTACTATATACAATAAATTGTTGATCTACGCCTAGCTGATCGCGACCAAAGCGGCAACGCTTAGGTCAAGATCGGTCTCAACGGTGACCACCCAACTACGAGGGAAATATTATAGTGCAAGAGTGTGTGCTCGAACACGAATGCACTCTCTGTTCCCTTACTGTCACAATCCAAAGGGACGGTTGTCTAACACAACATTAAAGAGGATCAGACGTAAGGCCGACGGCTTCATGTGCTGTGTGAAGCACGAGATTAAAGACTTCAACTGCTTTATTCTGGGCTGTAATTAAACATTTCTGTGGGAAACTTACCCTACAGTAAAGGATAGTTAAAGATCAAAGTAGTTGGCATAATCTCTGGCCTGATTTCTAAATTAATTGTCTTTGTAAGGGTGCAGTATGCAGGAGACATGCACTACATACTCTTGCTAATTTTATGAGAATACTTTCATACCTGAAAAAAAAATTTAATGCTTAATAGGTATTAGTATGCGTGAGGCAGTATACAATTTTTTTTTCAGATAATAAAAGCAAGTTATCAAATTTTCGCGTTGTTGAAAACAATGCGACGTTAAACTAATTATTTTCTATCTAATCAATTTAATCTATGCAATCGTAGCAGTAAAACGAAATCTGGTATTGGCAAATACTAATGTCAAAATTAAAACACTAGACCAATACCCATAAAAATAACTGTCTAGATTGAATTATGATAAGACAAAGTGACTATATTTTTTTAAACACTATTGACGCTTAATTTTACATGTTAAATATCAAACATATTAGAACGTAATAAAAATTGGAAAGTTTCAAAAAGTATGATGAGTAATGATCATTGAAATCTGAAATTAAATAACATTACGTGAATTCTATACTAGTTTTATAATATGAAATATAACTATAAAATATGTTAACACTGAACTGATACCAAACATGACTCCATTCAAAACCAATTTAAATACACAGTTAGAACCATTTTCAACTACTCTGAACCCATTCGAACTGGTTTGATCTGGATCAGTGTGCACAGTACCATGAAAATGTTTTACGATCATTGCCACGGTACATTTGAAGCAGAGTTAAAATTCTGAGCCACTGCACCTTGTGTGGAATACTATCGGTTCCCATTTTTTAGTATTCGAATTAGAAATTTCAAGAAAATTCATATCTGTAAACTCTCCAGAAGCCTGGTTAATTAAACTATTGCAAAATTTTGTCTTTTCAATGGGCTCTTTACATAATTCTCGAATCTGTTTTCCATATGCATGCTAGATGCATATACGAGTACATCTGGCACCCTAACCGTCGATCACATTTTCGTAATCCTACATGAAACCCAATTGTAGAAGTTAAATTTTTTCTACATTTCTATTTACAAGTTTTATTAACAAGCAGTTACAACTTTGATTAGAAATGATCATCATCATTATAATTAAATTTACCAAAACTTAGTTTATTGATTTACAGAACGACAAAAGACTAGCTTTTAAACCACTGCTTGCTTAGGGGAATTAAGGCGCTCACGATAGATTACATACTTTTGAATTATCTGATATTTAGATAAAATTACACTGGCCATGGTCACAGGCTAGTTTACAAACACTCTTGTTATCTTGAAAAGAAATTGTAAATAATTAACTACCAACTACTTATCTGTACAGGCCTTCTCGCCTTTCGAAAATAAAGAGTAGAGGCGTCTCAGTAATCCCGGAGGTAACTATGGTAATTCAACTCTCTCCCTCTTCCCCCTTCCGTGGAGACCATACATGTGATGATTGAACTCCCGGACGTGGTGCTAAAAATAAAATAATTTTTCATATAAGATGGTATTTTAAAAACATCATTGATCATGGCAACATTGCTCATCTGACTTTGAACCCCACAAAGGCATATGAAAATTAATCACAAATCCATAAATTGGAAACGTATCTTTCATGAAACAAACATTACTTTTAGATAATTTCAAAAAATGGGAAGTTAATTTTTCTTTTTTTAGAAAAGTTTAATTTACAACACGGGTTGTCTACAAAATTTAAAGAAAAAATACATACGATATTTGCCTGTGGAAAATTAAAGTGCTAAGAATACACTTTATGATAATTCAATTTAAAAATAAGAAAAAATATCCCAATACTGTAGTGTCGTGGCAATACTTTAAATTACTAGTTCAGTGATATGAGTACTGGTAACTACAATGCTAAAACAACAGATAAAAGGAAAGTCAAATACTATCTTATCTCCCACGACAGAAAAGAAATAACATACACTAAGACAACAATGCATCGCAAAATATTATGAGTCTCGATTTCTGTAAAAAAACTCAAAACAGTTGTTTAAGAACCTCAAATTTTTAAAGCAAGCACAAATTTTCTAAAACAAAAAGTGCCAGGTAATTAAATTAACAGTCTCAGTTGAGTTGAGTTAATTTCAGTTTCGCGGAAACTCGAAGTAACTGTTATATTTCATTGTATCATAACACCTGCGCTGGAGAAAAATCCAACAGAAGATTTGTCTGTTGTTCACAGTTTTGTTGACTAATTATTTTAATGCTGTTCTTAACTATAATTAAAAACGATAACACAGAGCTTACAGAGTTATAAATAATAAACAGTTGAAGGTAGTATTTTGAGTAGACATCGAAGAAATGGTTATGTATTTAAAGTTTGTGAGCGGTTTGACGTTGGTGTAAGAAAGGAATATAAGAAATGAGTACTATACTCAGTATTTAATATTGTTTATTTTTTAATTTTTTTATTTTTTATTCCACACATTAATTTAAACATATTGATGTACAGTACTTACTCAAACCTGAATTTCCTGCCAACACACTTTTAACCGTCTGGCCACCGTGGTGTAGTTTATTTTTTTAATATAGAGCCTGCCAAAGTAATTCTACTCTGTTTTTACGACCCGCTTAAAGGTCCTAGTGTCATAGTGGGAAGGAAATATGTATGCTGCTAGTAAGTTCCATATTAGTCTTACACCTCTTTTCTATGAGCAGCCTATGTCTAGCAGTGGACTAAAATGGGCTGTTCTTGAACAGTCGAATGAATGGAGAATAGTAGAAAATGAAAAGCAAAAGTTACTTGTATTTACGAATACGAAGAAAAATATATAATTCAAACAAATATTATCATCTCTCACTATTTACATACAATACTACAATGTAAATTGTATATTATATATGACTTAAAATTCATTTTGTTTTCCTTATGGATGCATTCAAGCTTAAAAGTGTCTAATAATAAAATTGTTAACACGCATATTCAGTTTTATACCTCTTGTTTTTTCTTTGAATACTACGACTAAAGCTTTAAGTACTACCTGTGGCTTCCAAAATTTCACACATGATAAAGTTGTGGGATTGCCTTGCTTTCAGAAGCTATGTGATACAAATGCTTTTGTACATACGACCTACGAGACTTCATATACCTATACTCCTGATAAGTTCCCTAAGAGAAACAGATGTTATATTTCTCCAAAACAGGTGAGTTGATTATATCTGGCGGGCCATATACAGGTTCGGCCAAGAATTCGTTAACATTTAAATGTAACATCCCTCGCAAATAAATGTTGCGCGGGCACGGGGAGGGGTATGACCACTAGCTCGTTTCTCGAATTTTTTAATTTTACGCCTATGCATATTTCTTACACCGTAAAATTTTAGTTTAGACTGATATTTTAATCGCAACCACACACGTACGTACCCATAAACTTGCTATTATACTTAATGATTATTGTACCGGTAGGTGCTAGAACACTAAAATGCCAATAAAATTAAAAAAAAGTAATTATTGACTACAGAGTTCTCTAAAAATGATTAGTGAACAATACAGGATCTCCCTATTTCGTTAATAATTTAATTTCATATTCCATTTTGGAAATGAATACAATCCTCAAGTACTGCTTGAATCACTTGTAGTATACACTGATTTTTATATCTTCTTAATTTAACAAATAAACATGTTGCATGATTAAATTAATAAGTAAATATTTTACCTGTTGTTATCAAAGTTGGGGTAGTCGTGTATCAACGTGTAGAGCTTCTTAAATACACTTCAAGAGAAGCTTTGTTACGTGTAATCCACAACGTACAAACTCAGTACTTACTTAAATAGGATCACTACCCAAGAGAAAGCATTTCACATAGTATGACGCATACAATAGTGATATTATTATATTGTTATTTTCTTTATTAATATTCTCTTTATTCATTTATATATTCATATTGATTACATTTTTAAATACATACAAAAGGAATACAAAAATACATATTTAAAAATATAAAAAATAGTAGACCACCGACATCGAGTACAGGGACCAAGCCACTCGTGGTTAGGGCTCCAAAGACACGAGTCTCCTCACAATACGAGCCGTGTCAAGGAGGACTGCCTTCTGCATTAGACCCTTGATCCAACCTTCTCATGTGAGCCTCTTAAGGTGTTGGTCGAGGCTCTTGGCTATCAATCCGTGAATAGATATAATTATCGGAACAATGATCATCGAATCCACGTTCCGCATATCGGCAATCTCGTGAGATAGATCCAAATACTTCAATTGTTTTTCTTTTTCAACTTTCACGAGATTCTCGTCATAAGGAACGGCGATATCGACAATCATTGCGCGGTGCTCTAATCGATCTATCACCACAATATCAGGCTTATTAGCAACAATAGTCCTATCTGTGATAATAGATCGATCCCAATATAACGTAGCAAGACCGTTCTCGAGAACTGGGTCGGGCACATACCTGTGGTAAGGCACCCCAAAATTAACAAGTTGGTACTTAAGAGCAAGTTGTTGGTGTACGATCCTGGCTACTTGGTTGTGCCTGTGCAAATACTCACCGTAAGCAAGACGAGAACAACCAGAAATAATATACCTAATAGATTCTTCAGGACAGTGGCACGCCCGACAGATGTCAATCGTACTATCTTTTAGGATATATTTGCGGTAGTTATTCGTCATGATAACTTCTTCCATAATTGCACAAAAAAAACCTTCGGTTTCTCCGAAGACGTCACCATACCGTAGCCAAGACGTCGACACATTAAAGTCTATATCAGACCTGTGTGGGGCCCGATAAAATCAACCATGAAGTTCTTTACCGTTCCATATTTCCTTGCGGCCAGTAGTACTAAGTACTACAGGTTTGCGGTAATTCTTTTTAGCCAAAGCGAGCGGGGTAAAACCAGTATCCACTGCAACTACATTGCGATGCACTCCCACATTAGTCAGTAGAAAATATTCTCTGAGATTGTATATTTCGCGATTGTGTAGAGTCTTGATATTTAATAGAACACGACCTCCAAACTTTCGTGGAATATATTATACAACCTCATAACCCATGAACGTGAGTGATGCATGCGGAATGCAGTCAGCAATATATGAACTCTCCTGTCAAGGGCATCTAATTCGGTTTGATTCCATCTAAGTACACCAAAGGAGTACATTAGAGCCGGCATGACCCAACTATTACAGGCTCGCACCTTGTTACTTCCTGATAAAAGACTTTTAGGTACTTTTTAGTCGGCCAAAGAAGCGTTTCTCTGACATTTGTTTCACTCCAGATTCTGATATTCCTAAGGACTGTGAAAAACCTAGATACTTGTAAGTTTCGGTGGTAGTCAGAGATCTGAGTTTTGTCGAATCTGAAAGTTTTATTCCTTCAGATTCTAAAATCACGCCCTTCTTTACATACATGACACACTTGTCTACACCGAATACCATTTTCATAGAATTACTAAAGTTTTCAGTTACCCTTAATAACGCCGTCAATTGTAATTTTGTGGATGCCAGTAATTTCAAATCATCCATATAAAGACGTTGAAGTATAGCTGGATCAACTTTCTGTAACCGATAGCCTAACCCTGAACCCTCTAACAGAGTGCTGAGAGGCACCGCGCTTGATCTTTATAAGTATGTTGTTTATCGCAGTCCGCCGCTCCATTGACTCATACACGACCTTAAGAAAGTACACAGAGTTGCATCAATTTTATACAACTCTAGCACTTTCAAAAGACATGTATGTGGAACTGAGTCATAAGCCTTCTTATAATCTATCCAACATGTCACCAGACTCTTACGACTACGATGTATCTGTTGGCTAATGGTCCTGTCTATGATAAGGAGCTCTTTAGTGCCACGGGCTCCACTTCTACACCCATTTTGAGAAATAGAAAGTACCGAATTATTATTTATGTGTGTAGTAATTTTGAGTCCCAAAATAGATGTTAGAAATTCCTATGTAGTTGGTAAACAAGTAATAGGTCTAAAATTTTTGGGGTCCATGGCACTACCACATTTATAGAGTAAATGGGTTACACCAGTGGTTAAAAATTTTGGTAATGAACCAGAATCCAAAGCTGCTTGGGATTGTGATGCCAAACACGCATGTGAGCTTCGGAACCACTTAAGCCAAAAATTGTGCAGTCCGCCTGGAGCAGGTGATTTCCAAGTCGGTAATGAACGGACTGCACAACTTACATCATCTTAATTAATAGTAATGGGTTCCATAGCTGTTATAGACTCACACGAGCGTTTGACATCTGCCAACCAATCACCCTCTGTATGAGTGACAGATACTGACCAGATGTTACGCCAAAACGAATTAGTGGTAATTTCATCCGGAAAATGTCCATCACTCACACATGGATTCGGTTCCTCCCATTTCCGGTAAATTCATTTCTCATTCCTTTGGAACATTCGATTCTGATTATACCGATCAACTCGTTTTCTATAACGTCTTATCCTATTTGCCCATGCACAAACTTTCTGTTTTAAGAAGTCTATGCGCTCTGTGACACAAGACATGTATTGTTGAAGACTAATGGTAGTCCCCAAGAATGCCTGTTTCACAAAGCGCATGACTCGTGGCCGTGTATTACCACTTTGAAAACAAGTTAATTTAGCGATGAGTATCCTAGTCTCAGCAATACGACGTTCAATTCTATACTGCCAAGCTGGTACAGCATTTTTGTTTCGAGTAGCACTTACACGTAGAATAAATTTAACACCAGCTACTCGACAAACTGCAATAGCTGCACAGTATAGAATGCAATGTGCATCACTAAGATCTTCACTATTATCAAAATAGTTTGATAATAGCGAATCCAGGGCACTCACAAGCGCTAAATAACGTTTATGAATGGGCAAACGGCATAACCATGGTCTACTACTATCCTTTACAAATCGGTATTACTGAATCGCATCCTCCAAAGCACTCCTTATCTTAACGTTATATTGGGTACTTACTGAAATAACTTCACTCTCCACTAGTTCATCAACATTTTCATTAGATAATGCCAACAGAGGTGTGCTGTTGGTTACTATAGTGCGTGACGAAGAAGGGATAATAAGGTTTTTTCGTATGTCAGAGCGTATCCTCTCAAGTACTGCATCATCCAGCAGCTGACAGCGCTGTATAGCTCGTACTTGCTTCGACAATCTTTGTGCTGATACGTTAACGGCTGGTTCAAGCTCCTGAAACAGAGAGACTAGTTTAATACGGTAGGCAGTAAAGTTCGTTCGTGCTTCTAGTGTTACTAGTTTATTTACATTATTATTATCATTACGGACAACTATACAGAGTCATCATCATCAGGGCATTCTGTTACAGGAGTGGGTGAGCCTACCTATTATTGGCACCTACCAATTGTAGGCACAATTATGTACGTTATAACTAAAACTATAAAATTATCTCGAAAATAGTAAGCTTTTGTCTATGATTATTCCTTCTACAATGATAGTGTTTGAAGCATTATTTTAAAACAAACCGCGGCAAGAGTTTTAATTCGTACAACAGCTATGCACCATTTTGTTTCCAGATGGTCAAACGTTATCATTTAGATAAAGTAAGAAGCCGAAGTTAATTTCAAATAACATTAGTAATACGTATATTATAGACATTTGTTAATTTTCTCGTAAAAACTAGACTAATTGCAAATAACATTTACCTATATTTCGCTGTTTTCTTTTTATTTGGGTTTAAAATTGTTATTTGGGTCTATAAATACTCGTATGTAGATTGTTACGTCATGATCTGTCCGATCCTTGACAGATGTGCCACTAATAAGAACTATAATAATTTTTTTTTCTATATTGAGAGCCTGCCAAAGTGACTCAACTCTGCCTGATGAAAAGCATGAATAGAATCCAAACAATACTCATTGCAAATGCAGACAATACAGTATAATGACCTACACTATGTTAGCCTAGTGAGATGCTTTTTCACGCTCTGCTTAGGGACCTAAAAGATATGATAGTCATCGTGGCACAGTGTAAGGATCACACAGCTATCACGATAACTGTCACCCCTGTATCATCATTACTTAAAATCCTAACTACTGGCGCACGTGTGAAATTGATACCAAACAAATGATACGATACGATAATTTGTGTCACTGAATAGTAGTGTAAAGCATAAAAGTAAAGGCGCATAGTGGTAGAATACAAATAATTCAAGTCATCATAACCATCATCATCTCAGCCAAAAGAATCTACTACTGGACATAGGGATCCCCTAAGGTTCTCCACAACAGTTGGTTCCGTGCCACCCGCATCCAGCAGCCTCCCGCAACCTTCACCAGGTCGTCAGACCACCTTGAGGGCCTACTGTACCTGTGTAGCCTACCAACTCTGCGTTTCTCAGTACGCGGTCGCACCCAAGAATTTTATGGCCCCATCGGCCATCGTTGCTGCGTGTAATGTGCCCCACCCCTACCACTTAAGTTTAGTAATTTTACTGGTAGTATCGGTGACCTTGGTTCGTCTGCGGATCTCCTGATTCCTGATTTGATTAGGCAAAGAAACTCCGAGCATTGCCCCATCCATTGCTCTTCGGGTGACTTTGAGCCTTCTTATCAAGCCCATAATGAGCGACCACGTCTCTGTGTCGAAGTCATCACTGGCAACACACACTGGTCAAAGACTTTTATCTTGATACACTGCGGTATTAGTGACGAGAACACGTTACGTAGCTTTCCGAATGCTGTGTAACCTAGCTGGACTTGACGATTGACCTCTTTTTCGAAGTTGGACCTACCTAACAGAATAGTTTATTCTAGATACACGTAGTCGTCAACAACTTCGAGGATAAATTCTCCAATTTTCACTGAATTGATTAATTTTCAACATAATTCTTGTCTTATCCATGTTCATTTTTAAACCCACTCGCTTAGAGACTTTACCAAAGTTATTAAGCATTGTGTTGAGATCGGCGACTGTTTCAGCTATGACTACTATATCATCGGCATCATGACAACTATATCAATCGAAGGGGGTGATATACTCGCCATTGATGTTAATGCCAAGTCCATTCCAGTCTAGAAGCTTGAACATGTCTTCCAGTCCTGTGAACAGTTTCGTAGATATTACATCTCCCTGTCTTACACCTCGCTGTAGTGTGATAGATTTCGAGCTCAGATCTTATAAATAGACTTATGTACTGGCGTTTTCATATTAACACTTTATTATTTCAATGTACTGATAGTCAATTTGGCACCGCTGGAGAGACTATAGTACAGCCCAAGTCACGATCGAATCAAAAGCTTTTCCGTAGTCCACAAACGCCAAGCATAATAGAACATCATATTCTTCAGACTTTTGTATAACTTGCCGTAACGTATGAATGTGGTCTATGGTACTAAAGCCTTTTCAGAATCTGGCTTATTCGGGAGGCTGGAAGTCTGTGTGCGAGACGGTTCGTGATGACTCTCGAGAACAGTTTATAGACAAGGCTCAGAAGAGAGATGGCTCTATAGTTTCTCAGCGGGCCTGAGTTATGCCTAAAATGGTTTCCCATTGAGTAAAACGAAATTAAATATTTGTCGAAGGGTTTTCAAAACTGGTTATCTACCTTCCTTCAGGAGTTCAGTCGTAATTCCGTCTTCACCAGTTGCCTTGTTGTATATTCAGTTAGTTGTTCAGTTCGGTTGTGTATTCAGCTGATAAGGCACAGGAGCAGTTGCCGGCCCCTGAGCTGGTGTTTCTGGGAGATTTTAACGCCCACCATGAGTCCTGGTTGGAGTCTTCTAGAACTGATCATGCTGGTCGAACCACCCATGCATTCGCTCTCACGCATGACCTCACCTAACTTATACTCCAGCCCACCAGGATACCAGACATAACAGGTCAAGCGCCCTCTTTGCTAGACCTACTGCTGAGGAGTCCCCCAGCGCAGTACACAGTATTGTTTCTCTCCCCTCTGGGATCCTCCCCGATCATTGCCTGGTGTCCACCATGGTGTCCCTTGTTGCCCCGCCACGACCTGTGGTGGCGAGACGACGGTTATGCCACTACTCGTCAGCAGACTGGGATGGAATGCGAGATTATTTTGCATCCATCCCCTGGGCTCAACGCTGCTTCAAAGACAGGGATCTATCGCAAAGTGCATCTGCTGTTGCTGGCGAGATCACAGTCGCTATGCAATATTATATTCCCTACAGTGAGGTCGCCAGCACGAAGGCCCACCCCTGGTTCAATCGTGAGTGCGTTCACGCTGTTACTCACAAGCAAGTGGCCTACCGTGCATGGGTCAGCGCCCGCGCTCAAGACCATCCAGACCTAACAGATCGCCTAAAAGCAGCGTACAACAAAGCCACCAGGGAATACAAGAGGGCTTACATTAGAGCGGATGCGCAGCGCATTGCACGAACTGGCCAAGAACTCATTGCACACCCTACGGGTAGCCGTAAGTTCTGGCAATTGGCCAAAGCCGTGCAGTCCAATCACTGCCAATCCTCGCTACCACCACTAAAGTATCACGATGGATCGCTCGCCCATCAGCCGCAAGAGATAGCAAATCTGCTTTCTGACCTTTTTGCGGCCAACTCCCGAATCGAGGACCGTAGTCTACACCCGCCCACCATGCCGACCTGCGACGTTACAATGCGGGATATTCGTATTCGGCAAAGTGACGTCCGTGCGGAGCTACGGTCACTTGATATCCTAAAAGCCAGTAGACCAGACGGCATTTTGGCGGTGGTTCTTAAGAATTGCACTCCAGTCGCCTCAAATTTTCAGCAGGTTAATACTGGTGTACCTCAAGGTTCCGTCCTGTCACCCACACTGTTTCATCTGCATATCAATGACATGTTGACCCTTGGCGATATCCATTGCTATGCAGGCGATAGCACAGTTCATGGTCACCCTACAGCCAAATCAGCGGACGTTGAGGAAAAGCGACAAAAGCTTGTCACTGAGTTGGACCGGGTCCTAGGCCGCATTTCTCAATGGGGTCATGAGAATCTTGTCGAGTTCAACGCCAAGTCTCTCCATTCCTTCCCCTCCCCACTTTTCAGAACACTCATCTGCCACTGCAGGACAATCTCAGTATCCTGGGTATGAATATTGGCCGGGACCTCAATCAGCGAGAACATATTACTAAGGTGGCCTCACGGAAGCTGGGTATACTTAACAGAGTGAGACGGTTCTTAGCGCCTGAGCATCTGTGTCTTCTTTATAAGACCCAGGTACGCTCCTGCGTGGAGTACTGTTCTCATCTTAACGATGGATCCTCGCAGTATTTGCTGGACGCCTTGGATCGGTTACAGTGGTGAGCAGTCCGGATTATCAATAACCCGAAAATCTCTGAATCTCTTGAGTCTCTGCAGTTGCAAAGAAATATCGCCTCTAGGGCAGTCCTCTATCGTCTTTATCATGGAGAGTGTTCTGATGAGCTCTTCCAACTGATTCCATCCTCTCCGTTCCTCTATAGGACAACTCGTGCTGGCCTTGGAAGTCAACGTTTCAGAATGGTAGACATACGCTCCCGAACTAAATGGTTCGGCTCTTCCTTCCTGTGCAGATCGATTAAAGCCTGGAATTCATTACCAGTGCACGTTTTTTCCTCCCTCTACAATCCCGGGTCCTTTAAGCGGGGCGTGAAAAAGCATCTCATTAGGCCACCATAGCGTGGGTCGCCATATTGCAATGTCGTCATTCGTCACGTCAATATAAAAAAAAAGTAACTTAGCCCTTGGATCTTTCGATAAGTCAGTAACAGGATCCAGTATTACCGTGTATAACTGCCCATAGAATCTCTCTACCTCACTCAGAAACTCGGATCTCGACGTTAAAATTCTGCCATCATCGGTCCTAAGTTTTGTCAACTGGCTCTGCCTAACAGACAGTGCCCGTGCCAATATTTTTTAGTCCCTTGATTTTGCTCTATAGCCTCTTGAATACGCAAGGTATTTAGTTGATGGAGGTATTTTCTCTGACACTTAGATATCTGTTTGTTGAGCAGCCGGTATTTAGATGCATCGACTGAAGACTGCACAGTCATGTTTCGTCTTTCTTGCATGAGCTTGAGAGTGCAGTCAGAGAACCTCTTTCTTTTATTTGTGGGACGGGTTTTAAGTGATTGACACCCAACCGTATGGACAGTTGTCACTAGCCGGTTACTGAGTTCGTTCGTATCAACGCAGGCCTCTAGAGCTGCGAAGCGATTCTGAAGTTCGAGCTGAAAACGGGGTCTCGGGATTTTGCATATTAACAGTTGACGGTCAGAGCGTAGACTTTATCAGCCGCGATCTTTCAAACTTGGTATTAATATTCAATGTACCTCTAACCAGCCGGTGATGGCTGCCGGTTTTAACCATATTAATCACAGAGACATCATTGAATATTTGTTTCTTCGTCGATTTCAAGTTTTTCAGGTAAAAAATAAAAATTTGCCGTGTAAGACGATTATGGATAGTTGTGACCTGTGTAAGTATAATATTCGTGCTTGTAACGTCAAGGGGTCGAGCCGATCGGAGGACTCTAGTATTATGCGGCCAGACTTGCTCCTTATAGAGTTGGAGACGGTTAGCCAAAGTAAAATACTGCTTCGATTTATTCAGTGCACCCAGCTTCTTCGAGACTAATCGTTATCCTACGAAACTTATCCTACAAGTGACCACATAATTTGACTTCGCCTGATGTGCAGATGTAAATGAGGTGGGCCAAGAATTCGTTATTGAATCTAACATCTCGCGCAAATAAATGTGGCGCGGGACCCGTGGGGGTGTGACCACTAGCTAGTTTCTTGCTAATGTTGCCGTAATAAATCGTTTCACGGGGCTACAGTGCGCTAACTGTGTGCAACGACTAATTTACACGACTTAAATCAGTGTCCAAGAGGAGACGGAACCTACGCTAAATGTAAAGCAAATAGGAAGCCCATGGACTTCTCAGATTGAAGAGCACGTGTAGCAAGTTGCCGCTTCTGTTCAACGTAATCCCGATTTATGGACGCGAAACTTTCGGCTGAATTAGGGTGATCCCGGACTTCATTACGCCGTATTTTGAAATTACGTTTGAAATTACATTTATATAAGATCTAGATAGTAAAGTAATTAAAACCTAGTGACTCAACGGACATGCAAACAAACAGAATTGCAGGTATTGGAGCAGTGAAAATCCCAAAGCTAAACACGAAAGGCTACTTCATTCTCCCAAGGTAACTGTATGGGTTGCAATTTCAGCTAAATGAATCATTGGACCCTACTTTTTCGAAAAATTTCGTGGCCGTTCAGTTACTGTTAATTCTGCTAAACAAGTGAAAATGTTACGGAGATTCTTGGGACCGAAGCTATTGGAATTCGCTTGCTATAATTATAACACATGGTTTCAATAAGATGAAGCAACTTGTCACACATCCAATGAGTCCCTGGCGGTTTTTAATGATATTTTTTCGGAAAAGCTGATTTTTAAACGAGACGACATTCCATAGCCACCCAGAAGTACAGATCATTCCTCAGCAGACTTTTTTTTATGGGGTTATTTGAAGAACCTTATCCACATCGGTAAACCGAATATACTATGTCAACTAAAATAACAAATCAGCGAAGAGATTTCAGCGATCTTGTGATATTTTGCGGTCGAGTATTCGAAAATTTCAATGCCCACTTAGAAAAGTTCAAACATCGAAATGGTGGTCATTTAGATGATGTAATTTTTAAAAAGTAAATTTCCAACTAATTAGCTGTCTTAGAAATAAAAAACATATAATATATTGAAAAGTTTTTTTATACGATTTTTTTAAATGTTAACTAATTCGTGGCCCACCATGTATTTAGGTTGGAGGTCCTGGACGCTAGCTTGGCGTCCGGACGCTTTCCTGAGTGGTCCTGAAGCTGGTCCTATTGAGGAAGCCGGGACGGCCAGCCGAATCGGTAGCGGCCTATAGGCCCATCGTGTTGCTGGACGAGACGGGTAAACTGTTTGAGAGGATACTCTCTGCCCGCATCGTCCGGTACCTCTGCGAGGTGGGCCCCGATCTGTCGGACGTCCAATTTGGTTTTTGGCGGGGCGATCGACGGTCGATGCCGTGCTGCGCTTGAGGGCCATTACCGAAGAGGCGGTGAGCTGCGGTGGCGTGCTGTTGGCGGTGTCGTTAGACATCGCCAACGCATTTAATAGTCTGCCATTTAGCTGCATCAGGGAAGCCCTCCACTACCACGAGGTGCCAGAGTACCTGAGGCGGCTTGTGGCAGACTATCTTGAGGAGCGTATCGTCATGTACGAGGACCGTGACGGTGTTCTGAGGCGGCGGCGCATGTCGTGTGGTGTTCCACAGGGATCTGTCCTCGGACCACTCCTGTGGAACATAGGATACGACTGGGTCCTCCGAGATCGTCTTCCCCCCGGGTTGGGCATAATTTGTTACGCAGATGACACATTGGTCACAGCCCGGGAAGTGAACTTTTAAGAGGCGGCGCGCCTGGCCACCACGGGAGTCTCTTTGGTGGTCGGGCGTATTGAGGCGCTGGGTTTACGGGTGGCCCTAGATAAGACGGACGCCCTTTTGTTCCATGGACCCCGTCGTGGTCCACCACCCGGTGCCTCTATCGTAGTCAATTCGGTCCTTGTACCGGTTCAGGACCAGATGAAGTATCTGGGCCTGATCCTTGACGAGAGGTGGCTCTTCGACGAGCACTTCCGACAGCTTTCTCCAAAACTGGTCGGCGCTGCCTCTGCCCTTGGGCGACTTTTGCCGAATTTGGGTGGAGCCAGCGTTGCGACGAGACGGCTATACGTGGGGGTTGTCCGGTCAATGGCGATGTATGGTGCGCCGGTGTGGGCGGCGGCTCTGACCGCCCAGAATAGGGCTCGCCTCTGCCGCCCTCAGAGGATATTGGCGGTTAGAGCCATACGCGGCTACCGCACCGTATCGACGGAGGCGGCGTGCGCCTTGGCAGGAACTCCGCCGCGGGATTTGGAGGCGGAAGTGCTCGCTGAAGTTTATCGGCGGACGGCTGACTTCCGGGCGGATAGCGGCATACGGCCACTGCCCGAAGAGATACGCGAGTGGCGTGAGACCGCTCGTCGAGCCGCGATGGCTCGTTGGTCGTTCCGGTTGGAGACTCCTCGTGCTGGCTTTGCCCTCGTGGAGGCTCTCCAGCCGGTCATCGCCGAGTGGGCAGGGTGGCAGCACGGGACCCTTTCCTTCCGACTGACGCAGATTCTTTCCCTCCTATCTCAAGCGCAGAGTGGCACACCGTGTGGTTTTAGTCGGTCCGATTCCGACACATCACCCCGCCGTAAACCCCGTTGGGGTGACGGCCCGAGAAGGTTTTCACACTTTAAAAAAAAAAGTTAGTTAGGTGCTCTTAAGACTAATAAAGTCTAACTTACCGAAACTCATTACTATTTTTAAAGAACATGTTATTGCTATTAAGTATGTAATTAGGTACCTACTATCATTCGATGAATGAATTTAAGAAATTGATTATTGTTTTGCTTTGAATATGTAAACTAAATACATGATAATATAATTTTACATTCAACAAATAGCATATCTTTTATTTGTTACAAGCAAAATGTCAAGATTTTGTTCTTATTTCAAGAAGTTATATAATGAAGAGACTGATTCTTCATCATTTATTCTATTAAAAGCTGTTGCCTTCAATAACCCATTGTTGTACTGTCATACTTATTTTGTTAATGTTAGAATAAGTTTTCGAAAATATGTTTATAAAAGATTTTGATAACCATATATAAGGACTTTACTATATGAGGTTTAATTTTTGACAGTACACTAGAATGCAAGTTATTATTTTGAAGAGTTTTTGGCATTCAAAAAATTATAACTTAGATTAAGATAAATTTATCTGCTTGGTTTTGAAGTTTAAGAAAAATTTTAAAGTAATTATGAAACGTACGTTTACTTCATTTTTAATTTCAGTTCGGTAGTATTCGGTAAGTATTTAGGTACAAGTAATTCATTAATAACTTTATATGTAACTAATATGATAATTAATTATATATCAAAACATTATTAATGAAAACCCATAAGATTCTTAATTCTTTAGAGCCATGTCAGCAGTTTGAATAACCATACCAATAGTTAAATATTAAAATTGGAAGAAACATTATTTTTTTATGTTTTTAAGTCCTGGAAATGGTACTTCTGGAGAAAACTTGCTTACTGTTATTTTTTTTCAATTCTGTTCTCTTGCAGAGTCATATAATTAAAATAAACAATATCACTTTAATAGATTTTGTTACAGGTGCTAATAATCAAACAGTTCACTCTATATATCGTAGGTTAGATTTACTTATAAGTACCTATTAAACTATATAATTATTTAAACTTATTTACCGTGGCCTAATAATGGACATCGGTGAATTGTAAAGACGTTAATTTTCTTTGCAGGGTACTGAATTAACTAATCTTCGTTACCAGACTAGAACTTTTGCAGTACTCAGATGCTGCCAAAATTGTTTTATATCATATCATTATATCTGTCAGCATCATTGGTCAAAGGTCTGATGATGGAGACAGCACATGTACATAGACATTTTCCAGTACTAATTAACACTAATAATATCTAGATACAAAATTTTTTGATCAATGAAAAAATTTGATATGTACTAAAAGCAATTTCTTTAACTAGGTCAAAAGGTATTCAATTAAACAAATGACACCAAAATTGAATCAGTGGAACATCATTAGTTTCTCTCTTTCAAGCTGTCTTGCATTTTTACAGAAAATTATGGAGTGTAACCTAGTATTAGAGGACAAATGACTGCCTTGCCCGGGGCCGCGTCGAGCCCGTGATAAAACACGAAGTTGGAACGATGCAACAGGGAGGGAAGTTTGTCGTTCTCAATTAATTAGTATTTACCGCTGGAGCTTGTGTACCATGGCGTATTTCAAAGTATAATTTGTCTATGTGTAAGTAGTAGAATTTATAAGTTAACAAAAAGATCTATATTTTGAATGTGCATACTTGTGATTTTTACAAATTTTCTCTAATTTGATGATTAAATTAAAATTCGTCATCATAAACCGCTCTTCACAGTCCACTACTGGACATAGGCCTCTCCTTAGAATAGAGATTTTTCACTAAACCTCTTTAGCACAGGATTGGTTTCAAGTTTTCCTTCTCGATGCAAGACATGACGCAGTAGACAACTCGTGATTAGATTGCTCCCTTGGACTACTCTAACGCCACCCACAAGATGTAAGGTAACATTCTGTATTCTTAATCCATCACCACACAGATACACGGAAATTGAAATTAAATTACATTATATATAGGTACAGTTATGCCACTAGGCCATCTTGGTACAACAGGCCGAAACCTGCTTTTAAGGATAGGCCTTTGTCCAACCATGGACTATTAAAGATTGTTGATAATGTGAAAATTATATAGTATAGCATAGTTTTAAACTTCGTGAAATGAATTTACTTCTTCTTGCTCACCACTAGCTCAAATAAGATAAATAGCGATTGACCATAAAATGTTTAAGTTATTCGAATTTTAAATCGCAGTAAAATAGGTACCAAACTAATGAGAAATTAACCACTTATGTTCACGTACTCCTTAGGTTCCTTCAAAGAATTCAATACATCAATAAAGAGAGTGATATATATTTAAAATTCCCCGGGCTCATACATAATACAAACACCTAAAGTGGCTACTAGGTCCTCCATTACTTATCCGGTGCCATATCAATAAAATACGAGAAGAAACAATCAATCACACGAAGTCAAATGTCTACGTGCACGAGTTTATTCCAAATGGATTTATTTCAGATACACCTCATTTCGTTATGCGGGACGTGTTGCGACTTAGATGTGGCTAAAACTTATTTAGAAGTAAAAGGCGAATGAAACTGCAGTCTTAACGATATCCTATATATTTCTATTTTTTCTATTTCATCAGCGAAATATTTAAATTATTTGTACTTGTTTTGTAGGTGTTTGTTTATAAAAACTTATTTAAAATATGAAATTTAAACTGAAATCATCATTAAAATCCGAACAGTGTTTGTTTCTATTCCAAATAAATTAATGTATTGTTCATTTGTAGTGACACTGACACGAATGCAATAAATGCGAAACTGGTCTAATTATGCTATACGACATCTTATTATATTATGAGGATAATTTTAAAGATGCATGTGCTTATAAATTTGCATATTTTTAAAAGCAGTCTTCATTATGAAAAAGCCCTTTCTCATATATTAAAACCTAAGAACAACAAGGACCAATTAAAACTATAATATCTTATATAACTTTATTAAAGTTCATGTAAAGTGGTCCCTCTAAACGAATTCAAAGTATATCTTGTCCACAGGTAATGCATCGTGCGCGGTGATCTATCATTTATTTCAACGTCAGAAATCCATTACGGGGCGTCGTCTCGCGTCTGACGCCACTACCTAAGCAAATACAGTAATGTACTATGGGATTGTTGACAGCTTACTGACTAGTGTTGAATGGAAAATGTACCTGAATAGCTTGTGAAATAGGTGAGCATTTTTTTAGGTAATATATTATAATATTACTAGGACTGTGACGAATAGGTAATGTTTGTTTGAATAATAAGCCAAGTTAAATCAAATATCTATAGGAAAATTATTAATCTACATACAAGACATTTTAATACATAATACATTGTTTTACGAATATTTCTAACCTTCCTACTAGGTACAAAAATATGTTTTTAAGGTTTTTTTGTAAAGAACAACATTTATTGTTCATATTACACAAGAAAAGAATCATAAATCACTTTTTGTTTGGGAGATTATAATGAATAAATATCTAAAAATGGCAATTTGTAATGCAAACATTTCATTTATAAAGAAATGGATCTTCTGTTACTTAAGTACAAAGGGCCTCCGACCAAGCTCGATAATCGTGACTGGTGTGGTTCCACGGCTTATGATGAAAATTGTTTACAAATACGAGTACACAACAATAATTATATATAAGCGCAAAAAAAAGCTCTTTGAAATACGGGATCCATAGTTCCCATATATTTAAATAAGACTAGACTTTGTTGCAGTACACATGTGTTTATCACAACACGATTATTATTATGATTATTAAAAATAGTATTAATTTTTGAGTGAGCTAAACCACGAGTTTATATTGGTTTTTTTAATTGTTAGTTTTATTTAATTTAGCTAACTAATTCATTACAAATAGAATATTTAACTAAATACAATTAATCTTCTTAATAAAAACCTAACAAAGCTAAATAATATATCAGTAAGGTACCTTACTATCTATCAATAAAATCTAATTAGTTACTCATAGTTAATAATAGTTTATCCCAAGCAGTAAACTATAAATTTCATCGCCACTAATCTGAGAAACGCAATTCAACTCTGCTTGCCATAGTTCAAGTGAAATTAACTCTCCGTAAACACTTTAAGAATTATTGAAAAGTTTTCACGTAAGGATTTAGAATTAGTTTAAAATGTTATAGAGTATTTTTAGTTACATATATAACAATCTACAATTATTGTAGATCACGGAGTGCGGACAAGATACGGTTCCATTGTTAGTTAATGTTTGGATTAAATGGTAAAAAAAATAGTGTAAGTTTACATATTCTCAAATATTTAACAGTGTTTTTAATAGCAAATATCATCTATATTTCTTACTGTGAGATGCTGTAGTTATCTATAGGGACACTGACACTGCTTTGTAAGCGCTGTCACTTATAGGGTTTTATGCAATCTTCATATCCTATTAATTTTTTAGTAGGCATTTCTTTGGTGGGTTAGGTTACCAAACATAAGCCTATCTTGTAATAGCAGACTGTTAAGCTTTATAATAGGAATATAAATGTATTTATGAAACTCATGTCACAAGTTGAGTCTAAAGTACTGCTACATTACACTATGAACTTAAAATCAGAGCAGTCCAAGAGGAGATAAAACACTCTATTCTCAGCGGGCCTGAGTTATGCCTAAAATGGTTTCCCATTGAGTAAAACGAAATTAAATATTTGTCGAAGGGTTTTCAAAACTGGTTATCTACCTTCCTTCAGGAGTTCAGTCGTAATTCCGTCTTCACCAGTTGCCTTGTTGTATATTCAGTTAGTTGTTCAGTTCGGTTGTGTATTCAGCTGATAAGGCACAGGAGCAGTTGCCGGCCCCTGAGCTGGTGTTTCTGGGAGATTTTAACGCCCACCATGAGTCCTGGTTGGAGTCTTCTAGAACTGATCATGCTGGTCGAACCACCCATGCATTCGCTCTCACGCATGACCTCACCTAACTTATACTCCAGCCCACCAGGATACCAGACATAACAGGTCAAGCGCCCTCTTTGCTAGACCTACTGCTGAGGAGTCCCCCAAGCGCAGTACACAGTATTGTTTCTCTCCCCTCTGGGATCCTCCCCGATCATTGCCTGGTGTCCACCATGGTGTCCCTTGTTGCCCCGCCACGACCTGTGGTGGCGAGACGACGGTTATGCCACTACTCGTCAGCAGACTGGGATGGAATGCGAGATTATTTTGCATCCATCCCCTGGGCTCAACGCTGCTTCAAAGACAGGGATCTATCGCAAAGTGCATCTGCTGTTGCTGGCGAGATCACAGTCGCTATGCAATATTATATTCCCTACAGTGAGGTCGCCAGCACGAAGGCCCACCCCTGGTTCAATCGTGAGTGCGTTCACGCTGTTACTCACAAGCAAGTGGCCTACCGTGCATGGGTCAGCGCCCGCGCTCAAGACCATCCAGACCTAACAGATCGCCTAAAAGCAGCGTACAACAAAGCCACCAGGGAATACAAGAGGGCTTACATTAGAGCGGATGCGCAGCGCATTGCACGAACTGGCCAAGAACTCATTGCACACCCTACGGGTAGCCGTAAGTTCTGGCAATTGGCCAAAGCCGTGCAGTCCAATCACTGCCAATCCTCGCTACCACCACTAAAGTATCACGATGGATCGCTCGCCCATCAGCCGCAAGAGATAGCAAATCTGCTTTCTGACCTTTTTGCGGCCAACTCCCGAATCGAGGACCGTAGTCTACACCCGCCCACCATGCCGACCTGCGACGTTACAATGCGGGATATTCGTATTCGGCAAAGTGACGTCCGTGCGGAGCTACGGTCACTTGATATCCTAAAAGCCAGTAGACCAGACGGCATTTTGGCGGTGGTTCTTAAGAATTGCACTCCAGTCGCCTCAAATTTTCAGCAGGTTAATACTGGTGTACCTCAAGGTTCCGTCCTGTCACCCACACTGTTTCATCTGCATATCAATGACATGTTGACCCTTGGCGATATCCATTGCTATGCAGGCGATAGCACAGTTCATGGTCACCCTACAGCCAAATCAGCGGACGTTGAGGAAAAGCGACAAAAGCTTGTCACTGAGTTGGACCGGGTCCTAGGCCGCATTTCTCAATGGGGTCATGAGAATCTTGTCGAGTTCAACGCCAAGTCTCTCCATTCCTTCCCCTCCCCACTTTTCAGAACACTCATCTGCCACTGCAGGACAATCTCAGTATCCTGGGTATGAATATTGGCCGGGACCTCAATCAGCGAGAACATATTACTAAGGTGGCCTCACGGAAGCTGGGTATACTTAACAGAGTGAGACGGTTCTTAGCGCCTGAGCATCTGTGTCTTCTTTATAAGACCCAGGTACGCTCCTGCGTGGAGTACTGTTCTCATCTTAACGATGGATCCTCGCAGTATTTGCTGGACGCCTTGGATCGGTTACAGTGGTGAGCAGTCCGGATTATCAATAACCCGAAAATCTCTGAATCTCTTGAGTCTCTGCAGTTGCAAAGAAATATCGCCTCTAGGGCAGTCCTCTATCGTCTTTATCATGGAGAGTGTTCTGATGAGCTCTTCCAACTGATTCCATCCTCTCCGTTCCTCTATAGGACAACTCGTGCTGGCCTTGGAAGTCAACGTTTCAGAATGGTAGACATACGCTCCCGAACTAAATGGTTCGGCTCTTCCTTCCTGTGCAGATCGGTTAAAGCCTGGAATTCATTACCAGTGCACGTTTTTTCCTCCCTCTACAATCCCGGGTCCTTTAAGCGGGGCGTGAAAAAGCATCTCATTAGGCCACCATAGCGTGGGTCGCCATATTGCAATGTCGTCATTCGTCACGTCAATATAAAAAAAAAGTAACTTAGCCCTTGGATCTTTCGATAAGTCAGTAACAGGATCCAGTATTACCGTGTATAACTGCCCATAGAATCTCTCTACCTCACTCAGAAACTCGGATCTCGACGTTAAAATTCTGCCATCATCGGTCCTAAGTTTTGTCAACTGGCTCTGCCTAACAGACAGTGCCCGTGCCAATATTTTTTAGTCCCTTGATTTTGCTCTATAGCCTCTTGAATACG
This sequence comes from Hypercompe scribonia, assembly GCA_949316085.1. NCBI lineage: Eukaryota > Metazoa > Arthropoda > Insecta > Lepidoptera > Erebidae > Hypercompe > Hypercompe scribonia. The sequence continues at coordinate 11,795,081 of OX438977.1, read as the reverse complement.
CAAGGTATTTAGTTGATGGAGGTATTTTCTCTGACACTTAGATATCTGTTTGTTGAGCAGCCGGTATTTAGATGCATCGACTGAAGACTGCACAGTCATGTTTCGTCTTTCTTGCATGAGCTTGAGAGTGCAGTCAGAGAACCTCTTTCTTTTATTTGTGGGACGGGTTTTAAGTGATTGACACCCAACCGTATGGACAGTTGTCACTAGCCGGTTACTGAGTTCGTTCGTATCAACGCAGGCCTCTAGAGCTGCGAAGCGATTCTGAAGTTCGAGCTGAAAACGGGGTCTCGGGATTTTGCATATGAACAGTTGACGGTCAGAGCGTAGACTTTATCAGCCGCGATCTTTCAAACTTGGTATTGATATTCAATGTACCTCTAACCAGCCGGTGATGGCTGCCGGTTTTAACCATATTAATCACAGAGACATCATTGAATATTTGTTTCTTCGTCGATTTCAAGTTTTTCAGGTAAAAAATAAAAATTTGCCGTGTAAGACGATTATGGATAGTTGTGACCTGTGTAAGTATAATATTCGTGCTTGTAACGTCAAGGGGTCGAGCCGATCGGAGGACTCTAGTATTATGCGGCCAGACTTGCTCCTTATAGAGTTGGAGACGGTTAGCCAAAGTAAAATACTGCTTCGATTTATTCAGTGCACCCAGCTTCTTCGAGACTAATCGTTATCCTACGAAACTTATCCTACAAGTGACCACATAATTTGACTTCGCCTGATGTGCAGATGTAAATGAGGTGGGCCAAGAATTCGTTATTGAATCTAACATCTCGCGCAAATAAATGTGGCGCCAGACCCGTGGGGGTGTGACCACTAGCTAGTTTCTTGCTAATGTTGCCGTAATAAATCGTTTCACGGGGCTACAGTGCGCTAACTGTGTGCAACGACTAATTTACACGACTTAAATCAGTGTCCAAGAGGAGACGGAACCTACGCTAAATGTAAAGCAAATAGGAAGCCCATGGACTTCTCAGATTGAAGAGCACGTGTAGCAAGTTGCCGCTTCTGTTCAACGTAATCCCGATTTATGGACGCGAAACTTTCGGCTGAATTAGGGTGATCCCGGACTTCATTACGCCGTATTTTGAAATTACGTTTGAAATTACATTTATATAAGATCTAGATAGTAAAGTAATTAAAACCTAGTGACTCAACGGACATGCAAACAAACAGAATTGCAGGTATTGGAGCAGTGAAAATCCCAAAGCTAAACACGAAAGGCTACTTCATTCTCCCAAGGTAACTGTATGGGTTGCAATTTCAGCTAAATGAATCATTGGACCCTACTTTTTCGAAAAATTTCGTGGCCGTTCAGTTACTGTTAATTCTGCTAAACAAGTGAAAATGTTACGGAGATTCTTGGGACCGAAGCTATTGGAATTCGCTTGCTATAATTATAACACATGGTTTCAATAAGATGAAGCAACTTGTCACACATCCAATGAGTCCCTGGCGGTTTTTAATGATATTTTTTCGGAAAAGCTGATTTTTAAACGAGACGACATTCCATAGCCACCCAGAAGTACAGATCATTCCTCAGCAGACTTTTTTTTATGGGGTTATTTGAAGAACCTTATCCACATCGGTAAACCGAATATACTATGTCAACTAAAATAACAAATCAGCGAAGAGATTTCAGCGATCTTGTGATATTTTGCGGTCGAGTATTCGAAAATTTCAATGCCCACTTAGAAAAGTTCAAACATCGAAATGGTGGTCATTTAGATGATGTAATTTTTAAAAAGTAAATTTCCAACTAATTAGCTGTCTTAGAAATAAAAAACATATAATATATTGAAAAGTTTTTTTATACGATTTTTTTAAATGTTAACTAATTCGTGGCCCACCATGTATTTAGGTTGGAGGTCCTGGACGCTAGCTTGGCGTCCGGACGCTTTCCTGAGTGGTCCTGAAGCTGGTCCTATTGAGGAAGCCGGGACGGCCAGCCGAATCGGTAGCGGCCTATAGGCCCATCGTGTTGCTGGACGAGACGGGTAAACTGTTTGAGAGGATACTCTCTGCCCGCATCGTCCGGTACCTCTGCGAGGTGGGCCCCGATCTGTCGGACGTCCAATTTGGTTTTTGGCGGGGCGATCGACGGTCGATGCCGTGCTGCGCTTGAGGGCCATTACCGAAGAGGCGGTGAGCTGCGGTGGCGTGCTGTTGGCGGTGTCGTTAGACATCGCCAACGCATTTAATAGTCTGCCATTTAGCTGCATCAGGGAAGCCCTCCACTACCACGAGGTGCCAGAGTACCTGAGGCGGCTTGTGGCAGACTATCTTGAGGAGCGTATCGTCATGTACGAGGACCGTGACGGTGTTCTGAGGCGGCGGCGCATGTCGTGTGGTGTTCCACAGGGATCTGTCCTCGGACCACTCCTGTGGAACATAGGATACGACTGGGTCCTCCGAGATCGTCTTCCCCCCGGGTTGGGCATAATTTGTTACGCAGATGACACATTGGTCACAGCCCGGGAAGTGAACTTTTAAGAGGCGGCGCGCCTGGCCACCACGGGAGTCTCTTTGGTGGTCGGGCGTATTGAGGCGCTGGGTTTACGGGTGGCCCTAGATAAGACGGACGCCCTTTTGTTCCATGGACCCCGTCGTGGTCCACCACCCGGTGCCTCTATCGTAGTCAATTCGGTCCTTGTACCGGTTCAGGACCAGATGAAGTATCTGGGCCTGATCCTTGACGAGAGGTGGCTCTTCGACGAGCACTTCCGACAGCTTTCTCCAAAACTGGTCGGCGCTGCCTCTGCCCTTGGGCGACTTTTGCCGAATTTGGGTGGAGCCAGCGTTGCGACGAGACGGCTATACGTGGGGGTTGTCCGGTCAATGGCGATGTATGGTGCGCCGGTGTGGGCGGCGGCTCTGACCGCCCAGAATAGGGCTCGCCTCTGCCGCCCTCAGAGGATATTGGCGGTTAGAGCCATACGCGGCTACCGCACCGTATCGACGGAGGCGGCGTGCGCCTTGGCAGGAACTCCGCCGCGGGATTTGGAGGCGGAAGTGCTCGCTGAAGTTTATCGGCGGACGGCTGACTTCCGGGCGGATAGCGGCATACGGCCACTGCCCGAAGAGATACGCGAGTGGCGTGAGACCGCTCGTCGAGCCGCGATGGCTCGTTGGTCGTTCCGGTTGGAGACTCCTCGTGCTGGCTTTGCCCTCGTGGAGGCTCTCCAGCCGGTCATCGCCGAGTGGGCAGGGTGGCAGCACGGGACCCTTTCCTTCCGACTGACGCAGATTCTTTCCCTCCTATCTCAAGCGCAGAGTGGCACACCGTGTGGTTTTAGTCGGTCCGATTCCGACACATCACCCCGCCGTAAACCCCGTTGGGGTGACGGCCCGAGAAGGTTTTCACACTTTAAAAAAAAAAGTTAGTTAGGTGCTCTTAAGACTAATAAAGTCTAACTTACCGAAACTCATTACTATTTTTAAAGAACATGTTATTGCTATTAAGTATGTAATTAGGTACCTACTATCATTCGATGAATGAATTTAAGAAATTGATTATTGTTTTGCTTTGAATATGTAAACTAAATACATGATAATATAATTTTACATTCAACAAATAGCATATCTTTTATTTGTTACAAGCAAAATGTCAAGATTTTGTTCTTATTTCAAGAAGTTATATAATGAAGAGACTGATTCTTCATCATTTATTCTATTAAAAGCTGTTGCCTTCAATAACCCATTGTTGTACTGTCATACTTATTTTGTTAATGTTAGAATAAGTTTTCGAAAATATGTTTATAAAAGATTTTGATAACCATATATAAGGACTTTACTATATGAGGTTTAATTTTTGACAGTACACTAGAATGCAAGTTATTATTTTGAAGAGTTTTTGGCATTCAAAAAATTATAACTTAGATTAAGATAAATTTATCTGCTTGGTTTTGAAGTTTAAGAAAAATTTTAAAGTAATTATGAAACGTACGTTTACTTCATTTTTAATTTCAGTTCGGTAGTATTCGGTAAGTATTTAGGTACAAGTAATTCATTAATAACTTTATATGTAACTAATATGATAATTAATTATATATCAAAACATTATTAATGAAAACCCATAAGATTCTTAATTCTTTAGAGCCATGTCAGCAGTTTGAATAACCATACCAATAGTTAAATATTAAAATTGGAAGAAACATTATTTTTTTATGTTTTTAAGTCCTGGAAATGGTACTTCTGGAGAAAACTTGCTTACTGTTATTTTTTTTCAATTCTGTTCTCTTGCAGAGTCATATAATTAAAATAAACAATATCACTTTAATAGATTTTGTTACAGGTGCTAATAATCAAACAGTTCACTCTATATATCGTAGGTTAGATTTACTTATAAGTACCTATTAAACTATATAATTATTTAAACTTATTTACCGTGGCCTAATAATGGACATCGGTGAATTGTAAAGACGTTAATTTTCTTTGCAGGGTACTGAATTAACTAATCTTCGTTACCAGACTAGAACTTTTGCAGTACTCAGATGCTGCCAAAATTGTTTTATATCATATCATTATATCTGTCAGCATCATTGGTCAAAGGTCTGATGATGGAGACAGCACATGTACATAGACATTTTCCAGTACTAATTAACACTAATAATATCTAGATACAAAATTTTTTGATCAATGAAAAAATTTGATATGTACTAAAAGCAATTTCTTTAACTAGGTCAAAAGGTATTCAATTAAACAAATGACACCAAAATTGAATCAGTGGAACATCATTAGTTTCTCTCTTTCAAGCTGTCTTGCATTTTTACAGAAAATTATGGAGTGTAACCTAGTATTAGAGGACAAATGACTGCCTTGCCCGGGGCCGCGTCGAGCCCGTGATAAAACACGAAGTTGGAACGATGCAACAGGGAGGGAAGTTTGTCGTTCTCAATTAATTAGTATTTACCGCTGGAGCTTGTGTACCATGGCGTATTTCAAAGTATAATTTGTCTATGTGTAAGTAGTAGAATTTATAAGTTAACAAAAAGATCTATATTTTGAATGTGCATACTTGTGATTTTTACAAATTTTCTCTAATTTGATGATTAAATTAAAATTCGTCATCATAAACCGCTCTTCACAGTCCACTACTGGACATAGGCCTCTCCTTAGAATAGAGATTTTTCACTAAACCTCTTTAGCACAGGATTGGTTTCAAGTTTTCCTTCTCGATGCAAGACATGACGCAGTAGACAACTCGTGATTAGATTGCTCCCTTGGACTACTCTAACGCCACCCACAAGATGTAAGGTAACATTCTGTATTCTTAATCCATCACCACACAGATACACGGAAATTGAAATTAAATTACATTATATATAGGTACAGTTATGCCACTAGGCCATCTTGGTACAACAGGCCGAAACCTGCTTTTAAGGATAGGCCTTTGTCCAACCATGGACTATTAAAGATTGTTGATAATGTGAAAATTATATAGTATAGCATAGTTTTAAACTTCGTGAAATGAATTTACTTCTTCTTGCTCACCACTAGCTCAAATAAGATAAATAGCGATTGACCATAAAATGTTTAAGTTATTCGAATTTTAAATCGCAGTAAAATAGGTACCAAACTAATGAGAAATTAACCACTTATGTTCACGTACTCCTTAGGTTCCTTCAAAGAATTCAATACATCAATAAAGAGAGTGATATATATTTAAAATTCCCCGGGCTCATACATAATACAAACACCTAAAGTGGCTACTAGGTCCTCCATTACTTATCCGGTGCCATATCAATAAAATACGAGAAGAAACAATCAATCACACGAAGTCAAATGTCTACGTGCACGAGTTTATTCCAAATGGATTTATTTCAGATACACCTCATTTCGTTATGCGGGACGTGTTGCGACTTAGATGTGGCTAAAACTTATTTAGAAGTAAAAGGCGAATGAAACTGCAGTCTTAACGATATCCTATATATTTCTATTTTTTCTATTTCATCAGCGAAATATTTAAATTATTTGTACTTGTTTTGTAGGTGTTTGTTTATAAAAACTTATTTAAAATATGAAATTTAAACTGAAATCATCATTAAAATCCGAACAGTGTTTGTTTCTATTCCAAATAAATTAATGTATTGTTCATTTGTAGTGACACTGACACGAATGCAATAAATGCGAAACTGGTCTAATTATGCTATACGACATCTTATTATATTATGAGGATAATTTTAAAGATGCATGTGCTTATAAATTTGCATATTTTTAAAAGCAGTCTTCATTATGAAAAAGCCCTTTCTCATATATTAAAACCTAAGAACAACAAGGACCAATTAAAACTATAATATCTTATATAACTTTATTAAAGTTCATGTAAAGTGGTCCCTCTAAACGAATTCAAAGTATATCTTGTCCACAGGTAATGCATCGTGCGCGGTGATCTATCATTTATTTCAACGTCAGAAATCCATTACGGGGCGTCGTCTCGCGTCTGACGCCACTACCTAAGCAAATACAGTAATGTACTATGGGATTGTTGACAGCTTACTGACTAGTGTTGAATGGAAAATGTACCTGAATAGCTTGTGAAATAGGTGAGCATTTTTTTAGGTAATATATTATAATATTACTAGGACTGTGACGAATAGGTAATGTTTGTTTGAATAATAAGCCAAGTTAAATCAAATATCTATAGGAAAATTATTAATCTACATACAAGACATTTTAATACATAATACATTGTTTTACGAATATTTCTAACCTTCCTACTAGGTACAAAAATATGTTTTTAAGGTTTTTTTGTAAAGAACAACATTTATTGTTCATATTACACAAGAAAAGAATCATAAATCACTTTTTGTTTGGGAGATTATAATGAATAAATATCTAAAAATGGCAATTTGTAATGCAAACATTTCATTTATAAAGAAATGGATCTTCTGTTACTTAAGTACAAAGGGCCTCCGACCAAGCTCGATAATCGTGACTGGTGTGGTTCCACGGCTTATGATGAAAATTGTTTACAAATACGAGTACACAACAATAATTATATATAAGCGCAAAAAAAAGCTCTTTGAAATACGGGATCCATAGTTCCCATATATTTAAATAAGACTAGACTTTGTTGCAGTACACATGTGTTTATCACAACACGATTATTATTATGATTATTAAAAATAGTATTAATTTTTGAGTGAGCTAAACCACGAGTTTATATTGGTTTTTTTAATTGTTAGTTTTATTTAATTTAGCTAACTAATTCATTACAAATAGAATATTTAACTAAATACAATTAATCTTCTTAATAAAAACCTAACAAAGCTAAATAATATATCAGTAAGGTACCTTACTATCTATCAATAAAATCTAATTAGTTACTCATAGTTAATAATAGTTTATCCCAAGCAGTAAACTATAAATTTCATCGCCACTAATCTGAGAAACGCAATTCAACTCTGCTTGCCATAGTTCAAGTGAAATTAACTCTCCGTAAACACTTTAAGAATTATTGAAAAGTTTTCACGTAAGGATTTAGAATTAGTTTAAAATGTTATAGAGTATTTTTAGTTACATATATAACAATCTACAATTATTGTAGATCACGGAGTGCGGACAAGATACGGTTCCATTGTTAGTTAATGTTTGGATTAAATGGTAAAAAAAATAGTGTAAGTTTACATATTCTCAAATATTTAACAGTGTTTTTAATAGCAAATATCATCTATATTTCTTACTGTGAGATGCTGTAGTTATCTATAGGGACACTGACACTGCTTTGTAAGCGCTGTCACTTATAGGGTTTTATGCAATCTTCATATCCTATTAATTTTTTAGTAGGCATTTCTTTGGTGGGTTAGGTTACCAAACATAAGCCTATCTTGTAATAGCAGACTGTTAAGCTTTATAATAGGAATATAAATGTATTTATGAAACTCATGTCACAAGTTGAGTCTAAAGTACTGCTACATTACACTATGAACTTAAAATCAGAGCAGTCCAAGAGGAGATAAAACACTCTATGATAGCGCATCGAAATAGAGTTTATAACTATTCCAGCATACTGGCTATGCAAATAATCAGTAATGATACGACATTCAAAAGATTGAAAAGAAGGTCCACTAGAGATTTTTAAGTAAAATAAGAATGTACATAAAAGCAAGTTAAATATGTAGATCACATATCGCTGGACTAACTAAATTTCCTAACAATTTGCTGTTCTTGAGATAGAACAAACTGTAAAAATACAAAATAAAGAAATGGACTATATAGGTAAGTCACAATATAAAATTCTTAAACATTGGTGATTTTTAGCCGATTTCGACCACGGTGGCCAGTCTTAATGGAGACCTACCAAACTACGCAGGTGATATTACATATAATGCACAAGTGTGTGCGCAAACACTGGTGCACTTACTTTTCCTTTACTCTCGTAACCTGATAGGACGATTATCTGACATAATTTAAAAGAGTTGAAGCACAGAACCGACGGCTTTACGTGCTCTCCGAGGTGCGGGAGCTAAGATTAAAAGTCAAGTTCCAAACTTTGGACTGTTTCTAAGCATTTTTATACTCAGAAAAACACAATTATTAGCAAGACCTGGGGGTCATTTGCATGTAATAATTGTATTTTTCTGATCTCTTGATCGACGGTCGCATATGCTAAACGGACCAGCGAGGCAGTCTCTTAATCATTACTTGTTCTCTTCCAAATTTTATCTAAATCGTAATCATCTGAACAACCTGATTAGGCTTCATAATTTGTAATAACTCTTCTTAGCCTGAAAAGGTAGAAATACAGAATGGGCCACAAAATAGTTAATATTTGAAAAAACTGTACATAAAAAAACCTTTGATATATTGTGAAAAATAATTATTTACAAGAACCCCCTCCTCGCACCCCATGCGGCATTTATTTGCGTGGGATGTTAGATTCAAATGTTAACAAATTCGTGGTCCACCCTGTATAAAAATCGAACTACCTACTAAATATTTTTTTGAGTAATATCAGAGTAGTTTAATTTGTGCAGCCAAAATTTATCACAACACGTATACAGTTATTTCTTAATAATAGCTAAACTAAAATTTGCACACGAATTAGCGAGCACAGCTAGTCTTTATCAAATGGTCATTTTCACAATAAGTAGATAAAACCTGCACTAAAGTCTCTTTGAATGGATAATTTTTTAAAGTACATAAAAATCTAACAACTTACTTTGTTAAAGTCTAGGAAAAGTGAAAGAAATATCAAACTCTTTCAATGGACAACTGGATAGATATTATATACTCTTCTATCATATTTTCTCTCGTTTTCTGAGATCATTTCTAAATAATGCGACGAAAGTGTCAAATCGATCCTGATAAATTTTGTTACATTTGTGACGCCATTAGTTTTAAAATCAGCAAAAGAGTTTCACACCATGTAACTATATTATATAAATAGTATTTTGACTTTGCCACAGAACAACAAAATAAAGCGTGGCAAGTATTGCGTTAGATGTGTAGGATTGCTTACTGTAGTTTAGGATTATAACTAGGCTACAGTAAACACGGTTGTTTAATTTGTGACTGGAACAGCAGAGACTAAAAAAACTATTATGTTGAAAAAAAACGGCCTAAAATGTAATTTCACACTCCTAAAAGAAAAATTATTATAAGTTTTTTGTTGGCGCACTTTCGTCAATCATCATTTACAGCCTTTAACAGTCCGCTGCTGGACGTAGACCTCCTTAGCAACGAAGTTTTGGCCGCCTTTATATTTATGACACTTGACTCGATAATATATATTTACTACTTTAACATATAAGTTTAGCTATAAGTAACCGGACATATCTAAGCAAACCTACCAAGATCAATTTTCTATGTAGAAAATTAACATTTAGGAATAAATTTGGTTGATTATTAATAGAGTGAAGAGTACGAAAAAAAGTGATTGAAACTAATTTAACTAAAAATACTACATTACTACATTTCAGTATTGCGAGAAGCAAACCATCACGAGTGAGCTTCTTAATAAAAGTCTATCTTCACCGACTCTCGTCCTATAGGTGAATACTGAATCCCTATATTGGTGAGCTTTTAAAACTATCTAATTCTGTCATTAACACTGGTACTACATTACAGCTTTGCAACTGGAGGTAATTGTGTTATTCTTCAAGAAAGTTGACAACAACGTATTGAAGTACTACCACCCAATTTCTCTACTGAGCCATGGCTCAAGACAGGAAATATAATCAGCCTGTCTACCTAGCGTAGGTGAACTACGAGAAAACCTTCGATATCGTTGAGACCTGGGCTTTCCTAAAACGCATGTAAAAATGTATGGTCGACTGTTTACAACAATAACCGTCCAAGTACAAGAAAAGAGAAGAACAATCCATTTGCAACGAGGGGTAAGACAGGGAGACGACATTGGAAGACGTCTACAAGACGTTCGACTGGAACGGGTGAGAATCAAAATCAATGGCCAATACCTTTTATGTTTGCAATCTACAGACGACGTAACTATACTGGTGGAATTTCAGCTTAATCTGAAAGAAATTCTTAACAGTCTGGACGAATTTTCGGCAACCGGCACATCTTCGATCAGAAATCCCATAGAACGATTCGTCTGGGCTGGGCAGCGTCCGGGAAGCTAAGCCACATCTTGGAGTAGCCGATATCACAATCAGTAAAGACCTAGATATTTAAATAGTATGTCCCGTAATAACATAAGGAGCTGAGACATGGACATTTACCTTAGGACTGATCCATAAATTTAAAGTAACTCAGTATGTGATCGAGTATCTGATGCTGAGTGTTTCTTTGTCCGATAAAAACCGTGACGAATTTATTCGACAGAGAGCTAAAGTAACTGATGTTGCACCGTGAATCAATACGTTGAAGTGGAAGTAGGCCGGTCATGTCTCGAGACGAACCGATGATCGCTGAAGCCGAAATGTAGTCGAGTATTGACCACGATCACGAACGTAGTATAGGGCATCCTGCGGCATAATAGACCAACAACTTGAAGAAGGTGGCTAGCAGCGGATAGGTGCTAATTGACCAAGACCATGATAGTTGTCCTTCCTTTTGTTGTTTAAATAGTGTTATTTTAAATATTGCCACGTACCTGGCAGGTGAATTATAACTGTTTCTTTTAGTACGTACATAATATTTTATTATTATTATTCTCTTTATTACATTTAAATATACACATTGATTACATTTTTAAATATATACAAAAGGAATACAAAAATACATATTTAAAAATACAAAAAATAGTAGACCACCGACATCGGGTACAGGGACCAAGACACCGGTGGTTAGGGCTCCAAAGACAGGAACCTCCTCACAATACGGGCCGTGTCAAGGAGGACTACCTTCTGCATCAGACCCTTGATGGACCTCAACCTTCTAACGTGAGCCTCTTAAGGTGTTAGTTGAGGTTCTTGGCTATCAATCTGTGAACAGATATAATTATCGGAACAATGATCACCGAATCCATACTCCACATATCGGTAATCTCGTGAGACAGATCCAAATACTTCAATTGTTTTTCTTTTTCAACTTTCACGAGATTCTCGTCATGAAGAACGGCGATATCGACAATCATTGCGCGGCGCTCTAATCGATCTATCACCACAATATCAGGCTTATTGGCAACAATAATCCTATCTGTGATAATAGATCGATCCTAATATAACGTAGCACGACTGTCCTCGAGAACTGGGTCGGGCACATACCTGTAGTAAGGCACTTCAAAATTGACAAGTTGGTATTTAAGGGCAAGTTGTTGATGCACGATCTAGGCTACTTGGTTGTGCCTGTGCAAATACTCACCGTAAGCAAGACGAGAACAACCAGAAATAATATGCCTTTTCTTTTTTTTTTTTTTTTTTGTTGTCGGGGTGGAAAATCCCTTCGGATCTCCGACTCCTTGGGGACGCAGGAGCCAGGAGTATGTGGTGTTTCCACTAAAAACCACCCCGGCGGCCGGTCTCAGGCGTCCTTCTCTGAAGGGGACCCGGACCATGTTATTTCAGGTCCCCTCCAGAATCAACGCCGCGCCTAGTCAGACCCTATCCTGGGGACGCCATAAAGGCAACCCCACCTATCAGTCCGGTTGTTATAATTTGTTGCGACCCGATCGCATTTTTGCTACCAGGCCGAAACAAATCATTCCATCGCAGACCGCAGCAACTAATCCGCCACCAGAGGACCCCACTCTCTGGCGACTCGCGGTCCCGTCGGCGGCTCATAACGCCGCCGGCGTCTTCTTCGTTCGGGATCGGCCCTCTCTCGATCCCGTTCAGCGGTCTCTTTCTGGAGCATAACAGTTTCGCAGAAAGAGACCACTGCGGCCCAGCTTTCCTCACCCGCCAGCATGGCAGCAACGATTGCTGGCGGCGATAGGTCTCGTCCTATTTTATCGACTAGGGCTCCGCGTTCAGATGCCCACGCGGGGCAGTCTTCCAGCGTATGCTGGGCGGAGTCCCAGTCGGCTGCGCAGTGGTGACAGTGTGCCGTCTCCTCGCGTCCGATCTTATTCAGATACTCACCGAAGCAACTATGCCCGGTGAGTATCTGCGTCAGTCGGTAGGTGACGCGACCTCCCTCCCTACCTACCCAAGCTTCGAGGTTGGGCAGAACGGCACCGACAGCGCGTTGGCGCGCATTTTGTGGCTGTTCTAGCCGCGCGCGCCATTGTGTCAATGCCTGTCGGTGGGCGCTCTGCCGCATTTCGAGCTCGTCCTGGTCTTCCCCACTCTCATCCCGGCGGATAGCGCGAATACGGTCATAGATCCTCGCGTCCATATCGGCCAGGATATCAAAGGGCAGAAAACGTGCCAGGACTGTTGCCGCCTCAGACGAGATGGTGCGGTATCCTCGTACGATCCGAATGGCCGCTACCCGCTGCGCTCGATTGAGCTTAGCTCTGCAGCGGGAGGAGGCCGATATGCGCTTGGCCCATATCGGCGCTCCGTAGAGAGCCATGGATCGTAGCACCGCACAGTAGAGGCGGCGCACTTCTTCTCGCGGGCCCCCTATGTTAGGCAACAGCCTTTGTAGGGAGCCCGCCACCCCCCGAACTCGTGGGATCATCCGCTCGAAATGCTCCTCGAAGCTCCAGCGACTGTCCAAGGTTAGGCCGAGGTACTTAATGTGTCGACCGACCTCGACCTCCGCTCCTTCCACTCTTATAAACGAGCTGGTAGGAACGACACCTCCGCGTTTCCTGTGGAACCACAGGGCTTCCGTCTTATGAGGTGCAACCCGTAGACCCAAATCGCTGATCTTTTGGACGACACAGGTCACCCCTAACTCGGTGAGCTCCAGGACTTCTTGGAAGCCATACCCCCTAGCTAGTACTAGAGTGTCGTCCGCGTAGCAGACGACACTCACTCCAAGGGGTAGACTGGTCCTCAGGACCGCATCATACGCGAGGTTCCACAAAAGGGGTCCTAAGACCGACCCCTGGGGAACCCCACATGTGACCTCCCTTTGAGAAATAATATGCCTAATAGATTCTCCAGGACGGTGGCACGCCCGACAGATGTCAACCGTACTATCTTTCAGGATATATTTCCGGTAGTTATTCGTCATGATAACTTCGTCCATAATTGTTTCTCCGAAGACATCACCATACCGTAGCCAAGACGTCGACGCTTTAAAGTCTATATCTGGCTCATGTAGGGCCCGATAAAATCGGCCATGAAGTTCTTTACCCTTCCATACTTCCTTGCGATCAGTAGTACTAAGTACTACAGTTTTGCGCCAATTCTCTTTAGCTAGAACGAGCGGGGTAAAACCAGTATCCACTGCAACTACAATGCGATGCACTCCCACATTAATCTGTAGAAAATATTCTCTGAGGTTGTATATCTCGTCGTGATTGTGTAGAGTCTTAATATTTAAAAGACTACGACCTCCAAACTTTCGTGGAATATATAATCTCATACCCGATGAACGTGGGTGGTGCATGCGGAATGCAATCAGCAATGTACGGACTCTCCTGCCAAAGGCATCTAATTCGGTCTGAGTCCATCTAAGTACACCAAAGGAATACATCAGAGCCGTCATGACCCAACTGTTATAGGCTCGCACCTTATTACCACCTGATAAAAGACTTTTAAGTACTTTTTTTAGGTGGCCAAAGAAGCGATCCTGTAGCATTTGTTTCACGCCAGATTCTGGCATTCCCAAGGACTGTGAAAAACCTAGATACTTGTAAGTTTCGGTGGCAGAGAGAGATCTGAGTTTTGTTGAATCTGAAAGTTCTATTCCTTCAGGTTCCACAATCACGCCCTTCTTTACATACATGACTGCACACTTGTCTACACCAAATTCCATTTTGATAGAATTACTAAAGTTTTCAGTGACCCTTAATAACGTCGTCAATTGTAATTTTGTGGAGGCCAGTAATTTCAAATCATCCATATAAAGAAGGTGAGATATAACTTGATCATCTTTCTGTAACCGATAGCCTAACCCTGAACCCTCTAACAGAGTGCTGAGAGGGTTCAAAGCTAGACAAAACCACAAGGGACTCAGACTGTCACCTTCAAATATACCTCGCTCGATCTTTATAAGTATGTCGTTTGTCGCAGTCTGCCGACATCCTGGATAGCGAAGTGTTTTCTCCATTGACTCATACACGACCTTAAGAAAGTGCACAGAGTTGAATCAATTTTATACAACTCTAGCACTTTCAAAAGCCATATATGTGGAACTGAGTCATAAGCCTTCTTATAATCTATCCAACGTGTCGCCAGGTTCTTACGACTACGACGTACCTGTTGGCTACTGGTCCTGTCTATGATAAGGAGCTCTTTAGTGCCACGGGCCCCACTTCTACATCCATTTTGAGAAATAGAAAATACCGAATTATTACTTAGGTCTGTAGTAATTTTGAGTCTCAAAATAAATGTTAGAAGTTTATATGTAGTTGGTAATATTATTATTTTCAGTCCTTTAGAAAAAAATGGATATTGAAATAGATATCACCGACTTTATTTAAATCAGTTCAATCTAAGTGAAACAAAAGAATGATTAGTATTTCTTAATTATTTTGAAAATTATAATATAACTAAAATAAAAACAAGGATATTACAGAAAGTGTGAGTTTTTCTCACTAATGTATCAACTACTGTTTATATTTACCTTACTGGAACTGTAACTGAATATTATAACACTATTTCACTAACCTAGTTTTTTAAATTTCTTCCAATTACATGAAATATTTGGGATTTCGAAGTGAGCTGAATGCTTGGAACCAACAAAAACATTTGAATATCATAAGGACCAACGTAAATGAAGATTGCTTCCATTTTGATTTTCTTGGTTAGCATTTGTTCGAAGCAAGTAAAAATCAAATTTCCTGAATTCGAAATATCTAACTATATACCAATAGACAAGTATTTTTTCAAGAAAATACAGTACTAATATTCAGTACTGTATTACGATATTGCAGTTATATAAGATCGTTTGACGATACTGACAGATGTCTAACGTCCAAAGACATCGCTGTACAAAAGAATATGTTAACGATCCAATAATAGAATTGTTCGAGAAATTTTACAACGTTTTAATGGAAAGGGGCGAGATTTGTGGGTGGACTCGTGTTATGTTTTATTGCTTTTAACATTTGTTTCATTTTTATATGGTTAACAAATATCGATACAATGTTTTTTTTACCGACCATTTCTCTGTCATATAAGATCAGAAAGAAATACTTATCTAATTTCTAAATAATTTAATAGGTGTTAATTCTTCAAATTTTGGATTCACTAAAAAAAATAATAATATTGATATCAGAAGCAATAAGAACTCATTTATTCATGACGCAGAATGCTTGATCCAGAATATTATTATATTTCATAACAAACTAATCTAACAAAATAAAAAAAAGCTCTTTTTAAAATATTTCGTCGGTATCAAGTCGTTGAAAAATTTGTGGAGCTACTGAATGAACTTTCGTGCAAATCATAATAGAGCTGGTTATTGACCTAATGTCTTTGTATAGATGTTTTAAGTCCCTACAAACAAATAACGACTCCCACACCTACATAATAATCATGTAGTATATAAACATGGTCAGTGTGCATAGAGTTTTCACCAAGAACTTAGAGCCCCAAGACAACGTCACCTGCAAGTAATGCACCTGCTCATCGGTTGACGAGGCTCTGGCAGGCAAAACATCCCGATTACTGACAACAGGTTCGCCACCTATTATGTGGGACCATAACCTACTGCTCCGGGGAAACAAGCGTGATTTTATGTAAATATGTATAGTCAGTGTCATCATGTCCAGTGTTATCGTGTTCAGCTAAGAAAAAAAATTGTAAGTATTACACTATCCTTTAGCACGGGACCGGATGTTGTGGACAACCTTGAGGGAGGCCTATGTCCAGCAGTGGATGTGTTTTGGCTGAGATGATGATGATCATGATAATGATGATATTATCCTTAGGGCAAAATTTAATCCAACTATAGTTATGCCTCTGAACATAATTCTTTATAAAGGTTTTCTACTTACAAGATCATAAGTTAGCTATCTAATAGATAAAATTGTTTGAATAGTTTAATTGCTAAATTTCATAGTTTTCAGAAGTAATGTATTTTTACTAAATTGAATTTTATTACTAAACTTGTTATTTTACTATATTGTATGATAGTTAAATATGTCAAATTAACTGTATGTTATACAGAAATAATGTTTCCAAAAGTGAGATATATCATCTAGTGAATCACCGGAACTAAACTCGTTTGAATTATATACGAGGCAGTGTTGTGGTAAATCGACGCAAGATACAACCAGGCAAAGCCTTTTTATGAGATTTACTGTTGGGATTTGGAGGTCGCACAGTTCTACGCCTGCCTGGTTTTATTGTGGCACAAGGAATAAGCATAGCGTACAAGTAATAAGCATACTGAAATTAAAATTACACATTTCAGTAATTTTAAAGTGATCACGAACAAATAAAACTTTAAGCCATAGGTTGGGCTACGGATTAGTTAACATTAAAAAAAAACATAAAAAAGAACATATGAAATATTAAAAAAAAAAATTTTCAAAAAAGTCTAAAGGACCACCGTTTTGACGTTTGCACTCTTCTAAGGGTGCACCGAAATTTTCGAATACTCGTCGGTAAAGAGACCGCGAGATCGCCGACATCTCTTCGCTGATTTTGCTTTTAGTTGACGTGGTGTATCTCGTTTATTCATGTAGACGAGATAGATTTGGACTGCTAGGTGGTCATGGAATGTCGCCTCGTCTGGAGATCAGCTTTTCCGTATACATGTCTTCGACCACCGGCAGGGCCTCGGGATGTGTGACAAGCAGCTCCATCTTATTAAAACCATGTCTTACGATTATAGCCAGTAAATTCCAGTAGCATCGGTCCTAAGAACTCCCGTACTATTTTTACATATTCAGCAGAATTAACAGTAACTGAACGGTCACGAGAGTCTTCGAAAAAGTAGATTTCAATGATTACTTTTGCTAAAATTGTAGCCCATACAGTTATCTTGGGAAAATGAACCGACCTCTCGTGTTCAGTTTTCGGATATTCGCTGCTCCAATATCTGCAATTCTGTTTGTTTAAATGTCGGTAGGGGGGAAAATGGGCTTCGTCAGAAAATAAAATATTGTCAAAATTACTGAATCGTTCTAACATTGTTTCGGCATATTGTTTCACACAGAAAAGCGCAGCTCCGTAAAGCGATCTATTGCAACGAAATTTCCGAGAAACGAGCTAGTGGTCGGACTCCTTGCAGCGCCCCGTTGGGTATTTGCTTGTGCGGAATGTTAGGTTCCAATGTTAACAAATGCTTGGCCTAGTACGATTTTGTAAAAATATAATTGTGTACAAAATATTTTGACAAAAAAGATTGCTGTAAGTAAATAACGTTTTACCTGTTTGTGTTTTTGTATTATAGATTTAGATATGGCAATACATAAGTTGCAAACGAAGGTAGATAAATAGTCATCCCTATAAATATATCCCATCCCATAATTGTCAATAGTCATCCCCATCCCCCCATCATACCCGTCATGTTTGCCCACAGGTCCTTTCACTTAAGATAAACAGAAACATACAATTTCCACCGGATACGGAAGAAAGATCAGAAGACTCACAAGTAGGATGCTACAATACGTAAATTTTCACTTACTTTTACATGTTTTGTGTTATGTATAGTTTGTGTTAAATAATTTAATGCTCTAATGCTGATTCGTATTATAACTTAGGCAATTTAAAGTCTAGATACTTTTTTAACGTTTTTTTTGTTAATTTTCATTAAAAAGCTTATTACGCAGTCCAAACGCTAAGTTAAGGGTCTGGGGTAGAGAGTCAAATGCTCGGATAGAGCAAAGGTACACAGTATACATTATCTCTTTCGTATTATTTTACAAAAAGATGAACCAGTATAAAAATACTTATATATATATACCATACTTTTCTAACAACAATATAATTAAATTCAACCTTATAGGGTTTTAAAGTTAGCTACAGAGTGATTCTTGCAAAAAGAATATTTGCAAAACTAATTTTTGCTAAAACCGCGTTATCTAACCAGCACACAACTCAGCTGGTGGTACGAGTATAGTAAGCGACAACTGGTGCCTACAACGTACTACTCAGAAGTGCTATAACTTGTATATTTGTTACCACTACGTGAATTTCACTAATACCATTCACAACATTTTATAATTTTCCCTGATATATTTTTGTACATATTATTTTAGATGGTTTCAGACTTTTAACGTATTTAAACACTTCAATTTTCCTAAATTAGGTAATCTCTTTGAACGTCGAGTAAAAAGAGTACCAACTTGTAAAACATATTATAATAAAGTGATTAAGAGATAACTAACATATTTAATTTGAGATTATTCATATCTCAATTCAAAGCACTTTTTAAGCTTGGTAACTTAGTAGTACCTGTTTGAATCCTCTAGCACATATGTACATTGCATAAAGAGCGATAAATATCGTTACCGATACTGAGCTCGTTAGATGTTATTTTTTCTTTACCTAGATATAACATTAAGTTACTTCTTAACGTTTAGTATTTTAACGAAGGCTCTACATAAATCTAATAAGAAGTATGCTTAGACACTAATCAACTAGATAATTAAAACAATACATAGATTTTTAATTAAAATAAAAATAGATTTTGTTAGACCAAATAAAATAGACCAAAACCAAATTGCCCAAACCAAAAGACCTGTCTCCTGAAACGTTATGTGGCGCATCAAACCACGTTTTCACGAGATTCCTTTCATGAAAAATTCTTGGAAGGGCTGTGTTCCATTCACCTGAAAATAGGAATAGAATCTAAAGATAATTATTTACAAAAACAAGATAGCTGCAATACTGTTACACTTTAAACTGTAACTATTCTGAATGAATGAAGATTGTACACACATTGTTAGATAGATTATATCTATGCAAAATCTATATTTTTGTAATATGATTTGCAAAAAAATTAACTAAAATTTATTATCTCATACATTTCGTCTTCAATGAAATAATATCTTCCACCATTTTGCCACGTAACTAAAATAAATAAAACTAACCCATCATTAAGACAATATAAGCCGACTGCCATTGTTTTATAAGGACGGTTTTTTTAAGATGAGCAAACAAGTGTCATGACGGATTACGAATACAGAGTATTGCCACCCCTGTTCGTCCCATGAGTGTCGCAAGAAGCAACTACGGCAGCAAATTCTACAGTACAACATCACTACCAAGAGAAGGAAAACTTGATACAAACCCGTCTGACCAACATGGTATAGTGAAATAGGCCAATGTCCATCAGCAGAAATCTGTAACTCAGAATCACAAATACGTTGCTGCCCTTGTAATATCTTTCCCTACAACTAGGGACGGTTTGAGTTTCGGTAACCTGAATTAGTGCTATGTTAAGAGACAGTATAATTTTAAAATCCCATGTTAATCCTTAAACAGAGGGTCTGTTAAAGGATGAGAGATGAGAGAGATTAATATTGTATATTAATATTCCCTACTACGAAAACAAAACCGGTATTTATATCATCTGTGTGTTAATATTTGCCTTCTACTGATCTAGATCTAGAAATTAAAGATATCCGCAAGGATTTATTTGAGGGTTTCCTATTCAAATTTTGTGTAAAATTAATTTCTAAAACTAAAATTAGCTTTGGTCAGGGGTCGTAAATTGGGGCAATATTTCTACCTACCTTAATAAATCTAATGATACCCAATTTGTTTGACCCGTCTGCACCCTTTGGTCATAATTGGTCAAATCCAATTTATTTATTTGAAAATTACTAACAAACTTAATATAAATAAATATGAGTATATTATATGTATACAAGATGATATTTCCACTGTTTGACATTATTTAAAAGCTATTTGTTCATGTGCTTTTACAATCAATTGTTATGATTATTGTTAATCTTTAAAGTCAGGAGTATTTCATTTTATTTATTATGAGTATTTAACTTGCAGAAGAAACGACACGTGTTGTAGAGCCTAGTGAATCACCAGTAATTGACAAACTTGGAGTCAAAGCATGTACCGTCACGAACATGAAACTGGTGATCCAATTGCTCGGAATGTCAATATGAAGAAAACCTTGAGAAAGGTAATATATCAGCCATGATCGAAATTATTTTCATGTTAACCACCAACGGCCCCTTTGTTTTGAAGTTGCAAGTGAGCCCGGGTTCACTGTACTCTGAATTTCAAGCACTCCAAACAGCGAGGCGATTTTTATTTCGTACTTAAATTTTTAAGGCAAAGCACCCCAACCTAAAAAATTTTATACCCTGCAAACTACGCCAATACTTACTGATTAAATGTTTAGAATTATGAATACTACAGCTATTGGTTAGTATAGTACCGTCGTCAGCATAGTATATGTAAAATTAAGATATATTTCCTATGAGTAGGATAGTTAACTACTGAGCCAAAAAAGACTATTTTGTTTTGAGAGAAACAAATAAAATTAATAACTCAACAGCGTATTTATATTACATAATTTTCCAAGTCTACTCCCGAAAAAAACAAAACTTTGAAGCACTACGTAGGTGTTGATTAAGGCTTTGAACCTGTAGCTCATCATTATTTTTCTCATTAGCGCAGAGCTGTCGACGCCGATTAAAGATGATGAGGGACTCCAAAGCTACGTACAGATAGGAAAAAGAAAGTAGAAAAGTAAAGAAAATAAATCGTTGCAGTAAAAATATGAAGAAAATGTTATTATCTATTTTTATTCATTTTTATTATGAATTTTGGATATTACTCTAAAAATTTACTATTATCTATATATGTACACAGATATCGAAATATTTATATTAATAAAATTTATTCTATTGATTGACTTGACCACCTACTTGATGACGTCTACTACTCATGATTGATATGTGAATTTAAAAAGTATTACAGCGGAGCCTACGTCGAAAACTTTCTTAGTGTAAGTAGTTACCAGTGATTTACATACATATAGACATATACAAAATATTACATCGTGATAACTTGAATTTTCAGTCTGTATAACTTAAACCTCAGTTTTACTTGCCTTAGTTTTTCAATTAAGAAGATTAGCGCTTTCATTGTAAAATGATCGAAAGAAGAAGAATGCTTTTTATATATATTTGAAATAACCGATGTACTTGTAGGTGATCATTGTAAACATTGTGAACTTAGGTAAGTTAAGCATTCAATAGTGTTACAGTGTGTACAAACCCTAAAGCGCTGGCCTCGTTAAGAACTATCAGTCGGTGAGACAAAGCTCTTATTTGTGAACTAATCTACGCAGCATCGTGTTAATAGTGATAAATGGGTGCGGTCCACATTTAATTTTTTTAGGGAAATGTTGAGATAGTTTCCGTATGATATTTTGTTATACTATAGAAATATTATGAAATATTATGAGGTATAGTATGGTGTCATAAACCTATTTTAACTTCTTTCTTCGGAGTTTCTTGTAACCCTATGAAAATTATAAACATTTAAAAAATTTCCATCTCTCTATTCCTGATTGATTTTCAAATACCTTTACTTATATTTTGTTTTTCCTGGACCCAAGCCTAAAAATTCTTCTCACCGAATCTCGTAAAATCTGTCATCAGTGTTGTTTGTTACTGTAGTCAAGCTATTTTTCCACAGTAACTGGTCAAAGGAGGTTTTTAGAAAAGTTAGTTTTTTTTTCTTTAGTCTAAGGTCTCCATGAAAAAATTCCTTTAGACACCTTAGACAAACGTAAATTAATACGTATGAATATAATAGGTATGAGTGAGTAATAGGTAAGAGTTCGGGTCAATAGAATAACTGATTTATTATAATGAGTACATCAGTAAAAGTAGAGCTCCATATTTTTTCAAAACCGACAGGAATAAGTGGGTATATTAGCATCCAGGCACGGTAAATACACGGATGTCATATCTAGGCGTTTTTATACTTCTCCCGGGCAATAAGTCGAAATTTGACTGTCCCCAAATATTACGTGTTGTTTCGAAATTGGCTCATTGTAAATCATGTAAAAAAGCATGGCATTTTAAGATGAGTGCACAATCAGCGTTTTTAGACTATGGAATAATGTATAGCTAATTTTTGTATCGTTGATTTTTGTATTCTCACTGATTTTTTAAATTATCATAAAACTAAGTGATAGGAATACGAGACTCCGAGAATTTGAAAACGTTACGGCCGTTGCTTATGTGAAGAAATTATTAACCTACCATTTTTTTTTAACGTGTGGAGACCCCTTCGAGCCATAATACCAATTCGGTTTGCGGCGGGGTAGTGTGTTTGAATTTTTATTACTTAAGTATGTTATTACGACATCCAAACCCTTCCTAGCGCCTGCCCGCTTGCGCAAGCACCATCTTCAGGCATAATTCTCTATTTAGACGACCTACGGCACACGCGGACGTCACTTGCGTTATTCGGAAGTAAAGAGTCCCGTACTACCGCCGTACCTACTCGATGATAACCGGTTGGAGAGCCTTCATGGCGGCAAAGACCTCGAACCGGGACGACCGAGCCATCGTGGCTCGATGAGTCAGGCGGTCTCACGCCACTCGCGTACTTCTTCGGGCGTTAGCCATATGCTGCTATCTGCCCAGAAGTTAGCCGTCCACCGATAAACTTCACCGAGCACTTCCACCTCCAAATCTCACGGAGTTGCGGCCAAGGCGCACGCCGCCTCGGTCGATACGGTGCGGTAACCACGTATGGATTTAACCGCCAATATCCTCTGACGGCGCCAGAGGTGAGCCCTATTCTGGGTGGCCAGAGATGCCACATGCCATGATTGAGCGGACAACCCTCTCCACCCAAATTGGGTAAAAGTCGCCCAAGGGCAGAAGCAGAGCTGACCAGCTTTAGAGTAAGCTGTCGGAAGTGCTCGTCGAAGGGCCACCTCCCGTCGAGGGTCAGGCCCAGGTACTTCATCTGGGTTTGAACTGGTACGAGAACCGAGTCGACTATGATGGAGGCGCCGGGGGGCGGACCACGACGGGCCCATGTAACAATAGGGCCACCCGTAAACCCAACGCCTCAATGTGCCCGACCACTAGAGAGACTCCCGTGGTGTAGTCCACCACCCTTCCGTGGTCTACCCTTGTTTTAATAGCAAGGGTTAACTGGTATTTTTTTATGAAGACTGAATGATTTAATTGATCAATAAAGACCTATGTTCTACTATAGCATATTTATGACAGTACGCAGTAACATATTTTAACAATAGTTTTTTTTTCTTAAGTTTCAACCCTACCACGTTTACTCAACTATAATTTGTTTCCACACACACAAATGGTATAGCCGAAATTCTTCACTTCACTTTAAGAACGTAAACATGAGAAAAGTCGAAGACCAGGGATATTGTTTATCTATTCACACTTGGTAAATGTAAATAAAAATATCTTTCCTACAATAATAATACACCGACTAGAAAATAATAAGCTTTACCTAATATATAGTATAATCCTGCCAATAAATCATGAACAAAAACACGGAGAGAAGAAAAAATAAGACATACTCCATTATAACGGTTATCTTTTAATCTTTTGCAATAAAGGAAAAGATTAGTCAAGCAATTCACACCTCTACATCGTGGGTAACAGGCTGTGTTATCGCAAAGGTCGGCCTAATGAGAAAAATAATGGTGGACCTTATCTGGGGTTGTATTGGGGCGCTTAAGACCGCTCTATCTGTTCGAGGGCATTAATTGAGCGAAAAGTATGTGTGCTTTTATCTTTGACTTTGAAATTCGGAGTGCTTGAGATAAGAAGTTTTAAAGAAATCGTGTGTGGCGTGTTATGAAGGTTTTGTCGAAAATATTATGAATATTAACAATTACAAGTAAAAAAAGGTATCAAAATAAACAGTCAAATTGAAAGTAGCTTAACTTGCTCCTTCTATTATCAGTTATCTGCCAGTGAAAGTCGTACCAAAATCGGTCCAGTCGTTTTAGAGATTAGCCAGAACAAACTGACAAACAGGCAAACAAGAATAATAAAAAAATGTAAGTACTACTTATATTTTGATATGTATTTAGTGAAAGATGATGTATTAATTTGAAATTAAAAACTGACACTTCAATTTTATTTATTTGTATAGTTGAATCACAAAACAATAGCAAAATTTGTCGCTCCCGCTAAGTAATCAAACTTGACCAGGTAACTTTTCAAAGACATGTAGAATTGAAATCAATGAGCAAGGTAATTTGGTGTTAAATTTCAATAAGTTAAGAAATTTTAATTCTAAAAATTTAATCATTATTAAATTAAGTATTTTAAAAGTAAATTTATAGATGACCACACTGAAATACAATATATATAATATAAAACAGTAATTTACGAGTCTGGAAATAAAAATACTTTCTAACAGGCTATTATACAAAAATTTGTATACAATCTGAAATATTTTTTATTTTCAGGCGGTTTTATAATTACTACCCCCGCAAAAATTAATATGATAATGTATTTTAAACTAATACACTTTTGTTATTACGTTATTATTAGATACTTATTTTGTTAGTTTGATCTAAATTGGAATCTCTCGGCTCTAGATTTTTAAATCAAAACACCGAAAGAACAACAAAATGGCATAGATAATTATCTTATTCTCTTCACACTTAAGGAAGGAAGATGAGTATTTTAATAAAGATTAACAAAAATGTAAATAAGGCATCATAATAATACTTTTGTATGCAAAGCAAACGCCTACAGCAAGAACTTGTAACGCTTAATATTTTTTTTAAGTGGAATCCCACGATTCATCACCTCATCGGGGCACAGTGAAATGATGTGATGATATATGTATATCGTAATCAAATCAATTGTAACTATACAGTGTTTTGTTACATGAGGGTTTATTGTATGAGACTCAGGTAGCCACATCAATTAAGTGTAAAGGGCTCGTTTAAATCTTTCAACTTTTAGAGAGGGATTTTACATAGTTACGATAAAATCAAAATATAATAAACAAATATACAAAATTTATTCAGGATCTGTTACTGCGATCAGGAGACCTTGTGTGAGTCACGTTAAAAGTAAACACATAAACATTTCTACATTCTATCAAATACATTCGTATCAGTCCAATATTCTTATAGCTTTAATGATTGATAATGATTCACTCGGGTCCTGAAAATTAATTTAATATTTAAAATTCTTCATTTATCACACCCGTCTGAAGTGAATATGAGTATAAAACTCAATAATTTTGCAAATTTTTACGATTAATCGAAGCAACGCTTTGTTACTAATAATTACTCAATGTGTCGCCAGGAGCACTCCCTCATGGTCAATTGATATTCATCAAACGCCCCAATTAACAGCTGGTACGATGACCTTCTGAATCGTAAAACATTTCAGTTGACGACAGGGTGATGCAGACTGACGATAAATCAAACGATAAGACAAAAGAAAAAAGTGAACGATAGGTTCATAGTGTTTAAATATTTTAACTATATAAGCACGGTTATTGAATTTTTTGAACGCAATTTAAATAAAAATTTAATGAGATAAATCAATATTAAAATAAAAAATAAGAGAGAAATTATTGTTGCGTGAAATGCAACATAAAAACGTTTACTGTTTTAATTTACTCACCGTTTTGGCATAACAATAAAGTGGTATAAATATAAGTTAGTAATGACATAATAGCAATTAAGTGATTGATTGATTGATATATTGATATATGACACACGCACACACTCAAATATACACACGAACACTCACCCTCACACACACACACACACACACCACACACACCACACACACACACACACACACACACACACTAACGACTATAATGTTTAAGTTAATGTTTAATTTAAAATTTTCTCCTTCTCCTGCATGTATATCGCTGTCTAAGAAGTTAACTAACTTGTAAACTAAGTGGTGTGGGGACCTGGTGACCTGTAACACAGGTATTCTATACCTATCATAGGCACCAGTCTCTCACAAAATTGTAATTTCTAACTCAATTGTAATATAGTGAGAAACATTTTTTGTGAAGAGAAATAAACTATTATTATTATTATTATTATTTAAATTTTGATTTGTCTCCCTGTTTAGAGGGGTAATATACGAGTCATGCGGGCCTAAGCCAAGCATGATACGTTAGATAGAGTAGATAGATGATATAGATGAAGATGTTAGAAATTTGCGAGTAATTCGGCAGGTATTGAGTATGGTGGCTTTTTGGAGCAGATGAAAGGAGTGTGAAGGCATGTGAAGTAATTCGAGATTTTGAATGAGAGTTTTAGGTACTATGTACCTGTACCTGTTGATGATAGAACTATTGGAACTATGTGTACTATGTGAGCTTTCCATTGTGTTTTTAGTTCTATTGCGAGGTCTTGGTATTTTGAAAGTTTTTCTGAAATTGTTGACTGAAGATTATGTGTGTTCGGGATCGCTATATCTATAATGTACACAATGTTACTGATTTTATCGTGAACGGTTATATCTGGACGGTTGTAATGAATGGTTTTATCTGTTATAATTGTTCTATCCCAATATATTTTACAAGCTCTGTTTTCTAGTATTGTGTCAGGTTTATACTTATAGTATGGAGTCTTTTGACTGATGAAATTATAATTGTGTGCTAAATGTTGATGAACTATTGCAGCCCCTTGGTCATGTCTATGTTTGTAATCGGTTTGTGCTAAGGATTTACAGGCACCGGTTATATGTTGAATGGTCTCTGGAGCAGAAGTGCAATGTCTGCATAGGTCTGTTGTCTGATTTGGGTCTCTAATGATAATTTTTCTATAATTTCTGGTTGTTATTACCTGGTCTTGAATAGCAAGCATAAATCCTTCCGTTTCCGGAAACAGTTCCCCTTTCTTAAGCCATTCGTTCGATTTTTCTTTGTCGACGTAATTTTGGCTAAGGTCGGTTCGGTGCCTTCCATGGAGGGACTTACCAGCCCAGTTTGTTAATTTCTGATCTATAGTAGTTAAAACTTCGTTACGTTGGATATGCCGATCTTGTAAATTTAAAGGTGTGAGTTTTTTATCAATGTCTGCGATTTTTTTATGGAGAAGAGATGTCAGTGATTTGGTATGAAAGTAGTTTCTAAGCGTTGTAATTTGTCTATTGTGTAAATTTTGAATATCTATTAAACCTCTACCTCCCTCATTTCGTGGCAAAGTAAGTCTTTCTATTGACGATTTTGGATGATGTTTCCGGTATTTAGTCATATGTGTGTTAATATTATTATTATTATTAATTTACTAACAATAAATTTTTATAATACGATTTGCTTACCTACCTGTAAAAAGAATCGTTAATTTATTAAGCTTTAGATAACCACATCATAGTTTTTACATAAGTGCAGTACAATTTGTTTCTACACAAACAATTTAATAAAAAATTAAATACAAAAGATTTTGATCAAATAAATATTTTGAATCCAACATTTCTGATAAAATCTCGTTACTGACAATAGTCGACATCGACTTCCACCCCATTCGTTTGTTTTCGCATCGTCGCTCACAATTTACAATATCTACCTATTATCACTCTTCGTATTCAATATGACGATCGAAGAACGATCACGAAAACATGGTGCTACCATAAAAATATCTGTAATACCAAGCTGATCTAGCAATATCTGGTAACATTTAAGTTATTTATAACAGTTTAACCAATAAATATTCTCAAATAGCATAAAACACCGGATGTAAGATTTTTATCAATGTGTAGAAACACCATGAAAAGCTCTCGGGTCAAAATATATGCACAACATTTCAAAATTATGTTACTTGTACAAATGACATAACTTTTTATGGTTAACAAAAAATAATACATCATTTCTTAATTGACATCATTAAAAGATGCAGTTACGGAAAAAATAATAAGGATCAGTGATAAGAAGAACAGTTAGGTACCTGTTTTGTTTTTAGTTATCTAAGTCAGTTATTTTCAACGAACTTGTATGATAACGTTTTAAACGAAGCGAAAAAACCACTATGAATAAAATTCATTCTATTTTTTGTTTCTGTTTTAATTAAGCTTTATATTTCAAGGCTTTGCCGACACCGACGTAAAGAATAGATTTGGGCCCCTATTTCGTTTGGTACCTAATTTTAACTTCAAATGATTCATCATTTTGAGCTTTCTTTATAGTTTTCTTAAGATTTACGGACAAATATTACAGTTAATGTACACAAAAAATTAGACAATATAAAATATAGAAGAGTTTTTTTACATATTCTGAAACAATAAAATACGTAGTCCAGATGTGACCCTATAGAAAAATTTTCGAGTATCTTAAGGTAAAATAATTGTTCTATTTAATCAATACAAAATGTATATTAAAAGCATCAGCATGATTGAGATGACGAATAAAAAAATTGTGCAAGTGTAATTCTAGTAGCGGTAGACAGAAAATATGAAACTGACACTAGAATCACGGCAAGGACTACTTTTATTGTGACTCAGCACTTTTAGCCTCCTGAATAAAGAATATTGATGCCAATATCGTTTAGCTTTATCATGGTTATAAAATATTATATGCGTGCATGTGGCGTACTAAAAATTAAATATATTTTTTTACAAAGCATGATTTTCAAGCCTCCGTTTCAAATATTGATTTGCCCATACCTAATCATTATAAAAAGCATTTTCTCATATTTACAAAGGTTCATGTAGCATTTTTCACATAACATGCGTTTGATGGCATTTACTTTACCCGTTTCACATAGTTTATTTTGGTATACAAATAAACCAATAATGATTTTTTTGGAATTTTAACACGCGGCGCCATCTAGTTTCAAACTAAGCAGAACTTGTACTATGAAGTCTAGATTGATTGGTATAATAGTTATACACTTTTTTTGTAAATAAATATCATAACACCCGAAACAGATATTTCTAGATCATACAAACATTGGGTCCTACACGGAATCGAACCCGAAACCTTAAGTAAAGCAGTCGCCTTAGCTAGCACTCCACCACCGAGGCAACTAAAAGAGAAATATAAATTTAGAACTTGTTTTTCTGTTTCTACTTAATTATTTTCAAGACATACAGAAATCAAAATTAACTATAACTTTGTGAACACTATTTCAAAATATCACGAGGGATATGTTATAACTTGTGACGTATCAATTGAAGGTCTTGGCGGTGCTGTGCCACAAGGTCCACAGGCTCAGGGGGCCTTCGGACCTTGACTAGTTGTAGAGTAGTGAGTAGAGACTGAGTAGACCGTTAAACTAGCTAAAAGTTCTCCTACATCAGCTTATTTTTTTAGATTACGATACGATAAGATAATAATAACATCGTCAATTTTTTAAAAACTACAGCGAACCAAGAAAAAATATTGAACTTTGCCATTTTTTGTGTTTAACATTGAGACTTACAAGAAATCAGAGTCTGTTACAAGAAATTAATCTTCATAAAATGATAAAATGATACTCGTGATAATTATATAAAATATTTAAGATTTATAATTATAGCTTCTTAGTGCTTCAGAACATGTAGTAGTAATAATAGATTAATAACTGTCAATATATATGTTTACCTTTTACTGCTTTATTTATACAAATGTTGGTTAAATCGCATATAATCAAATATATATACATATATACACATTATTAGCAATAAATATATACACTAAATAAGAAAATTACGTAGTCTTAAGAGAAATCGTAGAATCTTAGGATTGACGTCTTGCATCTCTGGAGCCCAAGATAAAGTACTAGCTATGTAAAGTCCTAAATCTTTGACAGTGGTACTGATCTCGAGGGTGGTGCCATTGAATTCTATTTAAGGTAGTTTATAATTTTTATAATTACGTTTATAAAATATTCAGTTAACTCTTGAGATCATCTCGAAACTGGGAATAATACATCCCTGCGATTTTGCAGGGATTAACCATGACTCCATAATTATGACTCCAATCGCCAATGCTACGTAGGTTAGTATTATTTGTGTTGAATTTATCCAGTGACAAGTCAGGACTAGCTTGTGTATATATTTGAAAACCATTTGTCAATCATAGAGCAATGAATTCAGGTTATAGAAATTTAATTAGAACTTGACTAGTCGTAAGATACTGTTTATTTTCCAAGTGAAATAAAATAAAAATAAAGTATTATGATTATTTTCAAATTTTTTTTTAATTTAATTTAATAATTTAATTTCACTAAATAATTTAATTAAATTAAATTTTATTATTATTAAATTTAACTGTAAAAATTACGCCTAATTGTGTAGTTAAATTTATCATTTATGAATATATTACATACATATGTATCAATACGGTAGTCATTGAATTTTCGAATTTGGCTTTTTCAATTGAAGTTGGCTTACTGCTTTATATTTATAGCTGAGGTGATGATAAATAATTGCTTTGTTTCATTTCTATACCAAAATAAAATTTCGTTAAATTAATCAAGTTTTAATCAACATTTTCGTTTGAAATTGATTTTCAAAATCATTTTATGCCTAGTAACAAATTTAACCGACATTACGCATAATAAAGTAAATAAATAAAGTAAAGTATTTAAATATTTGATGTCAATTAATATCGAAAGCTTTTGGGAGACTATTTTAATGGAATAATCCGAGTTATAATATTTAATTTAATTTGGTTAGATGTCACAAGTTTTGCAAGTTGTCGGGCATAAATAATTTAATTTAAATTAAATAGTTAAAATATTAGTAGGGAACCAATACATAATGGTCCTGTATTTAGGATTGCGCTGCTTATTATCGATACAATCTGTGCGCAAAATGAATATGATACATTTGAATTTCAATTACAAACATCTCACTTTTCATCTTCAGTGATTTTCAGGATTTTGGTTTCTGTAAAATTTAGATAAAAATTAAAGTATATAATTATATTTTAACGTAACTATGAAACTAGTAAATAATTAAATCCATTTCTTGATGAGACAAAAATGCTCACGAAAATAATTTAAAGCTCTATTTAATAAAATCTTACTATAATTGACAATCAATTGACATTAAATCTGTTATAATTTAATGGAAACTTAAAGTAGTCACATTTATATTCAAAGAACAAAAAAAATACTTATATACGTATAATAACAAAAAGTCAAAAAAAATGTGTGCGTGTACTAACGTACACTCGTAAGAAGTGAAACTTCTTTATGACGTTATTTTTCAAAAAAAAAATTTAAACCCGTCCGAAGTCGATGCAATCGCCACCTGGATTTCAAAAATGTAACTACTCAAAACGGGCCACAAAATACATTGGAGACATTTACCAATCCCTACTCCGCTGGAGAAAGTATACTTCGAATCACGCGTGGTAGGGATAAGAAAAAGATGGCGCGTAACGAAAGAATGTGACGCGTAACGAAAAAATGTTACACTAAATTTTTTTCCAACCCCGATAAAGAAGTTTCACTTCAATTATATACCTAGTCTTGCCATAAATATTGTAATAAAGAAAAAAGAAAATTGTTAACTGCAAATAACATTTATTACTTTTACAGTGTGTCAGTTTAATACATAAATATAAAACAATTAAAAATATAAAAAGCTTATTCGAAGTGGTCTCCATTGGCTGCAATACAGTCCTTTAAACGATGAGGCCAGTTATCAATAGAAGCACGCACTCTTTCCATGGGAAAATTCTTCACTGCCAATCGTATAGATTGTTTTAGGGACTCCAAATTATCATGGCGTTTAGAGCAAGCTGTACTCTCTAAAACTGACCACAAATCATAATCCAGCGGATTAAGATCGGGACTAGACGACGGCCAGTCTTCAGCTCTGATGAAGTCCGAAACGTTCGATTCCAACCAAGACTGCGTGGACCGAGCTTTATGACCCGGCGCCGAGTCTTGCTGGAAGGACCATACTTGGTTATTGAACATGGTGATGTTAAGGGGCTTAACTACCTTCTCAAGAATGGTATCTTGATACACTTGTGCCGATGTTTTGATACCTTTTTCACAAAAATATGGCTCAGTCACTCCTTCATAGCTAACACCCCACCAAACCATCACTGAAGTCGGATAATGTCCACGTTGCACTCTGTCGACTAATTGGGAAGCTTCCTTAGAGCTTTGAGCATAAATACGGTCATTTTGTTTGTTAAAATGTTGCTCAATTGTAAAAATTTTCTCATCCGTAAACAAAATTTTTCTGTGACCTCCCTTTGCGTACCGCTTCAGTAGTTGTTTCGATTTTACCACCCTATTCTTCTTTAAATTATCAGTTAAGAAATGGCCAGTGCGTCTCTTATAGGCTGCAAGTCCTAAGTCATCTTTTAAAATACGCGACATGGTTCTAGGTGCTATCTTCATTTCCCGAGATAAAATCTTTTGCTTTCGGACAGGATTTCTTCGAATTCTTTCCCTTACTGCTTTGACCACCTTTTTCGTACGAACACTACGTGGACGGCCAGATCTTTTTCTGTCACAAACAGAGGAGGTCTCATTGTACCTATTAATAGCCCGGTACACAAACATTTTACTAATACCAAGTGTATGGAGAGTTTTAAAAATTGCATTTGGCTCCATACCTACTTTGTGTAATGCTATCACAGCGATTCGGTTCTCTTTATCACCCCACACCATTTTAATATCGCAAAATATTTTACAATGTATTGGCGCCAAAATGAGAAAACACAATGAACAATCGTATAAAAATGACAGATTCGAAATTCAAATGTAATATTTTTTTATAATTAAGTGTAACAGTATTTATGGCCAGACTAAGTAATACTTTTACTTCCCACGGCCAAAGTTACGACACAGTAAAACTATTCAACTCAAAAATACGAAATATCAGCGACAATGCACACAAATTAATATCTAATTATAATAATTTTTAGTGCTCTTAGAATTATTTGAATTCTATAATTAAAAATTACTGCTTCTTAAAAAAAAATTTTGTTTAACAGTGTAAGTTTACACAAAAAATATTGAAAGTTGTAGAACAGTGAACCATCTGCTAAGCATTCACGCTAGTGCATAAACTCTCATGAGTAACGCAGAGTCACAAAGCGAATCAGCGTTTACTTTTAAATCTGAACGATGTACGCGTGCTTTTATTTATAGATTGTTTAAAAAGGTATCTTTGTTCACATGTACTGGATGTAAATGTTGTCGTGCTTCTAGCCTCTTTTATAGATCATAAAAATATGTGGCAATAATGAATAACGAAACCAGGTGTTTGTAAACTAATCAGATACACATAATACAATGTGTGTGCATAGTTTCATGTCTTGATACAAACTTGGTGAAGTAATATAACATAAAATAATGGCTTCTGAAAGTAAATTTATACTGTCTTTTTTTTATAAGATCTAGTGGCAGAATCGTACGAAATTCATACTGTCTGTCTTGACCCTGGTTTAGTCCCTCTCTAGCCGATTTCAAAAACAGGAGGAAAAGACTTGTCAAACTCTATTTATTTCCTATTTATTTTTCATTCATTAAAAACCATATTAATAAATAAATAAATAAATATTCAAATTATTGTATCTCTAAGTAACCGATATGTCAGCGAACTATCTTACCATTCCCGAACTTTGTGTTTAAATTGGATTAAATGCCAAAGTGGATCAGTTTGAACTGCTGTGGTTTCAACTACAGCTTAGTTGAGTTGGAACTCTTAAAGTCCTAAAAGCTTTCAATATGTATAGTAGGGTGTCCCTTATATGACAAAAAAAAATATTTTTTCCAATTTCGAATTTCGAAATGCATACCCTCTATAATTTTTACTAATGCTATAAGATACTTAAATATAAAATTTTATCAATCTAGCATAATTGCAACCAGTGCCGACCGAGCTTCAAAGTTTAGTAAAAAACGTGTTTTGTCCTAAAATTTCAGTCTGCTATAATTTCACTATAAATGCAATGAATTAAGTGAATAAAATTAAATAATAAATTAAATGAACATTAATCTTTAATTAAAAACATAAAGAAATAAGAATCATTCAGGGTAACTTCTTTTTAGAGTAGTTTTTTTACAGTCTGGATACAATTTTAGATGTTCCTGGACACAGCGCAGCAAGAACTGTTTTTGTTCTTCTTCAGCCGTGATAAGTCCGTTAAAATCTTGCATTAATTTAACAGCCCTTTCAGCAGTATCATTTACAACTCTCAAATAACTTATTCTTCTTTTAGCCTCCAGAAAAGCAGCATTGTTATTCCAAGAAGATACATCTTCCTTTAGAAAACTGTCGTCGATCTGCAGTCGTGATAAAAATTGTTTGCTCTTTTCCGATACAAAATCATCCAGTGCTTTGTCTAAAAAAAAAGAAAAATAAGTTAAATAACAAATAAAAATCAACAACAATTTTGAAAATAAATAAATAAGTATTGGACATTGAAATTGAAATCCAACAAAAAGTCAATTTAACTTACCAAACAACTTTTGAGTCAGTTCTTCCTTCGACGGGTCATAGCGTTTGCTAAAATCCGAGATTTTGTCCCTGTTGAAGTTGGCAATCATCTTCTTCTTAGTTTGGTTGTCAACTTCATCATCAAATAGTGATAGAATGACTGTTTCTTCACATAAATACCACAAGTGATGGCTGAACTTGCTTATAGACGCTTTAGAAATTGTTGCGTCAACTTTTTCATACTCTTTTAAGAGATTGTTCAATTTTAGTACAATCAATGTTTTTCCCATTTTCTTGGAACTTTTTGAACATCGGAATATCTGGGCTACTAGTAATTTGCTTAATCTTGGTTTCAGAGACAGCTTTTAGGACCAATTCATAAACATGATGACGACAGGCGAAAAGCAACAATTCTCTTCCTAAAGTTTGCTCCAAAATAGCACAAGCTCCATTGAAACGGCCCATATTGGAAGCTGTTGTGTCGCAGCACATTATTTGCACTTTATCATAAAGGTTCCAGTCAAAGAGAGCTGCTGATACAGCCTTCGCTTGATGTTTTCCAGAAGAACTTTCTAGTTTCGGCACTGCAAGAAGCTGCTCTCTATCGTCAAATGAAGCTATAACTGGCAAGCGTTCTTCTTTTGAACTCCGTACATCCAACCCCGGTAATAGTTTTCCATCCCAATGGACTGTGACTATGTCGGGTACATTGTTTTGGAAGTTAGATTTTATTGCTTCTGCCCTTGATTTTCTAGTTTCAGTACGAATTCGCTGAATCGAGGATTTGTTAATACAGAAATCATCGCTGCTCAGACCAAGCGCTTCTACCACCGCATTAAGAATGTAAACGGTATCTCTAATGCTTAACTGGCATCGATCTAAAGCTGCAACTAGTTTAGGTGTTATAAGATTCTTTCTACCTCTTTTTGAACTTTGTTCATGGCAGGGAACGTCCGGCAAGCTGAGTTCAGAATTCAAGATCTGTTCTTCGTCTGAATCTTCTACACTGTCTAAGTTATTTGTGGTGGAAGTAGATGCAACAGCTAGTGATTCTCTTTTTCTTACAATCCTTTCCTCTCCTTCCAATCGTCGTTGTCTAGATCTTTGTTCTTTTTCCGCCAATTTTTTATCTACACCACCTAAGCATCCCGGTCGACCTGGCTCTCTCTGTTTCATTAAAAATAATTTATCTTCCTCTATTTTCATTCTCTCAAAAGCATCAGCATGTGCAATATCAAACAAATTATCAAGATTAATTATAAAATTGTTCTCACGACTCTTAAACGTAATCTGAGTTTTCTTACAATTTTTTTGCAACTCTCTCCAAACATGATATAAATCAATAAATTTCTTCACGCAGTTAGGAAATGCCCTTGTTGGCATTCATGCTTTTTCCCAATATATGATGCACTCCCTAATCACAAGATTTGCACTTTCACTAACAGTCAATTTAACCTCACGAATATTGTAAAATAGTACTGAGAGAACTTGTCGATTAGATGGTAATTTTGCACCATTTATTTGGTAGCTAGTCAATCCGATAAGAAAAATATTTTGTTTACACTCCGTAATTCCACCGACATGTTTACGCACTAAACAATGAAGCACTAATAGTCTCAAAAATCACGTACGAAATGGCAAATAAAACATGTCGTAACAGGTCACTGGGCAGTACTTAAGCAACTTGTATCGACAAGTTTAAATAGCAAATCGGCACGGGTTATCGTTTATATATCGAACTAATATTTTTTTCTAGACAATATAGGGTTATTACGAAATTTTTAAGAAGGTATGCGTAAAAAAATATCGAACTTGAAATTTAAGGGACACCCTAATGTATAGTTTAAAATAATACAAATGATATTCATTATTTTAAGCTATACAAATATTTATTGCAATGTACATATTTTATTTAGTGTGATATATTTAAAACTAGTTTTAATTAGTAGTTATTGATTCAGGATAACTTTGGGTCACATTTTAGCGTTTATGTGCTTATAGCGTTCAGCTCATATATGTTCAAAACTTTATACTTATACTTTTTGCGTCATCTCTAAAAACAGTTATATTATCAAAGATGACTAATACTAGACCAGCGGCCAGTCTTGGTCCATTTCAACTACATATTACGCTCATTTAAAAAAAAATTAGAACTTTATTGAAAATTACAAACTTACCTTATATATGTAGAAATATAAGATTAACCATATTCTTAAGCTCTTTTGAAATTCTTGTAACCTTCAACACAAAAAAAACTGATGCTTGATGTTTTAAGGTATGGCCGCTCTGTAGTTCAGGAAACGCAAGAAGGTTACTTAAATGAATTAATAAAATCTTTTATCAAAAAAAAAGAGTTAGAAAAACAATTTAACATTCCAATCTAAAAGAGGAACGTTTCAATTTGTTACGTAAACCATATTGAGCAGTAAGTTCCTCGTTGGGAAGCTACTTTCATAAGAAGCCATTTATATCATGAGACGCTCGACTGTATTCCGATAACGTTGATTGATTATTCTCTATAAGGTTCATTGAATGGTGAGCTAGACAAGTGGGGAGATTTAGCCCTTAGGCGGCTACGATTTTTTCGTACACTGTCTCTTAGTTTGCTGCTGTAGATTAGATCGATTCATTGTGCTTAAAATTTTCGGCACGGTAGCGTTACTCACGATACTATATTTTTTTTAAACACAATATATTTAATATTAATTAATCCATCCGAATGAAAAACCGGGCAGTAGTTTTTGTTATGATGATTTTGAAAAATGTAAAGTTTATTATCATCTGAAATCTTAATGGAATAACACAGCGCCAAGACTCGCTTCTCAATAAAAGTGATATTATAACCTGACTTTGCAGTCAAATTTACATAGTTAAATAACAACTTTAACTTCTGTATTTGGTGATCCCAAGTTTTAGACCTCTACAGCTCTTTTATACCTACAATTGAAAGTTGTGCCACGAATGACGGCCGAATTGATTAACGGCTAATATGTTAGTATTTTTTTTATTTATTAAAAATAAAATGTCATACTTCTGGTGTAGACATTTTTTTAATTTAATGTGATAGTTAAAATATTCATTTATTTCAATTCATTATTCAAATCAAGATGATAAATGTACCCGCCATGTTTCAGACACTAAAATCGTTTGGAAAGTTTAAAATTATGTGGGAGATAATGTTCAATGTAATGGGCAATAAAATGCAATAAAATTTATGATTCCTTTCCGATATTTTATCTTAAACAATACACGTTTCATAGAAAATTTATTACCACTTCTATTTTTGCTTAATTAATTAGTATTCTGGAGTTATTAATTTTTACACATATGTATTAAAAATAGATAACTTGTAATAGACTGAAATATGATACAATTTTCATAAATGAACTTTATCCATATCTTACTTACTTTACTTTTGCATTTGCTTTTCAAAATAATTATTTAAAGTACTTGTATTAGTCAGACATTTTTTCCGATTTGAATTTTACCATGAAAACTAAGAATTGAAATTACCTCACTTAACAAATATATCGTCATTATTACTGACTTTACTTGAACAAATGTTACAAAGGATTAACATTAATAGTCAACACACAAAATATTGCTAAGTCATCCTTAGTTTTCAAGAAGCTATATATAAATAAGTAAATCAATTGTGATCGCATCGGTGAACAGTCTAGGAGTACGTCCTCTGGGATTTTACTGTTTCATTTTAAAGTTTTCGCATGCCAGTGCAGCACCAGGCTTAGACGATTCTCAGTATGAGAAGGTTAACACTCTGACTTACAGTTAAGAATAAAAAGTAAATGTTTTTTTAAGTGTATCGATCTCAATATATAGACACAAAGACAAAGCATGGCAATAGCTATTAGTTTTCTATAAATCAACCTAAAAAATCAACTAACATCATAACAAATAACATCATAAATTTTTTTGGATTGCCATTATTAACACTTTTATAATAGTTGGTGCAGAACACAAAGCGACGTAAGTTAAGTAGGATATAATGTCCTACCTAAAATAGAAGAAATAGTAACCCACCAAGTCACCAGCCCGTTACACCTGCTGTCTACTCTAACCTTAAATGAAAAAAATCCTTACGTAAATAAATGTATAAAATGTTGTTGAACAGGCGTTAGTTTTTTATAAAATATTAAGCTACAGAACCATTCCAAAATGTTAAAGGAAGAAATATAATTCAGTCTCCAAGCTACATTAAAAGAAAGTAAAAGATATATATATTTCTGTTACGCATATGTTTACCGAAGGACATTGCTTTACGTTATACGTCATAAAAATAATGACGTATGTATCTCCATGAGTTCATATTCCAACGTTACATTTTTACGCGATGTTTCGCTTCACGAATATGTTAAAATAATTCTACAGACTGCAATTTGTGATTGTTGTTTGAGTGACTCTTAAATGTTACGAAAATTAGTACGATGAGAAAGCTACTTTTATATTTGTTGTTCTTCACATTCATTTTTTCAGTCCTTTTTCAATTTTTTCTAATGTAAAGAACGCCTTTTGCACCACAACCTAGGGAAACAAAAGACAAGTATGAAACTGCCGGAGAACCGGTCTCTATTTCCTCGGTCGGAAGGAGTTCCAGAAACACATCGGCGCCTTCTGCAGTCCCTCTGCCATACGTCACGACTGAGGTACGTGTTTGTATCAGCATAAAATATTACATTCATCAGAAAGTAATAATCTTAAATCGAATATATGTATTTGGTGTCAATAAATAAATTCCTTTCCAATAAAGGCAATAGTACTTTTTTTACCACTCTCTTTACAGAAACTTATTTTTATGTTTCGTTTTGAAATAACTAATATTTACAAGTATTACTTATGATGATAATGATAAACAGTCTCAGTAAGACAAGTATCAGGTGGTTGCCATACCCTTATCATTCTCAGCGTCACTTTGCGAATTTCTTAAATAAATTATTAGACTTACAACGCAATACAAGATAAATTTGTAGTATTTATAATCTTTAATATATTATATATTACTTTACATTTTACTAATTATTACCTTCGTTAGAAATTGGTGTGTGCAGGAGAAAATTCTGAGTTACAGATCACTAAATTATCTTTGTAGTGCTAGTATATCGTGTGAAAGATAATTTGGTGATCTATTATGCATATATTTAGTAAAAGAGGGTACATTATTAATAAAAGAAATAAAAAAAGTCAAATCAAAGATTATCCTACACTGCAATATTTTATTTACCTATTTTAAAATATATATTTAAAAACGTAAATGTGAGATTATATTAGTTAGAATTTAAGAGTCGGAAAATTAAAATATTCTTTACTTTTACCAAGTTTAATATATCCAAACTTCAACCGATACACTATATTAACATTAACTTTGGTATAATTGTATATTCGGTAAACTATTATTGAATATAAAACACCTAGATATACTAACGCACACATAATTACAAAAATATTCAAGGCACGAAACGACATCAACTTTCTTTGTCATTAGTAGATTACTTCACTGCGGACGGACTTGCAAGGCTGCTACCTATTGGTGACCAATTTACACTTACCACTTGTTATATGAATATAGACTTTAAGCCTTTACGTCTAGAGGCCGTGTGTGGTCTTTAAATAGTTGGTGTCGTATAGTATCAAGTAAGCAAACTTGAGTGTTTGGGACCACAAAAACAGGTGCTACAGTGGTCGCGTCTGGTGTTCATACTAGAATAGATTATGTTGTTTAACTGTGCCTATCCGTTCAACTTAGTTGAAAGTTTCTAATGTATGTGTAGAACTTCCTGTAAGGCTGTATTGTGTGGTTTCAATTACAATTATTACTTCTACAATAATTGTAATTTCTCTCCGAATACGGCTGTTCTCGGTTCACATCAGTAGTATACTCATAGTGAAATGACCCCGATGATCTGTGTAGGGAAATATTTCATAGACAAGTTATTAAAACAGCAGCTTAATAGTGGTTGTTGATTGGTGATGGCATCTAAAGAAAATAAGTCAACAGTTTTCGTTGAGCGTCTCAAAATTTTTAAGTCAATCCAACGTTACCTATCAAGTCGTCGCTCCGCACATGTGTGATTGTAAAGTATTTTTTATTATACTTTGAAGTTATCTTTGTTTAAGATTTAATTAACATATAAATCAACTCGAAATATACTTTAATGGAAGTATTTACGTTCTCAAAAAACATCTATTGAAGGATCTATGATTTTGGGACAGAAAATATTAATAATGAAATTGAACCTAACACATTTTAAAAACATGTATTAATAATATTTTTATTTTTCTACTTATTTAAAAAACTGTTAGTATAATTTGGTATCAATGAACGTATTATCTATATTTTATTTTCTAACGTTATTTATTAACGCATATTTACGTAGTAAATGCAAACAAACACATAATTCATCATTTAGATACGGCTTAGGACAAGTGCTACTATAATTAAAAATATTCACCACATTGACATAGGACTGCTATACTTATAATAAAAAGTAAAATTTCAGCAATTTTAGTTAACAAAAGATTAAAAAAAAACCTTTTACAGTTAAACTGAGATCAAAAGGTTATAATATATTAAATAATTTAAGATTAATAAAAGAATAATCATTTTAAGATATGCCAGAAAATTAAACCTATGCAATAAATAACGATAAAAATAAAATACCTACTACATCGTGCAATATATTAAAAAAGTGTCATCGATAAATTTGTATTTAAATTGTTTGGAATAGTCATGTAAGATATCAAGGCCAAAACTCCTTCAGCAGTGACTGTGCGTTGCAGTTTCTTGTTATAGAAGCTTGTGCACCCAAGTTGGTGCGTTGCGTCGGATGTTGAAAAGTTTAAAGTTATTTCTAATTCTAGCGTTTAGTCTCTATACGTTCAAGCAGTCCGTGTGGCAACCCCTTTTCCACATTTTTTAAGAACAATAAGTGCAACCTACACATAATAACAAAACAAGAACAAGAAACAAAATAGATCCAGCAATCACTGTAAGGACATCTAGAATTAATAGCGGAAGTAACATATGCCAAATGTCTTGTGAATGCATTTTGAATTTACTCTGTATTGTGTGTGAACTGTAAATAGAGGGCTCCAAACGCCATTGCCGAACTCGAATGTACTCCTCACAAGTATTTTGCAAAGAACAATATTCTATTACGTTTGAAATCTTTAGCATTATGTTTTAGGCAACCTAATAAATATATTGGCTCTGTTGACAATATTATCATGTTGGATAATAAGTGATATGAGTCAAAGATAACATCTAAGTCCTAAACTTGGTGGACTATGGCAATGAGATCATTATCAATGCAAAAACTAGCTTGGTTTATGTACTTTTTTCAGTGAAACGAATATGCTGCTATTTGACAGCATTGAGTACCGTTCTATTATCATAAAACCATTTACAAATTCGATCAAAGTCATCCTGGATCAGCCGCAGCGCCAATATGACATAATATCTTCATGTCTTCAGCATAGAGTGAACAATGACAATGCTGCACCTGCTTGGTTATGCCATAAACAATAGAAACAGAATTGCGTGAAGATGAGAAACCTATATAACTTTAGAACTTACAGTCTACTTTTTGGATTAAGTTTTATTTATTTTCACAATGTATTTGAGATCAGCCAGGTAAGATTCGAATCAACTTAGTAATTTATAGCATGCTCCATGTTGACGCAGCTTATGAAGTAGGATACGGCGATCAACTCTGTCATCAAGACGTTTGCGAAATCGGTGTAAACTGGATCATCTTTCTTGTTGTTATCTACAATCTCTATAATAGCATTAATGCAGGAGGCCAGATTGTTGAGGGCAGATTCACCGGACTCTCTGGACTCTTTGAACGACAGTAGATACTCGAGACGCACTCGGGTATCTACTGTCGTTCAGTCACGTAAATGGTATGTTATATAATATTACATTTTATTTGTGCAATAAATGTTTACAGATCGGTTCAATTCATATTTGTAAATAATTAGGTTTGAATATATACAAATTTGAATGTAAAATATGACTGAAAATAGTGCCAATCCAATTATATATTAATATGCTCATAATAAAAAATAAGATTTTGTTTATGGTACTTGCACTGTTTAATTTATTTGTAAGTTATACGTCAGTTGTCAAAATGTATCAATCAAATATTTTCATTTAGTTCTGGTCAAGGTAGATCTGGTGTAGGTCACAGTAAACCGTTGCATACGGGCAGCACAGAACCGGTTGTTGTGGAGAACCTTTGAGGAGATCTATGTCCAGCACTTGACGTCCTTCAGCTGAGATAATGATGATTCTGACGATGAACTTAAACTGCTATCGTCAAATGTTAACATTAATTCCTCATTAACTTAATTATTCGTAAAAACGTGTTACTGCCTCACAATATTCATTCACACACAATTGCACATTTGCAAGGACATTAGCAAACAACATCAAAATAGTCGACCTAATGGCGCATTATTGTGGTCAGCTATCGATTGCATATCCCTTTCTGTTACCACAGCTTAGAAATTTCAATTTCGTTGAACATTGATACTTTCAGTGTGTTCATAAGTATGCCGATAAAATTTTAAGCTGTGTTCAAACTTTCATACGCATCTAGGTTTGACGTCGCAATACGTTTTTACGAGTGGCATTGGCCGCGGTAACTGTTATTAGAATGGTTTTATTGTCTCTATGTTTATTTACCTTATACTATGCTACACTTATGTTTTATTATTCTAGGTGTAAGAGATATAATTTACAAATAAAAGATTTGCAAAAAATAAAAGACGCCACTTCGAAGGTGCTTTGTGGCTTGGTGATGTGAAAAAAATCATAAATACCGTTATCCAGCTTCCTTGCCTTATTTTAAACAATTTAGTTCTGTACAGTGCCCGTAACTCACTACCGATAACATCGTGGTGGTGGGAATCCAAACCAGTACCTGGAGGATCACACTGGTGACCTTCTACTTTAAACCGAGTGAACCCATGGGACTCTACGTGCAAATGAAAGAAATTAGTCTTTCCAAGAGGTGACGCGAACGCGAAGATACTTAGTGATGGGGTAGGATAGAGAATAGTAGAGGGGAAGGTACTTAGTGGGGTACTCAGGGAGATGGACCACCATGTGCTGAAGCTAATGGAAACATTCCAACTGTCGACACTGTGAAGAGTGGAGTGGAGTATTTCAGCTTCGTAGATATTACAGCTTGCACGAGCGATATGCTGGTTTGGATCGACACCTAGAGATTCGACGAGAGCCTCGTGAGCTCAGATCACAATGGTATAGTGTTTGTAGGTACGTAGATCTACTGTGGGGGAAGAGTAAGACCTATCTGGATGTGAAAGGCTCGGCTAAGCTGCTCGCATGGTCCTTTTACGCGGACGACCGTATTGAAGAAGACGGAGTGGAGCATCGACGCATTAGACAAGCTGCTTAGAAGGAGGACGAATTGCTCGATGCCCTCCAACCCCAAAAAGGTTCCGGAAGCGGATGGTTTCACGGCCAATATTTGTTCCCCCGCTGTAGAGGCCGATTCCATTCTATTTTTGAGTTTGCTTAATTTGTACCTCCGCCACGGCTACTTTCCTAAGATATGGAAGGAGGCCGTAGTAGTGGTACTGAGGAAATCGGGTAGGGACTCGTACGATGTTTGACTGACTATGACTTTCTGATTGTAGGTGTAACATGAGTGGCGATAGTTACTTATCTTCAGGGGACTTGTTTGGCCATTTGCTGCTATACAACAACACTTGAACAAATTATAACTTAATCTAAAATCTTGTACCTCAGATATGTCTCAATGTATTTGTCTGCCTATGATATTTAACTGTTAGCTTTCAAAAATAAATATGAAACTAAAAAACTTACCATAATAAACCTACCATAACTGTTATGTAAGCCTATTTAGTAAACCATTACTTCACGTGTAAGCGGGTGATTCTAAATGCATAATTAAAGAGAAGTTGCTTTGTTTGCTAAGTTCTAAGCCTCTTCGGTATGTGTAATTTTCTCAGGTTTTAG
This sequence comes from Hypercompe scribonia, assembly GCA_949316085.1. NCBI lineage: Eukaryota > Metazoa > Arthropoda > Insecta > Lepidoptera > Erebidae > Hypercompe > Hypercompe scribonia. The sequence goes on along the minus strand of OX438977.1, from coordinate 11,750,274 downwards.
AGTATTTTGATCCCCGATACGCTTTTTGGTAACGTCTTCAACCAACTCTACGTCTATACGAGAATAAGAGGTAAAATTTTTCGCCTTGCTTTTTATCTATATCAGTGTGGAGTAGGTATTTCAAAAGCTTCAATAAGTATGCCAATAGCGGATAGAAGTAAAGAATATGGTTTAGGCAAAATTGTAAATGATTATTGGAAGAAAAACAATTAACTAAATTTCAAATCACGTTCGCCCTACTTATAACTATATTTTTCAGAATTGTCAGACCTCTTTAAACTGTTACGTAAGGAATGAACAAAAGTAATTTGGTATCTAGTAAATTTTATTGGTGCTTAATAGACGTGAAACATTTTTTGTTTCGGTCTTTCTACTAAGGCTGTTACACGTGCCCACACACCAATGCACTGCCATCGTGATACTTCCGTAGTAGTAGTATACAGACGTTGACACAGATAAAAAGAAATAAATAAGAAAGTACTTAGTAAAATAATCATATTTCAGCCAGTAGAAGTTACCATGTCACCTCATTAGCCAATTCTCTATGTTGAATCTTACCGCCATAATCGTAGTGACCTGCGTTCGACGTTACACCAATTTTTTTTCGAGGCAATATCCGTGTTAGTAATATTTCCTGTGTGATCAGAGGCATTACAGACATGAAACGGACACAAAGAACAGCGAGACCCAGAACAACAATTTATGGATCACACGAGGTTTTATTTATGTGGGAATCGAAGCAACCATACTCAACACTGCTAGAAAGTGGCATGCTGACGGCTTATCCATTCGTGCAGTTTGTATCTGTGCAGGATTTCGATTTAATTTCCTTCAAAATAAATTGGTTAATAAATTTTAAAACATTTCTGATATACTTTAGAGCTATATTTTATTTTTAAAGTGTATAATTGATTTCAGTAAATCAAATAAATTAAAATCAAATCAAAATCTTTGTTGCTAAGTGTAAATATGATCTTGTAATATTACAAATTAATATTAATTTGTAATATTATTAATTAAATTGAAATAAACTATATAGTTTGTTTCAATTTAATAACCTTTTCCAGGCATTACAAATTTGAGAGAATATAATATTTAATTTATAGATTGTTACACAATTATAATAATGTAAATTATGAAATGTAAGAATTTCATAAAAGAAATCAATTAATTACTGTAAATAAAATATCTAATATATAAAATTCTCGTGTCACAGTTTTCGTTGCCATACTCCTCCGAAACGGCTTGGCCGATTTTGATGAAATTTTTTATCCTTATCTGGTATCTATGAGAATCGGCCAACATCTATTTTTCATCGCCCTAAATGTTAGGGGTAGTACAACCCTAAATCTTTTTTTTATTTTTTAGACAAAATTTTTAATTTCTATTTTTTTATGATACAACATACAAAAATACATACAATCCTCAATTTTCACCCTTCTACGATCGACCCTTATTTTTTAATAGCCATTTTAGTAATTTAATCATTTTTCATCCCGCTCAAATTACTTAGAAATAATTTATATGGCAAAGCAACGTTTGTCGGGTCAGCTAGAAATATATAAAATAAAGGAATAAAATCATTTTAAATCGTGGAAAAACGAAAAGTCATTGATGACTTGCCACAACTATATATTGCATTATATTATTCTTAAAACTATTTTGTATCGCTATTTCTTTTTTTCTGTAGTGATTATTGTTAAGAAACATTCTAAAGGCAATATAAAATGTGTTTTTGTGTAATGTGATGTATTTTAAAACTCGTTTGACTTACAAACTAAGCAACGTTAGACTTAGAGCTCGCAAGTTAGAACCAAGGTATTACAAAGCAAACTTTGTTTAAAGATGGCATACTCAAAATACTTGAAAGTTGGTTGAGTACTTAAGCACATGATAATTTGAAATAACATTATTTAACATACACATGTAATTAGTATTTTCTTAGCAAATTTCAATGCATAACACACATAGACTTATGCGTATTATTTGTTAAAACTTAGTTTAAGGCAAGATGTTGTACATGTGTCAAAATCAGCAGCTTGTATCAAATATTATTATTATTTTAAAAAAGCCGAATATTTTAAAAATACCCAGTCCACACCACATTATTTTAGTACTTTTAATACTTTTAACAAAATTCTGCTTTGATTTGTGACCTACAGTTCTGAATACAAGTGAATTATTGAAGACTTAAAATCACGATGAACTGGAAAGTTTGAAATATACTAATAAATTTGCATAACGGTACGTTAAAGTTGCCCTTAAAAATAAACACAAACCCTTTTATGCAAATCTTTTCTTTTATTTTTAAATTAACCGTTGAATATTGACAACTAACAATAAATTAAAAATAAGTTCATTGCTTAGCTTCTTGTTCTAAATGATAAGTAATTTTTACAGACGCCATCTTGGATCATACAGAAATCTTACTAACAAAAATAAATTTCAAAGGAAGTGTGTATACTACAAAGTTATTTTTTTTTCTCGTGACGTAACTTTCATAGCAATGTCGAAACCAGGCAGTGATAAACGACTGTCATAACTTGGGATTGTTTATTACTTGTGTTTGGGGACAAACTTGTGAAGGACTAATTGGTAAAAGGAAATGAGAAATGGTCCTCGAAAATTTTGTGGCAGATAGTGCAGATGTTCTTTGTTGTATTTTGATCTGTTTAGTTTAAGATATTAAAAAAGAAAAATGAACTCTCCACTTTCAAAAATCAATTTCGGTTCAGAACAATTTTATAAGGTGCAAGTTATTGTGCACCTGCTTTCGATGTTTCGTTTATCTGTAAATATACGAAAGTACGTATTATTGAAGTGTACATTAGCATTGACTCGTTAATTCTTTCTCAAATATAAGAAAACTTATATAAAGAAACAACAAATCATCTCATTTCTGTCATAAATGACTAGGGGGTAATAACTTCATTATTTATTATAAAATAATTATGATTTTGTTATACTCGTATTTTTATCATAAAGTTTGTTATAGTCTGTTATATATACATATGTACAAATTTTCAACAAGCAAAACTGACACTTTTCTTCCATATTCTCACGTCGAAAAACTATTGAGTTAAAAAATTCCTCTAGCTCTCTTTTCCTATGCTATAAACATTTCCTTTTTTTTACGCAAGGAATGCTTTTCGCACCATACCCTCTGGAGGGACGAAGGGCGTGTGTGGGACTCCCGGAAAAACGGTCTACCCACTAAACCCTGCGGCGGCCTACCTCGGCAGTCGGGAGGAGCTCCAGGCATGCATTAGCGGCTTCTAGAGTTCTCCCTGTCGTACCTCACAAGTGAGCTGGTATCCCGGGCACCTCATGCCCCAGGGGCATGACGCTCACCGCCCTGCGCAGTAAGAGGCAGAACAGCGCCCCGCCCCAGACGACACTCCCCGCCCGCACCGGAGTGTCGCCTGTCTCGCCCCAAGATGTGACCGCAGTGACACTTAGGCGGCGATCAGGGAGCTAGTGACCTCTGCCGCGTCCCGTTCGCTGCCTCCTTCGAACGGGATCGGTCATTTCCTTATCTCGCTCTGCGGTCTCCTTCCGGAGCATAACCTGCTCACAAAAGGAAACCGCGGCTTCCCATCCTTCACGACTCGCCAGCATTGTCCTATGCTATAAACCTAACCGTACACAAAACGGCCACTTGTGTGTAAAAATTGTTAGTAACCCCTGAAACGCCAGAAATTTCTTCCAAAACCATTAATTTTATTTTTTCTATGTGAAGAGCCTGCCAAAGTGGCTCTACTCTGCCTGGTGGAAAGCATGAATAGAATCCAAAAAGTTGTAGTCACCATACTCATTGCAAACGCAGACAATGCGGTATGGTGACGCACACTATGGCGGGCTAGTGAGATGCTTTTTCATGCCACGCTTAGGGACGTAAAAAGCATGACAGACATCATAGCAGTGTAAGGCTCAAATAGTTATCACGATAACTGTCACCCCTGCACCGAGACCGGTGGCCCATTGATGAAAATTCTGAAAAGTGGTTTGTAGTGTAAGATGAAAGTAAAGGAATACCTCTAAATATCAGGACCTCAAGTGCCTTAGTCATCAGTTGTACTAGGTGAGTTTTTTCATTGGCAAGTACTCCCCCATGATATTTGTAGGCGAAAGTGCTCGCCGAAGTTTATCGGTGGACGGCTCACTTTTAGAAGGGTATTGGCATTCGATCCCCGCCGTAAAGATATGCGGGTGGCGTGAGGCCGCTCGTCAAGCCACGATGGGTCTCTGGTCGTCCCGGCTGGAGGTTCCACATACTCCCTTTGGCACCGTGGAGGCTCACCAGCCGTTCATCGTTGAGTGGACAGGGCGACTTCCTGACTTTCGACTGACACACAGCTGCTGCGGCAATTATCTGCACTCGATCGCTAGGAAGCATTTAAATCACGCCTGTCACCACTGCAACTGCAGTGAGGACTCGGCTCAGCGCACGCTAGCGGTTTGTTCCGCCTGGACGGCGCTGCATGGAACCCTCACTACAGTTATTGGAGGAGATCGCTCGCTACGGGCCGTCATACGCTCCATGGTCGGTGACGACAGCTGTTTTACCACCGTCGCAACTTTCTACGAAGACATCATTTCACAGAAGGAAGGTGCCGGAGAAGGCAGGGGAGGACAATCTCCACTCGCATCCAATTCGCCGCCGATGAACCGGGTGACGCGTACTAGCGTCTCATGCCGTATCTCATACTCATATTGCCTTATGTACACTAAGTAAGGACACAGTGACAGCATTTAAATGATCGTAAAAGGAAATACATATACCAAATTTTGACTATTTAGGTGAATTTCTAAACGAACAATGAAAAATACAAATACTCCAAATATTTGAAAACAATCCATAACACTCTCACTCTTATAAAATTATTATTCTACATACTAATTTTAAAGCAAGACTACTCAAGCAAGACTACTCAAGAAGCATACTACTCAAGATTTTGTTGCCAGAACAGCTGACAACGACTACACAAGTGTAATCAATACATGTGTATACTATGTAAAACTCGAAATTTACATCCTCTTTATAAATTTGCACATTTTTGAAAATATGATCTGGATGACTTAGCGTTATTAGCCACTACTTCTTGACGCGTTGAGATGAATAATTCTACTGTATTACTTCCTACCGCTACTATCCACGTTTATATAACAATATTTTGTGCTATATTCGTCTATTCAATAATATTAGTTCAATGACTCATTTCGTTAATAGAAATTGTTATAAGCGCTTAAATTTAAAAATTACGCCAATATCATCGGTAATAAAAAGAATAGGTCAGACTGAACGCACGTCTTTATTTTCCCGAAATTTAAAATTTATACCCGGTTCCAGTCACACCACTCACACACTACCACCGCGAGAGTAATCTAATATGACTGATCATTTCCTAATGTACGCACTGATACCTCAAAATAGAAACATCGATTCTGTCTACCTACGGCGGATGATAACTGCAGAACCAAAAAGTCTATTATGGTTTAGTATCTATATTTTTCCAACACGCAAAACTTTCTTCCACATCCTCACGTCGAAAAATTACCAAGTTCCGAAATTCCTCCCGCTCTCTTCTCCTACGTTTAAAAATCTAACCAAATCCAACACGGACGCTTGCGAATAAAAATTGTTATTGAACTCTACGCTGTCAATCTCTTCCCAAACCAATAAAACCCTGTCAAGCGATTTGTGCATGTGGGAAGAGCGGTAACCGCACGGTAGATCTCAAATAACTGGAATTTGAAGTGCCTCCATGAGCAGTTGTCCCACGTGTGTCTTTCTAAGTCCTTTGTATTTTATATAGGGAGTATCTATAACGAGCATATTTTCTATAGGGAGTACCTATAAACATTGTCAGCTAAGCGTGCCGACACACCTCCCGTCCCGGTTCGACCCCTAACCACTACGACATTGCTCACCCGCTCGCTTCAATTTCATAGTAATTATTTTTGGTTCTATATTTCAGTCGCATGTCAACCTGATGAAACCGTTTTTCAATTAATAATCATAAATAATCAGTGCGAGGTGCATTCAAACCGGTAAACGTATAAATGTGTATAAACGCTTTGAAATTGTAATATAGAACAAAGCTTCGCTAAAACACGCATTCAACTCAATTTCTTGAATTATAGGTGGTAAGCGAACGAACTAAGAGGAACTCGGCTATGCATAAAAGCGGACTTATTAGCGGAGTTTAAAGTGGGGTAGAAGTTCACCGCTACTGACTGCGTAGTTTTAAGTGCAGGGCTTAGAAGTGAGGAACTAAACTTACTTGTTTAACTACAGATTACTGATTATTTTATTACAATGAACTTCAATATACTTCATTGAAATGTTGGTACTTTTTAAATATATGTTATAAAGTTTCTGTTTAGACGTATCCATGTTGTTTTAAACGAGGAAATATGAACCATTACACTACCAAGGACCCGCAGAGAATCAGCCACCGGGACTTATGGCGCGGCGGTGGAACGAAATCTAAACTACTAAAACCACACGGTTTGCCACTTTTCGCCTAAGATACCAAGGATCCGGAAACAACAGCTATTCAGTCATCCAAACCCCTCCTAGCGCCGGTCTTCAATCACCGTCGGGTAAAATCTTTATTGAGGCGATGTCCTTCACACACACGGAGAACTTCATTCGTGCACCTGTGGTCACATTCAGGTTGGAGAGTGCGAATTGTGTCCAAGTGGAGTTCTTCCTCCCGGACTCTAACTCTCTGGTGACAAATGACATGATATCTTCATAGATAAGTGCAATCGCGAAAAGTCTTCTGTTACTTTCAGCCAGGGAACGTATGAGGATCCTGAAGCTGCGTAACCCAATCTGAATGAGCCGCCGCAAGCTAGATTTTTGATTCAATCAGCTTTCACATTTATACCTACATAAGTAACTAACATTTTTACACAAAAGGGAACATTAGGACTGAAGGAATTTGTACTCATGTACAATGAGGTGATATAAAAATAGTATAAATTAGCTGCATATAACTACAGACACACAACTACCCTAGCCATAGAGCTAATATCTCACCACTATGTTGCATGTGTCTTATACCTACATAAGAATTCATTTACATTAACAGAGTACTTTTAATTTTATATTTAAAAAAACGTGTTTAACATTAAAATTAGATCAGATTAGGCTATTTACGCTATTTTGTTTATGAGACTAGACCACATTAAACTTTATGAGAACTGAGGGAAATCATTTAGCTTTTAAAACAATTCAGAATTAATAAGATTTTTTTTTAGTATATCTGCATATGAAATCAAGAAGACTCAGATAAGTTCATTAATCGTTTTAATATTTCAGACGAATACTCTCAAAACTTTATGTTAGAAAAATAAAAACTCTTTAAACTATGTTTTAAATTAAACGCGATGATCGTAAAATAAAATAGTTCATCACTAAAACTTGAAATTTTAGACCTGATATGACACTCGAATGTTGCTTTCTTTAGTGAAAACGAATGTATCTGACTATTATTAACATGCACCAAGCATAAAATAGCATAGGAATATTATGCATGCTATGTGAACAAATTACACCTATGTAGTTTTTATATCTTAACAATTAAATCGTATAACGTCAAACGTAATTTATTTAATTACAGTTATTTAGTTATTGGTACTATAGTTAGTCGGCAGTTTTAAGCATTTACAATTTAGTTTTAGACACTTACGTAAAATCATGCGTGTTCCCGGGGTTAAAGGACAGAGGTATTTTAAACAGCCACTTTATTATAGTTGTATTTATTTTTTATTACTTACACTTGTAATGAGTACCTTACACATACCCAATCTCAGACAAACTATTGTTGTCAGGAATCACCAATATTTATATGTAGTAATAAAACAGGCAAACATTCCTGCACCCTATTTGGCACGACCGTACACCCCCAGTAGATTAGTGCTGCCACAACTGTCACGTACAATGGCACACTAGAACAATAAATCTGTACACGATCGGTATCAGTTACACCGCCTATTGTCCGAACAAACCTATAGTTTTAACCCATTGAAGTGATCCCTGGATCTGCGAGAGCTATTGATCTGTTTCAAAACCAAAGGTAACGTGTTGTTTCCATTCTTGTAGTATGACTTATAGTAAGAGTTTGTTTCAAATGTATGAATGTTAAAGCAATAATATTATAATGAAACAACTTATTATTATCACCCTATACATTCGTGACCTTTTTTAGAGAATTTCAGTAAATATTATAGTTTTGCTCATTACTTTTCGCCAAATAAGTAAGGTCTAATTTTAAGAGGAGGTACTGAAATGGTGGTAAGACACGTGTGACTCTTGAGTTGGAGGTGACCATGGTTGCCGGCAGTCACTTGCCATCAGTCTGTTTGCTCGTTTGACCCCTTATTATCATCTTCAAACTACTTTCATTATTTTCACCTTTCTTTTTTCATTTTTTTTACGAACTGAAATCACGCAAAAGCAATTGTTATTTTTGAATCATTTTAATAAATAAATATTTCGGACATTTTAAAACCAACATCGTCTAGTTTTAAACTAAGCGGAGCTTGTGCTATGATAACTAGACTGACTGATAGAATACATATATATATATATATATATATATATATATATATATATATATATATATATATATATATATACGTATTTATATATATATTGTAAATACATACATATTATACATAGAAAACACTCAAACTGCGAAACAAATACATATTTGCAGATCATACAAACATTTGATCCGACCCGGGAATCGAACCCGAGACCTCAAGCATAGCAGTCGCATTCATTACCGCTGCACCACCGAGGCAGTTATATTATATTTATTATATATTATATTATTTGAATCGTAAGATTTTAAGAGAGCAGGCTGTATTGCAAATTAAACTCGAGTACTTGATAAACTTGATAACTATGCCAGTGACATCTGCAAAACTATGTCCATACATCACACATATTATCGCGTACATAACATACTTAGAAATATTCGTGAGCCCAATATCCCTAGCCTTAGTTACAAAGCAATAATTTGCCGCATATTAATGTCGGAACCAACTTGTAATATTACATATAGGGAATTCTCATACACAAAGGCTAATAAATAGCCGGCCTAATATAGTGTTCAGGCCCAAAACTGTGGAAACGAGGAAACTGTGATCAGCTTCGAGTACATAGAACATAGTAGATAAATCTCTAATAAACTTACTCTAATGTTAATCATAAGATGTCGTGTAGAAATACTACTTTCTACATGACATCTTATAATCTTCTTTTATATGTATAAACATGAATTGCTATTCCTTAATCTTAATAATACCCGAGAATGGCCCTACCAGTTTGGCTAATTTCGGTCACGAAATATTTATAGAAGTTCAGGGCAAATTTAAGTTGTGAGGAAGCACTAAAAGAATGCACAGAAGATATAGTCATTGACATATTTATTGATTATCAAATGTTTATAGGTGCGTTTTTCATTTTTAAAATTATGGTACGGGAGGCCACGATGCTAAATCGGGATTTACTCGAGCGTCATAGAGACCTATTTGGTTGTGAAGCTTAGATGATGAAAAGAAAAATGACATATAAAACATACCATTTCATCAGTGGGGGTAGCGGCTATAGATTTTCAAAAATGTAAAAAAAAACAGTTACATGGACATACTCGAGCGTGTCAGATAATGATATTATATATATCCTACGTATTTTGAAAAATGTACATATGTTGATCTGACTGTTTCAGTGATGGGGGTGGTCGTACGTAGGGGTCAGAAATGAAAAAAAAAAAACTTTATCGAGCGCGTCAGATTTTCGAAGTGGATGTTAAGTGAACCTAAAAAAATGCTCTTATATAATAATCTAAAGAATATTCAAAAGTCAACGCTATAATAATACTTAAAACTTAGTTTAGTAATACCTAAAATTTTTCGTAAACACTCCGAATCTTATTATTCAGTTATTTACATCACAGGCCTCCAGCGTATTAAGTAAATTAAGATGAATGTGGACACTTGATTATTCCACAAGTTTAATTTCGCATTGTTTAGACCATTTGTTCAAATTAACGCCATCCGGACAAACAAGGAATCATTGCTTTTTTATACACGGAAACAAACTTTGTTATAAATCTAAGTCTGTTGCAAATGGGCAGTTCTTTATATGTAGATACTTCTGAAATTCAAAGTGTTTTTGGTGACACAAACGTAGTGCTTTTGATGATTCACAAATATTATTAAATTTCATATCAGCATTGTTTTTTCCATGATTTTTATTTTATTTTAACCCGCCTGAAATGTTAGTTATTTATGTGACACATGAGTTTGAATGGTATTTTAGCTCCTAAACGTTATTAAATTCAAAAAGATAAGATTATACTGAGTATATAAAAAAAAATCAATTTAAGCGCCCCCACAGACTACCTCCTAATAGATACCGCATTAATAAAAATTTGCTTCGATTCGGCTTTACAAAATGCCGAGGTATGCCCGGGATGCGTGGGACGTGTCAAACGTGCTGCGATTGGATATTTCAAGGTCAAACTTAAAATGCATCTAAGTGCAGTGATGGGACACAGTTAGAACGTTGATCGATAAATGTGATTGGATATTTCGGATAATTTTTTTAAGTTTTTAATATTTTCTTTTTAATAACAATTTTAAATAACAATCACCTTTCATTGATATTGAACAACTTTTCTTATAACTTTTACAAGTTTTATGATTAAAACACTATTAAAATAATTTTAACGTGTAACATTCTCGTTTTTCATGTTTATTCGCCGCCCGTAGTTACCCGCAATATACAGCGGACCCCCGGTAATTCGACAAACGTTTTGCAGGGCAGTGTCGGACTGTCGAATTCATCGGATTATAGAGTACTGCCTAAGACCTCCTATAGCCCGGCTTTTTTTACAAAAGAGTACTTTGTAATCCGACAAATTACAGACAAATGATAAAATTCTGTATGTTGTCTTCTGGGCTTGTGTCGACATTACTAGGTATGTATACGTAATGCACAATAAATAAACGCTGAACTGCACCGCCATCACACGTAGTCAAACTAAGCAATCAGAATTGAAACAATACCTACGCTTCGAGCACAAGTTGTAACCTATTCAATCATGCACGAACTACATTAGCGAAAATTGTTTGATTGATGTCGGATTACGGGGGGGTCTGGATTAGACAGGGGCCGGATTACCGAGGGTCCACAGTATATAGTTGTTTGTAATATTATCAACAGATAGCGTTGGGAGTGATTTTGATCGTGCAATGGTTTGACATTAGAATATGTAAACTTTAATAATTTATTAATAAATTTAACTGGCCCTTAGGTATTGAAGTTTTTTGACGAGTATCACTGGGCTCTGGGATATTTTGTGCCGATAAATGTATACACGTAAATTTTACAGTGTGTCTCTTAACTATCATAAATTAAAAAAAAACCTGAAAACCCACACCTTACCTGAGTGACGTTGGGTCCTGGCTCTGGATGATGAGGCGCTAGCTCTTGAGCCCGGACTGAGAGAGTTTTTCAGCGCATGTCTTCGGGTCAGTTTCCGAAAATATAGAAGACGGAAAAACTGGTCCTCATTCGAAAGGAGGAGCGCCCAGCGGACTCACCATCCGCTTACCGGCCCATAGTATTGCTTGACAAGGTATGCAAACTCTATGAAAAAGTGATTGCATGGCGCCTCGTCTAGCACTTCTTCAGAGAAGGGTCGGATCTGGCGGATAACCAGTACGGTTTCCATGGTGGATGCGATCATGCACGGGAGGACTCTGGAAGAAGCTGTTTCTCGGGGTAAAGTGGTGTTGACGGTGTCGTTAGATATCGCCAACGCATTCAACACTTTGCCCTGGAGATGCATCAGGGAGGCGCTAGTATTTCCTAAAGTGCCTCTCTACCTTCGCTGCGTTGTCAGGGTGTATTTGTCGGAGAGAGCAGTTGTCTGCCCAAGTAGAACCGATCTCCGTCGACGTGGAAGGTCATGTGGTGTTCCGCAGGGTGCTTCGCGGTACATCCTTAGATGGTGTCGCCGTCACATGTTAAGCGGATGACACGCTGCGGAAAGACACACCGTGAGACAACCGTGAGGGCTACGGTCGGTGTCGCCCAAATCGTGCAGCGAATCTGGCGGCTGGGTCTCGAGGTGGCTTTGTGCAAATCCAAGGCCTTGTTTTTTCATGGGCCTCGGAGGAAGCCACCTGATAGACTCAGCCTCATAGTAGGAGGCACTGGCATCAGCATCGAGGCCTCTATGAAGTATTTGGGGCTAGTACTCGATGGCCGATGAGACTTCGAACATCACTTCCGAAGTCTGGTCCCCAAGTTAGTTGGTGCGGCGCGTTTACTGCCGAACATGAGAGGACCCGATGACTCCTGCAGGAGACTCTACACTGGATTTGTGCGGTCCATGGCTCTTTTTGGGCCCAGTATGGGTGGAGATCCTGAAGGCCAGCAATATAGCGTTACTGCGACGGCCACAGCGAATGCTGGCCATTAGGATTATAAGGGGGTACTGCACGATCTCCTTTGAGGCGCCGAGTCTCCTGGCCGGAACTCCACCATGGGACCTGGAGGCGAGAGCCCTTGCAGCTCTCTATCAGTGGCGCAAGGAGGCGCGAGAGTTGGGTCGGAGTCCTGAAACTCGAGACATCGAAAATCAGAAATCCCAACTCCGCCAGGCCCTCGTAGAGGAGTGGAAAGAACGACTTGCTGTTTCGGCGGTAAGACTCCTTATGGAGAATTGGCTTGACAGGCATCATAGGACCCTCCCATACCGATTGACACAGGTGATCACTGGAAAAGAATGTTTCGCCATCACTGCGATGGCCGGACCGTGGACACAGCGCTCCACACGCTGGCAGAATGCCCACCATGTATGGAGCAGAGGCGTGACCTCATAGCGGCCATCGGAGTGGGGACTCTCTCGCTCGGTAGCATAGTTGTGGCCATGATACGGAGCGAGAGCGCGTGGAACTCCGCCGTCTCTTTCTGCGAGCAGGTTATGTTTGCGAAGGAGATGGCAGAGCGGGACCGGGAGAGGTTTAGAATTCTTCCAGTCCGCCAGGCCCGGGAACGGGCTAGGTACCGCAGAAGACTCAGGCGCCGGGAATCGTCGAAATGTTAATTAATTCGTGACCCACTCTGTACATGAACTAAACGTAAAGAAAAATCATGACGCCAGTATTGACCAAGTTTGTGACCCATAGGCACGCCGAGTTGTTGGCAAAGTAAAAATAGTTTTATATTCAAAAATGACAGCGTAGTAAAATGATGTGGCGAGCCAGTTAAGACATCCAGTTATCAACATAGATATAACATTTCATGTCAAAAAGTTCATTTTATTTTTATTTTGTTAATATATTTTAAATTTACCGGAGTTCAACTTATACTGGTGATATAGCGGTGCAAAGTAATAGTAATTAAGTAGGCGTTGGCACTTTTTTGAAATGTTCTTTCACTTATCTAGTAATTTACAATAGTTGTCTTTGTCTAATAATGCACGCGTATCTGTAGTATTATGATTCGTAAGTCGATATTTTGCTTGGTCATCTTATGTTTTTTTTTTTATTAATACAAATATATTTCGTAAAGAAGTGACGTACTACTATGTAATATTTATATTAAAGAATTTCTTAATGCCCCGAAAGGAAAAAAAGTGGATGATACCCACTTGTGATGCTCCGCAAAATAATTAACTTTCTCGTAAATTTCTGATTATGAAGTTTTAAATTAGACTGTGTTTTTTTGCCGGTGAGACTGAACGCATGTAAGAATAAAGAAAAGCGTCCCTTAAATGTTTTTATACGAAGTCCAAGCACTCTACACCACCCAGGTACGGTACGGATTTCCACATGCTTTTGGAATAGTTAGCGGTTAAGGGACACAGTATATACTAAAATTTACACTTGTATATATATTGGTACAAAATACCCTAGAGCCCACTGATACCCGTTTAAAACTTCAATACCTCAGAGCGAGTTAATTTACTAATAAATTATTAAAGTTTACATATTCTAACATGTAACCAAACTATTGCACAATCAAAAGTACTTCCAGCGCTATCTCTTAATAATATTACAAATAACTGTGTGTATTGCGGGTAACTGTGGGAGGTGAATAGACATGAAAAACGCGAATGTTACACGTTAAAATTATTTTAATGGTGTTTTAACCATAAAACTTGTAAAAGTTATAAGAAAAGTTGTTCAATATCAATGAAAGGTGATTGTTATTTTAAAGCATTTATTTACAAACATTAAAAATATAAAAATAAATTATCCAAATCATCGAATCATATTTATCGATCAACGCTCTGACTTTGTCCCATCACTACGCTTTTTTTTTTTTTTTTTATACCACGACGGTGGCAAACAAGCATACGGCCCGCCTGATGGTAAGCGGCTACCGCAGCCTATGGACGCCTGCGACACCAGGGGCATCACGTGCGCGTTGCCGACCCTTCAAAAACCTATTAACCCCCTTCTTGAAGAACCCCATGCTGTAGTTCCCAGGGAAAACCGTGGCAGGGAGCTCATTCCATAACGGGATTGGTCACGGGAGAAAATTTCTCTGAAACCGCACTGTGCGCGACCATTTAGGTTCCAATGTATGTGGATGAGCTCCCTGACGATGGCGAGCGGTGCGATGGTGGAATGTGTCTGTGGGCATCATATCAAACAATTCTTCAGAACACAACCCATTGTAGAGACGGTAGAGCACACACAGGGAGGCAAAGTCTCTCCTAAGACTTAGTGGCTCGATACCGTCCGTGAGATCAGGATCGTCGACTATTCTCACAGCACGTCTCTGGACTGAATCGAAAGGCTCAAGCTGGTACTTCGGTGCTCCCGCCCAGAGATGACAGCAATACTCCATGTGAGGCCGAACTTGTGCTTTGTACAGTAGTAGCCTTTGTGCCGGTGTGAAATATCGCTTCGCTCTATTTAGAACACCAAGCTTTTTTGATGCCAGCCTCACCTTTCCCTCCAAATGAGTCCGAAATTGGACATCACTGGAGATATCGACACCGAGGATCCCAATACTCTGTGAGATGGTAAGGTGTGTATTCTGGAATTGTGGAACTGCAGTGAACGGGGTTTTTTTAGCAGTAAACGCACAAACTTGTGTCTTAGAGGGGTTAAATTGGACCAGGTTATCCCGACCCCAATCGGAGACTCTGTGTAAAGTGCTCTCGATTTGAGACACAAGTTGTTCGCGACTTTCTACTATAGCGGTACGAGGGATGTTAGCCCGGCCCGTGTAATACGCATCTCCAGTACTGTCATCCGCATAACAATACTCAATACTCAATACTCAATACTTTATTGCTTTACCATAATGTCTCACAGATAGTCAACATAAAATAGTACAGTATCAATTATGGACCCTGTCGGGCACAGCTTATATTTATTTTGTGTTGGTGGGAGAGAGGAAGATGCCTACGATTACACTTATATACCCATTCAATTACATACTCATTGCTCCATTCATTATTACAGGTTTTTTATACTTACTGTCAACGAATGCCTTTTATGTTGCAGTTTTAAATTTTAATTGTTCTATGTTCATGCCATATGTTTTATTGTTATGTTATTCTTATTTTATTATATTATGTCATTGTTATTATATTATCTAATATCGATATTATTTTATTTTATTTTGTCATTATTTTATATTTCATTATTATTATACTTAATTATTAAAGATATGGATATTAAAGATAAGGATGCTATCTATGGTCAACATATCATTGATATGCAGCAAGAATAGTGTCGGAGATAGCACGGAGCCTTGCGGGACACCAGCGTTTATGTCCATGCTTTCGGAGCAGCTACCGTCGACGACGGCTTTTATGCGTCTGCCGGACAAAAAGCTAGCCACCCATTTGCACAAACCCTCGGGCAGGCCGTAGGACAGTAACTTCGATAGAAGGCCCCTGTGCCAGACCCGATCGAACGCCTTTGCTATATCCAGGCCAACTGCCAAAGCCTCACCTTGACTCTCAATGGCTGAAGCCCACCGGTGAGTGAGATACACTAGAAGATCACCAGTCGAGCGACCGCGGCGGAAACCGTACTGGCGGTCGCTGATCAAATCGTGCTCTTCCAGGTAACTGAGGAGCCGTGTGTTGATTACACGCTCCATCACCTTAGAGAGAAGGGAGGTTATAGCTATAGGCCTGTAATTCGATGGGTCCGATCTATCACCCTTTTTTGGCACTGGATGCACATGGGCAGTCTTCCACGACGACGGCACTTGCCTTTTGCGGTAGGAAATCGCGAAAAGTCGCGTTAGTACAGGGCACAACTCAGGGGCACACTTTTTGAGCACCACTGCAGGTATGCCGTCTGGCCCACGGCAAAGAGTTGCCCAAGTAGGTCGGCTTTCTCTTTAGCACTATGGGCCAAGTTACCATCGGCATTTCGCAATGGTGATAAAGACGACTGGCAAAAATTTCCTTCGGCAGCCTTAGCAAGAGACCAAAACGCACGACTCCCAGAGGGATAGCTCGTAAGTCGCTCACCAATCCTGCCGATGAAATCGAATTTGGCTCTGGCAATTGCTATCCATGCAGTCAATAGTGTATTCCATCACTTAAGTAGACCATTAAACATTAAAAATTTTATTACATTTATTTTTATCTTCATACTATGTAAAATCACATATTTTAAATTAACAATCGTTACAAAGGTGAATCATGGATACATATGTTACAGTTTTTTATTTGATTCTAAATGTACTGATTTACTAGTATATCCATTTTTTCTTATTTTCTAAATCATATAATTTTATCGGTGTTCATTAAACAAACTGAAAACTAATGCTGTGACAAATTTATGCAAATTAAGGTCTATCATTGTTGTTTTTTTTTTCTTTCTACTACTACTAATGAGAGATATAATAAAAGCATATCAAAACTTTAACATTATATTATTTTATAATATATGAAACCTTAATGTTTTCAACGCAAACATATTTATTGTTCTATTTATCAATTCTTTCAAATATTGTGCAAATAATATTTTAAAATGTTATCGGGGTTGGAAAAAATTTAGTGTAACATTTTTTCGTTACGCGTCACATGTTTTCGTTACGCGTCACATTTTTCCGTTACGCGCCATCTTTTTCTTATCCCTACCACGCGTGATTCGAAGTATACTTTCTCCAGCGGAGTAGGGATTTGTTAAGGCAATGTATTTTGCGGCCCGTTTTGAGTAGTTACATTTTTGAAATCCAGGTGGCGATTGCGTCGACTTCAGACGGGTTTAAATTATTTTTTTGAAAAATAACGTCATAAAGAAGTTTCACTTCTTACGAGTGTACGCTAGTACACGCACACATTTTTTTTTATTTACATCCTCCGGTGTTTGTGCCTTCTCTTATGTTTTCAATGAAAGTGAGTTATCATCAACCGCTGCTCCGGTAACGAAGTGTATATTTCATGGAGATTCTCTAATTTGAAACTGTTCCTAGACTGTTAATTTACATACGAACGTAAGCCTTTCTGTATTTTTTAACTTAGCAAATGGATTAAAAACGGGGCAAAATTCTACTTATTTGAGTTTTGCATTTCGTTCAGACAGTTCGCAAAACTTTTGAATAAGTTATTCTTACCGATCATATATAAGCATAAGCAGTCTGCTTGAAAATAGCTGATTTTTTTAATGAAATAAATTGTGGTAAATATGTTACTACTCATAGATACGATAAAAAATACACAAAAGAAAATGAAAATTATAAAATATACTTATTTTGTGTAATTACTTGCCTGCGACAATTTTTTTAGAGACGTTCCTTACAGTTTCTTATAGACTTAACAATTATTATCGGGTAAACAATAGAAAATCATATTAACAGATGTTACCGTGATTACTTACTTACGTCTCAAATCACATTGTAGGTAGGTATTTCAAAACTATCATGCATAAATTTTGGCAATATTTCAGCACGAATGGGCCTGTTCGATCGGAACAGTACTACCCTCTCACATACGACTAATCTAAAGTGACAGCGTCCGTACTGTCGTGTTTTACTGGTAAGTGGTGATGTGGAGACCGGTGGCCCATTGATGCAGGGGTGACAGTTGTCGTGGTAAGTGTGTGAGCCTTACACTGCCATGACAGTAAGATAAAATAAGAGATATAAGAGCTTAATTCATAATTAACTTAACTTATCTATAATTAACTAAACACTTTATTATTATTATTATTGCCTAAAACTTCAAAATCCATCAAGCTCTTTAGGCTACAGAGCGTGGCAAAGAAATGAGTATACACATACGCGTACATCTGAAAACATAAATTACCCTTCCGACGCAGTGGAGTAAAAAATAATTGATATAACCGCCATGCCTTCATCACAACAAAATATATGATAGATGTGTAATAGATGTACAAAAAATAAATATGAATAGGTTTAAAAGCTAACATTACTTAGATTAAAAACCAGCGGCACTGCCATTACTTCTGATATCGAAGGCACCCTCCATCATACCGTTAGCATGTCTAACTAGTGCCCCTGCTTGACCAACGCTTTCACTATTCTCTGGCAACATCACAATCTTGTGACCACGATCCTCCAAATAGCTTATAATTTCTGTACTAAATCGGGATTCTAATTTTAAAGTATCATCTGCGTCACCAGAAACTCTTCCATAAACCCATCTAGGTGCCGTTATAGATGTTTGTAAATCGATGCCCTGAACCACATATCTATGAAAAATAGCTGTTTGAGTTTGAGATTGACCATCGCCGCCTCTAGTGCCATAAATAAGAATACGGCCATCTTGTAAACGCGCTGCAGCAGTATTTAAAGTATGGAAAGGTTTCTTTCCAGGTTTTATAGATAATATATGATCTTTTTCTAAAGTAAAAGATACACCCCTGTTGTGCCACAATATACCAGTTTTTGGCAGTACCATACCGCTTCCACAGTTGTGATAAATACTTTGAATAAAGGATACTGAAAACCCTTTATTATCCATCGCTCCCATCCATACTGTATCTCCAGGACCTTTCCCTTGTCCAACGCATGAAGCTTGATCAAAATTAACCTCTTTTGCCATTTTAAGCAACATTTGGTCTGATATCAATGATTTGGGATCAACATGCATATAACGAGGATCAGTTATGTACTGATCTCGCATTTGAAAAGCTTGTTTAGTTGCTTCAACTGTAGTATGAATAAATTGACCTTCATGTTGGCCATCAATTCCTAACTTATCTAAAATTCCAAGAATTGCCATCGAAACTAGACCCTGTGTCGGTGGGGAGTGTTGAAAATCTCGCCGTGATTATGCAATAATCGTAACGGAACTTTCCTAACTGCAGAGTAATTTGCAAGATCTGATCCTGTGATAGGCAACCCTAATGAGGCCATATCTTCAGCAATCAATTTTGCTAATTCGCCTTTATAGTAACTGTTCAGACCATTTTCAGCTAATAACTTCAGAGTTTTAGCGAGTTGCTTTTGATAAACCCTTTCTCCAATATCTGGTAATTGTCCGTTTGGAAAAAATATATCTGAAAACTCTTTTGAGACCTTCCCTGTGTTTTGAATTTTTTTGAAATTTGAATGATTCGATTTGGTCATTGGATAACCATCTTCAGCGTACCTTATAGAGTCTGCTAACAGTTTAGAAATAGATATTCTTTGATATCCACATTCAGAAACGTACTTCAATGCTTCCTCCCAGCCTCCTACGGTTCCCGCTACTGTTATGGCAGATTTAGGACCTATGTATGGTATTTTATCTAAACCTAAAAAGAAATCTGATGTAGCTAATGATCCCAGAGTGCCACAGGCTTCAACAATTATAGGTTCTTCATGAGGAGGTATGATAAGCCAATATCCGTCGCCACCAATACTATTCATATGAGGATAGATCACTGCTATTGTGGCTGCAGCGGCAACCATAGCTTCAACAGCAGTGCCGCCTTCCTTGAGAATTGCAAGAGCGCTCTGTGTTGCTAAGTGATGGGGTGTCACCACCATACCTTCTGGAGCAATGTTGGATTGCATTATGTTATATTTTCAAATTGAAATTATGTTTTACTCTTAGCAGAGTAACGTTGTGATTATTCTCTGTAAAAGATAAAAGAATATTTTTTAATAATTTGAAAATAATATTGCCACGCCTTTAATTCCGTGCGGTGATAGATTAAGATTACAGAAAGTCACCACTATTTATACGGTGTATATCGTAAGGGGCAACTAAAGACTAGGAGCAAATTATGCAGGACAACATCACTATAAAGAAAAGAAAAACTTGAAAAAAACCCTATGCCAATCCTTCTGGCCAACGTAGTTTAGTAGGCCAAAACCTTCTTGCTAAGGATAGTCTACCTTCAGAAGTGGATTGTTGGAGGTTGTTAACGTTTGTAAAGCCCTAAAAAAATATTAACATTCAGTAGATAAGTTTCGTGCTTAAGTACTGTTGCGAGTGTTGTTAAATTTGTAGCATCTGTTCATGCAATCTTAGAGACTTAGAAGTGTACGAGTACAAAATTAAAATGTATGCAGCACACAATTATAAAAATTAATAAAGTTTCGGGTGTCGGCAGTCATGATCAGAACTGTATTCAAAATTTTGTTCAACTGTGAAAGTTTTAAATACCGATTTGCACAAACAGACAATATACTAGTATCTTATAAAAAACTACAATCTGAACAAAAGTCGTAGGCATGAACAACTATAATATAAATTTTAATGTCCTGATAGCTGAAAGCCGTGCCCTCGTAAATAGCAACAGGGTTATTACAAAATTACACCCGTAGGATACACGACGCCATAAAACGATGTCGATACTCTCATATAATACATTGTAATAAAGATTAGAACGACGTAATAGATTGCTGCATCTGTATTAATATGCCTTCGGGGTGCAATACGTTTCGGTTTGCTTGTATAGGTGTTCCTTACTCGTTTTTCATGAATTTATATTTTCTTATTTTTAGATGTAGTCTAAAAACCCTATCGATGAAATGTTATTCCTCAGAAGTGATAAGAAAATGCAATAACAAACAACGCACTTATCTATCAGCTGCGTATCACATCTTCGTGTACTAATCGCTGCAGTTATTTCAAGTTAAATTTAAAAGTTGAGGTAATTTCAATTGTGATCTCTTCAAAAATTAATCTGAGGCTAGCTTAGGCTTTTTTGTTATCTGAAGGCGGCGTGTGTCTTGGCCAAAACTCCCCCGTAGGATTTGGAGGCGGAATTATTCGCTGAAGTTTATCGTCAGACGGTTGACTTCCGGGCGGGTTAGTAGCGTTTGACGTCTGCCCGAAGAAGTACGCGAGTGGCGTGAGCTGAACGAGGCACCATGGCTCGTTGGTCGTCTCGGTTAAAAGCTCCACGTGTTGAGTTTATCGCCGTGGAGGCTCGCCAGCCGGTCATCATAGAGTGGGTAGTGCGGCAGCACGAGATCCTTTCCTTTCAGCTGACGCAGATCGTTTCTGGGCACAGTTGCTTTGGAAAATATTTGCATCGGTCACTAGGAGAGAATGGAGTCCCGCCTATCACTACTGCGACTGCAGTGAGGACTCAGCTCAGCACATGCTGGTGCTTTGTTCCACCTAGATTGCGCAGCGTGGGGCCCTCACTACAGTTATTGAAGGAGATCTCTCGCTACCGGCTTCATACGCTCCAGGGCCGATAGCGACAGCCTTTTCACCATAGTCGCAAATTACGGCGAAGACGTCATTTCGGCCCGATTTGTTTCCACACGGATTTCAAATGAATATTTCATGAGTAAAGCTGCAGTTCTTCCATATAAATACAGACACGATATGTAGTGTTCACTTCAAATAAACTCTGTTTTTAGTAGAAAGGTAGGTCTATATTGTACATTACAGGTTTTAATGTTTTGCCATAAGATCTTATGTTACAAGTACAGGGTGGGCCAAGAATTCGTTAACATTTGAATCTAATATCCCGCACAAACAAATACCGCACGGGTTGCCTAGTCTGACCACTAGCTCGTTTCTCGGCAATTTTGTCGCAATGAATCACCTGGAAGCAGCACGCTTACTGTGTGAAACAGTTTTATTTAAACAACAGTTTGTTTATTACTGTGAGACGCTTATTCCACGTTGACTACGCTTTACATGACTTAAGTCAGTGTCCGTGTGATCCTTTAATAAATAAATGGGTGAAGAAGTTCGAAGAGACGGGATCTTTGCTAAATGTGAAGTAAACTGGAGGCCCACGGAATTTTCGGACTAAAGAGAACGTGCAGCAAGTTGCCGCTTCTGTTCGACGTAATCCAGATTTATCGACGCGCACACGTGTGGCTGAATCCGTATTTTGAAATTACATTTGAAATTACATTCATATTAGATCCAGATTTCCATCTAGAAGTTTGAAGACGTCTCCCAGTGCTGCGGTGACCAGTTTCGGAAATATCACATATCTCTGTCTTACACCTTGCCGTAGTTTGATAAGTTTCGAGCTCTGATCTTGTAAACGGACTGACATACTGTTGTTTTCATATAAACTCTTTAATACTTTGATGTATCATTAGTCATTTAGGAGAAATAATTTAACAAAATAATTACTATTAATTAGCTGTCTTGTAAATAAACAACTTTTATAATATGCATACATGCGTCAAAGTAAGAATAATTTTCGTAAACTTAATTTTTGCACAAGTTAAAATTAGTTAAATCTAAAATATAGTATCTAACTACTGGTGACTTGAAATAAAACCATTTACCAAAGAATGCATGGTTATCATGCCTGCTCTTCTAGTAGCCTTTCTGGCTGTACCTGATCAGTATTATACCGCTTTGTAATCCTATGTAATAAATCTATGTATATAACATATATTTAACTTTAATATATCAGCAATAGTACTATCGACGTTTGAAACATATTATTTTCATATATATTCAATATTTTAAGACTTACGTAATATTTAGCGAGTTATAATAATAATATTCTGCGACTTAAACACTTTCAATTTCTTATTAGTCATTAATAGAAATACTTACTAGTGTGTATGTATCAAATAACAAAAATTATAAAAATATTAACCACAAAATAATTTAAAATAACATTAAAACATTTCGGTTTTACCTAAAATATAAGTTACAACATTAAAGCATCTTATTAGGCCACCGTAGTGTGGGTCACCATACTGCATTGTTTGCATTCGCAATGAGTATGGTGACCATAACTCTTGGATTTTGTTCATGCTTTCCATCAGCCAGAGTAGTCACTTTGGCAGGCTCTTAAAGTAAAAAAAATGCAGTTGAATTTGCTCTATATTATTTATGTAACTATATTTACTTTAAACTGTCCCCACATCTCAAACTCTATCAAATATACGTAAAAATGACCAAATTAGGTCATCCCTACATCTAAAGCGCTAGTCAAACCATAAACTATACTGAACCCTTTCCGATCTCAAGACGCATAAAATATGTTTTAGAACCGTATCCAACCCAAACATATTGCCGGTCAACGAGCCGGCAAGATATTGAAAGTGAAGTTTTTTTTTGCGTGCATTGAAGGGTTTAAGGGCGGGTTGCGACGATAGAATAATATTAGACGGATGACAAGTCACATTACACTTATGAGTATGTTTGTCACTTTGCCTATTTTTTCACTACGTTTATTAGCTCGTCTTCTTGTTTATTTGTTTGATGACTTTTTGGTACTACTATTTACCTCGCAATCAATTATAAAAGTCATGAGACAGGAAAAATTGGGCAACAGCTGAACAAGGGAAACAGCTGGACACACAGATTGTCGGCCCCAAGAGATATGGCATCTCGAGAGGTTTTGATGGAATACAGGATTAAGTAAAGAAGTGAACTTTCAAGTAGCGATTAAGCAGGCTCAAAGTTAGGCCCTTTGCGAGTTGCATTAGATACTGGAGCGAGATCCAAGGGGACATCCCTAACGTTTAGATAGAGAAAAGTTTACGTTTATGTTCTCCGCCGTTGACCTTCATCCAGACCTGTTTAAGAGTGCTGTTAGCTCCTGGTCAATGCGAGATCTTACTCTCTGGATTTCCAGTCACCTTAGAAAATTACCCTGGCGATGATTTAGAGGAATTTGTCACCTGAACAAATATAGACCCGAGAGATTGCGCACAGTGTTCGGTGTGCACTTGTCGAGAACTACGATCGATAGGTGATGGCTGCAACGGGTAGAAAGACCTGCCTTGGGTGAGACGGGTCAATATCTGTCAGAGGTAGCAAAAGAATGCAATTGGGATATTCACTCCTCGACCAAAAATGACAATAATATTTCTACCGTTGTGTAACATTTAAATAATAATAATCTGGATAGTAATGATTGAATTATCCAGGTTACCCAATAATCTTTGAAATTCATCTTAATTAACCAACTCTAGTCTCAATTTAGAGCTTATGTCAAGTTCTACGTGTAATGAAAATTTTGAATACGCAACATTTAGTTTTTTTTTTTTTTTTTTTTTTAATTAGATGTGCAGTTGTGAATTTTCTTATGAAAAAAAGCCTCTGATGGTTTTTGAAAAAATAACGTGAAATATTATAATTGCAGAGTAAGAAGGATTAAATTAATCATAAATAATAACAACAAGAATTAAAACTACCGAAC
Organism: Hypercompe scribonia; assembly: GCA_949316085.1. Lineage (NCBI taxonomy): Eukaryota > Metazoa > Arthropoda > Insecta > Lepidoptera > Erebidae > Hypercompe > Hypercompe scribonia. The sequence goes on along the minus strand of OX438977.1, from coordinate 11,725,671 downwards.
AACTTATAATGTGAAAACACATTTCCATTTAGATTGTACAACGAAAACCAGGATCTATGTTATCTCGGCGCGGAATAACAGAAACTGCTAACTTCTTAGTTCAACCTTTGTGCAAAGAAACTTAGTGCTCAGAGATGAACAAATTCGATTTATTTGCTCAAGACGAACCACAGCAGCTCCTCGCTGCACTACTGACCTTTTTATAAACTTTTCACATAGCTATTATGGTATAATTTTTGCCGGCTATGTGACTTGCAGTATAGTATAAAAAATGACTAGACTAAGGGGGAATATCTGCCAGCTGTTTTTATATAATTCTCTGACCCTGTCTTTAAAAGCATTAATCATTACAAAAATGCCATTTTCTAGTGCCCTCAAGTTAATCGATAAAAAAAATTACAAGTGCCTACTTGATGTCTTTCTTCACGAGAAATGTTCTTGACCCTTCAAGGAAGACATAATTTAACCACTCAAAACAGTAACACATTGTCAAAAGAAATACATAGGCCTGAACCGGTACGAGGACCACACTGAATACGATGAAGGCACCAGCTGATAAACCACTACGGAGCCCATAAAACAATAGGGCCTCCGTCTTATCCTGGGCCACCAGCGCCTCAGTAAGCCCGACTACCAGAGAGACTCTCGTACTATTCAGCTGCGTCGTCTCTTAAAAGTTCGCAGAACTCGGGTGAAAGACGACCTTGAAGGGCCTAGTTGTATCCCATGTTCCATAGGAGTGGTCTCAGGACAGGCACTTCCGGAACACCGCACAAAATGAGCCGCCGCCTCAGAACACCATCTCGGTCCTCGTACATGACGGTACGCTCTTCCAAGTAGTCGGCCACAATCCGCCTCAGGTACTCTGGCGCCCCTTGGTAGTGTATGCGGAGTGCTTACCAGACGCAGCTAAATGGCAGACACTCGCCAGATCTCTCGCGGATTAACTAGTCCTTATTTATAAACTAGCTGACCCGGCAAATGTTGTTTTGCCTACTGTTCTGAGACTTGCCAAATATATACAAAAAAACATACAATGGGTTTTTGCCAAGCCATTTCGGAGAAGTTCAAAAATGAATACAAGATTTTTGTATATTAGATACTTATATATCCTAATTAAAAATTAGACAAAAATGTTTATTTTATTTAGAACTAAAAAAAATGTTTTTAATCTTAACTAAAACAGGTCTCAAAAAGTACATTTTGTTATCGATTAAAGATATAAAGGCTAAAAGTCGTCGAGTTTTAGTACGTATGAACATGTTAACATAGAGATCGCTGACCGCTGTTAGTTGAATATCGGGAATAGGCTGGACATTTTTTCTTTTCCAATATTGAGGCAAACGATTTTATGGGCCATAAAACGAAAGATACAATTGAAAAAAGCTGGACAATTGTCTAATTTTCTAAAAGCGTCTATTAAATTTTATGGAATGAAGTCTTCCCGTTTAGAATCTTATTCTTTTCTCGTAGGTGTAGAATTCACTCACAAAGCACGATACGTTAGTATTAATTTAAGAGTCCTTAAGTTATGCAACTCAATTTTCTACTGTAGCAACAATTTTTAATAGAGCTAGGTACATAGTAAAATAGGTTCAGTTCTAGATTTTGCGTAAACTATTTGTGTTACCCTCCTTTGTTCGCTCTAGGAGTGTTTAGAGCAAAAGTTTTATCCGACTGATGATTAAAGCTAGTTACTCGAGTCTGTACAAAACGTTCAACGTTACTTAGCTGACAACTAATTTCAATTTCATTTAGGGATATAAAATAATAAGCTTTCTGAAATAACTTTAACATTACATAGAGAGATTTTTTTTTAAGAAAAATTAAGAATAAGAAGTCTCAACAATTCGTTTCTGGATTTCTTGAACAACACTTTTGTATGTCTTTTTTCTGTTTCATATAATACTGGCATTCTCACCTCACATATTAAAGATTACAATAATATGTTGAAATGCAGCGTATATTCTGAAGGAAACAAAAAACAGACTTGTGGGCAACACCGGACTACGGAGTATACCTTGCGAAATCTTGATATTACGGAACCTAAATAAAATATGCACTCTAGCCCAACTTAAATAAATAAAATATTCATAATGAAATAATTTGTACTCACGGAGTCAAACTGATGTTCCCGTACCACATTCAGCGAGTTTTTTTTTCTATACAAAAATCACTAAATTACCAACTTTTTTGTTACTAATAGCATCTGTAGCTCTCTAGAATTACCTAATGAAATATTTTTAATCGCCGTCCCTTAGTAGTGCAGCTGCGACCATAAAGCTGTGGTTGAGACCGCAGTTTCATAAAAAACATTTCAAGCTTCACAAACATCACGTTTTTCAAGCAGTTCAAACAATAAAACAGTAACATTTAAGGTATGTATATTCTCAGTAGTTCAATGAAGCCAGTTCCAGGTTTATCACCACCATTCAAACTGTGTGGTACCATTTCAATCGGTGCTATCTTATTTCGAAATACGGAGTGATACGAGAGTCTGAAGCAGGCGAGAAAGAGAGATTAGTTTATGAGAATAGTACCACGACATACCAATAAATAGGAAATGCATTTGCGGTCAGACAGCTCCTTGGATTATAAACCGTAGTACGACAGAAATTAAGTTTGAAATAAGCTGGCTGAACAGTTATACAAAATTTTGGAGCTATTAGAAAAATAGTAACGTACATTTGTTTATACTCACGACCACAATGGTGAATGCACTATCAAACTTATTGTTCGGAATTTGCAAGGAAACCGATAAAATAATATATAGAAGACACAGTATTGAAATATGAACGTAGGGAATAAGAAAATCTTCATAAGGTGCCGTTCGCCCAACTTTGAAGCTTGGGTAGGTAGGGAGGGAGGTCGCGTCACCTACCGATTGACGCAGATACTCACCAGGCATGGTTGCTTCGGTGAGTATCTGAATAAGATCGGACGCGAGAAAACGGCACACTGTCACCACTGCGCAACCGACTGAGACTCCGCCCAGCATACGCTGGAGGATTGCCCCGCATGAGTCTTGAACGCGGAATCCTAGTCGATGAAATAGGACGAGACCTGTACCCGCCAGCAATCGTTGCTGCCATGCTTTCGGGTGAGGAAAGCTGGGCCACAGTGGTCTTTTTTTGCGAAGCTGTTGTGCTCCAGAAAGAGGCCGCTGAACGGGATCGGGAGAGGGTCGATCCCGAGCAAAGAAGACGTCGGTGGTGTTATGAGCCGTCGACGGGACCGCAAACCGCCAGAGACTGGGGATCTCTGACTAAGCGTGGTGTTGATTCTGGAGGGGACCTGAAATAATATGGTCCGGGTCCCCTTCAGAGAAAGACGCCTGAGACCGGCCGCCTGGGTGGTTTTTAGGGGAATACCACACACTCTTGGCTCCTGTGTCCTCAAGGAGCCGGAGATCCGAAGGGATTTTCCACTCCGACAAAAAAAGGGACTAAGAGAATAGGATATGATGTATACATTATCAAGATAACTCTAACATGAATAAAACACGAAATTCTTGATGTTGGAATGGGAATTAGAATAAATTTCCAAAATAATTATTTAAGAAGTATTATTATTTAACATTATGTGCCAAAAAGTAATCAATCGAGATTTCTTGGGTTAATATATACCAAATCGAATGTACACGAGTGGTTAATATGAAAATTAAATAAAATGTTCAATATGTATCCTTTCTATGCCAGATCAACGTACTTGGCCGATTTTCTTCGTTATTAATATTTACGAACATCAGTGGCGTAGCGTAGTGGGGGTGGTAGGGTCGGCACTTTTTAGGGAGCAGCAAAATTTAACAATAAATAATAAAAATATTTTGTAAATACTTAAACCATTTTATATTTTTATCGCAACTACAAATTTGGACCGATTGAAATTGAAAGGAACACGACATTTTTCATTACTTATTTTGTAGCGAATTCGGGGAATTCCTTTACTTTGAATGATATTTTATAGCGACTGGCAACAACGTCTATACTGACTTGTGGGAATTCACCGTTTATGACTAACAATCAGCAAGAATGTCTCCTTATATATATATGTATATATATTATTATATATTAAATTAAATATAGTTTATTACACGTACGGGAAAGCCCCTTTAAGGAACGGAGAATTACGTGCTTTGACAAAGTTTGACAATTCAAAGAAAGTTTTACTGATGGATCGTCAGCTGTCCAATTCACATTGTCTCAGATTTTAATTATGTTACGCTTTCCAAATTGTGATTTTTGTGCAAATAAGTACGTGTAGTGAACAGAAGAAGAACATTCAACTATGCGAGTATTAAATATTATATTTATCTAATTGTATGTTGGCCTATCTAATATGTTGTTCAAACTTTAATTTATTAAAATAAAAAAAAACGCAAAAGTGCATTAAGTGTTGTTGCGCATAAAGTGAAATTCTGATATAAATTTCAATTTAATACATGTAAGTAAGTACTCGTTCCTATCAAAAAAGATCTTGATAGACAGAACGACGGTAAATGATATGGTTTAATAAAAGTAGAGGTAGATAAAGGTTCAATGTTTTCCTTTTGAGGTACAAAACCCTAAAAGTGGTAAATTTTTTGAAAAGCAAGGTTTTTTTTTAAATCTACTAGATATTTCTTTTGAAATGTTCGATAATTTTGTTTACAACCCTAACTTCTACTTTTATCATTTAACATTTTTTTGATTTTAGCATCAAACATGAAAAGAGTAAAAGAAAGTGGCATCTTACCGTAATAAGAGAAAACCTAAGTTGGAAAATATTAAAGCAAATGAAGGAGTGTGAAAAGTGTTGTTCTTGAGACGTCAGATTCCTCGTTAGGATTAAATTCATCACAGGCAACTGGACCTTCAAACCCAGAACAAGCTGAAAAATACAAGAACTTGACACTGTTCCTAAAGATCAAACTCCAACAACATTTACTGAATTAGTGTCTCCATCTATATGTCCAGACATGGGCATACATAGTTCTGAAACAGAGATTGATACAACATCAGCATTGTCTGCTATTCAATACCAAAATTTCGACGATATTGGAAATGGGCCTGAATACATAGACGACAATATCCGATTGCATCTTATCCAACAAGGACAGGAAATTATTAAGCATTTTGATAATAATTTGGCTGAAACATCAACAGTAACATGCTCAGATTCGTGTTCTTTAACATCAAAAGGAGAGACAAGACGGCTTGCTAAGAAATGGTTTTGGCGTACATTGACTTACGGAGAAAAAGTTTTACGTACTTGGATGGCTTATTCTCCATTTAAAGCATCATTATTTTGCTTTTGTTTTCGTTTATTTGAGAACGTAAATACAACGAATGGATCTAAATTTTGCTCATCTGAAGGATTTAATACTTGGTGGAAATTAAATCGTAAGGCTTCAAGCCACGAATCAAGTGCACTATACGTTCAAAATTGTTGCAAATGGAAGGAGTTGGAGAACAGACTTCAAAAAGAACAGACTTTTGACAAAAAAGAGCAATACATAGTTTGTGTAAAAGAAATAAACAAATGGCAGGAAATTCTTATCAGAATGTTTGATATTATAAGATTCCCTACCAAACAAAATTTGGTTTAACGTGGACATATAGAAAACGACACCAGCACCAATGGAGGAAACTTTTAAGAATTAATTAATTTAATTTCAAAATACGATCCTGTACTTCGTGAACATCTGTACTGTAAGGCTTAAATGTGGGGCCAAATTTCAATCACTTATATGTCACCACAATTACAAAATGATTTTTTTCCCATTTTGGGAAATAATGTTCGGCAACATATCATCGGATAAATAAAAAAGGCTAAGTGTTATTCAATTATATTCGACTGCACTCCAGATGTTTCTAATAAAATCAAATAACTCAGGTATTAAAATACGTAGTACTTTAAAATCAAGAAGTAAAAGTAATGGAATCTTTTATAAATTTCATTGAAACTAAAGCCAAAACTGCTAAAGGGATTTCAAAGATGATTTTTCAAGACAAGATTCAAGCTGATGGCCTAGGTATAAGCAACTGTAGAGGCCAAGCATATGATAATGCTGCTGTTATGGCTGGAAAGTATTCAGGAGTTCAGCTAAGAATTCAAGAAATAAACCCTAAAGCTGAATTCGTACATTGCTCAAATCATTCGTTAAGCCTAGTTTATTTACACACAGCCTCAGTTGAGGTGGAGGTTTTTTTCGGCACTTTAGAACGTTGCTAATCTTTTTTTCCCACATCAACACATCGTTGGGAAGTTCTGATAGCAGCTACAGGCAAAAGTTTAAAAAGGGTTCAAGACACGCGGTGGAGTGCAAAAGGCGATGCCGTAAATGTGAAATGGCATCATTACAAAGACATTCTCGTCACTTTGGAAAAACTAATAGAGGCAGGTTAAAGCTTAAACACTAGGGCAGATATAGTTATTTTCCTTTCTTTATTTTTTGGGTCAGTGGCAACCGGTGCTACAACCGATGTACACCTAAACACAGTCCTAAACTAATTAATTCAAAGGTTTTTTGTGAAACCCTACACTCACAATTTTAATCTAATAAATGATAAATTATATTCATAATATTTTTACACGTCGGACCTTATAGCTAGAAGGTGCCGACACTTTCTAAGATTCATTCTTGGAACAAATAACGAAACAAATCATAGAGGTGTCCTTTTTTTAAATCCGTGAATATTGGTAAATAAAAATTAGGCTAGTATAGTGTAGGACTTAGGTTAGTCTTTTGAAGAAAGGGTCATAGTTTTGAGTCGGTCTGTCCATACAGACAGCAAACTACCTCCAACTATCGTGTCACCTGACCGGTATCAATCAAGTTTAACGACCCTAAGCTAAATATGAACTAACATTACAAGTCTAGACTATATTCAGATGAATATGATGTTGTAAAGATTTATATTCATAAAAAAAAAAATAATACAATTCGACTTACATATAAGAAAAAAAAACAAATACCAATATAAAAAAATGACAAATGAAATACAGCAATAATTTAAATGTCCCCACTAAACTTAACAAACTGTAGAAGTGAGCAACATCAGTCCCAAACAAACTTGTCATTTAAATAATCTTAAACTGTATAGTAAGCTCTTTCACATAGTTTTTGTTTTCATAAGAACTTAAGTTTGTCAATTTTTAATTCTTAAAATTTATTTGAAATTTTGCTATAGAATCACATACCGTGACAAGACTATTTCTACGTTTTTATGTTAATACTTTTTTTTTATGTACACAAAAGTTTCATAATTGTATTGAGATGCGACTGTCACGATACCAATTCCTTTAAACTTATCCCTCAACGACTGCCTAGAGATGAGATTAGAATTTGCTCGAAAAGGCCTCTTCTGCAACACAAAGATGCTTTGAATGTCAGCAGTATTCCTCCACAACAACATATCATATGACATTACACTATGAAAATAGCTAAAATAAACTAATCTAGCTGTTCTACATCGGTTAACTGACGAATTTTACAATCTGAGTATGCTGCAGAAACGAAGTTTTATACATTCACTATAAGTCAGTAAATTTATAAAGCAAACATCTGGCAGTGGTGGTTTCAAGTATGGCGTTTAAGTAGGTTCAAAAAAGATATTCTCAAGATTGTTAGATATTTTTTTTAATTTTAAACTCAAGTATGCATCTTGCAGATATTTACATTGAAATTACCACGCACAATTACTTTTTTTTTATTTACATACTTTCTACAGGACTTCATACAATTTTTTTTCTGAACTGGTATATGATCACGATAGAGGCCTTTTTACTAAGTTAAGTTGCTCAAACTAAATCCACGCTATTTCTATTGTCCGTTCAACAGTGAAACCTGCAATACCAATACGGTTTTTAAAAATAATATCCTTACTATGAACCACCATGGACAGTACACTCACTAGGTAAAATTTGTTTATGTAAACTATTCTGATAATACTGAGTGAAAGTGTTGTACCAAGATATTAATATATTCGACCAAAAGTCTATTCACACACACCAAGCTAATTTGAATACAATGCGTTAGAACAACAATGCACAGCGTTAGAACATTTAAAAGCGCCATCTATTCAGAAAGTACTGTAGTTTGAGAACAGAAATTATAACAGTCTACCCGAAGTGACTTCTTCTGAAAACAGTTAGATATTAAGAATTTCTCCTTTACTGTTGTGATTATAGGCATACAAAATCAGTTAGTATTTTTTTTAAATTCGGTATATCGGCATATTACATATATATATATATATATGTTATAGCACAAGGTGTCTCTTTTTAAGTAAGTACAGTTTATTTCCATTCCATTTATTATGGCCATTTATAGTGTCAGGGTACCATTGGTACAAAGTATGTTTGTACAAGTAAGTATAACTGTCTAATAAAAGGGAAAACTGATAAAACTGTTCCAGCATAAACACTAGGTACATAAATAGCATTTCTAAAACCTGCCAGAATAGCGTTAGTGTAGTCTAAGGGAATGGCACAAATATATCAGTTATCAACGGGGTGACGTTTGGTGAGTTAAGACTTAAAATACTTTTACCGTCTGAAATTATATGTTATTTATTCTTTAAAAATATATAATTACATACAGTAATTTAAAGCATTTTGAGGATTGATTTTCAGTTACACTTTTCATAAACCAGGACACACTAAATTAATTTAGGAAATTTTCTTACTATATAGTACAAAGATATGTTATAAGAAAATTTAAAGGTATTTTTGAAGTGAAACTTCTTTATCGGGGTTGGATAAAAATTTAGTGTAACATTTTTTCGTTACGTGTCACATTTTTTCGTTACGCGCCATTCTTATCCCTACCACGCGTGATTCGAAGTATACTTTCTCCAGCGGAGTAGGGATTGGTAAATGTCTCCAATGTATTTTGCGGCCCGTTTTGAGTAGTTACATTTTTGAAATCCAGGTGGCAATTGCATCGACTTCGGACGGGTTTAAATTATTTTTTTGAAAAATAACGTCATAAAGAAGTTTCACTTCTTACGAGTGTACGCTAGTACACGCACACATTTTTATTTATTTAAACCTAATGTAAGCTCTTTTTTTTATTTATAATTGATAGTTGAAAATATAGAGAGATTCATTTGAGAAACATAACATCGATACATATTTGAGTGGCTGATGCTTATGACTAGAATCGATACACATGTCAATGTTTTAACACAAATATAAACATTTAGAAGTCGATTTGCCAAACAAAAAATTTAGTTTTCATTAAATTATTATTACTATTAAATTTTCTACGATGTGATAATACTTCACAAACAAGAAAAAAATTGTCAAAACAACTAACGATTTTAAAAATTGAAAAAACTGTCCTGGCAATATATTGAAATAATGGAAAAATGGCCCCAGATTAAAAAATTAAAGAATATATATACAACTCTATGTTCTATAACTCAACTGGGCTCAAAAGAAATAATACCTTGAAATACCACACAGCTGTTGAGAACTCATAAAGGAAGGACCATAAATAGGTAGTTATATACAATAGTAACGAGAGGAGGTAATGTTGTCCAAAGGGTAACCTGACAACCGGGTAACTTTATTTAATAAATTGAAAATAGGTTGTTGAATTTAGTTTTTGCTATGAATTTTTATTTTGTGCACTATGAATCACTTCCAAAATAAATAAGAAATCATTGCCTTATAAAAAATACTTTTCGATTATAATATTTACCGCGAAGAATTACATCACTATTACGTCAAAAATTTGTGAATAAAGTTTGCATAGTGCGGCTAAATTAAAGAGCGCTAACAATTTTAAGTTAATGAATAAACTAAAGAACATTTAAATATTTCGAAGTATATATAGCCGGACGGGCTGATGCGATCATGAGCACTGTGCGTGTTTAACAAAAATAGATTTTGTTACATTTTTATGTATAGTGACGTGTTATCAAGGCAAACGCACTTTATACAATAGTTACCAAGTTAAACATTACAGTGGTATAACCAGAAAATTGTGCTGCGACTTAAAAACACTGTAATGTTTAAATCTTTGTTGAACACTGTATTAACTCAGGCCAGTTGTCAAGAGGTGGGTAAGTTTTAGACCATAATAAATCGGTTCAAAACTAAATATTGTTCATTATGTACGTTGTTAATTTTTAACTGTATGCCCTTGATTCGTCCGCCCTTCAACTGCTTAGGTACGTCACTATACGTCATTAAGACCTAAACCCACTGAACTTACCGAACTTACAATTTTATGTATGTATTTTTTAATTATTTATATAAAGATTTTATTATTACAAATCAAGACTATGTTAGATAACCCTTGTAACCTCTAACATTGTAACACCAAACAAAATGTATACCAAAAAATATATTACAACTTTTGATGCAGATAAGTATCTAATGAATTGTAATAAAATCAAACGTTAAAATTAAATCAAAAAAATAATCTTGAAGATATGCATAATAAATAATTTTAATAAGTTATTTTAGACAAAATATACTTACAATATGTCAGTCTTGTATGAAGAAATCAACATGTAATGATAAGAGGAATCAAAATGTGAATATTCTATATTGCTTGAGTACACATGATAATGAAGTCTTATCTATTACGTCAATAAATTAGTTCCCATCACTTCAGTTTGATACAAATCTTCACAACAAAATGACAAGTCGCCGGGTAATTCTTTTACAATTTTGTTTATCACAAATTTAAATTCTATAGTTCTATTCTCAATTGTGCTTGTGGAATGTGTTTTAGTGATTATATGTGTTATTGATATAGAGAAATGTGAACTTCAGAAAATATGGTTTTAAATGCGTTTTTATCGTCATAACTTTACTTATATACTTGTAAAAGTAATTCTACTTATTTTTTTAAACCTAAAGTTATTGATAATGAGGTTAAGTATGAACAACCTTTTTGCTTTAAGTCAGTCATTGGTTTTTATTATCTCTTAATTGGAGAGTAAATTACTGTTTATGGATACTCATTAAAAAAATTACTTCAACAATTTCTTATACTTATATAAGTAATGTCAGTGACCGTTGAATGTTCTCCTCTATAAACCCTTCATTAAGTGATTGTTAATTATCATTTTACTTTGATAGTAAAGTGATTTTCATAATAAAAACAACTAAATAAAATAATTACTACAACTGGTCCTTCACGGTCATAAGTTCAAATACCTGTTATAAGTCATTTATTGTTCGATCTAACATTTACCTTTATGACATTTAAATATATCGTCATACTAATATTAGTGTCAAATAATTTAGAACTAACTAGGTTTTGTAATTCAATGAATTCGCAAAAAATGTTCTAAGGTAAGTATCCATCTATTCTGAACACAATTGCATATGTTTATTTAAGTAATATAATTGTAGCTGTTCACTTTTGATATCACTTCACTATCACCAGCCTGTAATACTCCACTGCTGGACATGGACATCTTAGAAAGCAGGTTTAATGATTCTCAATGGTGACATCAATAGTGTAACTTTCAAATCAAATCATTAGATAATTACAAAAGTATAAAACAGATAAAAGACTGTTAAAGTTTCTAAATTTTTCACTAGTGGGAAACAAAAACAAACAAAAATGATGCAAGGGAATCCTTCTAGAAATCAGGAGTTAAAAGTTTGGATCGGGATGTTGACTGATACTAGGTCTGTTGGACTCAGTTATTGATATATCAATCATGTGTAGTCTATAACATTTATATGATGGTGATAAGTGTCAATTGTTACATTGTTATAGTCTTTAAGAATTTGGAAGAATAAAAACATTTTTTAAAGGGAAAAGTAAAACCTTGGCCAGATTGATCATTAACACATTAGCTGCTGCCTGTAATACACAAGAAATATCCATTCAATACTAGCTAATGTACATTGGGGGTGTTTTCAGCACTGTAGTACCGTGAATAGTCGACAGTGCGTATACAACGCAGCTGTTGTGTTCTGTACACCAGTGCTAATAACATACACGTCGTGATTCCGACGAGCGCCCTGTTACTCACACTTTTGTGTTTCTTATGACAGTACTGATAACGCATATATGCGTTCCCTACGAGAGTGCTGAAAACACAACTGCTGTGTAGTAAATATATTCCACACGGATGCAATTCATGCACTTTAATTTTCTTATATCTTCTAAGATATTCATTTTAACATAGAGCTGTAAATAACAGTTTTGGTCTATATGAAATGCACAACATTTCTAACGTATTTCATGGCATAAAGATTAACATTATATTCATCAAAATTACTTTGAAAGTATAACACACAAATAAATTAAATCTTAAAACATAAAAATGTTTACTGCAGCTTATCCACAGAATATAGACAGCATTTTATTGATGTCTTAGAAGATATAAGAAAATTAAAATACATTAATTACACCCGTGTGTGACCGGGGCAGGTCGCCAGTTAATAATATATTTAAGACACAACAGTTATACTAATGTGTGTAAAAAGAATTTTATTTTTTAATGTCGTCAATAAATATGTTATATTATCCTACTAATATTATAAATGTGAAAGTTTGTGAGGATATATAGGAATAATAATAAGAAATATCTATTCCTTCACGCAAAAATGGCTAAATGAATTTAGATGAAATTTTACAGTAGTATAGTTAATATGTTAGAATAACACAAAGGCTGCTATTTACGGCGAAAACAGACATACCCGCTGACGGAGTCAGTGAGTGCTGACCATCATGATCATAAGGGGGTAACGTACGATCTCCCTTCAGGCAGCGAGTCTCCTGGTGTACACTCCATCATGTGACCTGCAAGCGAGAGCCCTTGCGGCTCTTTATCAGAGGCGTAAAGAGGCGTAAGGAAGCGCAGAAGTTGGGTGTAGTCCTGAGACTCGAGAAATCGAAGATCAGAAATACCAACTTCGTCAGGTCGTCGTGGAGGAGTGGAAGGAACGACTTGGGCAACCAAGCGCTGGGCACGCCGACGGACGACCCTCTCATACCGACTGACGCAGGTGATCACAGGAAAAGGATGTTTCGGAGATCACTTGTGTCTAATCCTCAAGGAGCCCACGCCTGAGTGTCACTATTGCGATGGCTGACGCTCCACACGCTGACAGAATGCCCGGCATGGGTGGAGCAGAGGCACAACCTCGTGGAGGCCATTGGAGTGGGTATTCTCTCGCTCTGTGGAACTCCACCATCTCTTTCTGCGAGCAGATTATGCTTGCAAAGGAGGTGGTGGAGCGAGACCGGGAGAGGTTTAGAACTCGGCCGGTATGCCAGGCCTGGGAACGGGTCCGGTACCGCAGAAGACTCAGGCGCCGGCGATCGTTAAAAGATCTCCATCTTTCATTAGCGCAGTCCTGGGGGTGCCAGCTGAAGCCATCTGTCACTCTAGCAGAAGGAGGCTCACCCTTTTGGAGGCAGGAAGAAAATCGGGGTTTCTATACGGGGGGTGCGGGGGGTTCATTTACAAGTCTCATAGGAGGCCTGAGGTACTTCGGGGTTCCAGGGATTTCCTTACCAGTAGTCGGGGAACCAGGTGCACCTGGTTCCCCGACTACTGGTACTTGAGACGGCGTGCGGTTTTTGGTCGGTTCGAGCACGTCATAACCACCTTTCGGTGGTATCCTTGGGGGTTTCCGCATAGAAAAAAAAAAAGTTTACACACAAGAAGACATTATAACGAGAATATTTACGTATAAACAAATTAACTGTTAATGTCTATGTGATGATTCAGGGATTATTAATATACATTTAATAAACATTTTAAATTGATTTTTTAACAATCAATGGATTTCGTCCAATGTTATGTTATTATATAAGATTTTGAAATGTTTTGTAGATATTTAATTCTGTTATAAATAACGATTTAGTAAAAATTACCTTTCACAATACTAAAGAACCGCTTCTCAGTCTTTGCAATTCAGCTAGAACCGATCTGTCGTGAGGACTATTAAACAATTTTCTAGCTCTTTCGTCTTACTTTAAAAATTTTCAGTTTAGATACAAAATGTTTTTGATTTTAAATTAGTTTATAAGAAGTATTAATTGCCTATCGTGAGTCGGTAATTAACCTAACAAAAACATACAAACCCAAATCACTTTTAAAATTTAACATAGTTCTTTATATCAAAACAAATGTCGTCAATAATGACATCAATTTCAATTTCAAAACGTTGTAAGTCAAGTGTATTGCTATGTTGTAATACGAATGCAGTCTAAAAGAGTGAAATAAAAATTAAATTAAAAATTAAAAAAAACCCCGACACAATATAACACTTCCAAAAAGTAAACAATAAATACGTGTTAGCCCTTTAGTTTTAACTAGTAAAATTTTTATCCAGATATCCTCGTCGCGTCTGGGGGTGGACCATGGTGGATCATGTTTTTTAACAGTATCAACACATTAGAGACGGCTAGTAGCTGTGTGTAATCCTAAACTAAACCTCATATTAATAACGTTCCTCCCCGACGCCACAAGGATACCTGGATATTTTTTTTACTAATTTAAACTATAAGGACTAACATGTATTTATTGTTTATTTTTCCAAAGTGTTACATTGTGTCGGGGGTTTCTTTATTTTTTTTATTGTTTTATAAGAGTTTACACAGCTTTTTAAGTACTCTCAAACTTTATTTACGTAATTGAAGATAAAGTTATCTTAATGATTTTGTCACACTTATCGAAATTTTCTACTACATCAGTTTTATTGTTGGTTCTCTTGCATCATACAAATATTGTCTGTCATAAATGAGATAAGGAAGTAGGTATACGTTTTAATAGTAACAAGTCGTCTTGGAAATTTAAATAAAGAACCAAGCAAATTTTTATTTAACTATTACCATAGTTTGTTCATTATATCGTTATATTATATCTTTATACCTACCTACGCTATTTTCGTTTGAGTTGTCCGTTCGGTTCCATTGCAAAATATTTGTTTATTTTTCTTAGGGTCAACCTTCTTCCCTAAAAAAAAATCATGAAAAAAGTAAAATTCAAAAGCAAGAAATGTATCTTATACAGATAAGTTAACCTTATAAAATGTACTTCATGCATTTTTTACAAAATCTTGGAGGAATACGTATGAAAAAATACTTTGACGAAATTGTAACATATCTAAAATTAGTAATAATAAACTATAGAGCCTTACAGCGCGCTGGCACTCACTTTATGGTTTTTTTTTTCAATTATGTATAATATAGTTCAATATTCATTTTAAATAACCATAGAAATTAACCATCAATATTATACATGAAAACAGCAAATTTATCAAGTTTAGATGGACAAGCAGCTGAAGTACACCACAATAACGTTTTAAAATCTATAATAACATTAGTAGTTACCCCCACTTAGCAAGAAATCCATCAAATTAAGTCGTTGGAGATTTTAACCTGCGTTTCCTTTTTTTCGACAAAAACGAAATACATATGTAATAGTGATTAGACACTAGACTAGATAATAAACTTTTCATTTATTACTTTTTAATAGTAATAAATTTGTCATATGTCTGTATACATCTTTGTATCGAATGTTTGTTACTGTAATAATATATTCTAATTAAAAGGGAAACATCTCGCAATGATTCAAAATAAATCGGTTTAAACTTCAGACTCACCTATATTGCCACTATCATTAATTTTTATTGACGTAAAGATGGTTTTGACTTGAAAATGACACAATCCTCATAAGAATTACACGAAAATAAAACCGAACGAATTACCCAGCGATCTAGCGTTGGTATAAAACTGAGGATATCATACGTATATTAGTTATATATGTATTGAGATATCTTTACGTATGTAGTTATAGTAAAAAGGGTCATCATCTTGTTTAACCACCGTTCAACTATACTTACCGTTAGTATTTACCGTCACATATCTTGAATATAAATGCCACTAATGACATTGAACTATTTGTTTACTGAAGCTGTGTTACTCGAAAAATACATTTTTTTTAAGAGCCTGCCAAAGTGACTACTCTGCCTGATTGAAAGCATCTATGCATGCTTGCACGCATGCATTCAAGAATTATGGTCACCATACTCATGGTGACCCACACTATAGTGGATTAGTTCTTTTTTCTAGCGCTTAGGGGCATAAAAAGGATTACAGAAATCGTGGCAGTGTAAAGCTTACACACTTACTACGATTATTGTCACCCCTGCATCTATGGACATCCGGTCTCGCACTCACTAACGAAACACGATAGCCCGGATGTTGTCGCTTTAGTTTGGTCTTCTGTGAGGGCTTATTACTGGTCCAGTTGAGCCGGCTCGTTCGTGCTGAAATCAGCGTAACTCTACTATTGATACTACTACATGCAAATTAATTATTATAGTCAAAATAAAAATAGAAGAAATTTAAAATTAAGAATTAAATATTTCAGTAATAAAATAATTTAAAATCATTTATATAATTTATATTAGTTCATAAACTGTTTCGTTAATCTAGCGGTTAGCGTATGCGATTTCGCATCAAGTGGTCTCGAGTTCGATTCTTGGGTCGGGCCACATATATCCCATTGGTCGATTCTTAATATTAACCTGGAGTATGGAAGTTTGGCGGTGTTCACACCGATGCTTCAGAGAGCACGTAAAACCGTTGACCCCGGTTAAACATTTATTGTAACTGTTATTAGGCAGCCAGTGCTCTCAAATATACTGACAACTAGTTCAAACTTTGAATTCAGTCCGCCCTCCAGATCGTGGCAATCCGAAACCATTCGCTCCGTGGAAATCTGATATTCAGGTAAAACCGGTTGAACCGATGGAAGACCCCAAAATAATCTTGGTAGAATAAAGGGTAAGAAGAAGATACGTCATACCACATATATGCGCTCATTTCTGTCCGTCCGGTAGGCAGAGACTATTGGGGTGTTGTTTTAGTCTTAGGTGAGGCTAAGTATTTTTATTGGTTTTTTTATTAATTACGATATTTTGACAACTTTAAAAATCATTGGCATTTTTAGCAAAAACGGGAACGGAGGCTTTATTGTACGATGCGTAGTGATATTACCAGATTCAACTTTTGTTTAAGGTATATAACAAACTAACCGACTCGTGCAACTTCATCTTCATCTCTTATTTAAGGTATACAATAACCTTTCAAGAGGCGGCGCGCCTGGCCACCACGGGTGTCTCTCTGGTGGTCGGGCGAATTGAGGCGCTGGGTTTGCGGGTGGCCCTGGACAAGACGGAGGCCCTTTTGTTCCATGGGCCCCGCCGTGGTCCACCCTCCGGCGCCTCCATCGTGGTCAATTCGGTCCTCGTACCGGTTCAGGCCCAGATGAAGTATCTGGGCCTGATCCTCGACGACAGGTGGCTCTTCGACGAGCACTTCCGACAGCTTTCTCCAAAGCTGGTCAGCGCTGCTTCTGCCCTTGGGCGACTTTTGCCCAATCTGGGTGGAGCTAGCGTCGCGACGAGACAGCTGTACACGGGGGTTGTCCGGTCAATGGCGCTGTATGGTGCACCGGTGTGGGCGGCGGCTCTGACCGCCCAGAATAGGGCTCGCCTCTGGCGCCCTCAGAGGATATTGGCGGTTAGAGCCATACGCAGTTACCGCACCGTATCGACGGAGGCGGCGTGCGCCTTAGCCAGAACTCCCCCGTGGGATTTGGAGGCGGAAGTGCTCGCCGAAGTTAGCGGCATACGGCCCCCGCCTGAAGAGATACGCGAGTGGCGAGCGGCCGCCCGTCGAGCCACAATGGCTCGTTGGTCGTCCCGGCTGGAGGCTCCATGCTGGTTTTGCCGCCGTGGAGGCTCTCCAGCCGGTCATCGCTGAGTGGGCAGGGCGGCAGCACGGTACCCTTTCCTTCCGACTGACGCAGGTCCTTTCCGGGCACGGTTGCTTCGGGAAGTATCTGTACTCGGTCGCCAGGAGGGAATTGAGTCCCGCCTGTCACCACTGCGTCTGCAGTGAGGACTCGGCTCGGCACACGCTAGCGGTTTGTTCCGCTTGGGCGGTGCAGCGTGGGGTCCTCACTGCAGTTATTGGAGGAGATCTCGCTACCGGCCGTCATACGCTCCATGGCCGGTAGCGACAGTTGTTTTACCGCGGTCGCAACCTTCTGCGAAGATATAATTTCGCGGAAGGAGGCGACGGAGAAGGCCCGGGAGGACGATATCCACTCGGACCCAATTCGCCGCCGGCGAGCCGGGTGGCGGAGGCGCGCATACCAGCGCCTCATGCCGCCTTGAGTGTGGCCGCGGATGGACGGGACGGGTTTCCCCCTCCATCCGCTATAGTGGCCTGCCGCGAGGAGGTGACGTGTGCGTGTGCCGGACGTCGCCTAAATAGAGAGTTTATCCGCAGATGGCACCCGCGAAAGCAGGCAGGCGCTAGGAGGGATTAGGATGTCGTAATAACAGCTGTTCCCGGATCCCTCCTCCCTCAGGCGCAGAGTGGCACACCGTGTGGTTTTAGTCGGTCCGAGTCCGACACACCGCCCCGCCGTAAACCCCGGTGGGGTGACGGCCCGTGGGGGTTTCCAAACGTTAAAAAAAAAAAAAGTACAATAACCTAACTGAACCGCGTAACTTCGTCTTCGTCTCTTATTGGTCGCAGAGTGATGTTTAGTTACACGCTGGTTACGGTTTCCTCAGAATATAGTACCAAATCTTAAAATTGAC
Organism: Hypercompe scribonia; assembly: GCA_949316085.1. Lineage (NCBI taxonomy): Eukaryota > Metazoa > Arthropoda > Insecta > Lepidoptera > Erebidae > Hypercompe > Hypercompe scribonia. The sequence goes on along the minus strand of OX438977.1, from coordinate 11,707,083 downwards.
GAGACTAGACCATAATATGCTATCAGAAGAATGTTTGTTTTCACTTTTTTTGAGAGACTAAAGAGCAAAGACAGAGATGCACATTTTTCTGCATGTAACTTCCGATTGTGGTGTCCATGTTAATTGGTTGTTTTGTTCATTGGTTGCTTTGCCAGTGTAGTTAATATTATAATTAAGTTTTTATTGTAAATACGTTAAAAGAAATATAGTACATTAATTTTGTCTATATTTATGAAAAGGTTATTTGTATTCATCCAATTTATCAAGCGTATTATTTACATCATTCTCAGGGTTTGGGATCTCGTCATTTAATCATAGCAGTATTGTTATCTGTGAACAGCATCATCAGCTGTTTTATAAATCGTGGGAGATCGTTAACGTATACAAGAGAGGAAGTGGTCCAAAAATGCTTTCTTGGGAGACACCATATTTTATAGCTTAATTTAAAGTGCTCTTAAAATAGAATATTAATTTAAATGTTTTACTTCAAGCGCGTTTTAAAATTTAATTTTAGAGACGACACTAAAATTTCATGAGAAACTATAAACACAGCCCAGTCTAGTTTTATCCATCTGTATGATCAGGCGAGAAGCGGTTATCATAGCAAGAGCGGATACATTGAATACCACGAACAATTTAACTAAATTGTAGGCATTATTTGACACAGCTCACGTCCAACGCTTTACAATATACCTTATAGTAAGCGATAAATCAACGATGCATACCTACTTCTCTTGCTTTTTGTCACTTTATCTAATCAAATTACATCTAAATTAGTTTATCACTAGGGTTTATTTATCAACTGGCTGTCAATAATAAAACATCAAAGTTTAATAAATTTGTGAAAAATCCAAAAAAAGATCATAAACAAAACAAATGTGAATGGTATAGTGAACAGTTTACAAAATTTAAGCAAAAACAGCAACACAACAGCTAAGTAAATAAGTTTATCGTTTTAGAAAATCGAATCGTAGAAATTAAGTTCCAAAGATAGTTGCAATTTTAAAAGCAAGCTATTAAAGTCTTTAGTTTGTGTGTTTTATAAAAAGATGCTGGATACTTTCTTAAGATCAATTTGCGTCTCTCCGCGCTTACTACTATTTAAAATAAAGCTTGTAGAATAGTTCCCTCAAGTCCATCTATAAGCAAAAACAGAATAGAAAAATATAATTGTCGTGGCTAATTATTTAGCGAAGAGTTAAAATTAAAAAGTATTTATTAGATATTAGTATTGATAATAATGTTTAGAATATTTCAGAGATCTGACATACAAGTTTATCTAGTCCTAAATTAAACAACTTGTATAGTGTGGGCCAAAAATCTGTTTACATTTGAATCTAACATCCCACGCAAAGAAATGCCGCGCGGGCGCAGGGAGGGGTCTGACTACTAGCTCGTTTCTCGCAAATTTTGTCGCAATAAATAGCCTCATGGGGCCACAGCGCGCTTACTACGTGCAGCAAGTTTCCACTTCTGTTCGACGTAATCCAGGTTTATCGACACGCAGGCTTTTGGCTGAATTAGGTTATCTCGCACATCATTACGCCGTATTTTGATATTACATTTGAAATTACAGCCATATGAAATCTAGATAGGAACTAAAGCCTAATGATTTTAAATTTGCACAAGTCATGTGCCGAAACAATGTTAGAACTATTCAGTAATTTTGACATCTTATTTTCTGACGAAACCCATTTTCACCTCAACAGGCATGTAAACAAACAGAATTGCAGGTATTGGAGCAGTGAAAGTCCCAAAGCTAAACACGAGAGGCTACTTTATTCTCCCAAGGTACCCATATGGGTTACAATTTCAGCAAAAGGAATCGTTGGACCTACTTTTTCGAATATTTTCGCGGCCATTTAATTACTGTTAGTTCTGCTGAATACGTGAAAATGTTACGGGAGTTCTTGGGGCTGGTGCTATTGGAATTTGCTGGCTGCAATCGTAGCACATGGTTTCAACCAGATGAAGCCACTTGTCACACATCCAATGAGTCCCTGCCAGTGGTCAAAGACATGTTTCCGGGAAAACTGATTTCCAGACGAGGTGACATTCCATGGCCACCCAGAAGTCCATATCTGTCCCCAGTAGACTTCTTTTATGGGGTTATATGAATCGTGTCTACATCAAAAAACCAAATACATTACGACAACTAATAGAAAAATCAGCGAAGAAATGTCGGCGATCTCGCGATCTCTTCACCGACGAGTATTCGCAAATTTCGGTGCTCGCTTAGAAGAATGCAAACGTCGAAACGGTGGTCATTTAGATGATGTAATTTTTAAAGAATAAATGCCAATTAATTAACTTTCTTGTATATATACAATTTTTATAATATATCAAATAGTTTTTGCTACGATTTTTTCGAATGTTAACCAATTCGTGGCCGACCCTGTACTATGGGTGCTAGACAACTGATATAAATACATATGTATATTCCTATCATACAAATATTTGATCCGATCCAAAAATCGAGACCTCAAACAAAAAAAGAAATTAACACAAATAAGATCTCGATCTGTCGCCTTTTCAATAGTTCAGGTTTTATTCAAATATTTTAACTTAAAATACTACGATCTTATCAAATTCCTGCACGAGTTTATAAAAGTTAACGTTAAGATGTAAACTTCAATAATGCTTGAAATTACCGGTTTGGTTTAAAATCACTCCTATCCTCCTATGGTCTTAAGCCCGTATTTTAAAAGTTGTCTCAGTCGTGAATTTAGTTTTAAAACTGATTTTAAGTAGAGATTTTATTATTGAACTTCACTTAAAACGAGATTCACTGATCCATACTCAAGTGAGTGATATTTATTACAGAACGATGTTTATATCGAAATATTCACTTATGGTCCAAGAGCCCGTGAGTGCCAGACCTTCGTCATTTTATAAAAGCTGAAAGTTCTTCTATGTGTGTCCCTAGTACAGGTAAGAATGATCACCAAACATGAAGCTGAGGCAGCGGTGGCTTTGGCAGATAACAGGCAACAAAGGTATGTAAAATTCCATCTCAAATTCGTCATAATATAAAACTTGATTTTTTTATATTTGATTCATAATAATATCAAAACTCGCGTTGCTCATTGCCAGACAGTTAGTATGGTTCCAACCCTCTGCCGGACACCCCTAAACTATTATAATTTATAATTATACTTACGTTATATTATAAAACCTAAATTTAATATATAATTTTTTGGGAGCCTATTATACTATGTTTATATAGTAGCCGGACAGTTACGAAGGTTCTATCATCTTGCCAGACGCATTCAAAGTGAGCAATAATCGGGAGAGCAAGGAGCGAATACAGTAACTAAACGTTATATTATAAAACCTAAGTTTCATATATAATTTTTTGGGAGCCTATTAAACTATGTTTACATAGTAGCCGGACAGTTTCGAAGGTTCTATCATCTTGCCAGACGCATTCAAAGTGAGCAGTAATCGGGAGAGCAAGGAGCGAATACAGTAACTAAACGTTATATTATAAAACCTAAGTTTCATATATAATTTTTTGGGAGCCTATTAAACTATGTTTACATAGTAGCCGGACAGTTTCGAAGGTTCTATCATCTTGCCAGGCGCATTCAAAGTGATACTAACTGTCTGGCAATGAGCAACGCGAGTTTTGATATTATTATGAATCAAATATAAAAAAAACAAGTTTTATATTATGACGAATTTGAGATGGAATTTTACATACCTTTGTTGCCTGTTATTTGCCAAAGCCACCGCTGCCTCAGCTTCATGTTTGGGGATCATTCTTACCTGTACTAGGGACACACATAGAAGAACTTTCAGCTTTTATAAAATGACGAAGGTCTGGCACTCACGGGCTCTTGCTCTATTAGATATAGATTTTGACAGATGTGATCTCTATTTACATGACACAAACTGAAGCTAGTCTCAAGCGGTAATTTTTGAGTTGTTTTAGGAGAAATGAAAGTACTTTACGATGATTTGTTTCAGAATAATTACAAATGACTTACTTTAATCACTTTATTTACGAAAGAATTACTTAAGATACATATTTTAATCCACTTTAATTAATCTTAATTGATATTTACATCGCTTAAATATACGTTTAAGTATTTATTTCATTTAAAATCATGACAACCTTGTGGTTTATGGCAAACGTTATTATTTAATATAAAAACAAAAATGTAGTTTGACAATTCAACATGAGGAGATTAACAATTTGAACGTTCCACTATAGTTAATAGCTAGTCATTTTTATTTTAATATTATATTTAATTTTGTTGTATTTAACTTTCGACAATCTGGTTCTTATTAATGTGTTTAAATTGCTATACTAGCCAATAGTGTATTTTATATAAACTCATGGAAATTATGTTTCAAAATTATTTATTATAATTTAATTTCCTGCGTGATACGGAATAATAATGCAAATAAGGCGAAAACGTAATTAAGAAATGACTGTAAGTTAAAATCAATTATTAAGACAACTTTCACCTGAGTAACACCTAAAACACTTTCTATAATAAGATTGACGTTTCAGTATTGATATGAACTTAAAACTAGTTTCAGGTAATCAGAGTTCAACGGATACTTGAGACGCTTTTTAAAATACGAGCCTTGATGTTATTTCTTAATTACAATTCTCAGAGATAAGGGTTGTGTATAGTTGTTCTTTTGGACTCCACCCTCTTGTGCTCTAGAAAAGTCGAAATAAAACTATTTATGTAATTTTCGTTGTTAAGTACTTAATGAAAGTTTCAGAAATCGGTGAAATAACTAAAAATGTTTTAGAATGACAGGTAGTTTTCTGAATTTACTAACACTGGCGGTATCGTAATTTCTTTAGTTTATTTAAACGTCGCGATTGTGTTTTATTTCAATAATGTAGTAATCAAAATAGTTCAGTTGCTTTTGCTCATACAATATGTGTTAGAAATGAATTGTTAAATAGGACTGAAGTTTTAGAAGAACAAGTGAGTAGTAGTTGCGAACGTTTTATTCGTTATCAGTTACTCAGCGAAGCGTGTCAAGCACTATAACCAAAGGCATTGTTCGACAAATATTGTTTGTTTTAGATATCTAGTCTAGATTAAGTAGCTGTGCATAATTACTAAAAACGATGCAGTGAGGAAGACATTGATGTCGATTACCTCTACAGTTAATCACCATCAGCGTCTTCCTCTACCTTAAAGTATGCCTATCTATGTGCAACTTCAAGTGGACAACTGAGTTCAGAATTATATTCCAAATTAACCTTTATCAATGGACTTTTCGTTGAAAACCCTTTTTGTCCGTACTCGGTTTTACAAGTAATACTTCACCGAGGAACGATTTGTCGAAAAAATCGTTGTAAGTTACACTATAAAATCCTTCATCTATGATCGCGTTTACATTGGTAACTTATTGCATGTAAGAGTACAGCTGTCACCGTACACAAATTTTTTTTACTTATTATGTAAACTTTTAATGCCTAATCCCGCATCCAGCCTTTGCTAGTAATTTTAAAGTAGGTAATTTAATGAGCTAATTTTAAAATTAAAGTACACACGACATTAGTAAAAAGTTAAAAGCAAATAAAGAACACCAACTAATAATTACCGTGTGTTTGCCAGAAAAATGAGTGTAATGAGAAGATTGTAGTAGTTAATTTCTTTATATAAAAAGCAACTAAAGTTAAGTTTAGTTTATAATTCTGAATTAACCTTTTTATTTGTTCTCAGGGGGCTGGTTATTTAAAAAGAGCCGACACAGACCGGTTACATGAAATATTCTTAAAGTACGCAACTGCTGAGAAGAACGGAGAGAAATGCATCACTAGTGAAGATTTTGTTCGAAAGTTCCTAGGATTATTTAAAGAAGGTAAGTTTTCTAAACCAGACTGTTTACTTTGGTGTTTGTAATTTCGAGCTTGAAATTTTTAAATGATTCATCATCATTATGCGTGTAGACGTCGTGATCAACAAGTGGAAGAATGATAAATAACACAAAGTTTGATAAGAATTCTACAAAATGATAATCATTATCGTCGCCATTTATGGTTAGTTTATTGTCAGTAGTGTTTACGCTTACTGCTCCGCTCCTGAGGATCGTAGAATTATGGTATATAGCCTATAGTATTTCTTTACGAGTCTTGTATCTAATATAAAATAATTATGCTGATTTTATTGATATTTACAGCATTAACAAATAATCGAATATAACAGTAAATCGTTAGCTCACATGTGTATTTAGATAAAGAGTAAAAAATACAAGTTGTTTATCTATGGATTAGGTAATCTCTTGATAAGACACCACACTTCCTACCAGCAACTGGAACCACGTTCATGACACTCCACTTACAAAAAGTACTAGACGTCACTTACATAATTTACGAAGATAACATCGCTGCGTAATAACAAAGCCTTGTCATTGAGAACTTAATATAGTTGAAGTCTTATCGCACCGTTCTTCTCTTCGAGTTGTAAAAGATACCATTCTTAACTATAAAACGTTCTATGCTGAGCTCTTCACTACAAGTAATACCTTTTTTTTTACTAGTGACATGTCACATAATTTTAAAAAAAGATTTTTCTGGTTGATATGAATTTGACAGAAACTTTATTTATTAATTGACAAATGGCTAAAAAAGATTCAAGAATATTTAAATTTTTTAAGAACAATGAGAATAGGAATATTATCTGAATATTATCGTTAAATTTGGCATGTTTATAATTTAAGAGGTGTAAGTAGGTGGAGTCAGATATTTATCAGACATAAATCATTAAATTTAAGTAAAATCTAAATTAATTTTTCCTATCATTGAAACCGCCGAAAAGTTTACTGAGTTATTTATTAATGATTGACTCATTGAACGTGAATAAAAAAATCAGCCTAGATTAGGCCCCACGTTAAATTTAAAACAACTATGATTAGTTTAAGTATTTCGTCAGATACCATCACAAATGACCATAATCACACAAAGACCTCAGTCATTAGTCTTATAATGAGAGCTTCTGTAGAGATGTAATGATCTGTGGGCCACAAAGATTTTAACAAAACATTCGGTCCTCATTGTTGTTTTATTATTGTATGTTACCTATGTATTGATTATTTATATAAGTAACATCACAGATTACCAATTTTTACGAAATGTTTATAGAATTTAAGAAATGAAAACAGGTTACATATCTATTTTGCGCCCTCCGTTCCTCCGTGCCTGTCCCTAAAAGTGGCCAGAGCAAGACCTTTTCAAATTAGAAATATGAGTGCTTCTACACAAATTACCCGCGTAAAAGCAGAATTCCTATTTTTTAGCCAAAAATGTGGTGTCACCTTCGCCAATTGACCGAGTCCGCCGTGTTGACCGCGTTTATAATAAATAAGATATAATAGGTACTTCTACTAAACTCTTATTTCCAACTCTTATGTAGTAATCACGACAGAAAGCTTCGGTCCTCTAAGAATCTTCTCCTTCGTTACCCCTCCCATACATCTGAGTTTGTTGGCTCATCTTTCTTTGTGCAGTCCGTTCTTCTCTGGAATGAGCTTCCCCTCGAAGTCAGGATGGCTAGCAACGCTTTTACTTTTAAGAAAAAAGTGAAGCAGTATTTACTGAAACAGCTGGTAGAATCAACCAATACATGATTATCATTTTATACTTGTTATGATATTTATTTGTGTATATATGTATATAGACTTACATCAACTTAAGTATGTATATGTATGTATTTATGTATTTGTATTAATTTTAGTATATGAAAGTTTGTATATGTCTACTTCTTCTTTTCAACATCTGAAACGAACCTACTTCCTATTTTCTCTGCATCACCCAAAGGTTGACTGGTAGAGAATGCCTTAGGCGTTAAGTCCGCCTATATACATAAAGTGCATGATGTATAAATAAATAAATAAATAAATAAAGATAATGGAATATGTGCGGTTTCGCAGGTTGTCATATGAATATCTCAATTTGTTATTGTATAAGCTATGTACGCTCTATAAATTATGAAGAAGAAACCTAATTAACTTTTTATGATTCTAATTGAAGTCTTTATTAGTCTTATTTTTTTCTATATTAAAAACCTGCCAAAGTCACTCTGCTCTGCCTGATGGAAAGCATAAATAGAATCCAAAAATTATGGTCACCATACTCATTGCAAATGCAAGCAATACAGTATGGTGACCAACACTATGGCGGCCTAGTGAAATGCTTTTTCACGTCCCGCTTGAGTAAATAAAAGGCATGACAGTCTTTGTGGCAGTGTAAGGCTCACACAGTGACCACTATAACTATCACCGCTGCATCAATGGGAAAATGGTATAATGTCCATATAAGCAGTGAAAACTAAAACTTTTGGCATGTTACGTTTAGTCATCATCATCATCAGTTTGGATTATTAAGAAATATCAATTTCTTAATAATCCAAAGAAAATGATTTTATAAACATGTCTTAAAGCTTACATCTGTAATTTCCAGATGACTACAACAAGCAATCCGTGGAGCTCATCGCGGGCATTGTGGACATGGACAAAGATGGGTTCATCTCGTTCTCCGAGTTCCAGGCCTTCGAGGGGTTGCTGTGCGTTCCGGACGCACTGTACAAGACCGCCTTCCAACTCTTTGATACAAACGGCAATGGACTTGTTGCTTTTGGTAAGTTTTCCATAACCAGACATCTATCATAGACCATTAAATTCAATGATAATATTTAAAACTTCGAACGTTGCCTCTATTCGATATAAAGGTAAATTGCCCATAATGTAAAATGTAGCATAATATAGTTACCTAAAAAATTTAAAACTCAAAAATTAATAAATACTTTACAATTTTAAATTACAAATGAAAACACCTATTTTTCTAAGAAGAAATAGGTTTCGATTTAGGCGTTATTATATAATAAAAATTGTTGTAATTTTTACTATTTTTTTATTTTCACTATAATAACGTAAAATGCCATGAGTTTTGTTCCTTAAGTTTTGTTACAAAAAAATCTACTGTATACTTTTAAAAGTCCGAAGTTTAATCCCTACAGGCAACTGTAGGGATTAAACTAAATAAGTGTACTTAGCCGTTAGGTATGCTATGCTCGTACTTTAATATAAGTGTTGCAAATTAACTAGTTTATTTCACCATTTTCCAGACGAATTCGCGGAAGTTATGCGTAAAACTGCATTGCACCAAAAACTGCCATTCAATATGGAGAGCACCTTCGTCCGTCTGTACTTCGGCAAAGACAAGAAGCGTCTTGTAACATATCCAGAATTCAGTCAGTTCCTTCACGACTTCCACGAGGAGTATGGACTAGAAGCCTTTAAAAGATGTGACAAAGATGGAACTGGATTTATCAGTGCGGGCGATTTCAGAGATATTATGTTGTCGGTCAAGAAACATCTATTAACGAAGGAATTAATGACAAAAGTACTCAATGTAAGTTCCTTTATTTTACTGACGTATAGCTAGAAAGGCACAATGCACCTAATTGGTTCAAGCAATTAAAAATATTTTGCAAAAAGAAAAACTAACTATATTGTACCTATAGTTTATGTACAATATATCAAAAGAAACAAATTGGATTGGATTTTCAAATGAAATTAAAGTACATTTATAAATATAACTGTAACAGACTGCAATATAAGTTAGACTGTTAATAATTAGCTTGTTAACATAATATACTAAAATTGTGTGTATTTATTTTTTGCCTAGGCTTCGGGTTTCCAAGGCGAACGTAAGATCAGCTTTCCTTACTACATGGCTTTTAATTCCTTACTAAATAACATGGAACTGATTAAACGAGTATACCTTAACGCGACGAACGGGCACCGAACCCACGAAGTAACGAAGGAAGAGTTTCTGCATTCAGCGCAGATGATGTCACAAATCACACCACTTGAAGTTGACATTCTGTTTGCTTTATGTGACACAATTCACCATACGAATGGGTGAGTAAACGTACTGGTTTATTTTATAAGTCAAGAATACTAAATTGCGACAAACTCCTTGCCAAATACAAAAGAAATATTAACCATGATATATTTGTAAATTTTTATACGAATAATCATAAAATAGCTGACCAGCACAACCTAGTCTGCGTCTCATATTGCCAGTAACAAAAACAAAGGTTACAGTGAGTGCACCTTTAAAGATAGACTCATGCTGTCCCGGACTTTCTAAAGGGGAATAATTCTTCCTTCTAAAGGGGAATAATTCTTTCTTACATTATTTTTAAGAAACATTAACCTTTTATGTAGTGCACGCAATGGAAGCTCTCAAAAAGAATTCCCCCAGTAGCGTGATGATGGTATACAGCTCATAGGCTTACTCGATAACTGGACTAACTAACATTGTAAGAATTTTTCAAATTGGATTCGTAGTTCCTAAAATTATCGCTTCAAACAAACAAAAAAAAAACAAAATATCTCTGCAGTTTTATAATATTAGCATAGATGAATGATGAATGGATCATGGAAAATACAATTTAAGAGAGCAAGCATCAAAAATTGTGACAGTTTCCTTTAGTTTTCGACAGTGACAAAACAATTCGGACTCATTTATAACAAAAAAGAATTCATGCGCAGTGGCAAATCAGAAAAAGAGTAATTTCTGACTCTCTGTATCCTTTAAGAAAAATTACATGATCGAAATGAATCAAACTTGCTGTGAGCATGACAACAAAAAGTTAATGTTCAAAAGTAGCGAAGCGAAAGCGATTTTTTTATGTGCAAGATGTATCGACTAGACAGAATAGAAAAAAAGAAGTAATTTGTAAATGAGGGGAGCTTACAAATAACTCCTTAATACTGGTAAAGTTTAGTAGTAGTATTAGTCATAGGCAATGAAGGAATATTAAAGAGGGACTAATATATATCGACACGGAAAGGTAAGCCCCAAATAAGAAAACTAGTATAGAATAATATAATTTGTATATAAATGATGAATGATGCAACATATGATGTTGACAGAAGTGTATCAGGCAAAAATAATTTGTAAAATGAAACATTTTTTGTGCCAAGATTTGTACCACACTATTGTACTCGACTTCTTGGCATACGTAGTTTTTTTTATATTAGTCATAGTTTCATTGCACTAGCAACGTGCATTGACCTCAGATATTACTCAATGTCAAACTGTAAATAAAAAAAAGTAAATATAACGCAGTTGCTGACAGTTATCACGTTACATGCCAAACACGTGTTTGTTTTGTAGGTAGTAGATAAAAAAGTGAATTATCTGGTTAGATCCAGATATTTTTATTTTTTAGTTTTCATATTCTTCTCGGTGTAAGAATTTACTCGATAAGATCACGACTGCATTGTGACAATTTGATGTGATAATATTATAAATTACATATGATTGTTAGCGATTACAAACTCCAACGCGTACTTTAAACTTGATAGCGGCACTTTAAAAGTATCGTCTCGCCGCGTGTAACTTTCTTTATCTTTTGGGACTTATTACACGAACAAAGTAACTTAAGTTATTGTTATGTTATATTCAAACCGTCATTTTTTAATGATATAGGTGGCAAACGAGCAGGTAACAGTCAATGAATGCCGAGTGACTGCCACCATCCGGAGCACAAGAGACGCATTTCCACTCGGCTCTGAGCGCTCCACTCCACCCACAAGTAGAACGTTCGTAACGTCTCTGATTAGTTCATTCACTTGATGAAAACAAAGAATTGCTGAACAATGTCGTTCGGTGTGGCTGTTATAGATATATCACTTCGATCGATTCGACATTGTTGAGTACCGTAGTATGGCTCTCTCATTTTTTATTATGTAGTAAATTATTATAAATATTACGTTGTTCACAAACATTTTTACCGACCTGTTAAAATATCTGAAAAAAAAAAATTACCATTATTTTGTCAGTTATAACCTTGAGTCAGTGAGTTGTAACCTTTGTCATTTACGGTTGCCATTTTTGGTCATTCTTGATGACAAAGCAAAAAAAGAAAATTGAACTGTCTTAATAACTTCTTGAAGTAACGATTTTTTATTATTTCTAAGCTATTTTTTTGCAACATTAATTTAATGATTGATTGAAGATCATATTTTTTAATAGTTACGAAGGAAGCCTTCCAGTGCGTCTAAATCTTTTTTTTTTAAGAGGCACATTTATCTATCTTTTTTCCTTCGAAACCTGTCAAGCCAATTCAACAAAACACTAACTGAAAAACACATACACAGACATTACTCGTATTTGTAATTAGTTACAGCCCGCTGCCGCAATAATCTTTGCTCCCGTCCTTTATTCGGGGTTTACACTATTCTACATTTCTTATAATCCATTCAAAAGACAAACACATACTCCTTAAAGCTTAAACAATGTCATGTGGACATTGTGACTGGGAAAGCTTAGGTAGCCTTCCTCCTTACTTATTCTTGATTTCTTTCATTTTCAGTCGAATCATCTATAAAGATCTAATTTCAATCACACCAGAGCAATACTTCAAGCACGTCAAACGCTACGTCACAGAAATTAAAGCAGTCTCCGTGAGTAATCCATTTCTTTAACACGCGTAATAACAGTAGTCCTCGACTAAGGCATTTGCAGGAGCAGCCTAAGTGTTGTATGTTTAGTGTATTTTAGACAGTATATGCAAATAGACGGAATACAATAAGGCGGTTCGCATCTTTCACATATTTAAGGTAAAAAATCTAGGAATCATTAAAAGTGTATGCATATTCTTTTGAGATTGTTTAGAAACATTTATAACCAATTCCAAATATTTAAATATAATCTATAGTTTCTAAAATTTTATAAACAAATCGTAAAATCAATCACAACATGCAATATAATTGGAACATAAAAATAAATGTTCTTTTGAATCAATGAATCTTTTGTTAAAAATGTTACTGTAAATTCTTGGATAATTATAAATGTCATTTGTAATAATAATGATTGATTTACTACTAAAACGTAAATAGTGTATGTGAGTTTATGTTTGTAAACCTTTGTGTAGTCATATTATCTTATCTATATATATAAAAATTAGTGTTTGTCTGTCTGTCTGTCTATATGTCCTTTATAGAATCGTAAACTATGCATTTGATCATGTGATTATCTTTAGCAAGTTTGTTATGCATGAGCCCACGAAGGTTTCTGAGTTGGTATGAATTTTTTTTTATGTCTTTCCTTCAAATTTATTTTAGTTGGTGGTGTAGACGCACGCATTATACAGCTAGTGTATTATATTTAGGAGTTAGCAGCAAAATTCAGCCGCAAGACAATCTTGATAAGTTTTCAGTGTCGTACGCTTTAGATTTAAGTCAATTAAGCTCTGTAAGCCGATGTTTTGTAGAAGGCAGAGAGGAGAACTCGGCACAAATGTGACACATTCTTTTTTACCTACCAAGGTTACGAACTGTGATAACTGTAACATATAATATATTTTTCGTGTATATACGAAAAACATGCACTAGAGTGGTTGAATGAAAGTGTGACTACACTTAATCTACCTCAAGCGAAAACGTATGTTGAATTACACTTTACAGTGTTTGTACGCCAAAGCTGTTAATTTTACGAAATAGTTGTAGTGTCATAAATTGTTAAAATTTTCACGTGTGTAATTTTGTAAATATATGTTTCATTGTAAAATGAATCACAAAAAAGATATCGCCAAGAAAACACTATAATGCGCCATTTTTGACAATATGGTGGCGCGTGTATAAAATTATCAATTTTCAAAACTCACGGAAAAATTTCCGGGTAAAACTATCAGATGACAGGACTACTACTTAAAAACAACGTTTTAGCAAATGTGTCTGACGCAAAATTTCCGTAGTACACTGGCCGCAAGACGACAAAGTTTTATGAGTAACCTTTAATAAAATATATGTCATATGTCCAAGACCGAATGTAACATGAAAGTGTCTAATTGACTCCAGTCTAAAACGTTCGATTACACTGAAAGCTTATTAAGATTGTCTTACGGTTGAATTTCGCTGCGAACTCTTCGACATAATATATAAGGTAATATGACCGTTTAAATAGAGTTCTAGAGTAGAGAGAGAGAATTCTAGAGTAGTGTGCTTTCTAGTTATGGCTACTAGTTCAAATAGCTTTCGGACCTTTAAGGACTGACAATCATTATAAAGTTGTGTTGAGTATTTAAATGGTTTAAAAGTTCAAGTTGTTAAGTTTTTATCTGACCTTTCGATGGGCTCTCAGTGCACTCTCCGAAGGTAGAATGTGGATTTCAGCGGCGCCGCCCTAGACAGATATGCAGTACGCTAATACCGGCTGGCATAGCGTGAAATAAACAATCTTTTGTGTGTGCTGAGAACAGCAGAATGACGTAGTATTTTGAATCTGTATGTAATTTCCCGCACGAGTGCGTTAGTTGTTATATGACTTTACCAAGTCATAAGATTATCTATTTATATTCCAAGACATTTAATCTGGGTAGAGACATACAAATTTGTTAATAATTAATCAATCACGTACACTATTCCAAATCTGTATGCGTACACAAATATAGTTAATTCGATGCTTAAAAAATGACAACGCATATACTCTTTTAGAAATTAGTTAAATTAAATTATTTTTGTTGATGTATATGCCTCTTAAACTTGTGTGCGTTTAAATTTGCGAACCGTCATTTTGCGTCCGTGTCTCTACGACTAGCTTAAGTTTTGTTTAGTTTGGAAACATCACTAACTGAAAGGTATATATTTCTCTTTCTTCATGCACAAAAGGACGAGGTAAATATGATAAAGACTTGTCGAATTGTTACCATTTTGGATCTCATGTTGGTAAGTAAGGGTTACAAAGTTTATGATGTTTCTGTCCTTTTATTTTGAGTGATTTTTGGTCAGCTAGCACTCTGCTGTAGCCAAAGCGCATTCGCTTCTCATTATTTTATTTAAAGATTATTTGTAGTTGCTAATTTGACTATTGTTAAAAGATATTCGACCAAACGATAAAATAGTAATCTTGCCTTTTTCGCATAACGAATTACAGACTAAATCGGTTTGATTTTAATATATTACTTTTTGGAGATTTGTGGATAAATACCGTTAGGAAGTTCATTGCTAACTGTATATCTCTATTATTCAAATCAGTTTATAATTATATTCACTATATTTGCATTTTTATCACCACAAATTGACACATACACAATATTTCTAAAGCTTGCTGACTAGACTCTCGACACACTTATTTCCTTATATTTATATTATTATTAAAACATAACATCCTGGATCACATTTATGATAAAAATTAGTAGTCACTATTTACAATATGGTTTTGAGAAAACTATAACCACTATTAGATAAAATTAACTTTATTTCTGTGTAGAAGCTTGTACAAAGTATACCGGTTACTATAATGTCATAGAGCAGAGAACAAAATAAGGCTAGTAATAGGTGTGCTGGTGATGTAAAGCATGGTATTCAAGTTTTACCTACATACAACAATATATTTTAACTAGATTTTAAAACTATGCCTTCTTCAAAGTAACTCATAAATACTTCTAATAGCTATACTTGCGCATAAATAGCATAGTACAGAACATTTAACTTATTGTCGCATACGACAGTAAACATAACTATGCCTTATTATTGGCAGTTACATAGTATTAAGACTAAAGAGTTTCAAATAGAACCTCACACAATTTCTTGGTTGTTAATGTATCTTAAATTACTACAGAAAACATAAATAAAAAACGTAAAAAATGATGATGTGAAATTAGAGTATCATATTATAGCAACTTCTTGTTCTATGTATAGTATGCAACATGTTCTAAAATACGAGTATAAGTTATTGCTTTACACATCTTAATTTCGATACTTTTTGGTATTCGTGTAAATTTACGAAATAAATCCAACCAACTCTACAGTACAGTGACATTTAAGTACATGATTTACAATAAAGCTACTATAAGCTAAAAAGCATTAGCAACTGAAAAACAATTGTAAAACTTTCACAATATTAGACCCAAGAAAAATATTGAAAGGAAGTCATTTTTAAATATTTTACCTAATGCCAGTATTTATTCTTAATAATAAACATGTAACATATTAGTATCTATAAGTCATTATTAAATTGCCTTACCTTTTTTATGTGCGTTAGGGTTACGGACAACTCCCTTGGGTCGTCAGCAAACCGGAGTTTTTGGGGATTCGACCCAACCACACGGTGTGCTTTACGACACCTAGACTAGGAGTTAACCGGGAACAGCTCTCTGTGTTAATCTATCATCAACCTCTATCGTTGGCAAATTGAGCCTAACTAGAGCCCAGATACCATCTTATACCGATCGACGCTGGTACTTTCCAAACCAATGTAATAAACTTGCGTCGTTCGGAATAAGAGGGTGCAGCGTTGCTACCCTGCTCACTCGACAATAACCGACTAGCTGTGTAAATAATAGTTTTCGTTTGGATACTTGATTGAATAGTGATTTATCTTTTTCAATATACAATGTAGTTTTTGTAGACCATAGAATATTCAATTTTACTATTGTCGAAAGTCAATAATACCATTGCATTTATAACTCCCACAGTTATTCTTCTTGTCGCGGGTACTGTAGGAAATAATATTCCCGTGTGGGAGATCTTCAGTAATCGATCTAATTGAGAAGGTAACAATTGTTTAATATAATATTAGACAAATATAAATATTATGTTCGAAGACACAAAACTCAGCTACCCGTATTTCGAAAGTTTAACTTAAATTATAAAACACTATTTCTCACAAAATTAATTTCTTACTTAAGATGCGAAGAAATGTAATAAATGTGTTGGCTGTGTTTGTTCCAGAGCCCAGAAGAGCGAAGTGTGTTTATTCAAATATTGGAGAGCACATACAGATTCACACTGGGTTCTATTGCTGGTGGTACGTAGTAAATTTTTAGTCTTTTTTTAAATAGAGTTGCATATAAAGTCTTTTTTTTTCTACTTCTTTTTACGGGTTATACAATAAATTGTATATTATACAAATATTTGTATATTTGCATTACTTTAAGTAAAGTCTTATTTTTACTTGTTTAAGTTAATAAAATTTTCAAACCAACTGTAACCTAATACACCTTTTGTTATAGCTGTGGGTGCTTCAGCTGTGTATCCGATCGACTTAGTGAAGACGCGCATGCAGAATCAGCGTACTGGCTCATTCATCGGTGAAGTGGCTTATAGGAATTCATGGGATTGCTTCAAGAAAGTAATCCGACACGAAGGGATCTTCGGTTTATACAGAGGACTGGTGCCACAATTAATTGGTGTTGCACCGGAGAAGGCTATTAAGTTGACGGTTAGTATTGACTTGAAAAAAAGATTTGAAAATATTTTTTATGTCTGTTGTGAGATTGAGAGTTGATTGAAACAGAATTAAGACCGAACTGTTATTACGAAATTTGGGTTTTAAATCTCGCATAAATTAGCCTTAACCAAAAATCACAAGGGGAGGAGAAGGAAAATTTTAAACAAACTATACCAACCCGTCTGGCCTGTGTGATTTAGTACACCAAAATCGCCTTGTTAAGCAGAAGCCTGTGGCGAGCTGTGGACTGTTAAATGTTGAAATAAATGGATGTAGAAGCCATACATATATTTAATTGTGTCATTGAAGGTAATGTGTCTTACGAATGTTACTTTAACGTACATTACATACTCATGTAATGTTGCTTTACACTTCTGAAACATGGCGTAATAATTTATAGAACGATTTATTCGAATTCGCTATATTTAATTTTTTTAACAAGGGCTTTTAGGTCATAAGTCACTCTGGCAGGTTCTTAAAATTAAAAAAAGAGGTTTTAAAATTTAATCAATTTGAAGTTAGCATTTAGTCCAAATTACTTTAAAAGTGCAATGACTTTACAATGTTTATAACAATGGAATAATGTTTAATAAATTACCCCTTGTTTTCGGTTAAAAATATTTATATTTATGTTTTTATTATATATATTTATATTTATACTGCACGTTCAGCAACACAATTATTTTTGTACTTTTAATTTCAATCAATCAATCAAAAAAACTTAATTAGTTTGTAGCAAAAAATGAATCAACAATAGTTGTAAGCGGGAGTTTCTTTTATTTTAAGAGCCTACCAAAGTGATTACTCTGTCTGACGGCTAAGTTATATCAAATATGCAAATGTTATGTAAGGCACACGTTATGTGCTTACATGTGCCCTTGATAATTGTAACTCTCTACGAATATAACGGTTATTAAGCAAGCCAAAAGATTTGATTTATAGTTTAAAAATAAAATAAAAAAGCAGTTTCAATAGGCTATAAACCGAAAACAAAAATTTTGTCTTCTAGTGATATTTTCATACTGTGACGTTGTTGTAAGTATAGTCATCATCTCTTAATGCCCTGTGCATTAAGAGATGATGACAATTTTGAAGATAATCAGATTGCCTATAAGTTCACATTAATAGAAATATTTAACCCCATGTGTAAATAAATATCTATACTCATACATATCTACACGTCAAACTAATAAAAGCATAAAAAAAAGTAGAAAGACAAATTTGGCAAATATAAAATGGATATATATTATTATTTTTTTAGAATTGAAACCTCATTTTACTATGTATAATTTTTTTTTTGAATCTTAACGCAGTCCACGTTCCCGTGTATTAGAGGAAAAGGTTATTAATTCCAAAATTTGATTTTGAACAGTTGAAGTCACATGAATTTATAACATGAAACAAAAGAACGAACGAACAAAAGAACGAACGAACTTGAAATCTGCTATTGTTTTCACGTCTTCAGTTATACCGACTTATCTTATATATACTATATACATATATGTGTGTATATATATACAAATATATACATACATATATACAGGCTGATCCAAAATGTGAGACTAAAAATTTTTTTTAGATTCCTGACATCTAGATGCACCCGAAAATACGCCATGTATGTTATGCGATTTTTGGTAGTTTTTGAGTTATGATTTTTTTTTTAATTTTGAGAATTTTCGGCTAGACCAAACTAAATATGTTTTTCTCCAAAAATTATACATCTTTTTTCTTATTATTTTTTTGTAACATTATCCTCATTACTTGTACTTTCATACATAAAATACCCTGCTTCCTACCATGATTGTAAGTTACAAAAATATTGATCGAAAGTAAAAAATTAAGGTGAAAGCGAATCACATTTAAATTTTCAACTTTAAATAAAAAATTAAAAAAAGGTTTCATAACTTTTAAGTAATTTTAAAAACTGCGCAAGACCCTAAGCTTTAATTATAACTCATAAAAAGTGATGCTTGATAGGCCTGTTTAACCTGAAATCTGAATATATATATACACATATATCCAAACACATAAACCTCCTTTTTTAACTTCGTGGCAGTTGGATGTTTTCATATTTTTATATCTTTTGTATTGCTATTTTTGTTGGATTCTCATTCATTTCTTGTTTAATTTTTATTGTTTTAAGTACAGTATATTTTAATTGTTGTGAGAAAAACAGTCAGTTTCTACCGTTGTCAATATGTTAAATTTAATTAATTGATTGTTGTCTAACAAGAGTTACTTGTTTCAAGGTAAACGACCTGGTCCGAGACAAATTCACAGATAAAAAAGGCAATATATCTTTATATGCGGAAATATTGGCCGGTGGTTGTGTAAGTACATTTGATTTTTATACGAAACAATTAGAAAGCAATCAAGTTGTAATAGTATAATAACCTCACACATCTCACACACAGCTGTCTCATTCCAAGACGCAGAAAGTAGGCAGAGGTGGGTAGCCAGACTGCTGGTAAACATCCATATTAAAATGCTAAAAACATACATATTATAGATAAATTTTACCAAGACACAGAACGAGTGATAGTATTGACCATCCTCGGAATCGAACATATGACCTCTGGCTTAGCGGTCACTAACCACAGCTAGCAATAGATGTACAATGATGGCCCATAAAAAAATGATATCATAATTGAGAGCATAAACTCTCTTACATGAAAGGGGTAACTTTCGGAAATTAATCTATTTGGATATTATATGAAAGGCATAAAATGAACATCCAAGGACATGACAGAGGAACAAAGCAAACTTATTTTCTTTTCTAGGCTGGTGGCTCTCAAGTAGTATTTACGAATCCTTTAGAAATAGTAAAAATCCGTCTACAAGTGGCAGGTGAAATTGCTGGAGGACAAAAAGTGCGTGCCTGGTCCGTAGTGAAAGACTTGGGACTGTTCGGGTTATACAAAGGTGCTAAGGCGTGCTTGCTAAGGGATGTACCCTTTAGTGCTATTTACTTCCCAGCCTATGCTCATGTTAAGGTATGTGTGTATACATATATATATCTAAGCTGAATACGAAAATTTTGTTACAATATATTTGTTGGTTTTTTTAAGTTATTATCATTTTTAGAGCCAATAATTATCATATACCATGTGTTTTCTTAACTTATATACATTTTATTTGACGTTTAATTCGACTATTTTTGTTCGAAAGTAGGATTTAGATTTCATTGACATCTCCTTTATCGGTTTTGAGCGAGTAATTAATATTTTTATGGTACCATTAATAACAGAAGGGCCAATTTCTTGTCAGGCTAAATTCGCGGACGAGAACGGTTATAATCACCCGCTGACTCTATTAGCTGCGGGAGCCATCGCGGGTATTCCCGCTGCCTCGCTCGTCACACCTGCTGACGTCATCAAGACTAGGCTACAGGTATGTATATATTATAAATAGTTACTACATTATAGAACTTGATTTGTAAAGTAAATTTAATTTAATTCGCAAAGTTTTTATCTTTCAATATTAAATAGAAATAATAATATTAAAAAGAAAATCATATCATTTTTAAAAATGGAATTGAAAGATACAAAACAGCCACGAGCACTACCGAAAGAAGTAAGCAGTTATTATTTTTAGTTATTCAAATCAAGTCTTTAATCTTAAATTAAGATTTGTCGACCTGTATTATTTATACTGGCTGTGCGAACAGTGAGTATATATGAGAATATAGGGTGGGCCAAGAATTCGTTAACATTTAAATCTAACATCTCGCACATACATATTAATTTGCTGGCTACAACCGTAATACGTGGTTTCAACAAAATGGAGCCACTTGTCCCACATCCAATGAGTCCTTGCCAGTGATCAAAGACATATTTCCGCAACCCTGATTTCCAGACAAGCGATATTCCATGGCCACCCAGAAGTCCATGTTTATCCCCAGCAGACTTCTTTTTGTGGTGTTTTTGAAGAATCATGTCTACATCAATAAACCAAATAGACTACGTCAACTAAAAGAAAAAATCAGCGAAGAGATGTCGGCGATCTCGCGGTCTCTTTGCCTACGAGTATTCTTAAATTTCGGTACTCGCTTTGAAGAGTGCAAACGTCGAAACGGTGCTGTTGATATAATTTTCAAAAAAAAAATCCAACTAATTAGCTTTTTCGTAAATAAGCAGTTCTTATAATATATCGAATGATTTTTTTTATACGATTTGGCAAATGTTAACTAATTCGTGGTCCTTTGTATGTCAGCTACGAATGTATATATTCATACAAACATCACGTGACCATGTCAATTTCGACTTATATGAGTTTACTCTCCATCCAAACCTGTCTATACAAGTTTTAACTTGAAAAATATTGTTTTTAATACTGTTCTCCTTTATTGTGACTTTGCTATTGAATTTTTCAACACACTCATTTCTTTTATCAGGTGGTAGCACGATCAGGCCAAACAACGTACAATGGTGTAATAGACGCCGCTAGAAAGATATACGCCGAGGAGGGCGCAAGGGCTTTTTGGAAAGGAGCCTTAGGTAAGATAACAAGAGGAATACATACGTGTGTAGATACTCACGTCTATACCCTCGAAGGATCAGAGTAGAGACAAATTGAACGCACAAATCTTACCACATATAATTTTTGACCCAGTTTTCTGTTCCAATCGCTTAGTTATTATTCATTAGTTAAATGATAAA
The DNA here is from genome assembly GCA_949316085.1 of Hypercompe scribonia. Taxonomy (NCBI): domain Eukaryota; kingdom Metazoa; phylum Arthropoda; class Insecta; order Lepidoptera; family Erebidae; genus Hypercompe; species Hypercompe scribonia. The sequence goes on along the minus strand of OX438977.1, from coordinate 11,685,204 downwards.
TTGTAATTATATTATATTGAAAGTAAAGGAAGGTTTAAAATAGTAGGCAAGATATTGTTTATACGAATGCATTGGAGAATGTAAAAAATAGGGATAGAGATTTTTGCAAAAACCACGTCTCTAAAGTAAAAAATCATAATGCAATACCTACGCGAAAGAAGTCGCGGGCACAGCTAGTCTTTATAAAGTCATTCGTCATCCGGATCTAAACGTTGTTATCAATTTTCAGCGCGTGTGTTCCGTTCTTCCCCACAATTTGGTGTGACGCTTGTAACTTATGAAGTATTACAGCGTCTATTCTATGTCGACTTCGGTGGAACGTAAGTATAAAGATTTAGTAGACCTGACATTTCTTAAATATAGTGATTCAAATATAATATATATATCTACAATATATCTATAATGTATATAACATTTATATATAATATATAATATTATATATATAGTAGGTATAAAAACAGATGCAGAGAGTACTAGGTATAGGATACAAAGACAAAATAGTTAATCGACTCCCAACATCATGTAAAGCGACAAAGGTTTATTCGAAAAATAATCAAAACTAACTGAAAAGTCTGTTATTATAGAACAATTTAAAAAATATGCAAGTCATGACGCAGTGTAGAAACCGGCTCCATGTATATTTTTTATATGTGTAATTAAATAATTATAATACCATAAAAAAGAATCACTCTCAAAATAGTTTAAAACATAGTGATTATTAAATATCTTGAGATTACAATAACATATCGTTTCAACGATGTTACGTTTTTAGAAGTAATGCATGCATTAGGTATAGCAATAATAGTACCTAAGACACACATACCCGTCCGCAGGCGGCCGGCCGGCTCGGAGCTGCACGTGGCCACGAGCGTGGAGGACGCGCCCGCCAAGCCGCAGCACATCGGCGGCTACCAGGTCGCCCTGCCCGTGCTCACCGGCCTCGAGACCAAGTTCGGCATCTCTCTGCCGCGCTGGTCCAAGCCGCAGTAAACCAGCACCTGCGATGTACGCGGCTCGACTTGATAATTCCTCACATGATATGTATCATCGCATTACATCGACAACTTTTCATACTCCACTGCGGGAGCTCTTCTTCTGTTTGCAGTGATTTTTTCTTATATAGTTTGCTCTCTTAGTTGCCTCTTACGACACCCGCGAGATGAACAGGGACGGTGACACTTCGTATTCTTAATCCATCACCACGTGTTATGTTGGATATGTGTAGATTGCAGATATTCGTTTGGCGCTGAAGTGCGTCATTCGACCGCATCGAACGTCGCGTATCATACACGCGAATTATTTAGGCGTTTAGTAAGGTCTGGAGATTACTATGTATAATAAAAATATTAAAATGTATGTAAATAATTGTTTATCTGTGCATTAAAACCGTACAGTGGGACAGTACTGCGAATATTTTAAGACTAGATAGCTCTTTGTGTTAGAATTTGGAATCAAAATTTAAAAGCGAAAGTTGTGATACTAAAAATAAAATTTATCAAATACTTAATCGAAAACTGGTACTACATACAAGAGGTGTTGCTTATACTGGCTAGAATGGGGAGTTTAAAAGACAGTTTAAAGTTCAAGCTATCCAACGTTACATATAAGAATTTATTATTTATAATATGTATGTATATATAATATATATGCGTATCTATTTTATATTAAAATAGTGGATTTCTAAGGGTGTTAATTCGTGACAGGTATATTTTTGTCAAGTGATATAAAGAAACTTAGAAATCGTACAACTTTAACATCATAATTGTGATCAATTATCAATTCGGTCGGGAATTAAATTGTAAAATCAAGTATAACGGAAGTCTTTAGGTTATTAGTCACTGTACGTATTTGAAATATGAGAGGTTGTTTTAAAGAGAACTGATTAGAAAGAAATTGACTGTGTTTTTTTATTCTTTTCTTAATGACGTGACAATCTCGTTATAAAAACTGAATTAGTAAGCAACTAAACGACGACTTGTGAATAATATCTACGGGTATTAAATACCGTTCGTGTTGTAGTTGACTACAGGTTAAGTGTTGAATTGTTAGATAAAGTTTGAACCATAATTGTGAGTGTTCACATAGGTACAATGCTATATATGTTTTGCTCAGATTATTCTAAAAGCAATTCACTTTTATAGTTCAAGTTAAGATAAAAACTTAGAAAGATACATGAGGACGCATATAATGCAACTGCCATCGAGATAACCAGGAGGTTAAACACAGAGCAGCGGACTCCCTGACCTTTGTAATAGTTAAGTTTAAATTTTTGATGAGGCCCAAAAGACTGTCAAAGAGAAATATTGCCTTACCCTCGGTCAAAAGTTAGACAAGGGCATAGTGATTGCCACTATGTGCATTTTAGTAACTTTAACTAGATGTATGAATGTCTACATAATGATAATTCAGGGCTCATAAGGAATACTCCTCGGGGGCGCAGTGGTAACATATGTGCCTGCCGTGCTAAGGTCTTGGAATCGATTCCGGAATCAAATGTTTGGATGATCTCCAAATGTTTGTTTAGGAGTTTGGGTGTTTCCTATGTGTAATATGTACGTTTTTACAAAAAAGTATATTAATAGACTATCAGACAATCTAGCTTTCATAGCACAAGCTCTGCTTAGTTTGTAACTAGATAGTATTGTGTATTAGATGTCCGTAATATTAATTTATAACAACGGAGGCACTAGCACTGATAATAAAAGCCGTGGTAACTATTAGGTGACTTGTGTACTTGTGTGCAAAGGTCACGGTGACCAATCTTGGCCTGAACATGGACAGCCGGTTTGTTGATGATAAAGATTATTATATGAATAGCTATTTTTAAATAATTAATAAGTGATGGTTATAATCCAGTAGTATCAAAATAAATAATTTACCTAAGATCTTTAATTTGATTTATGGTAGAGTACTAATCGTCTGTGTTGTCATGTAAATAATCATATGAAGAAGGGAAAACTATTCAACGGCAAAAAATGAAAAAACTTGTCAGAAATGTTTTCAAAAACTACAAAAATACCTTAACATACATTTATTTATCTTTAAAATCTTATTTTTTTCACTTAAAAAATATACCCATTGTAAAATAAAGTAGCCTCGCGTGTAAAATATTTCTTTTCTATATATATTTCCAGTCCGAGTAACCTGCCATTCACTATGCGCGCACTCGTTCTTACTGTAGATGTGACTTCATGTTTGCTTTTATCTTTACACAAATTTTGTTATAAACTGACTTGATACTAAATGCATAAAATTGTTTTCTATTGGGTATAGGCCACCGAAAAATAATATAGTTATTTCAATAATAAATTGTCCATGTCTAGGCCAGGAACCCATACATAGTGATCGATGTCCTTTAGTTGTATAAAACATTCATGAAACTCGTATTAAGGCCTAAGTATAACGACAAAAGTGGGACTGTAAGCATTCATTCATTACATTCTAGTTAGGGAAAGAAAAAATTGTAGTCGGAAATATCACATAAAATAATTTAATCTGATTTATAAAGGCTTTTTTGACATCGTAGATGTTTTACAGATGTTTGTTATATTTGATAGCAATTTTAAACATAACTATTTATTTCTAATTGCATATATTTTTAATTTTAATAGTTTTAACACTTCACCTGCCGTGTTTGTAATTGAAACTATCAAATGAAAATATAAGTGTATCACTTTTTTTCCAAAATTGTTTTCATAATTATCTACGTTAAGTGAAAGTACTAGATAATTATAATACGGGATAAAGCCTTTAGTTTTAATATTGTAACGGCAATCAAAGCAATTTTTTTTTACAATATGGTCTTGAAAATGTTTAGATTCGTTTTAATTTAATAAAACGACAAGACACATTTTTGTTTCACTCAATAAATATTGATATTGTTTAGTCAAAGCTTATCACACTTATCCATATCTACATAAATTTTAAGTATATAAAACATACAAATATATGTTATGCCTTCGTAGTTATAACAATTAGAGATCCTCTGAAAATTTTTTCAATTTGCTTAATATTTAAAAGCAAATAAATAGAACTAATGTATAAATATGATGATACTAGGTAGGATTTTTGCAAGGAACATACTAAAACGAAATTTAGTTTCATAAAGTTGATGTTAAATTGACGAATTAATTATAATTTTTATAAAAGACACAGAAATGTACGCAACATTGTTCGTTTCTGAATTTTTAAAAATTGTTATAGACCAAGATAAAAATATAAAATCTCGTTATTTTCGCTCTTATTACCTGGTTCTTATTTTCTGGCTATTGTTAACTTCATACTGAATGTCAGTCAAAGTCGTTATGTCGGAGAGCATGACACCGAATCACAATTTCAAAGTAGTAATTATAAGTGCACTACTTCTCTTTTAATAATTATATGTTCGAATAACCAAGAATAAATGTTATACATAAAGAGTTATTACGGCATTTAAAATTTGTTACAACCCTTCCATTCCATTTTAATCGATTAAATTTGGAAATAATTATTTTTCATATCAGCAGGTACTACTGGCGAAACCTTTTTTTACCATGGCCACCTTATCTACTCTCTCTCTCTCTCTTTGTGTGTTGTGCGTATATGTATGTGTATTCGGGTCTCGCTCAGGTGTGTTTTTCTTTGCTGCTATTTCAATAACGATTTTTTTTTGCAAAAAATTCTGAGACTTGATATTCGTTGTGTACATTTTACATAATGTATATTGTTAAAGACTCCAATTTCTAAACTTTTCCACCTAAAACTGAGATTATGTAGTTATGATAAACGCTTTGTTTTGATGAACCTTGATTTAACAAAGCTACAGTTCTCGCATGAAACGAAGCTAGTTTAGACACATCTTGTGTGAAGTTAATTTCTTTTTCTTTTAGAATTAAAAAGCTGTATACGCTTACGTGTAAGTTATTGCCAATTAGTTCAATAGAATTTTAAAGCAAAAATATATTTTATTCTAATCATAATTCACTGTTCAACAGCTGTAACTCACTGCTTCTTCTGCAAGTAGATGTCTATCTAGAATTAGCAGTTCGCGTAAGACTAAAAGTTCTTATGATGTTGAGAGACGTTATTTTTTATCAGATGAGGCATGTGTTTTTAGTTTACTTAGTTGTTAAAATACCATGTGCCATTAACGTTTAAATCAAGACGGGAGTACATACGAGAAGGGTACTATCTTTTCTCAAACTCAAGATTAATAATATTTTTCAAATTTAAACCGATTTATAAAATACCATGTATTAAATATTAATGAGAAGTAGTCGCAGTAATGGTCCATTGTACTTATGTCATTGTGTCATAATAGCAATTAGATCGAACTGCAGATTGTTGTCAACAAGACTCACTTGTTTACTGCGACTACTTATATTTATATCAGAAAAATAATCAATACATATCTTATAAGTTAATAAAATTATGATCCTGTCTGATATTTGTAACGTATCACTTTAAAAAGCTCTATATACAATTTTGCTTTGAAATTCTAAATAAACACGATGGACCTATTTGAATTTGCACAATTTTGTTATCACGAATGTAAGAGTAACTTTGTTGTATGACAACATTGTATAAAGTGGATCATAGTGTATAGAGGGGTGATAGAAAGCTGATGTGACTATATTTATTGATATTGTACAATTGTGTTTAAAATAAATGGAATAAAATATTCGTTTGTGTTATTGTTCACTGCTTACAAGATATTTTACTAGAAAACAAACAACCCCACTTTTTTAGTATTAGAGTATCTATTTAGTGGAATAGAGTAAAAATGCAGTATATTGAAACCCTTTAAAAATAGCTCATAATACTACATATTTTTGCAAAAAATCTTTTCTAATTCTGGTACTTGTTTTTAAAAATCATAGATGTTATCAATTCTCCATTGATTGATTCTCCATTTTCTAGCTTGCATGTTATTGCACCCTTTCTCATCAACAGCAAATGGATGGGATCAAAACAAAAACGGGCCGTGAGATAACGCCCGCACTGAAGAGAAGTGAAAGGGAAGGGAGGGAGACACGAAAATGGTCAAAAGTATTAAAACTCAGATCGATCACAATATTTAGATCAAATAAGAAACAATAAGCGAAATATTTAATAAGCGAAATATTTGTCTACCTACGTTGTCAATAACTTTAATAAAAATAAAAATTAACATCAAATCAATAGTCATTGTTAGGCAGTAGAACCACGCTCAATTCAGCACGAACGGGTCGGCTCGACCAAGGTGGTACTACCCTCTCGCAGACGACCATCCTAAAGCAACAGCATCCGTGCAGCTAACTTTCCTTAGTGTGAGACCGAAGGCCCATTGATGCAGGGGTAACAGTTATCGTGGTAAGTATGTGAGCCTTATACTGCCACGATTACTGTCATTCCTTTTATGTACCCAAGCGGGGCGTGAAAAAGAGTTTTACTAAGCCGCCATACTATTGAAAAAACAAGTTGATAAACCCATCAGATGGAGGAATGGTTTCACAATAGTTTCGCGCACAGTGCGGTTTCAGAGAAATTTTCTCCCGCGAACAATCCCGTTATGGAATGAGCTCCCTGCCACGGTTTTCCCTGGGAACTAACCTACCTACCTACCTACTACCGCTGCATAGAAACATTCTAACATTAGACGCAGTGTTTTATTTGGCTTTACGTTAACAAAAATGAATTTTCACAAGGGAACAAATAAGAAATTTATTGTCTTAAATACTTTATTAGGGTAGGTAGGCAATATAGGAAAGGTAAGTAAGCAAATAGTTTTACAGGGCTGCAATCTTCGTAACTCAAGTAACCGTCAAATATCTAAATAAAAAAATCATGATTTCGGCTGAAGAATGTCTATTGCTAAATATAGCCTCCTCTCTTTAGGGTCTCGGCAGTAATCGGTCCTATGTTTGTCGCATCCTACGGTTTCACCTTGGGATCTTCACCAACGTCGGTCGTTGGAACACCTAGTAAGGATCTACTAGTACGTGGTCGTCTCTCCAGAACTTTTTGGCTTCATCGGCCGTCTTATCTGTGAGCAACAGATTACTTCCTAATAGATACCGCATAAAAGACCACAATCGTGTGCGAAACATATTGGCTGCAGCTAGCACAGGAAGTGACGCTAAGAATCACTACATTAGTGTCGACCAAGTTTGTGACCCGTAGGCATTTCGATTTCATAACAATTTAAAAATAATTTTCTAGTCAAAATTTATTATAAATAACTTCTTAAGCCATCCAGTTTTCAAATTATGTACAATTAAGAAATTTTCATGTATAATTACAAGTCTATTTTTATTACCTTAACATATTACAAATACACCAGAGTTCAACTTATATTGGCATTATTTTTGCACCATGCAAAGAAGTAATAATTAAGCAACCGTTGATGTGTTTTTGAAAAGCCCCTTTCAATCATCACGTAAATTACCATAGTTGTCTTTGTCTAATGCTGCACGTGTATCGATAGAGTTGTGATTCATAAGTCGATATTTGTTTGGTCATCGTTTGATTTTTTTTATTGAGACAAATATATTTTCTTAAAGTAGCTTATTATTGTGGTATAATTATGTTAAAGGTCAGCTTAATGCACCGAAAGGAAAAAACAAGTTGATAAACCCATCAGATGGAGGAATGGTTTCACAATGGTTTCGCGCACAGTGCGGTTTCAGAGAAATTTTCTCCCGCGAACAATCCCGTTATGGAATGAGCTCCCTGCCACGGTTTTCCCTGGGAACTACAGCATGGGGTTCTTCAAGAGGGGGGTAAATAGGTTTTTGAAGGGTCGGCAACGCGCACGTGATGCCCCTGGTGTCGCAGGCGTCGTAGCCGCTGGCTACAGTATAGGCTGCGGTAGCCGCTTACCATCAGGCGGGCCGTATGCTTGTTTGCCACCGTCGTGGTATAAAAAAAAAAAAACAATAAAAACAGAGATATGTTCACAAAAGACAATTTTCATATTATGAAAAACCGTAGGAGATTGTTGGATTCGGCTATACCTATTCTATTTTTGAAGACGTTTAAACTTTTTTAGAGATTAATATACGAATTAAGACTACATAAAAACAACTGAAGTGATTGATTTTTTTTTATTTTTTACTTTTATTTTAGCATCTCATGTTATGAAACAAGAATTGTTAAAAAAATTGTTATGATAACATAATAATTTTTATTCGATTTATAAATTATAAGACATGAAAACTAAAAAAATGTTTAGTTTCAATAAAATGTGATTATTATTCGAATTTACTATTCTAGTGAGTTTACTTAAAAATAAAGTAAATAATATAAGTTGTCCAGATCATCCAACAAAATTTATCGATCAACTTGCTAAATCACTATGGTTCGATACATTTAAAGTTCCATACACTGAAGTTTAACCTTGAAATATCCAATCAGTTCATTTGACGTCGTGAAGCCGAATCAGAATAAGTTTGCAATAATTATAATTTATCTATAAGGGGGTAATCTATGGTGGTACCTAGGTACTTGTCCGGATCTCCTCATTCCTGATTCGATCACACAAAGAAACTTCTTTGGGTATCATCGAGCCTTCTTATAAGATATATTATGAGCAACCACGTCTCCATTTCATAAGTCATCACTGCCAACTCAAACTGGTCAAAAACTTTCTTCTTTTGAGAAAGTGCGGTATTTGGAACGAAAAAAAAAAAGAAATTCAAGTATTTTATCAAATTTTATTTCTGCTATTTTGAGCATTATTTTACAATTCACAAGTCATGTTGCAATGTTTGGCGATTCGTACTAAATTAAATATTTGCTTTATTCGTTAGTGCTCTGTTCGTCGCCAATATTTTTTATAACACATCATCCCACTGAGAATCTAGGAAAATGTTAAAGGTAAACCAACAATCCATAAATTATTTAAAACTAGAATGTTGTAACATCATTTGTCATCAACTGTCCATATAAACATGTATATTTATTAATATCGTCATAGTAATTAGATGTTAGATTTAATAAACCTATATTCAAAATCCAACAACATTGAACATCTTAATATGTGTATGACAATAATATAACTATAAATACAGTAAGAGTTAATAATTTTCTAATGAGAAAAATAGTAGTCGGCAATCTTAATGTCAACCATCAACAAGAACACTTAGACCTGCACGGGAAATCTCGTTGAATGTCACATTAATTCTCAAAATAAGGATAAAGTAGATACCTATATACCTATATATATGACATATTCTAAAAATATTAAAGAACTCACGAAGGCTTATTCAAATTACTCTACCATCACAAATCTGTTTCAATTTCAATTAGGTAAATTAATACTATAAAAATATATCGGGGATTAGTTTAGTGTTTTGTTATATTTGTAAACATTAACTAGGTAACAGACCGTATATAATTTTATCTTGTCTTCCATAGATAGCTTTCGGGCAATTACATAACAACGAACGTTCAAATAATATTCGCTTCAAAGTGAAAACCACACTCAAAAATAGTCTACAATTTTCTTGATTACGGGATGCTGTAACTTCATAGATTCAAAAGATCCATTGGCATCTAAGTGATCTACAACGAGTGACTTATTGAGGGAGATAAGTCTGCCTTGTAAACTTATTTCTGAAGAATTATTTCTATAATACAAGTCTCATGTTTCTTATCTATGTCTCAGGTTTTTATAATTCCTCTACGATAATTAATTAAATCCAATTCTTAAGATTCATAAAGATTTGTCTCTGTGCAGGTCAATTGTATTTCGCGTAAAACTTTAACGACTCTCGAATTTTGCTTGGTAAGGTCCTGACCAACTCATTCCAGGTTTATTTTTGTCGTATTAAATGCCTAAGATATTTTTAATAGTTCTTAAACATAGTGTAGTCAGAGCCCCGTAGCAAAATCACAAATAGTAACGTGTTGTACATATTCAAACTTATCCTGTATAATGTACGTACTTTACATGTTTTGGTTGATCAAAAAGTGTAAAACTGTCATAAAATAATAATAATTAATTAGTAACACAGAACATGCTGTGGTCAGAGTGGCAAGATTTATTATTAGTCTAAGGCTGTGGTGTAGATTTAAAATTTAAATATACTAATTAATTTACATTCATTGAAGTTGGTGAGTAAAAAAAATATTATTTAAATACAATTAATTATTTAAAACAGTTTTCAAACATGTAGATTTGTTTTCAAATAACTTACAAACATCTTCAGCCTCTCCATGCAGAAAATTCCTATTAATACGATAGTAATTAATATTAACATTTTCTAAATGTTAATTGTTAAGTTCCGAATGTGAGAAAGACCTCAGAAATTGGGCAACTATTATAAATCCTAGTAAAATGAATGTGAATTTTTACGGTTGTGTCCACTCTACTCTGGTATTATTAAATGAGAAACAAGTCTTTTGAAAAATTATTCGAACAATTCAAAGATATAAATGATATCACTCCGTGTATGAATTAGCACAATTGACCACAGACAGGGGTAGGTAACATGCACATGTTTCAATTGTTAGTAAATACGCTGAAAAATAATCACTAACTATCCATTGAATCAAAGTTTATGACTGCTGGTTCTCATGACGAAAGAAGAAACGGTCTCCAGCAGCAGTCTGGATATTAAAAGTAAGCTAGGACAGCAGGTATTCCGTAGCCGTGCATAGCAAAATAGTAAGTTATCACTTTTATGGATCATGGATTCACGTTGAATAACATACGTCGAATATTGTTTGTTTACAATTCTATGATGATAATACAAACTGCGAAGAAAATAAAAGCAATTTCATCAAACGATTAAGGATATATGTTATATATTATTGTTTTATTGTCAACGTCTGCAAAATAAGAGTAGACACAACCAATTAATACATATATTATACAAAACAAATTTATTTGCTAGACTTCTCCAAAATTCGTGTGTTTAGTTTCTTTAGCGTGTTTTTGAGCCTCCGCTTGTCCAGTGAAAAACTTGTCACATACCATACATTTAAGTGTAAACTTGTTCAAGTCGGTAAATTGGCGGGAAGATTTCGCTTCATGAGCGATTTGCTCTGCTTCTCTGTATATTTCCATGTCCTCTGCGGCAAATATTGTTTGTATGCCACCCTGGACACAAAAAATACTACTGTTTTTAGGGTTTCGTAATTTTTACACATACACAGTTTTATTCTATATAACACATTTATGGGTACGAGAAGGCGTCGTAAAATAGAAAGTATCGCAACTTTTTTAAATAATTTCATTACAAAAGTCCTGTAGTACAACAAGAAATATTAATTTAAACCATATTCGAATTAATGAGTATGTTTAATAAACCGTAAATGGTGACAACAAATATTTGAAAACTAAGTTAAACTAAGTACTTTTGAAAAAAGTTTTTTGAAAAAATCATATACACTTTTTTAAGTCTTGTACTATAATTAAATGAAATACATGTACCACTCACATCTGATTCTTCTAAATACAGTGGATCATAATGCACACCATCAAATAATAGAAATACCCTTTGTCCATAATTCTTATCCTCGCCAAATCTATTTATGATTGCATTCAATGTGTCCACAACAGCCATTTCAAGACCATAAAAACGGGACAAGATTGCAACCTGAAACATATAAACTGTCTGAGATAAATCTTCATAGTGTGGGGATGTACTTGTTATAAGGTGCATACTAAAGTATGGCCACAATCTGATTTAGAAACATGATAAGAGACAAGTCTTAAATGTAAAAATATTAACTATATAAATTTATAAATACCAGGACAAATATTGTACAATGAGCAATATCATTTGGTTTGCAACAAACTTACCAAAACTATGTATGTATTTAGATATACAATATATACAAAGATGTCTATCAGTTGTCTAGTTACCATAGCACAGTGTCTGCTTTGTTTGGGATCAGACAGTTGTGCATGCCATGTGTGAGGTTATAATTATTTTTATTTTTTACCAATAGTATCGGATGTAATAGATGTGTGTATCTTATGATAATTCTTTTGACAGGCTCAAAAGAAATATCATAAGATACACACAAGCTACAAACACGCTAGCAAAGGGAAAATCTGTTAAATTCCTTTTTTAAAAAATTAGGCAAAATAATTATTTATAACTAAAGTTATTTTACGATTAGTAACTTATTAAATACATTCATAACAACTGTTAGTTATAACTAACACTTACAACTTAACAAATATCTTTAAACTATAACTTATTTATGTAGATATATATATAAAGTTACAGTGAAAATTAGAATGCGACTAAATTAAAGTATGTACCTAATGTTGTTTATTGTTATCAAAAATCCTAAGAATACCTCAATGGCACCACCCCATGAGCTTGGTTGTTGGATCCACACACAGTAGTCAGCATTAGGTTTGCCAAGCATTGCTTCATTATAGGTCTCTACATCACTTGCTACCTCCATTGCTATGATTTCCCTCATAAGTGTGTGTACTGAAGTATCTACACTCCCATTTAATACAAAACCTGAAATACAAAGAAATCTTTTATATTTTTTATGGTATGAAGTGGCCAATAAAAATAACAATATTTACTTTTGTTTTCCTTATTGAAATATTTAAAAATGTCATTTATATTTAAATAAATGTAATGAAGAGAATAAAAATAATTATTATTATTTCAGACATTGGACACACAACGTTATCTAACTTAAAACTAAGCAGAGCTTGTACTATGACAGGTTAATTGACTGATTTCTATCAGTCTGGAATACTTAGATACTAGATTTTTTTTTTGTAAATACCTACATATTATATACAAAAAACACCCAATCTTCTAAGTTAATATTTGCAGATCATACAAACATTTGGTAGAATCCAGGAATTGAACCCGAGACCTCCAGTAACATTACTTGGACAAAATAAAACCTTGTCAGCCAGCTTTAAAAATTTCTGTCAAAAATGTAACAATATTATGAAAATTGTAAAATTAAGTAACATTTAGTTATTGATGCTTCAGCTACAGTTGGTAACTTTGAACATAGTTTGACAGTTTATTGGACCATATTTACTGCCAATAAATTACTAAAAGAAAGTAAATATACAATGCATTGCTTGATTAATAATTGACTTTGATCACTACTTACTTACTTACTTACTACAAGTTTAAAAGTATACAATTAATTCTGATAGTATTTATTCTCTAGTTAAATTTAAATGATATTACTATTTATTTATGGCATAGAGGAGCAACAAATGTATGTTATCATTATCATAAACCTCAAAGCATTGCATTCATGTTATATGTTCATTATGAAACAGGTTTAACTATCAACTCTAGCTGGACACAATAAAATATTTTATGTTAATTATGAAAATATTAATTTGGTTTTTAATATTAATTCATTTTCTATGTAATTTCATGTAACACCATTTCAAATGTACTATAAGAAGTTAGCAAGAGTTGACCTTTGTACAATCAATCAAACTATAAACAATAAAATTTGTTCAATAATACTCAGAAGATTACACTATTGTTAGATCTACACCCATATATTACATTTAAATTAAGAATTAATTAACTTACCTATACTAGTGAATAAACAAGAATTATCTGAGGGCACCACTTTTTTCATAAGAATACCAGGTCTGCAAGGTCCTATGGTCTCATGAGATACTGTGCCATTTTCTATTGGTTTTGGCATTGGTGTTTCCGGAGGCGTTTTTTGTGCAGTGGGCGGTAAAGCTTTTTCTTCAACTATAAGAGTCTCACCAGTTTTCAAACCTATTTCACTGATTTTTTTATTGTCATTACTTATGTCTAATGGCTTTGGTGGATACCCACACAACACACAAACTCGCTCGATGCTAACCTCTGATATACTTGACAAAAACATCTTCAATTCACCCACGGTACTATCAGAGGTCAAATCCTTTAATATTTGCTGACCATTTTTGCTTTTCACTTTAAACGCTAAGGCTGTCATCTTACTAAAATATTGCTTCGTAGAAATCTAATACGTGTTCAGTTTGAGTTTGTCGTAATTAGGTCAAAAGACGCCACAAAAGATCAAATAAATAAATTAACAGTAGACTTTTTATGAAGTAACAAAAGTGACAAAACAATTCTTGACGTCTTTTCAAATGTTGCCAACAGTAGGTAAAAGTCAACTGTAAACAGTAAAGAATCCTTCACTTGACGTTTTATAAATGTTGTCACTATTAGATTTTTACTTTAAAAACATATCGTAATAAAATAAATTACGCATTTCTTTAAATATGATCAAAACTCATATATTTTGATCCCTTCACTAAAAATTTAATAAAGTTCTACCATTAATCAACTTAATGTGTTGCAAAGTGATATGTGTAATTTTCTTTCATCCCTATATAATCATTTTATGTATATAGGTTAGGTTAGAAAGTTGATAGTTGGAAGCAACAGAAAAGAAAAAAAATAAACATTTAAGAACAGTTATCGACACTACCTGCCAATCTTTTAATAAGTACATACATGACTTACAGATTAATATGTATATACTGGGTGTTGATGGGTTGTTAAGTCAAAAATTATTGCTAAGTTATATATAGAATATTTATATATATATTAGGTATTGTATTGATATATATATATATATATATATATATATTAAAATGTGTTTCAGGTTTGTTTTGACTCAATTCTGCACTTCTGTTGTACCTCAATTTTACAAAAGGCAAAGAAATAAAGCATCTTATAGAAAAACATCTTTAATTTTAAAAAAAAAAATTACTTGCACACCATTATACTGAATAGTAGGCTAGATACTGAATTTTTATGGCTAGATACTAATATTCTTAAAAGAATAGTAGACAGAACGATAAAACGGAATAGTATTGTTCACTAAAACTGTTTATTCACAAAAATCTAATAAGAGAATTCCATATTATTTGCACAAAAAACAGTACTGTCTCAAATATAGTTCGGGCAATTCATCACAAATAAGTTCATAACTATGACGGAGAATAGCTCGACTCGACATTAATAGGAAGTTCACAATTAAGGCAGAGGCTGTATTTAGAAATATTTAGGTATGTTATGAATAACATAATGAACACATGCTGAAGCATCAGACAGCTGTGGTTTAGTGTTATTTAAGTAATGAACTGAGGTCACACTGCCTTATCAGTGAAGTACAGAAAATATGTGTTTAATCTGGTTGATTACGTCTCTCTAAGGAAGAAAAAGGCGTATCTATACATATAATAAATCTGTAGAAGGGTCAATTCTGTACATTGAAAATATTGAAAAAATAAATAGTAGGGGGTGTTACTGGATCGATACTAAACCCAAATATGTGATTAAAAAAATTATTGTCTGTCTGTCTGTCTGTCTGTCTGTCTGTCTGTCTGTCTGTATGTTCCGGCATCACGTGAAAACTAACGGTTCGATTTCGATGAAACTTAGTCTAATTATACCTTATTATTCTGGGCATTAAATACGTAGAAAAAAAAGAAATCTCACTTTTTTAGTTTTATCCATAGACGTCCTGTAGAACCGCGAACACACGTTGCGTTACCCGCAGTAGATTCAGCGCCGTAACCTGTAGCGCCGAAAGTCGGATTCGGCTTGTACTGTTTGCGGCACACGCGGGCCGCACGACACCACGCCTCCCCGACTTCTATATAAGGACGGCGTTCCGCGCATTCGGAATTCCGGTTGAGAGCCCTCAGCGCTCACCGTAAAATCCGGCTAAAGTTGTAGAGGCCATCCGAAAAGCGTTCGGAAGTAGAGCGCATAGCATAACCTCTCTTCCTACATCAACAATAACAACAACAACAACATCGACGGGGACAAACGAGCAAGACCTAATGACAGTCACTCCCGAAGGGGTTAAGACGATCGTTAAGGGCCTACACGCTCGCAAGGCACCCGGTTCGGACGGTATTACAAATAGGCTCATAAAACTTTTTCCGGATGGGCTATTGGTCCTTCTGACCTTTATCTTCAACGCAGAGCTCGCAAACAATATCTTTCCGCAACAATGGAAAGAAGCCGTGGTTATTGAGATACACAAACCCGGCAAACCAAAATCCGAACCGACTAGTAATAGACCGATAAGTATGCTTAAAGGATTAGGCAAAATCTACGAGCGCTTAATATACAATAGGCCGAAAGCATATGCTGATGCTAATCATCTCCTCCCCCATGAGCAATTCGCTTTCCGAACCAATCACTTGTACATCCAATAAGTTCACCGCATCGTTGAATACACCAACGATCGGCTCCAACGCAACCTGTTCACAGGAGTCCTCTTCTTTGACGTGGCGAAAGCTTTCGACAAAGTGTGGCACAACGGCTTATTATTTAAGCTATCCACCATGGGAGTGCCCCACAGACTCGTGCTCATCATACGAGACTACTTGTCGAACCGAAGCTTCCGCTACCGAGTAGAAGGGTCTCTATCCTCCCCTCACCCCATCCGAGCTGGTGTCCCGCAAGGGTCCGTGCTCTCTCCCTTACTCTTCACCCTATATACCAGCGACATCCCGAAGCATCGGTATATGCAGACGGCACTTTTCGCAGACGACACGGCCATCTACTACTCAGGAAAGAACCCTTCGACAGTAGCCAAAAAACTCCAGACCGCAGCCAACGCACTAGGCGCTTGGTTCCGGAAATGGAGAATAGAGGTCAACCCCGAGAAGAGCCAGGCGGTGCTGTTTCACAGAAGACAGCTAAGCCTGTATCCCTTGGAGAAGACCCCTCAGATTAGAATGTTCAGCAAGTCCATCCCTTGGGCTAGGCAAGCCAAATACTTAGGTATAACCCTTGACGACCGTCTAACCTTCGGCCCCCACATCAAGGCAGTCCGCAACCGGGCTGCCTTCGTGCTAGGACGTCTCCACAGCGGCATGCGTACGACCTATAATGACGTACGGTAGCGTAGTCTTCGCACACGTTAGGCCACACAGGATCCATAGGCTTCAGACACTACAAAATAACTTCATGCGCAAAGCTACGGGAGCACCGTGGTATGTACGCAACGTCGATCTTCACATCGACCTCAGATTGCCGACCATCAAGCAATACATAAAACAGTGCTCTCTTAGCTACTGACTCTGCTCCGACTCACCCCAACCCTCTAGTGGTTGCGGCCGTAAATTACACACCCAGTAGGATCTCAAACATACGTCGACCCAAACACGCGTTAGGGGAAGAAGACGACGACATTACGCTCGCTCAACGTAGAGCGAACGCAGCTAGGGAAGCAAATACGAACAGTCCGCGTTTTCGCCCCCGTCGCCGGGGCGGAATACGCGCCGCGTAAACCATCCAAACATGGAAGTAGGTCGCCCCAACTTAGCAGTAACGCCCCAAGCCGAGGTCCGTACCCCACAGGGGGTGCCCTTGGGCGATGTTAACTAACAAATGACCGGTTTAGAGCCCTCAGCATTCACTGAAAAATCCGGGTAAAGTTGTAGAGGCCATCCGAGGCCAACAGCTAAGGTCAACACAAAAAAAAAAAGCCGCGCGATGCATATAATTTCTGAATTTTGATGGGAGCGGACGTGTCCAGTGTGGTGAGCGGTCATTCTTATTGGAATTAATATTGTATGCGTGTAATTTTAAACCGTGCTTTTCAGCGCGACCTTTTTGATTACTGGATTTGATGTCATTTCTAAGACTGTTCCGATCAGTTATTTATAAATACCTTTGTAAATATTATAGTACGTACGTAGTTTAAGTTTTCATCGTAAATTGGTTTATTTAGGTTGGTATTTTATTTTCTTTTTGTTTATCTTCGGAAACATAGGTATAGTAATTAGGTTATAAGGTAAAGTAGGTTAGTTACTCAAAATGGAGAAATAAACCATCCACGCGAAGACCGACATCCGCGCGGACGGAGTCGCGGGCGGAAGCTAGTAGACAATAAGATTGTTGTGATGGTCGGTCTATGCAATTTTGAAGAATTCGTTATATATCATTACAATATTATGTTATTTATTTATATTGATTTTTAACAAGATCTAATGGTAGATATTAAATTATGATCGAACATAGTTGGACTTACCTAGTAAATGTAAGTGTGATAGTATTATCATATTACGTAATTTAGAATTTACAATTATTGTTATGGTTATGCAAGAATATATTCTTAGCCGTTGGCAACACGTGCATGTGTAACAAAAGGGTCTAGACAACAGAAAAGGACCGTCATATGTGATGGTGCACTCAAGAAACCTAGTGCGAGTATAGTAATTTTTCGGCTATCTAATGAGGTATTTTTCTATAAACCAGCACCCTCCAATGTGGAGGGAGGTCTAACGCTCCTCCAAAATCCGCGTTAGACTGTAGAACTCGACACCAGACTGGACATTCTCCCACTGGCATATAACGATTCAAATAAATTATGATAAACCGCGATAAGAGGGAATCAAAATGAGAGATTATGAAACAATTAAATACATTTCTGTTGGTTGTGCTTATCACTCTTCCATCCGTTGTGCTCTTAAGATTTAGGTGAACTACAATATAAATACACCACAGGGACAGATCACCCAGATATAATCGTGTAACGGAACCGTTCCGGCGATCTACCGGATGGCTCCGTTCGTTCGTAAATGGACTCCCCACACCGCAGCGACTTATAAAGAGTTCTACTCATTATCTCTATCAAAGGTACCGATTAACCAACAGTAATGCTCAGCGAGAAATTATAGAGAGATATCGTCTAATATTCAACGATTATTACTATACTCAGACCGGCATATAAATACATATAAATCATTATCTTTATTTATTTATTTATTTATTTATACATCATGCACTTTATGTACATAGGCGGACTTAATGCCTAAGGCATTCTCTACCAGTCAACCTTTGGGTGATGCAGAGAAAATAGGAAGTAGGTGCGTTTCAGATGTTGAAAAGAAGAAGTAGACATATACAAACTTTCATATACTAAAATTAATACAAATACATAAATACATACAAATACATACTTAAGTTGATGTAAGTCTATATACATACATACACAAATAAATATCATAATAAGTAATAATAAGATGATAATCATGTATTGGTTGATTCTACCAGCTGTTTCAGTAAATACTATCCTACGAAATAATAGGCAACAAGGACTTACCTAGCTACTGCAGCGTTATATATGCTAACTTACTCAACGTAATGGTAACCCACACGACCGGCTATGCCCAGCTTTCACGAACGTCCTGCCTTCACCCTGCACCCTCACTGACTATCTCGACTCTCTCAAACTCTGTCGTTTTCTCTCAGCCCGCGCCCCGCTACCTATCGCCTTTTTTGTTTACAATTATTTCTCTCACAGATGTCTTGGAACCGATATCCAAAGGTCTGTTAAGAGTCCTTTCCAAAGAATTTGTTTTAAAAGTGCAATAAATAATTTGTTTTTACTTGTACAAGGGTCGCTTAATAATCTGTCCGTTAAGTGACGGTCCTTTTCTGTTGTCTAGACCCTTTTTTTACACATGCACGTGTTGCCAACGGCTAAGAATATATTCTTGCATAACCATAACAATAATTGTAAATTCGAAATTACGTAATATGATAATACTATCACAGTAAGGTTCATTTATTTTTGCAGGCCAAACTGGATAATGCTTGCTTACTATTCTTTGGCGATGGAATGCCAAGGAGATGTCAAGAATCTAGGAGATCATTAGATTATAAAAATTTAGGTTAGGGCTTACAGTTTTAAACTTACCCAATCAATTTCTTAAGTGTGTTATATACCTACGGGCAGAGGCGGTCTCAGCCAATCGGATTGTAATCGGATTAGTTGTAATCGTTATACTTAGAATAAATAATGCAACCTAACACGTACCACTGGTCGAACATAAAAGCCTAAACCGAGAACAGTCGACACGAGAAGCCTGTTAAAATGATAGGTGAAATAAAACACGAGATATCCCCATTGTTGCTCTAGTGCACGAAGTCCAGTTAGTTGTAGGCAGTTAATATATAAACAGTTGGTAAAGGGGTGGTGAATGAGTTAGATGTATAATCACGATAAGTACCTACAAGTAAAATTTGAAAATGGATACATACGTATTAAATAATTTACAAGTTTGTATAGGCTTGACTTGATGATATGCATTTTCTTGAAAAAATAAAGAGTTAATACTGTTAAATATTTATTTACTATTTTGTTTGATCTACCTACATACTTTTACTTCCACTATGAGTCAAGTGCTAATAGATGTCGGTATCATGAAGCAGAGGCGATTTTAACCTTCCACATTGTAACATTTTAGATCATTAGTGTTACAAATTAAAATACAGTCGTTTCTTTGCATTTTAATAAAAATAACATTCCTACATATAAATATCCATAATTAAGTTATAAAATACTAGCCTATTTTACACTATGGCATTATTTTTATCTAAGTATCCCATTATAATATTGGCACAATAATAAATTGTACTACTCAATAATATGAACGACTTTAATGATTTACAACTTCGCTAAGTAAAGAATTTTGATTTTACCACAAAATTACTTGGTGCGATCAGTTTTGCTCGTAAACTGTTTAACTATTAAGTACAATATAAAGTTATTATAAAACACTAACATAGGTTGCTATGAAATCTTATATTTTATGATTTTATTTTATTTGGAGTACTTTGGTAATGTTACAACGAGTACTAATTTCGACATTGTATACTCTACAAAATGAGTTTTCAAACCAGTATTATGCTTACAAATATGGTTAAATATACATTACAAATATTCGAATATTGATATGAGTTGAACACCTAAATAACTCTTTACATCTTAAATTAATTCTTAAATTTACATATTGTCTCAAATTCTATTCCTAACAAGTTGTAATAAACTTATTACATAAATGCATGTAAATGGCAAAATTGATTCTATGTGCGCTTAAAAAATATTGGTTTTTTGTTTGTAAAAATATCAAAAACAATATAAATTTTAACTTAGACTTACGCATAATAAGCTATCACTGAAAATAATATTACCTTTATTTTTTTGTTTTACAAGCTTGTATATTACGTAATTATTATGCGAAAGTAACGTTTCTCACGAGTGTTATAATGGTAACCTCTATTTTAAGTAATAGACCTAAATTGGACTAGGAATATCAATTTATTTACATTTTTCTTCAGTCGTAAAGAATAACATTTATGACATTCTTGTCGCAAGTTTTAAGAGTATTTAACCGCATCCACATTCATAAGTTAATTGTCAAACTATTCTCCTACAATAATGACACAATGAGTACAATATTGTGTCTCGTAACTTTCACTATATCATGGTTTATTATAATCCAATTAGAACAAAACAAACAGATAATGTATACTGTTGCAAAAACAAAAATTTAAAAAGTGTTTTCCGAAAACCTTTCTATCTTACATTACATACGGCCGTTGCGGTGCGGTCTGCGATGTCTCGGGTGTCGAGGTAGTGGCCAGCGTCACGTGGGACGCCGAACAAACCGCGGTACAGGCGCGCGGAGTCCTCGTCTGCCTACTACCAATGGTGGCATTCTTTCATCCTCTTCTTCCTCGTAATCAACCCCTTCAACACTGTCTTCTTCACTCCAAACCGGTTTCACCATTTGGTATGATGCTGAAAATCCTTTGAAGACTAGGGAATCGTCAGTTCGGAATCTGATGAGTAACGCTTCGGCTGTTGATACTATTTCTGGTGGCATCTGGAGCATTTAAAATATGGAAAAAAAATACTTTAGTCTTTTATTTCTTTGTTGATAATTATTTCTTTCCATATATGAAATATAGGGTAAGCCAAGATTTCGTTAACACTTGAATCTAACATCCCACGCAAACATGTTACGGGAGTTCTTGGGACCGATGCTAGTGAAATTTGCTGGCTACAATTGGAATACATAGTTTCAATAAGATGGAATCATTTATCACAAATCCAATGAATCCCTACCTGTGGTCAAAGACATGTTTCCGGAAAAGCTGATTTCCAGACGAGACGACATTCCATGGCTACCTGGAAATCTGCATCTATCCCCTGCAGACTTCTTTTTATGGAGTTATTTGAAGAATTGTGTCAACATCAATAAACCAAATACATTACGTCAACTAAAAGAAAAATCAACGAAGAGATGTTGGCGATCTCACGGTTTCTTTGCCGAGGAGTATTTGAAGATTTCGGTGCTAGTTTAGAAGAATGCAAACGTCGAAACAATGAGCATTTAGACGATGTAATTTTTAAAAAATAAATTCCTACTAATTAACTTTATTGTAAATAAACAATTTTTATAGTATGTCAAACTAGTATATCAAATTTTTTTTTCAAATGTTAACAAATTCGTAGCCCACCCTATATATTGAATAATAATATAATAATATACTGATTTAAGACATATAAACTAATTAACATGAAATAGTAACGTCGTCTATTCAGTTATAGTAATTAGTTTGGACTAGTATAAAGGTATAACTGTTCTTAGTCTGCGTTTATCTTTAATAAATAACACTACAACTCATAAAATCTGACGATCCGACGACAAATAGTTACATATGTACTAAAATTAGAAATTGAAGTTTGCTTCTTGTTGTCCTCTACTTTAAAAGACTTTCACAGTGTCTACCATAGTAAATTATTTACCTTTGTTCCACAAAACGTTCCGTAATTTCCTCCACTACCGTCAAGCCCTCCAAAGACCTGCACGAAATCATATCTGCAATTGGTTTCAGGCTCTAGCTCGAAGGTCAGGAACGTGAGTTTGACGAAGTGGTTCCTTGGAGCTTCTATATTCCAGTCGCAGTTGGCACGAGACTCATACGCGTTGTCTCCATAACGTGCATGGGAATATAAATGCTGAACCGCGTCCGTTGCTGCGAGATAACCGCCGCAAGCTGTAAGCAAATAATTTAGAAAAAATGTTTTGGAACATGTCATAAACACGATATCTTTTCCAATGTAGTAAGTAACTCGTAGCAATCACTTTTCATAGATATTGATAGCAAAACTCATCAATAGAACAATATTATGTTTGTTTATCATTATTATTAAAACCTGTTATTTGCACGGTAGATAGACCCAGAAATTATGATAAAGACTTGCCTATTTACCACACACTTTTTTATGAAGAACACTGTTTACTGCTTATTTCTTGTTTTTTATCACTTTTAAAGGTATGATGTGGCCACATATAATAATTTAACACACGCTTCTCCCACTAATAGGTTATGTTTACCTATGTTGTAGTGGCTTGTGCTTGTGAAAACTACAAATATCTTGTTAAAGTAATTTATGATTCGATTTGAACTTACCAGTGGAATGGTTGGCCAAGAATCCACTTCTCTGCACAGAGCCGTCTGATTTAAAAACAACGTACATCTGGTTCTGTGATGCTACTATGGGATGTGGGAGTCTATTGCCACAGAAAAGTCCCAAAGTCTTCTCTTCAGCTGATGCTCCATCATATATCGTAACGTAATCGTATGCACATTCCTATAAGAAGTCGAGGTAATTAGTAGATTACATGTCTTGTTTATGGATGTTACTAGCATATAGAGAGAAAGATGGTGTGTTATGTATTTATGGAACTGTACGCCGAACACATTTCTGTAAATGGTCTTTTATATTATGTCTTTGATTAAATAAACCATAATATAATACACCAATGAAAAATAAATGCAGGTTCATTATAGCATAGATTGTTGAAATGTATAAGCTGTCTAAGTATATCTATGCAAGTAGTTAGTGAAATACTTACGGGATGTGGTTCTAATTCAAATCTCTGGAAGATAAGTTTAATACGATGTCCTGGAGTTGTAGAAAATTGCCAAACACAGTCCTTTCTTGATGGGTAGGCTGCTGGGTAGTTGGGACTGCGAAGTAAACAATTTTGAAGAGTTAATCATATTTTTGGTTTCTTTTTAAACATTTAAGTATCACTGTTGTTTGATAGTAATGAAAATGAACATTTATCAACTGTTTAGGTCGCGGTCCCCCAGGCACCTTAGGTTAGGTAGTTAAATAATTGTACGAGGACCGAGACGGTGTTCTGACGTGACGGCTCATGTCGTGCGGTGTTCCGCAGGGGTCTGTCCTCGGACCACTCCTGTGGAATGTGGGATACGACTGGGCCCTTCGAGGTCACCTCCCCCCCGGGTTGGGCGTAATTTGTTACGCCGATGACACATTGGTCACGGCCCGAGGAGCAAACTTTCAAGAAGCGGCGCGCCTGGCCACCAAGGGAGTTTCTCTGGTGGTCAGGCGTATTGAGGCGCTAGGTTTGCGGGTGGCCCTGGACAAGACGGAGGCCCTTTTGTTCCATGGGCCCCGTGGTGGTCCACTCTCTGGTGCCTCCATCGTAGTCAATTTGGTCCTCGTACCGGTTCAGGCCCAGATGAACCTGGACCTGATCCTTGACGGCAGGTGGCTCTTCGATGAGCACTTCCGACAGCTTTCTCCAAAGCTGGGCGGCGCTGCTTCTGCCCTTGGGCGACTTTTGCCCAATTTGGGCGTCAGGGGAGCCAGCGTCGCGACGAGACGGCTGTACACGAGGGTTGTCCGGTCAATGGCGCTGTATGGTGCACCGGTATGGGCGGCGGCTCTGACCGCCCAGAATAAGGCTCGCCTCTGGCGCCCTCAGAGGATATTGGTGGTTAGAGCCATACGCGGTTACCGCATATATTGACGGAGGCGGCGTGCGCCTTGGCAGGAACTTCCCCGTGAGATTTGGAGGCGGAAGTACTCACTGAAACTTATCGGTGAAAGGCTGAATTCCGGGTGGGTAGCGGCATAGGGCACCCGCCCGAAGAGATACGCAAGTGGCGAGAAGCCGCTCGTCGAGCCACGATAGCTCGTTGGCCATCCCGACTGGAGACTCCACGTGCTGGCTTTGCCGCCGTGGAGGCTCTCCAGCCGGTCATTACCGAGTGGGTAGGGCGACAGTACGGTACCCTTTCCTTCCGACTGATGCAGATCCTTTCCGGGCACGGTTGCTTCGGGAAGTATTTGCACTCGGTCACCAGGAGGGAATTGAGTCCCGCCTGTCACCACTGCGACTGCAGTGAGGACTCGGCTCAGCACACGCTGGCGGTTTGTTCCGCTTGGGTGGCGCAGCGTGGGGTCCTCACTGCAGTTATTGGAGGAGATCTCTCGCTACCGGCCGTCATACGCTCCATGGTCGGTAGCGACAGTTGTTTTACCGCGGTCGCAACCTTCTGCGAAGACGTAATTTCGCGGAAGGAGGTGGCGGAGAAGGCCCGGGAGGACGATATCCACTCGGACCCAATTCGCCGCCGGCGTACTGGGCGGCGGAGGTGCGCGTGGACGGGACGGGTTTTCCCCTCCATCCGCTATAGTGGCCAGCCGCGAGGAGGCGACGTCCACGTGTGCCGTACGTCGCAGTTTATCCGCAGTCGTAAAAGGAGAGTTTATCCGCAGATGGTGCCCGCGTAAGCGGGCAAGCGCTAGGAGGGATCTGGATGTCATAATAACAGCTGTTCCCGGATCCCTCCTATGCCAGGCGCAGATTTGCACACCGTGTGGTTTTAGTCGGTCCGATTCTGACACACCACCCCGCCGTAAATCCTGGTGGGGTGACAGCCCGAGGGGGTTATCCCACGTTACAAGAAAAAAAAAGGTAGTTAAATAATCGTCTTGAGTCTGCGTATTTTTTACGTATTGTGATAGAATATCTATAAAGTACTTATGGTATAAAAATATTTTGTAGTAAGCAGTGAACTTAAAAAATAAGAAAATATAATATTTCGTCAACTACCGGTCAGCCTGTGTACATCTGTTAATACTAACACCATACATACCTCTTTATAGTACCAAAGGGTAATGTGACATCATGTTTACAGCCTCCTTCCTTGCAGTCGTGGTTGTTAGGGTGTAGCATGAATCCACTGTAACAGGCGCACTCGTAGCCACCGAGGGTGTTGCGACACTCGTGTTGGCAACCGCCGTTATTCTCGGCACATTCATCCACGTCTATGTAGTAAGCTGCCGCAAAACCGGATCGGTGGACAGAACCGTCTGATGTAAACTGTAATCCGAAGTTATGTATAATTATATTAAATATTGACCGAAGGTGCATACATTAAATAAAGTGTAGCAACGACTCGGCGGTATGTACAGACTTCTCAAATCAAATGGCAGTCTCGCACCGCCCGTAACCTGCCGCAATAAGCTTTACTAAAATATTTTTTAATGTACCTTATAATGATAATAATATATTCATATTTTTATAGGAATAAATTTGATTATATTATGGCAATTCTACATTAAGTAACCAATAGCAAATCTTAGATTGAAGAGTTATTTTCTTGATTATTTCGACAGTATTAACCAACAGTATAAATTTGTACTTTAATAGTTTAAAAGTTCAAAATGTAAATAGGTACCTGAACTCTCAATACTGATCCATCCGAAGTGACAGGAGGTGGAAGGGCTGAGCCGCAGAATACTCCATGTCTTCTTAATATATCAGCTCCTAATTTTGAATGTACCGTAACGCTGTCATATTCACATTCCTGAAATTTTTTGTATATATTAACAAAAAAAAACAAAAATAATATTAGACAGGATCTTATTAGTACTCTCCACTTTACTAGAAATTATCGTTACGGAAACAAAGTTATTAGGTACTAGAGCCACGCTGATTTCAGGGTGAACGGGTTGGCTCGACCGTGGCAATAATACCCTCTTACAGAAGACCAACCTAAAACTAAATCATCCGTGCTGTCGTCTTTTGATGATGATTGCCAGACTGGAGGCATTGATGCAGGGTATCACTTGTCGTGGTAAGTGTGTAAACCTTACACTAGCACGATGACTGGCATATCATGACATGACTGTCATGATATGCCAGCCTGTCTCCAAGTGTGGCGTGAAAAAACATTTCACTAGGTTATTATAGTGTGGGTCATCATACTGCATTGTCTGCATTCGCAATGAGTATGGTGATCACTACTGTTAAATTTTATTAATGCCTTCCATTAAGCAAAGAAGAATTGCTTAAGCAGGCTCATAAAAAAATGATGATAGTTTTTGTTCTAACGATAGGAAGTAAAGCCTTCTGAAGCTACATAAAATAATTCGTGTATAATTTTAGTTATTTTATTAATCATTAATGTTAACTTTTGGGTAACATACAGTTTGCAAATGAAATTCTGTACTTTTACATCCAATTATTTTTTTTGTGTTTGGAGACTGAATACTGAATGAGAATACCTGTTGGTACATATTATTTCCTTCTAAATCAAAGTGGGTAAAGTTAAGCGTAATCCTGTGTTGTGGTGGTGCGACTATCTCCCACAAACAGTTCTTTGAAGGCGGGTAGAGATCAGGGAATGATGGTGATGTGATTGTTCCGTTTGGTGCGTATAAAGAGCCTCCACAAGCATCTGTGAATGAGAAAAATTAAACTTAATGTAATTATTGGAACTCGATTTACTATATTTAATATAGTTTCAGTTTTAATGAGTTTATTCATTGTTATTAATAGGTATGGGGTGTTCATATCGTGATAAACAAAAAACATACAGAGACATACTTTACTGATTTTCTAAAAATTACACTGCACTGTGTCAGTAAATCTGGAAAACATTTTCGCTCCAGCTATGGTGACACTATTATGTGTTTTACTATGGAATAAACATGTTTTAGCGCAATTGCTTTTGATCGCTATATCCAGGAATATCATATATTGTGTGCTAATCAGATCATCTCATTATGAATAAGTTCAAAAATGGTAAATTTGTTTTTACGATTTTATTACGGTGCTGAGTAATTACAGTACAACAAAAGCAAGGTCTAATAACTCACTTTCACATTTCTTTCCATCGGAGTGCAGTTCGTATCCAATATCGCACGCACACTCGTACCCTCCGAGTGTATTAACACAAGAATGACTGCAGCCATGCTCAATAGACGCGCATTCGTCGAACTCCTTCATAAATGTTGCTGAAAAGCCTGCCTTTTGTACTGTACTGTCAGATTCGAAGATCACTAGTAATTTATTTGAGGTGGATCTGAAACGATTAAGATAATTGTAGTAGATTTTAAGTTTCGATATATCCTAAGTATTTCCATAGGATGTTACTTCTGATGAGAGAGAGCTGTTTCCATAGGTCATTTATGATCTAGTATTTTTGACTTATATCCTTGACATTATAAAGGTTATCGATTTAGTCTGTATTAAAATATTTACAAAAAATACCTTGATATTTAATTTCATTTTTCCAAATTTATAACTAAGAGAGTCTCTTGTTTTGTTAGTTTTAGTATAACAAAGATGTTAGAATTATGTTTAGGCATAAGATCTTTATTCTCCGGTCATGTTTTTTTAGAGTAATAATATTTCAGAAATTTGACACAACGTCATCTAGTCCCAACCTAAGCAGCATTTGTACTTTTAAGTAGTAGAGCTGACGGACAACTGATATAATTAATTAAACACTTTTTTTACACATACATACATGTAGTACATAGAAAACACCCAAACTCCGAAACAAATATTTACAGATCATACAAATTTTTGGCATGACCCGAGAATTGAACCCAAGATCTCGAGCAGAGCAGTCGCACATGCTAACACTGCACTGCCGAGGCAGTCTTGTATCAGAAGTACATATTTGCATAAACAGGACAAAAATAGGTAATTTGCATTTGTGTTATAAAATTTGATAGCGCATTGCTAACCTGATATCGGGAGGTATCTTATGTCCACAGAACATGCCAATGAGTGGACTGTCCATTGAGTCACCGTCTCTGACCTTCACTTTATCGTAGGAGCAGGTGTCATGGTTCTCTACCTCGAAGGAATGAAATCTTAAGGCTACTTGATAATCCTGTAATTTAATTTGTAATTTAAAATTTATTTTTTAATTAATAAATTTATTTAATAAACATTTTCTATCGTTTTAAACCCTCGCATCCCATTCTCTTCGCTGAAAATATGTATGGCAAAGTAATATTGTATTAAATAATATAATAGTTAAAGTGGAAAAAGCTGCTGTCGCTAAGACAAAATTGTTTTTGGTAGTTTAACGCACATGTAATCTTGTTCGATTAGTAGTTTTGTATGAAGTGACAAATTATTAGTCTTCTACTATTATATCGAGTAATTAAACCTCCATTTTAGACAGTAATACATTAAACAAAGACTTACTATTGTTACCAAAAAGTATTCTAAACCTTTTTTCGAAGGAGAAGCTTATGTCCAGAAGTGAACTGTTAAAAGCTGCTAATGTAATTATAAATTGGATTTTGTAGTATTATTTCTATCAGATTTTTGTTTTTCGTTCGATATATTTTTGAACTTTACTTACCTGCGGCACAGACAGTCTCCAAACACAAAGTTTATTGGGTTGGTAATCGTCAGGATAATTTGGTGACTCCAAATGTCCAGTGCTATCAACCTCTATGTCACCACCGCAAACAGCTACAGAAACAATAATTTTACAGAATTACAAGATTACAAAAATAGCTATGACATGGATGCAAGCTTAAATTTCTCAACTTGCAAAGTATTGTTAAATCAGATTCACTCTTAATAAAATAAGATGATCATGTGGCACGGCGATTATGAAAATGGCGGTAACGAGAAATTTTTTTGTCGTTGTCACAGATAAGGCTTAGATGCCACTTGGTGTAAATATTGGCATGAATTTTTATTCACATGTTCCATATAATGTTCTGTTTTATACATTCAATTTAATATTATGATGTTAACTGATTGTGCCTCATTTGATGCGCTGTTATACGCTTATTTGTTGAAATGTTAATTGTCTACAAAGGTGCCGGTACCCACCTTCATAGAATGCCCTGAAACCTCTATGTGGTTTAGGCCTTGGACCCGGTTGATATACAACTGTCAACCTGGAACCAGTGGACCGCATCATTGGACCTTTTCCTGAGCCGCATATTCTGCCAAGAACTGGAGCATCTGGCATATAACCGTCTCGGACTTCAACCCATTCTGATCGGCATTCTTCTGACTTGTGGATGTCGATTTCTGAAAACAGTTGCGTTTACTAAATCTTAAAAACAATATTTGCTTCTTTGACGATACATTTTCATATGGCTTTCATAAATAGACAGGTTTAATTTTTAGTTTCAAAAGTATAATTAATTGAAATTTGGTACGACTTTGTTTAAAATGTACCTGTTCCATATTTCCCTACTCAAATATTTCCATTAGTAGAAACTTTCTTGTATAAACCTTTTTGTATACTTCAAACTTTCTTTAAATTATCATTACCGGTAGGGATACGTGGAACCTTCTACTCCACATCTCGCTACTAATCGAATCGGTAGGGATAATTAGATTTTTTTTCTGTTTACCTCGATAAAGTTACAGAGGTATCTTTTTATGAGTAATTAGATGTTCTTAAATTAGACTTGTGGTTTTAAATATTAAATAAAAAAAAGAAAGTCGTAAAAATCATTATAATTCAAATAATCACGTGCTAAATTACCTACAAAACATATTTATTTTCAAGTGATTCTGATATTTATCGTTAAATAAGCATATATGTGGATCCCGTTTTATAAATATGATCTGTCATTATTGAAAAATCTAGAATAAAAATATAATTATAGTTAACATTGTCCAGAAAATATTTTGCGACAATGTAACATGAAATTATTTAACGTTTATTACGAGTTTCACTATTACAAGTAATTCAGGAACATCAATTTAATCTTGAAAACTAATCAATCAATTTTAAATTTTATATGCCCACCAGTAAGATAAAAGGTTTCAGGGTATATTTTTATACGGATGCAAAAAAGTGGAAAAAAATGTCATTACCAATTCGTTTGGTACCAGTATATCGAGTAAGAGATTCCATGTCCATTCAAAATTTCAATCTTTACATCTTAAGTTGATATTTAATAAAACTTCGACAATGTTGGAGGTATTAAAAATATATGATCAATACAAAGTCTGCTATTTCTCCGTTTGTCGCGTTTGTTAGATTCGGACATTATTGGAGATAATTTGTCCCGTTTAAGGAGAAAACTCACGTTGCACTCATGTTAACTGTGATTACCTATAATTGGGTGAGCGTAAACATGTATTTTGTGTTTTGATATTTATATAAGATATCATCAATCAATCAATCAACCTATCGCCGTCCACTGCTGAACGAAGGTCATCCAAAATAAATAAATAAAGTAATATTTCTATTTGAAAATCTAAGTGAATCTATCCCTACCGGTAGTGATAGTTAGAAAAAAAATCTATCTGGAACAGGCAGGAAAATCATGATAATTGTGATTTTACAGGTATGAGTGGTGTATATAAATAGAATTATGTGAACACAATATCTTAATTGTGAGATTGATTCTCTTTGAAAAAAAGCTTCACGACCGAAAGGCTTTATTTGTTTTGTTGTCCGTTGCTGTAAGCCTATACAAGTTATAATTGTTTCAAACAGACTTATACCTTCAGTTATTTTGTTACTCATTTTGTAACTAGGGCACTATTAAATTTTGTCAGACTCATGTTTTTCCAAATTACAGTTACGTTTAATCAATACTTAACGTTTGTATGCATGGGTCGTGAAAAATAATAATTAGAACTTCTTCGCAGTTATTTATAGTTATTTATAGAGTACATCATTTAAAAGTTAATGTAGAGAACTGGCTGAATAGAGAGAAAATAATATTTTCACCTCATGCCACCACATTTTTAAAATAGATGTTCAATATGGAATACCAAACATGTTATTTTATTAATATTTAGTTACTAGAAAACTTAATATGCATTTTATTACGACATAAGAATTTGGTAAATATTCTTCTTATCAACACAATACTCTAAAATTTTATCCACTTATTCAACTATAAAATTATTTAAGAGCAAAAGCTGTACAACCACAACCGTTACCTAAGCTTGTAGCGACCAGACAGAATTAACGAGCACCTATCTTCATACAGCTATTCAAAGTGGACCTTTAAATCTATTTTAATTAAGGATTTTAGAGTACTTTTCGAGATCAGTACGACAGATCTTGTTACATTGGAAAGTTTACGCTGAACTGATTTACACGGATTCCAAAACTGACCACAAACTTACTGTTTTTTATGACTTTAGTCCGAATTTCGTACTTTATATCTAAAGTTGATATTTATTAAGAGTTCGACAATGCTGGAGGTATTAAAATTTATGTTTAATATAAAGTTTGTTTTCTCTTCGTTTGTTAGATTCGGACATTATCGGTAGATAATTTGCCCAGTTTTAGCAGAAAAATCACATATAATTATAGGTAATCACAACTAATATTGAGTGCTCCCAATTGGGTGTGCACAAAACATGTATTTTGTATTATGGTATTTATATAAGATATGTATTTCAATTTTTGGTCATTCAAAGTAAATAAATGAAGTTATATTTCTTTAAAAATCGAAGTGTTCTCAAAGGTGACTTTTAAGTCTAAGCTTAATGTTTGAATAAGTTTCTTTTTAGTATGTATTATGTCTTGAATTTCTCTTTTTAATTTTGTTACAATACTTTCTATTGTGAATGTGTGTAATCGTAATGTATTCAAAATTCGCAGCTCCCCACACTTTCACTTACATTTGTTATCAGAGTTTTACACCTTAAAGTCTGTCAATTATTGTTAAATAGAGCATGAAGATCCTCGCTGTTTGAGCGAAATGTAAAACTTAAAGGTGGTTTGACAGAAAAGTGTGTTTAGCTGTAATAGTCAAGACCTTTAGCTGTAATTATATTATTTTAGATTATAAAATGAACATTATTCAATGTTAAAGAACTTACGTGGAAATATTTTTAAAAACTTTTGCAATTTGTAATTATATGAATGAATAAATAGAAATTTGGATTTAGTTAAGTGTAGCGAGGAATAGCGAATTTGTTATCACACTTTTAATATGTATATCATGCTAAGTGTTGTCTCTTTTCATTGTAATTAGAAAAAAAATGAAAGTAGAAAATACTTTACAGCAAATATCATAATCTTTTTAATTCAATAACACGAAAGTTTGTTGCAGAGTTCTCAAATACTTTCTGTAAAGGCAGTCTACAATTTCTCTTTTGACCCTCTGACTGATGAAGTGAACAATCAATCAACCGGCCAGCTCATCGGTTAATTACTAACCAAATAGCTGAAGCGGAGATGTGGTTGTGACTATGAATTTGTAGAATTATTGTACGTGAATTAGTTTTGTGGCTTAGCTGTGAATACCGATGTTATTTGTTTGTTAATTGCATAGTGAAAATTAAAGGGCAGAGCTCAGAACTGTGATTTAGTACTGTTAGATATTTTTTTGCATAAACAGAAATTCTAGATTCGTTCCAAATGTTGATGTTAGACATGAACTAAATCTTGTTATAATATATGTAGATTAGGGTGTCCCTTATATGACAAAAAAAATTTTTTTTTCGAATTTCGAAATGCATACCCTCTATAATTTTTACTAATGCTATAAGATACTTAAATATAAAATTTTATCAATCTAGCATAATTGCAACCAGTGCCGACCGAGCTTCAAAGTTTAGTAAAAAACGTGTTTTGTCCTAAAATTTCAGTCTGCTATAATTTCACTATAAATGCAATGAATTAAGTGAATAAAATTAAATAATAAATTAGATGAACATTAATCTTTAATTAAAAACATAAAAAAATAAGAATCATTCAGGGTAACTTCTTTTTAGAGTAGTTTTTTTACAGTCTGGATACAATTTTAGATGTTCCTGGACACAGCGCAGCAAGAACTGTTTTTGTTCTTCTTCAGCCGTGATAAATCCGTTAAAATCTTGCATTAATTTAACAGCCCTTTCAGCAGCATCATTTACAACTCTCAAATAACTTATTCTTCTTTTAGCCTCCAGAAAAGCAGCATTGTTATTCCAAGAAGATACATCTTCCTTTAGAAAACTGTCGTCGATCTGCAGTCATGATAAAAATTGTTTGCTCTTTTCCGATACGAAATCATCCAGTGCTTTGTCTAAAAAAAAAGAAAAATAAGTTAAATAACAAATAAAAATCAACAACAATTTTGAAAATAAATAAATAAATATTGGACATTGAAATTGAAATCCAACAAAAAGTCAATTTACATACATACAACATACAACTTTTGAGTCAGTTCTTCCTTCGACGGGTCATAGCGTTTGCTAAAACCCGAGATTTTGTCCCTGTTGAAGTTGGCAATCATCTTCTTCTTAGTTTGGTTGTCAACTTCATCATCAAATAGTGTTAGAATGACTGTCTCTTCACATAAATACCACAAGTGATGGCTGAACTTGCTTATAGAAGCTTTAGAAATTGTTGCGTCAACTTTTTCATACTCTTTTAACATCTTCAAGAAGCGCAAATCTTGATTAGGTGCTTTGGTCGCCACTGTACATTCGAGCCAAGGTTTAACATACAATATTACGAGAAATAAGCAAACATCTTGTAGAGCCTTTTTGTCCTTCGCAGTTACTCTGCATTGTGACTGAAGTAAACATATTTTTAAAGAATAGATCGCTCTCGCCATCCAGCGTGCCTAATGTATAGCTCCGGGGGGCCTTAGTTTTAATTTTTCCTCTGTGTCTCCTCCTAAAAATACTACACACAGTTCGACCAATTCGCGGTAATCATCTCTTACAAAACCTTTATCTAATTCTGCCTTATAAAATAGTAACAACGCTTGAATGTCTGTCTCGGCAACCCGTGCTTTTACGAAATTAAGAGATGGTTCAATTTTAGAACAATCAATGTTTTTCCAATTTTCTTGGAACTTTTAGAACATCGGAATATCTGGGCTACTAGTAATTTGCTTAATCTTGGTTTCAAAGACAGCTTTTAGGACCAATTCATAAACATGATGACGACAGGCGAAAAGCAACAATTCTCTTACTAAAGTTTGCTCCAAAATAGCACAAGCTCCATTGAAACGGCCCATATTGGAAGCTGTTGTGTCGCAGCACATTATTTGCACTTTATCATAAAGGTTCCAGTCAAAGAGAGCTGCTGATACAGCCTTCGCTTGATGTTTTCCAGAAGAACTTTCTAGTTTCGGCACTGCAAGAAGCTGCTCTCTATCGTCAAATGAAGCTATAACTGGCAAGCGTTCTTCTTTTGAACTCCGTACATCCAACCCCGGTAATAGTTTTCCATCCCAATGGACTGTGACTATGTCGGGTACATTGTTTTGGAAGTTAGATTTTATTGCTTCTGCCCTTGATTTTCTAGTTTCAGTACGAATTCGCTGAATCGAGGATTTGTTAATACAGAAATCATCGCTGCTCAGACCAAGCGCTTCTACCACCGCATTAAGAATGTAAACGGTATCTCTAATGCTTAACTGGCATCGATCTAAAGCTGCAACTAGTTTAGGTGTTATAAGATTCTTTCTACCTCTTTTTGAACTTTGTTCATGGCAGGGAACGTCCGGCAAGCTGAGTTCAGAATTCAAGATCTGTTCTTCGTCTGAATCTTCTACACTGTCTAAGTTATTTGTGGTGGAAGTAAATAGATGCAACAGCTAGTGATTCTCTTTGTCTTACAATCTTTTCCTCTTCTTCCAATCGTTGTTGTCTAGATCTTTGTTCTTCTTCCGCCAATTTTTTATCTACACCACCTAAGCATCCCGGTCGACCTGGCTCTCTCTGTTTCATTAAAAATAATTTATCTTCCTCTATTTTCATTCTCTCAAAAGCATCAGCATGTGCAATATTAAACAAATTATCAAGATTAATCATAAAATTGTTCTCACGACTCTTAAACGTAATCTGAGTTTTCTTACAATTTTTTTGCAACTCTCTCCAAACATGATATAAATCAATAAGTTTCTTCACGCAGTTAGGAAATGCCCTTGTTGGAATTCTTGCTTTTTCCCAATATATGATGCACTCCTTAATCACAAGATTTGCACTTTCACTAACAGTCAATTTAACCTCACGAATATTGTAAAATAGGACTGAGAGAACTTGTCGATTAGATGGTAATTTTGCACCATTTATTTGGTAGCTAGTCAATCCGATAAGAAAAATATTTTGTTTATCACTCCGTAATTCCACCGACATGTTTACGCACTAAACAATGAAGCACTAATAGTCTCAAAAATCACGTACGAAATGGCAAATAAAACATGTCGTAACAGGTCACTGGGCAGTACTTAAGCAACTTGTATCGACAAGTTTAAATAGCAAGTCGGCACGGGTTATCGTTTATATATCGAACTAATATTTTTTTCTAGACAATATAGGGTTATTATGAAACTTTTAAGAAGGTATGCGTACAAAAATATCGAACTTGAAATTTAAGGGACACCCTAATGTAGATACATCATCATCATCATTTCAGCCAAAATACGTCCACTGCTGGACATAAGTCTCCCCCAAGGTTCTCCACAACACCCGGTCCCGTGCCCCGCATCCAGCAGGTTCCCGCAACCTTCACCAAGTCGTTGTACCACCTTGTGGGGGGCCTACCAACGCTGCGTTTTCCAGTACGCGGTCGCCACTCCAAAACTTTACGGCCTCATCGGCCATCGTTTCTGCGTGTAACGTGGCCCACCCAATGCCACTTAAGTTTAGCAATTTTACTAGCAACATCGGTGACCTTGGTTCGTCTGTGGATCTCCTCATTCCTGATTCGATCACGCAAAGAAACGCCGAGCATCTCCATAACTCTTTGAGTGACTTTGAACCTTCCTATCAAGCCTATAGTGAGCGACCACGGCTCTACGTTGTAAGTCATTACTGACAACACACACTGGTCAAAGACTTTTGTCTTGAGACACTGTGGTATTTGTGATGAGAAAACGTTACGTAGCTTCCCGAACGCTACCCAACCTAGCTGGATTCGACGATTGACCTCTTTATCGAAGTTGAATCTACCTAATTGGATAGTTTGACCTAGACCTAGTCCTAGTCGTCAACAACTTCGAGGGTAGATTCTCCAATTTTCACTGGAGTGGGTGTGACATGGGCGTTCAACATCATTTTTGTCTTATCCATATCCATTTTTAAACCCACTCGTTTAGAGACTCTACTGAGGTCATCAAGCATTGTGTT
The DNA here is from genome assembly GCA_949316085.1 of Hypercompe scribonia. Classification (NCBI taxonomy): domain Eukaryota; kingdom Metazoa; phylum Arthropoda; class Insecta; order Lepidoptera; family Erebidae; genus Hypercompe; species Hypercompe scribonia. Next base: position 11,648,273 of record OX438977.1, on the reverse strand, counting down.
AAGATTTGCTATGGTTTCAGCCATGACAACTATATCATCAGCAAATCGAAGGTAAGTGATATACTCACCGTTGATGTTAATGACAAGTCTATTCCAGTCAAGAAGCTTGAAGACGTCCTCCAATGTTGCGGTGAACAGTTTCAGAGACAACGCATCTCCCTATCTTACACCTTGCTGTAGTTTAATAGGTTTCGAGCTCTGACCTTGTAAATGGACTGACATACTGGCGTTTTCATATAAACACTTTAATACTTCGATGTACCGATAGCCAATTTGGCACCGCTGGAAAGACTGTAGCACAGCCCAAGTTTCGTTTTTTATGTATGTGTATGTAGATACATACACATACATAAAAAACTTTGCATTTCTGTACAATTGTTATTGCGTGAAGTGAAATATTCTACCAGATAAACTGCAACCAGATACGTCTTTGGTAAGTTACTACCTTGCAGAAGTACAAGAGAATGATTAACCTAGCTGGTTTACCTCACAGTGGCCACCTGGTTGTTTTTATTGATGTTAAGGAGTGGTATTACAGTCTTTTTGCCACCCGTGATCCAAAAATAAACGATATATAACTGTGATAAGAGCTATAAGTTGCTACTGAATTGGACATTAGCACTCAGATCATTTGGAATTATTAAAACAACTCTGGAGTATGATCCAGGAGGTCTTGGTAAGTACCTTTGAATTCACGATGACAGCTACGCAGATTTCAGTGGTCTTGACGCGGATGCCTTGTGTAATTGTCTTTTCGTTAACGAAACATTGATAAGTACGGGCCCTGATAACTGACGTATCTGATTTAAGAAATGGTTCGGGAATTTCAAAAGACAAAGAACTACCACTAAAATCGTTTAGCAAGGCGGTAAATCAGTATCGTTTTGGGGCGGAATAATGATTGAAGCCCGAACACCTTTGATACCGTACCATGCTCTATAACATGAGCAGCTGTTGCTAATAGCATTATCTGATTATTCAGGATAAATTATGGTAACTAATCCGTGTTAGTCGACGATAATACGCTAGCTCATCGAGCTCAATGAGCGAGCGCTACCCTCCTGGAGCATTAAATCATGCGGTTAGACTGACTTACCATTTTTTCAGACTTGAACCCAATCAAGCAGGCATTGGATGCCCTCAAACAAGATGCATGGAACCGTCAGTCACCTTGAAAAACTCTGTCAGAGATCAAGGAAACCGCTATTCAAAAATGTAACAAGTTACCTCATGAACTTTTTGTTAACTTAAGCTACTGACTGACTATGCCCAAGACGCATGCTTTTGCGCGCGCTTGCTTTTTGGCGCATGCAAGGAGTCATATACATTATATTTAAAAATAAAGCATAGAAAGTTGAATGAAGATATTTATTTTAACTAAATCTTCATATGTCTTTTTAAGTAAAAAGTAAAGAATTATTTTTTTTTATATTAAAGTACGTTTTCAATTTTATAGCTATAACGCACTCAATAATTATATTTTTACAAGATAAACATACATATTTCAACATTTTCAACTGAACGCGAACTTTTTCAATGCGTGTATATCGTAAAACATTTATGGGTGGTACATGTGGAAAACATAAAGTAAAGTTACTATTAGTCATATCACACTCACTTCGTCTTACTATAAATCACAACTTCTATATTGTCCACATACATATGGTCTAATTGGTTTGTTTTTTTCTGCCGTCTGGGTTTTGCTGAAAATTGCTGTCTGGAAACAGACATGAGATGCTACATGGCGCGTCTGTTCTATTTTGTACCTTGGCACTAGTCGTGATTTTCCGGGTATTCATTAAATAGGATTTTTATTTTGATTAAGTGCGACTAATACGGTATATTTTAGCGAATTTATAGTTTTAGATGCTGAAATTTATATAAGAATATTAAAATAGAAAAGGCAAATATCGCGTGTAGTAATTATAGTTAATTATTTCACAAAGATGTGTTCTTATGAATGAAGACTTACGTAACATTGGTATTGTGTTGTTTTTTGAGTGTACCATTAAATACTCACTGGAGCAAGCATGCTGTGAACACCTACGTCAGTGCACCTGCATTTTGTGGGTCCACGGGTGACACAACCGCCATATATATTACGAGTATTGATACTATAAATTTCCCCCAGAGGGTAATCTGTGATTAATAAATATAATACTGGTCGAAAATCGATTTACTTGGTAATATTTCAAGTGATTTTGTAATTGCATGTATTAACAAAGTAAATTCCACATGTAATGGAAAATGTTACTCATACTTCAAACGTCGGTTTCATAGAATGAAAGTTATAAGTGTACACTCATTGTTTAGTTTAGTGGCGCAACATAACTGAACTTTAACAACACGTTTTGATACTCTTAGACTTTCTAATTTTATAGGACTGTTCTATTGATAAAAATGATCAATATTTTTTCCCATTCCATTTCCAATGCATTTTATTAACAAATATACACATAAATTCGTTAATAAAGGAAAGATAAAAAGTAATATTAAAACGAATTACCGCATATAAAAAATGTCGGGCTAAAAACATGGCTCTATCAAATTAGTACATCGTTGTGTTGCAAAAATTGTAACAATCTTATGAAATTAAGAAGGTAAGTCACGTAGTTTGGCTGAATTTTCTTGTGTTATATAAGTAATTATTGCGATTCATTGAATATTTTTACTGTGATTGTATAAGATAATCATAGAAGTTACTTTATACAGTATAAAATAATAACCAAACAGCGAACAGAATAACTGGACGAAATTCTTAACATTTATTATAATATTGTGTTACAAAGAAAAATTGAGGTACGGGCAAATTTTTCGAAACAAGCATTTACACATCAATTTCTTCGGTATTTAAGGGCCTAATAAATATTTGTAGTGACATACAATATTTAATATTTTTTTTAAATATGCATTATCCTGTACTAAAAATAGGAGATATATCTACGCTCACATAATGTATAGAATGGCCAATATATGCAAATAAAACCATTTCTTTTGTCCGTTACGAAAATAAATTGCTTCCAACGAATTAATGAATTTATTGCGCAGCTTTTATTTTAAGAGGCCTATGGTTGTCAGTTGGGACGATAAATCTTTGTGTCCAAGAGAAAAAGTTGGTCAGTGTACATTATGTTTTTAGATGTTTTCAAACATGTAGGTACAAGAAATGAAACTTTTCTGTAAAAAAAATATAGTGACAGATTTGAGCAATAAAAGATTATCAGTTTGGTCAGTAAGTTACCTGAGTAGATCGGCAACATGACCTTAGACTGCTCCGTTCCAAGGGTGATCTTCTTGCGTACATCACACACCTTTGGAGTGAGACTATTGATAGACTTAGAGAGTCTTTGATCATCAGCCTCGATTTGGCCAAAACCTTCGATAGGGTTGGCACCGTTGGTTTCTCTATAAATTTTCGAAATTCAACCTGCTCTTCGAACTCTGTAACTTGGTTGCCGCCATTCTGCATTAGTACTGCATTAGGGTACTTAGTGATGGCATGGCCTCTAATTTCCAGTAGATAAATCTTGGCGTACCTCAGGGCTCCACGCTGTCTCCCATAATGTTTCTTCTGTATATCAATGATATGTTAGCCCTTGACAACATACTTTGCTATGCAGATGACAGCACAGTTTAAAGTCAACATTTCCAACGCCATAAAAATATAGGTGTACGGGCTTTTTAACAAAAAGTCTCCATTCTGTCCCCTCCTAACTTATAAGCTCGGTGTATTGAATATGACTATTTACAAGGATCTCAACCAGTGTGCGTATATTGAAAGTGACATTAGGGCGGCCTCGCGGCGGTTAGGTGAACAGGACGAGACGGTTCTTCGCACCCGAGCATCTATGTCTTCTTTATAAGATTCAGGTTGCGATGTATCCGCGCAGTACTTGCTTGAAACTCTTGACCGGTTACAGTGGCGAGCAGTCTGCCTTATCGACATTCCCGAAGTCACCGAGTTTCTTGAGCCATAGGCAGTTACATAGAGATTTCATCTTTGGGGTAGTTTTCTATCGCCTTTATCATGAAGTGTTCTGACGAAATCTTCCAACTGGTCCCACCTTTTCCCTTTCTTTACACGACAACATATACATAACATAACATATACGAGTAAAACTGCATTTACAGACGATGTTGTAAATTATGATAACATAAAAGTTAGCCTGTTTCGAAACAACTGACTATTTTTCGTGACTACCTTAGTATCCAGTATGTACGTTAATCACTTTTATGCAAACACACTTTTATGCAAAACATAATTCAAATTCAATGCGATTAACAATGGACAGCGGCGCAAGTGGAGAAGCATGAATGGGCCACGAAGTTCACCAAACGACGCACGATATTTTACAAACACTCAAGTTTCGGCACAGCCGAAAGTTTCGGCCATATTTTACCGAAACCGAAATTTTCGGCCGGTCATTAGTGATTTGTGACTTGTGTTAAAATTAATTTGATGTGATACACACGATACTTAAATTGAGCAGCAATACTTGTTCCGAGTTGTTTAATTTCGTGTTGCGCACTGTGTAAATTATACTGTTGAGTTAGATTCAGATGTTTTTATAAACTATTCTTGCCTATATTTATGTGAAATTCGCAGACTTTTACGAATAAATTTAGCTAGGTACTCTTTTATCTCATTCGATGAACGCGTATTTATCTTTGTTAAATAGAACCGCAGATTACATTGAAAAAGAAATATCCATTATAATGAATCATAAACTTTATATGGGACGCCATATTTTCTTACACAGTGGTGTGTCCACAGACAATAAAAATAGAGAGACTAGAAAAATCGGGAGTGCACACTCTAGTGCGCGCTACGATAGATTATGATTATAACTTTAACATACATCACAACAGTTTACCACGTTTATACACAATACACACACATTCATTTGCCATGCTCATTTGTCATGAGTCCGTCTTTCGTATCGGAACATTGCTAGCCATAAACCAACACGATCATACATAAATCACAGAAGTCGGGGCATCTGATAGGAGCCTGATAACGAGTGTCCCATTTTGATCATGTTCATTGAGTCAGAAATGTGACGAACTTACAGATACAGATATCGAGGGTAACGGTGACATGGACATACGTTCACGTTCTCTCAAGATTTCGATGTATATCTATGATATCGTAGAATATCGTAGCCTCTATTGATATGATGTTAATGTCTACTAAATTTTATAATTTGTTTGTTCACTTTTATTTTTTCAATTAGTGATCGTTATAGGTTCGTAATTTGTTAGAAAAACAAGCAGTGGACACTGGTTTTACCCCGTTCGCTCTGGCTAAAGTGAATTGGCGTAAACCTGTAGTACCTTGTATTACTGATTGCAGGGAAGTATGGAAGAGTAAAAAACTTCATGGTCGATTTTATCGGGCTATATACGGGTCTGATATATACTTTAAAGTGTTGACATCTTGACTATGGTATGGTGATCTCTTCGAAGAAACCGAAGGTTTTGTTTGTGCAATTATGGACGAATTTATCATGACGAATACCTACCGGAAATATATCCTGAAAGATACTACGGTTGACATCTGTCGGGCGTGCCACCGTCCTGAAGAATCTATTAGACAGATTATTTCTGATTATTCTCGTCTTACTAACAGTGACTATTTGCACTGGCACAACCAATTAGCCAGGATCGTACACCAACAACTTGCCCTTAAATACCAACTTGTCAATTTCGAAGTGCCTTACTACAGATATCTGCCTGACCCAGTTCTCGAGAACGGTCGTGCTACGTTATATTGGGTTCGTTCTATTATCACAGAGGACTATTGTTGCTAATAAGCCTGATATTGTGGTGATAGATCGATTAGGGCGCCGCATAATGATTGTCGATATCACCGTTCCTCATGACGAGAATCTCGTGAAAGTTGAACAACCCTCTAGATAAATATAGAGGATTGCTATTTGTTCAGCCGGATGATTTCAGTTTAAGTGATTACTGTGCTTTTTATTGTAATATATTTTATGCTGCTGTCCTCATTTAAATTAATAAATCTGTTGTCACCCATTGATTGTTGTAAATCGAGAGGCAAGATTGTCATACTTTGGGTGCCTATTCATCCAGAAAAGGTGATTGTTTCTCTAGTTTATGAGCTAGAATGGTATTCTAAGCAATTATTATGAATCTGTTGGATCGATTTTGTGGTTTCGGCTTGAAAGTGTAACAACCAATCAAACTTACATTCTTATTAGTATTAGTACGGCTAATATTAGAAAAAGCTCAGAATTTAATGCAGGTCCTTGTAAATTTATCTCCTAGCCTTCCTTTGACAGGGGCTTACCAACAATATGAAGTGGAATAGATCGCTTGTCCAAATACCCATTTGTCTCCTAGATAAAGCTTAACAAGATGCCGGCCGTCAAAAGATATTTCTATAAGCATAAAGGATTATTGTGGAGACACAATTTGTCGATATAAATGAAGGTTTCCGCCCCACAAGGGTAGCTTAGCGCCGCGACAAGTGAAACGGAAATTATGAACATGATGTAATGGTTTATCGATTTGCTCTTGGCGCGTCACTAAAACTTTTTTGAACTTTGAATTTTGGTCCCTTTTTTATTAAATAGGTTAGTTGGAAAGAAAAATAAAACGATAAAAAATCACAAAATATGTTCAAAATGTATATTTAGTCAGTTGTGATTTAAATGCTTAGTCAGAGTGGTAGACTTGACTCATGAGCTGCACCGTCCCTTATTTTTGTAAACAGGATAGGAGATCCTAATGAATTTTCGTTCTTAAGTGGACGAGGGATCTATTGAACTTCCTAAGTATCCTGGAATTTCGCCTTTGGGCGGAGGAGGGAGAACCACCACCGCATTCTTCCACTGTTATTGATTTTGCCCAGCCGATTCCGGCTATGGTGACCACTACTAATTATTATTAGTTGAGATACTAGACTGATCAGCTTTACCCTCTGATGGCTACAGTATCCAATTTTATGCGCAAATGTGCACGAGTATTGGTAGCACGTTAGGACACCGGCGATAAAATTATAGGATAGGGCTGTTGGTGGTTTAACCTTAAGCGCATCGTGTTTCGCATCCAGGTCAGATTTTCTCCGCTCTTCATAGCCATATACTTGGATTTCAAGAAAGCACTTCCACTTAAGGTGGCAACTGGCCCTTGCCTCCCATTTTTGAGTATCAATGTTGTATTTTTTCATGTGTGTTTTCTGAACATCTGTAGAACGTAAAAACTGGCCACCTGCCAGTATAGTTTTTCGGCTCTGAGAAGAGATTTTGCCACTATACTAATACTGAATACTTGAAGTTAGGTGCATCCTCGCCTAAGAATATGATATCGAAATACATGGCATATGTTTTGATAAATATTACCTGTCTATTTATTCACACGAAAGATTCTTAACCATTACTTTTTTAAATTTCTCATTTGAGCCTTAAGTGACCCATCGGTGAGGATATCTCGCTACCAGGCCGTCAAATGCTCTATGGCCTGCAGCGACAGCTGTTTTACCGCGATGGCATCCATCAGCGAAGATATTATTTTCCAGAAGGAGGTGATAAAGAAGAAGAAGGAGGCGAACCGGGTGGTGGAGGGGCGCTGTCAAGGGCCTCATGACGCCTTAAGCATGGCCGTGGATGGACAGGACGGATTTGCTTCTTCATCTACTACAGTGGCCAGCTGTGAGAAGGTGACAGATGTGTTGTATGTTGCTTAAATAGAGAATTCACCCATAGATGGTGCCTGTGTCATTACAAGCAGGCGCTGGGAGGAGTCCGTTTTCGTTCCGTCAGAGTGGTACACCGCGTGATTTTAATCGGTTTAATTTCGACAAACTACCACCCTGCTTAACCCGGTGGGATGGTGACCCAAGGAGGTTTTCATTTGATATAAAGGGCTCTTTTTAATTTGAGCGATAGTCAGTAGTAGTTTCACAGTAATGTTTGACTATCCTAACAAAGTATTCTACAGAATCCATTAAAATTTTTGGACATTATAGAACACTTCTAAATTAATATATGCACTTGATTGCTTTACTTGCGTTTTCAGCAATATACAACAGTCACAAGATATGTTTTCTAAACATCGTAACATTGACTTCTCGTTTAGCATTGCCTCATTGGTTAAACATGATTTTCTGTTTTATCGTCACTAGAAACGTATAAAAGTATTGTTATAAAATAATAGTCAAATTCAACACAACATGCAAGTTAATATAGGTAAACTAAATCATCTATTGGTGAGTATACATACGACACGACAAGGGCGAAAGTAAAAATAAAAATACGTGTTTAAATATATCTATCAGCTGTTTACCAATTTTTTAGGTTATATTCAAGTGAAAAATGCGTGTTCGGTAACAATCTAGGGACGTTTGCAGAGAGCACTTGAATGAAATTCGGGAGCAGAAGCTCTCTGCAAACACTCCACTTCCTTACAGAGTCTTTTATACATGTATTTCAGTAAATATATTGTGTTCAAGATATTAAGTGCTGCTAAAATGAATAGGAATGCTCTCGAAATCGGAAAAGATATAATGGGTAATATATCAATATCACAACACATTTTTAGTTATTTTGTGGGATCATAATTTTAGAATTTCATGTAGACTTCAGCTCCACACCTTCTTAATTAGTTTAGATAAGATAACCGGCACGTAGTGGTAATATAATAAGAAATAATAATTACACAATATTATTAAATTTTAAGAGCCTAACCGATTTACCTGTAATATTGAGGACCACTCTTTCTCCATGTGTGGCCACAATCCTCCATTCACACCGTTCACTGGTCGCTGGAGGTATCTCCGTACCCCAACCCGGTGAGTTGAACCATCCTGAGTTGCCCAGTAGCGTCCTACCGCATTCTGTTTACGTATTAAATCATAATTATTAACATACTTTAAACGTTGTTTCTTTGGCTTATAATTTAGTACAGTTTATGTACCTCTTATACTGTGGATGAGTGGATAGGTTGCCTACAGTTTACATGGGGACCGAGTAAATATAATATGCTTTTTTTTCATTTAAAATATGTCACAGAAAATATTAGTATTTTTGAAATACAAAAATCATTAAAATCATACATAAAATAAAATCAGGCAGCTCACCTTAAAAGTATACATTTGTGTTACTTTTATACTCAGGACTTTAAATAAATGTTTTTGTATGTAATTAACGAATGACTAAACGACTGATAGATAAATACATTACTTACTTGCACATTTATACAACAGATTAGTCTGTGCGATATCACTAGCACTCAGTCTCACTCTTTGTCCAATCTCGGGCCTCTTTTTTCCGTGGACCTCTAGTGGCAATATAGTATCTAAGTATGTCCCTTTACTGAACGTGTTTCTTGCGTAGTGCATAATGGAGTCATAGTCATATGTCTGACCTAGGGAGTTTACTTCTTCTTCAGTTAACTTGTTGAAATTGTATTCTTGGCCTATAACAAGATGTATTTTATAAAATACACATAAAATTTTATTGCATTTCTTAAATTATATTAGTCATCAAGCTGTTAAGTAAAGCTCAATTGCACTGAGTAAAACAGAACTAAAAAAAATGAAAGTTGTGCTTTTGTAAGTTCAACAGGTAAATTTCCAGGTAATTTCGTTAAACGCTGGTAATATTGATATGTTGCAAATAAATTGTAGTTATTATACAGTACTGATTATTTAATAGGAATGTAGCATGCTCTTGTATAATAGTTTACAGTACGATACGTAGCTTGAAAGTCTTAAATTGTTTTCTAAGTTTCTTTAAAATTTAGATGGCTTTTGGATGAACTGGATTTACAGAGAATATAACCGATTTAGTAATAAATGGTAATTTATGGTAAAAAATCCCAGAAATACTACATTTTAGTACATACATTGTTAGAAGATTCTATACAAATAGCTATCACAAAACACGCCAACGATTCTCTTCAAATTGAAGATAGAAGAACTTTAACTATTTGAGCAGTCTTAAGCAGGATTAAAATTGTGACAAACTAAACTGTACGAAATTCACTTTAAAGTGCAATTTTGTTTGTCTTATTTTACTCTGTCAGATTTAATTAAATCTCAACTATAGCTAAGTTATTCTACAGTTCAGTTTTCATTCCAACTATTACAAAGATGCCGGCGAAATGTCTAAGATTTTGGCAAGTTTACTTAGTATTTTAGTTGTCTATGCCTTAGTTTATTTGGTTTAACGAACCCTATTTACGAACTGCTAAAATAGTACTTAAATACAATGTTAAATTCTTCAGTAAAGAAAAAAATTTAACGTGTTGGTAATTTTCTAAATTCATTTTATAGAATGATTTGCTTATCATGTTATTGTTTGTGTGTGTTTTAATTTATTAAAAAATTAGATTTTAATTAGATTCTAATATTTGATGCTACTTCAATGAGCGAAAGTTATAAATATCTATAATTATTAAAACCACTTTAGAGAAAGTGTAGGAGTGTTTGCCAATATCTAATTGAAGCACTTAAAAATAAACACAAATGTCATACTCATCACCATAATCTTCGCGTTCCTTTTCCTAATGCCATTTAAAGGCTCAAATTTATTTATTTATATAAAATACCTAACTTTTGTTCGCATTAAATTAAACTCGGATTAATTTAAAAAATTCCAATATTTTGTTTGCATTTAACGCTGCGCGACTAACTGCTTAGTTAATATTCATTTTGTTAGAGGTACATGGATGATTATTAAAATAGATTTGATTCCCTAGGAGTGTATTGTTCCTGAAGAGTATTTTATTTGATTACCAAAATCTAATTGACCAACAGTTCCGTTCGCGTGTACACAAGTATTTCAGTTTACATTATTATATAGAAAAACAAGCTTAAAATAGTTAGTAACATCAAGCATAGAGAATATCCTGCGACATTTAAAAGGATACAATGGTGTTAAAGCATTATCTTCTAATTGGAACACTAGAGGATTTCACTGTAAACTCTACAACCCTACATATTTGGGAAGTGAAGCACGTAGTTAGATTATGTAATTGGGTAATGGCCATAACGCTCGGTCACTTATACTATGATAGTCCAGTTGATAACACGATTACTGTGCTATTTCGAATTATAAAATTGGAGAAACGACCTATTACCCGGAAGGCGTAACAAGAATACATACGAGTGTGTTCAAAAAGTATCGCGAATTTTGAATTTTCGCGGGTTACGTATTTTCAAATTTCGATTATTTTTGTGGCGCTATGTTGGTATATATGCCTCTCACTTATGCTGACAAGTTCGGCCATTTCGAATGTTCAGTTAAATGGTGACAGTTGCTTTGCTTGCACGTGTTTTGGTACGTCTTCGATATTTACCTATTCAAAAAAATGGAACAAAGAAGCTTTAAAAAGGATTAAATTTTGTGTGAAAAACGAAATTAAGTGCGTGTATGCATTCTAAATGTTGACTGTGGCATACGGAAAAGCTACTTTGGACAAAAACAAGTTTTATCAATGGTACAAAATGTTTTCAGAAGGCCGAAAAGATGTGAACGATGAAGAGCGTGCCGGACGCCCGAGCACTTCAACAACCGAAAAAATTGATGAAGTGAAGAAAATGGTATTGGCCAATCGTCGAATCACCGTTAGAGAAATGGCTGAGGATCTAGGCATATCGATTGGCTCGTGCCATTCGATTTTAATCGATAATTTGGGCATGAGACGGGTCGCCGCAAAATTCGTACCAAAAGTGCTCACACATCGCTGCTTGTCCGCGACTTCTTTCCCAAAAACAACACAGTAATGATACCGCAGCTACCGTATTTCCCGGATCTAGCCCCCTGTAACTTTTTCTTGTTCTCGAAACTGAAGAGGCCCATTAAAGGACGACGCTACGCCACGATTGACGAGATAAAGACAGTATCGAAGGAGGAGCTGAACAAGATACAAAAAAATACTTTTTTGAAGTGCTTTGAAGATTGGGAAAAACGTTGGCACAAGTGTTTAATATAAAATAGATATTCACAAATAAATAAATAATTTTTGAGAATACACAAAATTCGCAATACTTTTTGAACACACTACGCACCCTATTTAGAAAATCCTAAATAATCATAAAATCAATTCAAATGAATTCTATATCTTTAGACCCTCATTTTATGGATTTACTTTATAGTCACAAAAATTATTATTTGCTGTGATATTTCTCCGTTTAAAAAAATATATAAAAAATTTAACTATTTTAACTACTTTATCAGTTTACGTGAAATACGAGTGCTTTAAAACTTGGAGTTTCACAATTTAAATCAGCTCTTTATAGTAGAGAAAGGAAACTTTGAACCTATTTCTGCAAAGCAATAGCAATTTAAATCAGAAACTAATTATACATAATTAATCAGGCATTAAAATTTAGATGACATCTAGCATCACTTAAATTGTACCGCATTCAATGCTTACCTAGTTAGGTTGCTAATCGTATACTGACAATAATGGACATTGACCTTATTATACAAAGAAACATCAAAGAGTACTGATATGATAATATAAACAGGAAGTAAGATCATACTTTGGTTCCGGTGCGGGTTGATTATGCGTCAGATGGCGCTGTGACGTGACGTTCTGAATATAGGACGTGTAAGTCATTGTCATTGGAAATGATGTCACACCGAAGTGTTACTTATTTACTATTAGAGTTTGCATCGTTATATATATCGTTGGCAGTCACATTAGGAAAACCGTAACATTATTAATATGCATAAATCTTTTATTTATTAAAATCAAAATCTGTACATTTGCTTTAAAAGTATAATTGCATTAGTAAATTCGTAATGACAGATTTTAATCTATCGGTTAATTGGTAATCTATTGGTGGTCTAGTGGTCCTAGGTAGGAGAATATAAATATAATGTTGTGATGAGCACGTTAATTTATTCTTTGAATTTATCTTTAATATTAAATATGTATATTTACGACTATATCAAAATATTTAGGTATGGTCGGGAGCAGTGTGGTTACCATAGCATAGGCGCTACCTTGTTCAAGATCGCACAACAATTAACAAAATATATGAAGTATTAAGCTATCATTCTATTCAATGTTTATTTTTAAGTTGATATTGATAAAATTTAATGTAACTTTGTTTAAACTTAATGGCCCCCACTAATATAAGGATATTACGTACCAGTAAAGGACTATCTACACTGGAATTTAAATTTGGGTACCTAGCAGTATGTTACGCAATTGTGTGACTGTCTCTTGTTAAGTTTTGATGGAAGACAGGCAATGGATTTAGGTCAAGTACGTAGTCTTACAGTAAGACTTACGCATTTGTTGTGTTTTAAGAACTAAGGAATAATTAGATCAATGTGTGTAGACATTAATCTAATTATTCTTAGTGCAATTCAAGTGCAATTCAAAGTTTGTAATTGACGTGTATCATTTCCAAAAAGTCAACAAAATTTTAATGTCAAATGATGAAAAAGTTTTTCATCAGCTTGGAAGTATTAAAGAAGTGGATATATCCACATTCAATTGTCTTACGAAATTATTAGAAAGGTGATAGCATTAATTCAAATGTGTCACCGTTTTGATTTTAGGGCACTGTGGTGTAAAAGTAATTTTAAAAAATAAAGTATTGTATTCTATAAAATAACGTAAACAGTAAGATAAACGCCCGCTCAACGGATAAAATACATATTATTAAAAAATGTTATTAGGAAAATGTAAAGCAGAACTCAATTGAAGAATTTTAGTCAACCCTATTTCTGACGGTAGTAGCAAGTTTTGCGAAGATTAGGAGAGTAGTTATTTTTACTGTTATAAATAATGCTATTGTATAACTAACACAATACACACTTGGACGCACAATCTTTTACATCACTATCAAAAAAAAAATCACACTGATAGAAGTGCATATGCACTTACACTATACAGATGTGTGTTTTACAATTTTCTTCGGATTCACAATGTTCAAACGACACAAAATGAAACAAAATAGTTTGTCACTCACCGAGCATAATGTTGTCTCTTATGATTTGCACGTGTCGATCTCGGTCTGGTCTCGTGTGCTCATGCCAGAAGCCGACCACGTGACCCAGCTCATGGACAACTATGCCAAATTTGTCGCAATTTTTTCCAATTGAAATGGCTTGCGCACCATTGCCACGTTTACCAACAAAAGAGCAGCAACTAAAAAGCATTACAGGACACACCACATTACAAAAAGTTAAGCTTGAAAATTGAATTTTGAAAAGGCATACCTTAAAAATTTTCGATTTGTAAATCTTTTTTTTGTAAGACGCTTCATGTAACTGTTAATCTTAATAAGGTATTTCGTCCTAAATAATTATCATTTCTGGCTAGCTTTGCAGAATAGGTACCTAGCCTAGAATAGCAGGAACAATCACATCGTCTATATTTGTTAGAATTTCTGGCATCATATTGCCTCCAATTCAGGTAGTGTTAGTTCGTTAGATAGGTGACGACATTGTCGTGTCAGTTAAATTGCTGGATGTGGGTGAAATTATTTAGAAAATATGTGTCAAGGTGTCATAGCGTTCTACAGATATTAACTGTCCGTTACCCCTTCTGATATGTATGTATTAGTAAAAAGAACCAGTTTATTAATTAGAGTATTACAAATATTCGCGTAATATACATTTTGATATCATTAAAAAAGTAGAGAACTTTGAAATTACAATATCAAATGTGATTAAAGGCCTTTCTGTCCTCTCTTGTGCCTTGAATAAATATTACACTTTAAGCATTAGCTATTTTTATTTTTAGTCAATTTAAAGTCAGGCAACATTAGACGATTCGGCATTTAAAATTGAACATATGAAATTTATAACGTACCCACAAGGTCTTTCAGTAAATATTATAAAGTCTCTATGCAAATCCGCGTCTCTTTCCACAAATTTGACGCATGTGAAGTTCTCCCAATGTCTCATAGCTTGTTTGAACAAGGACTTATGGGCGCCACTGAAGTTTCCGTCTATTTCATATGGAATCACTCCGTTTTCCCATATTCTTTCCTTGCGGTTGGTAGCTGCACGTATGGAGCGGTGCTTTTTCTTGGTCTACAAATGAAAACTATGTACTTAACTTTTTCGGATCATGACTATTAAAATTAAGCCTCTGAAATCATTGTTTTATACTAACAATGAATAATAATTAAAACATTTGAAATTTCCGTGCTGGCAATTTTGAAAACTAGGTAATTAGAGCTTACAGTTATTATGCAGATTGCTCAAATGAGAACGCCTTTAAGTTAGGACTCCAATTACCGGATTAACATAATGGCCGGTAATTGATATAATCGCTGACAAAGCGGCGACAAGCCCAAATTGGAATATCTCAGTCCTCTACATTCAGTGTAATTACTATTAAATTGATTAGGTTGTCGACTTAATATAGCGTTATTTGAAATGAGGATATATTTCAATATAATATGTAATTTTTAGTTATTTATCATATATATCAAATAATTAGCAGCGAAGAGGGAAATTTAATACTCAGAGTTTCTTTGGGTGATCAAATTAGATTTGACGAGGTCCGTAGAACTAAAGCCACTGACAAGTGTCACATATTGCTCGCATACAAGATGGCTGATTTGTTCAAAAAGTTCTGGAGTGGTGACGGTGTACGGAAGACAGGGCGTGTTTAACCCCCTTGCAAGGTATTCCGGTGACCTGGTACGAGTCATGGAAAGCCGTTTCATGAGGGCAGCACGACACCGATTGTTGTGGAGAGACTTAGGGGAAATCTACGTCCAGCAGTGGAGCTTTTTCGGCTGAGATAATCTGACCAACTACATTTAAACCACAGAGTATATAATTTATTATCCATTATGTTTGTCGAAGCGATGAAAATTTATACGATGTTACTCCAATACGAAAAGATTCCTTAAAAGAGTAAAATGATGGTTGGCTTCTTATTACATTTTTGATTGTCATAAGCACAAATCAGTTATTTGTAGTTATAGTAATATGACACGATATCTTTAGATTGTAATAACAGTACAACTGACTTGTAATAACTTTAACAAAGCAGAAAATTTACATAATTTTCTGAACATCATTATCAGATTAAACATTTTATGCCTGCGTAGATTCAAATCCTGTAGGCTTATTTTAATAAAAGAAACCTAGTGTAAGTAGTGTAACTTACGTTGTTACTTCTTAATTCTGTAAATTTTTGATACTCACCTCAGTATTATTATAAAAATTGGTTTCAACTGCGTCCAAATCTTCTAAATCATCACGATAAAACCAGTCATTGAAGTTTTGGGATTCTGTTTCATTCAAATTGCTTTTAGGAGGTGCTGTTAATTCGAATCTTTCCTCGAACTCATGTTCAGGTATTTCGAATCTCTTTTCAGTTCTATGCTCTGCGCTGTTGTGCTTCTTGTGGTGACGAAAAAACTTCTTCCTTACGAAATGAGAATCCATTTTATCCTCTGATGAATTGAGTTTATTTTCTTTTGTTTTTTCGCTGGAATGTATATTTCTTAATCTAAAAAATGTAATTGAATAGAATCAAATTTCAAGAAAATTTCTAAATTAGATCGCTTAGTTGTATAACACCTGTGCAAAAATAAAGGAAAATGCTTTTATCGATCAACATTAAGTTCCTTCTCTATTTATGACATAAATATAAAATTGTGAAGGAATACAGATACTAATGTGAGTATTGCAGTTCGATCATTTTGTTTGTCTATGTTTTTTTTCTGTATAGGTAAATTTTACATTTTACAATAAACTCGTAAATAACAATGACACGTTATCCATGTGGTGACGGATTAAGAATCCAGAGTGTCACTATCGCTGTTCATCGTATAGATGTCGTTACGACACTGTTATAAAGGCGACTGTGGGAGGAAGAAGGAAGTAAACTACAGGACAATAGCACTGAAAAGAGAAGAAAAACTTGATACGAATCCTATATCAACCCGTTTGACCAAGAGCTATACCATAGTTAAGTAGTACAAAATCTGCCCTCCCAAAACCTATGTCAACTAGCGGACTGTTTAAGGATTTTGATAATATGTCTTAAATTAAATACTTTTTCTGATTATGAATATAAGAAAACATTACAACTAGACGCCCTTGATCCCTTGGGAAAATTTATTCGAAATTCAGGCTAAATTACTCAAACAAATATTTGATTTGTTGAAAACTTTGTCTGTTATATCTAAATGGAATTTTTAAAAGCTTTTGCTAAAAATGATTCTTAAAAGTTTGAGTTTTATGGAATATTTTCCTAAATGTAATCCAAATAATAAATACAATGCAAAAAGACAACCTTAAAGTGTATGAAGTACAAGGTAGTCATTGCTCGCTCTTGGTATTATATATGGTGCTTAGTAGTACTTTTGTAGTAATTCATACTCCATTATGTATTTTGAGGTTAGCTGGCTAGTTTTAATCCCATTTGCGATTAAACAGTACGAGAGTATGCAAACTTATACATATATGTACTACGTCCAAAATATATTCTAAAAGTATTACAATGCCTCTTTGCCTTTCGACATCAAAACTCTTAAAGGGATGGACCTGTTGTGATATAGTTTTTTGTTAATAAGGAGATTTAATCGACAATTTTCTTGTTCTGGAAAATTCATAAGAAACAAACTAAGTACTCTGCTGTCGAATTCTTTTTGTTATCTATTTTGTATATCAAATTATTACTACAATATTAAAATATTTACATAAATTGTGAATACATCTTTTTTTTTCATTCGAAGGTATAGTTAAGTCTTCTCATGACATGGTCACAGTTACAAAGGAAACTTGAGTCACTGTAATTATGGAACGTGGGTCATTAATAAGCTTCAATAGTGCCGATCCTTGGGCTCGACTGTATGTAAAAATGTGCCGCAAATTCGAGTAGAAACTAATTAACCTTTATTAGAATGATTTTATACAGACTGATAATAAATTGACCTACTCTTTATTCACTTTTTTTTATTTAGAAAGGTGTATCTAAACATTATTTTTATATTTCAACACGCGCCGGAACGAGTTTTGTATAATTTAACGATTGAATATTTTGATTCAAACCTAATCTCATTTGTGTTGGAGTTTGAGTCTGCTAGGTTAGAAAAGATCTTTATTTAACCTATCCGACTCAAATGAAGGACCTTTATACTGAAATTGCAGGATATTATTTATTGAATATATTTGAAGTACTTTCACCACTATTCATTTAATATTTATTACGGCTTGTTAGGCTGCTTACCCTTGAGATGCATACAGAAAAGGTTCATAAAGTATAACATGAAATATTCGATAAAAGTAGAAACTATGTTTAAATGTCACTAGAATTACACAATGTTAATAAAAGTATATGAAACCATACCGTCTTCCATTACCGTGTCTCCGTCTTCTCCGACGAGCATTTCGTCTAACAGGGTCTTCCATCAAATTTTGAAGACTTTCTGTAGGCCGCAAGAAGTTTGGTTCCACTAATTTTCCTTCAGCTTCTAAGTCTGTCTTGTTAATTAACTTGTCATCATCTTGGTCACTTGTTGATAAAACTCCATTTGTTGGAGCAGGAGCTATAGTTATATTTTCTGGTAAGCCTTTTAATTTTAGATTATTATTTGAATCCCCAGTTATTTCCCTACTGTTACTTTGAATTTTATTGGTGATTTCATCCATTTTGCTTGAGGTATTAGATATTTGAATATTAGGATATAACTCATCCAAATTGAGAATATTATCAGTAGATCCTTTAACTACTAAAACTCCGTCTTGCTCTAAGCTTTCAGATTCGGTGAGATTATCCTGTATCGTAGTATGGTTTTCATTAACCGAGGTATTCGTAAAAATATCTAATATCTCTTCTGCGGGTAATTTACCGTTTTTTAATAATAGAGATTTATCAAATCCTGAAGGTAAAACCTGCAACCAACAACATGTTTAAATTTTTAAAAACTGCCTTTAAAACTTGCACATAGGTGGTTATTAAACAAATAACTGCTAGAGACAGATGATTGACATATTTGAATACTTTTTTTGACAACTTTCAGCTTCGAGGAACCTATCAAAGTGTATGACGGGCGGAAGTTTGTTAAATGAAAACTTTGATGGTTCATATCAAAGTTGCTTTTTAAATAGGAAAATACGACTAATATTGCAGATTTAATAATTTTAAATTTGAATCATTGTGTAAAAGTCTTACAAAATAAAAGTCTGTGCTGGGAAATTAATTTATATCAGTATTTTTAATAGTAAAAACTCGATGTTAATATTAAGTAAAAACTGGTTACAAAAGTTTTTCTTTACATAGTAATTTTTGTAATAAAGAAATCTATGTATACATTTTTACATTTACTTTTAGTTCGACTTAAAACCATTCCATTGTAATTATTTCTGCTTTATAAAAGAATGCGGTTGCAAAAATAAACTTTTATAAAAAAATAACTACAAACAGTCAACATGTCTAATGGTAGCAGCTTTTAATTCCAAAGGAGAAACTAATGGTGTCAGTATACCTAAAATAGTATTTTTTTTCAACTGGTAAGTCTCGTAACTACATTTTCTTCACCACGTTCCTTACCAAATTAGTACAACACGAAGCTTCCAGAGCTATATAGGAACAATTACATAATAATAGTCTGCCACTCTCGCATATGACATAGTCATAGACAGAGCCTGTACTATGGTTATAAAACTGCTGATAAATATACTTCTATATTTTTATATTCAAATATCTTATAGATATATTATATTGAGACACAGAATAAAAGATGGTACTGGTGAAGCGATGATGACTTCTGGCTTAGTAGTCATGACTACTAATCATTAGATTAACAGATTATTAGATTAACGCACTCTTCAAAATAATTAGTCAGAACTCAGTATAATCCATCTGATGGAAAGTATAAATAGGATCTAATAGTGATGGTCATTATACTCATTACAAATGTAGACAACACAGTATGGCGACTCACGCTATGACGGCCTACTGATATGCCTTTTCACGTCCCACTTAAAGGACCCGGGATCATTGAGGGGTAGAAACACGTGCGCTGATAGTGAATTTCAGGTTTTAATTGATTTGCACGGGAACCAAGAGCCGAACCGTTTAGTTTCAGAGTATTCCTACCATTCTAAAATGGTGACTTCCAGAGCCAGCACAAATTATCCTGTAGAAGAAGAAAATAGGTGGGACCAGTTAAGAAAGCTCAACAGAATATTCTTCGTGATAAATACCATAGAGGACTGTCATGGTGGCGACATCTCTTCGCAACTGCAGAGTCTCGGAGGATTCAGTGTCTTAGTACCTACCTTCGACATTAACACAGCATCGTTGTACTTCTTCGGTTTATCCTGTGACAATGATATTGGTTGCTTCGTTCTCTTTCTCAGAATATCAGGTAATCCTTCTTCTTCTACTTGCAATCCTTCAAGAAGTACTTCTTTTTTAAGCCTTTCTACCTCTTCTTGCAGTGATTTGTTAATTTTTGTTACTGGTGGGTTATTCGGAGGCTTTCTATAGTCTATACTGGGTATCGCAATGTCACCTTGGAAGTTATCTGTAAAGAAAAATAAGTTTTAGAATTATTAGATAAGTTTGCTTTAGTATTATAGGACAACCGATAGAAAAATTGTTGTGCTAAAATATTGTAAACTGATAGTTCACAAGTATAAAAGTTAGGAATCATTTACTTTAAAAATGTTTTAATAAATTAATGTTTAATAGAAACATTGACTTTCAACAACAAACTGCTTTGAGAAGTAACTCAATAGGATTTATTAATTCAAACAATAAAATCTGATACCCATAGAATTAGAATCATAATTAGCTATCCAAGCTCTCACGTCCTATCTGCTACCTGTGTCCGAAATTTATCTTTTTATTATGCACGTTCAGAAACGATGACATTCTGAAACAGGGTTGACGCCAGACAGGCGGTTAACTATAAAAAAAAACCAGTCAAAATCCCTTGCAGTACAGCACATTGGGACAACCAAGTATAAAATGGGGCACAAGGCAGGAAAATGATAACCGCAATGACTTAGATATTAAGTAGGGTCACGTAGTGTAAGTGGATTCTAGTGTATTAAATGTACTCGTACAATGTAATTCAAAAACAAAAGTTGACTGTTCTCAAGCTTTGAAAAATATGTTCAGCTATTCACAGTGCTATCGCAGTTCGTAGGAAGCAATTGGATCGCTACCCGCAACCGGAACTGCATTGCTACTAATGTTTTAATATATGTAATAGATGTCACGTACCTAGCATATTTATACGTATACGATATGATATTGATTTTAATCTGACATTGCTTCGTTGACTCTCAGAGTATGCAAAGCTGTCTGATGCCAATAAAAATAGATTCCACATTTTTCGACACTATTTAGAGTATTTCAGTCTTTCCAAAAATATATTCATAGAATGACTAAATCATATAAAATGTAGCACAGTATATAATATATACAATATATTTTGATACATAAATTTAAGTAATTAATAAAATTATTCTTCGTGATAAATACCATAGAGGACTGCCATGGTGGCGACATCTTTGCAGCCGCCATCATATTATCATCTTGTAAAAAAATATCTTAATACTAATCGTAATCTGTAAATATACACATATCTTTATTACGTAATTCAATTTTATAAATTTTTACCTAGTTTAAAGTGAAATTAAAATACAAGGAAATGAAAAATATATATATTACACACATTTATGTGTAGTTTACATGTAAAACTTCACACATCACGGCGTAGCTTTTTAGTATTACGGCATGTTTTTTAATGTCACTTATTGATTGATTCTGGCCGTTCAATTAGGATTAGACATTGGTTTGAATCATTTAACAATTCTTTTTGATAACAGCATAGAAGATCTTCATGAATGTCCTTCGTCCATTGCGGGAAGAATGAAGAATATTCGTCCACGAAGAATATTCTGTCGGACTCTTACCGACAAAAAATCATCCTGGTATTTCGTTATTTGCCAAGAGCCGGGGAGTAAGAATCATAATTGCATTCTTCCACTGCCCCCTACAGGCTCAGACACAGAAATAACCATTAAACATCTTTCATGAATTTATTCATTAATAAACAATTACTGTTTTAATCAAATTAAAATTGACGCAGTGATTATTTTGTGATCTAAATATTTGTAAATTTGTGATAATTGGATACAAAATTACATACATACAGCGTAAAAGTTACTTGAAGGCCGTTACTGTTATTATTTTCCATGAATACAAGAAATTCCGTTGTAAAAAGTTTTCTTTTGATTGTTATGGATGCAAAACACTGCATTCAAATTTTGAACGACATTTGAAATTCGGGCAAAAGCGTCTCGGATGCATGTGGCTATAAACGAGCCTGTACATCTGGTGTGATCATAAAATTTAATCGCCGTTCTATGTCCCAGATGTTGCCTAACGCTGGTTGGCAATTAATTAATTGCGTATGTATGCTTACACGAAGCGTATTGGACATGACGGTACATAACATAACGATAGTACCGTTACATGAATATTCAATAGTGTGGCTTATGTGGCCCTGTTTGAATTGGATTTAATTACACGTTTATACTGAACTAGTCTTCATTTCTCAAAAGGTGTTTTATATTAGCCATGTTAATTAAAATCTATATTAACCCTCAAACATAAATTAAGCAATCGTTATTATATCATCATTTTAATAATATCGAAAGTTGTGCTTTTTAAATATGTTTTTATTTTTGATAACTAGATTTCATAATAAAATGTCAAAAATATATTAAATTCCTAGTAAGTTAAGTTTTTAAGGGTCTTATTTGAAAACCTGGAAATTTATTACAGCGCGATATTCTAACAATACTAAGCCAATCAGTCATTCAACAATGATTTACTAATTTTTAATTTTATACACGGATAAAATTCATGGCAATTTAGTTATAATTCACAGACAGAGAAGCCAAAAGGGCCATACATAAGGCTCAATCTTAATAATTGGTATTACATCATAAGAGAGATGCGTAAGTGTTATAGTCATCATGTATGAATATAATATAGAAGTATATGGTTATGATGTATATATATATATATATACCCAAACCAAACCCAGCGCCCCAATACGCCCGACCACCAGAGAGACACTCGTTATATATATGTTTATTTATATAATGCTGCGGAGTATGCATAAAGTTATCCAAGTAAATAAATGCCAACACAATCAAAATGACTCTATACAATATAGACTGTACTGCACAGTGATCGTCTATTAGTTCTAATTATCATAACACAGACTTTCTGATCCCATTAACATCATTTTTCATCATTTCAGTTTTCATTTCGAAGAACCATGCATGTCAGTTACAATTTATCTAAATGTTAAATATAATTACACCTCTTTCTTGTTAAGGAAATTGGTAAACTCAAAGCATTGCAGCCTTTACGATTTTTTAAAGAATTTTACAGTTAAGTCATTAAGGATTATATGTTACAGTCACATTATCGTGCTTAGTTAAATAAAAAAAAACCGTTATGTTTGAAATATCCGAGTGGATTTGGAATACGGGATGTCACCATCCCTGTTCACAGTGTGAGTGTCGTAAGAGTCAAATAAATGAGTTAACTACACAGGGCAACAGTGTGGCAAAGAGAAGGAAAACTTGAAACACGCTCTATACAAACCCATCTGGTTAGCGTGCTATTATAGGCAAAAACTTTGTTTTTAAGAAGTCTCTATCCTATCTATTACTGTAGAGACTATTAAAGGTGATGATGATGATTTGTTATAATATGTAGACTGATGTAACTAAAAGTTTTATAATCGCTCATAGGTTTCGCAAAAAGGGATATCTTTTTTGTTAATCTCTATTTATTCATGGACATAGTCCACGTGATTAAATTAGTCCCTTTAAAAATTCCTACCTAAAAAAACAAAAATTCGATTTTGTTTTCTAAACATTTTTGTATTGTAATATTCATTCTTTATTTTTACTCTATCTGTGCAAATCAGTTAAATTAAGTACCAGCGTACGTGTTTCCCTTTCACTATGACCCCGAGTTCTTTAAGCGAGGCGTGAAGAAGTATTTCACTAGGGCACCATAGTGTGGGTTGCCAAACTGAATTGTCTGCATTTGCAATGAGTATGACAATCACCACTCCTGGATTCTATTCATACTTTCCATCGTTCAGAATAGAATAGAGTCATTTTAGTAGGCGAATAATAAAAAAATATTAAAAAAATCCTAAGTCTCTAGAGCCGTCAATCATTAGGCACCAAAGTTTCAGAATAATACATCACATCTAAGCTGTATTTTCACAATAAACATGTAATTATTTTTTACCCTTTAGAGCATTTTTTGTTTTAAGAATATTAAAATTTTGTTACTCATAAATTTTATTGTTTCGATACAATTTAGATTTCATAAAATGTTAATCTTTATTTATTCATGAACATAGTCCACGTGATTAAATTAGTACCTTTAAAAATTCCTACCTAAAAACCTAAAAAAATTAAAATTCGGTTTTGTTTTCTAAACATTTTTATATTGTAATATTCATTCTTTATTTTTACTCAATGTGGTTGTTTTTCTACGACGACAACCACGATATTATTGTCTAATCATGTGCTACATAGCTATGCTGATATTACGACAGGCACTTAGAGCGCTACGAATTTTTTTTATTTCGTAGCACATAATAACGATAAGCGTAGCATAGCAGAAAACTATAGGTGGTTTACGGAATAGCAGAGTTTTATGCTCACTATATAGTAAATATAATCCCACTTATTATTCGTCAGATATTTAAGAAACGTTTTCAATTAATGTATTGAAAAATGATTTCTATAAGCAGGTACTGGCATCATTTGTAAACTTTGATGTCTTACTGAACCCATTATTTAATAGTCAGCCTAATAATGAGACAGGGAAAAATAAAACTCTTAATGTTATATGCACTAAAGACATGTGTATAAATAGGATGCCTAAATATATTTAAAAACACTAATAAAGCGCACTAAAAGGCAAAAAGTCATTAATTAATACTCAATTGTAGATAATACAATGTACTACGACTTACGGTTTTAAATAATAGCTAAAATTAAAACAATAGTGAGTAGGTATTGGTGTGTTTAAAATCGATGTGAACGTCAATAGTTACTTTGTGACATTTTGATAACATGTAACTAAAAAAAAATCTTGAATTAAATTTAAACATCTCGATATTTTTAATAATAATTTAAAATGAAAGTCAGAAAAACGTAGTTATTTGTGAAAGATTTCGAAAATATTTTAAAATGTTAGATGTTTATGTATTTTGAACGGCTGGAGGCGTACTGCCCGCTTTTTGATGGTGTAAAGATTATTCAAATGTAAATGTTCATTTTCATTTTATTTTAAAGTTAAAGTTAGCAGTTAAATTCAGTTTTGAGCTTAAACAGTTTAAAACATTTTTTGATGAAAAAGTTTTGGTTAAAATTAAATACGAAATAAAATATCAAATTGAGTTCGTTTACAGACTGCTAAAGAAGTCAGTTTTTGAAATTGACAATATATTTAAAATACTGTTAATATTGTGAATAAAACTATCTTATCATTATCAGCCTATCACAGTCCAGAGCTGGACATAAGCGTCTTTTGTTACGCGCCAAATTTTCTATAATGTGTAGTCAAACTCTGTAGGTACTGGGTTTGGAATTTTATTGAAAATTTCATATTATAAATATTAGGACCTTAAATAAGCTGTCATTTTTTCTTAAAAATGTAGTAGCGGCATTCTGTGCAGGACATTTCACACGGTAATGCAGCAGCTAAGTATACTACATGTATTACATTCTAGTGAATACAGTTTATCACAGTGTGAACCACGTGCTTATTTATTTATTGTGAAAATGTCTTCTTTTGTGATAAATAAAGTATTTTTCTGGGAAATTTTGTTTGACGTATGCGTGAAAAAGTTGGACGTGCGAAGCGTTAAATCACTAAAAATTACAAAAATTACAACAGTAAAAAGAAATGAATACTTTAAGTTAAATTTGTTATTTGTCCATAGGAATGGAATCACGGCCATGGTTCCATTTCTATGATCCCAAAACCTGTATGTATCTCTGTTATTCATTTATTTATTTTTTATAGTTATAATGGAACAGGCGTTTGTCTTCCATCTCACCTGATGGAAAGTGTAGATGAAGACGAAGGTTGTACACGCTTATCCAAAAGAACATCTTCACTCTACCCTTAAAGGCTCCAGAAGTCAGCTTATCAGGAAACATAGACCCAGGCAGGTCGTTCCAAATCTTGGCAACTCTCACCAAAAACGAGCTGTCAAATCGTTCGACTTTTGGGTATGTCAACAACGTGTGGATGCTCAAGGGTGTGTAGTCTGCTATTGAGTTTTTCGTTGTTAATTAACTAACGGGCTCTTCGTTCAACTGAGTCCAAAGCTTCCAGATGATATTTGGCTCACCGTCCAAGAGGTGACTGCAGTACTCCATGCAGGATTGAACTTGGGCAGTGTAAAGATTAAGCAGCTGTTCAGAGCTAAAGTACCGCCGAACCTTTGAAAGAATTGATAATTTTTTGGACGCCACTTGTGCCGTAGACTCAATTTGCTGGTAAAAGTTGAGGTTAGAGGTGATGGTAATACCAAGAAGACCTAGATGGTTAGTAATCGGTAAGGATACACTTTCGAAGATGGGTGTATCGAAGCTACTCTTTTTCGTGGAGAAAAGACACGCCTGTGTTTTAGAAAGGTTGATCTGGACAAGATAGGCGTCACCCCAATCGGACACCCACTGCAATATTATTATTATTAGTATAAGAAAGGTATATAATATGATTCAAAGTTTCAAATAACTTCAATAGCATCGGTTCAATATCGGTCGCGGAAGCAATATCAACAACAACAAGTTTAAAAATGACGTGTAATTATGTAAGTAGGTACAGGTAAATAATTATTTTTATTTGACAAATATCATTAAAGAATATAGAGAGCTTATGTCGTGGAAATCTTGATCAGTAACCTTTAATAGTTGAGTAATTGATTATCGTCGACTGAACTAATATACCGGCCATCTTTAAAAAAATATAATTTGTTCCTATCCCAGAACTCATCATTCGTGGTCGTTTTTCTGTTTACATATTTTTTAAATGTCACTAATTCAAGTTTTTGTTGGTTGTACATTCAAAACTTAATAAAAGTGTCGTCTGAGTTATAGTATGTATTACTCAACTTTGTACAGAACTTGGCAGTTCTATATGTTCTTGCTGACTTTGTAAGTACTTAAAGTGGTTTTGTAACTGTATTAGTTTTTTAGTTCTTTTACAAACTTATACGCATTTTTATAAGAAGTTTTTATAAACTATTGTTCAGTCGTATTTTCTCTATCTAAGATATATTTGAAGTTGAATATATTAAAGTCAAATACATTAATGTAATTGATAACTAATTACATGAATTATTCGCTTACATATTAACCTGATCACTGTGAATAGTGCTGTTGCCGACAGGCTCAGTACTACTTAACAACCTCATGTTAAATAAATATCAAATAATTTGTTCTTCATGACTGTGCAAAAATTTCATTAAACTGGTACTTGTTCTATTATTTCATTATAGCAGTTTTTTTTTTGTGAAAATTCACAGAATTTCCTTAGCCGTCCAAAATACTTAAATCCCTATCACATATCCGCCACGAAATTCAATATTAAAATGTATTTTGAGCATACAATTTTGTTCAAAGTTTCACTTTTAGAACAAGAAAAATGTTAAGTATTGTAAACACTATATATTTCTAATATATTTTTAACTGCCGAGACATTACTAAAAAATAATCATTTAATAAATACTGGTACGAGAAAACTAAACACGAAATGGACTGCAAATATGGGTTGTATCAAGGTATCTAATTAAAAATTTACTTACATTCAATAAACTTTTCAGAAATATACATATGAAATTGGCTTCAATTCGAGGTAAGGAGATATGTGTGTTGTTTGTTTCAGTCTTTTAATTTGCTAAGTTATCCTTTTAGATGCAGTATAATTTGCTAAGTTGTCCTTTTAGTTTTCCAAGCAGATAGTGAAGTACTTACATACACAAATATGTTGCATATTCATTTATTGTCAATTTGGTAATATGCAGTATATAGAAATAGATATTAAATTTTGCTTCGGTTTAAGTGCAGTTTGTCTTGGGTTATAAATTTCTTAAAAACATTTGAAAAGCTAATGCTGTCCTATAGCATCCTTTTTCCTTTAAAATAAAAACATTACTTTCGAATAGCCGCGTGCTTTGTCAAACTATCCAGCGTTCCATCTCTATTTATGTCAGTGCAATTTTTATTCAACGGCGTCGCACGTCACTCATTGTGAACGTACTATAATAAACATACAAGAGTAGACGCGTGCGAACAAAGGCGCTGTCTGCACCCGGCCGTGGCTTTGTATCGCGTTGGAAGGATACACCTCGACTGTTCATACATACGCAGTTCGGGCTATAATTTCATGTATTGAAGTGAAACTATTTTATCAAATCCAGTAAATGTATGTTAATAAAGAAATTGTTATACTTTTAAATAGATTTACATAGATTTACATAAAAAAATATAGCTCATGTACAATAAAGAATAAAACTGATTTCCAAAGCCAAGATCATCAGTAAGCGGAGTGAAACTGAAGTAAAATATCTATCTATATTTATGTTAAAAGACACTGACCTCTATTATATAACTTATAAGAAATAAATCAGTGGTAAATGACTATTCGAAGGTAATGAAAATAGTGATGGTGATGTTTTTTTATTTCCCAGAATAAAAGATCACAATGGGCACTTTGAGATTTGTTGACGACCTCAATGTAGTGGTACGATAAAATATAATATGAACATATTATATAATTTCTGAAAGTCATCAATACTCATATATTAAAATATGCTAATAAAGTTGACGTAAAAATATGGCTGATTGACAGTTATCCAGTTTTATCTAGATCAGTCGATGATTGTCCTAAATCTGTTTCAAGTTACCAGTAAACGTGTTTTTGATCTAAATATTTCTGTCATTTGATGCGTATAAAGCGTTCGAAATTGAATTCATGGACAAATTTCGTTGGGCTGGAAATAAATTATCTGTCAGTTAGGTATGTTTGTTGAATTCAACATTATAGCCCTATGAATAGTAATTTAATTGCGAATATCTCTTCGTTTGTTTAAAGCTTGAAATGGAATTGCACATTATATTTTTTGATGTTCCTTTACACTATTTAATGCTACTAATAAATAAATGGCACAACCGCTAAACATCTACTGACGAATTCTAAATGTTAGGAATAAATCATTAAAATAAATAAATAAATAAATATTTCGGACGTCTTAAAAATAAATAAAGAATTATTTCGAATACTGAGTCTTAGAATTTCAAAGAAGAAAAAAGTTGCAGTAACTCTAATAGGCCACGGTCGTGTTTTGTGGTATAAGAGGCCACTAGCACAGGGATATCAACTGGCCAAGGTTTATGAAATCATAATTGTGATTAAAAATATTTTAATAAATATGATGTCATCTATATGATATACTTATCTTTCACGAAAAGGAAAAAAAATAAATGCGTGCTTACGTTATTGCTTACACTTTTATGTTATTAGTTGTAAAATACAACACTCGAAATTTGTACTTAAGTTGTTTACGGAAAAGAAAACAATTTACGCTTCATGGATATACGCATATTTTGAAAAGGAGGAAGAGACAACGTATGATGTAGGTATTGATAACAATAACTAACTCAAGTTAATATTTAGAGCGAAACAAAGTACACAGACTCGATAAAGACCGATGACCTGCATGTGCACCATTCGTGGAACATCAAGTACTCTAAGTTGCTTTTAGTTATATGTTACAAAATGATAATTGATGAGTTATAAATAAACTTACAATAAACTTAATAATGTAAAAATGTACATCAATTTATTGTCATAATAGGTGTACAAATCAAAACTTAAGTGAAACGCTGTAAGCCAAGTCCGTAGAAACAGCAATTTAATCCAAATTCTGCGTGCGAATAACTATAACAAAAGTGTAAAATAGAGACTAATTATATTTAAGTTCTTTTTAAGGTAAAATTTAGATCACTTTATTCATTTCCAATGCGATTAAATTCAACTTAGATAACATTTAATTTTTGTTTTAGCTTGACATTTTTTTTAGTTATAGATCCAGAGTACTTTGAAATAAACCTGGAGAAATAAACATGAGGCTGTGGCAATCTAAGTCATTTTATTAATGCCTTATCTTGTTTATCGAATCACAACCTTAAGGCTGTTGCCACACAAAAATAGAATCGCGCTGTAATTGCCCGTGGGGACGGTCATAGAGTGGGTGTATTAAAAAAGGTCAAAGCGATTATTTAGAGCAACAAATATCATTGGCTAGTAAGTATTCTCAAATTGTTTGATGGATTCAATAAAAAATAGTTCCGTGTTTAGTAAGTTTTTGTTACTTAATTCTTGAATAAATTTTTGGTCTTAATACATTTATTACAAGCAATAGTTTAAGTGGTGATCGTGACGATGAGTCTATTGTATTATATTGTAACATAATAGAGCTGCCCTCATTGCAAAATACTTACATATAACAAGATCAATCAAATCCACACAACAAAATCATAAACAGAAAGATTCATAAGTTACTTGAAAACCACAGAAGTATCAATAAGTGCAAGGTCTAGCTGTATGATTTGTGGAAGTCACAGTGATAAATAGCCCTTCTTGTTTCCGAGAACTGTCCAAGACAGGGATGGTTGGACTGCAGTGGAAGACGATATCTCTTTGATAATATAAATTTGAGTATCAATTACAACGGTTAGCATTATAATTTTAAAAACGAGTAGATTTCATTCAAGAAGACATAATCTTTAATTATATTATTTCATTACATGACTGTACGAGCCAGAAAAGGTACGAATGTAATTATCAGCTATACAAATACGTATAAATAAAACAACTTTATATGCGATTTGTTGTCTTCACCCTTGTAGTCCGTTAGTATAGTCATCTGTCCTATTCAACTTTATTGAAGTGTAAAATGTTACACAACGTTTCTATTAACACAATAATAGCCAGTTCACGAGTGAACTCCCACCTTCCATTCACTACTGGACCCTTTAGTAAAAGCGCTTTATGTATGTATATATAGTATACGTAACGATGCATAGGTGTACTAAAGGTGAGGATTGAATTGGATAACGTTTCTTATGTGAAATTAGGGATGTCCGGGGACCTGTCATTATTAGCAGTGAGCGTGTTTTTGTTGAGATGAAATTGAATTATATCAATATTTTTCGGGTTTAGGGAAGACTTCCGTCCTTTATTTAATTTAGTTTGTTACTTTGAATAGGTAACAATTCTAACTAATGTTGTTAGGTAATATTAATGTCAGTTATTTGTTATAATTTTGCTTTCAGTGTCCGTAGTATAAAATTGTGCGTACACGTGTTTAGTTTAGAAAAGGAAACAATGAATTTTTCATTCGAAAAAAAAATACTCATAACATTAAACAGTGAAGCCATAATCAAAACTAGTTCTCGTGAGAGCATACATACTGTTACGTCTACTTTATATAGGGGAAGCAGAAACAATTGTTTTCAAATTACTACAGTCCTGATACACCTTTTTTGCTTCGTTCATACTTATTAATCGCTACATACACACTTGGTACTTTTCACACGGCCCTTTTTTTCAGAATAACACTAAATAGAATTATAAGATGTTAAAGTGATCATTATCATCATCTACCGTTGCAGTCTACTACTGGTCATAGGCCATTTCTAAGACACACTATAGAACCAGGTCAGCTGCTTTTTGCATCCAGTCTCTTCCTAGACTCTTTCTATAGCATGTTGAGTGAATTTAAACCCTACAGATTGGACCTACAGTCAGTGTGACCCAGAGATTCTTAGCATCTCGCGCCCCACAGACGCTGTGACCGCTATCATAGCCAAGCTTGGTGAGGTGATCGGTAAAAAGGGGTCGTTTATTTAGTGCATCTATCGAGGAGGGTAATGTCTTAGTCGCTCTACTGTACTGTAAGTGAATTGACGATCGCAGTAGATGAAGTTTACTGAAAAACACTACTGCCCATTCTCTATTCTACGGAAGTTTCAGATGTTCTGCTTGTAACATTAGTTGCCTTCTACGGGACCCGAAGTGTAATGAGTTGGTGCTTGGTGTTAAAGTGTAATTCTTTTCTACTGGACACCACGCAGCTAATTAAAGTGATAGCAAATAGCTAGTTATATATATTCATATGAGTTTTACCATGTATGTACTTATTTTATTTGTGATGTGAAAATTCACATGTTACAGAACAATCGATTAATTTTCACAAAGTAAACATACACGTCTGTTCTGTATTTTTAATGTTCTGTCAATGTTTTAAAGATAAAAAGTATTCCAATAAAAGAAATGTCTACTCTTTTTGCTAGCAGGTAATGTTTCGTTGAAATTTCCAATAAATACGTTCTGAAATTGCGTAGGTAAAGACAATAAATAGGAATATGATCAGATATTAATATTAGCACATTTTTCTACGAAGATATATAAATACGTTTTCTAAAATTTTCCAAATCTTTTGCACTTATCTGATTAGTTATAGAGTTTTAGATTTATTTTTTTGAGAATTTCAGGTGAATAAGAATACGATGGCCTAAAAATTTATCTTTTCAATACTCTCGATTTAGTGGGTATAATCGTGCATCTATCACTATCCTAGTCCTGGGAAACATTGCTTGTTTCAGGATGAATACCTTGACTCTTTTTCTCTGACCCTTTGCCATTAGCCATTTAAGCCATATATCCTATAGGAATCTTCATTAAATAAATATTGTGATAAAAACAGTTGAGTTAGAAAAGCATAAGAAACAAGTTATCGTAGTTATCACTGTCAATTTTTGACTGACTTCCCAACGATTATATATTATGCGATAGCGATGTTTACTTAACAAACGTAAAGAAACTTTAGTAAATATATATATTTAAACATGTAGAAAGTATATTTCTTATTGATGATAACTAATAATCACATTTTTTTTCTTGGCCTAACAAAATGGCTCTCCTCTACCTGATGAAAATCATAAGTAGAATTCAAGAATGGTGGTCACTATGATCATTACGAACACAGATAAAGCAATTTGGTGACCCACACTATGACGGCCTAGTGAGATGCTTTTTCAGGAAGGAAGTGGCGAACCATTTAGTTCGTGAGCGTATATTTGTCATTCTAAGACGGTGACTGCCGAGGCCATAATTGACATATTTGTTCATAATTTATTTTTCAATACTCTTTTCAGACTCATTGATTTGGAGTTGAATCTGAATGTTGTGTGTACGCTAATACATACGCTTCATATTTTTATTAGATCTCATTCTATATATGTATTATTATTCTATCAGACTCACATATCACCATGAATGTATGAAAACCTTATTTGGTGTGCAAGATACAAATCTTATAATATTACGTTCTGGCTTTTTATCGCTTTTCAAAGCTGGTCTTTACTATATCAGCAATTATTTCTTACAACTGGTTTAATTTTTGGTAATAGACTATCTATGTCTAAACACAAGCAGTCAGTCATATGTCATTAAGGTTCTGTGTATCTTACCTGATTAAATCTAGACTACTACAACTGGAGACGTCTACGTTCAGCAGTGGGCTGCGTTAAGCTAATGGCGATGATGATAATCTGTATCTTATCCACAGAATCAAATTCTTCACATGGCTTTGTGTAAATGATTACAATATTGATTCCTTTCCAATTCACCATAACCGAACCTTTGCCAGTTCCCTCAGTATCAAATGAAACTATATCAGAGAAAAGGAAATCGTTAATAGTCGTTACGAAAAAATGTCGATTTAAACCCAACACTATGAAAGCATAGTGAGAAGTGATATGATAGCTCATTCTGCGGTGGATACAATACGGATAAATGAGGTACAGGTTTGCGTAGCCACGTCCACAGTTGAGGCTTTCGTATCCTGAAAGCATTATTACAACACATCTAAATACACCTTACTACTTCGACCAAAGGTTCAATATTCCTTACACCAATGGCTTATGAACCACAAAGCACCAAGTTATTTACGCTGCCAGTGAGTGCTTTGTGATCGTACAGTACAGTGATTTTATGCGAAGCCAATGGTTATGGTTAGTTACTGTCAGCATCACTTAGGTACTGCGTTTTCAGTGTGTCAACAGACTTGTAACAGCCAATATATGAAGATCTCCGTTCAAGAATCAGTTTCAGATGCACTATGAAACAGTTTCTTATAGTAAGCATATGTTTCTGTTGACTTATACTAATTTTTTTAGTAGTATTTAAAGGAAATATATATTTATTTCTGTTCACAATTGCCCGGCGAAGGTGATTATATCTTACGCCTTGCAAAATTTAAACAATAAAACTAGCTTAGAGCTATTTCCTCTACTTATAGAGGTTAAAATATCACATATATGGCACAATTTATGCATCTAGTTAATGTTTGATTTTTAGAAACAATGAGTTGTACCATGTGCCCGTAAAAAAACTGTAAATCGAAAGAAAAACCCAACGTAATTGTTTTTGTACAGTGAAGTATTAACTGCTATTGGGGTTGTGCAAGAATATATCTACCTTGGACAAACTATTCAACTTGGCCGGCATAACTTCGACCGGGAGGCCGATAGGAGGATTCGTCTAGGCTGGGCGGCGTTCGGAAAGTTTCGTCACATTTTCGAGTCGCCGATCCCACAATCATTAAAGACCAACGTATTTGACCAGTGCGTTCTACCTGTAATGACATACGGAGCCGAGACGTAGACACTCACCATTGGACTGGTCCATAAATTTAAAGTAGCTCAACGTGCGATGGAACGTACGATGCTGGGCGTTTCTCTGGCTGATAAAATTCGTAACGAGGTTATTCGACAAAAAACTAGAGTAACTGACGTCGCATGGAGAATCAGTATGCTGAAGTGGAAGAGGGCCGGCCATGTCTCCAGACGAACCGATGGTCGCTGGAGCCGAAGTGTACTAGAGTGGATACCACGATTGGGCAAACGTAGTGTAGGCCGCCCTGCACGATGGACTGACGACTTAAAGAATGTGGTTGGCAGCAGATGGATGCAAATCCCCCTAGACCGGGATGATTGGCGTTCCTTGGGGGAGACCTTCGTTCAGCAGTGGACGTCGATAGGTTCAACTGAAGTATTAGCGACATGGTAAGTAACATTAATAGTTCTTAATCAACTTGTACCATAGATGTGAATATGTTGTTATTTTAAGCAGTGCTAGTTTTCTCTTATGCTAATATTCCAAAGGTGAAGTCATTTGTTTGTTTGCTTAGTGAGAAATCTTCAGAAACTCTTAGTAAAATTTAAGTGATACTCTTTGTATTGAATGGAGTGTTTATTGATCACTAATATATAATATCAGGATCCGATTACTTTAGTGACGGTTGTGTGGCAGTGGAAATACATAACTAAAGTTATGATGGGCTTGTTAGAGTTATAACCTGATCTAGGCAGAAGTTGAAAGGTATGTGGTAGACATTTTGCTGTAGTTATAGTTGAAGTATTTTATGAAATCAGACAGAAATTGTTAGAGAAGTTTTAATAAATGGAGATTTTGATCTAAACTAATATTAAATATGTCAATATTTTGGGAAAAACTACGGAGAAAGGTTGCTTCAGAATATAACCAATGTGACAAATAAGTATTTACTTTATTTTGTTTAACCCTTGTCTCGTGTCACATACAAAAGAACGTTGGAATAAATAAAAATAACTAAATGAAGAACGGGAACTCGAATTAAGCTTTGAAATTTTATTAAAAAGGCTTTTGTTAGAAATATTCCGGCCTTAATTTTTAGGTACAGAACAATGACAGAGATGTGGGATATATGTGGGTTATCCCTTTGAGTTTGGGGAATAAAATATGTATTACGCATTGCAATAATTTTTGCTACGCTCAATTAGTAAATGCAATTATAAGCACGCAATAAAGATAAATTATTTTTGTAGTAATAAATTACTTCTGTTCTGAGAACTTAAACTTGATCTGGTTATTAGCGAGTTTTGAAAACCATAAAATATATGTATAACGATAAATATGTGTCACAACAGTTGTACATTCGAACTCAAGGCTAGAAGTGAAACCGTAATGCCCGCTAAGAGCTTTTTTTGTATATCCTGTATATCTTTACAGGTCAAAGTTCAAAAATACGAAAGATACGATATATATTGCAGAAAACAAGTGGATATGTGGTTCATAGTTTGATTAAATACGCTGAAATCACATAAATTGTTATTTCATTTTATTCCTTTCTTGGTTAAGAGAGAGCGATTAAGCGATTTTTTTTAAATTGTACCATTCAGGACCTGTCTCCTCGTCATTTCTTTTTTTTCTGTAGAAGGTAAACAAATAGATCACCGTCGCTCTTGAAGGTTCTTTAAGGGTTATGCTCTGGTATAACATATTATGAATAGATAGTATAATGTCATATGAACGTACATAATAGAATGTATATATACAAGTAGGCGATGTTTTAAATAATATTAAAGACACCATAATCCATCCAGAAATATTATATCATCAGTATTAACATTAACTTCAGAGTATAACCGAGGTTAAGGACCGAGTGAAATTGTCTCTATAATTTTCACTTTACAAAGATTCTTATTTTCCTATCAACACAAAAAAACCTTGACTTTTAATAAAATAACAGATATTAAGATCATGTTATTCACAAACATGACTTATATTATTATTTATTGATGCAACAACAGTAACTCTTATCATTGAGACAAACAAGATAATTAAAAGCAACATAATGATAATTATGACTTTTAAGAACAGTTTATTTTTAATAATATAACGCGTATGAGATATTTAATGTTCGTAGGCAGCCAAAGTGTGGGTCACCATACTGTATTGTCTGCATTCGTGATGAGTACGGTGACCACCGCTCTTGGATTCTATTCATGCTTTCTATCAGGCAGAGTAGAATCACATTGACAGGCACCGAATACAAATATAAATAACACTAATTACATTTTATTGATAAGTGTATTTCGAATTCAATATAAAATCGAAATACACTTATCGAATTACGAATCACAAACATATGAATATCAAATATACATTAGTAGGACAATTTTTAACTACTAACAACTTGATTACAATTTAAAGCATATTTATACAAGTAGTTGATCTAGTAATTAGTGACCGATTCCCACCCTGGACAAATGTTTGTGAGATGAACATAATTGTTTGTTCTGTGTCTGGGTGAAGTGTATCTTTAATACTTATATTTTTGACAATATTTAAGTATAGTTATCAGCAGTCTGGTTACCGTAGGCTTTGTCTAATTTGGGGACATCAACGCAAAGTCCATTGCGTGGGGTTCCCCCAGGACGGACGCTAGGGGCGAAGCCGTAGAGGAGTGGGCGGCCTCGGTGGGCCTCTGTTTACTAAACAGGGGCTCCACCAACACGTGCGTGCGACAGCAGGGAGGGTCGATAGTGGACCTTTCGTTCGCTACCCCTGCCCTCGCCGCACGAGTAAGGAACTGGCGTGTCCTGGAAGAGGTTGAGACGCTCTCGGACCATCTCTATATCCGATTTGAGCTCTTCCGGTCCCAGGACCCCAAAAGGGGTCACATGGCACGGCGTCCTTCTCGCTTTCCGCGGTGGGCTGTAGCTAAATTGAACAGGGACCTACTAGAGGAGGCAGCCATCATTCACTCTTGGCTGTCTCCGCAGGCTCCGACTGAGGAGGTCGATATGGGGGCTGGTCGCTTTCGCGATGTAATTACGCAAATCTGCGATGCGGCCATGCCCCGCATCCGAGGTTGTCGGCCTCCACGGAAGGAGGTTTACTGGTGGTCCCAGGAGTTGGCGGACCTCCGCGCGGCCTGTACTCGTGCCCGGAGGTCCTACACTCGTAGTCGGCGGCGACACCGCGAAGAAGGCGGGGAGGACCAGCTTCATGAGGAGTACCGAGAGGCGCGGAAAACTCTGAAGCTGGCCATCAGCCGCGCCAAAGAAGTTAAGAGAAAGGAGATGCTGGAGAGTCTCGATCGTGACCCCTGGGGTCGCCCTTATCGTGCGGCGCGACAAAAGCTCCGCACGTCGGGCCCCCCCTTACAGAGACACTCCAGCCCAGCTTCCTGCAGGAAGTGGTCGAGGGCCTTTTCCCGCAGCGGGTGGAGCACACACCCCCGTCGATGGCCTTCATGGTCGCAGACGGCGGGGGACACGAGGACAATGTTCCGCCCGTTGGGGAATCGGAGATAGGGGCGGTTGTTCTACGGATTCGCTCTAAGAACACCGCCCCTGGGCCAGATGGGATACCTGCCCGAGTATTGGTACGAACCCTCGACCACATGTCGGATCGCCTCAGGGAGGTCCTGAACGCCAGCTTGGCGTCCGGACGCTTCCCTGAGTGCTGGAAAAGCGGGAAGCTGGTCCTATTAAGGAAGCCGGGGCGGCCAGCCGAATCGGTAGCGGCCTATAGGCCCATCGTGTTGCTGGACGAGGCGGGTAAACTGTTTGAGAGGATACTCTCTGCCCGCATCGTCCGGCACCTCCGCGAGGTGGGCCCCAATCTGTCGGACGCCCAATTCGGTTTTCGAGCGGGGCGTTCGACAGTCGATGCTGTGTTGCGCCTGAGGACCGTTACCGAAGAGGCGGTGGGCTGTGGCGGCGTGCTGTTGGCGGTGTCATTGGACATAGCCAACGCATTTAATAGTCTGCCATTTAGCTGCATCAGGGAGGTCCTCCACTACCACGGGGTGCCAGAGTACCTGAGGCGGCTTGTGGCAGACTATCTACAGGAGCGTACTGTCATGTACGAGGATCGAAGCGGTGTTCTGAGGCGACGGCTCATGTCGTGCGGTGTTCCGCAGGGGTCTGTCCTAGGACCACTCCTGTGGAATGTGGGGTACGACTGGGCCCTTCGAAGTCGCCTCCCCCCCGGGCTGGGCGTAATTTGTTACGCCGATGACACATTGGTCACGGCCCGGGGAGTGAACTTTCAAGAGGCGGCACGCCTGGCCACCACGGGAGTTTCTCTGGTGGTCGGGCGTATTGAGGCGCTGGGTTTGCGGGTGGCCCTGGATAAGACGGAGGCCCTTTTGTTCCATGGGCCCCGTCGTGGTCCACCTGCCGGCGCCTCCATCGTAGTCAATTCGGTCCTCGTACCGGTTCAGGCCCAAATGAAGTATCTGGGCCTGATCCTTGACGGCAGGTGGCTTTTCGACGAGCACTTCCGGCAGCTTTCTCCAAAGCTGGTCGGCGCTGCTTCTGCCCTTGGGCGACTTTTGCCTAATTTGGGTGGAGCCAGCGTCGCGACGAGACGGCTATACACGGGGGTTGTCCGGTCAATGGCGCTGTATGGTGCGCCGGTATGGGCAGCGGCTCTGACCGCCCAGAATAAGGCTCGCCTCTGGCGCCCTCAGAGGATATTGGCGGTTAGAGCCATACGCGGTTACCGCACCGTATCGACGGAGGCGGCGTGCGCCTTGGCAGGAACACCCCCGTGGGATTTGGAGGCGGAAGTGCTCGCCGAAGTTTATCGGCGAACGGCTGACTTCCGGGCGGGTAGCGGCATACGGCCCCCGCCCGAAGAGATACGCGAGTGGCGAGAGGCCGCTCGTCTAGCCACGATGGCTCGTTGGTCGTCCCGGCTGGAGACTCCACGTGCTGGCTTTGCCGCCGTGGAGGCTCTCCAGCCGGTCATCGCCGAGTGGGCAGGGCGACAGCACGGGACCCTTTCGTTCCAACTGACGCAGGTCCTTTCCGGGCACGGTTGCTTCGGGAAGTATCTGCACTCGGTCGCCAGGAGGGAATTGAGTCCCGCCTGTCACCACTGCGACTGCAGTGAGGACTCGGCTTAGCACACGCTGGCGGTTTGTTCCGCTTGGGTGGCGCAGCGTGGGGTCCTTACTGCAGTTATTGGAGGAGATCTCTCGCTACCGGCCGTCATACGCTCCATGGCCGGTAGCGACAGTTGTTTTACCGCGGTCACAACCTTCTGCGAAGACGTAATTTCGCGGAAGGAGGCGGCGGAGAAGACTCAATTCGCCGCCGGCGTACCGGGCGGCGGAGACGCGCGTACCAGCGTCTCATGCCGCCTTGAGTGTGGCCGCGGATGGACGGGTCGGGTTTTCCCCTCCATCCGCTATAGTGGCCAGCCGCGAGGAGGTGACGTCCGCGTGTGCCGTACGTCGCCTAAAAGGAGAGTTTTATCCGCAGATGGTGCCCGTGTGAGCGGGCAGGCGCTAGGAGGGATTTGGATGTCGTCATAACAGCTGTTCCCGGTCCCTCCTATGTCAGGCGCAGAGTGGCACACCGTGTGGTTTTAGTCGGTCCGATTCCGACACACCACCCCGCCGTAAACCCCGGTGGGGTGACGGCCCGAGGGGGTTTCGACACGTTAAAAAAAAAAAAAAAAAAAAAAAAAAAAAAAAAAAAAAAAAAAAATTACAATATGTTTTTAATATATCTAATAAAGTAAGATATTAGCCAAAATTAGGTCTTCTGCTGTCCATAAAGTGCTTATTAAAATCTTAACTGCCCAACGAGCGGTAGTTAAATCAAATGAAGCGTTAAATTCGATCATTTATCATATACTCCCAGTCAGACGGTGGGGGTTAATAAATGACCCGTACTAATCAGGCTTAGAAGGACTTGCCTTTTAACTTTGAATGTAGAAACATGTTAATTTTGTTAACATTTTATAAGGTACAATCTCCTTAAGCTCAACTCTGAGAACCTAACTAATAGTAAAAGATGCATTCAAACTTAAATTTGTAGACATTTCGTTCAAGAAGTGATAAAATCTCTAGGATTCAACACGTTCTACAATTCAATAATATATCTATCATCGTGCGCGAGTTATTATTAAAATTATTTATTATATTCTCTGTTAATTTTAGAGGATAAGCAGTTGTGCCTCAAAATTGAAATACGTACACTATTTCATTCATCATAATCAACAGCCTTTTACAGTCCACTGCTGGACATAGGCCTCGCCTTAGCAAGGAGTTTTTGGCCTACTATATGTACCACGCTGGCCAGACGGGTTGGAATAGGGTTTGTTTCAAGTGTGGGCGGGGCGACAGCACGGCACCCTTTCCTTCCGACTGACGCAGATCCTTTCCGGGTACGGTTGCTTTGGGAAGTATCTGCACTCGGTCGCCAGGAGAGAATTGAGTTCCGCCTGTCACCACTGCGACTACAGTGAGGACTCGGCTCAGCACACGCTGGCGGTTTGTTCCGCTTGGGCGGCGCAGCGTGGAGTCCTCACTGCAGTTATTGGAGGAGATCTCTCGCTACCGGCCGTCATACGCTCCATGGTTGGTAGCGACAGTTGTTTTACCGCGGTCGTAACCTTCTGCGAAGAGGTAATTTCAGAGGTGGCGGAGAGGGCCTGGGAGGATGACCTCCACTCGGATCCGATTCGCCGCCGGCGAGCCGGGCGGCGGAGCACGCGTACCGGCGCCTCATGCCGCCTTGAGTGTGGCCGCGGGTGGACGGGACGGGTTTCCCCTCCATCCGCTATAGTGGTCAGCCGCGAAGAAGCGACGTCCGCGTATGCCGTACGTCGCCTAAATGGAAAGTTTATCAGCAGATGGTGCCCGCGCTAGCAGGCAGGTGCTAGGAGGGATCTGGATGTCGTAATAGCAGCGGTTCCCGGATCCCTCCTATCTCAGACGCAGAGTGGTACACCGTGTGGTTTTAGTCGGTCCGATTCCGACACACCACCCTGCCGTAAACCCCGGTAGGGTGACGACCCGAGAGGGTTTCCACACGTTAAAAAAAAAAAATGTTTCAAGTGTTCCTTCTCTTTGTTTTCACTATTTCATTAGCTTATGTAACCCTTTTTATATGTAATAGGGCCAAAGAGATCCTACAGTAGAGACACACTACAGAGATGCACAGTAGTAGTAAGGCGGGCCTAAAATACTTCCTCATTTCTCACTTCTTGACTCGTATATCCTTCTACGTTAAGCATATTGAAAGTTTGTGTAACTTTTTACTTTCGATTAAAAATATTAAAGGATATTCCTTTAATTATTCATAAAATTATATTCATTAATTATAAGGTTTTGTCTGAGACTTGTGTCAGCAAGAGATCTCAACTCTCAACTTAGCCTCATTACAGTTTTAACTATTTTTTGCTCAAAAAATTTAGAAAAATCGTAGATGTCATCATCCCTTATTACATAATATAGTATATGACTGCAGTTACGGCATCCCAATGAAATGAGAATTACCAAGCACGAAATACACGTGCATCTTAATGTCCGGAAGCTAGGGATGTGGTAAAATTTAAAGGAGAGCACGATAATACTGTGTGAAGATGTATTATAAAGCAATAAATTATTTTATGGAGACACCGTCTTTATAGACACGATATTATGATGTAGACGTGACTTAAACTTGGACTTGAAAATATTTTTTTTTTTTGGTATAATTTTCTAAATTTTTGGTTGGTATAATTTTCTAAATTTCATACAGATTTTTTACGGTTCAAGGTGTGTCTATTATTCATTAGGTGAGTTTTTCTGAAATCTTTAAAATATAAATAATTTATTTTTAAAAGATGTATATTTTAAAGATTATAGGAAAACATACTCATTTTAAGGCTAAATGATACGAGTATTTAGTCGTTATTAGGGATACTATTCGTATTGTAACTACAAAGAGAACGTGAACCTATGACTTAACTTAGGTACTCCTATTCATCTATGTTTTGTTTTACATAACACTAAATCAAAGTCTGTTTAGGAAAGAAAACAAGGGAGCAAAAAAATATATGTGTTTCGTTCACCCGGCCGTGTTGCGTGTCGAGATGTCTGTTTAGCATTTTTCCACTCTGAAATGTGGGTTGCCCGAGTAACATATACACTGTTTCGTGAAACTTCAAATTTGTTTGCCAACATGTCGGCCTTTCAGTTTTATAATCTTCAAATTATACTTTATGTTGATAGTATTGGATACTACAGTTTAACTAAGTTTCACTGCGTCATCAGAAATAATTAAATACTGTGAAAGTACGGTCCATGTCTATAAGAAAAAAGAAATTGTTTCAACTTACACGTGGAACAGTATAATTTACTTAGATGTCATTCAAATGATCACATTTTTTAATTTTTTAATTTAGAATCGTAATATTTCTGTAGTTTCGAGAAATTACACATGAAAGTTCTTAATGTTTACTTTAACTTGACATCTAAACGCTTTCCTGACAGAAATGTGTTTTCTGTGTGAATAAAAATTTTTGGCCTTGGCAAGATAAAAATTTTATGAGGCCTTTTTGATCCAGTAAACATAGTACAGTAACTATATCTTATACAATCGAAATCTGAGCAATAAGTCAAGTTTAATTATTTAAAAAATAAAACATTGTTTAGTATCTGTAAATATCTTTTAGAGTAATTAAGTTATTCAAGTACCTTTATATGCGTACTACTAGAGTGGTCGTAAACTGACACTGAGATTTTAATAAACTATTAAACTCATTAAATGAGAATTATTACTTTAGGCGATTATTTGCAAATATCATTGGCTGTCCTTATAGACAGTATGTAAAATATTTATGTGACATTTGAAAGGAACTCATATCCTGAGCAGAAGGAGTAAGTGTCGTTCCGCTGCGAAATGTGATGGTGGTGACGGATGTTATTACTTTTAAATCCTTGACTTATCACTATTGGACAGTTATCATATTTATGACTCTCTTGTTACTCTGTTAAGAAATAATATATATTTAGGTGATAGTGGTAGTGTTTAGTTAATTTTAGTTCAATGGATATTTTGTCAAAATATGTACATTATATTTTAGCTTTGACCATGACTAAGCTTTGTAAAGAATATATAAAACTTGCGACAATACTTTTTATTCAATAAATTAAAACATCCTGGCAATTTCCTTTGACTTTGTAATCTTCTTTTTACCTTAACAAACTAAAATATCAAATCAAATTAGTGACTAGTTAACCACATCAATTTTAATGTGAAATACCAATTAAATCTGACCATAAACAAAAAAATACTGCTATACTTTTAAATTTATTTTCCCTCCCACATTTTAACAGCATAGCATAACTTTACGTGCTTACGTAAGTCCTCTATATTTATAAGTATTGCCTTTAATATTTTAATATATTTTTTTAATTTTAAATTGCTGCCCTTATTATCATTATCGAGTTATCATCATCGTCATAAATATAGTATAAGGATTAATTACTCAGACATATTCCAGTAATATCCAGAAAATACAAGCATTGAGATGATCTGTCGAATTTTTTATCACTTTATATAGTTAGGGCGGCAGTGCATATCTTCTTCACTTATAAAAGTCTTCAAAATATAATGAATCTTAAAATCAAAGAGGATAGGAACAAAAACATCTGCACGTCACATTATTCGAGTAATTTGTGCATAACAGGTCTAGAATTTTTAATTTTGCCATTTTCATTCGAGTCGCGTTCGAAAATTTTGCTTTTGTTTCCTCGTAGCTGTACTCGGGAGTCCAATTATAGATGACTAAAATTGTGATATATGCCAAAATATTGTACAAGCATATAGTATAACATACGGGAATAACATAATATACAAGAAAAAGATGGTTGTCCTACAATAGCAACAGAAACTTACACAGAGTAGTGAAAAAAAGTAAAAAATACAATTAGCACTTCAACCACAAACATAAATGTTAATATACTAAAAACTGTAATATAAAGAAGCTACAACTTAAAACAAAAACAGC
The DNA here is from genome assembly GCA_949316085.1 of Hypercompe scribonia. Classification (NCBI taxonomy): domain Eukaryota; kingdom Metazoa; phylum Arthropoda; class Insecta; order Lepidoptera; family Erebidae; genus Hypercompe; species Hypercompe scribonia. Next base: position 11,603,555 of record OX438977.1, on the reverse strand, counting down.
CGTTAAAACTCGTTTATTTATTCTTTAATTTAGAACTCTCTGCTTTACAGCATCAAAGAAACTATTTAATAAACTTAGCGTATTTATGGTAATAATCTTGAAAACTACTGACCTCATTTCAATTTAACTGTCAACAAGTTTATAATTAAGAGGAGAAACGTAACTAAGCGTAAATGGTTGTTGAAAGTGTCAGTTCAAGTGGTAAGCAAGATAAGTTCGTTCTGCTAATGATTAAATAGTCATTACTTTCAAAAACATCCTGTTTTCAAATTTGCTTTTAATTACAATCAAAAGTTTTAACAAAAAAGACATAAATGTATTCTGTTTCTACCGTTTAGTATTAGAAGTCTTCAATTTGAACAAATTAAACTCAAAGCTCTTGATTATTATCACGAAGAACTTTTGATGAATATTGCACTTATCATGAAATTAGATACCTAAAAAATAAATCACTGACGGTGCCAAAGCGACTTATGAGATATATTTGGTAAAATCTCTTGTATATCTTGTACAGTCAGATACACATCTAAAGACGCTTTTAAATTCGTCTACTTTTATACATCTTTTCCAATCAACTACCGTACTGTAAGTCTGTACTGAAAGATAAAAGATAAGCCATGTTTCTATGTTTCTTTACAGCTACGAATTTTAATTTGAACACCTTATAAATTTCTTAAATTTTGATTGTAAAGTTGAAAGTTCAACAAAGAATATTGTTACTATTTATATGGTTATGAAAATAAAATAATATAAGAAAATATATTCACATTTCTATTTTGAATATTATCTGTTGACGCAAGAGTATAGCATATGCACTATATAGTAGATGCTACTCCACGGGTCGCCGGACAACACTTTGCATGCCGGATAATCTTCCCTTTTCCGTAGAACGCAAACGTCTTATCCATAACCTCGGTGTGAGTCTGTGTTAGCCCCGTTTACTATCAACACTACAGTATATGTAAATATTATCGTAGGCATCTAATATTTCATTATTACGCTAGATAATCTATTAAAATCTTATTCTACTATGAAAACTGGTGTATGATTTTTGAATACTATAAAGTACCGACGTACATGACCAGTAAATGTACATTTAAAATTAAGGAACATTTTTATTTACTTTAAAAAGAAAAACTGAATAATTTACTGAAATTCATAGATAGCTTATTGGACCCACAGTAAAATACATAAAAATTATGCGTACAATACTTTATAATTTTAAAATTATAAATGTCTGTGATGATTACCAGTATAACTAAATATTAAAAACTTTTTCAAGTAAAATATCGTAACAATTTGTGTCATTAATACTTAGTTCTATCATAAAGACATTCGTTTTAGTGAAACTCGCAGAACTAATAACAGGTCCGACACTCAATATTGAAACTCACTCTACCGTGATTAATACCCCAGCAGTAGCCCGACACTCCCCTTTTCGCAATATTCAGCGCTTTTCACTGTATTCTAGTATTTACACACGCTCACCATGAGATGGTCCAACGTGACCCAAACACAGTTAGGGTTAGTTTATTGATTAGTTATCCTGACTGCTAAGTCTGAGCTCGTAGGTTCGATTTCCACGCAGTACAAATAATTGTGGGATGAGCACGATAATTTTCTATGTCAGTGTAATTTATTTTTAATATTTATGTATTTAGAAATACATAAGTATATTATATTATTAGAAATATATAGGTTAGCTAGTTGGTTTGAAATCAGTAAGAAACGTATGAGGTTATTATTACGAGAGTTTCATTTTCAGACTTTACTTTTATAGGGGATCTGCAAACTGCAGAAGTTAATGGCGAGACTATTTATCTCTCAGTACTAGGTAAATGTACATCATGACAATTACATATACGTATGTGAGTACATATACTCGTATGTACCGCATAAGGCACGGTCGTAAAAAGGAAGATTAATTTGTTTCCATACATTACGTCGTCGCCGTCGTTTATGTTTACGTTATTTTTATTGCTTACGTACTTTGTGGCACTGCTCGGATTTCGCCAAATTAGTTATAACGGTAAAACATTTTTACCTTCGTTGTAATTATAATTGTGAGTCATTTATACTATTACGATATTATATAAGGGTGGTGCTAAAATTTCCTTACATCAACGTTCATAACACATTGAATTTACAAATATTAATTTTAATTAAGTTACGTAATAAATAGCGTAATAACTTAGACGCTCAAGTATTCTTCTTCAGTCAAAAATCGTCATTTGTGGTTTAAGTTTATTATAACACTGATGCACTGAAATTTTGTTGAAGGAAAATAAAATCTTTCTTTATAATGTTAATGCGATACTCAACAAAGAACAAAATCGACGATAAATAGAGAAGAAAAGATGCAGAACTGCTTTGCCTTTAACTGTTTCTGATAGATTATGAGTCTGTTTGTATCATTCTGTTTATACTGTAAGTGTACTTAATTAACTCAATAACGAGACTGTTGTCTACAGACGCAGATCATAATCTGACAAACACAATCAAGGATATCCAAACTTGTAATTATTTTACTATGTAGGTCATACAAACACCGAAAGATTAATCATTAGACTGTGTAAGCATCATAAATTGAGTGGTATTGCTTAGTGAAGTTTAATTCAAACGTTTTAATTTAATAAAGAGAACAGAAATTAGCGATTAACAGGCTTTTTAAAATGTTTGAGTTAAATAAAATAAAGTCTTTTTATGGTATAAGGGGCAAACATGCAGAAAAATCAATTAGCAAATTATTATAACGAACTACAATTCAATAAACACATGTGGTACACTTAGAATACCCTTTTAGAATCAGGTGGGGGTTGTTCCTCCGGTAACTTGACTTGAAAAGTAAAAGAATAACTGGTTTAACACCGGGTTTCAACCTGGCCAATACTTCCAAAACTTGACTCTCGTACGATTGATCAGCTCCCAAGTCAGGTGCAATGTTATTTAAAAGTTTAGTACAGATTGCAACGCATATACCCCGTAGGATAATAAATATTTGCCAAATACCTTGAACTACAGAGATGGTTGTACGTAAATAAATAACTACAACTTAACTTAAATAAAATAATGTACTCTGTATTTCAGTGAAACAGTTTGGTGGCGTAACGAGCTCGTCACGAAGCCTTTTTTCAGTCCTTGACAAATTCAATTACATGCAAACATGTTAATACAATTTGTAAAGTGTTTGGTAACGATACGAAATGAATAAGGGTTCGGGATAATAAAGCATTGAGTGCTATACGGCTGTGTTACTTTTAAGGTGTTGTACGTATTTACTCCTAATGAATATATTTCTCGTGCGTTCATTCGTATTTTATACAGATTATCTGTAGTTTTTGACTACGTACACTTGTTTTTTTTTGCAACTGCTTACTCATAAGTGAGAAATAATAGTCGTTTAGCTTATTAGAATTCCTACCTATTTAGAAGGGTTAAATATGTCTTTTACATAGTTCAATATTACTGTAAGTATGTAAAATTGTAAAATGTTTTCTAATAAACACTAACCAACGCAAACTTTGAAGTAAAAATATAAGCAGCATTATTATCTACATATTACAATTATACATGTTTCAAATACATCAAATACAGCAGATTGTGGGCGCATCATCAGCTAACTGATTTCAGAGCTAAATCATAAAAGCAGGTAAAATTAATAGCACAGTAAAAGCTTTGTCCCTCAACCTCTTGTGTTTGTTGGGTCCTTATTCAGTGCAGTTTACAAACTTGGGTTTCCACGCTAATGGATAAGGGATTGGAAGTTTTGGGGTACGATAAACGGGCGTTTTAGATAATTTAATGACGATCTTGGGGCTTATATTCAAAGAAGCTGGGTACTCATATTAAGCGTAACTTATTGCCTGAAATTTCCTTTCATAAGACCAAATCGTTTTTCATTATTTATCTATATTATTGGAACAGGACTTTAAAAAGTTGCCTATAGTACTTGTTCAACTTCATAAAGCTCTGGGTAAAAGTATCTTTTTAAAAAGGATCTAATATAGTAATATAAATAAAATACACTTTTTGATGATATATTATGAAGAGAACACTGTTATTTTAAATGAAATACAAAATATATATGCAAAATTAAACATTAAAAGAAAATACAAACAAAATAATACATAATTTACCCGAACTGTATGTATTGTATGTATGTATTATAATTTTGAAGTTTATATACGTGATATTAATTATTTTAGAATGAAATTGCGTTTCAATGAAGTTTGAAATAGGGCAGCTTGAAAGATAATAAATTTAGAAAAGATATCATTTTCAAATATACTTTTATTCTCGTGGTCGCCTGTAAGAGGTTGCCTCCTAGTTTTAAGTTATTCTTGTAATTAATCTAGTGTACAGTAAAGTAAAATATTATTAAAATGTGTTATAAAATTTCTAATTGACGGCCTTTGTGGTCAGACTGTAAACCATTTGAATGCTACACCTCTAAGGAGTGAATATTCATGTGGAGGGACGTGTGTCATATCCCTCCGACACAAAGGGAGGATCCTCTGACCAGGCGAGGTGATCATGCCTGGCGGGCCACTTTTTTTTTTTTTTTTTTTTTTTTTTTTTTTTTTTTTTTTTAACGTGTGGAAACCCCCACGGGCCGTCACCCCACCGGGGTTTACGGCGGGGCGGTGTGTCGGAATCGGACCGACTAAAACCACACGGTGTGCCACTCTGCGCCTGAGAGAGGAGGGATCCGGGAACAGCTGTTATTACGACATCCTAATCCCTCCTAGCGCCTGCCCGCTTTCGCGGGCGCCATCTGCGGATAAACTCTCCATTTAGGCGACGTCCGGCACACGCACACGTCACCTCCTCGCGGCTGGCCACTATAGCGGATGGAGGGGAAAACCCATCCCGTCCACCCGCGGCCACACTCAAGGCGGCATGAGGCGCTGGTACGCGCGCCTCCGCCGCCCGGTTCGCCGGCGGCGAATTGGATCCGAGTGGAGGTTGTCCTCCCGGGCCTTCTCCGCCACCTCCTTCCGCGAAATTACGTCTTCGCAGAAGGTTGCGACCGCGGTAAAACAACTGTCGCCACCGACCATGGAGCGTATGACGGCCGGTAGCGAGAGATCTTCTCCAATAACTGCAGTGAGGACCCCACGCTGCGCCGCCCAGGCGGAACAAACCGCCAGCGTGTGCTGAGCCGAGTCCTCACTGCAGTCGCAGTGGTGACAGGCGGGACTCAATTCCCTCCTGGCGACCGAATGCAGATACTTCCCGAAGCAACCATGCCCGGAAAGAATCTGCGTCAGTCGGAAGGAAAGGGTCCCGTGCTGCCGCCCCGCCCATTCGGCGATGACCGGCTGGAGAGCCTCCACGACGGCAAAGCCAGCACGTGGAGCCTCCAGCCGGGACGACCAACGAGCCATCGTGGCTCGACGAGCGGCCTCTCGCCACTCGCGTATCTCTTCGGGTGGGGGCCGAATGCCGCTGCCCACCTGGAAGTCTGCCGTTCGCCGATAAACTTCGGCGAGCACTTCCGCCTCCAAATCCCACGGGGGAGTACCGGCTAAGGCGCACGCCGCCTCCGTCGATACGGTGCGGTAACCGCGTATGGCTCTAACCGCCAATATCCTCTGAGGGCGCCAGAGGCGAGCCCTATTCTGGGCGGTCAGAGCCGCCGCCCACACTGGTGCACCATACAGCGCCATTGACCGGACAACCCCCGTGTATAGCCGTCTTGTCGCGACGCTAGCTCCACCCAAATTCGGCAAAAGTCGCCCAAGGGCAGAAGCAGCGCCGACCAGCTTTGGAGAAAGCTGTCGGAAGTGCTCGTCGAAGAGCCACCTGCCGTCGAGGATCAGGCCCAGATACTTCATCTGGGCCTGAACCGGTACGAGGACCGAATTGACTACGATAGAGGCGCCGGGTGGCGGACCACGACGGGGCCCATGGAATAAAAGGGCCTCCGTCTTATTTAGGGCCACCCGTAAACCCAGCGCCTCAATACGCCCGACCACCAAAGAGACTCCCGTGGTAGCCAGGCGCGCCGCCTCTTGAAAGTTCGCTCCCCGGGCCGTAACTAACGTATCATCAGCGTAACAAATTACACCCAGCCCGGGAGGAAGATGACCTCGAAGGGCCCAGTCGTATCCCATGTTCCACAGAAGTGGTCCGAGGACAGACCCCTGTGGAACACCGCACGACATGGGCCGCTGCCTCAGAATACCATCTCGGTCCTCGTACATGACGGTACGCTCCTCAAGATAGTCTGCCACAAGCCGCCTCAGGTACTCTGGCACCCCGTGGTAGTGGAGTGCTTCCCTGATGCAGCTAAATGGCAGACTATTAAATGCGTTGGCAATGTCCAACGACACCGCCAACAACACGCCGCCACAGCTCACCGCCTCTTCGGTAACGGCCCTCAGGCGCAACACAGCATCGACTGTCGAACGCCCCGCTCGAAAACCAAATTGGGCGTCCGACAGATCGGGGCCCACCTCGCAGAGGTGCCGGACGATGCGAGCAGAGAGTATCCTCTCAAAAAGTTTACCCGCCTCGTCCAGCAACACGATGGGCCTATAGGCCGCTACCGAATCGGCAGGCCGTCCCGGCTTCCTTAAAAGGACCAGCTTCCCGCTTTTCCAGCACTCAGGGAAGCGTCCGGACGTCAGACTAGAGTCCAGGACTTCCCTGAGGCGGTCCGACATGTGTTCGAGGGCTCGGGCCAGCACTCGGGCAGGTATCCCGTCCGGCCCGGGGGCGGTGTTCTTAGAGCGAATCCGTAGAACAACCGCCCCTACCTCCGATTCCCTGACGGGTGGAACACTGTCCTCGTTCCCCCCGTCGTCTCCGACCATGAAAGCCATCGACGGGGGTGTGTGTTCCACCCGCTGCGGGAAAAGGCCCTCGATCACTTCCCGCAGGAAGCTGGGCTGGAGAGTCTCTGTAAGGGGGGGGCCCGACGTGCGGAGCTTTTGTCGCGCCGCACGATAAGGGCGACCCCAGGGGTCACGATCGAGACCCTCCAGCATCTCCTTACGCTTAGTTTCTTTGGCGCGGCTGATGGCCAGCTTCAGAGTTTTCCGCGCCTCTCGGTACTCCTCATGAAGCTGGTCCTCTCCGCCTTCTTCGCGGTGTCGCCGCCGACTACGGGTGTAGGACCTCCGGGCACGAGTACAGGCCGCACGGAGGTCCGCCAACTCCTGGGACCACCAGTAAACCTCCTTCCGTGGAGGCCGACAACCTCGTATGCGGGGCATGGCCGCATCGCAGATCTGCGTAACCGCATCGCGGAAGCGACCAGCCCCCATGTCAACCTCCTCGGCCGGGGCCTGCGGAGACAGCCAAGAGTGAATAATGGCCGCCTCCTCTAGTAGGTCCCTATTTAATTTGGCTACAGCCCACCGCGGAAAGCGAGAAGAACGCCGCGCCGCGTGACCCCTACTGGCGTCCTGGGTCCGGGAGAGCTCAAATCGGATGTAGAGATGATCCGAGAGCGTCTCAACCTCTTCCAGGACGCGCCAGTTCCTTACTCGTGCGGCGAGGGCAGGGGTAGCGAACGAAAGGACCACTATCGACCCTCCCTGCTGTCGCACGCACGTGTTGGTGGAGCCCCTGTTTAGTAAACAGAGGCCCACCGAGGCCGCCCACTCCTCTACGGCCTCGCCCCTAGCGTCCGTCCTGGGGGAACCCCACGCAATGGATTTTGCGTTGAAGTCCCCCAGCACTAGGACGTGCCCAGACGCTAGTCGCCGCATCGAGGTCTCCAAGCTATTGAGGAAAACCTCGAAGTCGCTCAAACTCCGGTTGGGGGAGAAATATATACCATATATGGTAATCCCCCCCCACTCAGCAGCAACATATCCAGAGCCCTTGTCTCTTAGCGACAAGGGCGGGGAATGAGCCGCCATGGAGCCGACGACTGCCACGGAGCCGTCCCGGTCACCCAACCAGTTTGGACGGGGAGGAACATAATAGGGCTCCGCAGCTACAGCAACACCAATCGACCACTGCGCCATGGCTTGCAGGAAGAGGTCCTGCGCCGCGGCACAGTGGTTCAGGTTCGTCTGGACAAGGAGGCTGGAGACCTGATCCATTAAAGAATCATCTCTACAGCCCCCTCCATAGGCGACGAGGTTGACGCACGAACTACGTCGGAGGCAGCCCGGGCCGACTGGCTAGCCTCCGACGTTTGCCGAAAACTGCGGCAAGGCTTGCAGCCCCCCTGTCCCATCTGGTGATTGGCAGGCCTATTGCCCGCCGCACACGTTGGGCAGTGAGGGGCAGCAGAGCACTCCGCTGCCTTGTGCCCCGGTCGACCGCAGCGGAAACACAATCCGCTGCAGTCGAAAGAACTATCGCACTTGATGCGAGTGTGTCCCGCAGCCAGGCATTTGAAACACCTCATCGGTCTCGCCGCCAGAACTGTGACTCTGGCGTTCACGAAACCGACGAGGATCTTGCCGACATCGCCCAAAATCTTGGCTGACGCTACGGGACAGCTTATCCACGTCGCACCAAGGCCTCCTGGACCGGGACGGATGGTGCCAACCCTGATGCTGTCCACGCTGCACCCGGTTTTCTCCCGAATCGCAACGCGGACATCCTCAACCGTCACGGAGTCGTCCAGGCCCGAGATACGCAATTCCGCACACTTGGTGGGCCTGGCGATCTTTACACCATCCATATCTGAAAATATAGTCCGCAGCTTTTCGGCCAAGGTATCAGCCGTCTTTATACCTTCAGCCCCAGGGAACTCTAAAACTCGAGCTCCTGTTTGGGCAAGGCGCATCTTGACACCTACAGTCCCAAATTGATTGGCGAGACTATCCCGAGCCTTCTGGCTCAACGATTGATGTTGGGATGTTGTATATATGCTAATTGCCACGCGAATCTCTATATCGCGATACAGGATTAGCAGTTGCATTGAAGTCCATTACATTCATACGTTTCGTTCATACTTCGTAGTTCGATGTATCTTCGCTAGATGGCGCTGTTATATATTTTCATTTGTGCTATAATATGGAATCGCCACAATTCACAAAAATCAAATTTACTTTTAAATGTACGATCACAAAACGAAAAATTAACTCGAATTAAAAATAAATGATTAAATTTGTAAAAAAAAACAAATATTTAAAATATTGACATCGCAGATACCGGTTAAATTGCACATGGTACGGACATTTTTTTTTAAGTAACAAAAATACAATTTTCACCGCCGAGTGTAAAAAACCGACATTGTGTCGATTTTTACGGTTCGCTTGATGAGAGGTCGCTTTATTGACACTGAAGCTTTATAGAGTGCCAGATTCCAATTTAGTGGCGTGCGACGTTTCGTACCGATAAAATTTGAAGGTATTCCATCAGTTGGCCAGTAACCTGTTAATTGTTTATTTTAATTTAAAATGCTAAGGGAGGTCTAATCTATTTATTCGATACTTCGTGAACAGGTCGAAATCAAATTAAGCTTGTGATCAGAAAATTATTTAAAACTTCTACAGGGCTTTGCTTATACCATAACACGTAATTTTTATTGTAGAGAAGGGCTATGTATTTATTTTTAAGTTTTTGGTATCGTTACTTTTAAACAAATTAAATATACTGTGGCGACATCCACATAGAGCGCCGTCTATTAAATACATGTCATCAAATATCAAGTATCGCGATATAGAAATTATAGCGTCGATTTTGAGTCCAACAGACATGATCACCTCGCCTGATCCGAGGATCATCCTTTAGTGTTGGAGGAAAATGACATACGTTCCTCCACATGGACAAACCTAATGGTAACCCTACAATATATGTAATAAATATATTGTGGCCTGGCCGTGTGGTGCCGGCTAAGAATGAACGACCCCATCTCCTCCCGTGGGTGTCACAGAAGTCGACTAAGGGATAATACAACAGAGGATGGGCAGCAGCGTTCTATTGAGTACACAGTCTCACTGCGATTGCCAACCCGCACACCAAGCGTGGCGATTATGGTAAAATTATGGCAAGTTAAAGAAAAAAACGGCCCCTAATCCCTGGTGGCCCTCCTACTCCTGGCTACGGTAGCGATCTAGGAAGTGGCAGGGCAGGGGGTGCGAAAAATCCCCGGGTAAGATCAGGCTACCACAAACGACGACTTGGCCTGGCAACATATAACACGTACACATTGTAGACCAAAGAGAAATTATTCAAACTGGAGGAGGAATTGAACGGGTTGAGGTGGAATATTTTGGGTTCATCTGAAGTCCGTAGACAGGGGGAGGACTCGATAATACTGCAATCTGGCAACTTGCATCATTTCCGGGAGGGCAATCATCAGTCCCAAGGCGCTATTGGCTTTTCGGTACACAAGTCTCTCTCTCAAAATCTCATAAATAACGTGGTCAAGATCGAGAGCGTGTCATCGAAGGTTGCGTACCTTATACTCAGAATAACCGAGAGGTATTCGCTGGAGGTTATATACGTATACACTCCGACCGCGACATACCCCGATAATGCGGTAGAGACTATGGATGAGGACATTAGTAGGGCCATACATGTGTAAAACTTATTACACCATTTTTATGGGGGATTTTAACGAAAGGTTGGGTAAACGAAGCGGCGATGAGCTACGGGTGGGACAATTTGGAGTTAGTCAACGAAATCACAGGGGCCAACTACTGATTGATTTCATGGAGAGGGAGGGTCCTTACTTTTTTGATGAACTCCTTCTTCCAGAAGCGTGAACACAGAAAATGGACTTGGATGAGCGCAGATGGTTTTACCAAAAATGAGATCGATTTCATCATGCCGATGAAGAAGTAAATATTCAAGAATATTTCTGTGGTCAATATGATTAAAACCGGTAACGATCACCGACTGGTTAGAGGCATATTGGATATAAACACCAAGCTTGAAAGGTCCCAGCTGATGAAGTCTACGCTTCGACCTGTTCATATGCTTTGTAAAATCATATATCCTAAATAAAAGTATTTTTTTCCAAAAATGTTTAAGGAATATAAGTACAAATATTAAATGAAAATTTCCAACTATTCTATAAAGACTCTTAAAACTATTTTAGGGACTAAAAGCGGACAATGCAAGGTATTTAAATGTCGGCCGGTAGGTACCATTAAAAAGTGCTAAAACAGAAATCAGCGGCGCGACCGATAAAAACCGACACTCTCGGGTTGGTATTTTAAATAAGCAACAAGTATTGAGATGTAGCGGGCAAAATAAGCATTATATTATGTACTACGAGTATGTACAATATTAACATTAAGGAGTCTATCAATATTTGCTAAACAAAAATAAGATTCGTTAAAAATTAGAATGTGACACTTAGAACCCAAAGATATTACTCCTTCTACCCTGCTTAGAAGGCAAGATGGGGCTTTCAATTTTTTAATTTATAAGATTTCACAATAAACGAATAACAAAACTTTTTAATATCTGCGTGCTGATTATTAGGCTTTGATTAACATTGATCAGATCTAGTTAATGATAGTAATTAACATAAACACATGGTTGAGGATCGTGAATCTAATGTAGCTAGTATACTTTGCGTCTCCATATGTCGTGATCAATCGCTTGGTGTAGTGCGATACTGACGGGTATATTGAGTTGGTCGGCTTTCTTATCCGTCCAGCGCTTTGGATTCCGATCTTTGAGTTTTTTCCCTTCCATCTTCCCCGTTACCATCACTCGTACCAAAATACTATATTATGCGCTGCAAAGACATTGAGGACAGGCGCTGAGCTTTGTGAATATTGATTTTCTTTAAGACTGAGAAGTCAAAGTAACTCGGTAACTTGCGCTAGCACCACATTTCAAATGTGTCAATTTTCGTCCATGTTTCTATGCCTATTTAATATAATATTCCTAACTATGTGTATTTTACTTGGTCTCATTGTTGTATTTGGCATTTTTGGCTTCCTACGTCTGGATTCTATCTTATTAAAGATAATAATTAAAATAAAAATCCTGAGAAAGTTTTCCTGACTTTTGTTGAACTCCAACATAAAATACCTTGTCATGCTTGCCTATGTATTTAAATATTTATCATTGAAACTTTGAATACAATTGTTGATCTTTTTTTTTTATCAATAGCTGATTATTCAACAAATGACAATATTGCTGAGGATGATTGCCGATGAAAATTGATCACTTGAACATTGTTACGACAACGAGATCAACTTTCTTTTTTGTTGCACTTTAATATAACGGTGTGATGATTTAATTTTACCAGTGCAATTTATATTTTCTTTTGATTTTACACTATTCACTTTAAAACATATACGTAAGCAGAATTATATTTTGTTAGAGACATGATTTATAAGTAATAACGTGAGTCAGTATGACGTATGCTGTGTATACAAAATTTTAACTAGCTAAAAAAACGTAAAAATATACCTGTATTGAATATGTATATATTTTATGAAATGAGTTAGTGTGAAGTTTGTTCTATTAATACTCTTTCGTGAAAGTTTTCAGCAACAAACAAGCTTTTATAACAACTTTTCAATTTCGTTTTAAGTATTTATAAGGATAAAAGTAACAAGTTGTGTGAAAATCAAGTTTTGATGAGCTGGGAGTAAACTTAACATTCAATTTCAAATACACTTACTGATTAAACTTTTAGTTTCAAGAATTTACGTTTATTATTACCCCAGTAATACGAAGTTAATTATTACTTAATACAATAATACACTAATATATAATGTATATAACTATTAGGACCAAACATAAATGGGTAATGTATTAAGTATTTATGTTGTCAAGGATGCAAAAAAGGACAATAATTTTCAAACGAGGCAAGTCACGGACTAAATCTATTCTTATTTAATTAGCTGACATGATAGATTTCCAATGAACATACTCTGATTTTATAGTTCTGGAGAAGAAAACAATTATCTTTTGCAGAAGGTTTAAATCGGAAATTGTGTTTATCGTTGAACGCTACCACTTGTACTCTACATAATACCAAGTTGAAATTGTGTCAAATTCCGTACGGATGTAATCAACGAGAATTATAAGCTGTCCCTGACGAAAATCCGACCTATCTGCCTCTGGCCCTTTCACGCTTTGTTTGTCCCAATGGCCTGTTTCGCGACGCCATATTGTTCACCAAACGAAACGGTAAGCCATAGAAACGAATTGGCTAGCGATAGTAAAGACGACTTAATTATGTTTTAAACTGTTCTGCGTGTTCCAATAGAATATTAACTTTTAAAATGTGGTTATTAATACAGTTTATAAAAGAGGTTAACTTATTCTAGACTGGAATTGTCCTATGAATTTTGTGTTTTTTTTTTGTCAATAACATCTCATCAAGTAGTAAGTCATTTTAAAGTTATTTCATTGACGGTTTGTTCTGAGTATAATTTTTAGAAGAAAACCTGTGTTCTTCGGCTACTAGTAACCTAAATAGTGCCTGGTTTTAATCGGATTCGATTTAAGGTACTTAAAAATTAATTAAACTCCTGTATTAAGCTAAATGCTGAGTATAGACTGGTTACAAGAGTTGAATTATTTAGAATTGTTGTTGAGTTTTTCCAGTTTACATTCGCACTTCGACTTTAACATTCTGGAATCCTGTTCGAAATACAAAAAATAATGTAATAGCTCCTATTCATGATTTCAGTTATCGCTTCATAAAATTATAAGAACATTAATCCAATAAGTTATTTTATACCGCGTCATAAATAAGTTTTTAACTTTCCTGCAAGTTTCGCAGCCTCATTTCTGTTCACGTAAAACGTCAGTATTAAGTATATTTAAAGTTAACATCTGTCATTGATTACATTATTCATTTGTCACAGAGATAAATTAAGATTGGGAAAATCAACGAAGGAATAGAACTTTTAATGTGATATACACAAGAATATTGTTTTGTATAAAATAATTTTTTTATCGCATAGAGAATTTTTTCCTAAAAAAAGTTTTAGGAATATCTGTAAATAAATAATCTGTAATCTATCTAGAAAATCGATATGTTAGAAATCAAATTTTTATACAGTACAAATCCTGATTCATTGCTTGTAATACCACAATTAAAAATGACCTATGAAAACCAAGAACTTGTTTTTCTATCTTACTTCTGACACGGTGGTAAATACGAAGCGAATAAATTTAAATAATGTTTGGTAGTCAAAAATTACAATCTATAGTGCTGGAGTTGCCGAGTCTTACCGTTGTTGGTATCAGTCTATACTAACAATAATTGTCTTAAGATACTAATTGAAAATATCTTAATACTCACCAGCTTTACAAGGATCCATTCCCAGATCACCTGAGTCTTTTGGTTCGAAACTTGTTGATAACAATTCCTCGATCGTGTACTTATGTGGTTCATCTCTCGTCTCCACTGAACTGACTTCAAGGAAAGCGTTTAAAAATATCGTCAAAATAATGGTCACCACCCATGCGGGTATATGTCTATGCCGTAAAGTCATGGTGAATATCTTTTACACTTTATGCAGCACTATGTCATAGTATTTTGTTAGTAAGTGTATCTGAAACAAAAAAAATATAATCGTATGAAAATATGAAGGAGTTATAAACGATAAGTGTCAATTAATAAGTGTTAGTAATCAAGTTTAAGTTTAAGCAGAAATAGTGTTCATCAACTTTAATCCTCATTTTATGTTATAATTATATTCTAATATACATCAGTTAAACACTTAAAAAAACTATTACAAAAAAGTCTATTGAGGTATTTGCGAACTATTGGGTAACAGCAAGTAAAATATCTGTATTTTTAAATTATAATTTGAAGAAAACAAAATAATTACACATTGTTCGAGTTTGTTCAAAAGCATTTTACAAAATTTACCGTGCCTTTTTACTTAATAATTTTAATAAGCATGAGTAAAATTTTTTTGACTTTAACATATACCTACATCCAAATAACTAGTGTCTAGTTTTACTAAACATTGTTTTATACACTTAACGATGATTTCCATCGAACGGCACGCACGGGGACATATTTTACAGTCTTTTAATAATAATATTAGATCGTGTAAGGAGTGATTAAGGTCTACATTATCAAGTTCCGCTACGATCACGCGGTTCGGCAACTTAGACTAAATATTGTGTACACGATTCAGTATCGTTTAAAGATTGAAAAATAAGTACCGATGCGTGTCGTTTGGTGGAAATTATCCTTAACACACTCTGAAGATGTACTCAAATCTATATCATATAAGGTTATAGAATATAGGAATATGCACTTGTACACCTTTTCTAGCGTTGTTTGTCCTTCGAAGTTGTTATCCTAGCTAACGTAAGCATTTTAATATTGCGGGTAATATAATATCAAAGACGTGTCACAAAAAAAAATATCGTTCATTGAAGTTTGTAAGATACAATTTTTTCATGTTTTTTATAGCAACCTACCAATGTGACTCTATTCTGCCTGATGGAAAGCATAAACAGAATCCAAGAGCGGTGGTCGCCGTACTCACTGCGAATGAAGACAGTGCAGCATGGCGACCCACGCTATGGTGGCCTAGTGAGATGCTTTTTCACATGTTAAGTGATTTGAGACCATAAAATAGACTGTTTTATTAAATACAGACAAATTCGTCCAGACGCTATGAGTGGCGATGTGTGATTGCCACTACTTATAACATCATTGTTCTTACGTGGGTGATATTACGTTTAAGACATCGGAAAATAAAAGAATTCATCATAGAAAATTAGATTAGGATTTTTAAGTTAAATAATTTAAGTCACCAATATAGGCAATTGTCTTAGTTCAAAGACAGGCTTGGCGAGACACTATGGGTGATGATATGTGAGGGTTATTGCTTTCACGTATAATTTTTGACCCCTTTAGAGATAAAAGCATCACATGAAATATGAGTGCAGTGGATACACATCTGGGCATAATGTTATAGCTTGCTTGGGCTAGTTTTATTAGAAATAGCTTTATTTTATTTACGAGTTCAAATGATGTGAGGCTAACTAAAATACAATTCTGTCTGTATAGATGTATAGATTTGATTAACTATTTTTTATCGCACAATTACTATTGCGCATATTAATTAATAAATTGTAAGCGCATAATACCTAATGTATTTTAATTCGTGTGTACGTTTCTAAAAGGTAGTTATGTAATCGTTGTTAAATTAAAATATAAATATAGGATTTAATTATATTGGCCATTTTTCAATTAATAAATATAATTTATTCTAACTAAAATATTATAAAAACTTCTTGAGTTCAAAAAATATTTTAAATAAGTTCCTAACACATAATAACAAGGCGTTTTTTTAATAATATCACTATAAAATGAAAGTAATGAAAATCTCATCTTAATAATGATATTTTGAGACATGTACGAAATAAAGAGTAATCGTACTTCAGTTTTCATAAAAAAAATAGTTGCTTTTATCTGTCCTGTGTACGTATTCAATTGGCTCGACTCGGGAGTACGCTTTGCAGCAGAGCCACAAACGATGCTCATTCTTTTGTTACTAAGTATACGTACAGTGATAATGGTCATAAGCAAGTTATGCACGTTCTACGTACATCATTTTAAATTTAATTGACAAAAATTTCTTTAGATGGGCAGCGGCAGAACAAGACACGTTAAATTGGTTTCCCTATAAGTAGGATTCTAAAAATTTAGACAATCGTACCTTAATCATATCAGTAAATTATAATAAAATTATTACAGTATAATTAAAATTATTATTTCTTAAAAATGTGTAATATGAGTAGATTTATATTTGCGTATGAATATTTTAATTTAAATTAATAAACATTCCCATAATTATATGTTACATGTTATGTATATGACTACCTCAATTTTTATATAATTACAATGGTTGCCTATAAGAGATCATCGAGCGTGAGCGATAAGACACCGATTGTAATGTTTACATATTACAAGTAAATCATCTGTTTGTTAAATGTTAACTGCATACAACGAAGATATAATCGAAGATAAATAAAAATGCATTTGTCTTTGATTCTTGATTATACTTCTCATTAGTTAGAGCACAGGAACATATGTAATCCCCATGGTGGTGAACAGAGGTAAAGCACAAGTCGGTTTCCGACAAATGTTATAACAAAGCTATTTAATAAGCAAATAATAATGGCACCATGCCTA
This sequence comes from Hypercompe scribonia, assembly GCA_949316085.1. Classification (NCBI taxonomy): domain Eukaryota; kingdom Metazoa; phylum Arthropoda; class Insecta; order Lepidoptera; family Erebidae; genus Hypercompe; species Hypercompe scribonia. The sequence goes on along the minus strand of OX438977.1, from coordinate 11,586,502 downwards.
GATCCAACTGTTTAATTCCATAACAAACTTAGCTTAAACTATAATAACTATGCTACTGATAAACATACTTGTGTTAATAAATAATATGTGAAAAAACTTAATTTCTTTCATTTTAAAAAATATGGGGTAAGAAAGATATCCCATTTTTGATGTCAATTAATCAAGAAATAGCTTTGAAACACAATAGTTTTAGTTCACTGAACACGATAAAATCATTTAATCGAAAATCCAAAGTGTACCGCTAAATCATCCCTCAAATACATTTCAAAATTAAATTTCAATTTGAAGTTGGTTGTTACTAGCGTCAAATATATCAGTGGTGATTCGTAAACACAGAAATGCAATTAAACGATTTTATTGAGGCTTTTCATTAATATCAATCTATACAAAATTGGTGTTGATAATCAGATAATGTTTGAGCAAAATAAAACGATAATTACTAGAATAGTATAGTGTTAATTTATCACGATGTGATACTTCATCTAACATTTTTTTTTTTTTTTTTTTTTTTAACGTGTGGAAACCCCCTCGGGCCGTCACCCCACCGGGGTTTACGGCGAGGCGGTGTGTCGGAATCGGATCGACTAAAACCACACGGTGTGCCACTCTGCGCGTAACATAGGGGGGATCCGGGAACCGCTGCTATTACGACATCCAGATCCCTCCTAGCGCCTGCCCGCTAAAGCGGGCACCATCTGCGGATAAACTCTCTATTTAGGCGACGTACGGCACACGCGCACGTCACCTCCTCGCGGCTGGCTACTACAGCGGATGGAGGGGAAAACCCGTCCCGTCCACCCGCGGCCACACTCAAGGCGGCATGAGGCGCTGGTATGCGCGCCTCCGCCGCCCGGCTCGCCGGCGGCGAATTGGGTCCGAGTGGATATCGTCCTCCCGGGCCTTCTCCGCCGCCTCCTTCCGCGAAATTACGTCTTCGCAGAAGGTTGCGACCGCGGTAAAACAACTGTCGCTACCGGCCATGGAGCGTATCACGGCCGGTAGCGAGAGATCTCCTCCAATAACTGCAGTGAGGACCCCACGCTGCGCCGCCCAGGCGGAACAAACCGCTAGCGTGTGCTGAGCCGAGTCCTCACTGCAGTCGCAGTGGTGACAGGCGGGACTCAATTCCCTCCTGGCGACCGAGTGCAGATACTTCCCGAAGCAACCGTGAACGGAAATGACCTGCGTCAGTCGGAAGGAAAGGGTTCCGTGCTGCCGCCCTGCTCACTCGGCGATGACCGGCTGGAGAGCCTCCACGAGGGCAAAGCCAGCACGTGGAGTCTGCAACCGGGACGACTAACTAGCCATTGTGGCTCGACAAGCGGCCTCACGCCACTCGCGTACCTCTTCCGGCGGGGGCCGTATGCCGCTACCCGCCCGGAAGTCAGCCGTCCGCCGATAAACTTCGGCGAGCACTTCCGCCTCCAAATCCCACGGGGGAGTTCCGGCCAAGGCGCACGCCGCCTCCGTCAATACGGTGCGGTAACCGCGTATGGCTCTAACCGTCAATATCCTCTGAGGGCGCCAGAGGCGAGCCCTATTCTGGGCAGTCAGAGCCGCCGCCCACACCGGTGCACCATACAGCGCCATTGACCGGACAACCCCCGTGTTTAGCCGTCTCGTCGCGACGCTGGCTCCACCCAAATTCGGCAAAAGTCGCCCAAGGGCAGAAGCAGCGCCGACCAGCTTTGGAGAAAGCTGTCGGAAGTGCTCGACGAAGAGCCACCTGCCGTCGAGGATCAGGCACAGATATTTCATCTGGGCCTGAACCGGTACGAGGACGGAATTGACTACGATAGAGGCGCCGGGTGGTGGACCACGACGGGGCCCATGGAACAAAAGGGCCTCCGTCTTATCTAGGGCCACTCGTAAACCCAGCGCCTCAATGCGCCCGACCACCAAAGAGACTCCCACGGTGGCCAGGCACGCCGCCTCTTGAAAGTTCGCCCCCCGGGCCGTGACCAATGTGTCATCGGCGTAACAAATTACGCCCAGACCGGGGAGAACACGACCTCGAAGGGCCCAGTCGTATCCCATATTCCACAGGAGTGGTCCGAGGACAGACTCCTGTGGAACACCGCACGACATGGGCCGCCGCCTCAGAATGCCATCTCGGTCCTCGTACTTGACGGTCCGCTCCCTAAGATAGTCTGCCACAAGCCGCCTCAGGTACTCTGGCACCCCGTGGTAGTGGAGTGCTTCCCTGATGCAGCTAAATGGCAGACTATTAAATGCGTTGGCGATGTCCAACGACACCGCCAACAGCACGCCGCCACAGCTCACCGCCTCTTCAGTCACGGCCCTCAGGCGCAACACAGCATCGACTGTTGAACGCCCGGCTCGAAACCCGTATTGGGCGTCCGACAGATCGGGGCCCACCTCGCAGAGGTGCCGGACGATGCGGGCAGAGAGTATCCTCTCAAACAATTTACCCGCCTCGTCCAGCAACACGATGGGCCTATAGGCCGCGACCGAATCGGTCGGCCGTCCCGGCTTCCGTAGTAGGACCAGCTTCCCGCTCTTCCAACCCTCAGGAAAGCGCCCGGACGCCAAGCTGGCGTTTAGGACTTCCCCGAGGCGATCCGACATGTGGTCGAGGGTTCGCGCCAGCACTCGGGCAGGTATCCCATCTGGCCCAGGGGCGGTGTTCTTAGAGCGAATCCGTAGAACGACCGCCCCTATCTCCGATTCCCTGACGAGCGGAACATTATCCTCGTTCCGTCCCCCGTCGTCTTCGACCATGAAGGCCATCGACGGGGGTGTGTGCTCCGCCCGCTGTGGGAAAAGACCCTCGACCACTTCCCGCAGGAAGCTGGGCTGGAGTGTCTCTGTAAGGGGGGGACCCGACGTGCGGAGCTTTTGTCGCACCGCACGATAAGGGCGACCCCAGGGGTCACGATCGAGACCCTCCAGCATCTCCTTACTCTTCACTTGTTTGAGTTTGCCGCGCCTCTCGGTACTCCTCATGAAGCTGGTCCCCCTCGCCGTCTACGCGGTGTCGCCGCGGACTACGGGTGTAGGACCTCCGGCCACGAGTACAGGCCGCGCGGAGGTCTGCCAACTCCTGGGACCACCAGTAAACCTTCTTCCGTGGAGGCTGACAACCTCGGATGCGGGGCATGGCCGCATCGCAGATCTGCGTAATCGCATCGCGGAAGCGACCAGCCCCCATATCGACCTCCTCGGTCGGAGCCTGCGGAGACAGCCAGGAGTAAATAACGGCTGCCTCCTCTAGTAGGTCCCTGTTCAGCTTCGAAATAGCCCACCGCAGAAAGCGAGAAGAAGGCCGCGCCGTGTGACCCCTACTGGAGTCCTGGATCCGGGAGAGCTCAAATCGGATGTAGAGGTGATCCGAGAGCGTCTCAACCTCTTCCAGAACACGTCAGTTCCTTACTCGTGCGGCGAGGGCAGGGGTTGCGAACGAAAGGTCCACTATCGACCCCCCCTGCTGTCGCACGCACGTGTTAGTAGAGTCTCTGTTTAATAAACAGAGGCCCACCGAAGCCGCCCACTCCTCTACGGCTTCGCCCCTAGCATCCGTTCTGGGGGAACCCCACGCAACGGATTTTGCGTTGAAGTCCCCCAGCACAAGGACGTGCCCAGACGTTAGTCGCCGTATCGAGGTCTCCAAGCTGTTGAGGAAAACCTCGAAGTCGCTCAAACTACGGTTGGGGGAGAAGTACACACCGTATACGGTGATCCTCCCCCACTCAGCAGCAACATATCCAGTGCCCTTGTCTCTTAGCGACAAGGGCGAGGAATGAGGCGCTGTGGAGCCGACGACTGCCACGGAGCCGTCCCGGTCACCCAACCAATTCGGTCGAGTAGGAACATAGTAGGGCTCCGCGGCTACGGCCACACTGATCGACCACTGTACCATGGTTTGTAGCAAGAGATCCTGCGCCGCGGCACAGTGGTTCAGGTTCGTCTGGACAAGGAGGTTGGAGACTTGGTCCATTACCGGACTGTCTCTACAACCTCCTCCATGGGCGATGATGTTGACAGACGAACAACATCGGAGACAGCCTGGGCCGACTGGCTAGCCCCCGATGATTGCCGAGATTCACGGGGAGGCTTGCAGCCCGCCTGCCCGATCTGGTGATTGGCGGGCTTATTACCCGCCTCACACGCCGGGCAGTGAGGGGCGGCAGAGCATTCTGCCGCCTTGTGCCCCGGTCGACCACAGCGGCAACATAGTCCGCTGCAATCAAAACGACTACCACACTTGGCGCGTGTGTGTCCCGATGCCAGGCATTTATAACACCTCATCGGTCTCGCCGCCAGGATTGTGATCCTAGCGTTCACGAAACCGATGAGTAGTCGGCCTGCGTCGCCCAAAGCTTTGGCCGACGCTACGGGACAACTGACCCACACAGCACTAAGTCCTCCTGGACCGGGGCGGATGGTGCCGACCCTAATGTTTTCCACGTTGCACCCCGTCTTCTCTGCAATCGCAACGCGGACGTCTTCGGCCGTTACAGAGTCATCCAGGCCCGAGATGCGCAATTCAGCGCATTTTGTAGGCCTGGTGATCTTCACACCATCCGTGGCTGCAAATATTCCCCGCAGCTTCTCGGCAAATATGTCCGCCGTCTTTATAGCTTCGGCTCCAGGGAACTCGAGTACTCGAGCTCCTGTCTGAGCGAGGCGCAATCTGACCCCTCCAGTCCCAAAATCGTTGGCGAGACTGTCCCGGGCCCTCTTGAAAATGGCCGCGTAGGACAGTCCGCCGTTAGCTGCCTCCGGTGATACGGTGACCACCACAGCCGCAGTCTTAGGAGGTTGTAGTTTACGTGGCTTCTTCGTGGTAGCCACTGCCACCGATGGCGCCTGTTGGGTAGAGGCTTTTTTACTCCGCTTCCGGGACTTTTTAGCCCCCCCAACTACCCGCCAACCATCGTTGGGAGGGGCAGATGTGGAGGGATCAGATAAAGGTGTCGGAGTGGGGAGCGGTGGAAATGCCGCTCCAGGCTTGGTCGCCGGGTTCCGTGCTTCCCTAGGTGCTACAGTCCTACCTACTGCTACTATAAGACACGCGACCGCCCACAACGGGAAGCGCTGTCGACACTGGTGCGACCTTCGGTCTATGTGCTGCCAGCGGCGGCCGGACAATGGGAGCCGGAGGCAGTCTCGCCTCCAGGCCAGCGAGACGCCCATCCATCATACGCCACACTGCGTCCGTAATTTGGCGCAGGTGGGCATCAGGGATGATACCGATGGGTGAGGGAGCAGGCTGAGATGAGGTCTTGGCCGGATCTTCCGTCGGACGATGTGCTCGAAATTGGGCGAACTGAGCACTGAGCTCAGCCACTTGCCCCGTCTGGTGATCGTTAGCCGCCTGAAGGCGTGCTACATCCCCCATGAGGTTTTCCACAACGCCAGCAATGGCAGAGGAGGAGTCCTTAAGAGCCCTAACGAAAGAACTCTTAAGGTTCCTGGACTTGGTGGCCACTTTATGGATTATGGCCACCCCCATATTTACTTTCTCCTGCAAAGACACCGGTGTTTGGGAGATAGAATCCCTTCCCACCGGTTCTCGTATTTTCTGCAGGAGATCAGCAATCTCCTCCTCTGCTGCGCTTTCACCTTCTGCTCTGACCCTTCTGTAGGCTTCTGCCTTGGAGAAGACAGAGCCTGATGGGGTCGAGATCGAGGTGCGTGGCCGACCTCTGCGGCTGCTACCGACTTTAGGGGGCAGCATCTCCTGGGACGTGTCGCTCTCTTCGTCCCTGGAGTGTCCGCGTTTTCTCTTTGTTGACTCCAGTGCGTCCATAGTCGCACTAGAGTTACCTCCATCCGACGGATTAGTGGTTTTCGAACGAATTCGTTCCGAAGTTCTTCGGCTCCCAGCAGCCAAAATGACTTCTGGGAGCCCAACCGAGATCGGCGTTCCCACCAATACGCCCTCTTCGTGGGACGAGTAATCGTCCGCCCTTGCACTATTCTCCTTCCTACCCTTCTTCTCCTTCTTTTTTTCGTCAGTTTGATTATTTTTATTTAAGTTTTGTTCCATATTTAATCCCACGATTGGGGGAGAATTAATGGTCGACCCGGGCAGAGATCCCCCAATACCCGGGCAAGCGTAAATTTATGCCCAACCGAAGGGTCCGCAGGTGCCTCGGCTGGGAGTGCGCTTACGACTGAACTACCCATCAGCCATGCATCCCCTGGTCACGCACCAGAACACGAGATTCGGGGTAATTTTTTATAGAGGTTTTCTTCCTCGCAGTCCGGGCGGCTAAGCCAAGACCCTCGCCCCCGATCGGCATCGCGAGACATAACCACGACACTCCTTTCGGGACTACGATATGCCGACAGTGGTAGGGAGACAACGTCTCCTGATACCTGCTCGGTGGCAGTGTAAGTGCACACCGAGCCTGTCCTACCTTTTCCACCGCTAAGCGGAGGTACTCCGACCCTAAAGAGTCCCACCATAGTGATTTTTTACCGAGGTTTTCCTCCTCAATGCTCCGAAGAGCGAAGAACCAACAGAGCATCCGACAGACACGCCCGCTCTGTTGGACCAAATCTCGGCCGATTTGCCGAAGAAAATGGCTTCCTCTTCGTGCTAGAATATTAGCCGTTGGTAATGATGAACAACACCATCACCAACGTTTCCAGGGTGCACCACGTGGAGGTTTTCTAGCCCAGCAGCCCGATACTTCATCTAACATACAGTAACCATATTAATGTTGCTTCTTAGCTCTTAATTAGTCGTAACTATAGGTGATATTGTGAATCGGATGTTTTTTGTGTCTGTTACGTATTTGTAAGGTCTTCCACGACACAGGGACACACATAGGTCTTAATATTTGAGTTACCTTTAAAAAAAAAACAAATGACAAATGATGATGACAAATGACAGAATGTAGTGCATAAAATAGTAAAAAAACTAATAAAAAAATACAGTTCATTTTTGAGTACCAAGAGAATTCTGACTGAAGTTACTACGAGCAAATCGAACCTGTTGATAAATCGGAAGCTTAAGAATTCTCTAAGCCTTCTTCCCCTTAAACTTTAGGTTTATTTCATTACGGCGTTTGAACGTACCTACTATAATCTAGTAATGTAGCTTATGTATCAATCTGTTAAAAAGGCATCTGGTGGCCTCAACAAAAACCCTACTTATTGCCTTACTTAAACCTACTGGAGTAATTTCTGCTACTACAATTTAATTTTGTTTTAAGCTTTCTCTTGATTTTAAAACATAAATACTTGAACTATAGATCTAGGTTGAGCTAGGGCTAGGAGAGAGTCCCTTCGAGGTCGTCTTCCCCCCGGGCTGGGCGTAATTTGTTACGCAGATGACACATTGGTCACAGCCCGGGGAGCGAACTTTCAAGAGGCAGCGCGCCTGGCCACCACGGGAGTCTCTTTGGAGGTCGGGCGTATTGAGGCGCTGGGTTTACAGGTGGCCCTAGATAAGACGGAGGCCTTTTTGTTCCATGGGCCCCGTCGTGGTCCACCACCCGGCGCCTCTATCCTAGTCAATTCGGTCCTCGTACCGGTTCAGGCCCAGATGAAGTACCTGGGCCTGATCCTTGACGGAAGGTGGCTCTTCGACGAGCACTTCCGACAGCTTTCTCCAAAGCTGGTCGGCGCTGCCTCTACCCTCGGGCGACTTTTGCCGAATTTGGGTGGAGCCAGCGTCACGACGAGACGGCTATACACGGGGGTTGTCCGGTCAATGGCGCTGTATGGTGCGCCGGTGTGGGCGGCGGCTCTGACCGCCCAGAATAGGGCTCGCCTCTGGCGCCCTCAGAGGATATTGGCGGTTAGAGCCATATGCGGTTACCGCACCGTATCGACAAAGGCGGCGTGCGCCTTGGCCGGAACTCCGCCGTGGGATTTGGAGGCGGAAGTGCTCGCCGAAGTTTATCGGCGGACGGCTGACTTCCGGGCGGATAGCGGCATACGGCCCCCGCCCGAAGAGATACGCGAGTGGCGTGAGGCCGCTCGTCGAGCCACGATGGCTCGTTGGTCGTTCCGGTTGGAGACTCCTCGTGCTGGCTTTGCCCTCGTGGAGGCTCTCCAGCCGGTCATCGCCGAGTGGGCAGGACGGCAGCACGGGACCCTTTCCTTCCGACTGACGCAGGTCCTTTCCGGGCACGGTTGCTTCGGGAAGTATCTGCACTCGGTCGCCAGGAGGAATCTGGATGTCGTAATAGCAGCTATTCCCGGATCCCTCCTATGTCAGGCGCAGAGTGGCACACCGTGTGGTTTTAGTCGGTCCGATTCCGACACACCACCCCGCCGTGAACCCCAGTGGGGTGACGACTCGAGGGGGATTCTCTCGGTGACTCGGTCGCTGGCGATTTGTACCGCCTAGGCAGCGCAGTGTGGGGCCGAACGGGTTACTTCGATCGGGGCAGTACTACCCAGTCACAGAATACCAACCTAATGGCGACAGCATCCATGCTGTCGTGTTTGGTTGGTGAGTGCGAGACCGGAAGAGTATGAATTTCATCCTGTCAAGCTGACTGTCATGCCTTTTACGTTCCCAAGCAGGGCGTGAAAAAGTATCTCACTAGGCCAGCATAATGTGAGTCACCATGCTGCATTGTCTATATTCACAATGACTATGGTGACCACAACTTTTGAATTCTATTCATGTTTTCCATCAGGCATAGTGGAGTCACTTTGGCAGGCACCGAATAAATAAAACAAGTCACGATGATACGATAATATTCAGGGCCTTATAGGATTTCAGTATTAACAGACTCGGAGCACGAGTATGTCAGACCAACAAAGAACTTGATACTCCTTTCTATAAGAAAGCATTGTGTAAGAACTTTGTGTGTTTTTATTGGTATGATTGTGACGTAACACTTTAGCACTCCCCCTAATGGATAATGTTTTGTGGACTATATTTTTCATTCAATGAATAAGTACAACGACTGGTGCATTAAGCAACGAACGACAAAGTGGCACCATTTACTTGCAAAGGTAAATAAATAGATTATTTTTTATGTGCGAAGGAAGGTTTTTTTCGTGGTATCTGAGTTCCACCAATAGTTAAGAGACTTTTTACCCGCAGCAGAGTAATTGCAGATGCCGAGCTGTAAATATTGGTTTTTCTAGTTTGCTTTTACTTTGAGCTGTGCACCCAATCTGTACAAAGTCAAAATAGACCAGCGATTAGACTAATAGTAAATAGGCAACTTTTCTAGTTATTACATGTAGGTTTTAGAGATACATATGTTATGATTTAATAAGTAAGCAACCACTCATGAGTTGATTTTAAATAAATTACCAATCAGTTCTAGTAATTATTTTTTATTACCTATTACCTGCGTCAAATAATGGAACTACTTGTCTAGCAGGAGTGACAGTTGTTGTGGTAAGTGTATGAATTTCATCCTGCCAAGCTGACTGTCATGTCATGTCGTGTTATGTTTTTTGCCTATTCAAACGAGGCATACATAAAACTTAATTTATTCTATGAAAATGTTTATTGTTTGCAAATAAAAATAAGTAACATATACGTAATATAATAAATAAATAATATAGTTTAATTCAACTTTAAATATATTTACGGTACACTTCAATTTTGATTCAATAAACTTGAAGTAAACCAAATATTGATTAGTCGCTTTCAACGATTTCAAACTTCCTTCACGCATTCATTCTTTTCAAATTTAGAAGTTTTACAAATTAAGATTCATTATGTACTTACATTTAGCAAGGTTTGAAATGAGACCTGATATATACGGGTTGGTACAATAAAATTTGTGGCAATTGAAACGAAGAGTAACCCTCTCAAAGAAATTAAATTACAGTAATTTGTTATCACAAAGTTGCAGTCACAGTCTGTTTTTGTATCTTAAGCTCTTTGACCATATTATTACACCAAATAAATTTGTTAGTACACTACTAAATTCGTAACAGTAAAAATAACATTTAACATTTAAACTTATTATAGTAACATTTAAACACAATAACACATTCATGCAAGATCAAAATTGTTCTAAACTACCAATAAATTTATAGACGCGATTCCTCGAACATCATTATGCTAACAAATATGTAACACAACTCAGCTCCTTTACAAAGCTTAACGGCAGCGAACTATTTCGTTAAGTTGGAAACTACAACCGAGTTTGTTAAGTTTGTCTTAAATAGTTCGAAGCTTTGTTGTAGCACGTTCGAGTTTTTTAACAAAGAATATCTAAGAAGGTACATTGCAGATTTTTATAAAGTTGTAGAAAATATGGTTTTAATGTACTGATATTTCATTGTTAATGTCGTATATAAATAGTTTGTACTGTGAAGAATATATTGTGACTATTGTATTTCAGAAAAGACTTACATCAGTCAAAGAGTTTATGACAAAAACAATAACAACAACAACATTCAAATGTATTATATATATCCAATGTGATTCGTTTGTGCTACTAGACGTTGACTTATCATCAATTATTTAACATTAATAAAACCTATTTTTTGACATGTGAACACGAAATATCTGTGCTGACACCTCTACAACTGTATATCTATCTCTAGGACTTCTTCGGTGCAGTATCTGGATGTTTATACAGATCAGTTTCTAAAAAAGAGAATACACTTCAATTTAACATACATATAGAATTCTTTTAAAATATTTAAATTGTGAAGTGTACGTACATTTTTTATTAAAATATGATTTATTGTACAATAACATTTAATTGTGTAATTGAAGTGAGACAATTATATGTTGAGTAATATGTAAAATCCGAATAAAAATAATTTTATTTAAAAAAAATAATACACGTTTAAGCTTACGTTGAAAATATTTTGATAAAAATTGTCCTAAACTATTACCAACGAACCTAGGACGTTGTGTCAAAATGTAGACATGCATCGTTGATGGTATTCTGTAAGAACAATAAAGAAGTTACTTTTCATTAAAAAACAATGACGAAAAATCTTTTATTTAAAATATAATACTATAATTTTTTTCATTAATCGTTACCGTTTCTTATTCATTTATTACTATTGAAAGGAAATCAGTCAATTTCCTTTTACATCGCGTTCTTGTAATATTTATTATCTTATTTTTGTCAATGGGTACCTACATCTACGTCTTCACTTGCCTAATATTTCGACCAGGTTACACTGACTGTAATTATGGAGTAACCAAGAAGTAGACAATTCAAAGGTTTTTTTATAATATATCCTAATTGCGTTTATTGCCCCGCAGTTATATACATATCTATGTTTATTGTTTCTATCAGATTCATTTGACTGTATTTTAATTTCCCTAGTGTATCATTTTATATTTATGTTTCAAGATACATTTTCACAAGCTTTCTTTAGAAAAAATAAACTAATAATAACAGTAAACTACTCTCAAAGTAAAACGCTCCGTCACAAATACATTATCGTTGAAATACCACGAGTCCTAAGTACTGACAATCGACGCGCCTAATCAGGCAATGTTCTTTGACCCTTACACCAACACTCATTCAGACATATGAGCAAAACATTTCATTACAAAATCAACTTTATGTAACATTATAACGGTGGATTTTTATGTACCAGCTACAATTAGTTAAACTCTTGTTTTATGCACGTTGTTGAGGAGCATTGGTCACTGTTATCAAAGAGTGATAAGAATGATACATTCCAATAATAAAGTGGATGCTTTCTTTGTATTCTGGTATTTAGCGAGATTGGAAATAATTTTGTGGCAGTATTTTGAGGAGAGAATTTTAGATAATGTGTTTAAGTTAACTTTGATTCCCGGGTCGACCCAAATGCAAATATTTGTTTCGGAGGTTAGGTGTTTTCTATGTCTAATATGTAGTTATTTACAAAAAAAAGTATATAAGTATTCTATCAGTCAGTCTAGTTCTAGCACAAGCTCTGCTTAGTTTGAAACTAGATGGTGTTGTGTGTTAAATGTCCGAAACATTTATGTTCAAATATTTCTAAAAAAAATATACGGAGATCAATGGGGCTAAAACCGAAAAAGGAAATACAATTGTTAAGGTATAATTCAATAAACCGAAAAAGAATCGATTTACCAAACCTAGTATATTTTAAGAAGATACTAAAACGGTTTTTAACGTACGAGTGTAGTAAAAGAAGAGAAAAATTATAACAGTATCCGCCACTTTAAAGTCACGTCGTATGAATAAAATGTTCTTAATAAATCAAATAACATGCAAGAGACACAGAAGAAAATCAGCTATCACATTAGCGTGGTACAACGGCTGGTAAAATATTCATACAACAATTAAATTGAGCTTCAAAGGTTTTAAATAAGTGAATATGTACTATTTGAAAACTCGAAGTCCAGTGATATGTTTCTGCTTGCATCTTATTTTACGATGCGCTTATATTGCGGGTGCGGATAGATTAAAGAAATGTGTGTGTGTTTCTGTTTGTCTCTCAGGTTAAGAAGATACGTCTTATTTAATCTCAGCAATTTCAACTGTTTTTTTTTGTCTTTCTTTTTGTTTTGTAAAAGATTTGTACAAAAGAATCACAGGGAAAGTTGTATTATTGTTCGATAATATCATTTTTGTCCTTAACACAAAATATAATATTAAGGAGACGAATTGGTCTAAAGACTTTTACAGTAAAGGTTCTAAATGACATCCTTGACTCGAAAATACAAAGCATTATTGGAAAAAATTGCACTCTCGTCCACAGTGAATTTGATTCAGACTCGCTTAACCGAGCTAACAATAGTCAACTGTCTTTCATGGTTGGTTTTATTATTATCTAAGTGCACTTTATTACAAAATTGCCCAGTCAATTTTAGTGTAGAAATCGTATAACATATTTTCCTATACATTAATATTACTATATGCTCCATTCTAGTAATGAAATACTACTTAATTGGTTCATTTTAAGAGAAATGCCCTCATCATTAGGTTTTAAAGCCACATTAGAAAACGAGCCGATTCTAGAAGAAATATATTTGTGTGTATTGCGCATTGACATCTGAACTTAAAACAGTCATCTTAATATTAGATTTAGTATATACTCGTAGATAGGTAACCAATGAATTTTTAAAATAAAAAACTAATACACTGCATTCTGAGCAAACGTCTATCGCCGGGCCTTATCTCTAATACTTTTTTGTTTAAAATGTAAAAGTAAATATTTTTAAATTAAATTTAATCATAACTATTATAAATAGCACACATCGCTTTATGACCAGCGTCTGACCTCCTCCACAGTATTAATCGGTCACGTGTATTTTGTGTGCGTAAGTCATTGTTATGTCTGATTATAAAGTAATCACAATAATCGCCAGCATTCAGTTTACATGTAAGTTACACTGTGAAATGTTCTCGTTATCTACCTTAAACTTAGTTGATATCTTTTATTTCTATATGATTCAAACCATTTCCTGTTTAAGAATCTAAAAATATATATACTTTTCAGTAATGGTACAGTAAATTCATTAATCATAGTAAGTAAAGGTAGATAAGTTTTACTCTAGACTTGAAACCTAAACAACACGTGCAATAAGAATTTTAGTGCTAGGTAAAAGCTGTGTTTGAATCAACCTAAAGTAAATTTTAAAGCTCTAAACACATCATGTGTTGAATTTACCTTTAAGGTCTACTTGTGACCTTTCGATTGCTGTTTACATCAAATATACGTGTTTGTATGTGAAGGTACTTAACTTCAATATTTAGTTAAATTAATAAGTTAAGTACACTGCCGTACAGATACAAATTACATTTGAGCGTCCTAACGTGACAGTTTAATTTACGTTTTGTCAAAATTAATACAAGTATCCACGGGCTTGATGGCGTCACATTAAATGTATGATGTAACACATTTAACGCGAACGCTATTAATATGACACATGACAATCTGTCCCTAATGTTTTGGAAAATGTTTGTGTATTATTTTCTGCTGTTATAACAGAATGTAATGTTATATGTACTGCAAGTCACACTTTTCTGATATGAGCCAGAAAAGTCTGACTTTTCGTTTGAAATAAATAACCATGGTAACATCTCTTGCACGAACTCTTTGGAAGATAGTAAAATAAAATAAACCCAGAAAGAGAGTGAAATTATCATGAGTGAAACAAAAAACTGTGAAAGTCTTGTTGAATGACAGCACTTTGATTTACTTTAGAGAGAATCGTAACTAAAACAATAAAAACTGCCTCTATGGTGTTTAAGTTTATCTATTGTTATTTATATGTATTCTAACAACTAACAAATATATTTATTAAAAACCTGAGTAAAAACGACCAGAACTTTAGTTTGACTAAATTTATGTGTGCTTAACAAATACACACGGAAAAGTGTTCAGTTTTCTTTAATTGGTGAAACAAAACCTAATAATATTCAACCTACCTACTCACTGATATTTAAATACTACTTACAAAGCCCATAGTTGGAATATAGCTTAACTGCAGAATGGCATTACGTTTTGGTTTTCTTTGCAAATGGCACAACGCGCTGAACTTTTTGATAACGGATTAAAACTAACAACTGCAGAGTTCCTAACGTAGAGTAAAGATTAAAATATATCTACTAACTTAATTAAATTTCGCATAACATGTTCTCTAAATGTAAAAATTATAAGAAAAATAATCGAGACATTTGCCGTCCTATATTTTTCATATTCGTAATTAAATAGGATTTGAAAATTTTATAGCAAAAATGAGAAAAAAGAATCTCTTTTATTACTAGATGGGCATATGTTTATGCGACGACGACCACTTTCTTAGTCTTAGATTTAGTCCTAGTAAACTTATCAGGGTTTCTTATCCCCTTTTTCTATTCTTCTTCAACTTTCTGCTGTTTGAAGATGACTATAGTTACAAACTAATGCAAAACGTTCGTATTCTGCAAGTTTTTGGTTATATAAGAACCCCAAAAACCCTTTTACACTGTCACACAGAACGCTGTTAGAATGTGTACTTCCAAATTGATGTAGTCAACTATAAAGTAAGTGTACTGCAATTTTTTTACAGTTTCAAGATACAATTCGTCTAAAAATAGTCACAGATTAGGGATCATAGTGAAGAATTGCATTTATATTTGCAGTCACTATAAAATATAATTATTTTAATCCTCATCGTCATATTTTATGACACTTTCATTTTTATATTATAGGATGTTAAGTCGTAACTGTTACTCTTTAGATGTCAATAACATAATGTCTTCAAAATGATTTCAGCTTCAATATCCAAGCGAATCCAGATATGAAATTAAAAAAGAAAAAGATGTGTGGTGTCTTCACCCAGAGCTGCTTGAGACCCCCTCAACGTTGGCTCCTTGTTCCCAGCGCGAGTAGTGGATCATGTTTCACTACAGATGGCTCCACCTCCAGCGTCTGAGACACCTAGTGTGGATGATGACGACGTGCTTAATGTCACTTGGTGGTGCGATAGCTTAAAGGTATAAATACCTCTTCAATGTGTGGCTGGATCTGGTAGAGAACCAGTACGATTTTCGTCAGGGGCGCTCTATAATGAATGGGATT
This sequence comes from Hypercompe scribonia, assembly GCA_949316085.1. Taxonomy (NCBI): domain Eukaryota; kingdom Metazoa; phylum Arthropoda; class Insecta; order Lepidoptera; family Erebidae; genus Hypercompe; species Hypercompe scribonia. The sequence continues at coordinate 11,571,058 of OX438977.1, read as the reverse complement.
GTGTACGTGAGAATTCTGGCGGAGGAAGAAGTTGCTCGATACGAAGTGGTATGGCAGTGTCCTTGGACATCATCAAATCAGAGAGAGCAGTTGTCTACCCAAACAAGACCGGTCTCGTTCGATGCGACATACCGTGCGGTGTTCCACAGAGGTCAGTTCTGGGGGGCTGCTGGATCATTGGCTACAATTCGTGGTACTTTGACAGTGTGCGGCTAGAAACACCGAGAAGCAGCTCTAAGGACCACGGCTGCAGCTGTCCAAGTTGTGAAACAAATTCGATGGCTAGGTCTTGAGGTGGTTTTACACTAATCCGAGTCTTTCTTCTTTTATTGCTTTGGAACAAGTCACCTGATTGATTCAGCCTCATCCTCAATAGAAGGTACTCGTATCCTGGCTGGAAGTCCATCATAGTATTTAGAGGCGAGAGCCCTTGCAACTCGTTACCAGTAGCACAAGCGGAGGCGCAGTTGACGTGCCATAGTTCTAAAACTCGACAATTCGAGGATCTGAAATCCTAACTATGACTTGGGCAATGAAACGTCAAGTACTCCATTATTGTGGTAGTAAGACCTGTTATGGAAGATTGGCTCGATAAGAATTGCGTGGCCCTCTTCAACTGTTTACGCAGCTGATCACTGATAAAAGATGCTTCGGAGATTATCTGTGTTTAATCCGAAAGGAGATAACACCTGAGCACCACTACTGTGATGTCTGGACCGTGGACACGGCGCTCCATACGTTGGCAGAATGCCCAGCGTATGTGGAAATGAGTGGAGTAAAGCTCATTCGGTCAGTAAAATGATTGTTGACTTGGTAAGGAGCGAGAACACGTGGCACTCCGCTGTTTTCAGTAAAGGATCTCCTTTACTGAAAAACTGGGAACGGGCCTAGTACCGCAAATGACGCAGAACTCCGTCCTCCATAGGCGCAAGCCTGGTGACGGCTAAGGCTGCGTAACATAGTAGAAAGCACGTGTGCTCTTTTGGAGGCAGAAATGGAACATCGGCGTTCCCACATCGGTCATGTGCAAGCCTTAAATGACCCAAGGTATGTCGGGGTACCAGAGCGATTGCCTTTCTAGTGTGTCCCTGGTTTCCAGGGTACTAGTACCCGAGACGACGGTAAGTAGTATCCGGGCAGATTTTCAAACAGCCAAAAAATGAATAAGAATGATTGCATAAAAACACAATCACTTACAAGATAAGTGTATCTGTTTTATTTCGTTGGTCTACAATCTATAATAACTTATTGTGTTATTTATTTATTTCTAAGAAATAATTTAGAGCCTATAACACTGACTACCCAATTAACAGCTGTATAATTAATAACTTCATGTTGAATTAATTGTTGTGCAAATAATCCTTGTCACGTAGAAAATACGATAAGATGTAATTTATACGGTCTGCCCCATCTCCAAGCATTATGTTTACTTCTAATTAAATCGAGAAAATACATTTGTGTGCGCGGTTTTATCCCTGCAGATGCCACAGAAAATTTTACATCGTTAAAATAGATATATTATCTGCTCGGCATAAAGTAGTAATTGCAATGCAGATGTAAAGGTGACAAGTGCAAGGCGAATCTCGGCTGTCTACACTAGTTGCAGCGCTTTGACAAATTTTTTAATGTGGCATTTTAAAAGACAATAAGTGTGATGAAAATGAAGTAATGTTTAATTGTTTTAGGGCTTATTTGCTACTAAGCCGCACTTAGAAAATCGATGCAGGTTATTATGTCATCAATTATTCAACAAAAAACCAAAATTAGTGGCCATTGTGTTTCTTACAACTTTGAAATGAAAATTTTGAACGGTGAATACGATTTTATACCCAATATTTAATTTATAATGCTATAACTATAAACCAAGTTTAATAGGTGCCTAAATTTTCTAAATTTCACTTTGTAGTACTACTCATGTCAAAATGATTATTGAGATATTAAGAAGTATAAAATCAAGCTTATTTAGAGTATTCATCCGTATTCATAGATTTATTTTTGAATGTTTTAATGGAACAGTTACAATGAGAAAGAGGCATTAAAGTTTGCAGGAAATATTGTCGCAAACTAAAGAGCAAGCCAAATCGCAAACAATCCTATCCAGTCCATACCTCTATGCCGTGGTTTTGAATAATTTTAGTAGCACAATGGTAGTGGGTCTTTAGTAAAAAATAGGCTGGGCATAGTTCCAAGCAATGATAAATGAAATAACTAATTGCTTTTGGGAATAGCAGAAAATGATTTAATTAAATATTTATACATATTTATCATTATTTATCGATTACCAAAACGGCAGGATTGAAAAAAATTAAGTAACCAAAGCAAAATTGGGTCAACAATTAAATAAATATAATTATATATAGTACGTATATTTTTACACTTCCAAATAAGGAAAAAAATAGTTGGAGCAGAATTAAGTTAAAATAACATTAGAACAATTTTAGTTTATAAATATACAAACAAACTGTTCGTTTGAGGTAATTAACCAATTTATGACTTCAAATAAACAAATACAAAAAAAATACAAAATAAACAAATCAAACATATGACTGTGTCACTTATTTAAAATTATTAAGTGATATAAAGTATCTATGTATGCATAACTATATCAACAATAATGTCAATGATAATGAATATATTTGTTTACGAATGTTTACTCTGATTAACGATCTATTATAAATTTATGATCAGGTAATTTGTAATCTGTAGCAAAATTCAACAGAAACTGACTATGAATATCTCTGCTTTTCTAGGATTCATTTGTATACACAAACTATAATTCATAATTGAATCATAGTTCCTTAAATGAATTTTCACTTCTAATTGTGTAATATTTACTTGGAAATAATTTTGATTCTTAAGAGACCTAAGCGTCTTAAGATTTTAATTTAAACACCAACGTCTTGAATCTGAACCAATTGAGAGGTTGAATAAGCCTTCTTTCTACTCATATTTTTTTTATTTTTTTAAAAAATAATACGGAAGTTTCATTATACTGAACTATTATTTTTAATATTTTTTATAACATTAACTAATTTAATATTACAATGGTGAGTGTTTTTTTTTCTGTTTGTTGCCTTTAAATGTTTGAAGACTTGCCAGTTGTCACTATTATGAACTAAGCACTTAATCATGCGGCGACAAATGATTGGTTAATGATGATGAGTTTACTCTTGATTGTCCTTTCCAGTTCGTATTATGTTAATTTTATTGACCGCTCTCTATACAGTTTACAGTCGTTTGAAGCGTTTAAGTACTAGAAAAATAGTATCAATTCCATTAAAAATTTTAGCATGATACGTGGATTTTCTTATCTATATTTTTATTCAAATTTCGGCAGACAGATGGACTTGTACAGCTTTATCCGGTTCAGAGGTTACCAGTCACAGTCTGTCTGGTCTTCAATTCGTGATCTAATAACTATTAATCATTTACTGCAGTCTTAAAACAAAAATATGAACAATCTAACTTTTAAATTTCGAATTCCTTATTAAATAATACGTTTCTTTGTCAGTTTCGTTTTGCTATTTTTTATGTCAATCATTTAAATTAAAGGGCAGATAGTAAAGAGTAATGTCACACCACTGGACGGCAGTAACTCGTTATAGTAACCTATTTCTATCAGTTTAGTTACGATTAGCGCGGGAACTGACCACCTGTGCTCTATGGTAGTGTTTTGAAATGTGAAACGAGTTTAAATTCTTAATAAATAATTTTTAATCTTTTGATTTTTTTTAAGTGTTCTGTTCTTCTAAACGAAAGTAGAATAGTTGTCGATGGCTGTTAAATTACCAATGGTTTGGCGCTTACAAAGTTATATTTTACGTTATATACGTTACAGGTAATATTAGAAGCGTATAAATGAATAATGAGTAATGCGTATAGACGTATAAATGAATAATTTTAGAACGGCAGGATTAACATTTTTCAATGAGAACCTGAAATATTTTTTTTTCTTTTAATAAGAATTGGCAATACATTATAGAGTTTTAATAAAATACAATTTTAATCACAGGGACTTTGATGCCCATGAAATTTAGTGAAAAAAAAATTATAAAATAAAACTGTACCCACCACTAAGAAATCACAGAGCACTACCACTTGCACTCGCAACGAATTCACTTGTCACTTCACACGGATACACGATCGCGTCGAGCTCCCGAGGGCGACTGAATAACTAAAGAGTATTGTACCGAATGGTACGGGAGCTAGCAACATTTGAAAAGTAAGAACTTTAGGTCAGCTGATTTTGTGATATGTCGTCCTTCTTGCACTTTCGGTTAGAGTCTGGGCTATCTGGCTGGCGGTAGTGGTTGCGTTCATTAGTGCGCATCCTACCTGTCCAGGTAATAATCCTAGATTTGAAAAGCATTTTAGAAGGCGTAATTTTCAATTTTATGTTTTTAAATAAGTCTACCTGACATACTTTTTTTATTGCCAGACATTTTTGACAATGCTAACTATGTGCCATACGCGATTTTTTTCTTTTTTTTTATTAAAATTTCAAAGTATTTTATAATGTCTGTAATTTTAATATTATGTTATTTAAATATAGAAAAACTTAAAATAAATTTGCCAGACATTAATTCGGTTGTTAAGTCGTGAATTAAAATTAAAAGGTCATGAAAAGTATTGCAGTATAACTAGTATTCCGAGAGAGACAGTTGCAGAATAAGTCGAGAATGATACAGAGAACCATTACGAAAGTAAATTACTTTTCACTGTGCATATAATAAATAATAATAATAATAATAATAGGCATATTATTTCCGATTGTTCTCGTCTTGCTAACGGTGAGTATTTGCACAGGCACAACCAAGTAGCCAGGATCGTACACCAACAACTTGCCCTTAAATTCCAACTTGTCAATTTCGAAGTACCTTACTACAGGTATGTGCCCGACCCAGTTCTCGAGAACGGTCGTGCTACGTTATATTGGAATCGATCTATTATCACAAATAGGACTATTGTTGCCAATAAGCCTGATATTGTGGTGATAGATCGATTAGAGCGCCGCGCAATGATTGTCGATATCGCCGTTCCTCATGACGACAATCTCGTGAAAGTTGAAAAAGAAAAACAATTGAAGTATTTGGATCTGTCTCACGAGATTGCCGACATGTGGAATGTGGATTCGGTGATTATTGTTCCGATAATCATATCTGTTTATGGATTGATAGCGAAAAGCCTCGACGAACACCTTAAGAGGCTCACGTTGGAAAGTTGGATCAAGGGTCTGATGCAGAAGGCAGTCCTCCTTGACACGGCCCGTATTGTGAGGAGGTTCCTGTCTTTGGAGCCCTAACCACCGGTGTCTTGGTCCCTGTACCCGATGTCGGTGGTCTACTAGTATTTGTTATATTTTTAAATGCGTATTTTTTATATTTTTAAAAATGTAATAAATATATGTATATAATGAAATAAAGAAAATAATAATAATAATCATTCTAGTCAGAGCAAGTTTCAAAAAAAAATTAAGTATAAAAAGGAATATAAAATTAGATTAAAATTAAAAAAACAACACTTTTATTTAAATTGTTCTGATTACTAAATGTAAATTATAAATAATTAATATTAAGTTTTTCAAGTTGTTTCAGCCTTTTATACAAAAAGTATTATGTTATCGTTATGTGCTTTACAAAAAACACATTTTATTTTATCACTGGCCATTGTAACCAAATTAAATAATAAACATTAAAATCAAAACAAAAACAAACATGTGCCATTAGGCTGACGCCATCTTGCAAACTTGCCTGTCACGCCACTGTCGTTGTCTATCTCTCTCGCGCCTTCAGCTCTCTCTCGGACTACTAGCTATACTGCAATACTTTCCATGACTTTTTAATTTTAATTCACGACTTAACAACCGAATTAATGTCTGGCAAATTTATTTTAAGTTTTTCTATATTTAAATAACATAATATTAAAATTACAGACATTATAAAATACTTTGAAATTTTTATAAAAAAAAAGAAAGAAATCGCGTATGGCACATAGTTAGCATTGTCAAAAATGTCTGGCAATAAAAAAAGTATGTCAGGTAGACTTATTTAAAAACAAAAAATTAAAAATTACACCTTCTAAAATGCTTTTAAAATCCAGGATTATTACCTGGACAGGTAGGATGCGCACTAATGAACGCAACCACTACCGCCAGCCAGATAGCCCAGACTCTAACCGAAAGTGCAAGAAGGACGACATATCACAAAATCAGCTGACCTAAAGTTCTTTCTCGAAAACGTTGCTAGCTCCTATACTAGAACGGGACGGACAAACGGGAGACTCGTGAATCAGAATGAATCGTGTACAGATGGTAACAGAAGCGTTAAGTAACAAACACAAAATACTAAACTATCAGGGCATGTACACAAATAACAAGGAAAACAATTCTGATTATGTCTCTTTTTCTACTTAGGAAATATTGAAACGTATATATTGCGTAGAATGATGATTTCAACAATTATATATATACATGATACCACTGATAACTTTTGAACTTATTTACGTCAAACAATTTTAATAACTGTAAAACAATTTTAGTAAACTGAAAACGGACTGATTTTAAATTTTCATATTAAATTTCATATTCATACTAAGTTGGTAAAGACATAGGGCCCACTTTATAACTAGCAATGAAGGGCATTGATAACCAGATGCAATATTAATTGTAGGTTGACAATTGTGAACTATGGAATATCAATACTCACATTGAATACGTCATAATTTTAGACTCTATAAAATAATAACAGTTTATTAAATTTGATTTAAGCTAACTGCAAATTTAGCATTGAATATCATTGTTCATTTCTTCTCAAATTATTGAGATCTTGATGGTATAAGAAAAATTAAATGTGACTAAAGCAACTTTAGTTTTATCATTTTAGCTAATCAATAACAGTTGTCATTAGTGCCACTTTAGAACTTACGAGGCATATTTCAAGTGTAAATTTTCATATTTATAATGTATTTCTTTTCATTTGTGATAGAACTAACACGTATACAAAATAAAATCGCTTGTTCAAAGTTATTTCTTCGGTTTCGTAGCCATCTGTAATAGAGATCGAACTATATTTTTAAGAATGTAGTAATAAAATGGAATGTTTCCAAATTTTTATATTAAGTTTGATATTCATATTAAGTTGGTAAAGTCACAGGGTCTACTTTATAATTAGCAATTAAGGGCATTGATAACCAGATGCAATATTAATTGTAGGTTGACAACCGTGTAACAATGGAATATCACTACTCACATTGAATACGTCACAATTTTAAATATTAGATTTTAAAGAAAATATATTGTATTTTTTTTTTCCCCTCTTCTAATTTTTTATTGTAGTGTACAAATTCATACAAATGCGTGTACGTAAAATTTAAAAAAAAATAGATCTCAACACTTTTTCATAAAATAACAAATAATTTATGTGAAATTTAGTCATTTTAGAAGGTAGGTAGTTTATGTAGAGTGTAGTAGCTTTAAATATCAATTTTCTGTGTAAATTATTCTAAGTGAATATAAATATTTGAAACTAGCATATTTTAAATTAAGTTGTAAAGCGAGAAGACCTAGACTAACACCTTTTCTTTTTGCCTGTATATTTTCAAACAATTACTTTATTCCGAAGTATGAAGTGTCCAATAAACAAGTGTTATTTATTTTAAATCTCATTTAATATATTCTACTATGTCAACTTTTTAAAATCGTGTGTTAATGTGTCGATTCGGTAATACTTTTGTGTACGCCAGTACAAGTAAGAGTCAGCCTTTAAATTAACCATCTGTCAAAACTGCTCACAACACGAGATTTATCTTATGTTAAGGCCATTTAAAATGAGTGCACGGAGCAAACATCATGTTTTATTACATTCAATTGCGCAGGAATCGGTACTTTAGGTTTTGAAAATTTTTTGTTGATAATTTCTTACAAAAACTCAAATTTATATGGCTTCTTAGATCATTTTCAGGTCAGGTTCTTTATTTTGTACCCCTTCATTTTTACAAAAAAATACAGTAAATATAAGTTATTAATATTGACATTAGTCATAGATATATTGTTTGTCGAAGTTATTTATATAAAATTTGTTTAACCACTCCCTGTGTATATTTTTTGATTTTTTTTGGTAAGTGTTTAAACAAATGTATAAAATGTGTAAATAAATATTGTCTATCTTTCTATTAGGAAAGCAATGGAGATATTAAGTTTAAATTAATATCTGTCAACTAATAAATTAAGCTTCTAAGTAAATGTTATTAAAAGTAATTTATTTTAAAAATTCCCACATGCATAAATAAAACCTATAGAGTACTTTCCGTAAAACTAGAAAATAGGAAATTTATATTCGATGTGAAAATGACTATACTTGTAAAGAGGTATATATCCACAAAACGCTACTTAAGAGGGCCACATAGAAAATCGAGGCCGGTGACTCATCTCTAAGCACCTTAAAGCTCGACTTGCCAGAGACGTTGAGCCCGTAGCCAGAGCAATTTTCATATTAGTAGATCTTGGTGCAACGACATTGCTATTAGTATAGGATCCCGATATAAAACGACCTTCACCGAGATGCTTATTTAATGAAACATATTTTATATTAAAGTTAATATCTCAATAAATATATTGCAAATGGGTTGCCTAACAAATTTCAGTCCAGAATAAGATTAATTAATTATTAAAATAAAAAATATTTTTAAACATTTCACCGGTTTGATTATTAAACACATTCTATACCAATCGAAAGCATGAAACCCGTAGAATATACAAACATTAGGTTGCCTATTTTTTTCCGGTCACAACTATTGGGTTGCCAGGTATAAACAGGTAAATCGATAGTAGCATTTTGCACCAGTCTGTTTATTAAATAAAATTTATATGAAAATAAAGATTATTTTATTACAAACACGGTGGTATAGGGTTGCCTGCGAAAAATCAGTCCCGAATTCCGGTTGTCGAATTTTGAAAAATAAAATATTGCTGCTAGTGAATGTGTGCGGCTGAGAGGTCCTATCTAACTATCCCATGCAATAGAAGAGGACACAGCATAGCAGCTGTTTAAAGTCCGCCCATTTAAAGGAAGAGAGTGTGCATGCTCTTTTCTCTAGAAAGTGATAAGAATAGCGATAGACTCGTACATGCTGTGCATCATTTTGGAGTAGTTTATTATTAAAATAGAGGAATAGTTATATAATTTTTTTTAATCAATTAATTATTTATGTGTATATTTTTTATGTGACAATAAAGTGTATATAACCGTTTACCGTTATATACAAACGGATATACATTTTTAGTAAGAAAATAGGTTATAGTAATACATCTATGATACTAATTTTTATTATTAGAAGATAAAATAAAAAACGACAATTAAATAAAAATTTATGTTATTTGTAAAAAATTAAAATACAAAAATTTCTTTATTTTTAAAGTTATTCATGTTCGGAGTCATCTGACATATAACTGCAATCTCTAACTTTCGAACCTTCTTCGTCAACATTATCTGTTTCGGTCCTGTCAACAATGTCTTCAATTTTTAAAGGCGTATGATCCCCAATGAAGCCTACTGGTTTTAAATATTCATCTAAGAACCAACCGCAGCTCTCAGGCGAAAGTTTCACGCATACTGGATCCGTTGCATTAATCCACATGGAATTTACGAAAATCGTTCGTAAAATTTGATATTTAAATTAATTATTATTATTTCATTTTGGTATTTTAATTAATTAATTTATTGTTTAATTTATTTTATTTAAATTTTTCTGCTATGCTGTGTCCTCTTCTATCGCATGGAATAGTTGGATAGGACCTCTCAGTCGCACACATTCACTAGCAATAATATTTTATTTTTCAAAATTCGGCAACCGGAATTCGGGACTGATTTTTCGCAGACAACCCTATACCACCGTGTTTGTAATAAAATAATCTTTATTTTCATATAAATTTTATTTAATAAACAGACCGGTGCAAAATGCTACTATCGATTTACCTGTTCATACCTGGCAACCCCATAGTTGTGACCGGAAAAAAATAGGCAACCTAACGTTTGTATATTCTATGGGTTTCATACTTTCGATTGGTATAGAATGTGTTTAATAATCAAACCGGTGAAATGTTTAAAAATAATTTTTTTTTAATAATTAATTAATCTTATTCTGGACTGAAATTTGTTAGGCAACCCATTTGTAATATATTTATTGAGATATTAACTTTAATATAAAATATGTTTCATTAAATAAGCATCACGGTGAAGGTCGTTTATATCGGGATCTTAGACTATATATACTCTTTACATCTTTATTCTCTACACACCACAACATTTGTCTGTGAGTCACGTTCACATTTATACAATTTTTGGTATACTCGTAGATCACGAAGACAAAAAAATCAACATAAAAAGCTTATTTGAACTAATAAGCTGTTTATTCAAATGTTTATATCAGTAAAATTGGACGAATCACAGAAATATTTAAATTCTCAGTTTTATACTTTTGAAGGAACGAAATTATTGAATTTATGTATTACTCGTCATATTAATATTGTCTTTTTCGGCGTTTAACTAATTTTAAAACGTCTCGTAATACAAACAAATGTCACCCTCCTAGCAATATATATTCTCAATAAATTAAAAGATCAATTTATTATCGGAAAAATTTGCCTCCCTAAATTCTAACACCAAAAAATTCATTATATAAAGGTAAAAAAATTAATCTGAATTTTTTCTGTTGGATTTCTTGATAGAAGCGGAGGTTTATTTCAATATAAATACTGAATAATAGGTGACCCTCGTCATGTCCGCCCATGACGAGTCGAAATTCAGAACTAATGCGATATTTGTACCTTTTACATTATTCCAAGTTTTTACAGTTGTAAGAGAGGCGATTAGGATTCGATATACTTGTTAAATATAAAAATTGACGTGTAGGTTTATGCAGGTAGAAGCATTAGTCATAGTCTTTTAAGTTTGTGCAAGGTGGGCCAAGAATTTGTTAACATTTGAATCTAAGATCCCGCGCTTACATGTTACGGGAGTTCTTGGGACCGATGCTACTAGAATTTGTTGGCTATAATCGTAACACATGTTTTAAACAAGATGGAGAAACTTGTCACACATCCAATAAATCCCTACCGGTGGTCAAAAACATGTTTCCAGAAATGCTGATTTTCAGACGAGGTGACATTCCATGGCCACCGAGAAGTCCAGGTCTATCTCCAAAAGACTTCATTTTATGTGGTTATTTGAAAAATCGTGTCTACATTAATAAACCAAATACACTACGTCAACTAAAAGAAAAAATCAGCGAAGAGATTTCGGCGATCTTGCGATCTCTTTGCCGACGAGTATACGAAAATTTCGGTGCTCGCTTAGAAGAGTGCAAACGTCGAAACGGTGGTCATTTAGACGATGTGATTTTTAAAAATAAATTCCAACTAATTAGTTTTCTTATAAATAAGCAATTTTTGTAATATAACAAATATTTGTTTTATGATATTTTCAAATGTTAACTAACTCATGACCCACCCTATACAATAGTAAAATTAGTTAGAATTTCAGTTATTGGTTTTCAGGTTATTCCAAATTATTCGGCTATTAAAAAACAGCAGTTAAATTAAGGTACAAACAATTACATTTCCTAAGGTATATAGACTATTACTAAAGTTTAAGTTTATATTTGTAGAAAAAAATTGATTAACAAATTAATTTTTTTATATATTGAAAGCGTAATCAACGAACTATTATTATTACGGCTGATATTTGAAGACTTGTTATGTATGTGGCAGCACATCATTGTCATCACGGGAACGTCGCAAAATTAACTTTGATGAGCGAACGGCTGCTTAAGCTCATTAAATCTATATGCTTTAAAATTGATTGTGCTAACAAATGGTGCGTATCTTTAAATCTGTAGTGGGTTTCTTATATGTGTAGGCACAGGTAGATCTTTTTTTCCTAGTTAGTATACAAGCAAGCACACGGTTTCTTAAAAGAAAACGTTTACGCTGATTACAGTACCAGTGCGATCTCCGTCGTTAGAGATACTAAAAGTCTTCAGTGATATGCATTCATGTAGTCTCTTGTGATCAATTTCACGTAATAAACTTAAAACATATTAATTTCACACTCAATTTTTTAAATTTCTTTAACATGAAAACTTGAATTTTATTCTACATAAAATTGACGTTGCCGTCTGCTAAGAAAATGATGAGTACAAAATGTCTTTTAGCCAAATATATACATAAACCAGTTAAAACGTGCACAGTAAATTACTCTACTTCTACTTTATGTGCTAAGTAGACGAGCCCTGTAAGTAGAAAGCAAGTTAACGATGAACTTAACAGCAAAATGGGGACAAAACCGTAAAATGAACTGCAGAAATATCTGAATATTTAGACTGGATCGGTGGCGTTTAATGGACTGAGAGTAAAGACAGATAACGGTTTTGTATTTCTGAATAACTTTTCAGTAAAATAATGAACTGCTTTTCATAAAATTATCCTTGGTTATTAGTTATACAGTTCTGCAATTTTAAATAGACTTTATTGAAGATTTCTTAAAAATACTTCTCATAGAATTTATCTTTTAAGTTTTTCAAATGAACAATTTTAGTGTGTGAAGTAATGAAGTCATGCTTTAGTTTTGGATTTACCTATTAAAATTCAACTGTGAAACTTGAACAGGTGAGTTTTAAACGCTGATTGTACCATCAGCTTATACAAGTCAAGCTCACAACTCACATGGTTAGGCGGCGGACGTGCGAAACGCTACCGCATGAGTGACGCTCAGTGGCGCATACATTCAATTCGAGTGGTGATAAGGTAACGCTGACGGTGTAAAGTTTTGTATCTATACATCTTAATTTTAGGTGAAATATTCTTCATTAAATTAAATCACATATATCGAGTGGTTGCTGTTCTAAGAATAGTAAAAATAAAATATTTAAAAGCTTCCATGAAAAAATTATGTTCCGACTCGTGGTCACGCTGGACTAGAGTGAGACCTCACATAAAACAGTGCTAAACTATTTTCTCATTGCCTTTCACCGAATAATTAAGATTACTGGACGCTTCCCCCAATTGATTCTGAGAGGGAACCCAGCAGATCATGTCCTTTTACTACATACTCGTGACTCTTGAGTTCCAGATATTCATGGGCTGCAGTAGTCGATTACCCGCGTCCCTCCAAAAAAAATGCGAGCCTTCGTGATTTGAAACACTAAAAGTTTTGAAAATTTCATAACTATATAATATCTTTCCGAGAAGTATCTTAAAATATTGTAGTGTTAAAAGATAAGTTTTCCATGTGGAATATATTGTTAGCGTTTTCCTTTTTTTTGTATGTCTAAACTAATAACAAACAAAATGTCTCATCATAAGGTTTCATATTTAACCTAGATGTTCTCGAAAAAGTCATTATTGTAAAGACACGACACCAGTCACTATTGTAGAGAACATTCTCATATTCTAACCTGATAAAATTTGTTTGAAATATGAAATATCTAAAAATGTAGTTAATGAACTATACATAACATATAATACAATTATTATATACTGCACTTCACACACTGATTGAATGACTAGCTTGGACCAACAAAGGTCGTGATCTCATAGCGGCAGTCAATTCGGCGGGTGATGCCTTGCGTCCGACTTTGATTCCAGATCCAGAGTGCATGGAGCGCCATCGCTTCTTTCTGCGAGGTGGTGATGTTGTAAAAGGAAGCTGCCAGATGAGAAAGAGAATACAGTTCAAATCTAAAACTCACTGCCAGCACACGTATTTCCGTTCCACTATGATCTCGGGTCCTTTAAGCGGGGTGTGAAAAAGTATTCCACTAGGCCGCCACTCAGTGGGTCGACATACTGGATTGTCTGCATTCACAAAGAGTATGGCGGCCACCAACCACTCTTGGATTATATTCGTGCTTTCCATCAGGTAGTGATTTTCAGTTGGTAAAAGTCCGACAGACGTCTTCACTCTCCCCCATATATGGGCAAAGGACACCCGTGAGGATCTTCCAACTCATTAACAAAAAAAAAATGTATGATACAATGATTAAGTTCATAATATTTATTTATTTAAAATCTTTTTATAAATTACCTAAATCGTTTTTAAATGTTTTATAATTTATAGTAAATATTATGTTAAACTGTAGGTGATGGTTACTTATACAAGTATTTAGTTTATTTCAAAATAACGATAAAGTTATATCTACCAATTGTAAAAAATTAATCTTTCTGTAATTTATACATGGTAGTTATTCTAAACTCAAACTCTTTTAAACTGTAACCTTTGGGCTTAAACCGTTATCTACTCACATTAATCTCCAAACATGTACTTATTTTCGTTTAAACAACAACAATGTGTAAACCCTTTCACGCCACAATAATCACAAACCATTAGTCTCACAAATACTATGGTCAATACGATTAATGAAGCGCAAAAACAACACCATATTTGGACAAAAGGAATAAATTACTCTCGTAATCTAGAATACCATTCATTTGTTAATGACATTGAAACTACTTATTTTAATATTCGCTTGAAAATTATAACTGTAACTTATTTGTCGTAGCCGAAGGCTGAAGTAAACAGGTTAAATTATCTTACTTAAAGCACCTTGAGACGTTGTCTTAAGACATTTCAAAATTACAAAGGTTAATACTGTTTACTGAGATATTTAAAATAAGAACACAAAATTTACGAGCTTGTTTAATTATATTTATTATTTATTATATATACAGGCTCTGTGATGTGCCTTAGGAGAGACCTATGTTTGACAGTGGCCTGCAACGCAATGACGATGATGCAGAGAAATAATAATTTTATTTGGGCCAGATTTTTACTGAGAATATGTTGTACGAGTACTATGAGTTTAAAAATATGAATTCTTTATCGGTGCACTTCAATAGTTATTTAATTTTGTATTGATAACACATATACTCGTAAACATAACACAAGTATAACGCACAAATGAGCATTGAAATACTTACTTAGTTAATACGTGAACAGAATTCATTATTATTATATAAATTACTATTGGGTACTGCCGCGTTGGTCTAGCCGTTAGTGTATGCAACGGCTGATCACGAGGTCTCGAGTTCGATTCTCGGGTGGGGTCAAAAGTGTTGTTGACTTTTTTTTTACAAAATATTCTCAATAAACAGGCTGGAGTATGGAAGTTTGGCTCAGTGTCACGCCCGTGTCTCGGAGAGTGCTTTAATTCGTCGCTCACAATTATCGTGATCATCTATGGTAATCGTTGTTGGGAATTCAGTGCCCTCAAATATACTGACAACTAGTTTAATTTCCGAATTCCGTTCACCCTCAAGTTTGTTCGCCAATACCAGTTGCTCTGTGGGAAAACTGATATTCAGGTAAAATCGATTAAACTAATAACCAACCTCAAACAATCTAGGGAATAACAAAGGTTAAGAAGATGATTATTAGGCAATTTCATACGAAAATTCTCTACAACCACGTCATAGGGGTCACTTAAAAAATGTAGATAATCCATTACAATCTGACATTATAAAATGACTGATCACCACAACAAGCACCACTTAATACTTTGCCAGAAGCAATAACAAATGTTTTAAACCTTCTGGTATTAAAACACAAATAGAATATCATTTTTATCGACAAATCGATAAGACAAGCATATTATAAGAACAAACCTTAAGACACATTTATTTAAAATCTGAACATTTCTAACAGAAATATAATAAAAATATAAAAAAGTTACGACAAAAACTGTTAAACGTCGATCGTTTTATACCCAAATAATGACTCATGTTCTACGTCTCTTTTATTTCCGGACTATCCGCCAAGTGATTTCATTTCTTGTTAAGAAGTTCAACTTCCTTTTTAAGAAAGCTGACTTTTTCTTCCGCCTTTGGCTCAATTATTTTTTTTTCGAGATTGCAAAAAATAGAAATCAGGCACGTACGACAAATACGGACAGAGAGATTTTCACCAGCGACACTTGATATTTGATTTCTCAGCGCACAGTGCACCTGTGAATCAAATGATTTACTTGTATCCTTGTAAAAGAAATAAAAATTTTCGGAGACATTTTGTTTCAGTCTATTTAATCAAAAAGTGATTTGATAGATAGAATATTAATACTTACCTAGGTGTATCACTTTACCATAAATTCACTTGAACTTCTGTAAGTGGAAAAGTTGCGTAACGGCTTTGATAATACCTAACATACAAAGAATTTCAAATATCAGTTTCTATTTTTCTTAAAACTTCTTAGTTTAATCATCTGTAGAAATTGTTGGATTTCTTATCGGTGTAAATAAAGTTACGACCTGGTTTTAGTTTTTCCTTTCTTTCAGTTGTAAGAGGTACGTACTTATGACAATGGATTCTTGATTAAGGTACTTTAATAAGCAACTAAATTACTATATATTTTATTTAATACTTTAAACCTCTGTTATGATCGTTCAATGAGTACCGAATGGAATGTTAATTACATAAGAAAAATCTAGAATAAAGATCTTAAAGTCAATAGTTATGTAAAACTCTAAATTTAACTACACGCAATGCTATCCTTGACCTTACACAATCCACATTATCCATTTGCAAAGAAATAGAGCCCTCTGGATAATGAAAGCCAAAGATGGTTCTGACCAGAATACATTTTTAATGGATTACAAGCTTTGAGTAAATTTTGAAGAGCACTAGAGAACCGTTAACTTTTATGATCTGATTGTCTATATAGAGAAATATTGTAATGTTCTCCAGAGGGTAAAAACAATTCACAATTTACAATTTAAATTTTACCTAAGGATTATAGAATACTAAAAAGTATAGATAACCGACATTGTGTGTGTAACAGATATCATTAATGAAAGTGGTTCACTCTTTCATACGAAACCAAAGAGTAGAGTGAATCCCTTTTCAAGCGGCTCTTATTTTTAACACATTTTCAAAAGTAAAATGACAAAAGGGCTTTCAACCTAACGTAACAGTAATTCTAAGCACTAGATAATCGACACTTTGCTCAAGTGTGTGAGTGTAACCACGGTATATGTACATATATTTTTTCTGTATTATCGTTGAAAAATGTCGATGGCAGTGACATACTGATAATGATTACAGAGTCATTATCATCAACAAAACTTTTTAATAGTTTGTTGCTGGATATAAGACGTTTTCGGTAAATAAGAGGGTATAGGATTTATTTCAAATAGCTCTTCTCTTTACAATGCTATTCTAGAATCAATACCAGGCTGTTTCTTTGGCTTTGAACATGTTCTGTGAAGAAAAAAATAATTAAAAGATCTTTAAAAAAGAAGTGCAGAGCTTGTTGAAGTGCTGTCCTTACAGTATAATGGTTAAATAGTGTTATAATCAAGTTTAATTTCATTATCTGTTATCAATTAATTTCTCTAGGCACATGAAAAATAATATAATACAAATTTAAATCTTTTAGACAATAGGAAAATAAGGAACTTTTGGCGTGTATACAAAACATTATATAAGTGTAAGTGGGTTAGCAATCGGGGCAGCTGATGATTAGTGACAACCGCTACTGATGAACACCTGGTACTCAAGAGTTACAAAATATATGTTGCTACCCTGATCCTTTGCTTTTGGCGAGGTATTTCTCTAGTGGAACTGTTCCAAATGTGTTAATTTGAATTAACTTCACGTACTACAAATGATTCTTTTATTTATTGTCTTAAAGTTAGTACCTGTAATATGATTTTTTAGCCCCTGAACTAGTGTTAACTGTACTTCAGGGATCAGGATTATGTAATAAAATTAAGTTTAAGGAAAGATATTTGTTTTCCTTGTATTCTCGTCGACATTTCTGACTTTGGGCGGGGTATTGGTAAACTGATTTACATACTTAGAAAGAAAATTCGTTGATATTTTCTCAATAATCTGTCGAAGAAAATCTTTGAGTATGTGTGGAAACCTATTACGTCAGAAACTCGTTTTCAGTTATTTTTTCCTTAATGCTTTAGATTCCAATTCCGTCAATAATTTGTAATATTTTTACATCAAAGTCGCAATATGTTTTTAGTATATCTAAGAATCTTCACTTAAAGATAAAGTCTAAGGTAATCTCATTAAATCGGTGAAAATCAATAAAATAATTGCATAAAACGTGATGTCAGGACATTACTACGGTCAGGCCGGCCCATACATGACCCATGACCCTCCCATTTGCAATCGCGAATTTTTAAAAAAAAAATCATGACTTATGTGGCCATATAGAGTGAATATAACCAGCAAAAAGTTAAGCTGAAAAGAACTTTTACTTTTTTTTATATTTTAAATTTAAACATTCTTCCTTTCTTAGGGAGTCATATAAGTATATAAGCTACCGTATAAGCTACAGATCAATGCATACAGTCATGTTCCTATTTTGATGTTTGAACTGAACCTAATGTTTTCGCTGCCAAATGTTGAATATCTTGTGATCTTGGAAGAGACAATGTATCTGTTAATAACGTGCCAAAAGAAATACAAGATGACCAAAGAATCTGACATGTCCAAATTTTTATTGACAGTTTTTTTTAATTGTCTTACTTATAGACAGGGTTATTGGTGAAGTCGACGGTGCTAAGGTAATGGCAGTTGACGGTAAAGTTGTGCGTGTACCCATTAGCAATATCTGCAATAAAGTACAAAAATCAGTATTTTTCTCGTTACGTACCAGAAACACAAGTCAAAGTCCAATTAAAAGAACTTAGTCACAAATGGAAAAGGAAACAGTTGAAAAAACAAGCCGAGCTATTTACTAGGTATTATTATACGCTAAGTTATCTAAATGCTCCTGGTAAAATTTAGCTTCTTTGAAATCTGACGTTATTTCTAGACTATCATATCTTATTAGATAATTAACAATGCTTGGGTGTTTTTAATATTTCTGCAACTTAACTTTAATTTTTTTTCTACTAGACTTTTTTTTCGGAAATTGATTTCTGTTTTCTACTATTATACTATCATTTATCTTGGCCCAGTTCGTTAAGTAAACAATAATTAAGTTAACTAAAAAACAATTCAAAGTTATAAAAACACCAAAAAAATATTCAGGATATTCATTCTAAAAAAATGAATAAGGTAAAAGTTAGGAATGAAAGTTATTAGAAATAATGGCTACCACAAGCCCTTAAAGGATCTAGGTCGACTTTGGCAATAACCTTGTTTATCGATATTGCTATTATGTTTATGCTACGTACAATGTAGTCTGACATTAAGCAAATTTTTTCATCCCAGAACTTTAATAATGAGGGATTGATGACATAAAAGGAGTGTTATTTATATACTTGTTTTTAAAATTCACAAAAGTTGTAGCAACAGTTTGTTAGTCAAAGTAAAAAAAAATATGTCAGTTTACTTTGGTTTTTGTTAATTTTTAACTGTTTTATATTTTTATTAAACTCAAACTTATAATTATATTTTTATAGATTTTACTATCTAGTAACTTATTTTGTACTGTGTAAATAAAATTTTACCAAAATCGAAACCATCTTTGAGCATGACCATGTGTACTGGGTCCGCAAAACTGTGAAGTAATGGAACATATAAATATGAATTCGTATCATAACAACTTTTTATTTCTATATTCTTGAATCTTTACCTATATTACTCCGAAGTCTGAAAACCAATGAAAATGTACTTGCTTTTCATAGTAAATTGACAATAAAAAATGGTGAAAACTACATTTTTTCTTTAACTGATGGAACGGAGCGAAGTACTTTTAACTTGTATTAACTGTGAAGCAAGTTTTTGCCAAATCAATAACACATTTCCTTTTTCTTAAGCTGTTCCTTTTTTACGCTATCTGTACTAATCTATCTATACTAATATTATTTATTTATAAGTATTAGGTTAGCAGAGTTAAAACAGTCCAATTAGACTCTATTGTTCTTTTGATTTTAAATTACTTAATATTGAATCACCATGATGTAAAATTCTTATTTGCACATGAGCGCAACGTGTCCTATCCAAAGATCGTTGATATAAATCGCTTTTATCTCACGATTGTCTCTCCAAATTAAGTGGGACCAGTCAAAAGATAGCTAGCTAGATAAAATAGTTTAAATAAAAGTATAGAGTTAATACAACTATTTTTAAAGTGTATCAATATTTTAAAATGTTAAAGGCTGTTTTATTAACGATATTATTTTGTATGAGCAAATCTTTTACATAGATTTTACATGTCGGACTTCACAAGGTGTCGGTATTTACTAAGACTCATTCTGCTGAAACTAACCCCTGAGTGTCTTTTTTCTGAGTCCGTGAACATTAATTAAATAAAAACTATGCGAGTACTCGTACAGTACAGGGTCTGGGTTAGTCTTTTGAAGGAAGGACCACAATTTTGAGTCAGCCTGTCCATACAGACGGTATATGAGCCCAAGACATCGTGTTATCTAATCCGTATTAGTCAAGATAATTGACCTGAAGTGTGACACTCCCGCTAGCAGGTCACTTGGGTAAGCCGTGGCAACACTCTAAATCAATAGAAAGACACTAAATATGAACTAACATTACAAGCCTTGACTATATTCACTTTTACATACTTAAATATACACACAATACATAAAAAAATGAGTGTTACAATTCAAGTTCCATGTAAAAAAAGTAAATAATAATACAGAAAAAAAATTAAACGACTAAACACGAAATGAAATAAACTTATATGCGGGAGTGAACAGCATTAGTCCAAAGCTAAATTGTCATTTTTGTTACAATTTTAAAAAATTACTTAGAAAATTTTAGAAATTGCCAAGCAAGTTTTTAAAATGAAGTAAATTGTCAGACGTAGTCGTCTGACATCGAAACAACTTGTGTACTTTTCGAAATCTAGTCGTTGATAACATGAGTTTATCTTTATTAATAGTGTATCGACACTTAATTGTCGCTACATTTTGTGAATAAATAAACATATTTATTTACATACAGTGTATTGAGATGTGATTGTCATAATACTAATTACTTTAAAATTTTCCTTCAGTGACTACCTATAGCTAAAATTATAAATTGAACAGATAACTCTCTTCTGCTACACGAAAATACTTTGAATGTCAGCAGCATTACTCCACAACAAAATATCATATAACATTACACAAAAAATTAAAATACAATAGTCAAACTCTAGTCTTTGTTGATCCCACTGCAATTTAGAGTTTAGAGATTTACCCAGAAACTTGGTAGTGTTCAAAAGATCCAACTCCATTCCACCAGCATTGTTAGACACAAGCATTTACTTAAGTATTTCAGTATGTTAAAAGCACAGACATCTTTTATGTATCAAAGGTTTCTATTTCTTTTAAAACTACTAACAGTATTTTGTTGACAAATTCCAGAACCTGTTATTTTCGGGTGGATGTCGACGCTGCTAATTCATCCTTAAGAAAACACTGGTTCCGTGTATTGAAATATTACTTTATTAAAATATTTATAGCTATTCTATAACATAGCAAAAATTCTAAAAAAGCTGCCTATTCACTATATTGTTTTAAAATGAAATTAGATGTAAACTGATTTAAAGATTTTTAATATAAGAGACGTTAATATAAGATAATGTGTCACTGTCAGCTGCTTACTTACCCGACATAGACGCCAGTTGTGATATTGGTAATTTACGACAATTTTGTCAATTCAATTTAGGACCTAATTAGTCTACCGATAAATCACTAACATTTAAAACGTTAAAATCAAACATACCAATATTTTTAAAATTGACCCTCCTTATTTACCTTTTATATACAATATGCGTTATATCACTTACACTATATCAAGGTAAGAAAACTAAACTTTCCTTTTTTTAAAGAATTGGACAAAAGAATTGGAATTGGAAGAAGAATTGGAGGAATTGAAAAAAAAACGTACGGTACGACGTTCTTTTTTATGTCATGGTAAGGTGTGGTTGCTTTATATATATACACAATATTTCGTAGTAGAGTTGAAGTACCAGTGACTGGCAGATTACCAACATAGCAAGAGTAGCAAATGTA
The DNA here is from genome assembly GCA_949316085.1 of Hypercompe scribonia. NCBI lineage: Eukaryota > Metazoa > Arthropoda > Insecta > Lepidoptera > Erebidae > Hypercompe > Hypercompe scribonia. The sequence goes on along the minus strand of OX438977.1, from coordinate 11,549,094 downwards.
AGGGGTCCCGTACGCAATATATAATTATATTGGTTACATAAGTTTACTATAATTAATCGTCAAATTATATATTTTAGTGAATGGGCCACAGTAACTACATACGAAAGTAGAACAAGGCTTTACGAGCTTTATGAAAAAAGAAATTGTAACTAATGGAAATTCGAAAGTATGGGAAACAATATTCAAATTTATTTTAAAAAGTTTGTCATGCTGCAAAGTTTAATTACTTCAGATCTACAGCAAAATTAGTTTAAATAAAATTACAGTAAAATAATGACCTGGACAATGATTAATACTGAAACTGGAAAAGCCTTTATTAGGTAGTAGAGCCATGCTAACGTCAGAACGAACGAGCCGGCACGACCGTGGCAGTAATACCCTCTCACAGAACCTAAAGCGACAGCATCCGTACTGTCGTGTTTCGTTGGTGAGTGCGAAAACATTAATAATAATTAATTTCATAAGTCAAAAGACTCTATACTATAAGTACAAACCTGACACAATACTAGAAAACAGAACTTGTAAAATTTATTGGGATAGAACAATTATAACAGATAAAACCATGCATTACAACTGTCCAGATATAACGATAATCAGCAACATTGTTTACATTATAGGTATAGCGATCCCAAACACACATAATCTTCAGTTAAAAATTTCAGAAAAACTTTCAAAATACCAAAACCTTGCAATAGAATTAAAAACACAATGGAAAGCTCATATAGTACACATAGTTCCAATAGTTCTATCATCAACAGGCATAGTACCTAAAACTCTTACTCAAAATCTTGAATTACTTCACGTGCCTTCACATTCGTTTCGTCTGCTCCAAAAAGCCACCATACTCAATTACTCCTGCTACTGCTACTGCCGAATTACTCGTAAATTTTTAACATTTTCATCTATATCATCTATCTACTCTATCTAACGTCATCATCTAACTATCGTGCTTGGTTTGGAAACTGATAACAGGTTGTCCAAGTCAGACGTCGTATGAGTAGTCTTAGTGTTTGTTGAGGTCATAGCTGGTGAAGTCCTCTGAACGCGCGACATGATGCGGAGAAATATTAGAAATATATACCGTAGCTGCCTGTGTTTATCGGTGAAAGTCCCTGCACCGCGAGGGCTGCGCACACGTCATGAAGCCCGGCCGGTTGAACGAAGCAGCGGTAGCACGCGTGAGTGAGAGGGAAATTATGGACACTGTCTTTTTCTTACACGGGGGCGTGATAAACTAACCTCGAAACAGCGGTGCAGCACTAGATACTGAATTTTGCACTCTTAATCTTTAACCGAATTGCTTATTACACATTTAATGTGTAATAAGCAATTCGGTGCAATAAGCAATTATAAGCATTCGGTTTGATCATTACACATTAAATGCAACCAAAACCACAACCGCTCTCAATAATGTATTAGGGGCGAAGGGAGTGGTCCATTGATGCAGGAGTAACAGTTATCGTAGTAAGTGTGTGTCGCCTAAATAGGGAGTTTACCCGTAGATGGTGCCCGCGGTAGCGGGCAGGCGTTAGGAGGGATCTGGATGTCGTAATAGCAGCGGTTCCCGGATCTCTCCTATCTCAGGCGCAGAGTGGCACACCGTGTGGTTTTAGTCGATCCGATTTCGATATACCATCCCGCCATAAACCCCGGTGAAGTGATGGCCCGAGGAGGTTTCCATACGTTAAAAAAAAAGAAAAAAAGAATGTGTACTTTACACTGTCCAGATGACTGTCACGCCTTTGATGTCCCCAAGTGGTGCGTGAAGAAGCATCTTACTCGGCCGCGCTAGTGTGGGTCACTACTACAATACTACATTGTCTGTATTCACAATGAGTATGGTCACCGCAACTTTTAGATTCTATTTATATTTTCCAGAGCAGAATCACTTTGGCAGGCTGCTAAATAAAAAAAAGCCAATAATAAATGTAAAAATAACAGCCAACACATAATAAAGTAATTGAATCCAATTCAGATGTAACTAAACCTTCTGAAAAAAAATCATGTTGCGAAAGTTTCGACAACAGAAACATTGAATTCATCCCCTACTATTACAAAATCTTTATTAAAAAAGAATGGAGAATATTAGCATTTGTAATACTAGTTTAGGTATAATTATATCGTCGATATAGATATTGTCAAAACATTCAGTGTTCTCGAGTGTTAAGAAAACCGCTGATGTACAATAAGTGCATTGTATTTAGTGTATTTTCTGATTTAATGAAACGTACTAAGATCATACTTTTATTTAAGACAGGTAGCACGTCTATTTTTACAAATTATAAATCTATTTCATTGTTACCCACTGTCAGTTAAATTTTTGAGAAAATTTCACTAGATTAGCTACAAATTCTCTTTAGTGAAACAATATTTTACACAAAAAACATTTGGTTTCAGAAGTTGTCGTTTAACAAGGTAGCTGGTGCTGAATTTTTGGAAAGTGTATTTAATACCTGGAAAGTAAACTAGTTTCGTTAGGTGTTTTTGTGACTTGTCTAAGGCATTTGATTGAATTATCAATTAAACATTGGTCAGGAAATTGTATCACTATGGAATATGCAGTACTACTTTATATTTTTGTTAACTTTTATTTGAGTAATAAGATCCAGAGATTAAATTAATGATAAAAGCTCCTTGAGATCTCTTGTCACTGTGGGGGCTCCGCAGGGTTCAATTCTTGGCCTTTTTTTGTTTCTACTTTACATTAATGACCTACCTAATATGATAAAAGAAAATCTATTTATCTATCTATTACTCAGATAATGCTATTTGCCAACATGACATTTGACGACACTTTGCTTTTATTTAAACTTAAACGACAACAATCAGTGACAGATAACGTGAGTAGTTAAAATTTATGTTCGGTAAAATTTGTTTAAATATCGTGAATGTTAATGTGTCGTGAATAATTTTCTTTTAAACGTGGCAAAATCTAAATGTATTAGATTTTTACATCAAATGTTCAATAAGTTAAAACCAGTGTTCTGTTAAATGGATAGGAGTTGGATCTTTTGGATATCACCAAATATTTGGCTATAACTCTAGACTGTAAATTACAGTGGGGCTAAAACATGGACACAGTTCTGTAGCATACTCTGTTTACAAAATTTGTTAGTTAACCGATATATTTCTTCATAGTGCAATGTCATTTGGTATTTTCTTGTGGAGGAAAGCTACTGACATTAAGAGTATCTTTGTATTACAGAAGAGGGCTATTCGTGTAGTTCATAATTTCAATTGTAGGCAGTTACTAAGGGGTGAGTTTTTAAAAATTGGTATCAAGCCAGTCGCATCTCAATCCATCTGTGAAAATTAAGTGTATGTAAAAAAAACACTTATTTATTCACAAAGTTTAGCGACATTCATGTTATCGACACAAGAAATAAAGATATCTCGTGTTGTCAATGTCAAAGTGTGCAATTCTATAGTAAAATTAAAAGTCAGCACGAACGGACCGGCTCCACCGGGGTAGAACTACCCTCTCACAGACCAGCCTAATGCGACAGCATCCGTGCTGTCGTGTTTGGCTGGTGAGTGTGACATTGGAGGCCCATTGATGCAGGAGTGACAGCTAGCGTGGTAACTGTGTGGACTTTACATTGTAACAATGACTGTCACGCCTTTTAACTCACCAAGTAGGACGTGTAAAAGTATCTCACTAAGCTGCCATAATGTGGATCACAATACTGTATTGTCTGCACTCGCAATGAGTATAGTGACCTGAACTCTTAGATTTTACGTATACTTTCCATCAGACAGAGTCATTTCGGCAGGCTCTTAAAATAAAAACAATTAAAGAAAATTTCCAGAATTCAATATTAATAAACTTAAGTCGTTAATAAAATAAAAAATATGTGAAGAGGTTTAAAGGCTTGCTTAAGGCTTAAGCTTCTTTTAGATTATTTAAAAGACAAATTTGCTTGGAATTGATGCTGCTCACACCGGCATTTATTCCATTATTATTGTTATTTTCTTACATGGAAGTCGAATTGTAATACAATAAAAGTTTTTTTTACATATGTAAAGGTGAGTATAGACTAGGTTTATATTATTAGTTCATATTTAGTATCCTTCTAGTGGTTTTGAGTATAAACACAGCCTAACCAAATGTCCTGCTGATGGAAGTGTCGCTCTCGGGTCGTTAATCTTAACTAATGTTGGGTAGGTGACACGATAGCTGGGGCTCATATGCTGTCTACATGGTCTTATCTTCAAAGGACCAATTCAGACCCCATACTATCTTCTTTTAATTTTTAAGGCACCTCTGAGGTTTGTTTCAGTATTTTTTCCATATTGAATCTTAAGAAATACCTTGCAGTGCCTTCTAGTTTTAAAGTCTAATCTGTAAAAATATCTGTAAAAGACTTACCTGTAGAAATAAATATCATTTATCATGTGCTTATACAAAAATTTCAAAAAACCTGCTACTTACTTTTTCCCATACACAACGTTAGTCCGTTCCCATTTAGAAAATGATGTACCTATTTGGGGCCCTTTTTATATAAAATACAAACATAATATTCAAATGATTCAGGAAGAATGCCTTCGTACTACATATTATAAGTGTTTTCATTCAAGAGTGCCTCACGCTGATCTAAGCATTTTAGGTTCCAGAGCGGCAAAAAAATTTTTAACGAACAATTTTATGCTTGGTGTTAGCTTCTGCTTATACATTTCAATTTATGTGTAAATTAAATTTACCCTTAAAATTGGTTAAAATTTAAAAACCTAATCTTTTGAATGCATTGCCTTGCAATTACTTGTCATACTTTCCTGAGGGAAAAGGTTTTCTTAGACAGACAGACAGGTTTAACGAGATGCCTTTGTACTCTAATTGACAATTTGAGGCTGTTGATGTGTGATGTGATAAGAGTTAATTATTTTCTTCTCATGACTTTTGGAAGGGATGTCCAAAGAGCGTGATCAGTTGGACTGAAGCTAATCTTTAGATTGTCCTGACTAATTAGAATAAATTAATATGCAAATATTTAGTTTTACCAGGAAGCCTTAAGCGTTATCTTATTCTTATTATAAATTAATTTGTTGAAGAAATCAAATGCCGTTCATAGTGCGGATACAGCTAGGTATTAAATAATGTAATGTTAAATTATTTCAACCCATGTATGTGCAAATGTTTGGTTAATTTTATGTTTCTTTTGTGTTTATTTTTAATAATAATGGGAATTATGTTACTAAACCCTAGATTTTCGTAAATCATTTCTCTTGAATTTTCTCTAATTGTATCTAAAATCTGAACCGAAGCTGTCTACTTATCAAGCTCGCCGTCCACATAATTCAAATTTAATTTTGTCTCCTTGTTCTTTTACCTCTAAATTACAATTAAGTAGTTATTCTGGACGCATCAACCATAATATCTTAAAATAAAAATTTATTGCTTCTGGTAGACATTTTTCATTTTCTCAGAGCATATAATACGAGTTCTTAGGATTACTTTGTTTTTTTTTTTTATATAATCGTTATTTAATTATTTAAAGACGACTGATCCAATTTTTATTTACAGAGTGAACTTTTCGGGCTGACGTCTTATTATCATTAGGATTTAATGAGTAAATTGAGGAAACCCTTCATTATATGTAATGTATTGTAACTTCCTGGTTATTTGTATATAGATATACCAATAACCAGAAAGTTAAGACACAATTTGTCGTTCCCTGAAATATTCATTTTTCTTTTAAGAACATTTCTAAGAAACACCGTTCATTTAACGTCAAGCAACAGGAACAACAGAAACTTGAATCTTTCAACATCTCGACTCTTTGAAAGCTTGAACTTGTTCCTTTCTGAGTATTGGACCGACAAGAAGTAAATTTTTATAATATTAACAAAGGATGCTAAAGGTTTGCTTAAGGAAATATTAAATATTTTATGCATAGAAATATATACAGAAATAAAATTTATATAGTAATACATTTTTTAAACTACAACTACTAACTAATATATATTTTTAAGATTATTTTTAAACCTTACCGATTTCTACTCAAACATAGTTTTGTTGTACAACTGTACCTGTAGGTGTATTCATGATACAATTATTTAAATAGGCTACGATATGTTCTACTTCCCGACGTTTCGAACAGGTTACACCGCTCGTCACATCGTAACCTTTTAGAATAATTACATCGCGAGGAAATTTCGCTGTACAACAAAAGTAAGTGTAAATAGATATGTTTATACATAGAAATATTTAATCTATAATGAATTTGGTATGATCGAGAGGAGTTACCAGCTCGATTATCAGTTATTATCAGTATCTTCTGATATACATTAATGAATTATAGTAATAAATAATAGAAACAAATATACCCATAGATATTGACAATCACTCGCTTGAGATGATTCTGTGGATGCCATAATACATTGACAATCATTCGCTTGAGGTGATTCTGTGTATGCTATATATTGGTATATGGCATACACAGAATCATCTCAAACGAGTGATTGTCAATATACATACATATGCATTGCCGATTCTTCAGCCTTGTTCTAGAAAAATATATACTCATGACTGCATCCTGGGACCAAAAGCTTCCTTTGTACACACTAACAGAACTTACTTAAGAGCTCTTACACTTACTTAACAGTCATAGGGGATTACTGTGGTCATCGTTACTGCTCTTTCAAAGCTTATATTTCAAAAGAGGCATATGATTAAATATGACTACAACAAATCAACCTATCGCTATCCTTTGCTGAGCGAAGGTCTCCCCCAAGGATACTATCTAAGGATGACTACATTTCTATCTAAGTTTATGTTGTAAATAAATGAAACCCGAACAAATGGTGTTATTACAAAAATATTATCTAAACAAACCGTTAGTCTAGATTAATATCAGTCATAGCAAAATCATTAAGATAACGAGACACAATGAACTGTCAAATGAACGTCTTGAAAGTTCGGGATTTCAATTTAGCGTCCTTTTTAACATCGGCTCTTGAACAAGAATGAAATTAATTGTAAGTTATTGGAGTTGAATTGTGACATTATAATGATTGTTAAATCATAAAAATAATGCTTTACGCAAAACTTTATGTTCAACAACTTTTTATAATTTAAAATTTGTATGACAAGTGCTCTGTTAATATACAAAAGTAATACCAAAATGAAAGTACAGTCAATGAGATATCAGTATAATCATATAAATAAATTCATTATAACATAATGTAATTTCATTAATTTCACTAATAATTATTAGTCGTTACGTTACTTGTTTTAATAAATGTTTAAAAAAATATAAATGCTTTCATAAGGATAAGTATTAATAACATTTATAGTGTTTTACTGTTACTGCATTGTGGTATTTACAACAAGATATCAGTAAGCACTCACTCACAAACGGGTTATCACCCGTAGATAGTTCACAAAGAAATACAATAAAAACCTTTCACATAGTAGGTATAAAAGCGGTGTACAACAGCAATCAAACTAAAAGCGAAGTGCTATCGAACCTAAATCTACCAAACAAGATTAAACAACAAAATATCTGACTGTCAAAAACACGCTCAGTTTGAACGTTTCCAAAATCGATGTAACGTAGAAACATAATATCGATATATCGTTGCGCAAAATCGAAATATCGTTACATAATCGATATAAATTAATGGTCTGTCAGCCGCAGGGCGGACGGCTTAGGTTCACATTGAGTTGAATGCGATATTTCATGCTTTGTGTTGTACACAACGCTAGGCCGTGTATTGTTGTGCCATGTTCCAGCTTGCGACGCTTAGAACATAAAAGGGTTTAAACAGCGAGTATTATCCCTGATAATAAGTAGTATTATCAAGATGATATAGATAATATCATTTTCAAACCAATTTCTTTTGTCAATTGAAACTAAAAATCAATAAAACTTTAGAAACGGCATTGCAAGGCCACGTGCAACTAAATTGAGCCATACCAATGCATTACTTGTTGCTATATAATCAATTAAAGGAAGAAGGAAAGAAATTGTAAAAGATATTGGAGTCGTTTTTCACAGAATATTTTTCACAGAGCTTTGTAAGTATTTCAAAGGTTATTTAGGGAGGATAGAAATTACAATATCAATTAAATACAATATCAATTAAAATAGGTAAAATAACGTAGTAATGTACACCTTAATAATGAGCATTAACTTGCCGGACTATTGCACATCTTTTCAGACTCAATAGTCTTGTACCTTTTAGTTTACTTTAATCATTACACATGGATTTTCTTTATATTATTTCATTTAAGTAATTTGAAAGAAGTAAACGATACATAAGAAGTCAATTCGCATTTTAGAATCTGTTCTATGTGAAACGATTCACATTTTATGTCAGAAGATCCTTTCATAAATTCCATAATTAAATGTAACTATGTATGCGTATGTCCCTATCTGTTTTATGTTATTAGATATTTCTATGGACGTATATGGTTGACTGTACTTTTTACCATGGCAGAAAATTCACCCATAGTCCCATGTTTCAAGCGGAGTGGAAATTTTTAATTAACTCTCTGTTACAGGGGCAATGACATCTACGTTACTGAAATTTATACTATAAAGTAATGAATGTTTTGAATAAATTTAAACTTTACACCGGTAACAGTTTGAAAAGTAGTATGTGGAAGTTAGCTATGATGATATGTATTTTCAGAATATTGGTCAGTAAAATGCAACAATGTAAAATGTTATACTATAATTTTAGAAATCGAATTCAAACGTGCAATGTAGTAGTCTGCCCTAAATCTGCCTAACTTAAATTTTATAGAAAGTAAGTTTATTCGCTGCACTAAACAAGATTTCATTATACACGCTTTAAATAGATAAGAAGACGTCACGTGTACGCCCGTGTAATTAAGCATTATGTAGTTATAACAGAATATTTACTATGCAAGCAAAATAAATTCTTAAAGCTAAAATTTCTCTCAAGGGCTCTTGAGCAATCAAGCTTTTTCATGGAAAGTCGCCAATTATATCTAGAATTAATAGTTCGTTTAACATCCATAATAAATTCAGAAAGGTTTCGTCGAGAAGGCTTTTCTATACATTATTCAATTAACAGAGACCAGCTTGTGGAGCGAAAACGGGTCGCTGTATTCGGGTCCGTTCGGTGGTGAAATACTCCATCTCTACAATTGTTACATTTTAATTGTCTTTTAGTTTTAATTGTTCACGTAACTTGTCTGGTCCGGCAAAGAAAATTTTAATTTGTAGATGACACTATAAAAGCTAATTTACTACTACTAACTAGAGGGTAAAAAACTTAACATTATTATAAATATATATATGGTGACAGAATAAGAATACAGAGTGTCACCATCCCTATTCATGTCGTGGGTATCGTAAAAGCCGATTAACACTTTAGCTGCGGAACGCGGCTTAAAATACCTCGTCCGTGTCTGGTCGTTATAGCGGTAAGAAAAAACTTTAACTTCTCTGTCGTGCGAGAGGCATAACTTCCATCTGGTTCGGTGTAGGAGAGAGATAACTATATGTTTGAGATGTGCTATGGATTCCTAGTTCTATGGTACACCAACCCTATGTCGGGTTTGTTAGACCTCGTGCCGCACTGAACAAATAATAATGCTAACACAGTGCGGAACGAGGTTGTGAACGCCTCGTGTCTCCGCGCACCTCGTACCGCACCCCACGCTAGTTTCACGTGGTTAGTGTTGTGCAACGCAGTTGACACTGCGCACGTGACGAACTAAGACCGCTGTCTTTGAGTTAAAAATTATCATGTTGAGACGTTGCCGAAAAAGCTAATCAAGGAGGAAGATGAAGAAAAACTGGTTGGACAATCTGAGCCTAAATCAAAATACAGGAAGATATTTCAAAAACAGGTAAGTCACAAATATACTCCGTCTAGGTGAAATAATTAGGCCAAGTTACCTAGGTATATTAGAATACCTACGTTTATTTGTTAAAATAAATATATATCAGCAAAGTACGTTAATGTTAAAATGTGTATTATATTGTATGTATGTATGTATAGCTCCCTATACCTTTGCCCAGCAGTGAGACTCGGCAGGCTAGCCGTATATTTGTATGATGTATAGTAAGAAATTACATTATAGGTAATTACGTTTCCTGTCATAGTTCAAACATTTAAAAATGATAGTACAGAAAACGAAACTTTGGACGTAGAACAGGGCATTACCCAGCCACCAAACTAACAAGAACGATGATGATGAGTGGGAAGACATATCGGAGTGTCCCGTAAAATTTGATGAATTTGTTGGGGAAAATACTTACAATATACCGCCGTTTATAAAATCACCTGAAGATGTATATACGTTATTTGTAACAGATGAGATGATCAATAAAATGGTGTTAGAGACAAACAATTATGCGCGAAACTATTTACGAACAAAGCAACAACAAATGAAACGTAATTCACGTATGAAACAATGGACTGATACTAGTCTTCAAGAAATGAAAATATTTCTGGCAGTTGTGATGGCAATGGGTTTATGTAAAGTACCTGACATAAATTTGTATTGGAGCAAGAACAAATTATACAGAAACGAATTTTACGTTACGTTCAGCGATGACAAAAGATAGATTTTTACTCCTATTAAAATGCTAGCATGTCAGTGATGTCTCGAATGATGATAAACTGACAAACTACATAAAATCGATATGTTTTTATGAGATGATATGAGATATGTTTTCGATGATCACTGAAAAATTTCAGAATACATTAAAGCCTGGAAAATATGTAGTAATTGATGAGACAATGATTCCCTGGAGAGGACGATTAGGTTTCCGTCAATATATAAAAAACAAATCTCACCGCTATGGCGTTAAGCTTTACAAGCTTTGCACCCCCGAAGGTTATACCTACCAAATAGAGATTTATACAGGTAAAAAATATCAGAAGCGAGAAGTCGATCACAGTCAAAAAGTAGTACTAAGGTTGATAAAAAATTTAACAGAAGAGGGAAGAATCGTGATAGTAGATAATTTCTATACTCCGTTGAGTTTGGCAGAAGAACTTCTATCACAAAAAACTTTTTTATGTGGAACTTTAAACTTAAGAAGAAAATCTTTGCCAAAGAATGTTGTTAATGCGAAAATAAAAAAGGGCCAGATTATTGGAAAAATGAACAAAAAGGGTGTGAAAGTATTGAAATGGGTTGATAAAAGAAATATTTTAATGTTGACTACGTGCAAAGACCATGACGATAAACTAATAGATACTGGGAAAAAGAAGAGAGGCACTATCGAAAGCATTAAAAAACCCGGATATGTTCTAATGTACAATGAAACAAAAAAAGGAATAGACTACAGTGACCAAATGTCTTCGTATTATACAACATTAAAGAAAGGAATTAAGTGGTGGAAAAAAGTTACAATGGAGCTAATATTTGGTACTGCCCTTATTAACGCCTGGATTGTGTACAATTCAATTAATGGTGATAGAAATAAAATGCCAAAGAGAATATTTGTAGAACAACTTATTGAAGCATTTACACAGAAAGACTTGGATGCGGATACAGGTAATTTTAAAATATCCTAACTAATCGTTATATCGTTAATAAAAACGTGAATGTGTCATGTTAAGTACCTTTCTTCATATAGACTAATGATAATGATAACTATTAGTATGTTTGTTTATTGAATTCAAACGGTGTCTTGCTCATCAAAATTTAGCTCTTTTGCTCGGCTCTTCTCTACTCTAACCAACTATACCGACCTTATATACCCTATACTCTTACCCTAATCTATTCATTCTCACACTTCACACTCAACTCGTTCCTACTTTTTAGAATCCACTGCAAAAAAAGCACATCATCTTGAAAAGGATCTGAAGAAGAAGAGATGTGTCGGATGCTACGAAAAACTCCGCACAAACTTGACATGTCGGGAGGCAGACAAAAAAACAAAAAAAAATCTCACGGAATGCACTGTTTACAAAAAATCTTATTGTCTGACATGTTTCAATGAAAAACATACGTAATTTTTTTCCCTTTTTTTGTATTTATTTTGTACATAACTTTGATAAATAAAAACCATAAAATAAAATCGATATTTATTTTCCCATCACTAAATAATATGAAAACCTGCCATTTTTCAGTGCGGTACGAGGTGCAGTAGACCCCACATTTTATTTTACCCATAGAATCTAAACTAATTAATTTAACCACGGGCGGCGGCAGATTTAGGTTAATCAACTCATTGTTAATCATAATCAAGAAAAAAGCCGTCAATTTTGTCTTATTTGGCGCCAAAAAAAGGATTTTAGTCTCCTTCGGGCGGTGCGGTTTAATATGCCTCGTGCCGCCACAATGTCGGGTATTGAACGAGGTTTAAAACAACTCGTAACGCAGTAATGGAAAGTAAAGATAAATCTGTGCCGCAGTGAACGTGTTAAGGCAGTAAACTACGAAAGACAACAGCTCTGCAAAGAGCAGGCAAACTTGAAACATACTCTAAACCAATCTATCTTACTAGAGTGGTATAGTAGACCATTATCTCCTTTGTAAGGAGAGGCCTATGTCTGATAGTGGCCACTTAAAGGCTGAAAATGATGATGACATATATATCTATATATATATATGTATGTATATATACATATATATATATATATGAAAGATAATCAATAATAGTTATACAAGATTATTTGATAACGATAATATTGCTAAAATAAGACCAAACCTACTCACATGAACAATTTACCGAAATAGGCTTTGAAAAAAAATTTGGTAAGTTTGAATCAACGCAGACGATTAATTGTTCTAAAATGTTTACTTCATTAACATAATTTATTTGTTACCTTGGCAAAACGTCAATCAAAATAGTCCAAATTTCAAATAATTCTTAAGTAATAATATTAACAGCTTGATATATGTAACTCATACACGGATGTCTCATTCCAAGTTAGACTGACCTCTTCTGTGGTTTCCAGGCGCCTGATAAACAAATTTATATATTTAGAAATATGTACACTGAATAAGTCTCATTCAAACATAAAATATATAATCGTCACACAATAATTTACCTTGAGTGGGTATGGAATCTACGACCTTTCAGTCACACAGCTTCACGGTTATTACAATAAACTATATTCCACTGTAGAGCAGCATATTTAAAGAAATTGAAAAGTCATGGTTGCAGTTGCGCTCAGCAGCAATCTCTGCAGCCAACAAAGGTGTAAACAGACATTATATTGTTATATTTATACGTTCACAATGTATATTCATCGTTTATATAATATATGAAATTAAGGCATTTTTTTTCTCTACGTCATAAATAACAACAATGAAATAAATAAAAACAATGAAATAAATATTCCCAACGTATGACACACGATGCCATCTAGTTTCAAACTAAGCAGAGCTTGTTCTATGTTAACTAGACTGACTGATAGAATACTTATATACTTTTTTTTATAAATACGAACATATTATACATAGAAAACACCCAAACTCCGAAACAAATATTTGCAGATTATACAAACGTTTAGTTTGACCCGTGAATCGAACCCGAGACCTCAAGCACAGCAGTCGCATTCGCTCCGCCACCGGGGCAGTCAAATAAAATACCTCTGGCAATGTAAAAGTGGTCACAAATAGGGTTTTGTGAAATGTTGCTGGCTATGTTGCAATTGGTGTAACTCTATATACGATCATTATAATTTTTATTCCAAGGAAAGTTATCATAATTACGTAATGTATTTTAAAATGCATTGCAAGTAATACTCTTTTTTAACATATTTTATCTTGGTTATTTTCAAATCCATCTGAACGTAAACAAGAGGATGAATTCTAAATTAAGTGAGTATTGCTGTCAGACAAAAGAACGGTCTATAGTAATATGTGTTGAGCCTAAGGCCTTCGTCAAACTAATATAAGGTAATGGTATAACTATTAACTAACATTAGTGGATATTAACGTTGGCCATTACTGGCATTTCGTTCAATGGACGCGGCTAATAAAGGAGGTCAATATTTAAATGGGTTTGGGATGAAATTAGAGCAGTACATGAATAATAATTAGTTCGTTATATCACTTTTTTGGCGAAAATAAAAGGAATCGTTATGTCTAGAATGTGCTCTTATTACATGAAACAAAATAATTCTACATTAAACACCAAGTTTGAATAGACTATAACAGGCAAGCATTTAACTTTACATGACTATTCCTTATTCTATAATCCAGTGAATAATTGTCCACATTTTAAGTTTTGACAGGAACACTACTTTTACTTGTCCCCATGCGTAAGTAAAAATAAACAAATAATATTGCGAACATCTGACACACAACGCCACCTAGTCCCAAACTAAGCAGACCTTATACTATAGGTACTAGACAACTATATAATGACATACATACTTTATTGTAAATACATGCATATTATATTATACATAGAAAATATCTAAACACCTAAACAATTTTTTGTAGATCATACAAATATTTGTGCAACCCGAGAATTGAACTCCAGAGCTCAAGAATAGCAGTCATATACACTACCACTGCACCAGTGTGGCAATCAGCAAGAGGAAAGTGAGCTTATTTCCAATTTTTTTTGAACAAAAATATGTCATTTACAAACTCATTTACTGTTACCATATATTTTTTTTTAACATTCAAAATATTACCTCATTAACCTAATGTAATAATCCTTCATAACAATTGAAGGCCAAATGAACTGAAATTGTGGTCATATATCAACAGAACATGACATACTGTGTCAGTCCTTGAAACAAAAGCGAATTACCTATTTAAGTACCTAAAAAAAATGTAGGTTTGTAAACGTGTAGAGCGACATTGTGGTCGTAATAACTGGCCTAAATAAGAACTTTGTGAGCCCCACAATTTAAATTAAAAGGATAAGTATACAAACGTTTCTTGTATTTGCGGTCAACAATTTATTCAAAAATAATTTGACATAATATAGACAAAAATGGCCGACGTCATAATCCTGTCGTCGTATGTTTCCTACTAGATGTACTTTAAGGTGAGCATATTGAGAAAAAAAATGAATGATTTTAAAATTAGTTCAATCAGACGGTAACTAGCAGTATCGTCGGTGAAGTTTTATGCAGTGTCTTGGAACAAAAAAGAAAGAAAATGCTAATGCTATGATATTGTATTTCCAAAAATATGCTGGAATAAATTATATGTAAATAATACTTTAAAAACGTCTAGAGCGTGTCAATCATCGTCACGTTAAATAATGTAAATATTTCCGTTATATACTTTATTGTATACGTTATTACTGAGAATATAAATAGAGTGTACTGTGCGTGAATCTTCACGCATTCATTATTTTTTACTGTGAGGTCATATTATTTAACCACAGTAAATATATTTATTTTATATCAGCCTTCATATTTAAGGCTGAGTTCACAGTGTGTAAAAATACTAGTAACAAGCTCAGAGCAGCCAAGTATAAACTCAGTTACATTTAAGTGCTGCCTTAATGTAGTGACTTATCGTTAACTAAAGTGTTAGCTTAATCTTTATAAAATGTGTTCATTTTCAACATCTATCTGCCTTGGAAAGCCGAGAAGGATGAAAAAACGCGTTATTTCGACACTTCTGCTAGTAGTAGCAGTAGTAGTAACTATAATACTAATTCAAAGTTAATCATAGCCGTGCGCATTACATTCACCCAATCAGGGTATTTTAAAAGAATATATATACAAGCCCTATAAAATATTCAGAATACACATTTCACTAGTATTATATACACACTAGAACACACGCCTACATAATATATTATAGATAAAGTGGAAACTATTCAACGATCTAATCTGACAGCTAGCCAACCCTTATTACTATACAATGCGTATTAGCCACACCTTAGTTGGAAGCACATCTGTTTTCGGTCGAAGACTACATTCCATTTAGTACGTAGTCTCTAGACTAGCAATTAAATATTATTACTTGTGCTTATAACACCATTGATATTTATAAAGTAATTGTTACCTGTGTAAGACAAAAATTATTTATGTTGAATGCCCATGTCACACCCACTCCAGTGAAAATAGAAGAATCTACCCTCGAAGTGGTTGAAAACTATGTATATCTAGGACAAACTATCCAGTTAGGTACGTCCAGCTTCGAAAAAGAGGTCAATCGACGAACAAAGCTAGGATGGGCAGCTTTCGGGAATGATAACAAGGTTCAAAGTCACCCAAAGAGCAATGGAGAGCGTAATGCTCGAAGTTTCTTTGCGTGATCGAATCAGGAAGGATCCGCAGACGAACCAAGGTCACCAATATTACCGTTAAAATTGCTAAACTTAAGTGGCAGTGGATGGGGCACATTACACAAAGAAACGATGGCCGATAAGGCTATAAAGTTCTGGAGTGGCGATCGTGTACTGGGAAACGCAGGGTTGGTAGGCCTCCCACAAGGTGGTCCGACGACTTGGTGAGGGTAGCGGGAAACTGCTGGATACGGGCGGCACGGGACCGACTGTTGTGAAGAACCTTGGGGGAGGCCTAAGTCCAACAGTGGACGTCTTTTGGCTGAGATGATGATGATGATGAGTTACCTGTAATATTTCATTGGACCTATTGTTTCCTTCATCTCATTACTTCAGCAAAGAAGTCAATGGCTTCTTATTGATTTATATTATGTTGTTTTTTATTTAAAAAAACAACGCCCAGTAGTTTCCCGCACGCGGGCGACTTTACAAACATATATGAAATAGACTCGAAGAACACCCAGACTCAGAACAACAATTCGTGGATCACGCAAAGTGTTGTCCCATATGCAGTTTAAACCCACAACACTTAGCACTGTAGAGAGCGATGAGGGGATCAAACAAAATCCAGGCATCCATGCAGTCGGTGCATTTTCTAATAATCTTTTAGCCTGCGTTTATTTTACTTTTTGTCTAATTTACTTTGAACAAAACTTCTTTACAATATTTGAGGTCACTTACGTAAAATTTTGTAAATTTACACTCGCATAATACTAAATTGTAGAAGACTTATATGACCAGGATAATATTGTATTCGTTGGACTGCAATCCTGTGGTGACTCAATCTAGCGTTTTTCTTAAATTGGTCGGTTGCCGATCATTAGGTTCTATTTTAATATTTTTCATAAAATTAACTAAACCTAGCTAAATAATTACATCTCACAACTCTATATTTTCTTAGGTATATTTCTCACAGGTATCCATTAAAGCGAGCGACGTGTGCTACCCGTGCGAACACAGTTCGGAGCGCGACTGACTGTTGCGACGGACGTGGGTCGGCGTCCGAAATATTTCATAATTTCTAACAACGAAAAAATAAACATAATTTTAAATTCAGGTCACATAGTATATGCATTGTACAATTTTGTATTTAAATATTACAAAGTTTAATTAGCATTGGTAAAGTATTTACTGACTTCTTCGGTTTATTTGCAAAATTCAGGGGGAAGATTTGTGATTTTTTATTGAGAAAAGACGCAAAGTATATTTTCAACTTTACAAAATGTTTTAAATATGATTGATTCAAAAATTTAATTCATATGTAGGATGAAAATACGAGCGACGAAGCAGGTTTAAAAAGTGTAAACCTTTAAAACTAAGTATTCTTATGCTTTTTAATAATATTTATTAACAGTTGCTTAAACAGTTAAATAAAAATGGTAAGATTTTTTTTTAATGGGTTGTGTGTGGAATAAACGAAAATTGCCACAACTATCAGCTTTTAAAGTCAAGGGCACGTGGTAGGTAATCTAGGATTACGTACATATTTGCGTGTTTGGCTTTTTTTTAATTAAAGTATTTTTAGTTTCCTTCTCATTTTAGCATGGATACTCCATGGATTATCACCTCAACAGAGCTGAGAGTGCACTAGAGTCGCATCGAGTCAAACAATTCACTGGAATATTTGATTCGAAGCAACTTAAAATAAATGTCACCTATAATATACAGATTACCACACCGTGGAGTACAAGGACCCTAACTCTTCACTAGATACGAGAGGAACTACAAACTCAATGTTATATTTTAAACCAGAGAAAGTAGTATCTGTTTTGATTTTTATTGGCACCGTTTTCTAATACTATTTGTGTAATTTTCACGTATCACTTAAGTATCTGCAAGATATGAAATACTTGATCACATAACTTTACATACTACTGACGTAAGGAAGACCATGAAACTTTACACCAAATTGTCTTACACACACAATAAGCGATACAGACTAACTCACACCCTTATACTATCCAAACTCCATTTAAACCTTCTTCCAGTTACATAAGGGACCGTCAATAAACGCACATACAGAGTGTTTGATAAACAGACAGATAAAACAACTGCCGTCCATTATTACAGGGTGCTGTCTGATCGAAGGTCGGCATTTGACGCGACAACCGGGCCGGGATTATCGTGGATATAGGAATTCCAATAATATTTCACTAGTAACCCCGCTTCGGTAAATTGTGGTGCAAGATAAAGGAGGCAAGCTTCAGGCAGTTTTCATGAATATTTGTTTTTATTTATAGATATTATTGGGCATATTATAGCATATTATGTTAGTAAAAATTGCTGTGTATTTATCGGAATTGATTTTACTCTGTGTTTCAATATCCTATACTTATTAGGTTTTTAATTTTTAATTACTAAACAATCTTGTCCATCCTCATGTCTGAAAATTTTTGCAAACATTCGACACATAATCGTATCATCTCTAATGCACCCTAATAAAAATAAAAACATTGTTAAAAAACACTAAAACAATTTGCACGAATGAAATTAATATTCAATCAAAATATTTAACCAAAACCTCTACATCCTGTTAATTAAACGTCACTTTATAAAAAGTTCAGACTATCAAACAGAAGACCTGCGCATTGGTAAATCTGGCTTGGTTAGACATTCCATTAATTTATACAACTTTTACCTACTGGCTTTTGGATTCACGATTAACGTTGGTCAAATCGATTAACAGTTGGCACGACTTCCGGTACTTTATATTTGAATTTGAAATGCTGACCAAAGCAAGTTGTTTGGCATAAATTGTACTTGTAGTTGGTTTGTACTTTGTGTTTAGTTGGCAGCATACGCGTGCTTCATATACTGTACTTTGACAAAGTTCTCTCTGCATTGCTGTATCGTGAAATACCCGTTGCTTTGACTACTGATGTAACAATTAGGTAGAAGGTTAAAGCCCATCTATTTCAAATATAAACAATAATAAAGAAGTAACAACATGACACCCTGTGACGGTTAGCCCTATTTAAAGTTGACCACATTTATTTTCTTAACTATCATAATCCTTTTTAGAACTGTTTCATTATTTATGTTCGCATTTTTTTAAATTATAATTTTAATTATGTAGCAATTTTTATAAATTAATGTTACCATTGCAAAGTTAGTGTTATCTGTGTTTCTCAGCTATTAATTATTTTTAAAAATGTTACAGTCATAAGTAAACAATATATCAATAAGTAACCTTCACATAAAAAGGAAACAAATTAAAATAAAGAGTTTTAAATTAAAATAAAATAAAATTCTCAAATTGAATCTTCTTCAAGTTTTATTGTGGTGTTATTTTCGCCCCTGAATTGATTTCTCTTATATACGAAAAAAAATTATCAAACGGAAAGTGATAGAAGACGGAATAACACTATTATAACGTTACACATTATTTAGTATTTGCTTATAACTAAAAGGTGAGCTTGGAATACAAAACTGATGTGTTTTCTGTGTCTTCAAAGAACTTCATCGAATTTGTACCGTTTTAGAATTTGTAACAGGATTTCAACTGCAACATGGAAGCGTTTGATCACGTAAATCGAATTCATCAAACGTAACACGACGCCGACATGTCTAGTAAAATAAACAAATCTAACTTTAGATTACATTGCATTTGATTTTGTCCCTTGACTTTGCTTGCGTGAAAATTATTTCACTATCTCCAAGAAATTGCAATTTTTTAGAGGTGAGGGATATTGTACATACAACATAATAATACACAACTAAATCATATACATATGAAAATGCGTGACCAGAGAAACATACATGCAAGTTAATAATATTGGTACCTAGTGTCTCTTTCATGTATGTCTTACAACGTATAAGTAAATTTTATGGCAATTGGCAGAGTCTCTTACGAATATGCATATTCTTTGTATAGTGTCGATACTAGAAGGTATCCAAGATTTCGTTTGTATACTTTTTATATTTGATTGCTTCTCTAATTTCATCAATCTTTCTAATCTTGATCGCGCTATAAGTCGTTTAAAGTTTCAAAAGTATAAATATGAGATATTTATGATTTTCTAAACTTAAAAAAATATTAAAATCTCATGCAATCTTTCATCCCTTGTTCCACCGTCTTTCAAGTTTTAGATTCACTATTGCTTTTAATTCTCTGCCGAAATGACATTTTTCCCTACGTTAACTTCAGTAAGACAACTCAGTGGTGAAGAAATTAAAACCTTACATAGTTACATAGGTATACTTTCTTAATTTTACCTATAAGTAAATATAGACATAATTAAAATTTCCAAGGTACTACTATAAGATAGTTTTCTCTCCTTGTAAAAAAGGTTATGACTAGTGAAAGACTTTAACCACAACACTTTTAGTTTCACTAATTTATAACCCTATTTTCTCCAAAGATAATACTAATTCCCGGGGCGAAGATACGTATAATATGGTGGCCAATCAATAGTTAATGACTACCGCGACTCATAAACACCTACATTCCGGGTAGCACTGTATACAAAAATACACAACACGCAACCCACGTAAAACTTATTGAAGGCTACCTAGACCTTGGATTACGTTACTAGTATTATTGTGTTATTTCAACGTGGATTAAAGTCTACGATCCCCCGCCAAGATATTAATAAGGTAGCAGTATCTGGGACAAGCAGCTTTGAGTAGGCGTATTAGAAGAAGGAGAGCGGTACTTAAACGGTACTGAGACAGATTGTGTTGACACAAATTAATTGTATTTAAATTAGTAGCAATCGAAATTCCTTAAAACTTTCATGGTATGCCTATATTTAAGCTGTTTACATTTTTAAATATTTAAATACTAGATAGCTTACAGGTTACAATGACAATAAATTTACCTCCAACCTTTTTTTTAACAATCAACGTAATCTTTGACATTTTGTATATTTTAAGATTATTACACAATTATTAGGTGAAACCGGATGTATTACAGATGCTGTCACTTTCAAACATTCTAATATATCAAAGCAACTATAATATATTATCTACTAACTATAATATACAACATATAATCAATATATATATATTAGGGTGTCCCTTAAATTTCAAGTTCGATATTTTTTTACGCATACCTTCTTAAAAGTTTCGTAATAACCCTATATTGTCTAGAAAAAAATATTAGTTCGATATATAAACGATAACCCGTGCCGACTTGCTATTTAAACTTGTCGATACAAGTTGCTTAAGTACTGCCCAGTGACCTGTTACGACATGTTTTATTTGCCATTTCGTACGTGATTTTTGAGACTATTAGTGCTTCATTGTTTAGTGCGTAAACATGTCGGTGGAATTGGGTAGATGACTGTATCGTAAATAAATACCAATGTCCACTTCATTAAAACTAATATCGGACTATATAAATAATAACAGACAAATAATTAGCAATAAATTAAAATTGCGACTATAATTTGAGATTTAAACTATCCTATCTCTCAAGTTGGATCGAACTGCACATGGTGTGCGAATTTTATTATAATCGGTTAAGTGGTTTAGGAGTCCATTGAGGACAAACATTGTGACACGAGATTTATATATATTAAGATAGACCATAAATAAGTAAATATACTTACATAAACACATAAATATATAACACATACATACATACATATATAATACACATACACACAACTCATATACATACGTGCATACATATTACCACTATAAGATATACTAATACCAGGTGGTGAACTAAGACTTCGCCGTTTCAGCCAGCAAAAGCTTCTTCACCCGAACCCTAAACGAGTCGCGACTTTTAGCCATCCTGACTTCGAGGGGAAGCGCGTTCCAAGAAAGGATAGCCTGCACGAAGAACGAAGAACCGACAAACTCAGTGGAGTGAGAAGGACAGAGTAGCAGGAGATTATTAGCCGAACGTAGATTTCTATTATGGTTGTTGCTCAATAATTGAATTTGTGACGTTAAATAAGTGGGAGGGGATGGGGAATTGAGAAAAGAATATAGTAATGAGAGTGCACGCAATTTTCTGCGTTGACGAATAGGTAGCCATGTGAGCTGGGTCCGGAAACTGGAGATATGATCGTACTTACGAAGGTTAAAGGTGAATCGAATGCAGTTATTGAGAAGACGTTCTAGCTTGTTGAGGAGATCTGCATTCAGGTCGTAATAGCACACGTCACCATAGTCGATCAGAGGGAGGATTAGAGATTGCACGAGCGTTGCCTTAGTTTTCACGGGAAGGAAGTTTTTCAGGCGGTATAGTGTTCTCAGGATTCCAGTTCCAATTATCATCTAATCGACAAGTTCTCTCAGTCCTATTTTACAATATTCGTGAGGTTAAATTGACTGTTAGTGAAAGTGCAAATCTTGTGATTAGGGAGTGCATCATATATTGGGAAAAAGCAAGAATTCCAACAAGGGCATTTCCTAACTGCGTGAAGAAACTTATTGATTTATATCATGTTTGGAGAGAGTTGCAAAAAAATTGTAAGAAAACTCAGATTACGTTTAAGAGTCGTGAGAACAATTTTATAATTAATCTTGATAATTTGTTTGATATTGCACATGCTGATGCTTTTGAGAGAATGAAAATAGAGGAAGATAAATTATTTTTAATGAAACAGAGAGAGTCAGGTCGACCGGGATGCTTAGGTGGTGTAGATAAAAAATTGGCGGAAAAAGAACAAAGATCTAGACAACGACGATTGGAAGAAGAGGAAAGGATTGTAAGACAAAGAGAATCACTAGCTGTTGCATCTACTTCCACCACAAATAACTTAGACAGTGTAGAAGATTCAGACGAAGATTAGATCTTGAATTCTAAACTCTGCTTGCCGGACGTTCCCTGCCATGAACAAAGTTCAAAAAGAGGTAGAAAGAATCTTATAACACCTAAACTAGTTGCAGCTTTAGATCGATGCCAGTTAAGCATTAGAGATACCGTTTACATTCTTAATGCGGTGGTAGAAGCGCTTGGTCTGACCAGCGATGATTTCTGTATTAACAAATCCTCGATTCAGCGAATTCGTACTGAAACTAGAAAATCAAGGGCAGAAGCAATAAAATCTAACTTCCAAAACAATGTACCCGACATAGTCACAGTCCATTGGGATGGAAAACTATTACCAGGGTTGGATGTACGGAGTTCAAAAGAAGAACGCTTGCCAGTTATAGCTTCATTTGACGATAGAGAGCAGCTTCTTGCAGTGCCGAAACTAGAAAGTTCTTCTGGAAAACATCAAGCGAAGGCTGTATCAGCAGCTCTCTTTGACTGGAACCTTTATGATAAAGTGCAAATAATGTGCTGCGACACAACAGCTTCCAATATGGGCCGTTTCAATGGAGCTTGTGCTATTTTGGAGCAAACTTTAGGAAGAGAATTGTTGCTTTTCGCCTGTCGTCATCATGTTTATGAATTGGTCCTAAAAGCTGTCTTTGAAACCAAGATTAAGCAAATTACTAGTAGCCCAGATATTCCGATGTTCAAAAAGTTCCAAGAAAATTGGAAAAACATTGATTGTACTAAAATTGAACCATCTCTTAATTTCGTAAAAGCACGGGTTGCCGAGACAGACATTCAAGCGTTGTTACTATTTTATAAGGCAGAATTAGATAAAGGTTTTGTAAGAGATGATTACCGCGAATTGGTCGAACTGTGCGTAATGTTTTTAGGAGGAGACACAGAGGAAAAATTAAAACTAAGGCCCCCCGGAGCTATACATCAGGCACGCTGGATGGCGAGAGCGATCTATTCTTTAAAAATATGTTTACTTCAGTCACAATGCAGAGTAACTGCGAAGGACAAAAAGGCTCTACAAGATGTTTGCTTATTTCTCGTAATATTGTATGTTAAACCTTGGCTCGAATGTACAGTGGCGACCAAAGCACCTAATCAAGATTTGCGCTTCTTGAAGATGTTAAAAGAGTATGAAAAAGTTGACGCAACAATTTCTAAAGCTTCTATAAGCAAGTTCAGCCATCACTTGTGGTATTTATGTGAAGAGACAGTCATTCTATCACTATTTGATGATGAAGTTGACAACCAAACTAAGAAGAAGATGATTGCCAACTTCAACAGGGACAAAATCTCGGATTTTAGCAAACGCTATGACCCGTCGAAGGAAGAACTGACTCAAAAGTTGTTTGGTAAGTTAAATTGACTTTTTGTTGGATTTCAATTTCAATGTCCAATACTTATTTATTTATTTTCAAAATTGTTGTTGATTTTTATTTGTTATTTAACTTATTTTTCTTTTTTTTTAGACAAAGCACTGGATGATTTCATATCGGAAAAGAGCAAACAATTTTTATCACGACTGCAGATCGACGACAGTTTTCTAAAGGAAGATGTATCTTCTTGGAATAACAATGCTGCTTTTCTGGAGGCTAAAAGAAGAATAAGTTATTTGAGAGTTGTAAATGATACTGCTGAAAGGGCTGTTAAATTAATGCAAGATTTTAACGGACTTATCACGGCTGAAGAAGAACAAAAACAGTTCTTGCTGCGCTGTGTCCAGGAACATCTAAAATTGTATCCAGACTGTAAAAAAAACTACTCTAAAAAGAAGTTACCCTGAATGATTCTTATTTCTTTATGTTTTTAATTAAAGATTAATGTTCATCTAATTTATTATTTAATTTTATTCACTTAATTCATTGCATTTATAGTGAAATTATAGCAGACTGAAATTTTAGGACAAAACACGTTTTTTACTAAACTTTGAAGCTCGGTCGGCACTGGTTGCAATTATGCTAGATTGATTAAATTTTATATTTAAGTATCTTATAGCATTAGTAAAAATTATAGAGGGTATGCATTTCGAAATTCGAAAAAAAAATTTCTTTTGTCATATAAGGGACACCCTAATATATATAAGTATATTGATAAGAATCTAGGTAAATTTTATCAGGAAAAGGTTAACTGATGCTAAAGAACATTAATTCTATTACATATTTTAGGAAACTCTTTGATTATTTAAATAACTTACACAAACTTATTAAGATGGCACACTTTTATTCCTCACGGTTGCCTCACGGTTACTCGAATTGCCAACGACATGAATTCTCAAGACGTATGTATTTATTCGCAATCCTTTCAAAAATTAGCATTCACCGAGCATCCCATACGTATAAAATCCTAAATCAATATAGGCTCAAACGATATCAGAATGTGGACCCACACAAAAGTACAGCCTTCGTTTCCACTGAGATTGAATTTCCCTGGTCCATTCGGGCAGTAGGGTGAACAAAACACTCAATTTAAGATCAAGCACTTTTTTATTGAGCCAATCTTCCCGCTTTAATTTCGACTGAAAGAGGAATATTCGTTATACTCAAAAACAAATTCGTGACCGTTTAATTCGAAATAAAGCAAGGCAAGATTGGTTAATTAAATTTATATGAAAATATTAACAGAAATAGTTAACTAAAATTCAATAAATTCTGTGGTCACGTAACGAAATATAAAATATTGCATCTTTGACATCAATTTATTAATATTTTAATGATTAATACACCTTACCTTAATTATTGCACCGTTTTCATTATATTTACCTCACTTATATTATAAATTTTATTTACTTGCACAGATGAAGAAATATTTGCAAGATCGTGAAAACACTAAGTCAAACTCTGCTTTAAAAAAACTTTAAACTTACACCAATTCCTGTATACATATTTATATACAAAATCGGCCGAACAAAGCCAAACGCTCTATTTGCCTCAAGAGCTCAGGATTAGCGGGCAATATTAATTTCTTCTGTGAACAATCTACAAGACTTGGAAATTGAATCTGTAAAGATAGGATCAGTTTTTTCCATTACAAAATGGGGGACTCACCTCGATCGAGTAAGATTAGAATTTAATAGGGTGTATTAATTTTTTGTGAGGGTAGAATCGTTTAAGTCTACGTTAGCGAAGCGACAGTTTACGAAGGTTTTTAAATTTGAGAAAATTTTGTGAAAATGTAGCAAAAACGTAAACCACAAATGAATAAACACTGTTTTATATTTTGATTGGCTTGAGGGTGTATTATAGTGAGTTTATGATCTGACTACAGCAAACGTAACATCTACAAAGATGAGTTGGAATTAATTTTCGTTTAGGAAGATCTTCATCATTTCGTAGAACTAAGTTAAATATTTTTCGTTGATAATAAATTTTAATTTTTGTTAAAAATTTACAAATAACTTCTATAAACCTTTCTTTATGTCGGGTAGTTTATATTATTGAAAATTGTTATTGATTTCTAGTTTTATATAATTTTATTGATCACATTAAAAAGTTCTAAAAGAACAAATTCCTGCAGGCAAGGACTAAAAGGTTAACCCATTACTTCCCAACCATCGAAAAATTTAGAAAAAAAATATATTATTACGACTTTATTGGTTATTTCACGTTTAGTAAAAGTTTCCCAACAATTTTAGGTAATTTGAAATATATTATATATTTCTTTTCTTCTGCTTTTATTTATAGAGCTATAATTAGCTATATAAAATAAACAACAATGCACTCTCAACGGTTATGAAATATACAAACTTTGAAATTATATATCTAAATAATGTCACTGTATTTTTTTATCAAAATAATTTTTTAACGGAAAAATAGTTAAAAATGTTTGCTATGAACAAAAAAATGCTAAAAAAATTAAAGCCACTTTCAGAAAAAAATTGGTAATGTGGTGTCCTGAAAATATGACAGTGGGAAGTGATGGGTTAATGAAAGAATAAGTAATTATAATATTTAATGAATAATAATTAGTAATGATATTAATGTTAACAAACCTACCGATATTTACATTGAATCAATTCAGGATTATAGTCTAAATAGTAAACACGAAATTAGATTAAAATATTTAAAAATCAGCAATCTTCAAGGTAATAATCGTGTTTGTGTTATATTATATTGATACCATAGTCGATAAGTTGATTATGAGTACTTTTGTTATAAGAACCGATGTTTCTTTTTTAATCATTTTTATTACTAGTAACATTTCTGTAAATGTACATATAGTATAAAAATTAACATGAAATATACATGTAAATGAAATTCAGTTAATTTGAATCCCTTCCTTAAAATGCAACGCTTTATATGAATACATTAGTGTTCTATTTTCCTCGCTTCTCTCTTAGAGAGAATGGCTCTTAAACATCTGAAGTTGCTTTTACGTTTTACTTCTAACAGAAATATCACTTAGCAAATGTATTTAACTATTTGGAATGATATAAGGAAAATGTAGGCGATTGATGTTTAGAAATATTATACGATAAGTAAATTAAGACTGATTTTTGACCTTTATAGATTCGCTTTACTATAGATTATTTTATTTATTATTACGTAGAAGGAGTTAGGACTTCATTACTAAATTCTTTTACAGTCAACTCTTTACGAGTTCTAGCCATGTGTAATACTCGTGGATGCCCTTGTTCACTACTTATACTCAATATGTATTCCAAATATATGTATTATAATATTCTTATTACCTGTTATACTGTTTGATCAAGAAAATAATTTTCTATCGTAATACTTGTCAATATTTTTTTTTTGGTAAACGAGTGTCAAGGGCTGAAAACCAACGCTGGGTAATCCATGCGTAATCCAAGCATAAGCTGACTTTTAGACCTTTTGCTTTCGGTATTTTAGTTTTTGGCTAAGGTTATAAAATTGCTGTAATACTGAAATCAATATGTTTTTATGCCATCTATTCTATTTACACGATCTCGAGTTACTGAGTACAGTAAAATATCTGTTCATAGTTCAGTTAATCTAAATCTTTTATCAAAAACTTCCAGTTTTCAATAAAGCCTTATTAATTTTATTATAGATTGCCAGTTGATCGAGTTTCAACCATAGCGTACTAAGTTTTGTAATTTATTCTTAAAAAAGTGTTTAGAAAGTCCTCAGAAATATTGTAAGGTGTATTTTCAAAGACGAATAGAAAGGTCTTAGATTGTCTAAATTTTAACCAACACATTTTCGTTATAAATTTCGCCTGGCATTCCTAAACTTGAGTAAGCTTGCAATGTTTATGGTCATTGCATATTATAAGCTAAACAACCACAAAAGTGTGTCCACAAAAGTCGAAAATTTATTTAACTACATATAAAGAATAATAACATGCTAAAATCTAGGTGGCCTGTCTCTAGCAGTAAACGTTATATAATTGTTATATTTCTGATGATTTATAAGAACCAATAGTCTTTAACAATCCGATTTGGGAATCGAATCCACGATACTTATAACAAAATAAAGCAAAAACTATTCTATTCGTATTACAACGCATGGATTTATGTTTACGTTCTCAATGATTTTATAACTTTTAATAAGGGAATCAACGAACATGTTTCCTTTTCAACTTAAATTTCAAATGAGTAGAATTAAGCAAGAATTTAACTGAATGTTATGGTTATGGTTGATCTTTTTGACTAATCCAAGATATTATAACTTAAAATTCTCTGTGAAAATAAACTTTATTGTAAAGGTTTGACTTCTTTAAAGTATGAATATAAAGAAATTGAAATTTTATTTAATAAAATGATTTCTTTTGAACGTTTAATCTTGACTTACATTTTATCACCATAGTCTGAGGTGTTCTTTACATCTTTTCTGTAGGTGTTGCGAGCTTTTAAGGCTATTTGGCAAATGGCAAGATAAATGTAAACCAAGTATATACTATTCCAGTCTACTTCGGTAATATATATTTAGTTTGCATTAATATTTGAATTAGCATATAAATATAACTTAAACTCTATACATTGAAATTATTTTAATTTGAAATTAGCTCTTTGTACAGCTACTTTGCAAAACTGTTTATCATTTTATCGACGTTTTGTCAGTACTATATTTACCTTTACGTTTTCCTCTCATCGGTATGGGCCCAAAACAAGCTTAACTTTTTGCTGTACATGTCTCTCAAATTATTTTTAATTGATATAATAAATACAGTTGTAAAAACCCTACCAAAATGGACAACTGGTAATGGTAATTAATTTAATACAAATATACAAACGAAGAAATAAGTTATAGAGTATGTGGTTGTACTCACCGATAGCAAAACAGTACGGGAACAACTTCGATCGCGAGTCGAGCGGGCGGCGGACACGCGCGCTCCTGCCCGACAACGCTCTACGACTGCCACCCGCCCCGCTACGAGCTACGCTGTAGCACTCACTTGCTACATAAAGTAATATTATATGTTTTATGTTAAAATAACACCAACACTACTAATTTTTATACAAATTAGGTGACTTTAATTTTTTGTGGCTTGTAACGCTTTAATGCCTTAATTATTGTATCGGACATTAAGAAGTTGTACATCTAATTTATCTGGTATAGAGTAAAAACCATAACATTTTTTTAATTCGGAAAAAATGACTGTTGCCATATGTTACAGTATCCAGTTTTTATAGTCACTGCTTACTATGTTATAGGACACTTTATATTATTAGTTCTACTGTCGTGTTGCGCGATCACACTAATGTAGAGAAATCTTTCTAAACGTGCAAGGACCACAGATTTCCGTAAATAGTACCATCTAAATTATCATACGTAATTTAAACCTACCAACACAACTAGATAAATAATTTTCTTTGAGTCTTTGATTTTCAAGTCAAATCAATCTGTCCCTGTCCAATGCTGAACGAAGGTTTCCTCCAAGGAACGCCAACTGTCCCGGTCTTGGGCAATTCGCATCTACCCGTTGCCAGCCAGCGTCTTAAAGTCGTCCGTCTATCATGCCGCTGGGCGCCTTACACTTCGTTTGCCTAATCACGATCTCTACTGTAGCACACTTCGACTCCAGCAATCAATCTACGAAATTATTTTTATACCATCCCCTTTATATACTTATTATTAAAAAAGGGTAAAAATATCATTCCATCACCAATATCAATAGCTTACCTTGATTACATTCCCTGTCCCTTATAACTTTGCCATACATGCATGCGCTAATGAATGCAGGCTCACGCCTCAACATAACTGCCCTGTTTTAGAGCCAACCGCCTGTCAAATAGGAGACATTAGGGGCCTGTTAACTGATGGACATAAAGATATATCTATTTATAGCTTCGAACGGGCAAGCAGATATTATAAGAATTTTGTAATCTAAATAAATTATCTTAATTACAGTACAAAAACAGCTTAGACATTAAAATATCAATGCTCTATATTTTTTAAACAACCACTCAGAGCTCTATCTGATAAAGAAATTACCGAAGTATTGAAATATAATAATCGACGTAAACCTGTAGTGCTTAGTAGTAATGATTACAGGGAAGTATAGAAAGGCAAAGAACTTCATGGTAGTTTTAGTTGGGCCCTAAATGGGTCCGATATAGACTTAAACGAATAAAACATCCAAACTCCAAAACAAATACTTGCATACAAATATTAAGTCCGATCCAGGAATCGAACCCGAGACCTCACGCACAGCAATTACATACGCTGCTACTACGCCACCGAGGCGGACTTTATTTATTAATGGAAGAGGATATCCACCATAAGAGAGTTAAGTTACATTGTACTTAGGTTTACAGAATAAATTAAATAAGACTTCACGAAAACGAGTAGTTAGTGTGAGATGCATCATGCACGAGACTCTCATGGTATCATGTCTTATAAAAGCGGTTGGTTGTTTTAATTTATGGTTTTTGTACTATTCTATTCTTCTATTGACTTTCGGATAAGTATAATCATAATAACTTTTTTGTCGTGGCAATATCATAGCATTATAAAATAATCATTCACATATTGATATAATCTAACCAAATTAATAATAATTCTGCGTTTAATGATGTGAACAATTAAGAACACAATTACTTTGTTCTTAAATTAAACAATATTTTGTAAATAAAATATAAAACATATCGTCATAAGCACCATACGACTTTGTTTTTATTTTATTAAAGTCTTTTTATCATTAAAACTTTACATAAATGATAGGAACAAGCGTAAATTAACATACATTATCATCAAAGTAGAACTTTGGAAATGTCTACGTTTGAAAATCTACTCTGTTTCCTGATAATTTGCACATACCCTATAAATCTGATTGAAGCACCTGTAAAGGATGCGCAGACGCTTCAACCAGCCTTATCGTGACTTGATCATTACTGTCAATTAAATAAATTAGAACTTACCCCTGCTAAATGCTCAGTCGTCACGTTTATTTTGAAACGTTCTCCAATATTAGCACCATGCAAACTTAACTAGATGTAATGAAGTACAAGACCTCGACGTATACTATGATTAAAATTTGATGTGTATATTGAACAAATTGTTGCTTCACATGCTTTGGAATTTGTGATGAGAATTTCTAAATGTTTTATGAAAGCTGAAACGTTTAAAATTTTCTACAGAACTTATGGTAGTTCAATACTTACACGATTACACTTATTGTAGACTGACGGTTGTAAAGAGTTGATGCTATTGAATGTATTTAAGTGTTTGGAAGGGTGAGTACATGATGATTCAGCCGTAGTGAATATCCGAGAGCCTGACCTTACTCAAACAGACCAAAACCTCGAAAACGTCCTAGCAACTGTAACCACATCACATACAAGTCAGAAAAATCCGACGAAGTGCTTATCATGACACACAGAGAAGTTTACTGTCATTCCCACGCGGGTCACTGAACAACGCGAGAAGATACCAAATATTCGGTATACTGATGGCATAACGCTAAAACTACGGGCAATCGTGGAAGATTGTCTTAGCTACTGGTCACCCCCGATCGACTCATCACCGCTCACGTCACCAAATCGCGCCCCATTCCACAACTGATAATCTGTTCAAGATTATTGATCAGTACTTCTGATAGGTGCCACCTACAAAATATCTCTCAAGTGTTGAACTCTTGTTGTTATAAATACATCGATTAATGTTATGGTAATATTTTAGATTCATTACTATTTATCGTACATATAGGTGTAGTGTCGTGTTGCTTTTTGTTGCAGAGTCTCTGTTAATTATTATGTTACAATCCATGAAAACCTGTCACTGGTTTGATATTGCACATCAAACCGATCATTTTTGTGGATGTTGGTTGTCCTAACTGAAGTAAATAAATAAATTTAATGATTGGATGAGTTTTAGCACTCTACACAATAAAATTTATTATTCTGGAGAACACATGAACATATCACTCGATTATTCATAATCTGATCTCTGTCATTAAAATATAGGCACTTAATAAGGTTTTTCAGGTTAAAACAATAATTTAAGACTATCAAAGCTCCCAAAAGAAACAATTGTAAAATTCACATTTCTCAAGATACGAAAACTACATATAAAAACAGGTTTGATACCTTTAACTTCTTTTGAAATTGATTTTCATGAGAATTTAGGTTTAGTTGTTTAAATAAGCTTATATTAATCTACAAGATCTTTTTGGAATTTTTTGATTAACTTAAGATCACTTGTCTCGCTTCTACGGTAGGTCTTTACCAACTTAGAGATCTAAAACTGAAAAAAATTGCACTTGCTATTAAGGTAGAAATATATATTTACTATGGTTTTCATCAATTAATTCAGTCGTCTTAATAAGACTTACCATATTTCGCCTCAGTTCAATATTTGCCATGATTATACTGAATTAAATGATAAACAATAGTTGTTAATGGCAATAGATGGTAGTATTTATTAACTTCAGTAAGCGGAACTCTGCAAGCAAACTACTGTTAGTGATGAATTGTCTAGACGAGGATGGGTAGCTAGAAAGTCCATTAGTGAGATAGCCTCAACGTCCGGTTACCATTAGTTTTTACACTACCTAGAACCTTCTTTATATGAGCTATTCGAGTATATGCATCAAGTACCACATTACATGTTTTGTGTAAAATCTGGACTATGCATTGCCCTTACGTTTACCAGGTAATGTAACTATTTTTTTTAAAATCAATTACGTACATTATGTAATGTGTATAAGCAATCAGCATGATTTACGTAGCCGAGAGAATTGCTCTGAAAATTAAACAGGCGCTTGGACGATTTTACTATTAAATCGGGAATAACATTCTCTAACCACTTTCAAATTAAGCGTAAGACATATCTATTAGTAATAACAATTTCAATTACAGAATAAAACGTAATATGTAACATATTGGAAGTTAATAGAGTAAACTAGATTATATAACTTTAAACTAATTTCTTGAAATGAATTGTAAAAATAATTAACTAGTGAGCATTAGCTCAAAGCTACAAGCTATTAAGTTTTTCTATAAAAATGTTTATTGCATAAAAGGGGTATATAAATCGGTAATTACCACATTTCTCTCTCTTTGCTGTGATTTCATCCTGAGTAGTTTGCTCTCTTAATCACCTGTTACTACACCCATGGGACGAATAGGGTTCGTGACACTGCCAATATTTAATCCTCACCACACAGTGACCTTACCTTATTATATTATGTATAAGGTTATAACATAGAAACGTCACACTTATGTTGTTCTTGCAGATGACTTACAATCACTAAATACAGAAAGAAGTATGATCTTTACATAGACCGCGTCTTGACAAACGTAGCGTGGGACATCTTTTGACCAGATGGTGAGACGATTCGCGTGAGATGGTTGGCGGGATGACTTGTGTAAAAGCGTCTGTCGCAACTGGATGCAAAAAGCAGAAGACCGTACTCCGTGAAGTGCTTTGGGATAAGCCTGTATCCAGCAGTGGACTGTGGATTTGATGGTGATGATGAACTCTACATATAATAGATCTTTGAAAGTTTAGCGTGGGGCAAAATGAAAGTACGTAGAGGTATTCGCACTTAATTGCACATGTTATCTGAAGGGGTTAAGCAGCTAATACAATACATTGAAAAGACTAATAAGCCTTCTGGTATTTCATTCTCCCCGCCTCTGCAGCGAACATCACTTTCTCAGTGAAGAATGAAGCCTAATATTGAAAACTTAGGTTCAATTTATCAAACGACAAGACTCCAAAATTCTTTCAAGTGATTCCATTATATTATATTTCAAAGAAATCAAGGGGACACCTTCCTAAAAATAATTTCTAATGCCCGAAAAATTATCTTTGAATTTTTTACACATTTTTGCTTATCATCAAAATCAGGAGAAAAATATTAAGGTGCTTGTATAAATAAATAGCAGTTTCATTATGGTCGGAAAAACTCCCTTATTCGTTCCTCGTTCGTGAACCGTCGCCGTCGTTACGGGGGAGGTGAAAATGAGTATATATTTTTATCACCGTCCATTGAAATGTTTAATGTGATATTTAAGGTTGGAAATACTTTGCACGTAGATTGACTAGCTTATATTTTGTGAAAATGTAATAAAATTGAGATGTGTTGCAGATAAAGTCAAATTCAGTATAACGTGCATATATATATATAATGTGTATGTGATCCTGCATTACAACATATTACAGCTAATCCTACATCGCCCGACAATATTACGTTGGCTGATACCCATACATTATACATACGAGTATATATAACACTAGCTCGCGTGGAATTTGGTTTGCCACATTAAGTTTCGTAACAGATCATTTTAAATAAACATTATTTTTTAATAAAAAGTGTCCTATCTTACTTCTAATACCTCCAAGAACATGTGTATAAAATTACATGATGATCAGTTGAATATTTTTTGCGTGAAACCGCAACAAACAAACTTACAGATATACATTCACATTTATAATATTAGTAGGGATTAGTGACTAAATTATTACATAATAGAATATTCACGATTAGTCATCGTGAACATACTATTAATAGTTTTAAAATTACCAACTTAATAAATAATGTCCACTTATTGAGCAGCGTAATAAAATTTTCAGTTGTATTCAATTCTTTTAATGATAATACTCCCTATTTGTGAAATAAATATATTATTATGGGGGTTGTATGAGCAAAAATCATGCACAAAAAGTATTTGTAAATTTTAAGTCTTAGCTAAAACTAGTAAGTGTTTATTTTACAGCTTAATCAGAGTGTTGAATAAGTGGTGTGATGAGAGCATAGAGCATTTAGGTTAATTCTCCAAGGGTCTAAATGTTGACTATAAGAGATTACAGACGCTAATTAAACCTCACATT
Organism: Hypercompe scribonia; assembly: GCA_949316085.1. Taxonomy (NCBI): domain Eukaryota; kingdom Metazoa; phylum Arthropoda; class Insecta; order Lepidoptera; family Erebidae; genus Hypercompe; species Hypercompe scribonia. The sequence goes on along the minus strand of OX438977.1, from coordinate 11,513,905 downwards.
GTATCAATTCTTTTTTGTTGTATTTTATTATTATACTACCTACCACTCGTACATAATATCTTTCTTAACCACGTTGTGAAGCTTTATTGCACACTGTGACTCTAAGTTTTTTTAGTCTACGTACCTCTTTATCTATTTATGAATTTAAGTTAGTTTCATGTGATCCTTCACTTTATCCTATCAGTTTCTCTGCATTTTGTATGATATATCTGTTATATATAATTTGCCCATATGAATCGTTGGTCATCATCGTAATAAGCATGGTCATTCAGCGTAGTTTAAGAATATTTCTTCATGTTGAAAGGCATTGCTATCATTTCTCTGCGCTTTGTACTTTCTTAATTTTAACTTTAAAGGCGGCACAGGTTAAAACTCTTGTCGCTGTTTAATTGTTCATACTAAAAAAAGTTAACAAAAACCTAAAAAAAGTGTATACTTATACCTTAAATCCTACTCAGTCTGTCAATTAGACACACAAATAAAACGAGCATCAAGAAAAGGAAATTATTTTGCTACTTTCCTTTTTTAGAGGGTCGGTCTATCTTAATCTTCGGGCGAGGCATGAGAGGAAGCGGAAGCGATCTAAGCAGTTTGAGACAAAAAAAAAACAGGAGAATTTAAAATTGCTCGTTTTATTTTGCCATGTTTATAATCATCTTGTAAGGCTATACAAGTATATGAATATAAACATATGTACCATTCGCTCAGATTTAAAAAAAAAGCTTTAAATTTCAAGATATAAATATATTTTTTTGATAAATTGATAATTACAGTGTAAACATTAAGGTACTAAGGTTACTATTTGAAACACAAGTTTTGAGGCTTGCCTGTTTTTTTGTTTATTGATAGTTCTTTCTAATCAGTCTTATGTTATTTTATGTTACATTCAGGACTTAGTTTTCATTTTGCAGAGTGAGATAGTATTAACATCACGTAATTAAAAGCTTACAATTATTGTAACAACTGTTAAAATTGTAACAATATATTTTAGACGTCGCCCACACGTGCATTTGAAGAAAAGGCCTAGTCGATAAAAAAGGGTCGACCTTAACAAACAGATTTCTTAAGTGATATTTGTGCAACTATAAACAAAAGACTTATTGCATTCTTAACATAAATTGTTTAAAAAGGATTCTTAACAGAATTCTTTTGAGATCAATTCCCGACACATCTGTTAAACATTGCATAACCGATTGAGATATAGGGACGAGACCCAGGAGGTCTAGACGATGGGAGGACGATTGTGAAGGTTGGACGTGTTCGATCACGTGAATTATCATTACTTTGTGTAAGTTTATTTGTTTTTTATATTCTGAGAGTCTACCAAAACGATTCTACTCTGTTTAATGGAAAGCATAAATATAATCCAACAGTTGTGGTCAACATACCGATTTCGAATGCAAACAATGTACTATGCTGAATGACGCTATGGTGGCCGAGTTAGATGCTTTTACACACCCCGTTTGGGACATATGAAGCATGATAATAATCGTGGCAGGATAAGACTCACACACTTATCACGGTAACTGTCATCCCTGCATCAATAGACCTCCAATTTCGCACTCAACAGCGAAAGACAACAGCACGAATGCTGTCACTATGTAACTTTGAAGGTAACTCGACTAGTCTTTGTTTCTATTGCATTCGTAGGATAATGATTTATATATATTTATAATCCGACCTGAGTATTTTAATAATTGTTGAGTAATTAGAAGTAATCTCTTTTTTATTACTCTTAGTTTGTCGGTACCTCTGACAGAGTTCATGAGTAACAACTTCTTATAAGTCGCTGTGGTGTGGAGAACTGATTAATGACCGAGCGGTGCTATCTGATTGATCACCGGTAATGGACCTGCAAGCACAATTACATCTTGGTGATCATTCTGGTGTATTAATACTGTGGTTAAAGTTTGTGTGAATGTAGGCAGTGTGCTTGAATATTAGGAATTGTATACTATTTTATATTGTATTTTAATGTACGGCCGTTTGTAGGCGGGTCAACGCTTATTACCGTTGAGATCACGGTCAACCAGTGGGTTAAAATTCCACGTCGGAGTGGAGATGCGAAAGTGCAGTCCTCGGTGGTATACATCTTAATACACCCACGATAAACTGTTATAAGTGTTGACCTAACGTGCCAGACTCCCTAGAGTGAAAGTTTGTTAATTCACTTAAATATTAAATACACAACGGATTTAAGAATGATCAGCAAAATCTACAGAAATGTATTTAATTGTTTCATAATTTCTCACTCTGATTTCCTCTTATCCCGGTTTAATCATTAAATGCCAGTGGGAGAATATCCAGTCAGATGTCGATTTCTACAGTCTAATGCAGATTCTGGGGAAGTGTTAGACTACCCTTCACATTGGCTGGCGCTAATCTTTAGGAAAATACCTTGGAAAACAGCCGAACAATTACTATGCTCGGACTAGGTTCAGTGATACAAGAGCTTATCTTTTTTCCTTCAAAGTTATAATTTTGCGGCGTCCTCTACTGACATTTAATATATTTTTATAAATGTTATTATCAATATTTGATTATTATTCTAAAAATAATCACTGTCTTTGAGACCCCATGTCATTCAACCTTCATGCATTTAAGTTAATCCCTACAAATAACGAACTCAAACGGACAACGCACTGTGAATCCCTTTAGTATCCCCGAAAATGTCCGAGGATTAACAAAAGAAAAGGACAATAAATATTGTTAATCCCCAGCTTAATGCTGAATACATTTATATTGTAATCTTTGCAATTTATGTATCTAATAGTACCTATTTATTTATGGAATAGAAAATCAACTCAATAATGTTCAAAATATGGCCACATGTAAACTACGTGTAAATGTAAATGTTTTTACATGGTTATATGGCAATAGTAGTATATATGTACATGGTAATAGCAATATAGCAGGTACCTATGAATGTATAATTTAGCTAAAGTGTTTCTAATGATAAGTATGTATTATTAAGTATATTCCTTTGAAATATCTGCATACAACTAAGGTATAACTAAACAGACCCGGGACTCCAACAACGTGCAATTTATTTTATTTTGCATCACTAAAAAATGTAATGATGGAAACATAATAGTTACCTACGTGCCGTGGTCTTATTGTCGTGCCAGTGAATGTGCAAAAGAATGTGTTTCGTAATGTGATTGGCCGTTATTTTTGAATAGTATTTACTTATTAAATGTTTGCAGTGCTTAAATGTACATAACATTTTGTTCACGACTTTCAATTTCTTTCAATAATGGATAATAATGGATAATTTCTGTAAATAATAATACTACTTGAAGGTAAAAAAGAAAACACGTTTCTGATAAAGTGTTATCTCTCATTCTGTGTTAAAAAAATGCGTTAATTAGAGTAATTGCACTATAAACCGTTTTCCTGCCCCGGGGCCAAATGGTCGCACTAATTATTGAAAGGAAAATAATAAATTAATTCCAGATAGTTGTAACAATATTCAGTAACTTCGTGAATCATTTTACAACAGCCTTTTGTTGTACGCTAGATGTTATGTAATTGGGACTAACATTGAATGAATAAAACACAATGAAGGTTTATGAAGAGTCAGCTAAAAAAAATTCAGCCAACTGCGAGTCGGACTTGCGTGCCAAGGATTCCGTACAAACGTTGAGTTGAGTAAATAGTACGTTGACTACAGTAATTGAGTTTTGCAGATTTTCTATACAAATCAGCCCTCAAAACGTATAATTAGAATATTAGTGTATTTACCTAACCTATCTAAGTATTTGATATTAATTTCAACTTGATATCTCCACGGGTCCATGACAAAAAGGGTCTTGACAGACAGACATACGAACAATAAAGTGATACTATGCGCATTCCATTTTTGTGCGGAGCACGAAATCTTACGAACGATAGAAATAAATGGTAAGATTTCGAAGGAGCCTTAGAGTTTTGATGTTACAAACAATATCGACTAGATACTGATTAGTCATTATTCAAAAACTACAAGTATTTAGGTATGACTTTAAGGACTACAACAGCCTTTTCATATACATATGTCTTAAATGTAGTTAAATTATCATTTGTATTTCATCTGGGATAACATTATGAAATGGCACACATTCGACTAACTCAAACTAACTTTTTTAAAAAACTTGGGTTGTGGCAGGTACAGCAAAGTGCACCCCAGTAGGGGTCACGCGGCGCGGCGTTCTTCTCGCTTTCCGCGGTGGGCTTTTTCGAAGCTGAATAGGGACCTACTAGAGGAGGCAGCCATAATTCATTCTTGGCTGTCTCCGCAGGCCCCGACCGAGGAGGTCGACATGGGGGCTGGTCGCTTTCGTGATGCGATTACGCAGATCTGCGATGCGGCCATGCCCCGCATCCGAGGTCGTCGACCTCCGCGGAAGGAGGTTTACTGGTGGTCCCAAGACTTGGCGGACCTCCGTGCGGCCTGCACTCGTGCCCGGAGGTCCTACACTCGCAGTCGACGACGTCACCGCGAAGATAGCGGGGAGGATCAGCTTCATGAGGAGTACCGAGAGGCGCGGAAAACTCTGAAGCTGGCCATTAGCCGCGCCAAAGATGTGAAACGAAAGGAGATGCTGGAGGGTCTCGATCGTGACCCCTGGGGTCGCCCTTATCGTGCGGCGCGACAAAAGCTCCGCACGTCGGGCCCCCCCCTTACAGAGACACTCCAGCCCAGCTTCCTGCAGGAAGTGGTCGAGGGCCTTTTCCCGCAGCGGGCGGAACACACATTCCCGTCGATGGCCTTCATGGTCGAAGACGACGAGGGGAACGAGGGGAACGTTCCGCTCATCAGGGAATCAGAGGTAGGGGCGGTTGTTCTACGGATCCGCTCTAAGAACACCGCCCCCGGGCCGGACGGTATATCTGCCCGTGTGCTGGCCCGAGCCCTCGAACACATGTCGGACCGCCTCAGGGAGGTCCTGGACGCTAGCTTGGCGTCCGGATGCTTCCCTGAGTGCTGGAAAAGCGGGAAGCTGGTCCTATTGAGGAAGCCGGGACGACCAGCCGAATCGGTAGCGGCCTATAGGCCCATCGTGTTGCTGGACGAGGCGGGTAAACTGTTTGAGAGGATACTCTCTGCCCGCATCGTCCGGCACCTCTGCGAAGTGGGCCCCAATCTGTCGGACGCACAATTTGGATTTCGGGCGGGGCGTTCGACAGTCGATGCCGTGCTGCGCCTGAGGGCCGTCACCGAAGAGGCGGTGAGCTGTGGCGGCGTGCTGTTGGCGGTGTCATTAGACATCGCCAACGCATTTAATAGTCTGCCATTTAGCTGCATCAGGGAAGCACTCCACTACCATGGGGTGCCGGAGTACCTGAGGCGGATTGTGGCAGACTACTTAGAGGAGCGTACCGTCATGTACGAGGACCGAGACGGTGTTCTGAGGCGGCGGCCCATGTCGTGCGGTGTTCCACAGGGGTCTGTCCTCGGACCACTCCTGTGGAATATGGGATACGACTGGGCCCTTCGAGGCCGTCTTCCCCCCGGGTTGGGCGTAATTTGTTACGCAGATGACACATTGGTTACAGCCCGGGGGATGAACTTCCAAGAGGCGGCACGCCTGGTCACCACGGGTGTCTCTCTAGTGGTCGCGCGTATTGAGGCGCTGGGTTTGCGGGTGGCCCTGGACAAGACGGAGGCCCTTTTGATCCATGGGCCCCGTCGTGGTCCACCCTCCGGTGCCTCCATCGTAGTCAATTCAGTCCTCGTACCGATTCGAGCCCAGATGAAATATCTGGGCCTGATCCTCGACGGCAGGTGGCTCTTCGACGAGCACTTCCGGCAACTTTCTCCAAAGCTGGTCGGCGCTGCTTCTGCCCTGGGGCGAATTTTGCCCAATTTGGGTGGAGCCAGCATCGCGACGAGACGGCTATACACGGGTGTTGTCCGGTCAATGGCACTGTATGGTGCACCGGTGTGGGCGGCGGCTCTGACCGCCCAGAATAGGGCTCGTCTCTGGCGCCCTCAGAGGATATTGGCGGTTAGAGCCATACGCGGTTACCGCACCATATCAACGGAGGCGGCGTGCGCCTTGGCTGGAACTCCCCCGTGGGATTTGGAGGCGGAAGTGCTCGCCGAAGTTTATCGGCGAACGGCTAATTTCCGGGCGGGTAGCGGCATACGTCCCCCGCCCGAAGAGATACGCGAGTGGCGAGAGGCCGCTCGTCGAGCCACGATGGCTCGTTGGTCGTCCCGGCTGGAGACTCCACGTGCTGGCTTTGCCACCGTGGAGGCTCTCCGACCAGTCATCGCCGAGTGGGCAGGGCGGCGGCACGGGACCCTTTCCTTCCGACTGACGCAGATCCTTTCCGGGCACGGTTGCTTCGGGAAGTATCTGCACTCGGTCGCCAGGAGGGAATTGAGTCCCGCCTGTCACCACTGCGACTGCAGTGAGGACTCGGCTCAGCACACGCTAGCGGTTTGTTCCGCATGGGCGGCGCAGCGTGGGGTCCTCACTGGAGTTATTGGAGGAGATCTCTCGCTACCGGCCATCATACGCTCCATGGCCGGTAGCGACAATTGTTTTACCGCGGTCGCAACCTTCTGCGAAGACGTAATTTCGCGGAAGGAGGCGGCGGAGAAAGCCCGGGAGGACGATATCCGCTCGGACCCAATTCGCCGCCGGCGAGCCGGGGGGCGGAGGCGTGCATACCAGCGCCTCATGCCGCCTTGAGTGTGGCCGCGGGTGGACGGGACGGGTTTTCCCCTCCATCCGCTATAGTGGCCAGCCGCGAGGAGGCGACGTCCGCGTGTGCCGTACGTCGCCTAAATGGAGAGGTTATCCGTAGAAGGTGCCCGCTTTAGCGGGCAGGCGCTAGGAGGGATCTGGATGACGTAATAGCAGCTGTTCCCGGATCCCTCCTATGTCAGGCGCAGAGTGGCACACCGTGTGGTTTTAGTCGGTCCGATTCCGATACACCACCCCGCCGTAAACCCCAGTGGGGTGACGGCTCGAGGGAGTTTCCACACGATAAAAAAAAAAAAAATAAAAAAAAAAAAAAAAAGGTACAGCAAAGTGTACCTAGTACCATAAAAAGTTTCTGTTGTGTGTCTAAGTTGTAAAATGCATGCCACTTTTGCATTTATACTTATATAATTTTATGATATTTAAATAAAATTTCTTTAACTAGATATTGTGTTATAATAAAACTTTCTTTCAATGTATTCAATGCCTGTGTTTCTATTATTAGGAAAATCTCTAGAATTTTTTTTAGCTTGTTTCACCAAAGAAGTATAACTTCTTGTGTGCGTACATAAGTATGCACTCACGTTTTTTTTTAACTAATTGTCTTAAATTGCTGCCCGAGTGAACCGTTATTGATCAGATAGTGCCGCTTTAGCGATGTGAAGAAACTGGATACCGATGGTATTCTCTATAAGTAAAACACCATTGGAGATTGCATGATGAAAGTATTTTCCTAAAATAGACTACTCAGACATTTTAACACCATTCAAATAATTATCTTTTTCAACTATGTAGGTACGCTGAGCAGTTCTTTCGATAACTTATCAATATTTATCAGTATAGTTGTACAACTTCATTACCTACATATTGAACTACTTCTTTTCTTGTATTGATATCCATTAGGTACATCACATAAGTAGCTTTAAATCTTTTAATCAAAATAAATTGAAATTTATAACTTACTACGTATCTAAGTTACCTGAAAGTTCTAAAATAGATTTTGTTTTGACTTTACTTTTTATTTCCACGTGAAGACTTTTTTATATACGAACTATTTCAGGCACGCAGAACATCCATAAATCTGCAAGATTAGGATTGGCCCGCTGCTGGAGGAAAATAAACGCGATTAAAAATAGAACGTGGAGTTTTAAAATCAAATAAACGTCAATCCACAAAACGTAGGTATTGACCGGGACATATCACGTTCTTGTAATAATAAATAAACAATGACATTTAATCAGTGAATTATCTAAATTCTAGTTCATTAGCTTCAAAACGTAACAATTGTTGTGATACATTGAAGTAGTTAATATCTTTATTATTGAAATATATCTATAGTTTTTATATATCTACTTGTGCAATGGACAGCAGTGAAATATTGATAGCGCTTAATTTAATTTATGTGCAAACAAGAAATTTTCTAATTCGTTCCTGGGATCTTCAAGAAGGCTTGCTGTACAATCTTCGTAAACCATTTCGTAAGTTATTAGTTACTTAAGTATACGTAGTGATTTAAAACTTTAGATATACAACAATATAGGAAACCATTGACTTATTTGAAATATTAATTATAAAAGATATTTAGGAACTAGTTCAATGTAATAGTAACTCCGTTTTACAGAATCTTGCAAGGCTCTATGATGGTTGACTTGGAGTTACCTGTTACCGAAATAGTTTTACCTTTAGATGAACCGGCAATTTATGGTAATTTTTATTGCTCTTACTAATGTGTAGTTTATTTTTATGGGGTTATGATACTAAATCCAAAAGTTAAAAATATAATCCCACTTTTGAAATTGCCAGTGACACGACACTTTTTAAACTTCGAATGTTGCGATTATCTTGGTACACTGTCGACTGTCATTTACGATGACATAAGTAAAAAATGGCGGCGCTTGGAATGTGTGAAACACCCGGCTGCAAATCTATTGCTCAGTTACAATGTCCTACGTGTATAAAACTCGGTATACAGGGCTCGTTTTTCTGTAACCAGGACTGTTTTAAAAAATCTTGGAAGTCTCACAAAATTATTCATTCTTTGGCGAGTAAGTGTGTTTTAGGTTATGTTGCGGTGTTAGGTTTCAAGACGGTTTTATAAATACGATATGAATTTTGTTTTAGAGGGTGAAACTACAGATGGGTCCAATGTGGAATACAACCCTTGGCCGTCTTATAATTTCACTGGGAAGTTAAGGCCTTATCCGGCCGGGCCTAAGCGCACGGTACCGCCTCATATTGGCCGCCCTGATTATGCTGATCATCCGACTGGATTTCCTGCATCGGAGAATGCTGCTAAGGGTTCTGGACAGATTAAAGTGCTAGATGATGAAGAAATTGAAGGAATGCGCGTGGCTTGTCGGCTAGGTAGAGAAGTCCTGGATGAGGCTGCCAAGTAAGTAAACAAATTATGTAAAAATATTTTGTAGCATTAATATTACTAGCATTAAATTATTATACATTTCAAACCAACCAGATAATTATTCTAGCCTAGTAGGGACTAATAAAATTCAAATATAAATGTCTTTTATATTTCTCATTATGATGATTCTCAGACTAAAATGTAAATGATATATCTACCTAAAAAAGATAAAAGATACATAAACTCTTAAAAAAAATCAAATTGATTAAATACAACATTGTCCAAACAGGCAATTAAATTTGTTTAAATTTGTTCTAAGAAATATTCTTAAATGTTACTAAACAAGACAATGTTGTAATAATATTTTGCATACAGTCTTCTTATATAACCACACTTATGTGCACTAATATCTTGTGGTTGTTGTAATGTAGTGGATTTTTTTTTGGCAGTTGGATTTGGACATCAAAGGTTAATGTTAGGATTGCATTTTCAGAGTCTGTGATGTTGGAGTAACTACTGATGAAATTGACCGTATTGTGCATGAAGCTTGCATTGAACGGGAATGTTATCCAAGTCCGCTGAACTATCACAATTTCCCTAACAGTTGCTGTACTTCAGTCAATGAGGTTATCTGTCATGGAATACCTGATTTACGCCCACTACAGGTACATATCCAAATCCATTATTTACTACAGTGGTTATTATGAATTATTTAAAAATATTATTAGCTATGCCTTACAATGCTACCTGTAGTTGTTGTACCTTGCTCTTCTCACAGGATCACTACATTTTAGGTTTAAAGTAGCAAAAGTGCTATTCTAGATGGTAATTATCCAATGTCTGTGCCAACTATCTGTTTTTTTTGTGAAAAGTAACAAATATCCATACTAAATCGGTTGTCACAGTAAATAGCAGCATATGCAATTATTCCAATGTATAAATTATAGTGCTGTAAAATTTCATCTAAATCTGTATAGTAGTTTTTGCATGAAAGAATAACAAACATCAATATATCCTTTATTACACACTTATAACATTTTATGTTAAAAAGATAACAAAGATTTTGTACTATATGCAATCTGGCAAAAAACCCAATAGCATTATCTCTATCTAGGAATTAAAAAAATTAGAGTAGTTTAAATATGCTTTATAATGGATTTTCTCATGGGAATGAGATGCTTTAACATGGTAAAAAGTAGCCTATAACATTCACCAGCCTCAACCATATCTAGACACAAAAACATACCATCAGAAACTTTGTTGTGATGCGAAAGAAAGGCAAACAACAAACACATCTTTATAATATTAGTAAGAGTTAGTGAGGATGGCACTAAGTCTACCATTGTACATTTTGTGCATTATTAAATATATAAACATTGTTAGATTTTTATCTTCCTACCATTTTATTTGTGAAGAAACTGATTTTATTAGATATTAAATTAGCCTACAGTTGTTTTATTATTTTCAGATCAAATATTGGTATGAACTGTAAATATTAATTTTGAAGTTTGGGTGTTTTCTTTATATTCTTTATATTTACAAAAAAAAATATAAAAGCTTGTCAGTCAATTTAGGTATAGTATAGTACAAACTCTGCTTAGTTTGAAGTTGATGGAGTTGTGTTGCAGATGTCTAAAAGATTTTTTAATAGTTTATTTATTATTATATTAAAATTATAATTATATTCGACTGACTCAGGTTCGTTGTTATGATGTACACAACAAAATGATTGTTAAAAGGAAGTATTAATAATTGTATTATAGATTTATACATTTAAATAATTATATTTTTAAATGAATTACATAAAACATGTTAAGCTTGCTAATTGTAGACCAATTGAGACTTGGAAATTCCATAAGACATAACTTGGCTTGACTTGTTTTAGTACCGTTGCAATCCCTAACTTTGCTTGGTTCTTCACACATTTTTCTGATAAACTTTGAAAGTGTGAAAAAAGGTAAAAAACTCTTCTGGTTATCATATATATCTCTTAACACTAAATAATTGATAGTGAATGTTAATGAAACTGTTGCAAGAGAGTATTGTTCAAAAATCTTAAAATTAAACACATGCCAAATTGCGCTCCAAGCTAGCAGTGTTAGAGTCGATTTGTAAAAACCATAAGTTAGGCAACAGTTTGATGTTGTTTCCATACATAATTTGAATTTGGGAAATGACACCACCCAAAAAAGGAAATGTTTAAAAAATCAAAATGTATTTGTTAGCAATTATTTCCTGTTCTCATAAAGCTAATTTTTCGTTCATGTTCTGTGGATAGTTATAATCAAATTAAAACGTGATTTATAACTATCCAGTTCAAAAAATGTAAAACAACCTACAGTTTTTTCCTTTCTTCATACAGTTTTTTCCTTTCTTCATAGTTTTTTTCCTTTCTTCATACAGTTTTTTTCTTTCTTCATACAGTTTTTGCCTTTCTTCATAGTGTTTTTTCCTTTCTTCATATAGTTTATTCCTTTCTTTACACAGTTTATTATATACCTTCTACATTTTGCAATGTAATTTTCCCTGGATAATTAGAAGAGTCCCATTTTACGAAATGTGACCTCGTCAAGGGTAATTAACATCGACGAAACAAGCATTTTTGTACTCCGGGATTGTCAGTCAAATTAGATACATCATAATTTAGAATATTTTCTTTAGGTATGCCATTTTATGTATTTTGCATTGCACACTGAGCCATCTCCCTTTCGTGACGTTTTAAAAATGGATACACCCACTGTTTTCTGGAAGTTAATTATCAAAAAGTGCTGCTTTCCCGTCAGCTTGTAAATACGTCTGCACAATAATGATTAAATCTAATAAAATCGAGAGGACTGCCTAAATCACCAGCGTCAATAAACACCCTTATTATTACTACTAGTGGTCACCCAGTTGTCGAAATTCGACCATAATAAATTTAAATTGTAAGTGACTTAATATACATTATTAAAATATAATATTCAAACATTATTAAGGTTCTACTGTCGAAAACTAAACTACTATAACCACAGATTTGACCAAGACTGTTATTTGCCAATCTCTTTTTTGAACAAATTATATGAAATTAAAAAGAAGTAAAATAAAGAATACCTACTTAAAAATGTTTATTAAAACAAAACATGCTATAAGAAGATGCAAAACAAAAAAATCATGCATTAAAAATACTATCCATTTAGAGCATTTTTTATCGCATATTGCAATAATTTAATTAATGATTTAAAACTTCTCTGAAAACAATGTTTTTTGTAAATACTCTTTCATCGTTTGCTAAATGTCTTGGGCCGATATATTTGGATATATAAAACCTTTTAAGGTTTGGTGGTTTACCATCGAATGAACGAACTCTACTTACTGCGACATACAATTGCCCATGTGTAAAAACTGGCCGATTTAATAAAACTCCAATTATTTGGAATGTTATTGTTACATGTTTGATTAATACCTTCTTGTAACCTATAATTAAAAGCAGTGTCAACATCATAAAAATATAATTGTGCATAACATGGTGAGCGATTATAAGCGGCAGTCATTGGGCCTGATCTGTGATAAAAAACATCATGTATTTTGAAATGATACACTCCCCTTGTCTCAGCAACTTTGGCTTCTGAGCTAACCATAGATAAACATGAATTATATTTCCTAATATTTTCAAAATAATTTTTTTAATTTACTTTTTATTGAAGGTTCATTTGAAGTAAGTCCATTATACAATGATTTAAAATATTCATTTTGACTTAAGGGTGGTAATAATGCTTTACCTTTGTGACAACATGAAGTGAATGCAGTTCGGTCGCCTAAAGTCACTTCAGATTCAAAATGTTTCGCATTGCAAAACCTGCACTCTAAATCTATTAAATGACATTTAGAGCACATTTAAATGTATCTCTCAAAATCATATTACTATCGAATACTGCTGATGGGGAATTATTCCTTCCTTTTAGAGAAATATTCCTTCTTTGTCTCTCACTCCGAGCCGTTAATGTTCTATGTCGAGCCATAATTAAGAACCAGCAATAGCAAATTATATTTTTTTTGTACCTGAATGTTGTTATTGCAGATTGTTGCTACAGAACTTTCTTTATGCATATAATGATAGTCCGTGTACATTTAAACGTATGTTGCTGCTACACAACTTATATATATTACATAAATTTGTATAAGCGCTCAGTATTTCACGTAGTAATTGTCAAATAAAACTTTTCTGTTTGACATTCAACTATGTCTATAATAAACAAAAGAAACAATTTGACCACAGAGTATGTAAACGTGTACAAATACTTGTGTATGCGTGTGTCAAATGTATTCTGGTTTGTGTAATGTTTTATTTATTTATTTATTGTACTTATTATGCATTATTATTAAAATCTATTAAATGAGGCAAATAAAACTTTTCTTTTTGATATGTCTATGTCAGTACTCTATGTCTATGGACAAAATGAAAGTATGCGTGTACAAATACTTGTGTATGTATGTGTGTGTGAAATGTATGGTAGTGTGTGTAATATTTTACTTATTGATTTAATGTACTTTATAAGCATTATTATTGAAAAATATTAGCGTTCCTCACTTCTCCAACGCATAAACTATAAGTGTGCCAAATTTTATGCTCCTGCGTCCGCGCAATTTTCGTAAAAAGCGGATTAAAGTTTTTGTATCGCAATTAATATATAGATTTTTACCTCAACCGTGAGCTATGTTGGCAAACCTGAACTTTTGATTTATTTGCTGTGCAATTTATCTAAAAGCGTTCGTCGTGCGATGCCAAACGTTTTCTCTACTTGATAAGAAAGCATTTTTTTTCTTTGAAGATTTGCTTTCATTTTCTGCACTAACATCAAGAATTCCTGGACTGTACTTTGATGTATAGTTTCTTTTTTTAATTTCCACATTCTCTGTTTTAGCCATAATACCTGTAACAAACCCTAAGAAATGTAGCTAGTATACCTACTTGTATGTACTATGAACATTTCAATATATTTTACTGTAGGTTCTTGAATTTTAAATACGCAAAAAAAAAAAAAATATATTTTAAAGTAAACTTATTTATACTCAAATATACGCTAATTAACGTAAAAACCAATGCAATAACTAATTATACCATTGGAATTTTAAGAAAATACAACAAAACGAGAGTCACCTTAAGGTGACAATTCTAAGCATAGGCGAAGATGAGATTATTTCTGATATTTTTTATTTCAACTAGTATTAAATTACGTAACTTATCAATAAAGAGATTGATTTTTCTAAAAGCGGATAAATTTAAAAAATGGATGAAAACAAGAGTGAATTTAGCTACGTTGTGAATACAAAAATGTAGCAAAGAATAAAAGTTTTGTATTTGTAACAAATACGTATAGGAAAAGGTAAATGTCACACTTTTAGTAAATTTTTAGCTTCTGAAATAGATGAAGTTATTGTTCACAGGTGAAATAAGAAGTCGAATGGTTTAGTCACTTCTAAACGTGATAATGCATTAATGGTTATTTATGAGAATCTTCAATTGTGCTCCTCAAATACTGCTGATGAGTTCGTGTACTTTTAGCCATTTAATATGATATTGATGGTTACAATAATATTTTTAGTGTTATTAATATTTTTAGGATGGAGACATATGCAATGTGGATGTCACTGTCTACCACCGTGAGTTCCACGGTGATCTGAATGAAACGTTCTTCGTTGGAAATGTCCCAGAGAGTACCCGCAAACTTGTGCAGGTGACTTATGAATGCTTACAGAAGGCAATTGAGATAGTGAAACCTGGGGAGAAATACAGAGAAATAGGGAACGTAATACAGAAACATGCTCAAGCTCACGGGCTCAGTGTCGTGCGGTCATACTGTGGCCACGGAATCCACAGACTGTTTCACACCACTCCGAATGTTCCGCATTATGCTAGTAAGTACCAAATTCTTAGTTCAAGGGTAATTGGGAAGTTAAAATTTTGAAAAATAAAAAATACTTGGTAGCTTTTGGAAATTAAAAGGGTTACTTAACAAGTCATATTTTGATCAATATGGACGAAATACTTCCATATGATGACTAAACCTGACATGCTATTAATTACTAACCAATTTGAAAGTACCAAACGTAAATTGAAACATTTTTAGTCAGAAAACATCATTTTGAAAAAGATAGCAGTAGCTAAAATTTAGTTCTGTTGTACTCTTCGTCAGTACATAAAAATAAATGTTTATTAATAGCCAATTTAATAATATTTCAGAAAACAAAGCAGTAGGGGTGATGAAGCCAGGACACTGCTTCACAATTGAGCCGATGATTAACGAAGGTGGTTGGCGCGACGAACAATGGCCTGATCACTGGACTGCTGTTACGGCTGATGGTTCACGATCTGCACAGGTTAATAAGCCACTTATAATAAATAAAACATTTTGTAAATTAGTAGACAGATATTGAATATAGATGGTACTAGATCTCGAATAAATTAAAAATTCTTAGATGTAGAAAATACTTTTATTATGTTATTCTAACAAATTCAATAGATTTTCCATTTTAACCATTAGAATACCTGTTTTTTTGAATGGCTACTATTTAGAGCCGTATAGGCTTGATCACAGTTAAACCCTTCTAGCTTGTGTTAAGAATTATTTAACACACAGTACTAAATCACACCTAACGCTTTATGATTTCGTTGACGCTTCTTGATTTCATCAACAAGACATTCCATATTAATATAATTTGTTCCTGCTACTCCATATGCATTTTTTTAATCTTTAATGATAACATGTAAAATTTAGAGGCTTTTAATTAGATATGATTATGATAACCTCATTACATCCCATAATAACTAATTACGCCATATAGGAAGTTCCTAAACTGATTTATATTCAAACGTTAAGGTAAAAATTCATAATTTAGACACAGTCATATCTTTTTTTAATTGTTAAAATATCGTTGAATTTGATTACGTCCTCGCTGCACAGTTTGAATAAGATGGACTGGAAAGTACCTTTATTTGAGATATTAATTTTGAAACTGGATAGTAATTTTTCCCTTTCTTTTCTGTATTAAACATTAAACTAACTAGTAAGGGACATCTTCAACGATTCCAAATTGTTCAGTTTCTTCATTAAAAAACCAAACATTTTGAGTGGAACACGTCCAAACTTTAACTTATGTGCGGTAACTACATGGTTTTTACAGACAATGTTATTTGAAAACCATGGGACAAGAGGAGGTTCACACTGCATCGTTTGGGTACCATATTCCCTTTTCTCGTGATAGTGTATCAAAATATTCCTTCCAAATTCCAAAATGATTAGCGTTAAATTGCACTTTAAAATAACAAAGTTTTATATCGATAATTGTACCATTAAGAGCTGCATTTGCGCTAAAGTGTCAACCAGCTTATTTCCGCCATATACATATTAAAACTATTTTACTTTTCTTTTAACAGTTGTATTCCTAAATGTTTTTCGCTATAGATATTTTTTGATGCGAAACTTTGTGCCTGGTTTATATTTTTAATTACTCTGGTGATAATCCACTTCTACAAGGAATTTAACTTTTGTTTTAGTTTAGTTTACCTTACTAGTTTTATTACAGTTCTGTTTGCCTTAGGAAAGGATTATCCTGATGATAATTTAAATGTTTGCAGTTTGAGCAAACTCTGCTGGTCACGGAGACTGGTTGTGACATCCTCACGAAGCGGGGGACCGGTCGGCCTTGGTTCATGGATCAGTTGGAGAAACTTAATGCTAAGTCCTAGTATCTCCCATCTAATGAATGTCCACTGAGATGAACATCTAGGCTCAAACGCTATGCTACAGTTAAGAAAGTAAGATAAAATTCAAATAGATTTACTGTTAGTCTTTGTACGAAGTTAGCTGTACGAGTTACAAAGTAACTGTTACAAAAATGGAATGTAGAGATTATCTAGAAATAAATAAATATGAAAAATGTTCAAGATAGACCCACCTCTATGCTGGTATTGTGAGTATAAAGTTTCTAGTGTGCATTGGTTGTTTCGCAAGGAAAGGTGGTATTCTCTGTTCTGATTCACTGAGATTTAACGATATCTACGGGCCCATAGAACTATGAGCACTGATAGAATGATCAATGTTCATTTATTTACCTGGTACAACACTATGGTGAAGCAGTTGCGTCATATTCTTAACAATCGCTGTTAACATACCAAAGAAGCAATCAAAAACATTGAAATACGAAATTAAACTAGCTACAGATTACTACCGCCTTTACACTTTGTCTTAGTATACGAACCTCGTTTCGACTCAATTGTCAATTCGGCAATAAGTTTTTTATCAACACATCAAGACTTGCAGATATACAGACAAGTGAGTTTAAAATAGAATTACTTTTATGTTTTTATAGTTTTTGAAACTGCCCAAGAAACTAAAGCTATTATTACGTTGTACTGCCAATTCCATATCTTAGTATTAAGAAAAGGTAATTTTTTTTGGGTCATCTCAGTGGATGAAAAAAAAAAAAATAATTCTTTTTGAGCAAGACTCAAGGTTAAAAACCTAGAAATACCATTAAGAGCTGCATTAGAGCTGAGTAGCCAGATTAATTAAAATTGGCATGGATTCAATCTCAGACTGAAGTCTCAAGATTAAAGATAGATAATAATTATGCAGTTTTAAACTTTTAAACATTTTTTGTAAGCTATCTGTACAGACTATTCTCTAGTTTGCATGATTGTGTTTTGTTTATACATATTTAAGTGATATACATGTAGGTTCATTTTGTTATAAACAATTTACTATAAATACATCATGGATTGATTTTAAAAGTTATGTTATTTACTACAAAGTTGTATATGAAAAAAACATTCATATTAAGAAAGAAAAAACAAGTTTTATTTCTCTATTTTTATTATTTGACATTTTCTAAGTTGTTACAATGGCATTTATTTATGTTCCATTACATAAATAACTCAACCTGAAAGTAGTGAGTGTTTTTTGTTTGTATTGAAAAAAATGTAAAAACATTAATTAAAGCCTGTCAGGACATACAATTACTGTTAGCGATAGATATGTTTAAAGCAATACCTTGTTTCAATAGCTTAGATAGCTTTCATATAGTAATTTTAGTAATTTTAGTAATTTACAACGGGTCATCACAACAAAACGACTAAAGGCGAGAAGTATAGTGGTCAAAAGGTCCTGCTATCTATTTTGTTTAGTAACCAACATAATACCAGTTGCTTCTGTCGAATTCATTTACCTGAATAATTCAATAACGGCAATTGTAGTTTTAATTTGTTCTTACTTTGTGCAATGTTCCCTTAGTTATTGTTGTAGGTATATCGCGGTTGAGGTTAGATTAAGACAGGTATCTATAGAGCTCACGTCATTTAATTTGTCAAATGAACATGAAATTTTGTAAATTGTAATGGAAGGAAAAATAAAACGATAAAAAAACTACAATTATTTAA
The DNA here is from genome assembly GCA_949316085.1 of Hypercompe scribonia. Taxonomy (NCBI): domain Eukaryota; kingdom Metazoa; phylum Arthropoda; class Insecta; order Lepidoptera; family Erebidae; genus Hypercompe; species Hypercompe scribonia. The sequence continues at coordinate 11,495,436 of OX438977.1, read as the reverse complement.
TTTGAATAACAATTTGGCATTTATAACAATAAATAGCTACTCTTAACTTATTATTACACCTAAAATTAATTTACCCCCATTTTTTAATTATTCATATTTTACTGTGCATGGAAGAATAGTAAAAGAAATTAAAATAGGGGTGAAAAGTATGTCATTTACTTATTGCTTGAACTTAATTCTTTTATAAGTTGCTCGACATACTATTGGTAAATCATCGTGATGGCCAATATTATTAATTACTTCTTGGTTACCATTTTATTTATAAATTTTTTATGGCTAAATAATCTGCTATAGAAAGTAATCTAATTTTCGTTGAGGTTATACGTAGTTTACCTGATTCTTAATTTACGAGATAAGAAACTTAACGACTCTCTATTCTGCTGATTCGTAACTAACCAGACGAACACTAAAAAGCCAAAGAAATTTATTATTTACTTTTCAATATCTAGTTTGAAAGTGATTTATTTCTTGGAGTAAAATTATATAATATTTATTATAAATGTTTAATAATAATAATTTTAATTCAGTTCCATCCAAGGTAGAATTCATATACACAATTAAAAAAAATACATTCACATTCTCACCTACAATTTTGTAATTATTCAATACAATCATTATCAGCAGTACACGCAAATATACACATTTCATGCCTTATATAGCAAGTACGAAATCTGGTTAGTTGAGAATCTGGTAAGTTGCAATTTAATTATGGTAAACAGCTCTCAATCCTACTGGCATTAAGATACTTTCTATACAGACAAGTCTATCATTGAAATCAGATTTTAATGATTTAAGGATATAAATTGGCTCTGCTCTAAATCGATTACGAACAATCCATTGAATATGAGTTTCTCGTTTGACTTTTTTTTTCAGCAGTCATAATGTCGATCAGTCATCTGTTGACGACCTCGTATAGTAAAGATAGACGACAGAGTAAACGCGATAACCGAATTCATTGAGCATCTAAGAGGCTGTCTTTGTTAGGTCGATTAAATAGACCCGCTTAAGATATGGACGAATTAAAAAATCACAACCTTGAAACAAAAATAGCACCTTTTTGCAAAGTACATGTGTAGTGTAACTCAACATTTCCCAATTAAAGTTACTCTGACATGCTCCATTATTTGGAGAGTTGCTGTCGATTACAGGATACATCGGACGCATCAAAGGTGAGCTTAAACATTAAATTTACTGTAAACTAATATGCACCTTGTTTGCACAGCAGGGACATAGTTACAATATCCTATTTCATTTAAAAAAATCTGGTTAGTGACCTGAGGGAAGACATTGGCATCGGTCGGTGGAGAACAATAGACCTTCCTACAATAAGTACCTATCTACTTTTTGTTTGAGATAATATTACGCAATGGAGAGTACATATTTCCTTATCAACTTTTGTTAATAAAGGTTGTACTGTCATACTATCAGTCATCGTAATCCTCAAACAATGGTATATAGTCATCACTTCTTTGTTTTAACTTTAATCCAAATTGGTTCGCGTCGAGTCCTTGGCTCTTTTCCGTCGATTTAACTGTGGTGCTCCCCTTCCAGCTTTCGGCCAAGTCACGCTTGATTATACTATCTTTGTTTGGCTTTAGAGTTGATAGTTTTGCTATTATAGCGTCTTTCTATAAACAAAAACAAATATTTTGGTTATTTGGTAAATAAAAATGTAACTACAAATGTGTTTGAGTGAAGAATACGTGCAGTTGTTATAGGTGATGATAAAATACATTGACAATGAAGAAATCTTGTCTAAGTGGGAGGTGATTAAGAAATTTTAATATAATTAGGCGTTGAACTAATATTACTACATATAGAACAGACACTGTGGTCACAAAGACTTGATTAAAGTACGAAACGAGTACATCACAGGATCTTTCAAGGTCGCATCCATAGTAGATAAGATGGTGAAAAGTCGTCTGCGATGGTATGCATACGCGATTGGCATGTGATGAGACGAGACGAAGGTAACTCCGTAAAAACTGCCCTAGCTATCCCACCGGCCATACGTTGTATTTTAAAAAATACTCCTACATTTATTTTCTGAAAAACTCAAGTAGGTAGAATAGTTAAAAAAACGTCACATCTCCATGCATTAATTTGTAATCTAAAAAAATGACACGATTCACGCTGACCCCGAGGGTGCCCCGTTGTCATCAAGTTGCGTGCTAACTAATATTATTAAATATATAAATAAATAAGTCTTAATGTTTAATAAATCACTGGTGCAAATTTTTAACTTCAGTTAAAAATCGAACTACTAAAGATGATTTTATAAATTATTGGTTTTGGCACTCCTTACTAAAAATTTGCTTTTTATTGACGCTGAAAATTGGCACTGAACATTCGCTATAAAATTTTACTATCGGTTTCTGATTAACAGTCAATTTCAGAATTGTGTATACTGAGAGATCATAGCGTTATTTCGCAAAAAAAAATATATGATTTAGGATTTAGTAGCAGGCCTAAAATAATTGTAGAAAAAATGTGCTAATTTGTAAAAAGGTATAAGATAACGATTATTAAAACTGGTCCCTCAACTGTCACCTTCTCAGGCATAAGTTGCTGTTACACGAGCTGAATTTCACAAAGTATAATGTCCTTAACTTTTAGTAAAAAGATTGTACTAAATACGGAGTAAATACAAAGAGGAGAGGTCCTAAGCGACTGTGCTCGTGGGTCCTGACGTTATTATAGTTCACGCGCCTTGTAATTGTGGACTGTCAACTGTTAAGTCTTCTAGAATTGTATTGAAAAATAGCAAATCGCTACATTTTCTCGGTGTAAATAAGTAAAAGATGGAGTATTGTATTTTGCTACGTAAAAACTATTTGGATAGATGTTCTGATGCCATTAATGGTATCACATTAGTTTGTAAGCAATTTTAAACCTAGTTTATTAAAACATTACCAAAAAAATCTCGTAATGTTTTATTGTTACATAAATAATTTTATTCGTCACTTAATGGCAAAATTTATGTAATGGAAAATAAAAATAAAAAGGTTACGCCTGCGTATTGGTAAAATAAATCATACAAAGATACTGAAGTGTGTATAATTTTTATATTTTCAGTAATCACTTTGTGGACAGACTGACATCTATCATCAAATTAGTCAACTAGAACAACAACATATATGAACAGAAAAAAAGATACAGTCGATCGATCTTGGATTGAAATTACTTTAAATATTAAAGTACATAAAATTATTACTTATGCTAATATTTTGAAGGGTATTTTAAAATTCATTAAAGTTATTTCACTTACATATTTTTCTAGATAACTGAATAAAAATTTTCAAATATGTTTTATTCAACTAAATGTGAAATTGAATTCACTTACTGTGAGTTATTAAGTACTTTCGAAACCAAAAGTTTGTAATTATTTCAATTGTTTCTGTTTTGTTTGATAGTACACAAATCAATATACAATTAAAAGCTATTTTGAACTAATGACTTGATGTTACTAACTAAATTTCTAGTATATTTTTATATTATAACTCTAAATACTTTTGCGTATATACTTGAGGGGTATATACTTTATACTATGTTTTGGTATTGCTGAAACCGGGTTATATAGATCGATCAATCGATGTTTTGTTTAGTCACTGCAACATAAAACCGAAATGATTTGTATCGATTTAGTGATTGAGAATGTTATGAACTAAACCCATATTAGACAAGATTAAATGTCAACAGATGCGAATATCAGTGACAACATATGTAATTAAGAATTAAGTCGTGTTAATGTAGTTTTTAGATTAGTTATTTTTTTAAGATTGAAATTATTTAATCATTCAGATGCCTAATTAAAATAAAATAAGCGGTAAGAACATTCTGAGTGTGTTCTTACATCCTGCACTCGGTGTCAGATAACTGAACTACATAGCAACTTAACATTTAACGTTGCGACTAGTTTTGTTATTATTGGGTGGCTGAAAGAGTGAAGTAGGCCGTGCTTAACACCTCACCCCGCAAATTGTCACGCATTGTTTCATACAAAAATCTCATTAGTGCATCTCTTTGTATATGCTCCATGCTAATAAACAAAAGGTATCTAAAATTGTTAGTTTTCTACTTCTCACCTAATATAATGTTATCTATAGTATTTCATTACTCCTATGAATATAGATAAAGTAGAGTGACCCTCCAATGACACAAAACGTAGACTGCTATTATACTTAATTTAATGTATTATACAATTAGACGAAACAAATTTGAGGTTGTATGGTTAAGAGGAAACAAACACAATTTTAGATACCTATTACTTACTAAATTTTTTTTAAATGTTAATTACACTAGACTTTGTGATATTTAATACTACACACAGAGGAGCTGAAGATTGAGGGACTAGTTTTAATAATCGCCATCTTCAAATTGCGTCGTTTTTTTTCACATTTCGTTTTGCAAAATGTTTCAAGACTCTTAAAAAGATTTAATTTATTTGATTCGACAGTATTCACTAAAATGTTGATCTTTGTGTGTGAGATTGTCCACAGTTTAGTCGATATAATTGTCTGTTATTCAATAAATGTTTTTAAACATTCTTTGCTAAAAGTCTGTACTCAAAATGCCTTAATTTTTCAGACCAAGATTTGTCTGATGGTCTGTGAGGGTTGAGGGACCGTACTTTAAAGTTTGTAGTTTTTAATATTTCATTTTAACAACTCTCATTCCATTCTAATATTTTTTTTAAACCTACCAAGGAACTACTGAGCAATCAAATTTGAATATAAAATCTATGTGTGTAGTGTAATAGTACGTGTCTTTGTCTATCAAATATTATTGTTTTACCTGCGAGGGAGTGTCAACATAACTAGCGTATATTCTTAAAATTGGCTCTCCAGTTTTATCATCAAATGTCAATTTACTCTTAGCAGGTATTTTAGCTTTAACCACTTCTGGTGTTGATGTCGTATTAGAAGCATTTGCGATATTGTTTGAGTCTGCTACTGCGAATAGTCTAATAGGTGCTCTCTTCGATATAAGACTTTCTTTTTCTTTGTTAAAATCCTGATCTTCACTAATAGTCGCCTCGACAATTTGCCCAGCGTAGATGGCTCCTTCTTTGCTTACTTTGGCTTTGGGTTGCTTATCATCTGGTCTTATTAAAGTATAAGCTACGTTAACAGACTCCGTTGTTTTTTTAAATGGCACTCCTAACAGAGGCTTCAATTCATTTGTAGTTTTATTTTCAGATTTGTCTTCACTTTTGATGAAATAATCTTTCAAATCCGGAGTTGTCGTCGTCATCGTGATTTTATCTCCAATTGTTGCTTCTGTTCCGTTTACTTTTGCCTTGGCTGCTGCCGCTCTTACATCATTAATTGCTGAATAGAATCCATTAGCTATAACACTGCCAACGCTTTGCCCAATTTGTGCGTAGTAAATTGGAGTTGTGTCCTGTTTTTCAGTATTTGTTTCAATAACATATTTTATCGTGGTAGTAAGCGGCTGTGAGTCATCTGCAACCAGCTCTAGAGTAATGTTTTGTGGTTGCTGTGTCATGGTTTCTTTAATTTGCTTGGCCGTTGTATTTGCAGTAACAAACGGCTGGGGATTGAAAGTCACAACAGAGGATTCCTGAGTTTCTCTCTGCACTACGTTTTTTTGTCCATTTTGTTTTGGTACGTCAATTGCGAGAGGCCTATCCAGTTGTTCGTTTTCAAGTAAAACTATTTGAGGGTGATTTTGGGAGGCTTGCTGTTGAGGTTGAAAATGATACGTCATGTCTGGAGCGTAAGGAATAAGTTCTAGGGCAGGGAAGCGCTGCATCAGTTGACCTTGAAGTTTTTGTAAAAACATTGGGTCTGATTGATAGAGTGCCCCTGGAGGAGCAAAGATACCTTCTGTGCCAGTGTTTATTAAATCTTGCGGAGATGGCAGATTGTTGAAATTCTGAAACATAATGTTTATGTATTTAAAGTGAGAATATTCGTACACTTTTAGCACTAAGCACCTTCCTGAGTAACGTACCTGCATATGGAATTGCTGTGGTACAAGTTGATGGTGTTGGTTGACGTTAATGGCTGGTAAAGAATATTCTACTCCATTGTTCCTTATAAAATTTTGTAGCTCAGGCTTTGTAAAAGACTATAAATAATGAAACAAATTTTAAAGTTATTTTAACGACTTTAATTATAGTCATCGCTCTTTTAAATAGTGAATTTTGATACTAACATTTTCTTTTGAAAATCCAACAGGTAGTTCTAATTTGGCTGGGTTATATTCACCGTCAGGATACTTCTCGGTGACCTCGTAGGATGGCTTAACCTAAAGTGTGCAAATTTATATTAGGTATTGATCATATAAATACATTTAACTTGACCTGCTTGCAAAGATAAATGTAGAGAAGTGTCAACAGAAATAATAAAGTCAAACGATGATTAATTCTAAAAATATTGATGACTAATCCAAAATACGAAATACATAAGTCCATACAAATTTTACCAGAAATCAACTATTCAAAGTTATTATGTTTTAACTGCCTATATACGAGTACATTGACGGACCCATAAACTGCATCAATATTCAAAACCCTTTTGAAATAAACATTTTAACCAAGTATTCAAGCTTTTTGTACAAATAAAATAATAAAATAGTTTAGATCATTAACTTCATGACAGCGTAGGATCATTCATTTTTCTGAACAAATCCAATAAACGGAACAAAAATTAGTTTTGGTTGGCTTATTAAAAATCGCCGTGTTGTGACGGATTAGAAATCCGCCGAGGTGCTGTAAGAGGGTGACTAAACTAAATGTGCAAGACTACATCACTACAAAAAGAAGAAAAACTTGAAACAAAACTTATGTATATCAACCCTTCTGACCAGCGTGGTATAGTAGGCCAAAACTTACTTGCTAATAAAGGCCTGTGTCCAGCAGTAGACTGTTAAAGGCTATTGCTGATGATGATGTTATTTATAAGTTGAAGCACAGATTTTTTTTCTTTTAATGAAGTGTATTGCCTCCACGTGGCCTTATTATATATTCTAATTAGTGCCGCATAAATCTCTCATTAGGGTTTTTAAACGGTCTTGCGGAATATTGTTCAATTTTTGTGAAATCGCTGTTCTTATTACTGCCAACGTGTGTGAGCACAGAATTTCTCGCGTATACAGTTTTTTTTAAACTGCCCAAAACGTGCTCAATGAGATTAAGATTAGGGCTGTGTGCTGGCCAAATCATGGTATCCAATATCTTCGCAATTTTGTCGAATTTATGCAACGACGTAGGGTCGAGGAGTACATATCTTGTATTACAGTTAAATTTTCACCTGATATTCCCATGTACGATATCACGTGAGCTTCTCAAACCTCTGTTATATAGCGTTGTGATGAGAAACAATCTCTTATCATTTGACGAACCATGTCGATAGACCTAAATTCCGTCTACCCGATTATCGAAATACCACCCCACGCCATACAAGAACCGCCTCCAAAAACAGCTTGCTCCTCAATAAAACTTTAAGCATATCTCACGAAATGTCAACGACAAATTCTTCTGCAACTGCCTGCATTATTTCAACGTGCACACTCTTCGATGAACAATATAAAGACTCATTGCTCTTCAGTCCAATTAAGATGTTCACGCGTAAATCTTAAACGAGCTTTTCTCTGAACGGCAGAGAACTTTGGACCATTTGCTGGCTTAAAAGGGGTGATTGTCGCTTTCTTGAGCCTCCATCTTATTGTCTGTACACTCACGTTTACTTCACGCAAGGAAGTCAGTGTATATACTATACCTACATATATGTTACTTAAAATAAATAAAAGGGCTGTTGATTTGATAACATGCCGTGAACTTTAAAAACAAAAAATGAGTCTAAATTACAACAGGTTTTTGTACTCTAATTTTTGAACAAGTTTTAAGTATCGTGCACGTACCGGCTTCTAACGTATTTACAATATAACAGGATCAAGTTTGTCAAAACGTACTACTTGTGCTTTCCATCAGCATAGAGTTACTTTGGCAGGCTCTACATTAAAAAAAAATACGCACAAAAAACTGACCTGTTTTAAAATGTGTTTTTTCGACGCGTCGAGTACGATGATCGGCTTCTCTGACAGGCTGAGGTTGGGTGCTGGTATTGTGTGGATTGCACCTGATGGTTATACAGAGCTGAACCGAGTGCTTCGACCACAACGGACAATGTTAAAATGTAAATCTCTCTTCAGAGGCATGTTACAAAAATCGACAGAAATCAGTTTTTAAGATTAAATGTAAAGGTAACAGTTAAAATACTATAACAAGGAATTTACTTACACGACTATCTATTGCAAGATTTTTGATTTTGCCAGTTTTTGTAATAGGCCCTTTATTTTTTGCCGTTTTAGAATGTTTTGATGATTCCTTTTTGTCATTGTCTCATTGTGGACGTTCGTAACAGTACGTGTGTGCATGCTGTGCACTGAATATCACAAAACAGAAAAAGGAAAATATCGGTAAGACCACATCTTAAACCCACAACTAACTAATGCTTTAAAGGTAGATACAGAATTTATTCCCTGTAATATTATTAAAAATGAACTGATTATTAAAAATGCATAATTTTAATGCTATAAGATGATATTAAAACTAGATAAATAGCATATCAGAAAATTAAAGTTGCTAACCTATTATTAAGTAGTTTATGTATTTGCAAAATTTATATACATAATTTAACGAATCAGATGCAACTAAATATAATTAAAACATTGTGATTAATTACTTAAAATGAGGTTAACAGATAAAGTTTGTTAGTGGGTATGATCGCTGTAATCATGATTACGAACTTTAATTATCTTTGTATATAGTAGAAATAAGGCAAGAAATTTGTGCTGTGCACTTATTAGTCAACCTGTACCACCGTCACTGTCAACCGAGGTCTGCGCAAGCTTCATAAACTCGTACTGTGAAGGGAATGAAGGTATCCGTGCCGTGGTCTTCCATGGACTATGTGTAAAAATATTCCGTGTCGAAGAAGGACCATAGTGCTTCATGGCATACCTGAAATATATGACGTATCTCATAATTCTTTTAAATGTCTAGTGCTACTTTAAACTATAATACAATAATTTTTTTTTTTAAAGTTTAGCTTACCGTTGGGGTTGGTTTCTGTATAAAACGTATGGAGCTCGATTAGAAGGGACCGTTGCGAGTCGCATGGACCCAAAAGTCCAAGGCCTCTGTACGGTCTGAAGACTCTGCAAGTTAATTCCAGGTCTGAACGCTGTGGGGGATCGTACTCTATTCATAGCGGTCATGGGTTTGATTGGAGACATCTGGCTGACGTAGACGGCGTGTGTGAGAGAACATAATGCTAGGCAGATTATGAAGACCTGTCGAAAAAATCAAAAGGTCGTCATATAATTTATGTGTATTATTAATGATAATATATACATAGTCAATGTGTTGACAGACATATTAGTCGAGTGGGACCGCAAGAGCAGATAGTGAAGGAACTAGTATAAATATCCTCAATTACTCAGTTACAAGACCACATTCCGTATTTGTAAGGTACCGGGGAAAGATGTCGGACGGCCAGTCAGGTTATTTCTGACGCGGGAAAATCGTTCTCGGAAAACGATTTAAATGTTAGAAGTTGATACAAAGGTATTGCAGTTGTAGTATACCTCAATTTTACCATCTTTTATTTAATCCGTGTAGCATAGTTTTTGTTTATAATGTAATAAAAAAAAGAGCATTTATAAAACAATACTGAGCATTATGATTTTGTGATTACGTAGCTACTCGTTGCTACGTAGTAATCGATATCGCTTAATAGATTACTTGTGGAGATCTGATGGTAGTACAAATCAAAGTTTAGCCATCTCATAGTAAACCTAAAACCGACTTGGGTAAAAAGTTTGGAGCAAAAATTTAATTAAAACAAGATTTCTCAATGTGACTGTGAAATTTTTATGTTTGTTATCTCAGAACTAATTTAGAAAAATCTTTTTTGTACAAGGACATTCTGCTTGTTTGGTCCCATTCAAATTTGAAGAAAATATTCTATCCCTGAGGGCAAAAATTCAGAAATAGAGAATATTGTTCAAATTGAATGTACTACCTGTCTGAGTTGACTGCCTTGGTGGCGCAGTGGTAGCGTATACGACTGCTGTGTCTCGTGATCGATTGCCGGGTTGAACCAAAAGTTTTTTATGATCTGCCAATATTTATCTCGTAGCTTGAGTGTATTCTATGTAAAATATTGCTACAGTATATATATATATATACTGTAGCCCTCTCTACAGATAGTAACTATTTTTGTAGAATAGTACGTAAAGCGCTTAAAATCAAAAATGTAAAGTTTCAGTATCGACTATCAGTATGTCTAAGTGTAGCGTTTAGTAGTACCCACAGTACACACAATCAACGCGACAAGTGCGGGTTATCACTCCTGGCGCCACCACCAGTCTACTACTGACCACGAGCGGTATAACTCATTCGAAACGTCATAAAATAGAAGGTGTCGTAACCTTTTAAATGTATTACCGCGAACAAGTCCCACAGTACAAAAAAAAAATATAAGTATAATATGTATATATTTTAAAAAAACAAAATATACATACATATATAAATTACTTGTCTAGTATCCATAGTATAAGCTCTGTTTAGTTTAGGATTAGATTGCGTTGTGTGACAGGTGGCGCAAAAAGAAGCAAATAAATTTGATGATGATGGAGACCCATAGAAGCCGCTGATACTTTTTTGAAAGATAATGATTTTACTACTCGTCGATTTAGGTGGAGACTACAAGATTTCTTCATACATCTTAGACTTCATTCTCTGTCTAGTGTCTTACAAACAAATATATTACAAATATCTATTCTTAAGGCAAAAAAGTCAAGGTAGTTCTAAGCTCTAAGTTGATATTGATTTTAATTGTTTGCTACTTACATACATGTCTGTAGTATCTCTGCCTGACGACATCTATTACGATTATATACTTGACTCAAAGTGAAACAATGTCACGAATGGATGCGGGCGAAATCGAGTGGCACAGTATATTTAATGTGATGTTTTAATCATACGAGTACAAGAAAAACATTCTTGCTACATATGACAATGATAAATGTTCATTCACATCTTGTCTGTCTTCACACAGAGATCCGTCAAATGTGCAGGCGATATTATAGTGCACAAATATGTTTGCAAACACTGGTGCACTATCTGTTCCCTCACTTTCACAGTCCGATGCGACGGTTATCCAAAACGTTCAGGGAAAGATCAGGCGCAGGATCGACGGCTTTACGTAAAGTATTTCTATAATCAGGCAAAATCGAAAACGCTTTTTGGCCCAACCGGGAGATAAACCTTAGACTTCTTGATCTGTACTCATTAGTCACTTATGCGGACCGTTAGACCAACGAGATAGTTAAATGATAATAAAATACATATTAAAACACGCATTTATATCCAGTCAAACATAAATAGAAATGTTCATGAATACATATACTTGCACTGACCGGAAATCGAACCTATGGCTCCAGTGTAAAATATACGTCTAAAATTTATTCAAATGTGTTATCTCCGGAGATTTATCTATCTTTGCACAATAGTAATTATATAAAAAAAGCTAATAAAAATAGCTTACGTTCAGTGATTTGTCACTATTAATAGTAAAAACTATAGACAGCTATAGACCCTATGTCTGTTCCATATTCCCAGACAAAATAAAAACAAAATAGCGGCTCAATGTGAATCTTGGTCAGTAGGATCGTCAGAGCGAAAGTTTACGCAATAAGCATTATAGTTTAAAAGTGGAACAGGCATATAATACAAAACAAAATAAATATTATATTATCTAAATTCCTAATCCGATACTCTTGAAAAATTGTCAACTGTCGATTCATGAAATTCCATAAGTAATTGTTATTAGAAAGCTCACGCGTACATGACACGCAATAGGTTATCAACATTTGAAAATGATTGCAAGTTTTTTTATTATATTTTATTATTTTACACCATTTTCGTAATATATTCGATTGCATGACCATTAATAATTACTCCGGTTTTGCCTTCTATATATTCGATGATCAAATGGTTATCATTACTAATAACATGCATATGAGGGCATTTAATAGTTTTCTAGGAGGGAACTAGACTTCATTAATAATAATTAACGTTTATAAATTTATACCTTTACATAAATATATTTTACTAATAATATTCTTAATTTTACTAAGTAATCCTGACTAAACTGCAAATAAAACTGACTACAAGAGTTACGAGACACTAGTTAGGACATGTTAATGACAAAGTATGTAGTACTTCTAAAATTGTAGGAAATGAAACGTCAGCAACCCCGGCAATTTAGCCTTTAATGTAAGAGTTTACTACACAATTTATCGATTTATAATAGTCTAGAAAGCGAAAACTCTACCCATAGAGAATAGCTATAGTAACCTTTATATCACGTACAGTAATATTAGGAAAGCCTTAGGTAGATAGTTTTACCTTATGGATTTTTGCTGGAACTAATTTAGACTTTCTATATTTTCTGCAAATTATTAGTATAGTGACAGATTCTTATACTATACATCCTTTGGGTGTAGTAAGAGCCGACTAAGCAAACATCAACCCGTCTGGCTGGCCAAAGGTATACCTACACATGAACAGCAGTGGACTATATTGATGAAGATGTAAATTGATTCTAATAGATAGTTATTATCTAATATTCGATAAATTTCGATTGGTTGACTGATAAATCACTTGATAATAAAATTCCTGAAAACATTTAGTCTCAACAATTTAGTAGAAGAAGTAGAATTTAGTATTTTATTAAAAATCAAAATAAATTCAATCTTTGTGTTTAAATTTACCATTGCCCCTTTTTCTTCATCATTGCGGCGCAGAACAAGTCACTATTAAGTATTAAGACTAGACTCAAAATATATCCATACAATGCGATTTAGATGTTTCGTTATGGTTAAAATAACAATTTAAAAACGAAATCATGTTTTTTTTAAATATAAATAATTTTTATAAATAGGCCTATAATATTATCTTACCTCTAAACACATTTAAATATTTTTAACAATTAAAAAAGATTTGTGTAACGTAATATGTAAAAATCCTAAATAGTGGTTTTAAAAACAACTCTTAATGAATAAAATTATTTTAAACTTTCGCTACTTGCACTCGTTAAAATGTAAAATATATACGAACATCAACTATTTTCAGAGCCACTTATAAGTTATTTTTATCGTGAATACTATGTGCCATTTTGAGTATAACATTTATATTTATATAAAATTGTACAACTTAAGCTGAGGCACGTTGTAGTTGCATTGATGAGGAAGAAAACGCAACAGCAGATAAAAAGATATCATGTCAAAATTTGTGCTCAAACAATGCAGATTTTTTCGAGTTTTTGAAATGTACACAAACCCACTTAATATTTTTATGTATGTAGATATGTAAAACCTAACACGGTTATTAACTAGCTAGCCAGCAAGTGCAGCGTATTAAATAAAGCAGAACGTTAACGGTATGCTGCAGTCCAATTGCCGCTGAGCCGTTAGAAAATTAGCTTCAACATGTGTGTATTTATCTTGTATGCACTACTTGTATATTGTAGTACAATTTCAAGAAAAGTTAAGACACTTGAAAAATAAGAATGATCTCACTATTTAATGTATGTCAGATCAATAAAAGAATAAGATTTTGTAACCGAATGAATCAGACAGCAGACGTTGTGTTGTGGTAAATCAATGAAATGATAAGCAATGTTTTTCTTGAACACCAGTAATAACTGAAACTGTGATAAATGTCTCAATAAAAACATTTTTTAAGGTAGATTTGTTAAACATTTAATTTTAGTCAGATCGTGCTAGTAACGCGTATATATTCTAAATTGATTTCACGTTACATTGCAGTTCTATTGTTTACTTTATGCGTAGAGACTTAACTGTCATTAAATATATTTTGCCTAAAAAGTAACTTGTTACCTTAGCGTTCCAAATATGTAATTTGTCTATCTTTAGCAACGCAATAACTACAACATTAGTATTTTTAAAGGCATATATAAAGACAAATCCTAACTTTACCTTTCCATTAATAATTTCATTGACAACTTTTCTAGAAAAAAAATGAGCAAATAGAAATCAGTGACATGTTGGCAAGTTATGATTTTCAGATTTTTCTTTAACTCATATTTGATGGCCCAAACGTAAAATATAAATTGGTCATTTGACTTCATTCATTTGCTTTCATTCAACAATATTATCACTTTAATTATTATTAACACAGAGAGAGCTTTGTCGACAGAGTAAGCAATATCCAACCACTGATAGACCTACTGGAAGCCCATGCTTTGGATAAATATGAGCTAAAGATTCTCCGAAATGAACAGGTAAAGATCCAACCTAAAACATCAGAAATCTACACCACAATAGTCAAAGAGCTGGGAAAAAAAGAAACTGAGTTTTACACATATAAACCGAAACAAGACAGGAGTTTCAAAACAGTTTTAAAACATATGCATCCTTCCACAAACATAAATGAAATAATAGAAGCGTTAGCTAAACTTGATCATGAATGTACCAATGTCTGGAATATAAAACAACATACCACTAAAAAAGCGCTACCAATGTTTATAGTGGAAATGAAACAAAAAGATAATAATAAGTCCATTTACGATATAAAATATCTTCTACACTGCAAAGTGACTTTCGAACCTCCAAGACCAAAGAGAGAAATTCCTCAATGCGGAAGGTGTCTTCAATATGGACATACAAAAGCATACTGTAGGAGAAGCCCAAAATGTGTAAAGTGTGCAGGTGACCACTTGACAGCTGAATGCTCCCGAAAAAATAGATCTGACAAAGTTAAGTGTATATTGTGTGATGGTAACCATCCAGCAAATTATAAAGGCTGCAAAGTCTACAGAGAACTACAAAAAGTTAAATTTGCACCACAACCTGAAAGATTTAAGAGACCTCTACGAATAGAAAACACAAAACAAATAAAGGACATGACACCAACAACCGGCTTAACATATGCAGAAATTGTAAAAAACTCCATTGACAAACAGCAAGCAGAAAAACCTAAAACTAGCATTAGTAATGAAAGTAACAACGACATGCGAGAATTAATGACATTAATGAAACAAATGATGCAACAATTAACAACTATGACAAATCTTATTCTACAACTCACGTCCAAATTAACTCCAAATTGGATTCCATAAAAGTATCTGTTTGGAATGCAAATGGACTGTCAAAACATACCCTTGAGGTTAAACAATATATGACCTTAAAAAACATTGACATAATGCTTATATCAGAGACGCACTTTACTAGGAAGAATCATTTTAGTATATCAGGACACAAATTCTATCACACAATGCATCCTGACGGTAAAGCTCACGGAGGGAGTGCAATTCTAATTAGGAACAATATTAGACATCACTTGGTAAACCAATATTATACAGAAAAACTGCAGGCCACTAATATAGTAGTAGAAGACTGGACTGGGCCTGTGACCATATCAGCTGTTTACAGTCCACCAAAACACAACATAAAGCAAGAAGACTACGAAGAGTACTTTGCAACATTGGGACCAAGGTTCGTGGCAGGCGGCGACTATAACGCCAAACATACATACTGGGGTTCTCGGATAATATCTCCTAAGGGACGACAATTATTATCGACCATTAATAAATATCATCTTGGCGTTGTTTCCACTGGGGAGCCAACATATTGGCCTACTGACACAAAGAAGAAACCTGACCTAATAGACTTCTGTGTCACTAAAGGTATCAACAGCACATATTTCAGCTGCAACTCCAGTACAGACCTCTCTTCTGACCATTCACCTGTTGAGATAAAATTAAGTCGCAAAATTCTAAAAAAGCAAAAACCATGCAGACTTCATACCCGTAGAACAAAATGGAACTACTTTAGGGAATTAATAGCAAACTCAATAAACGAAAGAATACCTTTAGAGTCAGACGAGGACATTACTGAGGCAGTGGAACACATTACCAATATTATCCAGCAGGCTGCGTGGGATGCCACACCTCCACCTCCTACCACCACTAATGATCCTCTACAGTGCTCTCTAACTATCCGAGAACTGTTAGCTGAAAAGCGTAAAGCTAGAAAACAATGGCAGACTACAAGATACCCAGACGATAAAAAGATATATAACAAATTGACGACACAACTTAAACAACTGTTAAGTGACGATCGTAACCAAAGCCTTACGAAGTATCTACAAGAGCTGGATAGTAAGCACTCGACTGATTACCCACTTTGGAAGGCTACCAAATATCTTAAACGCCCTACAATTCACCAACCACCCCTGCGCAAGGCAAATAATTCCTGGGCTACCAATGAAATAGACAAAGCTCAAGTATTTATGGAACATCTACAAGAAGTTTTTAAGCCCAACCCCGACGTCGGTTCAACAAAAATCGAAGTGATCTCGGAAGTTCTAGATAAAATACACCAACTAGAGCTACCAATTGATAAATTCAATAAAACAGAGATCAAATCAGCAATCCGACAACTAGACGTAGGGAAAGCACCTGGATACGATCTAATAACAGCGACTGTTCTAAGAGAATTACCAGATAAGGGAATTAAGGCCTTAACAAAGCTATATAATGCAGTTGTAAGGAGAGAATTTGTGCCACCACAATGGAAAGTAGCCAAAATCATTATGATTCTAAAGCCGGGAAAAAGTCCGGAAGACGCTAAGTCATACAGACCAATTAGTCTACTTCCGATTCTGTCTAAAGTCATGGAGATCTTATTTCTGAAAAGGCTAAATCCAATCATCAAAGAGTCCAAATTGATACCTGACCATCAGTTCGGCTTTAGAAGAAACCATAGCGCTATCGAACAAATTCACAGAGTAGTCGAAGAAATCGCCAAAACATTCGAACAAAAAGGTTACTGTACAGCCTCATTTCTTGACATATCCCAGGCGTTTGATAGAGTCTGGCATGATGGATTGTTATATAAAATAAAAAAGACATTGCCCATAAAATTTTACAACATCGTCAAATCCTATCTGATTGGTAGACACTTTTTTGTGACTCCAGGAGAAGCAACAACAGAGCTAAAAGAAATCCGAGCAGGGGTGCCGCAAGGAAGTATAATGGGACCTACCCTATACCTTCTTTATACTGCCGATTTGCCAATATCAAACGATGTTGTTATGGGGACATTCGCTGACGACACAGCTGTTATGGCTTCTGACGATTCACCAAATCAAGCATCTTATAAACTGCAGGCTAGTTTAGATAAAATAACAGATTGGTTAAAAGACTGGCGAATTAAGGCAAACGAAGCAAAATCTGTCCAAGTCACATTTACCACCCGCAGACAAACGTGCCCGCCAGTAACACTAAATGGTATACCGATACCACAAGCAGAAGATGCGAAATACCTTGGAATGTATCTAGACCGTCGTTTGACCTGGAGGAAGCACATCTTTACTAAACGCCTTGCAATGGGTTCACAAGTACGCAAGATGTACTGGTTACTAAATAGAACAAGTCCCCTGTCAATGGAAAATAAACTTTTATTATATAAAGCTATTTTAAAGCCAATATGGACATATGGTGTGCAACTGTGGGGCACAACTGCAAACTCTAACCTGGAAATTCTACAAAGGTTTCAATCAAAAATACTTAGAATGATAGTTGATGCACCATGGTATGTCACAAACGAACGACTCCACCACGATCTTGGCATAAAACCTGTGAAGGATGAAATAAGAGACACAATAAAAATTTAAATTTAAATTAAAAAGAGAATACAGACACACCCAAATGAACTTGCACACCACCTTATGGATGATATATTTCCCAGTGTTAGGAGACTGAAAAGAAGAGTACCACAAGATTTGCTCTAAAATAAATATTAAGGAAATGTCATTGGACATTTACCTTGCAAAACTGCTATACATTGACACAAACGTTGCTGAATGTCTCCATAGACAGATTGCAATAGGAAAAAAGGAAAAAAAAAAAAAAAAAAAATTATTATTAAACCTCATCTTTTCTTTTTTAAAGTTGCAATCTCATAGCTTTAAGGGGTAAAAGATATAAGTAGACATTTGTTATTAATTTCATTGTTTATGCGTTTTTGGATTAAAAAAAAATAACTAATAAAAAGTAGTGTAAGTGTAGTGTAGTGTAAAAACCATCTTTGTCCGTCTGTAGTTAGCACTACAGACGGACAAAGATGGTTTTTTGTACTTTGAGGTACAAAGTCCTAAAATATTTATGTTACAGTAGTTCTTTTATTTTGTTATTTTTTTTACAAATAAAATCACAGTAGTGTTGGCTGTACAGATGATACTGTTCACATTGACACCTACCATTTACGTCCTGCAATGTGAAACCTGCACTGGTTGAACGAGTCTAAGACTAGCTGGTTCTTTCTGACGCCTTGTGTATTATTTATTAGTAAAAATCTACATAATAATGATAATTTGGTTACCGTAACACTTGTACAGTAATGAAGTAAGTCAGCCAGTAAATAAATACAGGAACTAGGTTTCCTGTGGTCAGTTTACTGCTTTTACACTACTTGGTAGTATTTTTATTAGTTTTAATTTCCTTTATAACCATAGATACCTTCATTATATAATCCGTCGTTACTGGTTTTCAAAAAGTAGATTAGGTATCATTTAATTTATTTACTTTTACTTTGAAACTTGATACAGTAAAAATTAAAAGGTAAAAGTAGAATGAAAACCGCATACAATAATTTTAAATGTTTCATTTCAATTATATAACAAAGTTAAGAATGATAATGTATCATAATGTCCGGTATAAAACAATTAAAAAAAAATTATATAACAAATGTTGCTTGGTTCTAATTTAAAACTGAACAGAAATCCATGAGTGTTACAATAGAAAATAAAAGTTCTTCATTTGTTTTCTTTTCGTAAATATTGACGTTCAGCTTAGTCATAATAATGGTTAACTATCACAATACGTCAATGTGTCATAAAGTAACATAGCCACAGAGTATAGAAGATTCAATCATCGAAGATGTGAAGTAACTTGTACATCTTACTCCTATCACCTGGTCTACTGGCAAATTTTACCAGTGAGTGTCATTCAACAGCTGTAAAGTTTTATGCGTTTGCTGGTAGTAAAAATCTTTGCAACGATCAGTGGTGTCCTTTTCGGTTCTTCTTCAATTTCGGTTCGGTTTATTTACTTATATTAGCTTTCATGTATTATTGTATTATTTACGACTGTACTGTATTTAGCTGTACTTTTTTTCTTTTTTAAAGAAGACAGCACCCGCATATTGAATAGATCCTGTGTTGCGGAAGACTTACAAACACACAAGAAACGGACACAAAAAACGCTCAGACTCAGAACAATAATTTGTAGATCACACAAAGTGTTGTCTCTTGTGGGGTTTGAACCCATAACACTCGCATAGTAAAAAGTGGCGTGTCGCCCGCTTAAGCCACTACACCATCCGTGCAGTGTAGTTAAACCTACATTAATAAAAATTGGACACAATATTTCTTCCTTAAGTTGTTTTCTTAAAATATACCAACCATGACCGATATGTTTTGCTTACTTGTAAGTGTAATTGTATTAATAACTTTAGGATTATTATTTTAATAGTCATTACTTTTAAACTTTACATTGTATTTATAGCTGACAACACAAGACGAGTAAGTGAACTAAAAATAATTACTATGTCAAGTTTAAATCAATTTCCCGAGGTTATATGGTGGCAGTTTGAAAGACATACTTTACCAATGCATACAATACAAATTATAATAATATACTTATTATTGTTCTTCGCGGTCTTGCCCACATTTATAATCCGCTAATGGCCATTCCGTTATATTATATGGTAATCTTATAACTTTCACTAATAATTAACAAAAATGAAAACAAATCTATATTTTTCTTAACATAGCAGATGATTTTTGTTGTTGATTTTAAAATCCGCTTTTTCATCGTATTATAATAGATTATATTATTGTAATAACTTCAATATTTTATCAATAAAGTAAAAAAAATAATTGAAACTAACCTTCAACATGTCGAATATCATACCAAACACAACACAACACTATTAGTTCAAAAACACAACAGTTTGCCACTTATGCTTTGCAGTTGTCCGATTTGAATAGTAGCGTAAACTAACAGTAACAGTGCTGGACAGCAGTCAGCGTATTGTGGGGGGCGAAATAGGTCATCACGCGGTTTTATACCACCCCTCTCTTGTACAAACCTGTAGATAAACTGTTCACAGAGCTTGTTAAGCAGTATCAGCGCTCAAGCACACAAACCTTAGTGTAAATATTAATCTTTCGTATGTTGCAGATTGTTGAGTAGCGTTGAGTGCACCATGCGATCGTTTGGCCCTATATTAGACTCCGGGTTTGTGATTGTATACGTGTATATTAAGTTAGAACGCAACGAATTTTACCGTAGAACTTCGGAAAGCCATTTTACTGACCGTTAGTAGACCGAGACCGTTTTACTATTACAATTCTAACAGTAACCTTAAATAAATTTAAAATATAACACTCAGCTCAATTCTATGAACTCATTGCAAAATATTTAGAAATCTAAATCTGAGTATATAGTATATAATCTAAGTATTCTTAATAATTATTATTTAAAGAAATTATTAATCTGTATGTATAACATATATTTATTTTTACATAGTAATATTACATCTGAAATAAAATAAAATATACAGTTACATTTTAAAATTTAACAGCGAAGTCTGTCTAGTCTCAGAGCCTGATTAATTAATAGCATATTCACGGTTTTTGTCAATGATGGCAGCCAAATTATTCCACAATGATTACTATCAACTTTATCACACTTGAAATTTACTAATATTATTTAACTCTTTCGGACCTGATTTCTTTTTTTTTTGTAAAGATGTAATATAAATTTTCCTGTTAATACAATAAATATTTACTAATTACTAAAATTTGTTTAAATTGTTATATATTTCTGATTATTGTGTGCTCCGTTGTGGACGTCAGGTCTGATAAGGTTAACCTGTAATACGCTTCATTAAAAAAGAAGACCTAACAATCATTAAAGGAAACTCTTTTAATTCTAATTTTGGCCAAAAGTAACAAATGTATTTGTCAAACTAATGTCATTTATATTTTATCAGTATGGGCGGCGGGGTTTTCTTCTGTAAGGTCCAATATGCTGCATAGTTCTTACTAATGGTATTCAATATTAAAAAAAAATCAGTTAAGATAGAACGCAAATTTTCTTTCATATCAATAAATGTTTTGCATTATTTCTTCTTCTTTGTATTTGGAAATGAATTTAAGTAAACAATGAAACTATTACCGATCGATATTCTCATCGATATTTTGCTATATTAAATTTTATTACTGTTTTTGAATGTATATTCGGAGAGTAATATGTGCGCAGGCTCCCTTCGTGACAGTTGCGTGACAATCGTTACATAGCGATTTCTTATTCACAATAGGTTTGTGCATGCGCTATTCTGCTTCATCTTGTGATATCTTTAAATCTTAATGAAGGGCCTACGTTTGAGCCATTGCCATTGTCAACTCATGCCTACTATTACCACATGGATATCTTTATCAAATATGAATCTAGTCATGGCTCGAAATTATTAAATCGATTTTATTCTAAAGGTACTCTATTTTTAGTGTTTGATCTGCCACATATTGTTAGTAGCTAAGTTAAATATATAACTAACAAATATCAGTTTACTAAATAATCGTGTCTAATACCAGATGAAGTTAGTATCAAATTTTGTAAGTGTCCATTAGCAAGTAAGTATTCAAATATCATTTTTGATAAATCGTTATCATATCATAGCAGTCCACTGCTGGACATAGGACTCAACCATTTTTAATCAATATACTAAATTTAAAGAACCACTCAAAATAAGAAAATAGCCCATCAACATATTTAAGTAAAAGCTCCTGGTCAACACATCAATTTTAACAAAATATATGCTTTATGTTGAACGACAATTGTAAAATTACACTTATTTTATAACCTTAATTAAAATACACAGGTCTTACCTAACACATATCAACGAACTTTCTACCGATTAACAATTTAACAAACAATGTATAAGCAAAGTTTAGTAGCTATGTACAAATTTTATCAGACGTGAATTAGAGAGCGAGTTTTTCCTAAGAGTCAGCGACTCATGTGCACGCACTGGAAACCTACGCCAATGGCTGGTGACAAAGCGGTGCGTGCACCGTTTTATTTGTACAGACAACTAGCTCCGCCCACGTATATGTCGGTTTTTGCGGTGATATTTAAATTGATCTAACTTTTTTATTTGTCAACTCTTCTTTTCAATCATTAAAATGAATTCTGCGTGTGGTGATAGACTAAGAATATAGTGTCACCACCCCTATTCTTTCTATGGGTGTTGTAAGAGGCGTCTAAGGAAACAAAATGTGCCAGACGACATCCCTACAAAGTGGCTTGACTTGAAACAAAACCTTTTTTTTCTCATATTTTTTTATTTTTAACATGTGGAAACCCCCTCGGGCCGTCACCACACCGGGGTTTACGGCGGGGTGGTGTGTCGGAATCGGACCGACTAAAACCACACAGTGTGCCACTCTGCGCCTGAGATAGAAGGGATCCGGAAACCGCTGCTATTACGACATCCAGATCCCTCCTAGCGCCTGCCCGCTACCGCGGGTACCATCTTTGGGTAAACTTTCTATTTTAGGCGACGTACGACACACGCGGACATCGCCTCCTCGCGGCTGGCCATTATAGCGGGTGGAGGAGAAAACCCGTCCCGTCCACCCGCGGCCGACAGCGCCTCAATGCGCCCGACCACCAAAGAGACTCCCACGGTGGCCAGGCGCGCCGCCTCTTCAAAGTTCGTCCCCCGGGCTGTGACCAATGTGTCATCGGCGTAACAAATTACGCCTAGGCCGGGGTCAAGACGACCTCGAAGGGCCCAGTCCTATCCCATATTCCACAGGAGTGGTCCGAGGACGGACCCCTGTGGAACACCGCACGACATGGGCCGCCGCCTTAGAATACCATCTCGGTCCTCGTACACGACGGTACGCTCCTCAAGATAGACTGCCACAAGCCGCCTTAGGTACTTTGGTACCCCGTGGTAGTGGAGTGCTTCCCTGATGCAGCTAAATGGCAGACTATTAAATGCGTTGGCGATGTCCAACGACACCGCCAACAGCACGCCGCCACAGCTCACCGCCTCTTCGGTAACGGCCCTCAGGCGCAGCACGGCATCGACCGTCGAAAGCCCCGCCCGAAAATCAAATTGGGCATCCGACAGATCGGGGCCCACCTCGCAGAGGTGCCGGACGATGCGGGTAGAGAGTATCCTCTCAAACAGTTTACCCGCCTCGTCCAGCAACACGATGGGCCTATAGGCCGCTACCGATTTGGCTGGCCGTCCCTTCTTCCTTAATAGGACCAGCTTCCCGCTTTTCCAGCACTCAGGGTAGCGTCCGGACGCCAAGCTAGCGTTCAGGACCTCCCTGAGGCGATCCGACATTCGTGTTCGACGTTGTTCGACGAGTTCGTGCCAATACTCGGGCAGGGATCCCGTCTGGCCCAGGGGCGGTATTCTTAGAGCTAATCCGTAGGACAACCGCCCCTATCTCCGATTCCCCAACGGGTGGTAAATTGCCCCCCGTCGTCTCCGACCATGAAGGCCATCGACGGGGGTGTGTGCTCCACCCGCTGCTGGAAAAGGCCCTCAACCACTTCCTGCAGGAAGCTGGCCTGGAGTGTCTCTGTAAGGGGGGGGGCCAACGTGCGGAGCTTTTGTCGCGCCGCACGATAAGGGCGACCCCAGGGGTCACGATCGAGACCCTCCAGCATCTCCTTTCTCTTAATTTCTTTGGCGCGGCTGATGGCCAGCTTCAGAGTTTGATGAGCCTCTCGGTACTCCTCATGAAGCTGGACCTCCCCGCTTTCTTCGCGGTGTCGCCGCCGACTACGAGTGTAGGACCTCCGGGCACGAGTACAGGCCGCGCGGAGGTCCGCCAACTCCTGGGACCACCAGTAAACCTCCTTCCATGGAGGCCGACAACATCGGATGCGGGGCATGGCCGCATCGCAGATTTGCGTAATTGCATCGCGAAAGCGACCAGCCCCCATATTGACCTCCTCGGTCGGAGCCTGCAGAGACAGCCAAGAGTGAATGATGGCTGTCTCCTCTAGTAGGTCCCTGTTCAATTTAGCTACAGCCCACCGCGGAAAGCGAGAAGGATGACGCGCCATGTGACCCCTTCTGCGGTCCTGGGACCGGGAGAGCTCAAATCGGATATAGAGATGGTCCGACAGCGTCTCAACCTCTTCTAGGACACGCCAGTTCCTTACTCGTGCGGCGAGGGCAGGGGTAGCGAACGAAAGGTCCACTATCGACCCTCCCTGCTGTCGCACGCACGTGTTGGTGGAGCCCCTGTTTAGTAAACAGAGGCCCACCGAGGCTGCCCACTTCTCTACGGCCTCGCCCCTAGCGTCGGTCCTGGGGGAACCCCACGCAATGGACTTTGCGTTGAAGTCCCCCAGCACTAAGACGTGCCCAGACGTTAGACGCCGCATCGAGGTTTCCAAGTTGTTAAGGAAAACCTCGAAGTCGCTCAAACTCCGGTTGGGGGAGAAATAAACACGGTGATCCCCCCCCCCCACTCAGCAGCAACATATCCAGTGCCCTTGTCTCTTAGCGACAAGGGCGGCGAATGAGCCGCCGTGGAGCCGACGACTGCCACGGAACCGTCCCGGTCACCCAACCAGTTTGGACGGGGAGGAACATAATAGGGTTCCGCGGCTACGGCAACACTGATCGACCACGGTTTGCAGGAAAAGGTACTTGAAACAAAACCTATACCAACCCCTCTGGCCAGCATGGTATAGTAGGCCTGAAACTTTTTGCCTTTTTGCCAAGAAGAGGCCTATGTCCAGTAGTGGACTGTCAAAGCATATTGAAGATGATAATAATAATTGAAATAAGTATAAGTATAATATATTTTTATTGAAATAAAACAAACAAAGTTTATCAAAATACATGTGAAGAAAACATTCTAAAAATGTTATTTTGAGTTACGTTGCTTTAATAAAGAATAATATATAGATAATATTGATCTGATGTATTTGAACTTCAATTTTTGCATTACTCATATCCATCATAAACAATTCGTACCGACTATACACAGATCAGACTAGTTACCCATAGTATTAAGAAATAAGTGTTAAGAACATCTAATTTTAATAATACTTACTGATCTACCTATTGGCAATATACAGTAACAATTAAAAAACTCCACATATTTATAAAATAGAGGTGTTTATGTACATATGTTTAGTTTCGGTTATTTAAACAGGTCTTGGAGACTTAAGTGTAACTTAGAATAATGTTTGTGAACATCAAATGTATCCAGATTTTCATTTGCCAATATAATAAGATATTTTTTTTTGTAATGTGTATTTGAAAGGCTGACCATCGGATAATATTTTATTTAATATTATTAATTTAAAAAGGGAAGAAGTTTGAATAAAAAGCCAATAGCAATAGTTGCCGTCTTTTAGATTGAGAAAAATTCACATGCTGGGTTGTTAATCTTTAAAGGTTTTTGGAATTCCACTTTACTTAAAATATGTTGCATAGATATTATGAAGAAAACAATTCTGTCCATCAATAAGTTCATCGTACCTTGATTACTGGTACACCCATCAATTTATCTGAAAGTGGCCATTGAAGCTCAACGTTCTTTTTTTTTTTTTTTTTTTTTTTTTAACATGTGGAAACCCCCACGGGCTGTCACCCCACCGGGGTTTACGGCGGGGCGGTGTGTCGGAATCGGACCGACTAAAACCACACGGTGTGCCACTCTGCGCCTAAGAGAGGAGGGATACGGGAACAGCTGTTATTACGACATCCTAATCCCTCCTAGCGCCTGCCCGCTTTCGTGGGCGCCATCTGCGGATAAACTCTCCATTTAGGTGACGTCCGGCACACGCACACGTCACCTCCTCGCGGCTGGCCACTATAGCGGATGGAGGGGAAAACCCGTCCCGTCCATCCGCGGCCACACTCAAGGCGGCATGAGGCGCTGGTATGCGCGTCTCCGCCGCCCGGCTCGCCGGCGGCGAATTGGGTCCGAGTGGATATCGTCCTCCCGGGCCTTCTCCGCCGCCTCCTTCCGCGAAATTACGTCTTCGCAGAAGGTTGCGACCGCGGTAAAACAACTGTCGCTACCGGCCATGGAGCGTATGACGGCCGGTAGCGAGAGATCTCCTCCAATAACTGCAGTGAGGACCCCACGCTGCGCCGCCCAAGCGGAACAAACCGCTAGCGTGTGCTGAGCCGAGTCCTCACTGCAGTCGCAGTGGTGACAGGCGGGACTCAATTCCCTCCTGGCGACCGAGTGCAGATACTTGCCGAAGCAACCGTGCCCGGAAAGGACCTGCGTCAGTCGGCAGGAAAGGGTCCCGTACTGCCGCCCCGCCCACTCGGCGATGACCGGCTGGAGAGCCTCCACGGCGGCAAAACCAGCACGTGGAGCCTCCAGCCGGGACGACCAACGAGCCATTGTGGCTTGACGAGGGGCCTCTCGCCACTCGCGTATCTCTTCGGGCGGGGGCCGTATGCCGCTACGCGCCCGGAAGTCAGCCGTCCGCCGATAAACTTCGGCGAGCACTTCCGCCTCCAAATCCCACGGGGGAGTTCCGGCCAAGGCGCACGCCGCCTCCGTCGATACGGTGCGGTAACCACGTATGGCTCTAACCGCCAATATCCTCTGAGGGCGCCAGAGGCGAGCCCTATTCTGGGCGGTCAGAGTCGCCGCCCACACCGGTGCACCATACAGCGCCATTGACCGGACAACCCCCGTGTATAGCCGTCTCGTCACGACGCTAGCTCCACCCAGGTTGGGCAAAAGTCGCCCAAGGGCAGAAGCAGCGCCGACCAGCTTTGGAGAAAGCTGTCGGAAGTGCTCGTCGAAGAGCCACCTGCCGTCGAGGATCAGGCCCAGATACTTCATCTGGGCCTGAACCGGTACGAGGACCGAATTGACCACGATAGAGGCGCCAGAGGGTGGACCACGACGGGGCCCATGGAACAAAAGGGCTTCCGTCTTGTCCAGGGCCACCCGCAAACCCAGCGCCTCAATTCGCCCGACCACCAGTGAGACACCGGTGGTGGCCAGGCGCGCCGCCTCTTGAAAGTTCATCCCCCGGGCCGTGACCAATGTGTCATCTGCGTAACAAAGTACGCCCAGCCCGGGGGGAAGACGACCTCGAAGGGCCCAGTCGTATCCCATGTTCCACAGGAGTGGTCCGAGGACAGACCCCTGCGGAACACCGCACGACATGAGCCGCCGCCTTAGAACACCGTCTCGATCCTCGTACATGACGGTACGCTCCTCAAGATAGTCTGCCACAAGCCGCCTCAGGTACTTTGGCACCCCGTGGTAGTGGAGTGCTTCCCTGATGCAGCTAAATGGCAGACTATTGAATGCGTTGGCGATGTCCAACGACACCGCCAACAGCACGCCGCCACAGCTCACCGCCTCTTCGGTTACGGCCCTCAGGCGCAGCACGGCATCGATCGTCGAACGCCCCGCCCGAAAACCAAATTGGGCGTCCGACAGATCGGGGCCCACCTCGCGGAGGTGCCGGACGATGCGGGCAGAGAGTATCCTCTCAAACAGTTTACCCGCCTCGTCCAGCAGCACGATGGGCCTATAGGCCGCTACCGATTCGGCTGGCCGTCCCGGCTTCCTCAATAGGACCAGCTTCCCGCTTTTCCAGCACTCAGGGAAGCGTCCGGACGCCAAGCTAGCGTTCAGGACCTCCCTGAGGCGGTCCGACATGTGTTCGAGGGCTCGGGCCAGCACTCGGGCAGGTATCCCGTCCGGCCCGGGGGCGGTGTTCTTAGAGCGGATCCGTAGAACAACCGCCCTTACCTCCGATTCCCTGACGGGCGGAACATCGTCCTCGTTCCCCCCGTCGTCTCCGACCATGAAGGCCATCGACGGGGGTGTGTGCTCCACCCGCTGCGGGAAAAGACCCTCGACCACTTCCCGCAGGAAGCTGGGCTGGAGTGTCTCTGTAAGGGGGTGGCCCGACGTGCGGAGCTTCTGTCGCGCCGCACGATAAAGGCGACCCCAGGGATCACGATCGAGACCCTCCAGCATCTCCTTTCTCTTAATTTCTTTGGCGCGGCTTATGGCCAGCTTCAGAGTTTTCCGCGCCTCTCGGTACTCCTCATGAAGCTGGTCCTCCCCGCCTTCTTCGCGGTGTCGCCGCCGACTACGGGTGTAGGACCTCCGGGCACGAGTACAGGCCGCACGGAGGTCCGCCAACTCCTGGGACCACCAGTAAACCTCCTTCCGTGGAGGCCGGCAACCTCGGATACGGGGCATGGCCGCATCACAGATTTGTGTAATCGCTTCGCAGAAGCGACCAGCCCCCATGTCGACCTCCTCGGTCGGGGCCTGCGGAGACAGCCAAGAGTGAATAATGGCCGCCTCCTCTAGTAAGTCCCTATTTAATTTGGCTACAGCCCACCGAGGAAAGCGAGAAGAACGCCGCGCCGCGTGACCCCTACTGGCGTCCTGGGATCGGGAGAGCTCAAATCGGATATAAAGATGGTCCGAGAGCGTCTCAACCTCTTCCAGGACACGCCAGTTCCTTACTCGTGCGGCGAGAGCAGGGGTAGCGAACGAAAGGTCCACTATCGACCCTCCCTGCTGTCGCACGCACGTGTTGGTGGAGCCCCTGTTTAGTAAACAGAGGCCCACCGAGGCCGCCCACTCCTCTACGGCCTCGCCCCTAGCGTCCGTCCTGGGGGAACCCCACGCAATGGACTTTGCGTTGAAGTCCCCCAGCACTAAGACGTGCCCAGACGTTAGACGCCGCATCGAGGTTTCCAAGTTGTTAAGGAAAACCTCGAAGTCGTTCAAACTCCGGTTGGGGGAGAAGTATACACCATACACAGTGATCCCCCCCCACTCGTCAGCAACATATCCAGTGCCCTTGTCTCTTAGCGACAAGGGCGGGGAATGAGCCGCCGTGGAGCCGACGACTGCCACGGAACCGTCCCGGTCACCCAACCAGTTTGGACGGGGAGGAACATAATAGGGTTCCGCGGCTACGGCAACACCGATCGACCACTGTGCCATGGTTTGCAGAAAAAGATCCTGCGCCGCGGCACAGTGGTTCAGGTTCGTCTGGACCAGGAGGTTGGAGATTTGGGCCATTACTCGACCGTCTCTACAACCTCCTCCATGGGCAACGATGCCGACATGCGAACGACATCAGAGGCAGCCTGGGTCGATTGGCTAGCCCCCGACGCTTGCCGAGAATTGTAGGGAGGTTTACAGCCTCTCTGCCCAATCTGATGATCGGCGGGCTTGTTACCCGCCGCACACGCTGGGCAGTGTGGGGCGGCAGAGCATTCTGCCGCCTTGTGCCCCGGTCGACCGCAGCGGAAACATAGTCCGCTACAGTCGAAACAGCTAACACACTTGGCGCGTGTGTGTCCCGATGCCAGACACTTAAAACACCTCATCGGTCTCGCCGCCAGGACTGTGATCCTAGCGCTGACGAGACCGATGAGCAATCTACCGGCGTCGCCTAAAATTTTGGCTGACGCTACGGGACAGCTGACCCACACCGCGCCAAGCCCTCCTGGACCGGGGCGGATGATGCCGACCCTAATGTTGTCCACGTTGCACTCTGTCTTCTCTCTTATTGCAACGCGGACATCTTCGGCCGTTATAGAGTCGTCCAGGCCCGAAATGCGCAACTCTGCACACTTAGTAGGCCTGGCGATCTTAACACCATCCGTGGCCGCAAACATGCCCCGCAACTTCTCGGCAAAGGCATCTGCAGTCTTTGCGCCTTCGGCTCCCGGGAACTCGAGGACTCGAGCTCCCGTCTGAGCGAGGCGCAACCTGACTCCATCCGTCCCGATGTCATTGGCGAGACTAGCCCGGGCCCTCTGGAAGATGGCCGCGTAAGACAGTCCGCCGTTAACCGCTTCCGGTGACACGGTGACCACTACCGCCGCGGTTTTGGGTACCTGCAGCTTGCGCGGCCTCTTCGTAGTGGCCACTGCCACCGACAGCGACTGCGGGGTAGAGGCTGCTTTTTGAGCAGCCTTTTTACCCCGCTTTCGGGACTTCTTAGTCCCCCCGACTATCTGCCAACCATCTGTGGAAGGGGCAGATATGGGGGGAGCAGGCGTGGAGGTGCCAGGTACAGCGGCTGGAGTGGAGAGCGGAGGGAATTCCGCTCTAGGCTTGGCCACCGTTTTGGGCCCTGACCTCGGTGCACTTGTCTTGGCTGTTGCTTTAGCCGCCTGTCGTGCCCTCGGAGCAACCGCAGGAGCGGCAGACACAGACGCCACCGCCGCATAGGACACATGATCGCCCGCAACGGTAGACGTTGATGGCACCGATACGGTCTTCAGTCTATTTGCCGCGAGCGGCGGTCGGACAACAGGAGCCGGAGGCAGCCTCGCCTCTAGGCCAGCGAGACGCCCGTCCATCATGCGCCACACTGCGTCCGTGATTTGGCGCAGGTGGGCATCAGGAATACCCCCGAGGTTGGAAGAGGGGGTAAGTTGTGACGGAGGCGAGCCCTCTCGTTCGGGGCGATCTGCCCGGAATTGAGCAAACTGAGCACTGAGCTCAGTCACCTGCCCCGTCAGACGCTCGTTGGCTGCCTGGAGACGAGCCATGTCTCCGATAAGGCTCTCCACGACCCCCGCAATAGCGGCAGAGGAGTCCTTAAGGGCCTTCACAAAACAGCCCTTAAGATTGCTAGACTTGGTGGCCACTTTGTGGATGATGGCCACCGCCGCATTTGCTCTCTCCTGCATCGATGATGGTGTTTGGAGAACAGAACTCCCTTCCATCGGCTCCTTAATTTTAAGCAGGAGATCTGCGACCTCCTCTTCCGCTAATGCTTCGCCGTCCGCCCTGACTCTTCTGTAGGCTCCTGCCTTGCAGAAAACGGAGCCTGACGGAACCGAGGCCGGAGTTCTTGATCTCCCCCTACGACTGCTTGCAACCTTGGGAGGCAACATCTCCTGAGACGTATCGCTGCCGTCATCCCTGGAGCGTACGCGTTTCCGGCTGTCACAAAGTTCCGTTGCCATAAGCTCCAGTGTGTCCTCCTTCGCACTAGAGTTACCACCCGCGGCGGATTTGGAACGTAATCGTTCCGATGTTCTACGGCTCCCAGCAGCCATAATGACTTCTGGGAGCCCCACCGAGATAGGCGTGCTAACCAATGTCTCCTCTTCGTTGGAAGAGAAGTCGTCCGTTCTTGCACTCTTTTCCCCTCTGCTTTTCTTCTCCTTCTTTTCGTCTGTAGTTTTATTTTTATTTATTAATGATTCCATATTTGAACCCACGAGATGGGGAGAACAAAGGTCGACCCGGGCAGAGATCCCCAATACCCGGGCAAGCGTATATTTATGCCCAACCGAGGGGTCCGCAGGTGCCTCGGCTGGGAGTGCGCTTACGACTGAACTACCCATCAGCCATGCATCCCCTGGTCACGCACCAGAACACGGGATTCGGGGTAATTTTTTAAAGAGGTTTTCTTCCTCGCAGTCCGGGCGGCTAAGCCAAGACCCTCGCCCCCGATTGGTGTCGCGAGACATAACCACGACACTCCTTTCGGGATTACGATGTGACAACGGTGGCAGGAAGATTAAATCTTCCAATGCCTGCTCGGCGGCAGTGTGAGTACACACCGAGCCCGTTCTCCTTTCTCCACCATTGACAGTGGAGAAACGCCGACCCATGAAAGGGTCCCACCATAGTGATTTTTTACCGAGGTTTTCCTCCTCAATGCTCCGAAGAGCGAAGAACCAACAGAGGAATCGACAAAAATGCCCGCTCTGTTGGACCAAGTCTCGGCCGATTTGCCGAAGAAAATGGCTTCCTCTTTGTGCTAGAATATTAGCCGTTGGCGTGATGTCCTCTTCCAAATGGCACAGGAAGAAACAGTGCCGTCGCCAACGTTACCAGGGTGCACCACGTGGAGGTTTTCTAGCCCAGCACCCCGAAGCTCAACGTTCTACTCTAAGTAGTGTTATGTAATCGTAAATCTTATAGTTATTGATTAGTTTTAAATAGATACGAGTATGTAACCACGCGACCACTATAACTATTGTTTCTTTTAGTAATCATGTAGCAGAGAAAACCTTCAGTTTATCTCCTATACTACTAAAATATTTAATAAAGTTATTTAAAACAGATCTGAAATTAGCGTTTTCAAATAGTTTAACCTTACAATTTAAATTAGCTGTATGGTGTTCTAAATTTATAATAAGTAAGAGTTAACTCAGTTCACTGATGTCTCTTAGATCAACATGGTAAAAACCGTAAGCGATCATTGACTACTTAAGGGCACATTGAATATCAACAACAAGCTTGGAATATCGTGGTTGGTGAAGTCACACTCAAATCTGTTCACATACAAATGATAATGTTAGACTCTTAATGTCGATAGCTGAGCTTCTGAGTGAAACCGAGAAGTTCTGGGGACAGTTATGACCTGACTTGCCTTAAGACCCAAGGGTTAAGTAACCTGATACTATACCGAAGATATTCCGAACTTGTACGAGATCAGTATGGCCCTTAAATGTCTTCCTACTAAGGCACCAGCTAAAGACGAAATTATGGCTAAGCTTTTGAAGCAGGTGAAGCTGGTTTCAAAAGTCCTTTAAAAGACATTCAAATCCGTCATACTCGATAGAAAGCCGCCTGAGACATGGTTTGGGAGTGTGGTGATGATTTTCTTCAAAAAGGGCGAAAACACACTGCTGGAGAATTACAAATAGACAAACCTCTCTTTCGAATCATATCTATGAACTGTTTTCGAAAGTCCTTATGAATCGTCTCGAACGCAGATTTAACGACTTCCAGCCTATCAAACAAACCGGTTACCGAATAGGCTTTAGGTTATACAAAAGTCCGAAAAATATAAGCTTCCACTATGCTGGGCGTTTGTGGACTGTGAAAAAACTTTCAATTCAACCGAAATTTTTAATGTGCTTCAGTTTCTTCAGCGGTGCCAAATCGACTATCGGTATGTGGAAGTGCTAAAGTATTTGTACGAGAACGCTACTATACCAGCCCGTCTACAGGATTGAACATTTAACATCTTTGAAACTATTCGTTGCGGCAAGGGCATGAACTTGGCACCAAGAGTAATCTTATTCACATTACCCACATTTGATTTGCTGATGGTGGTGACAGCTGAAACCATGG
Source organism: Hypercompe scribonia (assembly GCA_949316085.1). Lineage (NCBI taxonomy): Eukaryota > Metazoa > Arthropoda > Insecta > Lepidoptera > Erebidae > Hypercompe > Hypercompe scribonia. The sequence continues at coordinate 11,462,207 of OX438977.1, read as the reverse complement.
AAGACAGGAATTAGATGATCGGCAGCCGAATCAAGGTCACCTACGGACGGACCCGGAGAATTACCAAACTTACTTAACGACTTCTAGAAGACGGAGCAACAACAGGCAACGGCCTCCTACAGGTAAGTCCGACGACGTAGTGAAGGTCATGGGAAACCGTGAACTGTGGGCCGCGCAGGATCGATTGTTATGGAGAGCCTTGGGGGAGGCCTGTGTTCAGCCAAGACGGAGGCCCTTTTGTTCCATGGGCCTCGTCGTGGTCCACCCTCCGGCGCCTCCATCGTGGTCAATTCAGTCCTCGTACCGGTTCAGGTCCAGATGAAGTATCTGGGCCTCATCCTCGACGGCAGGTGGCTCTTCGACGAGCACTTCCGACAGCTTTCTCCGAAGCTGGTCGGTGCTGCTTCTGCCCTTGGGCGACTTTTGCCCAATCTGGGTGGAGCTAGCGTCGCGACGAGACGGCTATACACGGGGGTTGTCCGGTCAATGGCGCTGTATGGTGCACCGGTGTGGGCGGCGGCTCTGACCGCCCAGAATAGGGCTCGCCTCTGGCGCCCTCAGAGGATATTGGCGGTTAGAGCCATACGCGGTTACCGCACCGTATCGACGGAGGCGGCGTGCGCCTTGGCCGGAACTCCCCCGTGGGATTTGGAGGCGGAAGTGCTCGCCGAAGTTTATCGGCGGACGACTGACTTCCGGGCGCGTAGCGGCATACGGCCCCTGCCCGAAGAGATACGCGAGTGGCGAGAGGCCGCTCGTCGAGCCACAATGGCTCATTGGTCGTACCGGCTGGAGGCTCCACGTGCTGGTTTTGCCGCCGTGGAGGCTCTCCAGCCGGTCATCGCCGAGTGGGCAGGGCGGCAGCACGGGACCCTTTCCTTCCGACTGACGCAGGTCCTTTCCGGGCACGGTTGCTTCGGGAAGTATCTGCACTCGGTCGCCAGGAGGGAATTGAGTCCCGCCTGTCACCACTGCGACTGCAGTGAGGACTCGGCTCAGCACACGCTAGCGGTTTGTTCCGCTTGGGCGGCGCAGCGTGGGGTCCTCACTGCAGTTATTGGAGGAGATCTCTCGCTACCGGCCGTCATACGCTCCATGGTCGGTAGCGACAGTTGTTTTACCGCGGTCGCAACCTTCTGCGAAGACGTAATTTCGCGGAAGGAGGCGGCGGAGAAGGCCCGGGAGGACGATATCCATTCGGACCCAATTCGCCGTCGGCGAGCCGGGCGGCGGAGGCGCGCATACCAGCGCCTCATGCCGCCTTGAGTGTGGCCGCGGATGGACGGGACGGGTTTTCCCCTCCATCCGCTATAGTGGCCAGCCGCGAGGAGGCGACGTCCGCGTGTGCCGTACGTCGCCTAAAATAGAGAGTTCATCGGCAGATGGTGCCCGTGGTAGCGGGCAGGCGCTAGGAGGGATTAGGATGTCGTAATAACAGCTGTTCCCGGATCCCTCCTCTCTCAGGCGCAGAGTGGCACACCGCCTCGTTAGCAATGTTTTGTACTTCGACGGCGAGATTTCTTAATCAGCTGGTCCAATTATTCTAAAATTATTCCTTAATACACTTTTTATTGCTTAAACTAGGCACTTGTATAACTGTAAACTATCGTTTGAAAATACTTGAACTTTACGAGCCTAAGGATCTACTACGTTTTCAATTGAAAAACATTATTTAACTTTACCAGAAAAATATTATTAAATTTAGGTATTGGTTTGGGAATATCCAATTTAAAGGTTGTAAACACCCAGAAATTGATTTGGTGTTGTTCATAATACTCATCAGGTAAATAAAAAACAAAAAAAAGGAATTTTAACACACTTTGACTGAACTTTAAGTGCTTTTTTATGTTTAATCGATTTATATCTATCGACTCATTACGAAGTATAATTGCTACCTCTGCGGTGGTTACTAAGACACACTACTTCTAGTTAATGATTTGCTCTAGATTAGTATATTCTACTTATTTCATATGTTCTGGGTGAGGTAGATAAAAAAAAACAATTTATTATTTAAATTATTCTGTCGTTTGTGATTCTACCATTTTTAAATATTGCTAAATTATAAATGTTAATTTTCAGAAACACTTTATTATAGGTAGTTGTGCAACACAATAAAGTAGATATATAAAAAGTTGCAGTTACTCAAATAATAATATAATGAGGGATTTAATTAGATTATCTACATCTTTAATTTACATAATTTTGTAGAAACATATAAGGAAGAATAAGTACCTAACGGTGTATTAAAAATAGTGAAATCTTTGCAATAAAAACGAACCATGCCGTGTTCACTGCCGGTTTTGAAAAGGAAATTGTTTTCTCCGATATTTACCCACATGTAGATATAATGATGACTTCCGATTCATTACGTTTAACGTAAAGTAAGATCTATAAAAATGATAACATGTAAAATTCTGAACATTAGACGTTAGTATGACTGAGGTATGGTATAGTAGACTAGTGATCATAATCAGATATACATAGATAAATTAAATTAGTCTCACACGCAGAGCATTCGACTCCACATTACGTTACATGTTTCAACACACCTCATTGGATCATATCACAACACATTACACCACATCATCACATCTTACCTTATGACGTCACGTAGAAACATATCACAGCAGAACTCACAACTAAAATATTGCCAATACTGTAATGCAATGAAAGAGTCTAGACCCCACAATACAGGGAATCCTAGTGTGGCCTCCATCCATGTATATTTTATTTTTATGCGACAATAAAAAGTATTTTATTTGTTTATCAGCGTAAATAAAGGGACGAAGAATACGGATATGGATATCCATTAACAAAAATTTAATTAGTTATGTTGACTCTAGACACTGATTTAAAAGGGATACCTACCTTACCTTAATATATTAAGACGCTTAGGTAAAGTAAGATTGAATATGAAAAACTTAGACATTATTCGTTAATGACTAATTTTGGAATAAGTTGGGACGTTAATAATGTTCATTTTAACTTTACAAGTAAACCATTAACTGATTGAATATTGCCTAACTCAACTTCATAATCACTTTTGTCAAATATTGTAAATAATATATTTTTCTGAACTATAATAAAACTGGTTAATATGATTGTTAGATTACAGAGGTTTCCTCGACAGTCATACACGTAGTATCGTTTTGTACTATCTTGAAATCGAAATTTAGACTTAACATTTTATCGTAATTGTTGACACTGAGGGATACTTGGGCTTAACGAAAAAAAACATAAGTGGTAGTTTTTGAAGAGCGTATCTATTAAACTGACTTCAAGCTAGAATAGGAATATTATTTAACTCGTGATACATATATCAACTTTTTCAAATAAACATAGTCTGGTAATCTTTACACCAACAGGCAATGCACTGCACGGATGGCCCAGTCGTTCAAGTGGTCGCCACGCCGCTCTCTACTGCGCTAAGTGCTGTGGGTTCAAACCCCACATGGGACAACACTTTGCGTGATTCACAAATTATTGTTCAGATTCTGGGTGTTCTTTGTGTCCGTTTCTTTTATGTTTATAAAGTCCCCCGCGACACAGGATTAACTCCTAGTGCGGACGTTGTCTTTTTTAAAATAAAGCAAAGAAAAACATGAATCTCAATAAATGCACAGAAATGTTGAAAAACTGCTGCGCTTTTTTAAAAGCAATGCTACAAAAGCACCATTTAACTACAAAGCATTAGAATTTGAATCTGTAATTGAAGCACCGATGAGAATTCAACGTGTTAAACGCCAAACTGGTGAAATTGCTCGCTATGAGTCGATAACTTCTGCAGAAAAAAAATTAAGATAGAATTTTTCTCTTGTCTCTTGGATGCTACTATAAATTGAATTTAAAATTTAAACGAATACTAGGAATGCTTTTCTTTTTAGTACAATATAAAAATATTCCAGAAAAATCATATCTTCTCAAATAGTGTGCTGATCTGCAACTGTACAATCTAAATTAGATATGATATGATTTAGTTAGATGGTTGTATGTTGTATAAGTAGTATAAGTCTGAATTTTTTTATACCTGATCAGAACGTGGTTACTCCAAACTTTATGCCACTGTGCTGACAAGGAGCTTTTTTAAGCTTAAGTCGATAAAAATCTATCTTCGATCGCCTATCGCAACGTATATCTTCGATCGCCTATCGCAGATTATATCAAACTTCGCAATTTTATCAATCAAAAATAAGATTGCAGAAAACATAGACTTTTATGTCTTTATTTAAGAGTTTGCCGATAGAAAGAAATTTTATTGATTTCTGAATGACTACTTAATTATTTTAATTTCTGTTGTGATTATTATTTTCTGCTCTGTTTATAATATTATTTATCATTCTTTAGTTTAAATATAAATGTACTTGGTATAATTACTGTAATATTCATCGATATTAAATTTAATAATAATCAATAAATCCCTTGCTTATTTTCGCATGAATTTCAATGCTGTGTTTAAGGTCTCGAATTCGATTCCCGGGTTGACGCAAATGTTTGCATGATCTGCAAATATTTTTTTCGAAGTTTGGGTATTTTCTATGTATAACGTGTATGTATTTACATTAAAAAAAATATATGTATGTATTTATTTCAGTCGGTCTAGTTATCATAATATAAGCTCTACTTAGCTTGAAACTAGATAGCGATGTGTGTCAAATGTCCAAAATATTTATTTATTTATTTATTAATAGCAGAATAGGGCGTCATTGAAATATCGCCCAGCGCACTGCTGCTGTTAAATTCGGCACTGACTGTAACATACTATATCGTACTATTTTACCATATTTTAGGTTTGGAACCACAGTAAAACTCCATATAAAACAAATAGACTTGAATAACAGATACAAAAGACAAATTGCATCAATGTCGCAGTTATGGAGACAAGACAGTATAACACATGCGAACGAGACGTCATAAAAACTCGTTAGTAAATCTCGATCAGTTAAAATATTCATTGTAAACAGTTTCTATTTCACTCGATTATGAGGAAACATTAAATTAAATCATTCAGTTTAAACAAGTTTAAATAATTTACATAATATGCACTCATTTATTTAAGAATTTAATTACCACAGTAAAATAAATATATTATGTACTTGCACTGAAACTTTTTACTATTAAAAAGGGTACTTAACAGTAATTTTGAATATAACATCATTAAACGAACCTACATGTTGCTGTTTGCTTTACAGAAGGCGTTTTACAATATATTGTTATGTAAATATTTACTACTAATACTACTACTACTTGTTAATATGAACAAAACAAAATTAATTTAATTTCAAACGTATAAAAAACAACCAACACTTAACGTTAAATACGGTAATACGGACAAGTAGCAAGCGCCATATTTCTCGTCCTGAAGTTGGATCAGAACTGTGACTGGAAAAGTCATGTAGAAGACATCTGTGACAAACGCGACAGATTTATTTATGCATTGAAAAGATTACGAGTGACAATGTCAACCAAAGTTGCACTGTATGCATATCACAGGTACGTTTCGTCCGTACTCTCGTACTGTCTTTAGTTGTGGGTCAATTCGGTGGATGTCATTGAAGCATTTAAAGTACAAAAAAAGTGTGCGAGCACTTTATATGCCGAGCATGTTCATCAAAGAGTTATGCTTATTTGCGTGACACCTCACATATTTTTAAGAGATAATAGGTTACATTTATCTCAGTAAAGGCTCCTAATGTATAAAAGGAACTCTTATTTAAGCGTTCTAAAGGTCTTTAATAAATTACAAAGTCTCTTGAAAGAATGTTAATTAAATTTAGGCAGAGCTTGACACAATGGTTGAAAGAGAAATTATTTTGTGAGTTAAATGAAGTTATGTCATATTACGACGAGGTAAAGTAATGTTTTAGAAAATTAGTTTCTATTATACCTAATTTTTATCAAATTGACGTTGACTATAACCATGTATGATTATTGTACTATTAGTTAGACTTTTTTTATCTAATTTGACGATATTTTGAATTCATTTGTGGACGTAATCGATATTTTTACAATGGGTGCGGTAGTTTATTCGTTTCAATTTATTTAATTTCGTTTTTAAATAGTTGCTTCTTAATATTTACATACCATAAATACCAATGGGATGTAAATGAGCCTACACCTACGTCCTAGCAAATAAATGGTTATGATTACTATTTAGTTTGCCCGTGTAAATGCGAATTAAAAATACGGAGCGAATGAGAGTACGTGAGTGGTGACTCATTCCATATTTATTCCATTTTGTCGTAAGAGCCAACTGCGAGAACAAAAACAACTACACACGAAAACAGCACTGCAATGAAAAACAAAAGTTGAAATAAACACTATACCTACTCGTTTAGTCAGCGTCATTAGAGTAGCTTAAGACCTCCATTCTAAGTAGAGGGCTATGTTCAACATTAAACTATTGAATGATGATCATGATTAATTTTTACTACCCTACACTAGATGTCTTGTGATTCTCTACTAAATGCCATAAGCAGCTTAGATGCTGCCCTAAAAATTGCTTGTGACAGAACTGAGGACATAAGTCAATATCACTTGAAGTCTTTATATTTCTATTGGTTAGCAGAATCTTCAGAGTTTAAAGCAGAGAACTTTGTAGCAGAAAACAAGTTGGATGACTTTTATATTCATTTGTATTGTCTTGGTTCTGTAATCTTAACAGTAGTAGTAAACAAAGGTATTTTCTTGCAAAATAGTAACGATAAATGTACTTGGGCAATGATGAAACATTTCATATGATAAGTGGAATATTGTTCTCATCTTTTCGATAGACCCGTGTGATATTTGCACGATTGGTTATAGCAGCGAGCAGTCCGCATTATTGGCAGTACCGAAACGACCAAATCCCTTGAGCCTCTACAGTTGCGTTGTTTTTCTATAGAAGAAAGTATTCTGATGAACTCTTTCAACTTATGTATTCCACCTTCTCCTTTCCTCCATAGGTGCTGGTCTTTGAAATTACTACTCTAAAGTAGTAAAAATATACTCTCTCGAACTAAACGATACTTTCTCCCTTTGCTGATCAGTCAAAATCTGGAGCTCATTGCCAGCGTCCCATCCCACTATGATGCCGGGTCCTTTAAGCGGGGCGTGAAAAAGCATCTCTCTAGGCCACCACACTGTAGGCCACCATGCTACATTGTCGGATCCACAATGAGTATGGTGATCACCACTCTTTCACTCTACTCATGCTTTTTATGAGACAGAATAGTCGCTTTGGTCTGTTCAGTATTGAAAAAAATCTGCGAGTAACATTATTAACAATGTTATTTGGTTCTTATAAAAGCTTTGTTGTTCAAAAATTCAATTCATGGCGAAGATAAATATGTGGTGATATTCCAGATCTGGTAGTACTTCTAAGAAACTGGTAGAAAGCAGACAGCGTCATCTTTGGTCTTCACACTTCACAAATTCACTTACCTATAACATCATAAGTTATCTATATACACACACACACACACACATACACACTCATATATATATATATATATATATTGCCTATATATATAAAAAAATATATATATATTCATATACATATACATACATACATATATATAACATCATAAAATGATGAACAGCTATTTTATGCCTTTTTCAAGAATCAAAAAGAACAAGATTTCCCGAAGCGGTTCTGGTTATGTTTAGTAACATAATAAAAATTTATGTCGTATTAAGATGTATCACACATAACTTACGATAATAGAAAACGAGAATTCGGCACTGAACGAAAGTGACAATTTGAATTGCTCACATTCATCTGCCTTCGTTTTCCTAAATTTATTTGGAGTTACAGCACACATTCATCTTAACATTTACATTTTAATTACCGTTTTCTTTTGTTGGGCAACACTCAGATAGTTGCAGGACGGCAGGTCTGATGTACGGTTTGTATATTTGTCCGTTTTATGTAACAGGAATTGGGATCACAAGTACTTCCTGTTTATATCCGTCCTGGATCAATTCGATGGTGTGCAACCCTATTTATTTCGCCATTATTTTGTAAGAGTGAGTCGCTACCGACTCAATATGTTCGTATTATTTAGATACATTGCTATTATTTTCGTAATATTTTAAAAAAATCCGAATATGCCTTTGTAAATAAATTTGGATATTAAAAGAGACAGTTGTCTGGCTGCAGTAAAAAAAAAAGATTCTTCGAAAAACGTTAACTTTAACTTAGTTTTATTATTTTACTTTATACTACAATTACGATTCTAATCCATCCTACTATTGGGTCGTTAATATACTTATACATAAAAGCATGTAATCAGTTAACCACATACTGAAGTATTGTGTACTGTTAGTCACAACCGCCAATAAAATTAACACTTTGCTGTAATCTGTGGGTTTCCGTAGTCAACCGAGTTTGCTACAAACCTACAATGTTGCTTTAGATGTTACGTTACTACCTATTGAGACTTTCACCACTATACATTATGCTTTCTATTTTGATGTCTTACACATTCGACGGACTCTGTGGCGCGGTGGTAGCGTCTGCGGCCGTCTCGGGTTTAACCCGGGTCGGACCTAATATTTGTACCTGCAAATATGTATTTGCTTTGGAGTTCAAGTATTTGCTAAGTAAAAAGACGTGTATAAAGATTCTATCAGTCAATCTAGCTAGTTCTGCTTGACATAAAACCAGACGACGTTGTGTGTCAGATGTCTGAAATGTTTACAATTATTAAAAATATAAGAAAACAAACAGTTTACACATCGTTCATAGTTTATTTACAAAAAAAATATATTAGGTATAAAAATATAAATAAAATTATTTGAGCATTATTTACACGATATTTCTAAAGTATTACTCCATGTAACATGTGACACCAATCTAGAAACCTTAACAATTAATAGTAGTGGATAAAATGTACTTTACAATAAGTTGTGTTTCTGTCTTTTCTATTTCAAATAATACTGGGAATGCCTCACACGAGTAGCACGAAAGCAATGCAGCTTTACAATAAAATAACAATAACAAAGTATGTACAGAGATAATTCTTTCAATCGTCAGTCATTTTGATGCCAGACTATCATTTTATATGGCCTACTATAATAAAAATAGTAGAAGTCGGCTTTCAAAGGTTTTTGTTAATTTAACATTCTAAACAAGAGAATGTGAGTACATGAAAAAACTGGCATTATTTTATTCGACTAAAGAAATACGCAAAGATCGCTTTATAAATCTTTTGTTGCCAAATTACTGCCTCTTAACCCCACATTGTATTCTCTTTATATAAATTTATATCATTCGTTGGATATCTTTAGTTGTCGGTGAATTCAAAAATCTGAACTACTTTAAAATTTTAAAGTTGGTTAAATATCCGTATACCTCTTACGATGACGTCAGAAGTTATCTACTACAGACATTTTGAAAAAAATGTTATAAAGAATCTTTATTTTTTTTCAAAACGATTTATATTTCATTAAAAATTTAATCATTGACGTAATCAATTTAAAAAGTAATTACTAATGCATTATTCAGACATAAATATGTCATAACGTCCATGAAATAATATTTATAATAATTAAACGATAATTGCGCAAGACTCGTGACGAATAAAGTAACAAAGTTTCTGCTTAGGTAATTTGATTTTCTTCGAATTTTTTTTTATATTCTCTTAATTAGGTTTCACATAGTAACTTTTAATAAATTTCCTCCTTATAACTTAGTATACATAATATACAAACGATTGCATTTACGAAAAATATGAAAGTATATATGTATACTCGTAAACAGTTTCAAATTCGAATAAATTAATCAACGTAAATCTCCGTCGTTTTGATTTTAAAGAAAGAAATAATTTTATCATAATAATTTGTGAATTACATTTCTCATCAAGATTGAAAGAAATTACTTTTGTTCCTTTGTCAAATAATGATTCTAGTACCATAACTATAACACGTATTATAAAAGGCTGTTAATATAAATGTTTTCTTGTCGTGTCAAAGTACATTAAAAATATTAATATCTAGACTGTAATGTTATTAGTTTCATCATTAAAAGTACAAACCTTTTTTATCCTATAAAATATTCTTCGTCTCACTATTTTAAAATTTCATTATTTGGTGTTTTTAATTTTTACTTTTGTTACAAAGTATCTTGTTGAACTAATTTATTACATCATAATAGTCTTTGTCTTTATACCAATTTGCAACTTTTTTCATTAGATCTCTACCAAACCCAGAAAATAACTATATTTGACGGCATTATAACAGTTTAAAGAATTATCACCGATTAATAAATAAATAAATTAGTGGTTGTAATGCTGCAACTCTTCGGCGTTGAATAAATTGTGCTCGACTGGAACCTCTGAAAACACAAAGGTTTTTTTTTATTTTCTCAAGAAAAGCGTATCCTTTAGCCACTACAAAATAAATTATATTTCTAAAGAACACTGCCATACATTATTTATACATCTACATGGCGTCGACCCGAGCTTAATATATTTAAAGTTAATTAAACCCGTTTAAAAATTTATCTGATATTGTTTTTAACAACTAATTAAATGATTTCTACAATACAAAAACTAGATAGTACTTTATTAATTATTATTCATAAAAAAAAGAAAATATTAAACAAACTACTTCACTGTTGAAATAACTAAAAAGTTAAGATGTTATTACTTATGTTAAGAAAATAAACATAGTGACTTATTTAAATGCCTAATTACTTATTCTACATCTATTATAGTTTGTGCATTTTCTTTTATAATTCAATACTAAGTGTTTATTACTGTCTGTCAATAATCATGATTAATATTTTTTGGAAGAATAGCCTTCATTTATTCAAATATCATGTAAATGTAGAGAAGAAGTAAATAATGTCCTTTTTAAAAAGATGAATAATGGTAAATTAATATTAAATATTGATTGTATCATATTTTTGACAGGCACTAATTTTTGTAATAATAATGTTTTGTAATGTCGTCATAATTAGTAATGCAATGAGTTAATTGGTCTTGTAGTCTGTTCAATGAAGTTAACCGTCTACAGAAGTCCTTTTACAGTCTTTAATTATAAGTGAAAACTGTGAAGAATTCTAAAGAATAACATAGTCCCAGAGTAGCAGTTATCAGTATCGTCAGTCATAGTCACATACCTTTTGTCAGTCATGTCATAATTCAGACTTGAACGATCTTGTTGCCTCGTAGATAGTATTTGACGTCTTTTCTTCTGTTCTGAGCGTTTTCTGTGGTTGTCTTTGGTCTTTCAGTGGTGGTTGTAGTCGTGGAAGTAGATGTGGTTGTAGTTAAGGTATCAAGGACTTCGGCTGGGAGTACTCCAATTTCATTGTCAGAAACAACAGGGGTAGGTAGAAAAGAAATTTGGCCATTTTGCAACATTCTTTTGTAAGTCTCTAAATCAGTGAGTTTGAAGTCTTCAGATGACCTTTGTTGGCGATTCATGTAAGCATTTAGTTTTTTTATATTAGCTTGGATTTTTTGAATTTTGCCGGGTGTCAAGCCTTGTTTGTGTTTGGTAGGTAAAACTGTTCGTTTAGAAGCTGTGACTTCATAAGGTGGGAAGGAAAGTGATTGATGTCGTGGATCGTAATCGATGTAAGAGTCTACTGCAGCTGGTTGACCGTAGGAATTGACGGTGCCCCAGGTCATTGGTTTGAAGTCTGGGATAGACTGATGAGGAGGCGGTGGCTGATATGCCAAATTATCATCTGCTGGAGCAGTGTACGATGGAGTATCGTATGAACTATCCGGGACACTATATGAGGAAGCAATAGCTGGAGCGGTGGGTGAAGAGGCCGTAGAAAAAGCACTCTTGAAGGCACTATAGACAGTGTGCAGGATCGACGGAGGTGGATCTATAGGTGTGTGGCCTGAGTGTGCCGTGTCCAAGGTCTCTGCATGCTCGCCTAGGGGCGTCAGTAAGACCAGTCCTGCGTGTACGCCGTTCAGTTTACCTCGTCCTGTCTCAAAAATTGTCTTCGTCTTAGGTGGAGTCCATGTTAGTAGTGATGTGATTGCAGTTATAATGTGTTTATCAATAATTGCAATATTTAGTTTAATGGCTGGTTTTTTGTTACTTTGATCTTAGAATTATATTGTCTCATCGAATGGTTTTATTAAAAAAAGTGTGTAACTCATAGAACAACATATTTTTGAGGACGATATACTCGTAATTCAACGACCTAAAATAAAATGAAATAAACTCACTAAACAAACTTAAACTTTAAAGATATTTTGGCTATAACTCATTACATAAACATACATTTGTTAATGTTAAAAGAAATTCTAAGATCAATATATCACAAAACGCAGTCTCAACGGTTTTTTGTGCGCAGTATTTGACTTAAAACTACCCTTATCTAAGATTACGACCGGCTATAGATACATATATATGCCACACTATTCTACCACGACGTTGTACGGTGATATACATCAAAATTACGCTTTTATACCTAAACGGTTGTAAAACTGCGGATCAACTGGAGAAGGTCTGAACTCGGAGTGTCCTAAAATAGATGTTTATTATTTTTTTGATGGTAATTAAATTTAGAGTTCCTAGTGTTATAGATATATACTAGTAGGCTGGTATCTACTGTTAATATATAATACGTTTTTATAATATATTTGTATTTTGTTTAAGTTTACAAATCTCTAAGTCAGGGTGATAGTAGATAGGTGAGTTATAAATTAATGAGTTGGCTAAATTTACTAATAATTTGATAATATATGTACGAGTATATTACAAATGTAGAACTAACTCGTGTTTTTATAATAACGTTCTACAATACAATATCTATTATTATCGTTATATAATATCTTTAGAATACATACGTGTACGATTTTTTTTTTGTATAAATTATTCACAAAGAAGATTTTACTATAAGGTTGTTTAACTAGCCTTTTGATCTAGTTGTAAGTGATCCAAAGTGCTGAGCTAGGAACCATGGTTTCAGTATCTGTGTGAAACACATTTATAATGTTTGTAGTACATGACTTAGGTAAGTTACGATATGTTATCAGCAATCTAGTTACCATAGTATAGACTTTACCTAGTTTGTAATCAGGCCACGATGGCATTGTAACTAATAAAACTTCTCATTTTTTATTTAATCTTACTCAATAAATTTTCAAAAATTATTAAAAATAAAATGTATTAAAATTCTCGAAGTCTGATAAGTAGCAAGACTTTAAAAACTAAAGCAATTTCGGTAAAATGCCACAACGTTTAAAAAGAAAATCCACTGTGTATGTATATTAGAATATTCAGTTGTTTGACTCCACTTGTCTTTCCTACTTTCATTATGTTTAGTTAAATTGTTGCATTTGTTTGTAGTTTTCAAACTCTCTCTTTTCTTTTTTTTTTGTACTAATGTTGTCTAATGAGCACTTTTATTCATCTACCGATATATCTAAGTGTAGTGACGGGTCATTTGGATTGTTGAAACCACCTTAAATATAAATCTTTAATTTTGATTAAATTGTAGAAAGAGTTGATCCTCTTCCATATTTGAGAAAAGTTAAGGTTACGAACAGCAACTAAATCATTTTTATACGTAGTGTTATTTTTAGACTAATAAATCAAAAGTTTATGAACATTAATCAAAAGTTAAAAAAATTGCAAATATAATCCATATGACTTAATAATCTAATTTTAATTTATCAGGACAGTACAATATTCGTGGGACAAAACATTAAACAGATTAACATAGATTTCATTTGCACCCTATATAGTATGTAGCACTGAATATACATGAGAACATTAAGTACATCACTTATGGACTACATGCTTCTAAGTTCATTAAATGAATAATTTTAACATACTATTCACAACTTACTAGATCCTCAAAGGAGGAAATAAGACATTCCTAATCTATTAAGTGCCCATGTCCGTGTGGTTATGGATTAAGAATACATAGTGTTACCACCCCTATTCATCTCGTGGGTGTCGTAAAAGGCGACTAAGGGAACAAAGTATGTAAGACAACATCATTACAAAGAGAAGGAAAACTTGAAACAAATCCTATTCCAACCCGTCTGGCCAGCGTGGTATAGTAGGCCAAAACCTCCTTACTAAGGAGAGGCCTATGTCCAGTAGTAGATTAAAAAGTTTGTTGATGAAGAGTGATGATGAGTCTATTAAAGAATTTTTGATGCTTTTAAAAGTTGCATGTAAGAGGTTGCTCTTAGCGATAATATTAGCGTAGATCAAAACTTACAACACTATTGTCTAATTGAAGATCAATATACATATTACCTACATTGAATATTATTACTCAAACTCAAAAGAATATAAACAAACAAATTAAAACTATTAACGTAATAATTAAAGTAATAAATATCTATTTTTCCCTTTTTCTCATCATGTGTGACTATTGTTTTTTTGGTTGGGCTTAAAGTAACGACTAATTTATTTCATTAGATTATGTATTTTATGACAGTCTTCACAAAGTATAGGTGGAAAGTAAACCACAAAATGCTGCAGTTCTAGTTTTGCGGTCCCTGTCGTGACATCAAGTAAGTGTAAAGTTCTGTGACTCAAGAATTTGTTAGATAGTATATGCAGTTGTTTACTTGTTTCTATGAAATTGCCGAGTCATGTAAACCGTTTTCGTAAAGTTCATTTCAATTTATTTGCACAACTGAATATTACATTGCTATAATTAAAGCAGCAACAAGTCAAAAATATTCAATCGTAGTACCTTAATCCAAAATAAACATTTTGAAAAATAATTATTAAGATAAATCTTTTTATTTATATATATTAGTATCATTAAAATATGTATGTAGTGCGTAAATAAAAGAGTTTAATAATATAAAAAACTACTCGGTAAATTTCGTACAAATTCGACACAAATCAACAGATTAAAAGATTTTATATAACTTAAGAATTTTTATAGAATTGTGTTTTTTTTTGTCATTTTTGATTTATTTTATATGTCAGTTCCTAAAATAAACTGTTGCAAATTGACCTTACATCTATTAACTGAAACAACTAAATAACTACAAACCTAACTGCGTTCTAATATACATATGCACTGAATATACAAATACGCTACATTTTGTACTAGTAATCTATTGAAGCGAAACCAAGTGTTCCAATACTGCCAACCTAAGTTACGTTATTTTAACTTTCTGCTAAGGAACCGAACCCTAATTACATGTAACTTATGATCACCGCTCTGTTCATACGTGTTGTAAGTTTATGTTAACTAGCCTACATTCTCTATGATGAATTGAAGCTTACATGTATTTGCGGATTCAACAAAAAACATTTATATGGAACCACATATTTTTTTAGCATTTTAAACTAAATGTAACTCAAGTATGTGATTACATAAAGATTAATGGAGTGATAAACTAACTTTGTGTTCATTACAGCCATTGCATAAGACACGTTGAGTACGAGTAAAGTTTTTTAGATGTTCAAATTAATGTAGTTTGAAAGGTGTTTTGTAATATGGTGGTGGTGTTGATTATATGATTACTCAATTATTATTGAAGAGATTTTAAATCCAGCAGATATATTATTTAAATTGTAACTACGACGTCTCGTAATTTACAAAAGAGTTTGCTCCGTCAGAAGTTTGTATGGTGTCTGAAATGTTGAATTGTATAAAAAACTATTTCTGAAAGATAAAGAATATTGGATCCCTGATAATTATAAACATATGATTCTCAATGCACTTTTGTGTCTTTTCAAAATCATTTCGAAGTACTTTCACCAATTTTTTTTAAAGATTTTCGAGTGTGAGTAGTTCCTTAATAACAAAATTGGTACAAACAATTTGAATTGAAATGATAATGCATTGTGTACATAGTATGTAATATACAGACAGCATAAATCAAAGAAATTCAATACCAGACAAACATATTTGATTAACTTATTTAAGTTACGATAGAATGTTACGACAATGAATTCCTAGCTGATTTCGACCTAGGCTGCCAGTCTCAACGGAGACCAGGCAAGTACAAGAAAGATACTCGTATAATAGCACACTAGTGTACGCACAAACATAGGTGCATTCTCTGTTCCCTCACTCCTACAATTCGATGGAACGGTTAACCGACAGGACTGTGGAGAGATCAGGCGCAGGAGCGACGGCTTCACGAGCTCGCCGAGGAAAGTTAAGACCCCAACTGCCAAACTCCGGATTGTTATTAAGTATTTCGGAAACCAGAAAAATTCAACTACACCTCTTTATGGAATACGTGACCTCTTTCTTGATCGGTAGTCATATACATTAACTGCTACACCAAAGAAGCTGTCAAATAAATACATCGAATCATATTGACTGTTGAAGTACTAGGCTGAACTACTAACGGATATGCATACTTGACACAATAATGGTAGTAGATTGACACCGTGTTATAATCATTTCACAAATGCAACAACTGGCGATCATTTACCATTTTCCTGAATTGCAACAACCCACTTGCGTAGCTATAATCAGATCCAATAAATTGGTCTAGAGCATGTGTCTTATATGAGAACATAACATTTACAACCGGACTAGTTGGAATTGTGACGTAATACACCAACTTTCACTTGAAAGGTACAAAGGTGCAGCTTACTAAATTTTAGCTTCTGTTACCGTAATCGTGGCACACCTTCCTTAAGCGTTAATAAGTATTGCACAAATTTAGAATTTAAACTTCCTTGATCATTGTAAAGAGATCGTTAAATATAGATGACAGATAGATACTTCTTTGCAATTCACAGTTCTCTTTGTTAAAATACATTTATTCAGGTCATCGGTTACGGATAGTGAAAGATGTTCTAAGTGTGTTAAAAGATTTCGTAAATGTATTTACAAATTGTAAATAAAGGATTTTGATACTTTAAGAAATTATAACTTGTTGAATGTATTTAGTGCCTTAAATCTTAAATCACTCAAATTTTGAAATAAATCATGTATAAATCATCATATACGCGTATATTCACAAATAGAACACCATAGAGGCGAAAAACATCATACTCGTAAAATGTAAGAAACAATTTTTTTTTGAAAATAAACTTTTTTACTGCAGTACCTACAAAAATTGTCAAATTGAGTTTTTATTAATAAAAAAGTGCGTAAGAATTCGTATTAAAAATATACTTTTATCACACCGTGGCAGTTTAACTGAACAATCCATTTTAGAAATATAACATACTAAAAAATGTTTGATGCTTTACTACTCATGGACTCATTGCAATTCAGACCCATTCGTTCTCAACTGAAAATTATTGGGCGTATACCAAAATGACATATCAGCAGCTTCATAGTCAGTTGTACAAAGCTATTTCGACATGTCAAACGTCCATTTCCGTTACAAGGGAAAGTATTAAGTAAATAAATTGACGACTTTACTGACCACAAAAACAAACTAAGTAAAAAATTTGGTAATGAATTTCATACACGTGACGAGCACGCAATTATTGTGACTAATGCCATAATTCACAATGATCAAAGATTTTTTTATCGGTTTGTACTTAAATATGAATATCCTTAAATGTACAACAAATGTACGGAAAATATATTGTAAATACCTCAAAATCACAAAACTTTAAAATACCTTAAAATTTTTATGAATGTCAAAGAATTTCACAATAGAAAGCATTATGTAAACATACAAACTGTTCTGTTTGAGTAAAATGTAAACAAGAGGAAACTGTGCAAGAGAACACTACAAAAGAGAAAAATTTTGCTACATTGCATAGCTAATTATCAAAAATTTTAGCAGACAACAATCTTAACTGAGAATAGAATAACTTAAAATATGAACGTGATTGTACACACGTACACCGTGTGTGACTTTCCGAAGATTGAGAAAGTTTTAAGAAAATGAAACTACAACTAAATAATGTGAAAAAAGAGAAAAACCAAAGCCAGGTACTAATATTCAAACTTTGAAAGAAATACGAAGCGTAGTAGACTACGGAAAGAAAGCCATGTGGCGAGAAGACGCAAAATCTTACCATCACAATTCATTGACTAGGTCAAAGTATCGATAAATTAGCTCTCCCGACGGTAAAGGTATCGGCTCTTCATTAATTTCATCTACGACAGATGATACAGCTATCATTTCTGAAAATATAAAATAATAATGTAAAAAACCTAAACCAGCAGGCAAAATGTTGGTTTTAATTTAAAAATATGCAACCTAATTTTACGCGGGCGTTAAAACGTTACTTTTCGAAAATATTTGACTTATTTTAATATGCAGTTTTTAACGGACGTTTATATAAAAATAGTTCAAAAAACGAATAAAATAGCATCTACATAAATAAATAATATGTATGTACAGAAGTTATACTCTTAATATCATTGTAAAGGAGCGAAATGTTGCAATCACCTCATACTAGAGATGTATCAATGACGCAGTAAATAAAGTTGTGCTGATTTAATTATAACACGTAGGAATTTGTCTCAACTTGTCCTAAATGTGTAGCTAAATTTCAGTTAGTTAAATATAATTTAAAAATTAAGCGCTCAATACACAGGAACTTATTGTACATAAATACTTTTTTGGCAAGTTATTTTTTGTAAAAATTCACAATTGGTACCTATATTTATATCAGTAACGTATATATTATCTGTATATAGATAACGGTTTTCTTTTAAAAGGCGTTGTTTTCAACATGTTCACTGTGTAATTAGAAGAGATGCAGAAATCAACTACACTTTTTACAGAAAGTTATATATTTCAAGTAAATCTGTCTCTCTCTAAAGTAATCTGTCTACATAGTATAATTTAACCGAATGAATTAACATTTATTGGTCCTATGAACTATTAACTAGGAAGTAATAATCCGAATCGTAAGTTATGTAACTTGTAATTCAAAATTTGATATTTATTATTACTCAATATAGTAAGACATCCCAATTTCCGATGAAGTATGAAATATTTGACTACCTACTCGTTACATTAAAGTTACTCAAGAAATAATGTTGGAACTATATTTTTTGTGTTATGTAACATGTTGGTACTGTTATTCATGTCAATAGTGAAATATATTGTTCATCACGTAATTGCGAAAACCCACCCGTGATAGCGCAACGGGGCTTACTAGGTAGCCAAAAAACCTGATCTTATTATAATAAAAAAAATATATTAGTGTAATGTATACGATCAGGTAAACTAGTTTCCTGAGATTGTTTTCTGCAGCAATTAATACAACTGCTAATTAATTTTTAATACGCACGTAATTTCGAACTGTCACTAAAGCGTGACAGGCGTTCTACTAATATCAACAGCTTTAGCGAAACGATATCCAATCTAGATTTTTCATCTTAAACATCACAATTTAAGACGAAATGTTCCAATTATTTTCATATTACATCAGAGAAACATAAATAAACAATATTTACTGACATATTACACAACACTGTTAACAGCTTGTATTACAGGTTTTATAATTCCGAAAAACATTATACAGACAGAAGTGGACAGAAAATCTATCTGATCACCTAAAAATAGAATTATGACCATTGACTAATACGAACTGATCATCATGCGAATCGAGCTTTTGCTTACGTACTATCTGAGGCACGGCAGCTAAGAGCTCAACTTCCACTTATTAAGCACTTCTATAATCAAACAAGAATAAGAATTCAATAACATCGAACCCACAATCGAACCCGAGACCTTTTAATCAGTAGTCGCATAAGCTAACCGAGAAGGCAGTTAACTACAGGTATTACATATAAATACTGTTGTAGCTGAAGCTCATTCTTATGAATAAGATCATTTTAAGATTGCAATCTTGTTATCATAGAGGTATATACATATATAATAAATGTACTATGTTTGTGTAGACAGATGTTTATGGGCTAGCTAATAATTTTATTTTCAGTTGCGTGTCTCAAGAAGTTATGACACCTTAAATTCATTTTATGACATGCATTACGTGATCATAAATATGATTTGAATTTAATGGGCCTTAGAATATACGGACCATAGTATTTCTTGAAAAATAACTTTACATTAGGTGACGATATCTTTAAAGTTTATTAGTAAATGTAATACATTATTTCATTGTTTACTTATTGTTGGGTATAAGAACCCTGACATATTGTTTCGGTTTTATGCTTCGTGTTAGGTTTGAATGCAAATGGGGTATTCAATGTTTTATGTACTTGTAAACTAGGTACATGAGCGGTTAGATGAAATCTGAACCCTGATATTTAAGGCTCATTTTAAAGATATTTGAAGTATTGATGTAACATACATATATTTATACATGAATATTAACAAGTAAGAAGGTAATACACCTTTAGTTTTAAAGCTACTATACGTTTCTTGGTGTTGTCGGATCACTAATGAGAATCACTAAATGATAACTCTAAAGTTTCAATATGAAATATCTGCTTAAAATTTTGCTGCAGTTTAATCAAATTTTCGATGAAGGTAAACATGCAGTAGTGAAAATTAAAACCAAAGAGTAACATTAACAGTGTATTTTTTTAAAGTTTCGACATTTCAACAATGGCACACTAGACATCTGGGATCACATTTAAAATAAGTAATTTACTTTCCAAGTGATAGAATGGTTGTGTAAGTAGGAAGACACCGACATTCTAACCAATTGAGTTCCGGCGTCGTGAACTAGTGACCTCGTGTTATATAACCGTACGTATTTATTCACCTAGTGTAATTCTTATTGGAGAGGCTCTATTAATATGGCAATAGTGATTGTTTATTAGGTACTTTTTGATAAGTACCTTTTTTGAAATGACTTTGCAATATTTTTAACTACACCTTTCAAATATAATTTTTTATGTAAGAAATACCCGTCTTATGATTTTATATAAAAGCCAACATCAAGTAAGGCTGTAGATAGCACCTATGGAGACCGGTGAGTTCACTTCCTTTCGAACTTGTTTGACTTCTTAAAATACTTCGATGAAGTCACCATTTCAATCTAATTAACTTATAATAATTATACATAGAGTCACCCGTCCAAATGGGCTAAGTTACATTTTTGTTAATGTATGTTTTGTTATTAAAGACTGAAACGTTATAAAGTTTAATAAATATTACTGATGTCACACCGATTGCTTGAAGAACTCGCTACTAACCTAACTGATTTTTTCATCTTTTATGGTACTTCACGACTTTCACCTATAGATTCTTGGCATTACGCTACTAAATATTTATCATTTATATTAATCATATTCGACATTTTAAACATAGTAAAAAAAATTAGCTTCATGCTTATTTCATTAATTAACGTGTTCAAATTTGTTACACATATGAATATATTTTTGTTTTGCATGCTTAGTCGTCAATTAACTGTTAAACATTAAATACTCCTGTGAGAATTACATTTTCATCTACCTATCCTGGTGCAGTTGCCTGGTCCTATCGCCATAAACTCTTAACCAAAGCATGTAATGAAAATTAATACGGTTTTATGGTGAATTACAGGCAAATATGCCTACTATTTTTTTTATTGTGGTGATATGGTGTATTTTTGCCAATATGATAAAGGGAGTACTCTAAATAACAGTAAAAAAATACGTAACAAGTATATTTTTTTCTGTTTAGTAATTTCTGTGCCGGTTTTTAGGTTTAATGCAAAAATATACTATTTTGCTACACTAATTACTGATTGATTTATAACAGTAGTTACATTATAGGAAGTAACTTTTGTATAACTCCTTCCATCCCCATTTTAAGAGTCGCATCATTAAAGATTACATTTACTTCCTTACTTACTTCCACGAATAAAGTATTATTTTTTCGTTCATCAGTACAAAATGTTTATATAACAACTTTGTTAGTGGATATATAATTCAATTGTGTAACATAATACAACGTTACATTTGTAACACACTTTTTTTGTAAACAAGTTTTTTATCCTCAAGATATAAGTAGGTTTTTGACCGTATGATTATATGACATGGAGTTTTTAAATTATACGAGTATGATCAAAAACATATACACAACATTAAATTTACACTTTTACCGATGTCGTAACTTTATTGGATTTGATATACATCCAATCGTTTTAACAGATACGCTCTTCATTTTATGACAAAATAAGAACTTATCAAGTATTTTTAATTAATTACTGTTTTAGAAATCGTGTATCCACTATATCTATGAATATTTGTATTCTAAGCCAAAACGAGACCAAAGAATAAGAAGATGTATAGAAGAAGTATATGGCAAGTATAGACATTTAAAACAGTAACTCACCATCTAATTGAGCAGGAAACTTGTGTGAGGCGTATCCTGTTGATACAGAGGGCGATGTGAAGTGAGCAGAGGATGTTGGAGGTCCGTATGCTGTGGGGGGGCCGTATTCCAAGTGTGTGGTGGGAGGTGGTCCATAGACTGGTGTTGCTGGAAAGTGTAGTTGGAATTGAGTGTTATGATAATTATGATGCTAGTTAGTGGCAGAGAGGAAAGTATAATTGCCAGTAATCAGTGGGTTAGTGTTTTATTTTTATGTTTTAAGAATTAGTTCAACATTATGTAGATCTACTTTTAGATAAGACATATAGAACAACGATTGTACCGTGTCTAGTTATTATTTTCCAAAATACAGTTCACTGGAATCAATTGTATCTTTTAGAAAACAATATTTCGATGTTATTTACACTTAATTGATATATTTCTATATATGAGGTGGGGTTCAATTATTTTACTGTAAGCAGATAGTGATTTTACATAAGTTATATATATGTCTTATGAAAAATAGACCGTTGAATAGATGCTTATATTAATGTTCGTAGTCATCTGAAAAAATACATTTAAATAATTAATAAGATGAAAAGGAAATTGCTGTAAATATATATATAATTTTAAACATAAATTTATTCACTTGGAGACAAACTAAGGCAAATAAAACTTTTATTTTGGTACTGGTGTTTTTTCTTCTAAATTTGACTTTAATTAGAAAATAAATACTTCTCAAGCTCAAGACGACAAGAAAAATATTCATTGAAATATATTAAAGATTCACGATAACAATTTTCAATCACAGGCTACTTTGTAGTTCTTTTTTTATATTTAAAATTTTATATAGGTACATCTCATCGAATATTTTTAGACCTTGCACAGTCCGATTGGAGAGTATGAATGATAATTTAAGGTAAATATCTAAGAAACAAAGTGAGTATAAATGAGAAACTATTAAAAGGTATACGTTTTATTAAGATAATAATTACAAAGTTATTAAATGCATACAACGTAAAAAAATACACCAGAACACACCACACTGTTGGTCGAGCAGAAGTAAAATCACTGTTAACTACTTAATCGTAGAGAGAGTGCTTCAGCAACCGTTGGAAAGGAATGTTATCATTTCCTACTCATTGACTACAAAATAAACAATGAAATGGATAATTCGTGTAACATCTGACTGCAAACATAAAGCCTTTGAACTGAGAATTTGTTATTGAGTTAGGGCAGGTCAGGGTAGGTCATAAGAGATCCAATATACGGCATGTCCTTAAGTAGTTCGACGTATTTTGCAATTGCAAAAGTATAACGTAATATTATAGAGATTTAAGGTTGTGTACAACTTTTCTGTCTGACATGTCTCATCGTTGGGGCAGGACTTCAGCAAGTGACAAATCCCTTGACGTAAAAAGTAGTGAGCCACCCTTGTAATGTAAATAATTTTTTCATGTGTCTTGCAGTTTGTATAGTTTTTTTTTATGATTTATCCTCCAAAAGTGACCCCATTATTAAACATTTATCTATTTACTTTCACATATATGCCTATTTGAGTCACAGAAATTGTTATTTGTACTAATTTCAACATAAACCGTTTAAATTTAAGATAAGCGGGACTCTAAAACACGTCTGTGGGTTTTTACCATATTTGAAAGTTTAAAATAGTTCAAAATGCCATTCGTCACGTGTTTCTGTTTTGTAAGGACAAAATAAGTGAACTAAAATAAGTAAAGTTGTTATGAGTAACCAAGTCAGGTATAATATATAAGTATGTACGTAACAGTTACTTTACGTGCGGGATAGATTACTAAATGACGACATGATTACGTAGTTTTGTTCCAAGTAAATAGGTAATCTTGTGGTCATGGACTCAGGGAAATAACTGTGTAATAAATATTTATTAGTATTATATAGCATATAGGTAAAGAAAGTTAAAGAAAGTAATTAAATTGAACTTCAATTACAACAGGCTTTGGACTAATAGTTATTTTTTTCAATTATGTGCCTATTGTAATTTTTGTTAGTTTTACAATTTACAAGTTACTTAAAATCACGTCAATATGAACAGACTGTTCAAACTTACAAAACAACTTAGTTATTAATTGACTTTAATTGTTACCTGAAAACAATTACGTTATTATTACCTATTAATAGAGTTTGGGTGTGTGTATTATATAGCATTTATAGTACAAATACCTGCAATATATATTCTGTTTGAAATTAAATAAAACAAATTAGAATAAAGCGAAATTTCAAACATCGTCAATAATTTAATTTCCTCTCATAATTTTAAGTTTTTTTTAAACTAAATACAAAAATACTAACTTGAATTATTTTAATAACATACTTAGGAACATTATTTAAATCTACGGGAAGAAATGAAATCGTTCAAGTTAACAATTAGAACATTAATAGGGTATTTAATATATGATCACTGAACACGGACGCGCCTTAAATATCGGAAGGGTAAAAGCACAAATCATATTTAGAAACATGTTACTATTCTTGCTTTGCAATAGTTTTTTAGTGTCTGAGACATTTCGTCGTACGACACGGGTCTTAGATTCGGTAATGAAGGAATCTTCAGGTTGCTTTGTTGTAATTGCTTCAGTTGTAGAAAATTCAGTATAGTCATCCAATTTAGATGACGTCACTAGTGTAGATACAAAATTAGTTTCGTCGAGACTACTTTGTGCATCACCTGATATGAATTCGATTTCTGGTCTTTCGGTTACTTTAGAGTCATCATCGAAATCATTACTATCAAAAGTAGATGGCATAACGGTTGTTGTAATAATTTCATCGCTTGTGAATCTGTTTGTTGGATCTCTAAAAATTGAAATTGATTTCTCCGTTACTCCCGCATGACTGTTAATCTCATTATCACCATCTGTCATTGGTATTGTAAATAAAACCTCGGTAGCAGTCTCAGTTAACTCCTGCTCTTCTACTTCTCCAAATCTTCTTTCAATATCTAAAATTTTGTCTTTTATATTCTCTTCCGACGGTGTAGGGGTAGCAAAAAGAAATTCATTTGATACTCGTGTGTCTATATCAAAAGATTTATCCACACTAGCATTTACATTGATTTGTTTTTCTGTTACTGGAGTGTTATCGTACTTAGCAAATGTATCAGTTGCCAGATTAGATTTTATATCTTGTAGATTAATACGTTTCGCATCTCGTCCACGAACGGGTTTCTCAGAAGTAGAAGTAGTACTGTTCATATAAAAATAATTCCCTAAAGAGATAGGAAATGGTTGAATGTTTGGTAAAGGGTACAGGAAAAGAGAATTTAGATTTTAAAAATCATCCTA
Source organism: Hypercompe scribonia (assembly GCA_949316085.1). NCBI lineage: Eukaryota > Metazoa > Arthropoda > Insecta > Lepidoptera > Erebidae > Hypercompe > Hypercompe scribonia. The sequence goes on along the minus strand of OX438977.1, from coordinate 11,436,754 downwards.
TGATCTTTGTTTTCATAAAAAGTAGGTAATATCCTCTAAAAGGATTCTTTTTTGTAGGATTGTTTAATTCGAGTTTACGCAGGAATTTAAAACTGAAGTTAAGAAACTTTACTTTTATTTAGTTCGAAATTAAAGTAAAGCAATTTTTACTCATTTTAAATTATAATTATATTACATATAAATATTTTAATTATATTATTATATAATTATATATATATATATATATATATATATATATATATTTATATTATGCCAAGTGAAAATTTTACTTACAATGTGGTTTCTTATTACTGAGGGCTGCAGAACTGACAATCTTCTTTCCAAGGTTACTGACGGCATCTCCTTTGCTTGAGATGACTTTGCCTAAAGTTGCTGCTAGAGCACCGCCTCCTTTGATCAGCTGGCCTTTGAGAATTGTTACTCCTCCTGTGATGGCTTTAACAGCTTGGAATAGCGTATATAGAATAGATTTCTTCAGGCCCAAATAGTCATATTTTTGTTCCTGCTGCAGAATAAAATATATTGATAGTATCACGAAAAGTTTTTAATTTAGTTGATTTCATAGTTGCTGTAATTACTTTATTTTTATTAGAAGTTAAGTAATAAATAATGTTATGTGATGGATTTAGTATATTCGGCGTATCTTTACGTTTCATAGCAATGGAGTACTCCCACTGTGCTGATGGCATCAGAAATAGTCGATTTGATAAAACGTAGCAGTTTGAGTTAAAATCTTGGCTAGACACCTACATGACAATAAAACACAACATGTATAGGTTTCTCTGTAACATTATCCTCTAAAAAGATTTTTAAATGAATATATCACAGTATGAGAAGATAAATGATTAAATCTAAATCGGTCTACTTGTGTACGATCATGGATGAATCGTGTTTCATTTAATTACTTCTTCATTAAGTAGTTCCTACTATTATGTACTATTATGCCTCAGACAGTCGCATATTGCAAAGAAATATAATTACATATTATGTTAAACTGTCCCACTGACACCCTTTAAAAGATATTTTTCACCCTACTTGCGTTGAAAAGACATTTTTTTTTGTAAATATTGATACTAGCTGCTAAATATACAAATAAAGAAAAGTAAAAAACTTACCGGTTCGTAGGAGTATCCTTGATGTTCATCGCCACTTGTTTTACTACCACCGGAGGCGGAGCCAATGAAGGCTGAAGCCTGGCCTAGCAGACCGACTTTACTCTGGAGGCCTGATGAGGCTTTGGACACTACTGATGTTAGCACTTGTGCAGACGAACGTTTTGTTCTGGACACAAGAAATTATTATCATAATTATTTTTTAGCAACGAAGTACACATACAGAATCCGCTTAAAGTGTTCTATATATAATATATGTAGACTTTTCCCCATTATTTCTTGGTATATGAACTGATGAAATGGGTTATAAAGGATTTACACCTAATAGAAACATATTTATTCAGTTTCAACGAGTTACCATAATACCCTAAGTGTTATAATACACTAATTTTTACAATCCTCTAGATAAAGATTTCGAATCTTTACTAAATCTATATATTTGATTTTGGCAAATGGACCACGACGATATTCCCATATAGCTCTTCTAATCCTTTATTTACAGCATAGTAAGTATAATTAAAATTATATATATGTATAGAATGATAATAATAAATATGGAATAATATGGAATACGTTACTAACCTCATAATTTCCTCAGCTGCCAGTCCTTCCGCCAACACCTCCAGTTGCTGTGGTGACATTCTGCTGATTGCTGCCATGTCGATAATGTCAAGGTATAGCTGAGGATTCTGTGAGGGTGCTGGTGCGGCAAGCGATGACACCAAGCACGACACGCACACCCATAACTGTAAAACAAAATATAAATTGAAATTGCTTAAAAAATGAATACTAGACACTTATTGAGGGTCACAAATATTTTGTTCTAAATATGTTAATATTGAAATGATTTAATTTAGCTTCATGAAATAATTATTATTAAAAGTTTAAACAAAAAAAAAGAAAACAATTGAAATTAATAAATACATAATATAAACAAATTAAAACGAACTAAAGTTTAGGAGAAACCAAACGTTTCGGAAATTATTGTTAAATAATATGTACTGCAGTACTGTTTGATAATGTGTTTAGCATGGGAGTATCGTGGTAATTTGAAAAATGTGTAACTAAAAGACACGCAGATATTTGTAGGGGTTAAAAAGAAGAAATGTAGTTAAGCTGTGGCTTGAGTTAACATGTATTTATTGTAGTTATAGTTATGTTTTGAATGTGTTTCCTCGGTACGACCTACTAAACAAGATATAGTTATCGAGTATCAGTAAATAGGCGGCATCAGCAATTGTTCACTTGCTCTATAGAAAAAGGCTACAGCTTTGTATTTCATTTTAGGTAGAGGGTAAATATTTAGAAATTTATTTATTTTGCTATAAAGTTATGGGCCTAAAGTTTATTTATCCAATACTCATACATTGCATATGCGATGTTTATCCTTTAACAGGGCAGGGTCATATTTGAGCATGTCATGCTGTTTCAAGACTCTCTTGTCAGACGAAAGTGTTTCGGTTTCTGAGAATATTCCACCTCTTTTATAGATCAACAGTGGGAAAACGGAAAGGTAGACTATAATTCATCTTCAGATTCGTACACTATACCCGCTAAGCTTCCAAGAAAATAGTATTGGTAGTATCCACCCCCATTATATAATGTAATAATCGATCAACGACTGGTATAAGATAAAATAAACTATTTTGATTGTATGTTAGTTGTGTCTCCCAAGGTTTAAAATGTGTAGATTAATTTACGCAACCTTAATATAACGATCTTCGTGTGTGGTTTGAAGGTGAGAGCCTGACCGATTTTTATACCTGAGTACTTAATGGTATCAGATTTTTGCAGGATAGGGCAAGTCTAAGGTATCTGTTCAGTTTCACATTGATGAGCTGCGATGGAAAGGGACGCGAAGGATAATATGGTTTTTCCACAAGCAAAACTTAAGTATTTCATTTTCGATAAATTTAGCGTTAGCACATTACTTCTAAGCTAGAAGCTGACCCTATTGTACCCCATCTGAACATTGAAGAAAACTTCTTCATTTTTTGTTCATTAGGAATTGTTGACACATGGTTAAAATTATTAAGCATCGATGTGCAATATAGGTATTAGACGACGGTCTTATTTAGCTTTTTGTGCTTCTTTTATGTGTAAAATATTGAATTTGTTTCTTTATAATATAACAACGGATTGGAATACAAAGTGTCACCACTCCTATTTATCCCGTGGGTGTCGGGCGAATCGACTGAAGGAGCAAATTACGCAGGACAACATCGCACCCGTCTGGTCAGTGTAGTATAGTAGGCTCAAATCATCTTTTCAAGTAGAGGTCTTTTTCATGTGGTGTAACTCGTCCACAAAGAAAATCGGTGGCAAATGGGGTCTTGACTTTAGAATGCAATAGCCTTAATATTTTTTACCTTACAAAATATACTTTAATCAAGTCTTTTTGAAGTATTTAAAGTGACCGGAATTATAGTACCTACTAGTATTATAGGATCTATCAACAAAACGTACAATTTCCCTATTGTAATGACATTACGTAATGTTCCAATGTCTTACCTGCCAAAATTTATAACCGAACAATACAACAAAGATTCATTGATAAATAGAAATTTTTAACGACACAAAATTCATACACAATATATCAATTCTGAAATAACAACGTTATATTAGATTACAGTATTACAATATTTTCTATAATTCTGTGATACGAAACAATAGAAATATGGTTACGAACGTAATGATATGTAATGACGGCGACGAAGCGACACCCGCGCAACCGCGGCCCGAGCCTTGGCAGTGAAAAGCGAAAGTTTTTATGCGTCCGCGGTGCTCTGACGTCACTGTACATGGTTCCGCTCATTATGGCCACGAAATCATCAGATAGTTAGTAATCGACTTTTAATAATTTCAAATATAATGCAAAATCGATAATATTGTGACTGCTTTTGAATATTTATAAGTATAATACGTATTACTAAAATTAATAAACTACAATCGTTTCTTCCATAACATTTGCATGAAGTCTTTAAAATAATAAATACTCGTAATTATCTTGAAATAATAAAATTTGAACATTTTAACAATAAATAATATATCTGTAGCAAAATCTAAAAAGTATATTTATTAAGGAATCCTATATGTAATTATTTTAGTTTAGTATGATTTCATTTAATTATAATGTAATATTTTTGCAATGTTCATAGAAATTTATTTGTACAATTAGTCTGTTAGTCAAAGTGATAAATCCAATTCGTAGAATAGTCTTTAGCAAAATAGAGTTTGCTATATATTAAACATACAAAATCATTCTTAAATTAATTAGTAAAAAATTATTAATAAAATATGAATTTTACACTATTTATTATAATTTTTTTTTCTAGCAAAACATGTGATATTTATGTTTTTTTTTTACGGACAATACGGATTAAAGCCGATTTAGTGGCCTTTAGGGGCCTGACAGAATACAAAATGTTGTTAAACTGGTAAGTCAAGGTATGACAAAAAATGCCAAAATATTCCATTATAGATGAGTTTTAACTTTCTCGTTTCTTTAATTTTAACGATGTGAATGGATTATGACGAGCATAGAAACTTTAATGTCACCTTAGGATATAAGTACGTAAATATTTGATTCTGATAATGATTTGAGATCTAATAAATATTTGAGATCTGGGAACAGTCCCGCCTCCATAGATGATTCAGATTCAGTCAATGGAGATCGCAGTACGATCTCCGTCATCCATAAGTGCAAGCCAGGGAGCGTCAGGCGACGCCATCTGCCACCCTAGCAGAAGCAGACCAGCGTCTTAGCGCGACGTGTTACGAATAGTTCATGCTCTTTTGATGGTAGAAGGGAATATCATTCAAGATGGGTTCGTCTGCAAGACATAATTGCCCAAGGTAGGTCGAGGTTCCAGGGACTTTCTTTCTAGGGAACATCTGGTTTCCTGGCTACTAGTATGTTTTTGGTCACACATATGTTGAGACATAACCACCGGTAAAAACATCCTTAGGGATTGCCGCACAAACAAAAAAAGTTTTGCCGAGTATAGAATGGCAATAATTTATTATAGTAACGATACCATTCTAAATTTATATTATTATCATTGTTTTTTTATTAAAAAATTTTAAAATGTTTTTAAACTTACTATCAATATGAGGACAAAATGTTCAACTTATACGTAAAACAGGTACTATTCTTATTTTAACTCTGACTCTACAATCTCCTTCTGTTACTAACATATATTGATATCATAACACATGACTACACAGTGCTTTAAATCAATACTTAATAAGCAACAAGAAAGTTTGGTTGTAGTCCCTACTGTTAATTGTATTTTACTCAATAAATACGTCACATGACGTAAAATTTTTAAAGTTTGTAACCTATTTTAGGAGGAAAACCGCATTCGCACGCGAGTAGAAATTCCAAGGGAATTAAATTCTTCAATAATACGCATAATTCATATGCACTAATGGGTAATATTAATACATAAACCTATACGTAATGCTACTTGGGTTAATCAACAACAAACAATACTAACAACATTAATAAGTCAGAAACATATCAATATCAAATATTTTTTGTGTTTTTGTGTCCAAAGTTATTTGGTGCTCATGCTTCTTTAAATAAATTAAATCTATTAGTTGGAATAATTTTTTACCAATTATGGTATCTATACCATATTTATAGTCAAGGAAAACCATTATCGTATTGACGTTTACCCAGTTCATTTGTATAGAGGAAAGATAGAGTCGATATATGTTTGAATTAATGCCTATACACTTCTTAGAAAGGTCTGTCAATAAACTAAATACCGCTGTTGATACTTACGTATTTGATGTTAAACATATTTAGCATATAATATATTTTTGATGTTTTAAATGTTACTGTTGATAAAACGAAAATTTAACTATACTGTAGCATTCACGTTCAGTTATTTACAGTCGTTTTGACTTCAGCATATTTGACTGCATGGTTGGCCTAGTGGTTTAAGCGGTTGGGGTGCTGGGCTAGAAAACCTCCACGTGGTGCACCCTGGTAACGTTGGCAGCACCGCCAACGGCTAATATTCTAGCACGAAGAGGAAACCATTGTCTTCGGCAAATCGGCCGAGACTTGGTCCAACAGAGCGGGCGTGTCTGTCGGATCCTCTGTTGGCTCTTCGCTCTTCGGAGCATTGAGGAGGAAAACCTCGGTAAAAAATCACGATGGTGGGACCCTCTCTAGGGTCGGAGTTCCTCCGTTCAGCGGTTGGAAAGGTAGGACGGGCTCGGTGTGCACTTACACTGCCACCGAGCAGGCATCAGGAGACGCAGTCTCCCTGCCGCCGTCGGCATATCGTAGTCCCGAGTTGAAGTCTCGCGACTCCAATCGGGGGCGAGGGTCTTGGCTTAACCGCCCGGACTGCGAGGAAGAAAACCTCTCTAAAAAATTACCCCGAATCCCGTGTTCTGGTGCGTGACCAGGGGATGCATGGCTGATGGGTAGTTCAGTCGTAAGCGCACTCCCAGCCGGGGCACCTGCGGACCCCTCGGTTGGGCACAAATTTACGCTTGCCCGGGTATTGGGGATCTCTGCCCGGGTCGACCTTTATTCTCCCCATCTCGTGGGTTCAATTATGGAATACATATCAAACAAAAACTTAAAAACTATGGAAGGAAAGCAGGAGATAGATGGTAGGAAGCAGAAAAGGTCGAACGACTTCTCTTCCAACGACGAGAAAGCATTGGTTGGGATGCCTACCTCGGTGGGGCTCCCAGAAGTTATTATGACTGCTGGGAGCCGAAGAACATCGGAGCGATTACGCTCCAGATCTACCGCGGGCGGAAGCTCCAATGCGAGAACGGACATGCTGGACTGCATGGAGACGGAGCTGTGTGACAGCCGAAAACGCGGCCGCTCCAGGGATGAGGAGAGCGATACATCCCAGGAGATGCTACCTCCTAAGGTAGCAAGCAGCCGCAGAGGGAGGTCACGAACCCCGATCTCGGCCCCGTCAGGCTCCGTCTTCTGTAAGGCGGAAGCCTATAGACGGGTCAGGGCAGACGGCGAAATTTTGGCGGAGGAGGAGATCGCGGATCTCCTGCTAAAAATAAAGGAGCCGGTGGTGGGGGATTCAGTTCCTCAAACACCATCCTCCATGCAGGAGAGAGCGAATGCGGCGGTGGCCATCATCCACAAAGTGGCTACCAAGTCGAGTAACCTTAAGGGCTCTTTTGTGAAAGCCCTTAAGGACTCCTCTTCCGCTATTGCAGGAGTAGTGGATACCCTCATCGGGGACGTGGCTCGACTCCAGGCGGCCAACGATCGCCTGACGGGGCAAGTGGCTGAGCTCAGCGCTCAGTTCGCCCAATTCCGGGCGCATCGCCCGGCAGAGGATCCGGTCACGTCCCCGTCTCAGCTTGCCCCCTCTTCCAACCTCGGTGGCATTGCTGATTCCCATCTGCGCCAAATAACGGATGCAGTATGGCGCATGATGGACGGGCGTCTGGCTGGCCTGGAGGCAAGGCTGCCACCGGCTCCTGTTGTCCGGCCGCCGCTCGCGGCGCATAAAGCGAAGATTGCGTCGATGTCAGCATCGACGCAATCGCTTCCCGTTGCGACCGGTCGCGTGTCCTATGCGGCGGCGGCAGCGGTCTCTGCTGCTCCTGCAACTGCTCCGAGGACACGGCGAGCGGCCAAGGCGACAGCCCGGACGCCTGCACTGAGGTTGGGGTCCAAAACAGCGGCAAAGGCTGGAGCGGAGTTCCCTCCGCTCCCCACTCCAACCGCTTTATCTGGCACCTCCACAAGTGCTCCCTCCACATCTGCCCCTTCCACGGATGGTTGGCAGGTAGTCGGGGGAGCTAAGAAGTCCCGAAAGCGGGGTAAGAAGGCTGCACAAAAAGCAGCCTCTACCCCGCAGGCGCCATCGGCTGCAGTGACTGCCACAAAGACGCCACGCAAACTACAGGCGCCTAAAAGTGCGGCTGTGGTAGTCACCGTGTCACCGGAGGCAGCTAGCGGCGGGTTGTCCTACGCGGCCATTTTCAAAAGGGCCCGGGACAGTCTCGCACGCGATTTCGGGACAGTAGGTGTCAGAATGCGCCTCGCCCAAACGGGAGCTCGAGTCCTCGAGTTCCCTGGGGCTGAAGGCGCAAAGACGGCGGACGTGTTTGCCGAGAAGTTGTGGGGTATGTTCGAGGCCACGGATGGTGTAAAGATCGCCAGGCCAACTAAGTGCGTAGAACTGCGCATTTCGGGCCTGGACGACTCGGTGACATCTGAGGATGTCTGTACTGCAATTGCGGAGAAGACGGGCTGCAGTGCGGATAGCATCCGGGTCGGCACCATCCGCCCCGGTCCAGGTGGGCTTGGCGCTGTGTGGATCAAATGTCCAGTAGTGTCGGGCAAAGTCCTGGTCGACGCCGGAAAGTTGCTCATCGGTTTCGTGAACGCTAGGATCACAGTCCTGGCACCGAGACCGATGAGGTGTTATAAATGTCTGGCGTCGGGACACACTCGCGCCAAGTGTGTTAGTTGTTTTGACTGCAGCGGACTATGTTTCCGCTGCGGTCGACCGGGGCACAAGGCGGCAGAGTGCTCTGCCGCCCCTCACTGCCCGGCGTGTGCGGCGGGTAACAAGCCCGCCAATCACCAGATTGGGCAGGGAGGCTGCAAACCTGCCCGTAATTCTCGGCAAGCGTCGGGGGCTAGCCAGTCGACCCAGGCTGCCTCTGACGTCGTTTCTGCTTCGATATCGTCGCCCATGGAGGAGGTTGTAGAGACGGTCGAGTAATGGCCCAAGTTTCCAACCTCCTAGTCCAGACGAACCTGAACCACTGTGCTGCGGCGCAGGACCTTTTTCTGCAAGCCATGGCACAGTGGTCGATCGGTGTTGCCGTAGCCGCGGAACCCTATTACGTTCCTCCCCGTCCAAACTGGTTGGGTGACCGGGACGGTTCCGTGGCAGTCGTCGGCTCCACGGCGGCTCATTCCCCGCCCTTGTCGCTAAGGGACAAGGGTACTGGATATGTTGCTGCCGAGTGGGGGGGGATCACCATATATGGTGTTTACTTCTCCCCCAACCGGAGTTTGAGCGACTTCGAGGTTTTCCTTAACAACTTGGAAACCTCGATGCGGCGTCTAACGTCTGGGCACGTCTTAGTGCTGGGGGACTTCAACGCAAAGTCCATTGCGTGGGGCTCCCCCAGGACGGATGCTAGGGGCGAGGCCGTAGAGGAGTGGGCGGCCTCGGTGGGCCTCTGTTTACTAAACAGGGGCTCTACCAATACGTGCGTGCGACAGCAGGGAGGGTCGATAGTGGACCTTTCGTTCGCTACCCCTGCCCTCGCCGCACGAGTAAGGAACTGGCGCGTCCTGGAAGAGGTTGAGACGCTCTCGGATCACCTCTACATCCGATTTGAGCTCTCCCGGACCCAGGACCCCAGTAGGGGTCACGTGGCGCGGCGTTCTTCTCGCTTTCCGCGGTGGGCTTTAGCCAAATTAAATAGGGACCTACTAGAGGAGGCAGCCATCGTTCACTCTTGGCTGTCTCCGCAGGCCCCGACCGAGGAGGTCGACATGGGGGCTGGTCGCTTCCGCGATGCCATTGCGCAGATCTGTGATGCGGCCATGCCCCGCATCCGAGGTTGCCGGCCTCCACGGAAGGAGGTTTACTGGTGGTCCCAGGAGTTGGCGGACCTCCGCGCGGCCTGTACTCGTGCCCGGAGGTCCTACACCCGTAGTCGGCGGCGACACCGCGAAGAAGGCGGGGAGGACCAGCTTCATGAAGAGTACCGAGAGGCGCGGAAAACTCTGAAGCTGGCCATAAGCCGCGCCAAAGAAATTAAGAGAAAGGAGATGCTGGAAGGTCTCGATCGTGACCCCTGGGGTCGCCCTTATCGTGCGGCGCGGCAAAAGCTCCGCACGTCGGGCCCCCCCCTTACAGAGATACTCCAGCCCAGCTTCCTGCGGGAAGTGGTCGAGGGCCTTTTCCCGCAGCGGGTGGAGCACTCACCCCCGTCAATGACCTTCATGGTCGGAGACGACGGGGGGAACGAGGACGATGTTCCGCCCGTTAGGGAATCGGAGGTAGGGGCGGTTGTTCTACGGATCCGCTCTAAGAACACCGCCCCCGGGCCGGACGGGATACCTGCCCGAGTGCTGGCCCGAGCCCTCGAACACATGTCGGACCGCCTCAGGGAGGTCCTGGACGCTAGTTTGGCGTCCGGACGCTTCCCTGAGTGCTGGAAAAGCGGGCAGCTGGTCCTATTGAGGAAGCCGGGACGGCCAGCCGAATCGGTAGCGGCCTATAGGCCCATCGTGTTGCTGGACGAGGCGGGTAAACTGTTTGAGAGGATACTCTCTGCCCGCATCGTCCGGCACCTCTGCGAGGTGGGCCCCGATCTGTCGGACGCCCAATTTGGTTTTCGGGCGGGGCGTTCGACGGTCGATGCCGTGTTGCGCCTGAGGGCCGTTACCGAAGAGGCGGTGAGCTGTGGCGGCGTGCTGTTGGCGGTGTCGTTGGACATCGCCAACGCATTTAATAGTCTGCCATTTAGCTGCATCAGGGAAGCACTCCACTACCATGGGGTGCCAAAGTACCTGAGGCGGCTTGTGGCAGACTATCTTGAGGAGCGTACCGTCATGTACGAGGACCGAGACGGTGTTCTAAGGCGGCGGCTCATGTCGTGCGGTGTTCCACAGGGGTCTGTCCTCGGACCACTCCTGTGGAACATGGGATACGACTGGGCCCTTCGAGGTCGTCTTCCCCCCGGGCTGGGCGTAATTTGTTACGCAGATGACACATTGGTCACGGCCCGGGGCATGAACTTTCAAGAGGCGGCGCGCCTGGCCACCACGGGTGTCTCTCTGGTGGTCGGGCGAATTGAGGCGCTGGGTTTGCGGGTGGCCCTGGACAAGACGGAGGCCCTTTTGTTCCATGGGCCCCGTCGTGGTCCACCCTCCGGCGCCTCCATCGTGGTCAATTCGGTCCTCGTACCGGTTCAGGCCCAGATGAAGTATCTGGGCCTGATCCTCGACGGCAGGTGGCTCTTCGACGAGCACTTCCGACAGCTTTCTCCAAAGCTGGTCGGCGCTGCTTCTGCCCTTGGGCGACTTTTGCCCAATCTGGGTGGAGCTAGCGTCGCGACGAGACGGCTATACACGGGGGTTGTCCGGTCAATGGCGCTGTATGGTGCACCGGCGTGGGCGGCGGCTCTGACCGCCCAGAATAGGGCTCGCCTCTGGCGCCCTCAGAGGATATTGGCGGTTAGAGCCATACGCGGTTACCGCACCGTATCGACGGAGGCGGCGTGCGCCTTGGCCGGAACTCCCCCGTGGGATTTGGAGGCGGAAGTGCTCGCCGAAGTTTATAGGCGGACGGTTGACTTCCGGGCGGGTAGCGGCATACGGCCCCCGCCCGAAGAGATACGCGAGTGGCGAGAAGCCGCTCGTCGAGCCACAATGGCTCGTTGGTCGTCCCGGCTGGAGGCTCCACGTGCTGGCTTTGCCGCCGTGGAGGCTCTCCAGCCGGTCATCGCTGAGTGGGCAGGGCGGCAGCACGGGACCCTTTCCTTCCGACTGACGCAGGTCCTTTCCGGGCACGGTTGCTTCGGGAGGTATCTGCACTCGGTCGCCAGGAGGGAATTGAGTCCCGCCTGTCACCACTGCGACTGCAGTGTGGACTCGGCTCAGCACACGCTAGCGGTTTGTTCCGCCTGGGCGGCGCAGCGTGGGGTCCTCACTGCAGTTATTGGAGGAGATCTCTCGCTACCGGCCGTCATACGCTCCATGGCCGGTAGCGACAATTGTTTTACCGCGGTCGCAACCTTCTGCGAAGACGTAATTTCGCGGAAGGAGGCGGCGGAGAGGGCCCGGGAGGACGATTTCCATTCGGACCCAATTCGCCGCCGGCGAACCGGGCGGCGGAGGCGCGCATATCAGCGCCTCATGCCGCCTTGAGTGTGGCCGCGGGTGGACGGGATGGGTTTTCCCCTCCATCCGCTACAATGGCCAGCCGCGAGGAGGCGACGTGCGTGTGTGCCGTACGTCGCCTGAATAGAGAGTTTGTCCGCAGATGGTGCCCGCGTTGGCGGGCTGGCCCTAGGAAGGATCTGGATGTCGTAATAGCAGCGGTTCCCGGATCCCTCCTATCTCAGGGGCAGAGTGGCACACCGTGTGGTTTTAGTCGGTCCGATTCCGACACACCACCTCGCCGTAAACCCCGGTGGGGTGACGGCTCGAGGGGGTTTCCACACGTTAAAAAAAAAAAAAAAAAAAAAAGTGGTTTAAGCGGTCACCACGCCGCTCTCTGCTACACTGAGTGTTGTGGGTTCAAACCACACATGGGACAATATTTTATATGATCCACAAATTCTGAGTCTGGATGTTTTTTGTGCCCGTTTCTTGTGTTTTGTAAGAGTCCTCCGCGATACAGGATTTATTCCTAGTGCCGGCGGTGTCTTTATAAAATAATAAAAAGTCGTGATCATTAATGATAAATGCAGCAACTAACCCGTTGCTGACAACACATGACAAAAACTAATACTAACAGACATTGCTGGTACAAAACTTGGTAATTAATACGCACAGATGAAATTGAATTCGTTCTTTCTCTATTTCTTTTGCCCATGGAACCCGTCTGAACGTTTATTTTGATTATATTGGCAATAATTGATTTTCAAGTCATTCACCTTCCTGAAGGTAGTTAATTAGAGGTTAAGAAGATTTCAAGTCGTCAACTCATCTTTATTATGTGTGTGTGAAGACATTTACGAACATAATATAATTACTTTAACTTGTATGTAATTATCTATGACTGTATAATCTGTATATAATACATGGAAATCTTAGTTTGTAGGTTTGTAGGACATAACTAAGAAAGTTAATTTTATAATAAAAGTTTGTGTGATACTACTGACGCAAACCGAAAGTTTAAAATTCTTTAAGTTTATTTTTTTAAATGCTTAAATTAAAATGAATTTGCTTTTAGATCCCAAACTTCATCAATAAAGACATATTAGATGTTAACGATGATTCTGTCAACAACACTCGTAATTTTTATTTACAAGTCAATGATCTTTCTCAAATTTCTCAACTGCTGCACAATGTGTGTGCTTCATAAACATATCGTTTGGCGGTCTTTCTTCATCACTATTAAATTAACCAATGATCCAATGAAAGTAACGAGAAAATCTACATAATTGTATATGATAGTGTGTTAAAACTGACTCTATGGCTCAATATATTTTAAGCTATGCCTTCAGACTTGAATCTCAATAATTTTAACTGCTTTACCACAGACTAGTATTTTAATTTATACGAATTGCTTGTTTTTTAAATTTAGAATAATTGAGGAAAACAATACAGTTTTATAATATATAAACGAAAATGTATTACAGTAAAACTTTCATCACGTAAACCACCCACACGAATCAAGTACATCCGTCTATATTGATGACGTACATATATGATATTGTTATGTTTTTTTTTTGCCAAGTTTCTGCGAACATTTATATACACTTTTTTATCGACGGTTATATTATGTGTATATAATACTTGTATTTAAAATATAATGAGTTCTGTTGATATTAGTGGAAATCTACATTTATTACAATTTTCAAAGTTATAGTAAAAAATAATTTATTTTTAAAGTCATATATATTTCTGTGACTGTTATTATAATTATAAGGAAACAACGAATGGCAAAAACCATTTCAGTAAGTCAGGGAAACTACTTTTAAGGGGTTTCTTAAGTTTAGTAATGATACGAGGATATATTTTTAGTAAAATCAATCGTGTCGTCACGATGATAATGATTAACACCCATTGTAGATTATATTTTGTTAGTATTCTTCTTTCATTATTTTATACACACCATGTCAATAGAGTAGTTTGACCTACTAGCAAACTAATGCACTATACTGTCGTAATGTTAGACCATGTGCAGCCTAGCATCAACTTGTAAATACACATACGCTTTTTATTTTTTTACGTGTGGAAACCCCCTCGGGCCGTCACCCCACCGGGACTTACGGTGGGGTGGTGTGTCGGAATCGGTCCGACTAAAACCACAAGGTGTGCCACTTTGCGCCTGAGATAGGAGGGATCCGGGAACAGCTGCTATTACGACATCCAGCCCTTCACACACCCAATATGTCCATTTCCTATGTCTCATTCTCGTAAGTTTGTTAAATAATTTGCCTAGAGTTGGAGAGGCTGGTAAATCTATCATAGAGGTTCGCCTAGTACATATACTAGTCTGTCACACATCTAATTAAACATGAAATACCTAGATTAAGATGTAGTAATTGTAACTATTGAAAAATAAAGAACTGTTATAATATTAATAGAAATGTAAATTAAACAAATAAACCTTTATAGTTATACATTTAGCATTGCATATCTACCACCACTTAAGAATTTGGTTATAAAAATGGTACATACAGTAATTTGTGATCAGTAGTGCGGCAAAACAACATCGTTTACAATTCCTTTATATCAATTTCTTACTTTCAATATGAGGCGGTGAAGATTTTGTAAGTCTTACGTAAAACGTTCACTTTTTGATATTTAAAGAAGACTGTGATTGCCGATTGGTACAGAAGCCACTGATTACACAAATATTGTAACTAGTCCACCGGTATAAGCAATATCTATTTCCTACCTCCTTACTATCTCATCAAATTTTCTTTCATATTGGCTTCCTAATTTACCACTAATTCTTAAAAAGCCTGTTTAATTTGCTTGCCTAACAAATTATAACGTTATATTTTTATGAAGTTGAATAAAGCTGACAAGATTTATATCATAGTGACTCTACTCTGCCTGCTGGAAAACATGAGTAGTATCCAAGAGTGGTGGTGACCATACTTATTGCGAATGCTGCCTGCATGCAGTATGGTGACAAAAAGTGACTAAGTGACCAATAATAAGCCAAAAGTTCATTGCTAAGACGAGACCTACGTCCAGCAGTGGACTGTTTAGATCTATTGTTGTGGCTGTGTCTGTTAATGATGCAGGGAGGAGGGGGTAAGTTCAGAACAACACAAACAGTTTATTACAATTTGCCCTGATGTTGGTAAATCGTTATAATATTAAAGAATTTGATCTAACTTTATTCAGAGCAAATAATTTTAACATTAATTTCTATTCTTATTATATAAATAGTAAAAGTTAAATATTTCCGCTAGAGAGATGACCCCAATTTCCTATACCTATGAAACTGAAGTTGCTTATAAGTGTTATATAATGTTCTATTGCTCATGATTCACACCTTATTCGCAACAGATGCCAAATTAATGTCATACTGGATATGGTTACAAATTTCGAGTTAAATAATCATAAATAGCACACTGTAATTATTCTGTGATAATGGCACGTCTTTCACAACTATTTTCTAAGAAATGCTCTTAGTTTTTTCTATTTTAAGAACCTGACACAGTGATTCTCCTCTGCCTGATAGAAAGCATATATAGAATCCAAGAGTGGTGGTCACCATACTTATCATCGCCTCGCTTGGGGACGTATGTAAAAGGCATGAAAGTCATCGTGACAGTACAAAGTACACCCACTACTACTATAGCTGTCACTCCTACATCAATCTTCCTCGTCACCCAATTTTTATTCGCTATATTCTTAAATGTAAAACTCAGATCTCACGGCGATTTTAAAACATAAGTAATCTCTAAAACTCCTTGTTGTGACTTTGTGCCTATATATTTTGGTTCTCTTTAAAATGACATGAACTTGTAAATACCTTGAGAGATGTTAGTCAATGAAAAAAAAACTGGTTACACTCCGGGAGTACTGGCAGAAGTGAAAATTTGAATATTAACGTTGTGCATTTTTGATATTTTGGAACGGTTAGAGAATAATTTTGGGCGAATTGTTTTAATTATCAGTAAACTTTACTTACTGATAGTAAAAAGGTACTACTATGTGGTAAAATACAATATTCATTTATTGCGCTATCGTACACAAGCATAACAAATTATATACTAACGCACATACGCGCAAGCGCCCTGCGCCACCTAAACGAATCAGCAGTCGCAGGCATACATTTTCGCCGCGCGGTAGAAAAAGAGGAGGATACTACCTCTCCTACGCCGTGCCGGTGGTCTTCTCTCCCACCGTCTTTCGAATTTTCGGTCAGCTCGGGTGTCCTGACGCGAGTTTGACATTTTTCACCTAGTACATAAAGTACACAACGCAACTTAAGAAGTTTACACTTCAAAAATGTATTTCACTCGAACTCATATAATATATATATATATATATATATATATATATATATAAGTATGAATGAATATGTGTGACGATATCTACTAAACAACCTTAATTGAAAAACGAATTACTTTTGTCAATTTATTACTGTGACTTTTTAAAGTATTCAGGTTTCAATTGTTGTCATGATTTCATGTTCAGAAGCAAAAGTAAAGAATCATATAACCACGTTTACTAATTTTTTTTCTGTTTACTGCAAAAGATGTACTCAATAATATTAGGCAGTTGAACTTTTTAATAAAGGCTGCTAACAGAATTTTTAGCAAATGATTTCCAATTATAAAACGCGAGACGTAAATAGCAACGATCGGAACTTATAAAAGGGTGGGACTAAAACCACATTAACCTCAGAATAAAAAGTAGTTGCCAGACCACTTTCTTTCCTTGACGACCGGTTAGAGGCAGAAAATATGTAATTTAAGTAATATATCATATGTTGCCGCATTTCTACTCGCAATCTACCCTTCAATCGTGAAGCCTAAATACTAGATTATCTAGTAGAGTATATTCATTTGGCATAAAATATGAGAATACTTAATAGTCGGTGTCAACTGTCTTAAGTCGAAATCATTATTAAGTAAGTATTTACTATAGATTAGTATAAAGCCATTTTATTTTTAATAATTTTAATGTGACTGCACGGTTGGCCTAGTGGTTTAAGTTGTCACCACGCTGCTCTCTGTCCTGAGTGTTGTAAGTTCAAAAACCCCACATGGGTGTGTGATCCATAAATTGTTGTTGCCTAGGTGTTATTTATGTCCGTTTCTTGTATGTTTATAAAGTCTTCCAGAAAGTAAAGTACACAGGATATATTCCTAATGCGGGCGTTGTCTTTTTTAAAAAACGAAAATAAAAAGAAAAAAATAATAACAATATATCGTGTTTCAGTTTGGTTTGGTTTGGTTTTATTCAGAGTATAAGTTTAAGTACTTATAATAGTGAGTAGTGAAATAGCGGCTGGAAAACATTTTCATCAGTGTGAAAATCAAGTATTTATAATATATAACATTTTGAATCTTCTGTCTCTACGCATTGATGGTAATACGTTTGATAATAAATTAACACGTTTTCCTGTTCATTTAAATGTACTATTAACATTAAGAAAAAATATAGAGTAGAAAATATAAAATATATTATTATTATAAAATATATTTTTTCTAATAGTTAATATTTCACCAAGAACCACCTTTTTCTGTACACTTAGTATTCGACTTGATTAAGTGCAAAATCTTTGAGAAGCACGTTGACCCAGAAAGATTGATTGTCATAAAATAGATTGATGGGTGAAATTAATTTTGAATTCACCAATATTTTTAACAATTAATTTTCGCGACACATACCTTAATGATTTCGAAACGAAACTTTCATTTAATAATTTTCGGGCTTTAGGAGATTTTTGAAGTTTCTAATTACTATTGGACATTGGCATTGTGTGTTCCAATAGTTAGTTTTATTTTAAGTAGGCTTGGGGCTGGGGTAAAGTGTTATCTTTCCGTGAAGCTGTAATGTTCCTGATAGAGACCGCTGAGTTGGATCAAAACAGAGCCGATCTTCTAGAGTAGAGGACGTTGGCAGTGATACTGGCGGCCACAAGCTGCCAGAATGAGGACCTTTGGTGGTAGATTAATTGCAGCGGTCAGATGATGGCGGCCCGGTGATCGGCCCGTAATATAAGTGACTGACCTAAAAAGTGGAGGGAAGCCTTAGCAGTTTCCCCTAGGGAGGGGTCTGGATAGGTAAGGTATCAATCCTGGGGGGAATGTAAAATAATATGGCTGGTCCTCCTTAGAGTACGTAAATTATATAATATTGTTATGACTAGATCAAAATGTCTGACTTTAAAATTCAAGACACAGTTGTCCGTTTCCTCTACCTATTTTTTTAAATGTACATAAAGGCATAGAAATGATAGAAATAACAAGTAAGTACTTCCGCATTGCATTTCCGATATACCATACACGTTCAAGAGTCAGCGCCAGACTGAGCTTGTTGAGTGAAAGTTAAATTGCAGTTCAAACAAACTCATAACGTGCTATAAGCATCCTCTACTTGATTGAGTACGTCTATATTTATATTATGGTTATCAATTGTAAACTCAAACTACCTATGTAATTATCCTCTATCACTACTGAAGCCGAAATTACATTTTATGTGGATTTTGAGGTAAAATAAAATAATTCAAATAACCTGGTACAATAAAGAATTTTAAATTGAATTCGATGTGATTCAAATGAAGATATATCAAAAGTGATGGTAATAAGAATTACAGAGCAGGAGTTACAAGATTAGTCCATTGTGAAAGCGTCCTATCACTTTGAAGTAACGCTGCAATAATGATTTTTTAAATATTCAGTCTGCCTTAACGTACCCTGGCATAAGACAATAATAGTATCTCCAAACGTTCTCATTATTATGTAGGTCATTAGCCACAGTTACATAGAAAATATCTGTGAACTGCTCGAAACACAATAACTGTTGCATAAACAACGTGTGTCGCCAACAAGTTTTGTTATTATCCTCACGTAATGTACATATCTCGTGGGTATTTCTTATCGACTAGTAACTTGTTATTGTTGCTTTTTTTGGAAGATTGCTCTGAATAAGTTACCAAACATCTTCCTTTTTGCATAATATTACACTACTCTGTTTCTTTCTCTTATTGAAGTGAGCTTGCAACTCAGGATTTATTTTTATGTGTTCATCAATGTTTGTTTGGCTTACATTTAAGCTGTTATATAAACAAACCAAGTAGAACGACTGTTGTACAATTTAAGATTGACCGGATGCTCATTCGAGAAAGTTAACTATCAATAATACTATACGATTTTTTGGAATATACGAGTATTCTTTGTAGATATGCTGAATATGAAGTTACGGCTAAGCAATATAGTCCTGGAATACAAACGTTATATTTATTTATTTATACTTTCTGCAAATAAGTTACATTGCATAAGGTGGACTTTGGTGCATTGGTGCATTTTCTTCCAGTCAACCTTTAGGTGATGCAGGGATGTGTGTAGCAGGTGTAACATTAGAGCTCGTAGTGTTGATTTTTTTAATTTGTGTAAAAATATTTTATATAATACATAATGATATAAATACGTATATTCAAATATACATATATATAAAAGGAATAACATACCTACATATATACATACACACATAAATACATACATATTCATACAATGATGTATAGGCAAGTAATTATTCTGATGACGCCGTCAACAAGTCTCCGTAAGGCTTGCGTACTCTAATCTTGAAGGTTAATGGGTTGACAGACCTTCTTATATCTAAAGGGGGGGCGATCCAGAGGTTTACAGCTCGGACAGTGAAGGACGAATGGACAATACGAGAATTATATGATGGACAGAGAAGGGGCAGATTATCGGAGGAACAAAAATTTCTGTCATGGTTAGAGCAAAGATATTGTATGTGAGTTGTTAGGTAAGCGGGTGGGTTATTAAAGTGGATAAGGAAGTGTAACATAGTCAACATCCGTAAGCTGCGGCGCTGTCTAATAGGGTATATATAAGTTAAATCGGTGATCGCTGACGATAATGGTTAGAGGTCAATAATTTGTTTCATTTTGTGTGAAACAAATTTATTATGTGTTTAAATTTATTATACTAAAATCATTGCAAATATTTTGCCAAATGATATGCTAATCGATCTCCATTCAAATGACAAATTAAACATAAATAATAGCAAAAAAATACTTTAGTGGTGTTGAACTTCACCGATATTTTCTTAATGTACTTAAGTATACTCGTATAATATTAATAACGATTACTATATTTGTGACACTTCCTACATTTGAAGACCTATTAATAAATTCCAATAAACATATACAATATTAACTGTCCGTGTGGTGACGGATTAAGAATACATAGTGTTACTACCCCTATTCATCCCGTGGGTGTCGTAAGAGGCGACTAAGGGAAAAAAAGACTATTCAGACAAATATTACCACAAAGAGAAGGAAAACTTGAAACAGACTATATACCAACCCGTCTGGCCAGCGTGGTATAGTATCCCAAAACCTCCTATCCAAGGAGAGATCTATGTCCAGCAGTGTACTGTAAAAGGCTGTTGAAAAATATATATTATCATGCACATATATTGTTTTGTATTTAGCTGTACGGTTGGCATAGTGGTTTAAGCGGTCGCTATGCCGCAGTCTACCGCGATGAGTGTTATGGGTTCAAACCCCACATGGGTGTCACCGATCACACTCTGTGTGATCTACAAATTGTTATTCTGAGTCTGGAGTATTTTTTGTATCCATTTCTTGTATGTTTGTAAAGTCCCCCACGATTTATTGCTAACGCGAGAGTTACCTTTTTAAACAAATAAAAAACGCAAAAATGTCCACGTCTTAAGTTCTTAACTCTTTAACCAATCATCACCAGTGACGTAGATAGATATATGTCTATATATATAGAAACTAATGTAAATTGAAAAGGTACTGTTCTCGAAAAAAAGCAACTTATGAGTATATAAAGCTGTGGGATGTGTGTGTGTACATTATGTGTTTTCTCATATACAATGCACGAAAAAATTACTTATATATTTTTTAAATAAATATATATCAAATCAGATACTGCCCACACTTTCTATCAATAAGCAAAACGCAACTTAATAAATATAATGATGTTTATAATTTAGCTGACATCGGACGGCGGTATTCAGAAAGCAAAACGACATCACTTTCGTTCGTTGCTGTTACGTTACATGTCATTGTCCGGTGTGACCGGAATTATGCGCATGACGTTTTAAACATGACTTTACACATTTTAAGGCCAGACTTTAGTGAGCACTTCTCGAGTAAAATTTTTTTGCAATTTTTTGCTCGTTACACGATTTTGTTTTCATTAACTCACAATTAAAAATAACTAAATTGAGTGTACACATTGAACTTTCTAGGTAACTACCATTTACCAGTAAAAGATACAAAAAAAAATTTTTGATTTAGTTTAATGAGCAGGCTGTTTTATATATAAGCAAATATAGACGTTAGTAAATTATTTATAAATTAATAATGTTAAACAGTTCAAACAACTTATTGTTATAGGTAATTTGATGTGATGGTTATTGTGGCCATGGAAAAAGTGGTAACATTATTTTTTTATTCTAAAATTAACACCTTCAAGATCATAAAAAATTATTAATGCGGCATGTATAAATAATTAATATATTAGCTACATTAATATTTCTAAGTATTTAATTCTAATGTATTCAAGTGTATAAAACTATTTTGATACGTATAAATATTGACAAAAGTATGAATTTCACTGAGGCTGAAACGCTAATTGAATTAAGTACGATTATATCATAATAATATACGTAATACGAAAATATCTCACGAAAAGACAAGATTTTATCAAGTATATCCGTATAATGTACACCAACAACTATTAAAATTAACAGTTACGTAGACAGTTGAATTCTTGAAAAGGTGCGAGCAGCTCATAAACAGCTTTAAAGGCGCAGGTCACACCTTTCACCTTCACTAAGTGATAGAATTTGAGTTCTAATGATGCTGCACTAATCATAGAAGTGTGTGAATGTTATAACTCTCATATTTAATAAGGATTTATATCATTAAACGTAACTACAGACTTTTTGTTACATTACCATATAATCTGATTGATTTGATCTGATTGGTTATTTATATATATACAAACTAATAAGTAAAATAATTTCAGGCTTAAGTGATTGTCGTTTATTTAAAACAAAAATCTTTAACTTTTTCTTCGAAATAACTCTTGTAGAGATGTCATTCACCCTATTGCATAATGTAGCTGGAAAAAAAAATGACTGAACTGAACAATTACGGCCAATTGTGTTTCTAAGTAAGTTAAAATGTTTTTGCAATGAAGACTAGGAAAACTGAGTCTTTTGTTTACTTCGCATAAAGAAAAGTGTTGAATTCTGCTAATGTTAAAGAGTTCCTCTAAAATGAGGTAAAATGCATTAACAATACCCAAAATACAAATTTACAATAAGAATAAGAAAAAAATACATTAAAATATGTCATTCCCTAATACAAGAACCATTTTACTTTTTCAGACCAAGTGCTAAAAATATTTGAAGACGCCGTGTATAAGGGAACAAATACAAGTTACAGCACCAACTAAGATTATGGGTGTACTACTTAAATTAACTATTACGCAAGTTCATTAACTTGCATATAATTCCGACATTCTTTAAATTGACTGCCTACAAATTAGTAGGTGTCAGTTTCAATAAGTAGTTTAACATTAGCTATAACTAATTTACTACTATTCGATCACCCCCTAATACTTTTAAAGTATCTATCTACCGATTTGCCATACTCTGTAAAGACGACAAAAAACGTGCCGTCTGTCGTAACTGGTGAAATAATTCAAATATCATAAGAATTTCCAACTTATAAATGTTCCTTATAGGGCTGTGAAATCCTGAAAACTACAATCCAGTAAAAACCTTTGATAAAGTGGTTATTTTTCTTTCTATCCTTATTTGATCTATGGCTGATAATTAATCCTTTAATGCCGTTCTTACTTACAAAACTTATTTTAGGCTATTATTTCGACGGCAAACGTTGCGATTAGGCTTTTCATTCTAATAGACAGTGAGATATTTACCGTAGGTTCAAGAGGGTATATGTTCGGCGCGGCTTGTTACATTGGACGTCAGTCTTGTTGTGTTTAAGTATATAATGGGAACCGGTTACGTGGTTTCCAATTTCTCTAAAGGGTTTTAAGGAACCCCTTTATCAATATAATTTCCCTAAAAATCGATCAACCATGAACCATGATTTGTAATGAGGCATAATTGTGAATATTTCGGGACATCCTCGTTGTCATTTTAATGAATGGATTTATTCGTATAATATATATATTTCTCTTTATCGAAAAGAGAATTAAAATTTAAAGTAAAGTCTATAAATGGCATGAAAATTAGTCTCTGACAAAATAAATACTGTAAGAGTATATTAGATATTATAAAAATCATTCTAGGTTCAACTTTAAATTAATTGATTTGCAAACTTTTAAAATTTTAATTTGCAATACTGCATCGATTACAAAAAACTATTGTCTTACTAAACTTACAAATAAAAGATTTTATTTTAACGACTATGAGATAAAATATAAAAAGGGTAACAAATATTGCAATAAATAAATATTGACATACATTCACTATCTATTTATTATATAAGCCCAAAACTAGTCTGGAGATACAAAAGATCGCTATTGAATTCTTTGTAAATGCTTATCTAACCGACTTTTGGACGTGATAGAATACCTTAAGAGAAAACATTTTAAAATTCTTACAATGTTAACATCGAATTTATATCACATAAACAACATTTAATAGTCCACTGTTGGACGTAAGCCAATCCTTCAAGAGGAGGTTTTGGCCTACTTTGCCACACTTGCCAAATGAGTTGGCATTTCCACCTTCTTGCAGTATGTTGTCCTGTGTAGTGTGTTCCCTTAGTCGCATTCACGACACCTATGGGATGAATAGGGGCGGTAACACTCTGTATTTTCAATCCACCACCACACGGATAGATATTAAATAATTGTCACTAATACAATAAATATATGTGGCAGCATAACAGCTATCCCAGCAGATGGGTGGTGCCGTGGTACCGGTAATACCTGATGGAAAGTGGACATGTCGCCCATGGACACATGAATCTTAAGAGATAAACGCGTTTGAAAATTTCTTACTACTGTGTGCTTACTCTGCTATCCGCTTATAAACAGTGTTTTTGTTTGTTACAAGTTAATAGGCAATAAGTGATAATAAAATACCATTCTTATATGCCTATTTCAAAACAAATACACAACTACAGTTATCTGGTATAAATTTGATTTACTGTCTCAGTACCTCAATTATTTTTTTTTAGTAAAACTCAGCTAACTAGACGTTTCTAGATCATGAAAGTCAAGTAGTAACCTAATTTATTTTTTTAATAGAAAGTTTGAAAATACACTATCCACAGAACTTTAACATCGTCTATACTGCAGGTATGGAAGTTTGAAGACAGTCGCTCCGCTTAAAAAATCGAAGTTCAACCTTGTTGTAGAAGGTTAAAAGACAACTCCAACCTAATTTGAAAAAAGACTCGACGGATGTTACACTAGTTATTATCTTCCTTAGGATTCAATTAGTTTGTTAGTTAAAAGGGAGGCATAACGCTGATCCCACTGAAGGTTTTATTTGCAATACGAAAAAAAAAATTGAAGTAAGATAATTAAAACTATGTCTATATCCCGTAGTGAACTGCAACGAACTGATAATGATGAAATGAAGCTAATTGAAAATAAATAATTACATTTTAACTAC
This sequence comes from Hypercompe scribonia, assembly GCA_949316085.1. Classification (NCBI taxonomy): domain Eukaryota; kingdom Metazoa; phylum Arthropoda; class Insecta; order Lepidoptera; family Erebidae; genus Hypercompe; species Hypercompe scribonia. Next base: position 11,412,079 of record OX438977.1, on the reverse strand, counting down.
TTTTGTCTATAATTTATTAAGCATCGCGTGTTTTGATGTCATTTTTTTTATTTTCCCAAGTACAACACCTTGTGATTCGCAACTGAGATTGTTATCTTTCGTGTAAAACAGCTTTAATCTATACTTTACCACATAGAAGAATAAAGTGCTGTTAGGGAATATGACCTGAGGTTTGAACTTACAGTCTTGACACAGAATAAGTTAATAGTTTCATAAGGCTTTTATGGATCTTCTATTGTATGCGTGCTTCTCATAATTTATTGAACTATGTTTATTATGGAGTATTGGCAAATATAGAAGACCTGTAATTGGGTTTACATTAATTAATGCAACGGTTTCGTATTTTTGACAGTCATAGTCTCAACAAATTTGAAATGGAAACAGTCACTGGTCGTTTTAAAAAAGATCTTATTTGCGAAAGAAAAAGCAAAACTTTTAAGTTCCACGTATATTTCGTAGGTTCGTGTGCACCCTTTAAACAATCCTTAGTATATAACACAATATTATTATTATAGCCTCTAATAGTACACTGCTGGACACAGGTCTCTCCTTAGAAAGCAGGTTTTACTATGCTGGTTAGACGTTGCGTAGTTTACTCCCGTAGTAGCCTCTTACGACACCCTTGTGATGAATAGTGGTGGTAGCACTGTCTTCTAAACTATCACCACACGGGTATAAATATATGTCAATTAAATCAAACAAACAGCAATATATCTTTAACAATTTTATAGTTGTCGTTGCAAGATTTGGTCACCTGTCTAAGGAAGTACCTACTTTCTAAGCTAAACTAAACATCTATTAGAAACTATTTCGCATGAGAAGTAAACTTTAAGAATATAGAGTCAGTTCTATAGCTTGACTTAAACGATCTACTTATATAGTGTAGTAATTTTGACTAATTTTTGTAACGTAACCCTTTTCTAGTTATACTACATACATATAATACAACCAGAAGTTGTTCGTCTTATTATTCTAGAGGAAAATTAGAATACATTTAAATTTCATATACGTATTTTTAAACAACATCCTGCCCTATGACATAAATAACATAAAAATCTTTCAACTATAAGTAAAATAAAGCTGTAATGATTTTTTTCAAATACAGATTATTCTTACTCCTTCACAAAATAACCATGCCTAAAAATTTGCTTAGTAAAGCTAAATATTATTATAAATATATACTTAATAATTCAATTATTCCTGGCTTGAAAGGAGAGAACTTAGACTTTACACAAGAACTGCCTTCCGGTGTTAGCCATACAATTATGAATCGTTTGTTAAATTAATATAGATTAAAAAGAATAAGTATTAGAAACCGTTCAACCAAAGATCCTATACCGCAATCGTGGTCTCGTTTGCAAAGTTTCAGTAATATTTTATAAATGTGTGTGTTAGATGAAAGCTGTTAGTGCATTAATCATTACATAGTGTAAAATGAAGTCACTTCCCGTTTTTGTCCGCTTAAGTCTTTCAAATTACGCAACGTATTTTAATGCAGTTTCAGCAACATGTATAATACATATATATTATACAAATATCGAAGTAAAGGCTTATGTCAAAGAGAATTGATTGAGAATTTCAAAAACAAAAAACAATCTGAATAGATGACGCAAGTAAATTACTAATTTTAAGTGGTACAATTCAAAAAAATGTACTGTGTAATGTAACAATTGGGATACCATTAATTCTTGCAAACATAAGTATTTACTTATATATTTATATTTAGAATAGTTTAAAAGTTAGTGTTTATTAATTTTAAAATTAAGAGTACACAACAACATAATACTGGCCTTTTTTTACAATATATTAAAAAAGACTGCTTTAAGTGTGACTAAACATTTAGGATTAGTTAAGGCTTTCAACAATAAATAGTCTATACATCTAAGGATCAGGTATTTATGTTATCCGCAAGAGTTCCCGCAAAACATCTTTCATAGAGCATTTTTACATTAGGCCTTCTTTCAACGGATGATCATTATGTATGTATAATCGCAATATTGGTTCTCAATTAAATTAATCTGTATATATTACTCGAAGTCCTAAATTTTGTTTAACTTAGTTACATTTTATAATAGCAGCAAAATATGTCAAAATCGTAGTAACCGGTCTCGCTATAACAAAAATTAGTCAAGTCAAACAAACAGCTGAACAAACAAATATATTAAAAATAGATTTCTAATTTTTAATATGGAATAGGTATTTTGATGTGTACCCTATTCAATGTTATTAATCTGTGATATATTAATTAAATAAATATAGAACTCAATTTACACATTTTTATTTTGTTTTACTTATGTTTATACTTATTTACACAAACCCAGCCAACCAGCATTAATTTTTCTTCAAAACTGTATAATGAGTCTCACCTTTTTAGTGAACGCTATTGTACCCTAGGTGAAACTTTCCGATGTTTCGAATGTGTTTTGTTGTTTAATGGGGCTAGTTTTGTTACCGTAACAAGTGACATAATGTTGTTTTTAAAGTAAATTATTACTGTAAACACATGTAGTATATTTAAAAAAATATATATTGAAAATATTATCATTTTGTAAATTGAATTAATTACAAAATTATATAATAATTATAAAGATTCAAAAATCTGTTATGATAATTAATTGCCACGTAAAAAGTATTTATTTATCGCTGGGTATATTTTAGCTCACCTTAATATTCCGCATGTTGATCATCCTACAGAAATAGACGGCGAAAGTCACTTAGCACTTGCACTGTCACCTGTAAGGTGGCACAAAACACTTGTTTTTCTAAATTTAATAATTACTTAGAATATAAAATAACATTGAAGTATCCTACTTCAGGAAAAAAATAAAAAGGGCTCAGGATAGGCAGACGTTTGTATTGGCGCTAAATTTAAAATTCGAATGCAACTTTCGCGCGCGTTTGCTCTGACTGCTCACTCTCACTGGCCACGGCAACGTGTTTTCTTTTTATTTAAACTTACAATCCCCTCTATTGGATTGTCAATTATCGCATAATATCTTGCATTATCAATTCAGTATTCGGACAGGATATTTTCTGATAAGTAGGTCAGCTTTATAAAATCTGTTCATCATTTTGGGCGTTCCTAATCTTTTATGGCTTTAATGTTGATTTATTTCGTAAAAATATAATTTGAGCTCCACCATAAAAGTAGTTTTAAATTCACAGTGGCATTTTATTATTTTAGTTATTTTTAATAATTCTTTTCTAAATTAGTTAAACTTTATTTTCGTGAAGATCTCAGTTAAAACGAAAAAAAATTGTTTAACTACATTTTCTTCAAAAATGCATAGGTTTATATACAATTATTTTAATGTTTTTGTCTTACTTTTAAGAAATAATCTGTTGTAGATATGACTAACGGGCAGGTTGTCTGAACTTCTTTCCTTCATTGAAAAGTTCAAAATTGTACGAAGTGAGGAATATCTTATAAACATTATTGTAAAAATTCAGGATTCAAATTATCATAAACTTAAATTTTCACTTAACAAAACAGGAAAAACTGCATGGAGAACCTCCTTAGATAATATTGATCAAAAGAAAGTGCTAGTAACAACACTTTAATAAAAGAGGCTGTAAAACATTAAAATTCTTTATAAGTGATATTTCGGAGGTTTTAATCAATAGGTAATATGTTATAAGTATTTGTTAATAAAAGATATAGATAAGATTTTAACCACATGTAAATTTTCGGAGATGCCAGTCTAACTTCAGATCCAGTGGACGACATTTATTAAGAGATGACTATATTCAACAGGGTGTAGAATACCGCTCACGCTCGAGTAAATAAAGACCACTTCAAAAGTTCTTATTCCTATAAATTCGACGTTTTCGGGTGGCAATAAGGTTTCTTGAGAAAACCCCAGAGGCAAAATTTATTAAGATAATTTGCCCTGTGCATACTATTAAAATTTGACAACTTCAATATTTTCAAATAAAAATGCGAATTCATTACGTTGCAAATAAATTATTAAATTCTTAACATTGTTAAAAGCAATAAGTATAAAAAGCTCAATTTGAGGTTCAGGAGGTTGGTTCTCAAGATTTGGGAGAAATTATTTTAACCCAAGAAAAAGGTTATTTTGCGAATTAAATTGCAACAGAAAAGAAGGTCACCAAATTAAATTCAATAACGAAATCCAATTTTTCTCAGTAGGCCAAATTTGATGACGAGAAAAACATTCGAATAAGGCTTGTAAAAAGATAATTTAGATATGTTTTTAAATTCAGGTATTTAGATTTTGGGGTACAGTAAGGTTCCCTTTCTAAAACCATTAAAAACGCCGCGATGTGAGTTGTAAAAACAATTAAAGTAATTTTTGTTCCAAATTAATGACGATATCATTATAATACGTTGTAAAATGTTTCTTAATTTGTTGACAATTAATTGTTAAAGTAAGAACTCATTACACATTTTATTTATTTTCGTTTTTATTGTATTTTATTCTATATCATTTTAAGAGCCTGCCAAAGCGATTCTTCTCTGCCTGATGGAAAGCATGAATATAATTCAAGAGTTGTGGTCGCTATACTCATTGCATATGTAAACAATGCAGTATAGTGACTCACACAAGCGGCGTACCGGCGACCTAGTGAAATGCTTTTTCACGTCCCGTTTAGATACGTAAAAGGCATGACAGTCATCGTGGCAGTGTAAGGCTGACACACGTACAGCGGTAACTGTCATTGTTGCACCATTAGGCCCTTGATCTCGGCACTCACCAACGAAACACAATAGCACGGATACTGTCACTTTAGGATGGTCTTCTGTGAGAGTAGTACTGGCCCGCTCGAGCCGGCCTGGTCGTGTTGAAATCGTCCTGACTCTACTACCTGGATTCGTCATAGATTCACATGATATAACCCTAATTATTTGTAAAATACTTTTATACTTCAATTTAATTCTTTGCAGTTCTCATTATATATTACATGTTGTTGCAAAAGCATCATGTTAATGATTATGTTATTTTTAGACCAAATATGGGGTCTGTTAGACAGCGCAGCATGTATGGAATAGAAGGAAGGAGGAAGCAACTGACTTAAATTATTAAATTTTTCCAAAATATTGAGCATACTCATACAGATAGCGAAAAAAATCTGATATACCTGTACTAACTTTTAACTATTATTCATATTAATGTAATTTTAATGTTAGTTAATAAATTAAATTTATATTTTAATAATAATGTTAATGTAATTTGTCAATTAAATATTCATTCATATATATATATATATACCTAGTAGTTTTAATAAATTGTATCAATTTATTCTTATATTTATTTATATTTATACATTCTGTGTTTACTTTTTTATACCTGCAGATACTGCAGGACCAACGAAACATCTCAACAACTTTTTAATTCTTGATTAGTAATGTGAGACTTAGTGTTTGGCGTGAGTATTCAGTGCGCAATTCATAGTTTTTTCGACCCTTTGCGTAATATGATTGATGCACTTAATTTTATAACATTTATGTGCATGTGGCGCTAAACATAACTCGTAACGGACAGTTATTACAACATGCAGTGAAGGGATATATGGAGCTCATGTTGCACACTACTAGTTTGTAACGAAATCATATTTATTATACAATATTTTATTATCTTATATAAGATATCTTCTGCTTCATCGCAATTACGAGCCTTAATGAGTAAGTAATCTAAAGTAAAATCTTTCGTTGAAGGATACTTTTCAACCTTGTAGATATAAATTAGCAATGTAGTTATCTACACGAAGATAGGATACCTTCGTATAGATAACCTAGCTGTTAATAAAAGTTTCACCCTCATTTACGGTCAATAACGATAAAAAAGCGGTAAAATGGTCAAAAAAACATTACAAGCTGATATGGCCTTTTTTTAACTGACAACCCTTGCTTTAGGAATAAATCCTGTGTCGCAGTGGACTTTACAAACATACATGAACTTAACACAAAAAACACCCAGACTCGGGATAACAATTTGTGGTCCCATGCGGTCATCGGACTCACAACAATTTGGCGCAGTAGGAAGCGGCAGCGAGGCGATCATTTCAACCACGATGCCACTCGTGCAGTCTCATTTGCCTGTATACATTAAAATGCATTATGGAGGTATATGACATTAGACATTATGAGCATATAAAATAGCTTCTACTAGGCTCCGACAACTCAACTAACACAAAAAATCTTAGTATATATATATGCATTGTAATTATAATTTGAAAAATGAAATCTATATGATACATGGTATGTGGCCCGCTTGTTGACTTCTAGGACGAGCTCAAATTTTCACAACATAATAGCCCTCCTCAGTGAATGTTCGTGGGTTGGATGCTCTTTCGATGTTGGTAAAAACTCGTATAATAATGTTTAGTCTCATACCCTTTTATAAAATAGGATGTAATAGGATATTTTAAGTAGGTATAATGAAATTAGAGGTTTTATGATGACAAAAGGTAAACGATGCTCATTTATGTTGCTTATGTGGGTCTACCGTTTATCTAGCCAGGACGGATGAGAATTAAAATGTTTTTTTTTACGTGAGAAGTGCAAAGGCCTCCTATTTTTATTACTGTGACATAATAATAATAAAAAATCTTCTTTCAAGTGTGCTATAATTGCTCTATTATAAGCAGTTTAATTGTCAATTTTTTTTTATTTGAGGCCGTAATTAATGTTCACTTCCTTTAAAGCATGCATTTTTGGTTGTCTGGATAAAATTACGGTGAGTGATAAGACCGATTATTGTTATATTTATATATTTTGTAACTCATTTCTTCGTTTGTTTTGTTTATGGATACAATAAAAGAGAAATAAATAAATAAATAAAAACTTTCTTTAGCTCCTGAACTGAAGATTACAGAGTAACAGGTATAAGTAATTTCAAAAAAATGTCTAAATTTAATCGGTTATTATTAAATTTAGACATTTTTTTCATCATAATTCTTTTAAAAAAAAAAGAAATAACACTACCACGGTTATACAACAGCTGCTAAAGAAAAAAAAAGAGGTTGACAATAGATGAAAAAGCACTTTTTTGTAAAGATATCTTCTTTTTTCTGAAAGAACAGTCAATATTATATTATAACTAGCTGTACCCTGCGCGCGTTACTATGCCACCAACTAAAATAAATTTGAGGTAAAGACATATAAAAATATATTCGTGCGAACTCAGAAACCTTCGTGGGCTCATGCACTTTGCTGAAGATAACCACATGATCAAGTGCATAGTTCGTGATTCTGTAAAGGCCATACCGACAGACAGATTGACAAACATTCATTTCATATATATATATATATATATATATATATATATATATATAGATAGGAAAGTAAAGTCTGTTTGATTATTTTAAAACTTAACTGTGAGCTTCAGTTCGGTTTAATATGTATTGAATTTACCTATACATTATTGCTTTCTTAATTTAAAGTGTCATCTAGTATTTGGAGAGGCCAACAAAAAATTATATTGTTACCGTGTAAAGTGTATATTTGTAATGTTTTTTGAAATCTATTTGACACGGTTAGCCGTATAAATAATTTGATATATTGTCAGAACCAGGCTTGATCGCTGACACATACATAGTAGGAAAATCCGGCTAATCTTCACTGTGCCATTCACTTGCTTTATTTTTTGTTTCATGGTCTTGAATATGATTGTTATAATGTTACATAACATCTTAATTTTCATTTTTATCTGTACTGGAACACAGTATAGAAATGTAATAAAAATATGAGATATGACTAGTTTATGAGCGTTTTTTCCTGCTTTATTAATTTCTTTTATGCATAATTTTAAAGAAAAGTAATGAAGCGTCGCCACAGAAAAAAAAATTAAAATACGCCTGTTTGTCAGTCTGTTTTGTTGACCGGTTATATATAATTATTTATATAATGTATTATTGGATCTATAATATTTATTTTAAATTGGATGTCTCCAAAAGTTAACAATAATCAAAGGTTTTTTTAAATATTTTCTAAAACTTTCTATTCAATTGTGTGTATATGGATATACCATATACATGCCATTTATTTCTGAGTGATTCGAGATTTATCAAATTTCTTGCGTAAATAAGGATACATAAAACTAAAAAGTTTCGGAAATTAACAGCCGAATAAAATTCTGTTTAAACTATTTATAAATAATTACTTTCAAACATTATATATTTTATTGCTTGCGTTCTTATATTTTAAGTTTAAATCAACAACACTTCATCGTTCATTTTGTAAACAAAAATATATTGAAAGTCATACTGTACGATTGGAATCGGATTCGGGTGTGAAAGGGTACCATATTGCATAACGCCCCACATTGCGTCAGTTATCTAACAGCATCCTAGCCTACATCCGTATTAATGCGCAAGAGTGTCTGTAATGGAAGCAATGGGTTTTACGGTGAGTAAAAAGAAATACCATTAATTGACGGTAAAATGCATAGAATTTTCGTGAAATGACAAAACATTTATTTATATCCTCGTTACTCGTATACACCTTACCTCTTCCTCTCCTTTTTTCAATTACGTCAATCACTGTTTACTATTTGTTAACTATATAAAATAGTATTATAACTGGATACGTCACACACAGGGCCATGGCAACCAGACTACTGATAAACATACTTACATATCTCTAAATACATACACATTATAGATAAAGTACACTCAACAAAGAACAAATGACCGTGCTGATCACACTTATTTGTCCTGGGTGGGAATCGAACTGACAACCTACGGCTTACCAGTCATGGTCACCAATCCAACCAGGACAAATATCTAATCACGCTCATCATACTAATATTAAATGTACATTATATTACTATCTAATATATAAAATTCTCGTGTCACAGTTTTCGTTGCCATACTCCTCCGAAACGGCTTGACCGATTTTGATGAAATTTTTTGTGCTTATCTGGTATCTATGAGAATCGGCCAACATCTATTTTTCATCCCCCTAAATGTTAGGGGTAGTACAATCCTAAATTTTTTTTTTATTTTTTAAACAAAATTTTTAATTTCTATTTTTTTATGATACAACATACAAAAATACATACAATCCTCAATTTTCACCCCTTTACGATCAACCCTTATTTTATAATAGCCATTTTAGTAATTTAATCATTTTTCATCCCGCTCAAATTACTTAGAAATAATTTATATGGCAAAGCAACGTTTGCTGGGTCAGCTAGTATATTTATAAATATACACTCAGACACAGGATAAATGATCATTCAGTTATTTTACGCCTGTGTGTAATTTATCTCCGACATGTATGTATTTAGAAACATGTATGTTTATCAGCAGTTTGGTTAGCTTAGTCGGTACTAAGGTGCTCTATCTGGTTTAGGACCAGACGGCCGTTGTGAATTAAGTGAGATTATCATTATTATTATTATAGATTACGCTATGTCCAAAATAGTCATGGGCTGGATCTATGATAGCCTCACTCCCTCGATGTGTCGAAGCACATCTCTCCCATGATTACGTTTCATCATGAACTTCATTTAACTTTCAATGTATGTATATCTTTCTTTCTAATGTTATGCTTTTTTGGATATCTTTTAAATTAAATTCCGTTAAACTCATTTAGATCCACTTACGGGCAAATAAAATTATTCTTCCAACCACTTGACTTCCTTAGACATGCTATCATTGGAAATAAATAGGACAAAGGATTTAGGGTAAAAGATACAGGTTTTTGCAGTAGCTCGAAGAGGCTTGGGTCACAAACCTGAACATTCATCAAGGGATTTAAAAGGCTTCTAGGCTTTTTGCAGTAGAATTGACAGTAATAAAATATAATGTGAGAAGAAACATTTATTAATGTTTAAGTTAACAGTTACTCACCCTGAACGGCGAAAGAATCTTATGCTTATTTTTTCCTTAAAAAAACCCGGCCGCGGTGGTACAGTGGTAGTATATATGACTGCTGTGTACGTCTCAGCCTCGGGTTCGATCCCCGGTCGAACTAAATGTTTGTATGATCTACAAATATTTGTTTCAGAGTTTGGGTATTTTCTAAATTTAATATTTATGTATTTATAAAAGAAAAGAAGTACATAATTTTATATCAGTCATCTAACTATCACAGTACAAGCTCGGCTTAGTTAGAAGCTGGATGGCGTTGTGTGTCAGATATCTGATTTATTACATTAATTTTTTTAATCATTAATTTAATTTTCAAAAAACACTGATGAAACTTTTTAAACGGAGTGTATTTTAACCCAAGATTCAAAGGGCAGCTTATTAATTGTGATTCTTGACTAACAACTATCCTTGGGTGGTCGTAATCACGTGACCCGTCTGTCCGTCTGCCTTCTCTAGCATAAAAAAACTTACAATACAGAAAAATAATGATGATGATGATTGTTGTTACAAAAAGAAGTTCCAAATGCGTTAATAACGTATTAGAAACATACTTGTTTCGTTGTACGTATTTCCGTCGTGTAAGGCAGCTATAATTTTAATTTCTTAAACGGAGGAACTCTTAACAATTCCTCGTAAAGAAGCTCAAAAATATAACAATAATTGTTACGTGTTGCACATTGTATTCACAATAAAAATAAGTATGTTAAACGTACGCCTTCTATTTTAATATCTTCCGCGGTCTAATTGCTAAAGCCTGGTCTAGTCTTAAGACGAAAACATGGTTTAGCAACTGTTACGAAATTATAATGTGGTCTAAATGTCAAAAATTGTGTAAGAGTTAAGCTTATCAAGTATATTTTTAGATTAAATTTGGATGGAGTATCGATTGATATTTTATTAAATCGATTTAATCAGAATAATTATTAAACCAACCCATGCCGTCTCAGTTTCTTTCAGATTCACTTAAATTTTATTAAACACTACTACTTTCTTAATTTTATTGCTTTCTTTTTCCATAACTTTCTATTTCATAGTGAATATGTGTTTGCAAAATATTTAACTTCAATTTAAACTCCATCAAGTCTATATTTGAGAAGTATTCTTTGCAATAAAATTATACAATTGTAAGAGCAACTCATCAACGGAAGAGTGTAAAATGAGAATTAGAGTATCTGAAATTTATGTATAAAAAAATGCAGAATACTAATTTTGCCAGCAAATTGTGTAACAAATTGACTTCATTCATAGATTAAGTCACTTGATTTATGGCTTTAAAATTTATGGCAAAAACCATCAATTTATTTTTATTACCTTTTTTTGAAAATATTATTATTATTTTCCTATTAAGCTATTCAAAACTTTAAATTAAAAATGATAAGTTATTCATTGAAGCACCTTATAAGATCACATCTACATCAAGGTAAAAGATTACATTAGTAATAAAATCGATCCACTTAAAAAAATATACTATTACGCCCTGGAACACTTTCACGCTAGTTTAGATGAATAAAATTAAATACTTAAAATATTTTTTCTCAAATTGAAAGGAAGTGTTTCCCGTCGAATCTCCTTCTGCACTAGCTAATGTCTCTGTTCCCTTCTATTGTTTTGTTCTGCACAAGTTTCTTAACGCTAAAAAAACGTCATTCACAAATTGCACCAATAGCTTAATTCCTTGTTACATTGTACAAGATCCTATTGGATGGAAAGTCCAAAATCATTATATTGGATACGGGGACAACCGCCGGAGCTATCCGGTGCTTTAATTACTCAACAACTCTTCTGTTATGTAAAGCGTATTTACCATAATTAACATGTAATATAACATTTAACAAAGCGGATTCTGTTGTAGAGTGTATGAATATACAAACTATAAAATATTATCCTACGTTAAATATAATTCAGATAGAAGCTAAGATTTAAGCAGGGATTCTGACTGTTGATATAGAATTCTTTAAAGCAATTATTATATTTTCGTGTACGTTGAAAATAAAATAAGTTACCGTTTCGTAAATATATTATATCTATTTTATAAATGATTTATGTTACGTTTAGTATGTTAGTTTTTTAATGTTCTTTAATTGCACAAAAAGCCGTCTTACGAACCTATATAATTTGATAAGAATTATATCTCGTCAAAGGTTGCTATTTCACACAAGTTTGAATACAACATAATGTTTTTATGTCAATAAGGCGGTAAATTTTTTATTTCTCAAAAATCCATTAATTTGTTATAAAAACTTGTTTATGTAGTTGGAATTTATTTTTAAAAAATTACTTCGTCTAATGGACCACCGTTTCGACGTTTGCACTCTTCTAAGCGAGCACCGAAATTTTCGAATATTCGTCGGCAAAGACCACCAGATCACCGACATCTTGTCGCTGATTTTTCTTGTTAGTTGACGTAGTACTTTATTGATGTAGACATGATTCTTCAAATAACTCCACAAAAAGAAGTCTGCTGGGGATAGATTTCGACTTCTGGGTCGCCATAGAATGTCACCTCGTCTGGAAATAACTTTTCCGGAAACATGTCTTTGACCACCGGTAATGACTTATTAGATGTGTGACAAAAGGCTCCATCTTGTTGAAACCATGTGTTACGATTGTAGCCAGCAAAGTCCAGTAGCATCGGTCCCAAAAACTCCCGTAACATGTTTGCGCGGGATGTTAGATTCAAATGTTAACGAATTCTTGGCCCACACTATATTTATTTATACCAGTTTAATTCTTATAATTATATAAATGACTAACTGAGATTTTATTATAAATCACAAGTCGTTAAATATTTTGATAACAAAAACTGTTTTGTAATTGATTTTATAGCCTTAAAAGGCCCAGTTTCATTAACATGCCCAATTTTGAATGCTATCAAACAATAACACAGAATTTTGTTCATAACAAATATAATAGAAATTGTTTTACTTCTAACACGATAATGAGCTTTAATTATTATGAATTAAAGGTGAACATAAAGGGTGAATGTAATTATAATATAATACTGATAGCATTAATATTGATTCATATTATTACATAATAATTATACATAAACTAACTACTGTGTAAAAAGATAAGCTTTTATAAAGTACAATTTGAAAATTTGTAGGTTATGAATACTGTTGCTATCAGCTTTGTCGCTTTGTCACAAGGGAAAAGGTAATTGAATGTAGATATAAATAAAAGGGATAAAGAACAGAAGAAAGAAAAGTAAAAAATAAGTAAACGTGCTTCTTTATAATTAGGAGTGAATTTTTTTTGTTAAAGTTGCTTCGGATCGCATTTTTTTTAATCAAACTGGAATAAAAATAATAATTGTTAATTTTTAATATTAAGAAAAAAGAGTACAAAAAGAAAAGTAATATTAATTTGACACAACATACATGAGCGTCTGATTCCAAGCTAGGCAAAGCCGCTGTGGTAACCAAACTGCTGATAAACATACTTATATAATTCTAAGTACATACATATTCTATTATAGATAAAACAAAACTAATATCTTTTGTAATAGTGATAATAATAATAGAAAACTTTACTGTTAATGACTCCCAATATTTAGTTAAGGTGAGTACCCAGGCTAAATACTTCACACCACAAGCAGTGGACATCCGTTTACTTTACAATCTGATATTGTTTACTTTCCGGGTACTCACGTTCCGGAATCTCAAAATTACAAAACACTAAATAAGAGTCAACCATTTCAAATGCATTGCCACAAGTTGTGTAACTAACAACTTATAATGTCGCACACATTTATTACCTGCAAAAGAATGTGTAAAACAGAACATATCCAATTGTTATGTTGACAATTTTGATAGGAAACAGGGCGAAACAAGTGCGGTAAGTTTTAAATGATCACTACAAAGAAACACATACCTTAATTCGCTATAGTTAAAGTTTATAGTTGTGGGAGCATCGTTAATGTTGTTGCAAAAATATCTTGTCAAGACGTATTTTTAGTTCACCTTCTATTTTAACATTTTAATGACATAACGTGACAGCTTTTCATGAAATGAGTATCATTATACATAATTAAAGTAGTACGTTTCATCATAATTATATATGTGAACATTGCAATTCATTATGTACAATTTTACCGTACATGGATAGTTATTATTATTCTCAATTTGTTGTAGCCATAGCCATTTGTTTTAGGACATTCATAGTACATTGTTGCAACTTATATTAAATAGATTTTTCTTACAATAGTTAAATCAAAATTTTTCGCTTTATTCTTTAAATTAGATATGGAGGTGGTTCACGTTATGTATGTGCCTGTAAAGAAAAGGATTCTATTTTATGTTTCAACTACCGTAGAAAAATATTTTAATTATTATTTGTGATAATTTCCATTATTAATACGGATGTTTTAAAAGCTCCAAATCAAAAAGAAAATTTCGATCCAGAGTTTGCTACTAAAATAAAAAGATCAAAACGTGGCACAATTCATTTGGTATACTTGGCATTTTACTTTGTTTTAAAAATAGAGAAGAAATTATAACAATGGACATAGCATAAAGTCAAAAATCCCGAATGATAAAGGGTAAAAACTTCTTCAGTAACTAAGAGTATAGAACTCAATTTGACGTCAGCTAATAATTGCAGCGGCACGTTCCGGTTTGCCCCATTAATTTATCTCTGGGAATTCATCACATTGCTATGGTGGTTAGCTAAGGGCGCTTGGGGATCCCCTTTTTAAAATTAATAAGTGAATTGGACCCGATTTTTTCAGTAAATTATCAAATAATACTTTTAATAAAATTTGTAACAATTTTAGTCAAAACTATTTATAGAACTTTCATTGAAACAATATAAATGAAAAGATACAATATATATTAAAAATGTCGCACAAAAGCTACTTTAGAACATATACAGGTTGAGCCAACAATTCGTTAATATTTGAATGTAAGACCCCACGCAAACAAATACCGCGCGGGCCGCGCGTATGGAGTTTGACCACTAGCTCGTTTCTCGGAAACTTTGTCGCTATGGATCACTTCTTGGAACTGATACTACTGGAATTTGCTGGCTATAATCGTATCACAAAGTTTCAACAAGATGGAGCCACTTGTCACTCATCCAATGAGTCTCTGCCGGTGGTCAAAGACATGTTTGCGGAAAAGCTGATTTCCAGACAAGGCGACATTCCATGGCCACTCAGAAGTCCAGATCTATCCCCAGCAGACTGCCTTTTTAGGGATTATTTGAAGAATCGTGTCTACATCAATAAACCAAATACACTACATCAATTAAAGAAAAATCAGCAAAAAGATGTCGGCGATCTCACGGTTTCTATGCCAACGAGTATTTGAAAATTTCAGTGCTTGTTTAGAAGAGTGAAAACGTCGAAACGGTAGTCATTTAGACGATATATTTTTTACAAAAAAAAAATTTCAACTTATTAACTTTCTTGGAAGTAAACAAGTTTTATAATATATCAAATGATTTTTGTATACCATTTTTTCAGATGTTAACTATTTCGTGGCTCACCCTGTATTATTACGTCATTCGTGTCATGAATGTGAAATAAACGTAGGATCTCTACTCAACAGTACATACATATTATTAAAGTACAATTTGAAATTATATGTGTTCGCTTTGGAACAAACATATATTGTGCAAACACTTGAAATATCTGTAATAATTTTATTATAATATGCAAAAAGCATGAAATACCGTCTCTTGGAAGATTTCGACAGTTATCTTCCGTATATCTTGGTGAGTGGTAAGTATAGTCTAAATATAGTCGGCGAGTAGTCGAAAAAGTTTTGAACAAAAAGTTTAGAATTGATTGACAATTGAGTATTTTCCATCAATTCTAAACTTTTATGATTTACCGTGAATAGTAATGTTGTTTAATTCGAGGTTTCCGGGTAATGACGTTAAGCGTTGTGGTTGGTTTGAGGTGAGGAACGGAAAGGTATTATTATAATTGATTCTTCAACAGAAAATATTAATCATAACTATTTAAGAAAACTATATTTCTGACAATTGTTTTATATTACTTACAGGTTTATCATTATCATACACTTTACATTTGTATTAAAAATGTTGTAATTGAAGTGGTCATTTCCTACTGCACTGAGTGTTGTGATTCCGATCCTTCCATGGGACAACACTCTGTGTGATCCATAAATTATTTCTTCTAAGTTTTGATATTCTTTGCGTCAATTGCATAAATATTTGTAATATAAAACTACCAGCCTATTTCTTTTAACACCATGGCATGTAGGAAGCTACACACGTAAGGTTGTCTTTTATGAACTCTCAATTTACACTTTTTAAATATTACTTTTCTTGATATAAACCCTATAAGCAATTTATTTCTGAAAGTTTAACTACATTAATAGCTTGACGGAGTCTAGTGAATTTAACTGCTATGTCAGAGTCGCCCATTAATTTTCGGTGGAAGTAAAAATTTACATTCACAAATATGTTCGAGCGCTGTTTTGTGTACTAGCTGTGGATGTTTTTTGTTCTATTTTCTAAAGAAGAAACCAATGAATATGTAACAGAAACCTTAAATCTGTAGTAGATTTTTTTTTCTTTTTTTTTTTTTTTGCATGCATTATTTTTTTTATGTTGTGCTTTACTATAGTTCTGTGTTATTATATTATTTACTATTTGATTATATATTCATTGGAAGGGAACGTTTATTCATGATCAGTTTGTTTAGTATTTTAAAGTTACTTAATGTCAAAGTGTTACGTAATGTAATTCCCAGTGTCGCAGTAAATAAATGGCTATAAAATAATACTTAGTTATTAGCCCCTATACCGAGGAACAACCGCTTAACCACAATCGTAATCCGTACGTAATAACGTTAAGTTATACCTCCCCCTGGCCCATTCATTAAAATATCAAGATAACACACAACTGATAAATGCAACATAGTTAAATTGTGATTGATTTTTTGTATTTCAGATACCTACAGATATATATAGTATACCTACAGGTATACTATTAGTTTGTATTATATATAAGGTTGTAAGGAATCAAAAAAGTGTGTGTGTGTACAATTTACACATGGCAGAGGCGAAACTTCTGAAAAATAGCTTAACATAACATTCACATGTGGAACGCTCGGACCTAGAGCAAGCTTAGCGTAATGTAGATAGGCTATATCTTTCCAACTACACAAGCGCATACATATGGATAATGCTTAACAGACGAGAGTAGGGACGCTAAGAAGCTTCGCACAAGCAGGAGACCAAGCATATTAAATACCGATCAATGTATTCTATTTCATTCTCTCGACGGACTAATTTTTATTAGTTTCTTTATCGTGACACATTTTCGCTTCAACGAGTTTCAAATCACAACGATTCTAAAGAGGTTTCACATCAAAAAACTGTTTTTATGTCTACTAGGTGGTCGAATGAGCAGTGACGACTAAACTCAAGAATCGCACGTGTTAATATAAGTTATATTACATCATTTAAATAACATGTAACATAATATCACATACTGGATCTTAAAAGACATAACTCATGTTATTAAAGGACAAAAAAATGAAAATTTAACATAATTTGATAATTTTATTAATAATTACTTTTTAACAAATATAATTAAGTAATTTAGTAAAGTTCACAGAAGTTACTCAATAAAAAATTACGTAATTCTTTATTACGTTTCCCTAATCTGTTTCTTGATTTTATTTTACTCCATTACAACAGAGAATCTCACTTGCACGAAGAAGAGTCGAAAAAATTGCGAATTGTTATAGTTTAGAACCTCACGAGTAGAATTCTAGCAGTAGTATATAAGTACAATTTATAATTAGAATTCAAATTAGTATTAGAGTAAGTAGCTGAAATGTGAAAATTTTAAACAATTTTTCACAGGCAGTTTTTTTAATTCTTAGCCGACCAAAGTGACTCTACTCTGCCTGATGTAAAGCAAAAATAGCTTCAAAGAATAAGGTGGTTGTTGCCATACTCATTGCAAATGCAGAATGGCAGTCCACGCTATGGTGGCCTAGATTTTCTAAACTTGCTTATCTCTTTTTATTAGTACTAATCATTTGGTTGTTCTACTGCTTTTTAGACTGTAACATTCTTAATTAATTTATGTAAAACAAAAACAAGTAATAAATATTAATGAAATGACGAAAACCACGTGTCATATTAAGTAATAATAAAATATATTGCTAAAATATTAGATTTATAATATCGCAAAATGTACGGTAGAAGCTTTTATTGGCAGTTGCTTCATAATATTACTAACAGTCAGATTTCTATTGAAGTCATTTAATAGTTCAACAGATTAAGTATGGAAAGAGAACCACATTTTCGATAAAAAAAATTACGTATATAAAGGACTCGTAGAATCTTTTTCATCAATGACGTCGTACAAACCTTATTAAAATTACTATATTTATCTATTTATATCTTCTTTTTGTTGGCAAGTAAAAAGAAAATGATAATTGTTTAATGATATAATAACTACTCAGAATAGAATAAATTCTTTTCTAAATAATTCGGTAATCAACTGATCGTATACGACCGCGATACGAGTATCTGTTTGTGATCGAACCTCTCTAGTCAAAATGCAGTATTTTAATAAATTGCAAATTTAGAGCATTACTCCTTTCCCTCCCTCACTCCTCCTCCCTTTACAACTATTTAAATTATTCAAAAGTAAGCTATTTGTAGATCTATATTTAGTTAAAGAAGCCATAAGATATACTATTTTCATTTTCAGATCTTCAATATCTCAACAATGCTTGCCCTATTGGCCTAGTGGTTAATTACCCTGACTGCAATGTCAAAAGTCGTGGGTTAAATTTCCACGTAGGACAAATAAATGTCTGATGAGCATTGTCGATTTGTTTTGTGCCTCGGTGTATTTTATCTAAAAAGTGTACGTATTTAGAAATATAGGGTTGGTCAAGAATTCGTTAACATTTGAATCTAACATCCCGCGCAAACATATAACGGAAGTTCTTGGAGCCGATGCTATTAAAATTTGCTGGTTACAATCGTAATACATGGTTTCAACAAGGTGGGGCCACTTGTCACACATCCAATGAGTCTCTGCCCTTGGGCCTTTGCCCAAGGGAAAGGGAGACATGTTTCCGGAAAAATTGATTTCTAGACGAGGTGGAAAAGAGGTGAATAAGAGTAATTAACTTTCTTGGAAATAAACATTTTTTATATATATCAAACAGTTTTTTTATACAATTTTTTCAAATGTTAACTAATTCGTGGTAGACCCTAAGAAAAAATAAAATGTTTATCAACAGTCTGGTTACCATAGTTCATGCTCTGCTTGGTTTGGGTTCAGAAGGCCGTGTGTAAGATGTATTAAATCATTATTATTATAATACGTCGGATGTAGTTTAATATTGATGAATCTTTAGTCACCTATAATAATTAATAATAATATGAAACTATTCAATGCATCTATGCCGCTTTGAACAGGTCGTCCATTTATCTAAGCAAATCCTCCGATACATTCACCAGTCCGTAGTCAGCACTAGAGCAAAATCAAATCGAAAACAGATTTATGAAATTTAATAGCCGAAATAAATACGTAGTAGAAACTACTGTTACTGAAAAGGTTACTGCACTACCCGTAAACTGAGTGAAGTGGTGTATGTGATTGTTTTGTTACGGTAAATTGTGCAACAATAATGTTTCAAAACATGTTTTCGCACGGTCTTGTGACGTAGTAAAAGAGATCTGTACTCATCACATCGTAAATGTGTTTCGTGTAAAATAGTCGGTCCAATTCAACAAACGGGATTCCCGCGTCATAATAAGGAAAACAGCATGTTCTTTATAAGGCCGTGTATCGCAATACTTGGCATCAATGTTGTAAGGTCAAACAAAGAGGAATAACATCTCTAGCTGCATTTATTGCAACAGAAGTCAAACTGATTAATTATAATTCAATTAATTCAGTCACGTTAAATTATAATATTTTGTGTAAAAATATAGTGAGTGTAAAAATAAAAATGGCAGTCTCTAAAAGTGTTTTCTTAACGGTGAGTTTCTGACTTTCTAATAATATTTAGAATGTACCAAATCTAATCGAAGAGATAACTTTATTATCTAATATTTAAATATAATCTATGATTAATTGTTATAATTTAAAAATCACCTAATGACTGTTGTTCAGTGATAAAGGGTGCCTATCCAAGTGTACTGTTTAAACTCTTAGTTTATAAAGCAAAATGTATTGAACTTAAAATACACAAATAATAATTACAAATAAAAATAGTTTTGATTTTGGCAATATATTATTTTTTTCATATATTTCACAGGTGACTATCTTGTTAGCTGCAAGCTGCGCTGCTCCAACCAGTGGTAAGAATCTTAATATAGTGTTACTAACGTTTGCCTTCACATTTAAACAAGTGGTTATTAGTAAATCAAAATTATAAACACCAATCTAAGATTAAAATTATTAAATTAAAGATTATGCTATAGATTTCAAAAGTTTATTTAATTTTTAAATTCACTTACTTTTCGTTTACAGACACGGATGAGGTGCTTAAAACTCCTAAAGAATGTATCGGTCAGCGTTTTTGTTCTACCAGACCTGAAGGCTACGATCTGCTTGAAGAGAAAATCAACAGCCTTTTGCCAGAAGTTCTCGTAAAGGTTCGGAAACGTTACTTTTAACATGACATAATACTTAATTCCTTTGTGAAGTATACAAACAATTTTGGTTACATGATGCTCGAATTTCTTTTTACTTTCTTAAATATATGACAGACTCATAAATTGTTTCATACATTACATATTTAAAATTCCAATATATAATATATCATTTATTATATTATACAATATATCATTATGTGCCTTCATTCAACAATGGATGGCAACAGGATGGCAAATGGTGTACATAAGAATGCAGAGATTTCTTAACAGTTTAGAGACATTAAGTAATATTAGAAATATAAATAATTTCTTTTAAAAATTTTAAACTGTTCTTAAATTTTTATGCTGTTCTTTGGTAAGGCGTACTCAATTTTTTTTTTGGTACAGGATTATGCTGACAGAAATGGACCAGAAACTCGCCTAGAGCCACCAAAGCTATCTCCTAAGAGCGATTGGCACAACTGCCCATACGAAACCAAGGTAATTATTTTTATATTGGTAAATAATATTTTAGGCAATTGAATAAGTAAAACATTCATTATATTTCTAAGACAATTTTATTTATTTGTCAAGCAACAGTAAATAAAGAAAATTATTTATCTACCCAGTAGTTACAGTATTTATTACGATAATTCGTTAAATGTGATTATTCGTATTAATAAACTTTACCATATAATCTAAAGAGGTCATCTTTTATTTCAGACTGAACCGTGGTATGTGTATTACCGTGGTGAAAACAACACCAAAACTGAGATCATTGTACAAACCAAGCTTTTCCAACAACAAGTCGAAAGTGTTGTTTGCGCGTAAGTACTATATTTGATCAGTTATTTTTAATCAACAATCAGTATTAGTAACATAAGTTTAATAAGTACGTTTAGTGTTTCAGTATCTCTCAAAGCAAAGTTTTCAGTACTTCGATATATTGGTCAAAATTTTCTTACGAATTTTAAGTTGCATTAATCTTCATAATGTTCTTTTAATGTATCACATTTATTATATTGCTTTCAACTACACCTAAAGATTCTTTATTGAACATAATACATACGTAAATAACTTTGTTTACGTATTATTATTTCAGACACAATTTTTTGAAGATGAGAATCAACTTTCATTACAGAATAATCTGAAATTCATAGTCTAGCCAGTTTTACCTCATGTAAGTTTTTTTTGTTACAACAGGTACAAACACATCGACGCTGACAGCCAAGTCCAATGTTTCCAAGACTTAGGTGTAAGTGATGCATTCGGCATGCGTTCATCCTGCATTACAACTACAGCTACACGCACTTTATACGTGTTCGATGTTGAGAAAAATGTGGTTATTCAAAAACCTTTCGAGGTTCCAGCCTGCTGCAAATGTAGAGTCGCCTATGTGTAGATAATAGACGAGCTCATGAAGTAAATGTGTGCTTCTATAATCTAGTAGACTTTCATCAAAAGTTTGCAAAACGTCTAAAGTTCCTAATTAAAAGCAAGAATATATTCAAAATTGGCAGAGACAGTTGAAGGATAATATATATTGAAAAATTTATTATAAAAGATAATAAGGAGATCAAGATAAAAACGCATGAATTGGGCATTTAAAAGTTTATTATTTAATTTTATTTATTTTTTTTAAAAGTCAAATACATATTTAAGTTAACTATTTATTCAAATAGCTTTAGTTTTTCATCATATCATTATAATATACTTATTGTATATTCTTATTGTATAAATGTAAATAATATTTGTGTAAGTTAGTTACTCAACCCTCTATTTTTGTAATCATACTATCTTATATGTCATTAGAAAAATATTATTTTTAATTTAGAAATAAAAATGATAATTTATTAATATTTTTGGTTTGTTTCACATTATTATTATTGGAGCTGCAATCAGCCATAAGCTCAGAAAGAACACAATAGTATAACACAAGTCTTGGTTTAAATAGTCTACATGAGAGATGTACATATTGTAGCACTCAGAGCCTTGTTTGTAACCAAGATCCAGTACGTTAAAAATTTGTTGAATCTCAATAAGGAAAAAAATTGGGAAATTGATAGGCACAACATTATTATTTTTTAAAACAACTCCCGCTCTAGGAATGTTCCGTTATCGCGGGTGACTTAAAAAACACTCAGACTTAGAACAAAAATTGTGAATCACATAAAGTGTCCCATATGGGCTTTAAAAGTTTGAATAAACAACACTAAGCGCAATAGAAAGCGATGATGTGACAGTTTAAACCAATACGTCATCTGTGCACTGTGTGTGCAACCGTGTTTTATTATGAAAATATGTAATATTTCTTACATAAGTATAGTGGAAGGTTGTAATAAATTCATTCACCAATTTCAAACAACCAATATCATCGCCAACAGCCTTTAACAGTCCACTGCAAGACATAGGTCTCTCTTTAGCAAAGAGGTTTTGGCCTACAATATCACGCTGGTCAGGGTGGTGTAGAAATCTTACTACTTTTAATTTGTAGACTTTTTTCTAACAATATGCCACCAGCTTGAATACACAAAAATTTTATTTTAAAGCGATGTGAACTAAAAACCTAATTTAAGATTTTCAACGCTGCAGATTTCATTGTGAATACTTTTAAATACTTGTTCTTAAAATTGACTGCCAAGTATTTTATGTACTTACATACTATGACTTCATAACATGTAAGAGTTTATAATAATAAACATTTTTGGACACCTGACATACAACGTTATTTAGTTTCAAACCAAGCAGCTTGCCCAATGAAAGCTAAATTGACTGACAGAATACTCATACTTTTTTTGTAAATACATACGTATTATAGACAAAAACACCCAAATACCGACCCAAATATTTGCAGATTGTTCAAACTGACCCGGGAATCGAACTTGGATCTCAGCACAGCAGTTGCATACGCTATCACTGAACCACGGAGGCTGTTTTATTATACTAATTGCTACAATTTTAATTTATGAACATTTTAACAATTACAGTGTTTAATGTTTCATTATGGGTGCTCTTATTTTGTGAGTGCTATAATATATAAGTGCTATATATACTATATTCAATTTTAGTACAATTTATTTTAATTATTTTGCAACGAAATCAAAATAAAAAAAAATCTTTCTTTTTTTGTTTCTACCTTTACGGTGTTACACTATGTTTTAAATTTGGATATAGGGTTATCGATCTAGCGCATCCTAATTCATGTTTCAAAATAGAAATATGTAATATTATCGTTATTATTTATAACATCATTTATATCTGCAGAGTCCACTCATCAAAAATTACAAATAAATTACAATACGTTAACCTCCTTGCGAACTG
Source organism: Hypercompe scribonia (assembly GCA_949316085.1). Classification (NCBI taxonomy): domain Eukaryota; kingdom Metazoa; phylum Arthropoda; class Insecta; order Lepidoptera; family Erebidae; genus Hypercompe; species Hypercompe scribonia. Next base: position 11,388,335 of record OX438977.1, on the reverse strand, counting down.
AAAACCTTTATGTAGACAAATACACGTCGTTATTTATTCAATTGCTGAAAGAAGGTTAAAGTTGAATAACATTTACAGCTATACAAATTGATATTATTGGATAATTATAGAATTTTTACACAAAAAATATTACTGTGGAAATCTGTTTCGCGCTCAGTAAATATTTTACTAATTTAGAATGACATATGTAAAATAGTATCTCGAATGATTAAAAACAAAGGGATGACCTAGTTTAGAAATATAAAATAAAATGCTACCAATTAATGAAGTAATATGTGATATTTTGAACTATCAGTAAAACTTTTTGTGCTTCATTGTTCAAATTGTCAAGCTCTGACTTTTACATGCAAAATGTTTTGAATTCAATTCATGTTGATTTTATCCAAAGAGACAATATAAAATTAATATTTATATTAATTGTTTTTTTTTTATTTCTTTTATTTTCCAGATTGTCCTCTTTGTAACGACTATACTGTTTTTAAAGGTAAATAAAACACGAAGAATCTGTTCAGAAAAAGTACATTACATTATTTTAGTTATATTTAATATTTCATATGTATAAAACACTTTTGTATGCTTTAAATAACAAAAATAAAATGAATAACACAAGTTATGCAGACGAAAGTTAAATTTAACGTAATTTAAAATTTGTTAATAGTATTTGACCGATCAGGACTTAATTAACGACTCAGATGAAAATATTATTTTACACTTTCAAAGTAAATATGACTTTTTTAATATAAATAAATATTTTAGTCAACAAACACATGGTAAAAACTTAACAGCCTCGATTATAATTGCAACACGAAGAGGTACTAATGTTATACTATTAAGATTTTTTTATCTCGATTATTTACCTTACCAATATGAGCTTGAATAAGCCAGCTTAATCAGGTCAAAATTTGACGCAAATTGAAATTCAAGTATTGCTTATTTTCTCAGATATATGTAGATTCAATTATTAAGACTACAGATTAGTGTAAAACATGCTTGATGTGTCAACATTTATGTATTAGCAAACCAGATGGATATCTGCATCTGAAAGCTAATATTTCAAGTAAAGTACCCAAGTATCTCATATAGGTACGTAAAAACTATTTCTTGAAAACGACCAGGAATACATTAAATACAAAAGTTTTTGAAGATTTTCAACACAGTCACATTTTAATACCATATTATTCACTCATTTATATGAAAACTTTGAAAATGTTTATTTTATTCATTAAATTCACTGTTTTAATTAAGTTTAATTCCAATATACTCGTACTAAGCATAAAAATATTTTATACTTTTAACACCGTTGTACACAAAAAAAAAAAATATAGTCAATCACCATTCGTTTCGAGTTTGTGGTCACTATTTCTGGTAAGGATCATATGGATATGCATAAAGATTTAATCCAAAGGCCAAAACCAAAATGTATTCTGAGAGATATCATATTGTTAGAAAAATAATATGTTTTCAGGTGATTTTGGTTCTTCATTTGTTCTGTGTATGCATGTACACAAATAAAGGGTATTTACAGGTTTCCATTTATGTTCTTAAGATGCACGTGAAGCCAAGAAATCGAGATCCATAACTGCCGGGCAGAGAGGGTATGATAATTTTGTTTTTGAAATTTATTAATTAGTCTGTATTAAATAAATTGTATTCAAGTAAGGACTCTTACTTTAATACAGATATTTTATCATTTAACGACTGATAAAACCTCATTTTTATATAATTTTAACTCTAATTTTCTATGGGCATTGATAATGACAGTGACAGTATTTAGTGATAATTTGTAATATTTAATATATACATATGGTTTCTTAAGTCGAATACATTCGCGAGTTAGATAGACCGCAGGTTATGAAATGAATTCATATCAAGATTTATGGCTACAGTCAAAATCACAAAAAAAAAGTTTGGCCAGGATGCATTCTAATTCGGCCTTATGTTTATAACCTTAGATTTCCATGACGAAACATTTTTTGCAAAATTATACAGATACCTTGAAGCCGGTGACACCTTTTTTGAAGTTAATTATGTGAATTGCTCCGTCTGGTGATGAATTTAGAACACGGAGTATCACCACCCCTACTCACCCCATGAGTGTCATAAGACGACTGCAGGACGACATCACTGCAAAAAAAAAACCTTGAAATAATACAATCTGTTTAGCCAGTTTGTTATAGTAGGTCGAAAACTCCTTTCTAACGAGAGGCTGACGATGATGATTGATGATGTGAATTTGAGCGTACTAATTAACAGAAAAATATTAACTTCGAAGAACCATGCTTTATACACAAACCTAAATATTTTGTAATTTGAGTACCACCTTGTTTTCGACAACAGTTCATTCTAATAATTGAAATAGAAATAATTTCTAAAAAAAAAATTTTTTTCAGGATTAAAACTTGATATAAATATATTTTTATAACGACTGAAATCCGAACTATTACGAAATCTTAGTCCAAAATCAACGATTCACACAAAACATCGAAGTAATGAAATGCTGGTAACTTTATATTTGTGGTATTTATACTACATTTGAAACGTATCAACATTGTCAACAGTCTTTACAAGACCACTGCTGGTTTTAAAAGAGGTTTTACTCTAATATGCTACGCTACCCAGACGAGTTGGTATGAAGTTTCTTTCAAATTTTCCTCTTCGTGGCAGTGCTGCAGTCCTCCCTAGTTGGCTGCCTTAGTCCTGTTCGTAGCTTGGCACGATGCACACCGGGTGAATATTGGTGAAAAAAACATACAGACATTTTTAATACGTCACCATACGAACCATTCTTAAATATACAACAATATATATATATATAAATATACATTTGTTGGGTTCATCTGTTGGTGTTCTCTTGCTAGTTAGCTGACTGCGCTATCCACCTGGATAACGCAACTTAAAATGCTTGGAAATCTATTGTGAAGAGAAAATTGTACGTATGTATCTTAACAAGAGTCCCGTGTTTCTTGTCTTGTCTTCTCTTTTTTTCTCCATCAATTTTTTTATGTTCAAAGTAAATATTACTCTACAATATTTATTACTGTATAGCAATATTCACAACAAGCATCTATGACCACCGACCGCAATGAGGTTCCCGGATTTGGGTATCCAAATTTCCGACTTGAAATCTATCTGCCGTCCTTTATTTGTCTTCAACAAAGATAGAACAGGAATTATTCAAAAACATTGAGAGTACCGGTGACATGTAGTTGCATGGTTTCTATACAATGAGAGAATGATCGTTCCACACAGCAAAATTTCATCTTCACCACTTGAATAATTCACACTCCAGCAACATGCGCATTTTAAGAGACTTTTTGCACATACCATAAATCTGTGGAACAAATCATCGACCTGGAATTGTCCAAGCCAATAATTTGTTCAACAGATTTGTGGTGCAAATTTTCAAAATAAACATGTAAAATATATTTGTTATTTAAAAAAAAAGAGCGCGCTTTAACTTCGAAAGTCGGTACAGCGCTAATTACTTCTGAGTTGGAGGTGCTCATGGGTGGCAGTAACCGTTGAAAATTTGATCGTCTGTAATAAAAATAATGGTTTTAAAAAAATTAAAAACACATGTTTTTATAAAAAATCAAACTAAAAGGTAAAATTAAAAACTATTTTTTACCCACGTAGTTCGATTTTCTTTCTTTTTTTAAATTTTTTTTATACTACTATTAGTTTTTACTTTTTAACTAGGTTATCTTTAAAAGCGTTTTCTATTTGAATTGTCATTTATTTTTGTTTCTTTACTAATAATCAAAGAGTAATTGACTTTATGGTGTTATAGTATGAGAAAACTGATTACATAGTTGTTTATGAATCATTTCGTATTCTAATAATTTTTTGACATGGGACTTTTTATCCGAAAACCGCCCAGAGACCTTCCGTGACTGAGTACTTAATAAGCTTTATAAGCTCTCCAGTGGTAAACAGTCGAGAACCTAGATAAATGACTGCACGATCAAAAATCCAGCCTTTAATTTTGTGGACAGTTAGTACCCAAGCCAGGATCAATAGCAACATTCATCTTCCAACGGCATTGTATCGACGTTGACTTAATTACATGTATATCATCTATTTTAAAAGTTAAAATAACCATACATTTCAGTAGAGTAAAAGTGTGTGATAAAATCAGTAATTCTGTGAATCCTGGTAAGAATAGCACAAAGTATATGAATTATTGCATTGTCATCGGTCCTTGACAACTCTAAAAAGTTTTAAAACAAGCCTTCGTTTTGAAAGGAGTGAAAATCACTTTCAAAAATTATATATATTATATAGATTAATAGATACATACCTAAGTAATAATAAAATCTAAAAGCGGGTTAAAATTCAAACCATTTCATTAATAAGTACTTAAAATCTCGAGATGTGAAATATTTGAAATTAAGATAGGAAAAAAAAATTTAAAAATTAACATAAATTTACTGAAATGGTAAATGTGAGCAATCGCAAAATTTACTATAATTACGCAATAATTCGTTTGCAACGTTTATTGCAATACATCCAGTGATTAATTCATCCGCAATATGGTGCAACAACATATGTAAAATAAACAAACTCATATTCACTTATAAAATTCTGTTAAGAAATTTTCTTTTAGTGTTAAAGTATAATACTAAGTACCACATTAATTTGAATCACATTTGAGTAATATAAATAACTTAAGTAAATTGGTTTATCAGAACATCTCTTAAAACATCTAAAATAAATAATTCTCCTTACATTGCAAAATTATTGCAGCCAAATAAAATGATTTTGATGGGAATTGTTTTAAATATGGTATACAGAACCAACTTTCAACTTCTTTTTGATAAATAATATACAGACACGACTTTCATTTTTTATTTATAATATTTACGTGATGTCGGTTATTTTAAAATGATTGCCAATCAACCAACAAAGGCTGTCAGAATGAGAGACTTTGCTCTACCAAACCCGAAGACTACGACACATTGGAGAAGAAATTCAATAACATCTTGCCTGAAGTGCTCGTAAAGTTAAGGAAAGCACAGTGACTTTGTATCCCATTTTATTTAAGATTCTATTCAATGTTTTTATATCACAGAGTTTATATATTCACGACATTGAACGAAGTCCAATGATCTCGAAGTCTTTTGATGTGATTTTTCTGAAGAGAGACAGATTTAAGAACGAGACTGACAGCGAAGTTATAAATATTTATTAAATATTCATAGTTGCCTGTAAGGGATTTCCTCTGAGCGATAAGGCCTCCACTTGTACTTATTTTGTATTGAGCTATTTTTTGTAAAATACCTGATGTGTGTAATAAAACAATGTATTATAGTTATTAAGCAATAAAATTCAGCTAGATAATATTGTAACTAATTAGGAATATGCAGTGACATTTTGATGTCGTTGCCGAAGGTTTTCATATTTGGAAGAATCAAAATTGTAATGGACGATACCTTATATTTTCACTTATTATATAAAAGAAATATTTTAGTTATTATATATTTTATAAAAAATTTTAAAATGATATAATGTTTATAAAAAAATATACTGATGAATAATTTTACGTGCTGATTTTTTATGACGTTCGCTGTTGTTTTAAATATAACCTCAACTATTAACACCTAAATTTTATTGTTAATATTTTTTGAGCCAATTTAATGTTCCAAATAAATGTTAAGTTTAAGCAATATAATTTTCTAGTAAGATTATTTTTAAAATGTTTTTATTACTTTGCTTTTATTGCTCATTCATCTCACACATTATTTCTAGTCTCAGTGACATTTTTTTACACCAAATATGCAGTCCATTTAGATTGAATAACACGGTATTAGCCGTTTCCGAATCTAATAAAATTCTGGTGACAACAGGTTTATTTAAAATGATTTTTATGTATTATTATCATTTTAAGACGGTATTTTGGTACACTTTTCAGTAAATTAATGATATGAGTAATCATTAAATTCTTAACAACCATTATGGATTATTATCATAACAGTAATCCACATTATCATCAGTATATTTGTTAAAATTATTTGACCTTTGACTTATAATTGATAATAAATACCCAGTGGATTTTGTTGACTCATTGGATTTATTTTGACTTGTGATTCAATGACTAGGAGTTCAAACTCCGCCACTAACTACATACTTTAGCATAATCCTAACACAGGTATTTACCTTAGCAGAAAAAGAGGTCTTGTAATTAATGATTCATTTTACTACATATGTAGTGTAGATAGTTAATAGGTACGCTTTTTTACAAATCATATATTCATGGCATAAAATAAAGAATTTTCTATAAGAAAAAAATCAGCAGCATAAAGTACAAAAAAAAGAACACAGTAACACAATGAGCGAATTCATCGCAGTGTACGAACTTTTAATATTACTGTGCGGTAGTTTGACTGCATGAATAGTGTAGTGGCTCAAGTAGTCAACTCACCGTCTCATACTAGTCTCTCGTTCTTTGTGTCTGTTTCATATATGACACTATGTATCATATATTTTATCCCAAACGTCAAAAGAAATTTGTTAAATTAGAAACTATTATTATCATGGAATAAACGGCGGTCGATAGGCATTTATCAAGTTTCGCACTTTTACCTTCACCGCTGCTAACGTCCTACGTCCAAAGTATCATATGTTTCTTTTTGATGCCAAACAACGCGTCACAGGCAATGAACCAGCGGTCATTGACGAATTGGGTGATAATATTTGTGCGAAGATAAGGATGTAACCAAAGCTGATAGTTGAGTGTGTTTTTTTTTCTGTTTCTCTTTGTATTTTATTTATTATTCTTACAGTAATATGCTTAGGGTATTCCGGCTTTTGTACCAAGAGAGAATAATCTTGTATATGTTTTTAAAGTTACTCGCGACAAAGAGTATATATGCATTTATTTACTTCTTGTGCGAGAGCTGTCTTTTAAGAAAGAAAAAAAATAAAAATAAAGGTACTTAAATTTAATTTATTGTACACATTTTCATATACATGTAAGTATATAATAACATTATTTATTTATATTTATATATATAATAGTATTTTGGGTCATAAGACGAAAATATAGCATTCTAAGAAATAAAAACACATCAAAAATATTAAATGTTAAAAAGTCACCTATTTCATATAAGTTCAATTTTAGAACAGTCGAATGAATCAGGGGAGAATTTTTATACATATAATGTATGGTATACCATTGAAACATTTGTACAACATTTACGCTATGTAGCTACGTAGGTTATTTATTGCATAAAAACGTAGGTGCAGAGAGCTTCATTGTTTAAAAATTATTTATATTTTCTAGAAACTAGAATATTATAAGAAAATAGGGCGTTTAATAAAGTAATATTTGAAATACAATGCATTACAGCCAAGGATGGAAGACATAAATATAAAGTTTCCTCCCTCTAAACAATAGAAATATATTTATTTTATAGATTAGTATTTTAATTACAACTTGAGTACATGTAATTATTAAATATGAAACAATTGAAAATATTACTAATTAATGTTATTAGTGAAACTTCCTACAATATATATTGTACAACATAACATATATGGAAACAGCGTGGGAGCCGTGTAAACAAGGATAACTGATTACATCAAGCTAATCCCTAAATAAGTAATGTATAACCAGGAATATATTTATAGAACATATAATACTATAGGTTTAGAAAAAGAATTACTATAATTTTATTATTTAGTATTTCATTGAACTAAATTTACACTTATGTTAGTCCAATGCGTTAAAATATTTCGTCTGAGTAGACATTATGTAAGTATTTCTATCTCATTGATAATATTAGTGCCATCTAGACTTATTTGTGTGTATATAAGATTTTCTTAAATAGCATAACATAAGAGATGATCCTATAGTAATATTTTATTCTAAAGTAGTCTTATACCTCGTTACTATCTTTTGTTAATTAGCCATTCCTGCATAAATGAAGAACCGTTTGATACAATTTAACAAAAAAGCTACATTACTTTTACTTTTTAAGCCAGTACAGTTACTTTTTAGTTGAGCCACGCTGATTTCAGCACGAACGGACTGGCTCGACCGGGACAGTACTACCCTCTCACAGAAGACGCCAGCATCCGTGCTGTCGTGTTTCGCTGGTGAGTGCGAGACCGAAGGTCCATTGATGCAGGGATGACAGTTATCGTGATAACTATGTGAGCCTTACTCTGCCACGATGACTGTCATGCCTTTTACGTCCCCCAAGCGGAGCGTGAAAAAATATCTCACTAGGCCGCCATAGTGTGGGTAACCACACTGCATTGTCTGCATTTGCAATGAGTATGGTGTCCACAACTCTTTGGATTCTTATCATGCTTTCCATCAGGCGGAGTAGAGTCACTTTGGCAGGTTCTAAAGATAGATAGATAGAACATATTCTATGTTTAAATTCAATTTAGCACAAATGATATATGTTATTACTGTATATGGTATTCTATGTAAAGAAACAACATTGTTATTAGTCACCGTAACTGAAATATTAATGCCATGACTTCGATGTGCTCATTTGTAGAGCTCCTATAAGTAAAATGGGAGTGTCATGTTTTTTATTATTCGGTATTTGGCAAATAGTTCGCAATATTTTTTATATTATTGTGGAATAGTTATATTACGAGTAGTGAAAAATAAAAATAAATACACAATGTTGCTGACAAGTATTTAAAAAAATATATTGATATAAAATCATAGATGTACCTACTAGATGACCTGGAAAACGTTGTTTTACCATATGAATTGTTTGCAGTGAATATTCCGGTAAACAATGTGAATCAAACCAGTTCCTTATAAAGTTTCAGATAATTCTCTGCCATAAACTACTATTTAAGACATAAAAGCTGTTGAACAACATATGTATATCTACAAACATATAACTATAATGTATACAAAATATGTGAAATTAAAATCTGTAGTTATTTAACACACAAGTTAAGAAAGTCAGAGACTTTATCAGCAAGTGGTGAAATTGACCTTAATACGTCTATTAAAAATGAAGGTTGGGTGTAGAAGGATAAAAATTTTGAGTTGTACGTCGTTAAAGTTTAAAAATTGTCTAAAACCTAAAAAAAAACTGAGGAGGGTCACCCTCATCACCTACCTATTCTCAGACCAACCAAATACACATAAAAAAATAATGAAACTGGTCTAGCCGTTTCGAAGGAATATAATAACAAACACGATAATTTTCTATACTATTAAATAATATTGTGAGGTTTAGTGACTCAGTGACCATGTAGACCAATACATTGCAAAGTTAAGTAATCTTAGCCAGGTCTGTCTATGGATGGGCGGCCGTTTTTATTATACTGAGACATGTCCATGCTTCGGATAGCTTAAAAAGCCGTTGATTTCGGTTGCTATACGAACTTTTTTAGCAATAAGTACAAGTATTTGGAGCCCTAAAGAAGTCTGACAACTTTTTACAGAACTTCAGTTTCGCCTAGTGCTTGGGCTATAAACTTTTAATTACGCCCTTAAAAATCTAAGTTTAGACGTATCGTAGCAGACTTAAAGCCAACCCCAACCTAGTTTGGGAAAAAGGTTCTGAGAAAGAAAGAAGGTATATAAAAATTATTTGCAACATCATTCATGAAATCATTTTTTTTAAACTATTGATTCACTCAAAATCAAACGGTTGTTTTTTTCCTCACATGTTGTACCTAATTGAGAAATGAGCTGTTTACTTTACACATTCATTAATGGGACATAATCCATATGACTAAAAAAATTTAAGAAATAAAATATATTCTGACACGACCCAATCATGAATGAAACAAAACCACACACGGCGCGTTGCCATTACCGCAAAAGGTATAACGAAATATTAGGTGCTTCGGCCTACAGACTCGCCGAATATTCGATATTCGGAATTCGACGTAATCGCGATTTGTGGCATCTCTATTTATTTGGTTTCGCCCTGTGAATTAAATTAATTAATTCTAGAAATTGAATTAATTTATTATTGACCAGTGCAGTATGTGCTCGTATACGTATATGTTGAGGTGAGTGATAGTAAAACTTAAAACTGGAATATAAGCATTTTTGCCACTAATTTGATCGGTGCTAGAGGTGGGATCATCCAGCAAGTGGCTATCGATAATGGAAACCAAGACGTAGACCATTCATACCTTGCCAACTTTATCCTATCTAACATTTGATGACTATACCAACGACAAAAAGATAATAAAGTTTATTTCATTATTAGAGTTATTATTATTAGATGATGATGAGGAGAAAGATGTCCGCTGCTAGATTTAGACATACCCCTAGCTCTTAGGATCGTAAGTTGCCCGCATCCAACTGCTTCCCCCGACCTTCATCAGGTCGATGGACCACTTTCTGTGGGGATCTACTCATGCTCTTATCTTCGCCACGTGAAGACTTTTTGTCTCCACCGGCCATTGTTTTTGCCAATTTATACTTTAGGATAAAAGGGGACAAACCTGTGTTCGTACGGAAATACGTCACGTAAGCATATCACACCTACACCTTGACGCAAGCGACGTTTTAGTGGAACAGGGACAGCACGGCAATACAGTGTGTTCCGAACAGTACTGTACACGAAGAGGTTTCTTTGTACTTCATAAAATTTTGTATATTGTATGATAAGCAGTCGTGTAAAACTAAGAGTAAACTTTGTATCAATTCAATGACTTGTAATAAGTAAAATCTACATTGCTTCTAAAACAGTCACGTAAAGTCAAGGAAAGTCCCGAGAATCATTGTAAGCACCGTTTGTAAGTAAAAAGTGAAGTTGAATGAGTAATTCCCGTGAAATTATTACTGGGAACTCCCGCAAGCAATCGAGTTTTAAATATATCTAAAATATATATGTAGAATATATCTCAGGGACTTTAATCAGTAAAATTGCTTAACATTCACGAAAAACTACATTTTATAATAAAACTTGAATAAAGCGATATATTCAAATAAAGTTTCTGTTCAGAGTAATCCATAGACTTTAGACAAATAATTTTGAACTAATAAAAGTAAGGAAATATATAATCACTCCAGGTTATCGAAAAAATAAATATGTTCTACACACAAAACAGAAGTACTCGTAGAATGTGTATAGTTTTACAACATATTATTTTTTGTTGTGTAAACACTCGTGAGAAATGTTGTTAATCTATATACGTTGTTAAGTCAGTGCAGTAGTCATGTGAATATGTGATATAGTGATATACTCTAAGTGGTAACAGGTAGATAATGTGTATGTACATTTCTATAACCTTATAAAAATATATATATCATATGAATGATAAAACGCTTGGCTTTGTTTGATATTGAACGCAAAAAAATAAGAGATGTCTAAACCAACTCACGGTTACATAGAAATTACAAAAAATAAAACAGGTTTGATTCAAACCTAATGAATTAATTAGAGCAGGCAAATATATTTCGTAATAATGATTTCTTTTTCAATTTAATAATTTATACACACAATAAATATCTAAAAAGAAGTTTGTTTTAAGTGTTTAAAATATTTTTGAGTGTTTAGTGTTTAAAGTGTTTAGATACTGTAGAGATCTGGTTTTGTTTAATAATATAAGTATGACAGATTACGACAGCCATTTAGTTAATTGCTTGATGTATGTAAATAATAAGTTACGTAAGTATGTGACCCTGAACAACCGAATCTCGAACCTGAAACGTGATGTAGATTAGCCTAAGGAGCACAGTGCGTTACCAGTTCATGCGAACAGGTTGTTATTTAGATCTTTTTAACAACTCATTGCTTAACATATTTTGCTTATCATGGTAACACTTTGGTTCAAGAATAAAAAAAGCATGCAAGGTGCTATGAAATTAGTTTACAAAAGCATTTGGGAAGCATAGAAACCAGCTAATGTATTAAACAAATAGAGTTCGTACCAGGATTGTGACTTATGATGACGTTGGACATTTCATATAGCGTCTACTACTTCATATAGAACTGCTTCGTAGCAAAATCGAAGTTTTTGTGTCATTTTGCTTTTACAAAATTTAACAGACGGACCGCCTATTAGCGTGGCTAACCCGCCATGTCGTGACGTATTCCGATTCCTGATCTTTAAATGACATCAAGGGATCGTTAGCCTGTTTACTACGAAATTGTACTAAGAAATTGTAACAAGTCAATTCCATGTATGTCAAACAACATAATTACGTCAACTAATTTTCTGTGGCGAACATATGTGACGTAGTTGGTTTAACGCTTATAAATATGTCAATAAATTGATAATCCATAAAAGTTTAACGGTTTAACTTTATTGAATTTGTGGAAATGTTCTATATTAAGTTTTGTTTTAAAATATTTGAGCCACTCCTTCATACAACATCTAAATATTTCTGAAGAACAATTGATGAATTTATTAAATAATAAACAAAAAGGAGATAATCTTGCAATCACGCCGTTAATTTTAAATGTTTAACCACAAAATATGCTGTCAGTATCACTTGTAAACATTAAATTATTTAATTTAGACCTCAATAGTAAAGTATTTAGTAGTTAAGGTATTTTATGACATCGTATTTACGTCACAGACACCTCTGATTCAAAAACAAACATCGTTAGTGACGTTGTCAGTTGCTTGCTATTAAACAATTAAATTTTGTCCATATTATTTTCCTACGAAATCGTTTACGTCATTATAAAATGTAATGTATACTTTCTATAATGTCTCTAGACATTTAAACCACTATTTAGATACTTTACTTTTATATTTTTTTCAATTTTATATATTTTTTTTTGTTTTCAAACATAGCCAACCACAAATAATATTGGAAATACTAAAGGCTAGAAGACGAAGTTTTCATAAGTATTTTAAGTAGGTAACACATTTATTAATCTGTGATGTGTGTATCACATAGTCAAATTTAATATCAAATGATATTACATAACATGAAATTGTAGTGATGCTTTAAAATCATCTTAATTTCATGTGATCATATTAGTGACGTAATATTTATTTCGCAATATACTTTTGGTATGTGTTGCACAACAGTGGTCTAAAATTACTATTACATTTCATGCAATTAAAAGTGTAACTTCACTAATACATTGCTTAATAAAATTCATATCAGAGAATCATCATAATAATTATTTTCATCGATACTATTTCTAACAATAACTATTAAACGGGAGTTTGTTGGGATAAGTTCCGTAAAACAATTGCGTAACAATTCCAATGAAGAAATTTATAAGAATAAATCTTTGTAGTTTAATCTGCATTGTCTAAATAATTAAGTTAATACTTTACTCTATTACCGTCCACTGCTGACCGAAGGTCGCCCCCAAAGAGCGCCAACCATCTTGGACTTGGACACTCCGCATTCATCTGCTTACAATAATTTTGTTCAAATCGTTGTCGCCGTTTTAAATATCTGATGATAATCATGGATAGAACACTGCCAAAACATGACTATAGCCACAAAAATTTACAAGACTTGTAATAAAATGACGCAAGATATCTGTTTTAAGGAAAATTGTGTGCGGTCCTATAAATAAGAATGTTTCCTCCTCTTTCAACCACTACATTCGTGTATTCAAAGTGAATTGGACCGGTTTTATTAATTAATTCCAGTACTTATTATTGTTTTAACGTAACACAAAATGAATAAATTTCTACTTTCAATGTTACTGGTAAGTTCAGTTATTTGATATTGATGTAATAAAAGTAACACAACACTATAGAAGTGTATATTTTCGTCATTACCCTATTGGGACTAGGTGTAGACTGTGATGGGCTGAAGCGTGGTTTACTTTATTTAAATTTAAAAATTATAAATATTTCATAAATTTAAAACTGTATTTAATGGGTACGGTTACATTCCCATGGTTAATTACTAATTTAACTGACTGTTAAGATTGTTAATTCTTATTGAAGTAAATAATTTTGTAGCATTTTCTAGCTGAATACTTATAAGAAAACTATTCGGAGCTTATCTTCCAAATGACAACAAATTTCGGTTTCGCAAGTTTTGCATAGAAACATACCTTAGTCAGATAAACATATATTTACATCAGCATTTTTTACCTGTTAAATAGTGTTATATGTCAGAGAACCATCAGAAACTATCAGAAACAGATAAAATTGTCCCTAAACATTCTTGTTTTTCAGGCTGTCCTCTGCGAAGTTACAACCGCAGGACGAGTAAGAACACTCTTTGATCCGTCTAAACTGAGAACTTGTAAGTATTTACATTTCTATAAACTATCGAAAATTATAATACAATTATTTGAATCCCAAGTGCCTATTTTTCTGTTATGATACATCATCACATACTCGTACACATTCCTATCTTTATTATGAAAGTTGAAAGTAAAGTAGACTAACTTCAAATCAATAGGAACTAAATATTAGTGCCTTAAAAGTTGTTAAGAAAAATGTGAGGTATGTTTTTAAAAACAATTTAGTATAATTGAGATTTCACAAAAACTTATATATTTCAGTTGAAATGCCAAAGTCTTGCACCGATTCAGAGTTCTGTTTCGACGACGATAACTATCCCATCGACATTGTTGAAGACCTCTTGAAGGATGCAACGAGCTTGGTAAGTATTTAAAATTGCTATTGTTATACTTGAATATCATAACTAAAACAGTAATAGTGAACTAGAAAAGTAGTAAAGTTCAAATTAACATGCACCTGCAAACAAATTGTCTTGAAATCCCGAATCAAATTTAAAAAATATCACTATGTTAGTTCAAAAGCAGATAATGCTAAATAAAAAACGATTTCTAATGACAATAAAGTTTTAAAGTGATGAGTCCTTTAATAGAATTTACACTTTTTCAGGTCGTAGGAGCCGAAGATGACGTAGGTGTAATCGGAACATACTCTGATCGTGAAGGAGACTCGTCTGATGAATATGATTGCAAGTCTTTGTCCAAAGTGAGTGTACGCTGAGATTTCCAATTCCATAAACTACTTATGGAATAAGTACTTGCCCCACACTTTAAGTATTTTTACTGTCTTGTTAAATACAAAAGATAAATATTTTTGTGCAGTATAGTGCATAACATGCAACGAAATATCAAAAATAATAGAAAAGTAAATTAAATCTGACGAGACATGGATTGTATATCCCCTAAAGTGCAGATAGATAATACATGTCAGGTTTTGTTGATAGATAACTGATATTTATTCTATATTCTTGCAGAATGATCCTATTTATTATATCGTTGATGAGGAAGGCAGACACAGAGTTGTTGTGCAGATGGAAGGCAAGTTTCAGCAGCGTTTCAGCGTTATGTGGTGCGAGTAAGTATAATTAATTTTTTACTTTGTTTTTTGCATAATAAACATAGATTTGCCTTAAAGACATGTCTGTTTCTAAAGTATACTTTTTATTTTAAAGAGTGTGCGATAAAAACTATTCCTACTGTATTTTTTATAAAACAGAGTTTCTCTTCATAAAAACTCCCAAACTGATCAGAACACTTTAAAGTAGTTTTGTGCGTTTTTTTTCTAAATTATGAGCCTGCCAAAGTGAGTCTACTCTGCTTCATGGTAAGCATTAATAGAATCCAAGTGTGTTGTGGTCACCATACTCATTACTGCAGATATTGCAGCATCGTGACCCACACCATGGCGGCCTAGTGAGATGTTTTTTCACGCTGCGCTTGAGGACGTAAAAGACATGACAGTTATCGTGGCAGTGTAAGGCTCACACAGTTACCATGATAACTATCACTTCTGCCTCCTGGGCCTCCGGCCTCACACTCACTAACGAAACACGACAGTACGGATGCTGGCGCTTTAGGTTGGTCTTCTGTAGGAGAGTAGTATTGCCTCGGTCGAGCCGGACCGTTCGTACTGAAATCAACGTGGCTCTACTACCTAACACGTTGCAGCCTAAAATATTTTTCCTGTATAGTCGCTGATGAAAGAGACATGTTTTGTGATACAGCTGGTCTTATGGGCCAATAATTCTTTGCTTTTGAACTGTATTTTGCTTATAGCTTAATAAAATTCACTATGTTCACATTGTTCCTATCATTTTCATTTGTAATTCAATTTTCTTCCTTCAAACCAATCCCAAGAAGAAATGTTTTAATGTAATATAATGAAAAAAATCATGTTGCTTTTCTTACAGCCAAGAAGGATCAGTGAAGACTAGAACAGAACACTTTTTGGAATCAATGGTGTTAAAGTACAAGATGTATTGCCAAAACAGATATGTGAATTACGACTTTTTGGTTCTGAGTATGGAACCCGGTTACGACGGTAAGTGGAAAATGGAGAGGGCAAGAACAAAATCTGGCATTCCTGTCTGTTGCATGTGTAGATATGACAAGAATTAATACAATTTTGGTATTATAGACTCAACTTACAGAAAAAAAATAAGCTTTTTTGACGTTGTCAATGCAAAATGTAAGTAAAACCAATAAGACTGGTATTTTAAGTAGTAATAAGTAAAAGTATTACCATTATGAAAATTAATAGTATTAAAAATTAGATTAATAAATTATTTAAAATTACATATCCTCAGAAATTTTATTCCATCCCTATTCAATTTAATAGACTTACCTATTTAATTTACTAAGAAAAAAATATTTCGCACGTTCTCAGTGAGAACAATACAAATACAAGGTGTAAGGTCAATAAAACGAAAGAGTGTGTTACTTTGCCATGGATTATCATGACATATAATTATGAGTTCTTTTATTCATTTATAACATACTTATTTACATAGTTACTGTAAGGAGTATGTATTTGTATGTACTTCTAAATATGAAAGAAACACATAAATTAATTTTTGGTCTTAACCTGAATTAAACCTGAATGAAATAAACAATAACTTATATATTAATTTAACAAGAATGTAATAATTAATTTATGACAAAATTAAAAAACTGAAGAAGAAGTTGTTACAAGCAATGCATGTATTCTCAAATTTATTGTTGTTTAGTTTAACCCGTTTTTAACACTTAAACATTATTTCAATAAACTTTCTATAATCTTATTTGATTGTATACCAACGTTTTGTATTTAAAGTAATTTTACAATAAACAAAAGTGTCGTAAGACAAAATTAATTTAAAAGTACCAAAAATCAGTATCAGGATTAAAAATAAACAAAAATGTTATATTACATAATATCATAAAAATTTAAATTACTACTAAAATAAAAGTTCACCACTCCATTTTAACACTGACTGGAAAATAATATAACTCTCGCACTAGGAATGTGTTTGTGTCGCGAAGAATTAGAAGAATTAGAATTTACAAACATACATGAAATAGACAAAAAAATCACCTAGACTGAGGACACAATTTGTGGATCACACAAATTGTGCTCTGTTATTTTTGGTTTGGAAGAACAATTGGTTTGAACCTACAGCGCGTAGCGCAATAGAAAGCAGCGAGGTGACCGCTTAAACCACTACGCCATCCGTCCAATCAATAAATATGTGCAGTACAGCATGTAGTGGAGTGTGCAGCAAATGTATTCTTACATATTATGAAACCGTCTAATATTATTGTTAATTTATTAAATTATAAATTGATTCAGATTTCAAATGTTAGAAACTATGCAACTACAAGCGATAGGTATATGGAATACTCTGTTATACATTTTTGATTCATCTTCATTAGAAAAGTAAAGTGTATATTTTGATGTAATTGTTTCACAGGATGATTTCATATTTTCAGTTTTGTTTACCAAACTCTGGAAACATTGCACTTTACTGTCACTACTTAAGGGTGGCGGCAGCTGACTGTAAAACAGAAAGATGAATCATTTTCTAGATAAATTATAGTTAGTTGTTATAAGATTTCATTGGTTAAAGTTATATATTTTTTTATAGAATATCATGAAAAATCACTCAAAAAAATGTTTTTCTTTTTGAACTTATAGATTTACTTTTCTACATTACCGTTGGCACGTATATATACCATGCTAGAATATAAATATACTTTGCAGCAAACGAAGTGTAAACATACACTTATATTCAATAAAATTTTTGAGTTTCGTAGATTTTCAATTTGTTTTTTATTTTAATAATATGAAGTATTTATTTTTGTATCCTAAGCAAACTTAGTTTAACGTGAGTTTACTGAGAGGATAAAATTTACTCACCCACATTTTACAATTCCAATTGATTGTCTTAAAAATGGACATGTGGCAATAAGTTCAGAGTTGCTATTCGCCGACTCCGCGGAATCACTAACCATATAATTATAAAGTAGATCTTTCTGAAACAAAAATTTGTATTTGATGGAATGGATGACTTCTTAATTTTTTTAATCATTTATTTTAATTTATTTATTGAAAAAACAATTCGATCAAAATATGTGCTTTGCGAAGCGATAAAGTGAAGATAATTTAAGATATAAGTTTTTTCCAATCTCTCTTGCAATCGCTGAGAATGAAGGTAAAATATTATTTCTAAGGTGTTTGTATCAAACCAGTCAAAGTGTTTAAAGCCAAATGCTATTTGTTAAAGTGATTACTTTAAGCAGTAAGCTTACCCCAACTTCGACCAAACAGTTTTGATGTCCAATATTCATCGATCTTACTCCTCTTTGTACGCTAAGGCCTTCTTCTGCATAATCATGGTTCTGTGAATTCAATATTTTGAAGATTACATTTATAAATGGCTTTTAAGATATTAAGGACAAAAATATCCTTTATAATATTATGTCGTATTTTGTCTGTGTATCCTCAAGATCCTTATTCTCACACGTGAAACTGTAAAACTTGAAAAACACTAAAGTATCAGTTTAATCAAAGATATAATTTCAAGTAAATCACAAAATATTGCGAGAAACAGTATCATGCAGTAAAAGTAAAAGAAAATTCATGTATTGCTATACGATTAAAATCTTATATTTAGCTTGAAATAGACTGATGTATGAGTAAGAGTGTATTATAGTAAGTTTGACTCTAGAAAAAAAAAGGAAAATATTTTTAAGAATCAATCATTGTAATTGATGACATTTATACGAAATGGTAAAAAGGCGAGCCTCGGCGTACGAGTCTCTCTAGGATATTTCCAGTTATTCAAAGTTTTAGTTTAACAAACTATCAACAAAAAATTACGATTATACATGGCTACAACCTTACAAACTCATAAACCTACTGATATAGATTTACCAGTACATGAAACTTTCGTCTTTTTTTGATGTTGAGGTAAGTATAAAATGTCTGCATACATAATTAGTTATCTCAATAATGTTTATCCGTGTTCTTTGAACCCATTTCACGAGCTTTTATTTCATAAAACTACATATAGCACAACATTTGTGTTGTTGCTTGAATTTAATGTTAATTACGTACCCCTGCAAGTAGATCTGGTACCCAGCTATTTATCTCCTCAAGATTTTCGTAACCTTTAACCTTTCCACATAAACGCTCCCCTTTGCATTCGTCAGGGAGCTTGATTATTGTTTTATTTTCTGCAGAAAAATGGTATTAGATAAAACAACAAAATAACATTTTGTTAAAATTTTCTGTTGTAGATTTTAGTCATATTTCGAAGCGTTACTGTCTTATGGTCAACCCATAATTACAGTCCTTAAAATTATTCATCGTTTCTTAGGTGTTTAGAACGAAATGAAATAAATTGGAGTAAGCTTAAATAACATTAACAAATTTGGATATTATTTTGATTTTCTTACCTTTACTTGGAAAAGCGGTACTTATGCTTATGCTAAGAGAAACCTGTAATGAGAAATATAATGATGTTAAAGAACACTGCAAATTTTCTCGCACACCTACCTATGTTAAAAAACCGAACCTATTGGGCAAGTAGCAAAAATGCATGAAGTCTTTTAGATATTTCATCATTATGTTTTAGCTGCTTATGATTCTTTAGTTTACTTTGAAGCTTATAAATAAAAAGGGAAACATGACGTGTATTCAAAATAACTAATTAACTTTATAAATTACTTTCATATCGTACTTCACTTTAACTTATCAATTTTGCTCCATTTCTACGAGTATTTTTGTAACGTCACCATCGTCAGCTTTATAAGGTAATTATTTCTAGGCATTGTTATTATTTTATCTGCTCAGAAAACATTTTTACCTACGAGGTGTCATTAGTTTTTTCAATTATTTATATATCCTTTTATTGATTAATTTAAAAAAAAAATTGTAACAACGACGTTTAAATCTAGTACATTTACAACTTTACTGAGATTTTTATAGATTGCATGCCTTTTAAAAAAAATTTTCATTAATTAATGCAGTAATTTTATCGAATCATCATAAAATAACTACATATTAGTTGCTATCACCCCAAACTCCATCCACAATGCCATACCATCTATTAGCTCATTGTAACATGTAGGTATCAAAACAAGATACATAATTATTACTTGAAAAATTAAGTTTATATCGAAACGTTATTATTATACATTAAAATTTCGCTTCACTTTTAAGTCCTAGTACGTTATGGCAATTTTAGTTTCTAGACGTAAAATTGTTAGGTTGGTTTCTGTGCGCTTTAAAAACTCGAGTTCTGAACCGATCGATCTCAAATTTTGACACAATATAGCACCGCTACAAGGATTTATTTATCTATTTTTCGTGTCAATTTTGTATCTCATTTCCATTCAACATAATGTAATTCTATTCATTGTGCCAAAATGAAGCGTGTCAGAGTACAGTTTGAACATAATAAAGTTATGTATTAAAATACTTTTACAATAATACACTACTTACCGCAAATAACAGTGAAACCCACGCCACCATTTTTTAAAATTATTTTTCAACTTCTAATTTACTTAAATTTTCACGTAATTACAAATCACTAAATGCGTAGTTGTCAAGAGTTCACTTAACACTATTATAAGTTTTCTTCTCGCAAGATATATAGCTCATTGGGAATTGTTTTGTCGTTCTACTGATAAGTACTATTTTTACCTACACCCAATACTTATCAGGTTGGAAGTAAGGAGTACATGTAAAATAATTTGCTGTAGCTTATTTTTATCAACATTAAAAATCACATACTTTGACATTTCACCTTTGCTTTATTATACTTGGAAGACGAAGCTAAGCTCGTGCTAAAATAATATATATATATATTACTATATTTTGCTATTCGACAACCAACTCTTACTTGAAGAGAAAGGTTACTTTGTGGTTTTTTATCACTAGGAGTGTAAAAACAGTCCGGCAAATCGAGTTGTATACCTTCGCGTTTATGATGAAAAAAAATTATAAAAATTCAATCAGATTAACTTATTATTTTAATTACTTAGATAAGTAAAATTTTTGGTGTTTACTGTAATATTTATTTGTCTTGACGGTTAGGGTACTAATAAGTAACCAATTCATTGGCGTTAGATCACGGGCCGCCAGCCAGTTTTCCAGATATATTCGAATTTATTCAAAAATTCAATTGAAAGCAACGCGACTTATTAAGCAATTACAACCATAAGAAAACTACATATCCTTGAAAAGATGACCCATTTTAACATTCTGATGAAATAAAAAATTATCAGTGATTCTCAATGAAATATCAACACGTTTATCATTACTAGTTATTATTATATTATCAACACTTTTATGATTTGGTGATATTTTTTGTTAAAAAAAATTAAACAATAACCTTGAACCTCACCTTTTTTATGTAACTCAACCATGATATTGCATCTTCAAGAATATTTTTATCAGAAACTTAGCACTTTGGTAACTATCTGTCTAACTTTCAGATATAGGTGGTTTGTGATCAGACCCTGGATCCTGTATTCGTGGGCAGAGTTTTAGATACTCTCTTCCCCAGGGACCAGGGTAGTCCCTCATGGCCTCCATTGCTGTCGGATTCCACTATGTGGTCCGAAGACTTTGAGGTAACGGAGGATGAGCTCCCGTATCAGCCGACACCTGTCGCTAGTGGGCCCTAACTTATCATACAACCAATTTGGCTTTCGACAGGGACGTTCAACGCTCGACGCGATCGAACGCGTCCGCTCCTTATCGGAAGAGGTTGTCTGTCGGGGGGGAGTGACGTTGGCCGTCAGTATTGATATAGTCAACGCCTCTAACTCCCTGCCGTGGTGGGTAATTAGAGAGGCACTGGTATATCACCAGTTGCCCCTCTACTTGCAGCACATCATCGAGGCCTATCTTCGCGATAGGTCCATATCCTATATAAGTCGGGACGGTGAAGAACTTCAAAGGGAGGTCACATGTGGGGTTCCCCAGGGTCGGTCTTAGGACCCCTTTCGTGGAACCTCGCGTATGATGCGGTCCTGAGGACCAGTCTACCCCTTGGAATGAGTGTCGTCTGCTACGCGGACCATACTCTAGTACTGGCTAGGGGGTATGGCTTCCAAGAAGTCCTGGAGCTCACCGAGTTAGGGGTGACCTGTGTCGTCCAAAAGATCAGCGATTTGGGTCTACGGGTTGCACCTCATAAGACGGAAGCCCTGTGGTTCCACAGGAAACGCGGAGGTGTCGTTCCTACCAGCTCGTTTATAAGAGTGGAAGGAGCGGAGGTCGAGGTCGGTCGACACATTAAGTCCCTCGGCCTAACCTTGGACAGTCGCTGGAGCTTCGAGGAGCATTTCGAGCGGATGATCCCACGAGTTCGGGGGGTGGCGGGCTCCCTACAAAGGCTGTTGCCTAACATAGGGGGCCCGCGAGAAGAAGTGCGCCGCCTCTACTGTGCGGTGCTACGATCCATGGCCCTCTACGGAGCGCCGATATGGGCCAAGCGCCTATCGGCCTCCTCCCGCTGCAGAGCTAAGCTCAATCGAGCGCAGCGGGTAGCGGCCATTTGGATCGTACGAGGATACCGCACCATCTCATCTGAAGCGGCAACAGTCCTGGCACGTTTTCTGCCCTTTGATATCCTGGCCGATATGAACGCGAGGATCTATGACTTTATTCGCGCTATCCGCCGGGATGAGAGCAGGGAAGACCAGGACGAGCTTGAAATGCGGCAGAGCGCCCACCGACAGGCATTGACACAATGGCGCGCGCAGCTAGAGCAGCAGCAAAATGCGCGCCAACGCGCTGTCGGTGCCGTTCTGCCCAACCTCGAAGCTTGGGTAGGTAGAGAGGGAGGTCGCGTCACCTACCGACTGACGCAGATACTCACCGGGCATGGTTGCTTCGGTGAATATCTGAATAAGATCGGACGCGAGGAGACGGCACACTGTCACCACAGCGCAGCCGACTGGGACTCCGCCCAGCATACGCTGGAGGACTGCCCCGCGTGGGCATCTGAACGCGGAGCCCTAGTCGATGATATAGGACGAGACCTATCGCCGCCAGTAATCGTTGCTGCCATGCTGGCGGGTGAGGAAAGCTGGGCCGCAGTGGTTTCTTTCTGTGAAACTGTTATGCTCCAGAAAGAGACCGCTGAACGGGATCGGGAGAGGGCCGATCCCGAACGAAGAAGACGTCGGCGGCGTTATGAGCCGTCGACGGGACCGCGAGTCGCCAGAGAGTGGGGTCCTCTGGCGGATTAGTTGCTGCGGTCTGCGATGGAATGATTTGTTTCGGCCTGGTAGCAAAAATGCGATCGGGTCGCAACAAATTATAACAACCGGACTGATAGGTGGGGTTGCCTTTATGGCGTCCCCAGGATAGGGTCTGACTAGGCGCGGCGTTGATTCTGGAGAGGACCTGAAATAACATGGTCCGGGTCCCCTTCAGAGAAGGACGCCTGAGACCGGCCGTCGGGGTGGATTTTAGTGGAAACACCACATACTCCTGGCTCCTGCGTCCTCAAGGAGTCGGAGATCCGAAGGGATTTTCCACACCGACAACAAAAAAAAACAAAAAAGAAAGGTAGTTTGTGATATTTATATTAATCTGGTTGGAAGAAGAGGGAGAGAAGATGAACACATCATATATCTACGCTATATGTGTAACGAAGTATACTTTGAGACTTGAAGCGTGATTATGATAATCTTTTTCGTACGTGTTAGATGACGTGGTTACCGTGTCGATAAACTTATACTAGGGCTTTTTATGGTATCGGTGATTAGATCTCAGCATATGAATATAATAAATTAGATTTAATCAGTTAAAAATGATAGTAGTCAGTATTTAGTAAGTAGTTTTTTATAAAAAAAAATTATTACAATAACATTAATCAGAGCTTAAATGACTGTGCTTTTACAAATTATTTGCCGATCTGAACGGCAATGAAGCCTTATAAGTTTCCTTAAGGATATGCATGTCCTGAATTGGATTTTTTGAATTTTCATATGCACAACATCATATATATTTATCCATCTCCTTATAATGAGAATTTTAATAGGACTATAATAATATTGCATATATTATTTAATATTTAACACTTAGTAAAATAAAAGTAAAGACATATGGCACACGCGAACGTCGCCTCACCATGGATAACCACTGTAGCGAATGGAGGAAAATTCCATCCCGTCCACCCGCGGCCGTAAGTTAACGCCCCGCCCAATCGATGAGGACTGGCTGGGGAACCTCTATGGTGGCAAAGTCAGCCAAAGAGCCTCTAGTCGTGATATCCAACGAGCCATCATACTTGATTAGTGGTCTTACGCTACTCGTGGACCTCTTCGGATGGGTTGAACTGCCACTACCCGCCCGAAAATAAACTGCCCGCTCATAAACTTCGGCACACTTCTGCCTCCAATCTCATTTCTCTTACCAAGGCACGCGCCGCCTTGGCAAGAGAAATGAAAGACACAAAACGACATCGACCTTCCATTGCGTCACTCGAAAACCGAATCGAGCGTCCGATAACCCGGAACCTACCTCGCAGAGATGCCGAACAATGCAGGCAGAGAGTATCCTCCCAACAAATAGGCCCTGACCGAATTGACGAGTTGATCCGGCTTCCTTAATACGACCAGTTTCAGCCAGTAGATGAAAGAGCCAGACAGATGCGATGGTGTAAGTAGGCCAAGTTCTCATTCTTAAGGATAAGTCTACGTCCAGAAGTGGACTGGTAAAGTCGGTTGATGATGATGTGATAATTTAGTTGCGTAGACACTAGTAGGAAAGCCGCTAGGAATTGATCAAGCTGGAAATACTCTAAGTCAATCAGTGATGTTCCAAAGAACATCTTAATATTAATAACAATAGCTTTATTGTTCCCCAAGTAATTATAGAATAATTAAATAACTTATTTAACTTTAAAACTTAATCTATTAGTATTAAACTCTAATGCGAAATTTTGTGAATTATTGTGTGACAAACGGAGAGTGAAAAGGACAAGATACAGTGCGTTATATCTTTCTCACGTCATAATAATCGTCGGCTCAGCACACGCTGGCGGTTTGTTCCGCCTGGATGGCGCAGCGTGGGATCCTCACAGCAGTTATTGGAGGAGATCTCTCGCTACCGGCTATCATACGCTCCATGGTCGGTAGCGACAGTTGTTTCACCGCGGTCGCAACCTTCTGCGAAGACGTAATTTCGCGGAAGGAGGCGGCGGAGAAGGCCCGGGAGGAAGATATTCACTCGGACCCAGTTCGCCGCCGGCGAGCCGGGCGTCGGAGGCGCGCATACCAGCACCTCATGCCACCTGGAGTGTGGCCGCGGGTGGATGGGACGGGTTTTCCC
This sequence comes from Hypercompe scribonia, assembly GCA_949316085.1. Classification (NCBI taxonomy): domain Eukaryota; kingdom Metazoa; phylum Arthropoda; class Insecta; order Lepidoptera; family Erebidae; genus Hypercompe; species Hypercompe scribonia. The sequence goes on along the minus strand of OX438977.1, from coordinate 11,362,838 downwards.
CTTCATCCGCTACAATAGCCAGCGGCGAGGAGGTGAAGTCCACGTGTACCGTACGTCGCCTAAAATAGAGAGTTTACCCATAGATGGTGCCTGCATTAGTGGGTAGGCGCTAGGAAGGATCTGGATGTCGTAATAGCAGCGGATCCCGGATCCCTCCTATCTCAGGCGCAGAATGGCACACCGTGTGGTTTTAGTTGGTTCGATTCCGAAACACCACCCCACCGTAAACCCCAGTGGAGTGGCAGCCGAGGGGGTTTCAAGAAATAAAATAAAACTTATATTTTAAGCGTTTTGATAGTTTATTAGTTTTTTTACAATAGATATACACGTCTTAAAACTAAATTTAAGTAATCTATTTGAACAATCGTCACCAACAATCTATAACAGCCCATTGTTTAGAAAAGACCCCTCCTTAAAACGAAGGTTTTGGTCTACTATACAAGGTTGTCCAGACGGTTGTGGTAGGGTTTGTTCCAAATTTTCCGTCTCATTGCAGTGCTGTTGTACTGCGAAGTTTGTTCCCTTAGTCTTAGCCTCTTATAGCACTCGTGGAATGAATAGGGCGCTGTGACAATACTTATTCCTAATCCATCACCACACGACCAATTTGATCAAATCTATTATTTTTCATATCTGCACGCACAGCAAACAGGGATACCAGTTTTGGTCTTCACTCTCTCCAGTTTCCACTTGGAGTTCATATCAGGTTCTGAGCTCAGGACTAAGAAGTCATAGTTTATATATTTGTTTTCGCAATACAAATTGTATTTTGTCACCATTGACTTTAAAAAGTGTGTTGTCCTGGTTGAAATGGGGCCCTCATCGCTGAAACACAATAAAAGAAATTTATAGAAACTACAATTTTAGTTAAAGTCATTGATTGTGGGAGATATGTGTTTCAGTATATATAGAGAAGGTTTATACGGAGTAATACCACAGCCTCACGTGATTCCGGTGTTAAGCAATTCTTTTTTGCTTTTCACTGAGTGAGTAAAATTACAGTAGAAAATTCTGGGAAGAAAGCAAGGCCCTTGTGTCTCTGAATTGTCAAGTATTCAGGAGCGGTGATGCTCACTTATTGTCAAGTGACACACTGTTATTAGCTTAACATTATTATTATAAGTACGACTATAATGCAAATTAATATATGATTCAAATTACTGTCCATTTATGGCGAAAATGTTTCGTTTGTCTAGAAATAGTGTATGCGACTGTCCATTAAGTAACCTCGGGTACGATTCCCGGATCAGGTCAAAAAGAGTTGAGTTTTTCTTACAAGAAATTCTTAATAGTAGCATTCAGAATTCTTAATAGTATTGTAATTGACGATGTTTTACGCCCATGCCGTGGAGAATACTTTAAGCCATCGGTCGCGGTTGGCATGAACAGGTAGTCGTTATTATCAAACAATCAACTAGTTTAACCATCAAATTTAGTTCACCCTCAGGGTTGCAGAGGTCTGATACTAGTCGTTCCATAGAAAATTAACATTTAAATAATATCAATTAAACTAATAACCGACTCCAAATAATTTTCGGCATAATGATAGTTTGGAAAATGATTTATGCTGAATGGAACGCTTAATTAAATCCTCTGAATTTTACCAATAAAGGAAATTCGAAGTAACAATACTTACTCGCACCAGGTGACACTAAAACGCTGCTGAAACTTCCCTTCTAACTGTACAACCACTCGATCGTTACCGGCCTCGTCGACGATGTAATAAATGGCATCGTTCTAGAAACAAGTAATATCTTTTTAAATCATAAAATCGACCAAAATAAAAGAATAAAAAAAGAAGCATTTCAGAAGAAGTATATAGATAGCTCAACAATTACGTTACGGTTCACTAGATCAGGTCTCGTATTATCTTTTATTTTACAATGGACTACAGTAAAAATTTAAAGAGGATGAGAATAAACAAAAAACATAGTTATATAAATATTGATAATATTAATTTAAAGAATTTTTGAGACTCCATTTGGAGTTTATAGTAAAAGAAAGAAGACACCTGTTGTAAAAAGTGATTGGTATCCTAATATTACTATTGTAAGAAAGAACTTACTTTAGAGTTGCTACGACAGTCGTCTTCATTGGAAGAGTCTCCTTGTCGGTCAGAATACGACGGTATGGGTCCTACCTCATCGTTTGAAACAACCTGAAAGTTTTCAAGTTATTAATATATGTTATGTCGAAATATCAGTAATTGTTTTCACTGGCAAATAATGATTTGAGACAAAAAAAAACAAGTGATATATTAGTCTAAGGTATTTGATGATATTTATTTTAGCGATTTAAGAATTGATAATACTTGTTTCTTATTCACTAAAAATGATTTTAATTGTCTTTCATTTATCTATATTTGTAAATATTTTTTTTTTAAATAATCTAGTTTTATGACACATTTAATATTATAAAACTAAAAAGCTTTCCTTATTAAAAGCTATTTTTTTCAATTATCAGCCAGATTTTAATTATTCTTTGTGTTATATTATGAATTATTAATGATTTGAATAATTAAAGCTATAAGATATTTCTCTATAACTTTTACGAGCGAAGCAGTCATAAATATCCTAAATATCCCGCTGAAACTGCGGCATAAGACAAATACGTAATGACACTAAAATACTGGCTATTAAATTGCCATACACTTTCATAGTGAGATATAATATACTTTACAAATTTGATAAATACCGGAGTAAAATAACATTTTAGTTGTCATACTTCGCCTCTAACAAGTTTAAGTACTTACTAAGTTAGTCATATCCTTCAAAACCTCTTCAACTATGTCCACGGGGTAGTTTTCATTATCGAAACAGAACTCCATGCCCTTGCTTTTGCAGGAGTCAGGCATTGTGACTGAAAAGGAAAACAAACTCAAATAAGCCTTCAAGTGATTATTAAGATTGGGTAGTAGTAACATGCAAGAGAAATATAGTAAAATTTTTTTGAATAAAAATATAGTATGAGTAAAAGTTACATACACTGACAAAAGAAATAAATTTAAGGATACTTACAAGTTCTGATAGCTGTTGGATCAAACACTGTCTTGACATTGTTCGAAGTTACAACTTCGATGGAGAAGGTCTGAAACGTTTTAAAAATATTGTTTTAGTTAAATATTCGTTGATTGGAGATCACACAAGGGATTGTCGTTATTATGTTTTAAATTTGACCAAGTTTTACTTTAAGAGACCCAGTTGATCTATATGTAGAAGTAAATCAATACAAAATTAAACAGAATGCTAGTTTTAAACTCATTTTTAAAAAATTACTATATTATAAATTATAAATAATCTATATGGTAACATAAAGTGATTATGGTGCATTCGTTATTTTAAAAGTACCGCTTACCGCTTGCCATCTATTTTTAATTTTCATTATTATACTAGGACAACAGTACTAAAGCCTCGTCTTACAACTAACAGGGAAATAATAACACCATACAATCTGTAATACAATTAATTACTCCTACAGTCAGAATTAGTTTGTCTACTGATTCATCATTTCTTATAAGTAAGCGTTGCTAATCCACAACAAAACCTGGGCAATTAAATTAATTGATATAATATAAACATATTGCTCTTATTGATACTGGTTAGCTTGATATTGGTACATAAAACTTGAAATTCTACAAACGTAAACGTTATTACGAAACTAAGAAATGTATGGGAATTGTTTTCTTTTTTCTTGTCTTTGATCTGTTATAAAAATGGCCATATTTACAGGTAACGGTTCAAAAATCATGGGTGGACTTTAATCTTTTATAAAAAAAAATTTCGTCACTGTAAACGTGAAGTGTAATTATGTACTAATTTAAAATTAATTTTTAAAATTACGAAGTTAGTTATTTATTAATTATGTTTTAACAAGATGTTTTTAGAGAAATATTTATATTTTTACCAAAAGACGCGAAACAAATATTTAATAAACTCACCAAAAATAATACGACAAAAAATCGATTCATCTTGTCTACTTGCAACCTCGTACTTGTTATTATATTTTCTAAAAGTAAATAAACGAATAACTAATTAAAAGTTTTAATATTACTCTGAATCGTTCGTGTCATAAATGTTACTGATCCAAGGAAGACGACAGTCGGGCATTTATAGAATTAGACATTTCACCGTTTTCCTCAATTATGACGCATCTATAGTACATACCACAACAAGTCGTCATTTTATACGACGTAAATTCCATTATTTATTTCAGTACAAGTAGTAGAGTACTAAAAACTAGGGTACTATATGTTTTGAAAAGTTTGGAGGTGTCAAGAAGGTTTATTTTCAGTTAGTAGCTATTTCTTATTTCTACTAATATCAAAATAAAACCATTTCTATGCTTCATAATCAATTTTGTAGTTAGTAATCTTGACCCTATTTTGAAGACCGGTATTGAAACATGGTTATTTCTTTTTATTTAGGTATCTCATTAAAGTATACTTTTTTAAAGTAAAGACTAACATGAACAGGAGTAGACTAGCACTCCTCCATCCAACTTAAAGTAGCACTGTCTTGAAGTTAGTAATCTGGTATACTCATTTCAGCTGAAGAAACAAAGTCAAGAACGTCCTTCTGTTAATTGGTTTTCAAATGCTTAAGTTTTTAGGTGTAATGGTAAAGCTGCTTAGGTTAGTTATTACGTTTGATAAATAGAAACATAAACATTATGACTTAAGCTTTCTGCTACCAGAAATTGGTAAGTAAACGATGCTATCAGACGTTGTGTTTCAACTCGGTAGTGATCGTGTATTACTTGCCTGATCATCCTTGTCGTAGACCAACGGTTGTGAAGTGTTGGTGCTATTTGAATCTATCTAAGTGCGTGGAAGGGAGACTATACGACGAATGAGTCCTGGTGATGTATCGGAACGCGACCGTAGTCGAACAGTCCAAACTTCCTGGTAACCACTTCACACAGAAGCTACCATATACCGATACGTAACTTTATCATAACACGCAAAGAAATTATCATGATATATGCGTTCAGTCCCAGTTGTCATACTACCGTCTCTAAAAATCATCACGGGTACTTGGAGACCTAAAAAGTTCGACAGCAATCTTTTTACAGAACTTCGATATCGTCTAGTACTGGAGTTAAAACTGCATATATCTTTAGTTAGATGTTCCCATGACAGTTACATAAATATTTTATCCAAATATCAATTTGTATATACATTTCAGTGTACTTTATATGCACATAATACATGTGTAGGAATAAATTATATGCCTTACACTAACAATTTCCTCTACGTTTCTCAAAACAAATTCATTTTCCCGTTTTTTTCATGAACGATCGGCTCGCACTGGTGGTAGCCTAACTTTACATAACATAGAGCTTGTCTGGATAAATGAGCTATCCAACAGCAACAAAAAATTCAACTCAAGCCAGTAGTTTCTGAAATTAACGCATTCAACCACACAAATAAATAAACTTTTTAGGTTTGTAATATATATTATGTTACGTGAAAACCAAAATTATGTTTAAAAATAGTAAGTGTAATTTAAAAAAAAACTGTAAAGACCATTGAACCTGTTTTTATCAGTAAATACTATCTAAAAGGTTTAACAAAAGGGTGAGGTATTTTTTATTTTAATGAATAGAATCCAAAAGTTGTGGTCACCATTCTCATTGCTAATGCAGACAATGTAGTATGGTGACCCACGTTATAGCAGCCTAATAATAAGATGCTTCTTCAGTCTTCTGCGAGAGGGTAGTACTGTCCCGGTCGATCTAAGTTAAATAAATAACTAAAGAAGCAAAATAATTTTAAATGTATGGTTTTTGGCAAGATGCATTTTTCTGGTATAAATAATAAACGATAATGAACTATAAATAATAGACGGCAAGTGACTATCTCCATCCACGAGCAACTGTAATATGGAAGACACAAGTGTGTTACCACAATTGGAGTATATTATTTTGAGGTTTTGTTGTTTAATGATTTCACAAGATAAATAAAAATACCTAATCGTTTAAATACATCAAAATCACCAAAAATAGTCACCAAACTTAATGTGGAAATTTTTATAATTCTTGTCTGCTCATATTAATTTTAAGACAACGGTCGTAAGTGAAAGTTACTTAACATTTTGTACTTTCTGAGCAGCAATTAGCATTTTTTTCCTTTAGCAACACCATTGAAATACTTTGCGAGAGTTTCCCGTTAATTTTAGTATTAGTCGTATTAGTATGAGGTAAGAGTTGTAGCTCTGCTGAGATTTCTTCTAGGGAAAAGGTTTTTTCCCGATAAGTTAGAATGGAAAGTCCAGCTATGATAGCGGTGTTGGTTTGATTGTTCTTTTCAAGTTGTTATCAGATCCTGTTTGCTTTAGATAAATATCAAATAATTCAGTGCATTCTTTTCAAAAGAAAAACAAAATAAATAAATAGCCAAGCATGGATGTTTTTTTTAGTTAATAGCCGTTAACGAGATATCAAGTCGAAAATAAAAAAAAAACTCTGTAAAGAAATGAAATTATTTTTTCGACTGATAAAAGTTTATTTTTTTTTCCTATTCATTAACATAGGTCACTGCTGGACTTTCGACAGAGGCGGCGTACGCTTTGCCCGGAATGCCCCATGGGATTTGGAAGCGGAAGTGCTCGCCGAAGTTTATCAGCAGACGGCTCACTTTCGGGCGGGTAGTGACATACGGCCCCCGCCCGAAGAGATACGCGAGTAGCGTGAGGTCGCTCATCGAGTCATGATAGCTCGTTAGTTGTCGCGGTTGGAGGCTCCAAGTGCTAGCTTTGCCGCTGTGGAGGCTCTCCAACCGGTCATCGTAGAGTGAGCAGAGCGGCAGCACGGCACCCTTTCCTTCCGACTGACGCAGGTCCTTTCCGGGCACGATTGCTTAAGGAAGTATCTGCACTGGGTGGCTAGGATGGCTGGGATAGAATTGAATACCGCTTGTTACCACTGCGACTGCAGTGAGGAGTCAGCTCAACACATGCTAGCAGTTTTTTCCGCCTGAGCGGCGCAGCATGGCGTGGAGATGGAGGAGATCTCTTGCTACCGGTCATCATACGTTCCATGTTCGATGGTACCATGATACGCTCCATGGTAACGACAGTTGTTTTTACCGCGGTCACAACCTTCTGCGAAGATGTCATTTTGCAGAAGAAGACGGCGGAAATGGTCCGGGAGGACGATCTCCACTCAGACCTAATTCACCGCCAGAGAACCGGGCGGCGGAGATGTGATTACCAGCGCCTCACGCCGTCCTGAGTGTGGCTGCAGTTGGAGTTGGACGGGTTTTCCCCTTCATCTCCTACAGAAGCCAGCCGTGAGAAGGTGACATCTACGAGTGGCGTATGTCGCCTAATTAGAGAGTTTTACCTGAAGGTGGTGTCCACGTTAGCGGGCAGGCGCTAGGAGAGAGCCGGAGGTCGTAACCTCTCCTTTGAAAGGAGACTTTGGTCTCCTTCGTTGTTGACCGTAATTTTGTCCTCCATAGTTTGTTTCTGTAACCTCTTAATCACTTCTTACGACACCCTTGGGATGAATAGGGATTGTAACACTACACGGATAATTTTTCTCTTCACTCACTTGTATCTCACGCATTTTAACAAGATGAAGAAAAATCTTTTCTACTTTTCAATTGTGCTAGTGATCAAAGCCCGTTCTTATTTTCAGCTATGGCATGCTAGCTTAAAAAAAGGAAAAATATAAATTTTTCGTTAGTTACCTAAGAACTTCGCCACTATATAAGTGATTAAGAATGATTAACTGATTAAGAAAATGCCTCTGTATTTTGTCTTATTAATTAAAAAAAAATAAAGGATGAAACTTTCTTAATGAGCATAATATTCAATTTTAGTTTATTTTAATTTATAATGAAGTCACTCAGAGACAAATTTAAAATAGTTAATACATCTAATAGTTGTACATAGAAATACCATATAAATATAGAAATAAACGTTGACATCAGAAAACTAGTTTAGCAGTTGCTGGTAGACCTGCGTAAGTTGGGAAGAAAGGATCCTGTGCTGTCACCGTGGTCACTCATCGTTGACTGGTTGGAAAGCCTCCACGGTAGTAAAAGCAGTACGTGGAGCCTTCAGGCGACACGACAACAATTAGTTTTCTTATGAAAATTATAAGATTTTGATTGTTTTTTTATATTTTAGTTTGTCTGACATAACTGTTCATCGTGTTGCCATAACCAAAATAAGAAAATATATATGTAGGAGACTTACTTTTTGTAACGATTACAAATCGATCGGTATCGATCAATAACGATAGAACCAAGGAAAGTGTACAAACTAAGGAAAGCAATTCAAAGCCGCCATATTGTGGGTCACCATACTGCATTGTCTGCATTTGCAATGAGTATGGTGACCACTACTCTTGGATTCTATTCATGCTCTTCATCTCGCAGAGTAGAGTCACTTTGTTGGGCTCTAAATATAGAAGAAGAAAAAAAGAAAGCGAAGTAAGCGCTATTTGTAACACTATAATAATGTATTTTTTTAGAGAACCATTTAACAAACATAAAAAAACTAATATCTTAATAAATTGTCATAAATATTTGTTGTTCTTATTAATGTTTGTATATATTTTTACGTTGTTCTTTACTTCGGATTGATTAAGATCCAATACTTGCTCAATAATGAGAAAGTAAATAAAATACTTGAAGTTTATTTAAAAATGAGTGTGTGAGGTTTACGTCTAGCAGCGGATTATTAAAAGCTGTTGATGATGATGATGATGATGATGTAACAAGGCCTACTTAATAAAAAATACTTGAGTGTAAGTTTGAGAAGATATTATTTACGATTTCAAATTAAGATTCTAACATGCAATTGCTATACTTTATCTTTTTGTTATAGTTTCGTTCACACTCTATATCAAATTACTTACATATGTGTAATATAAAATAATTTATACATATAGTTATTGACTACAGTAATAAAATGTTTATCACTACGGTCAGTATTCAAATACGTCATAACAAAATAATATTTTCCCCTTGCATTATACATGCAATCCCAATGGTTACGTCTTAAGTGTAATACATCAAATGATGGGTTATTTATTTGTAATATAACTCTAATCTATGACAACAAGTAACTAGGACTGTCCAATACTAAATTAAAATGACTTTATCGTTAACGTTACTGGTAAAACAAAGTGTAACTTATTTACCGCTCTATCATACTTCTTTTCCGTGCTTACTATTATAAACATTATAGTTTATAATAGTAAACACGGAAAAGAAGTATTAGTATATATGATTCGCTTTATTTTATTATATTAACACACACAAATTAAATTTTAAAATAGACTTATAATTTAATCAATAAAATTAAGATAAAAGTTGTGTCCCAACGGTACCAAAAACAGGGATCAAGACACCGGTGGTTAGGAGTACAGAGACGGAAAACTCCATGCAACACGTACCGTATCGAGAAGTACTACTTTCTGATGTTATTATATTAGTTATTATTATAATTAAATCTTCTATAAAATTAAAAGACACAAATTCCTCTAATTTAAATCAAAGGTTAGTACTTTAAAATCCTGGTTCTTTTATTAGGATATTTCAGTATACACTTTTTACACTATCGAGTAGATGCTCTATCCAGGTTCCCTAACAAACTTTTAAAAAAACAGATCATTTTTGTAAAACTCCTTCAAAAATCAAGATGTAATCTGATCTTTTGTAAATAAACAATTTTTATAATATATCAAATGGTTTTTTTATACGATTTTTCAAATGTTAACTAATTCGTGGCCCACCCGTGCACACTCAGTTTTCTCACTCTCATCTGGGTTGGATCTGGATAGCTCTCCGACACGATCAGGGAGAGATCAGAGATCAGCTGCAGAATCGGTGCAGGCTTTACGTGCTCTCCAAGGCACAAACTCGAGACCTCTCGACTTTGTCCCGATCGACATATGCTAACCGCCAGGTCAACATTCATAAATATTACTAGCCCTCATGAGTTAATCACAATAAAATTTTAATTGCAAGTTGTCTAGTTCTTTTCTAGACAATTTAAAAAAAACTTCAGTTGCTAGGTATTTCTATAAATTGTGTATTTCTACGTACATTTTGTATTATTTTAAGCACCCATATTGTTTTTGATTACTTAACTAAATAGATACCGTAAATGTTGCTGTGAGTTCACCGCTATACAATCAGAATTTTATTGCAAACCTTCATCTCAATTCAAGAAATTCTGTTTCAATTCAATAGGTTCCGTAAACAAAATGCTAAATATATAAATATAATTCCCTTTTAGCTTTATCAAGTCTGTCCACTGTTAATATTATATCTCACAGACTAATTATCCTAGTGTGCACTTCCCAAAAGTATTACGAAATAAACCACCACACACACTCAGAACAGAGACACAATTTTATTAACAAAAACAAATTTATGTATTTTAATGGTGCGATTCCGAACACGAGATAAACGTCATCTATCTGCAAGTGATAGAATTAAATTTTACAAAATGTGCAATCGAACAGCATTTCGCCCACCACGGACAGTCGTGCTTTTTAAACGTATAGGTAATAGTTATATTAATCAATTTACTATGGCGTATAAACATATACAAATAGTGAAAACTTGGAATAAAACAATGAAAATTGTTTAGAAATTAAACATAGGTACAAGTTACCATGCAATAAAAATTAAAAGCATAATAATAGTAAATAGTTCAACAAAAGTTGTTAATAAATTATTATAATAATTGAAAAAAAAATACTAAAATATACGTCATAAACACTTATGTGGTTATAGGTAAAATAATCATTTGTCGTAGTCGAAGCTAGTAACAGATCCCAGCGGTTCACCCACAAGAAAATGTCTTGGTATTAAAGGACCTTTGAATTGAGGTATGCCTCAATAAGATTCAGCAGAATTATCATTTCTTCAAATGTTAACATACTGTTACCTATCACTCTCTTTAAGTGGTATTTGATAGATTTAATACCTGCCTTCCATAACTCTCCAAAATTTGAAGCCTAGGGGGTGATATCAAATGCCAAATGACCCTATTTATACTAAGGAAGTCTAGTATCTCTGGAGCAATTGTCGATTTTTCAGTTTAAAACAATATTTTTAATTCCTTCACGCTTGCGAGAAACGTTGCACCTTTATCACTGTACAAATGAAGCACTCTACTGTATGCAGTAACAAACCCCTTGAAAGCAACTAAATCACGCTCTGCTACCGGAAATTGTATCGAAAATCACGCTCTGCAGCCAGCAACTGTACTGAAAACCCCGTTGGCTACCAGAAAATGTGTAGTGTTTGGATACTTACCTAAAGTGTTAGTGTTATTTGAATGTATGTAGGTAAGTGTTTGGAAGGGAGAAATTTCTGGGACCCCGATTTTACTCGAACAGTCCAAAACTTCTTTGTATAGCAAGCTGAAAACGTCCGAACGGCTGTAACCATTTCACATATAAGTCACAAATTTCGACAGGGTGGTATAACGAACTACAAAGAAATTTGTCGTTTTTCCGATGCGGAACACTGTCATGTCATTTCATTTTAACTGCCTTGGTGGCGCAACTGTAGTGAATGCGACTGGTGTGCTTGAGGTCTCAAATACTTGCAGATCATACAAGCATTGGACCAAATGCTTTTAACCACGCGGCAAGATTTTTATTAACGACTATCCAGACATGGTTAAATTTCATAACCATTCATCAAATATTACTAGCGGTACAGGATCTGCCATTGTCCTTTTGCATACACTGTAAGACACCCATACTTTGTCTCCATTTAGAATTTCAATGCAGACGTAAGTAAAATACAAGCGACTTATTGTGTGCAATCGATTTTTGCAGATTTTTTAATGTGAATGCACCGAAAATATTACAAAAAAAGAAGAAGTACTGCCTATAATGGAACAATTTTTATTATAATCAGCAAAAATTAAAAATCAGTATAGAAGTCAATCTAGAGCTAATAGATTGCAACAACGTATGGCAATATACTCTACACTAACTACCAAATGGATGACAAATTCAAATAGAGCTGCACCAAAAATAATGTTTTTTGTTTACTTGTATGTATTATGAAAGCGCCTAAGACCATCATTAAAAATGCACTCGATGACTCATCACAGAGATTTATACTTAGTTTGAGGACCAGAGGTGACTCACACTATGCCTATACGTACATTTTTTTATGAAAACACCTAAAAATAATTATTATATTTTTATAAAACTTACTTTGCGTTAGTAACTAGTAAATAGAATAAATTTATTTTTGAAAATCTTACTAGTTCAGTTGAACCAATAAATACAATATTTAACGTGTCCAACAATTTATTTGTAAAAGGGATTTTGATTTAACAATGATAATTTCAAAGAAACACTACACTTATAGAAAACAAAGATTCTTTGTATTACCACAAGATGGCGTGGCGATGACTGACTTCTCTAGGAGCCTGGCAATATAGAAATATCTACTATCTACTTGAAATCGACGTTAATTTTATATAATATTTAATATAGTAGTATTTAATTAGTGTTCCACAGTTATTATAAATCCTTTTATGACAAATATCATACACATATACATATTATAGGTATGTAAGAAGTTTAATTTATTTAAAATTATCCTTATTTTATGTCTATAAAATACATTACTGTGCTTTATGTAAGTACCACTTTTATATATATATTGAAATAGAGTTATTTCTCGATGATTTCATTGGACAAGCTATAAGTGACGCCATCTATATTAGAATTATAGCAATTTTTATTTATACGCAAATGTATAGTTACTAAAGGTTATGTATTATGTGTAAGATCTGGGTGGCTGATTTATGTTATCTTAAGAACAATACTTATAAAATAAAAATAAAATATTTGTTGAACACTTTTTTTTAAATATTTGAACAACACTTTTTACTTGAAAGCGACATTATGTTTAAAGTCCACTACTCACTAAGTGTTAAACACTATAAGTCTCTAATTCAAATAAACTGAACATGTTACGATATGTTCATGTTCAATTAACGTCGGATCACATGTGATCACGTACGACGTTAATTCGGAGAACAGCAATGCTGTCAACTTAACTCACAAATTAATAGCAAAAGTTGGTAGTAGAGCCACGCTGAGTTCAACATCTCTCGCAAATTGGCAACATAAAACGACAAGATCATGGTGGTCGTGTTTCGTTGGTGAGTGCTAGACCGGAAGCCCATTGATGCATGAATGACAGTCACGTAGTAAGTGTGTGCACCGGGGTCCTTTAAAAAAATCTCTGGCAGGCGAAAAGACGAATTGAACTTGGATTTCTTTTTGAAGTTTTTTTAAAAAATAGGGTAAAATTAGAATTTGTACCAATAAAATTATGAAATTTCACTGAAAAGTAGAAAATAATTTTATTTTGATTAAAATAATGCATGTAAAAAATATAAATTGTTTCCGTCTAAAGAATCGAAAAATTAGCAGTAGAGAAAAACATCGGGCGTGGTTCAACAATAATATTACTAATTTTAGGATTAGTGCGATACAATAAAAGACCGGTTGCTTGATGATGTTTAAGATTTGAAATTATAATTTTGCTGGTGACATACTCTTTATGTACGAAATAGAACTACTAATTATAATACTACTAAGTTGAAAATCTTTAAAGCACATTAGTTTTCTAGTATTTACCAACTATTGTAAATTAATATTATTTTATATTTACAGTTACTTTAATTATTGTGCCAAGATTCGAGTACCCTGGTAAACATGTTATCAGTAATGTTTACAATGCGTCATTGTTATAATCAATCTCTGGGACTGTAATTAATTCTTGCTAATAGTCAGAAACTGTGTGAATTAACTTTTATACATGTGGTAATTTCCACATACTGTAAGACAAAAATTCATCAATATGTATTTCCCAGGAACCCTTCAGATTGTCTTTCTCACATTCCTCAGGAATTGTTCTGGAGGCCTAGAAAGAGACGACTACTCTATTCATCTTCAAAAAACACGACCACTCTAACTCGGCAAATTAAGAACCAATAGTCGTTACTTCCATTCTTAGCAAGGTCCTCAAACGTGTCATTAATAAATATCTAGTGTTACGTAAAGGTTTTCAGTATCAGTCCTTGTTAAGTGATTGGCTATGATTTAAGAACGAACCGATTCACAGATGATCTAGCAAACTTTACTCACCTTTAGGCTATGAATAGGTATGGGGACTTCTTGGCTATCAGCCTCGATACAGCTAAGGCCTTCGATAGCGTTTGGCACCGTTCGCGTCTCTCCAAATTTTCAGCATTCAGCCTACGTTTCAAACTCTGCAACTAGGTTACCACGTTCTTGCATAAGCGCCGAATTAGAATCCTCTAGGACGGCGTGACTTCCCATTTTTAGCAGGTTAACGAAGATGTAACTCAGTGTTATGTCCTGTCACCCACTATGGTTCTTCTGCATACCAATAACATGTTATCCTTTGGTAAGATATTTTACTATGTATGGTAAAAGATAACATAGTGCCGGAACGATATTTTGGACACCCTACAGCTAAGTTAATAGACGCTGACCAAAAAAGACATGAGCTTGTTGCTGAGCTCAATTTGGTTCTTGGTTACATCTTTGAATGAGATTATGAGAATCTGGTCGAGTTCAACGGCAAGAAAATACGCGGTGTGCACGCTCTCCACCAAAAAGTCTCCATTTCCTCACCTCTCCGTTTTTCATCTTGGGTATAGATATTTGTCCGGATCTTAACCCGCGAGAGTACTTGAGAGCGTCACTAAAGCGCCTCGCAGAAACTAGGTATACTGAAAAAAGTAAGATGGTTCTTTTTCACATTCCATCCTACTTTTATTAAACGAATGATAACGATCAATGGCCAAACAAGAAGTAAAATTTCAATCAAAAAGAATTTTCAAATTGGTGCTCAAATAAAAGTGTTTGAAGTTATGAGGTCACAAGCACAAATACAATAATAATTGTAATACAAACATGCAATACCTCATTCACAGATACACTCAAATTTAGCTCAAAAAAAATATCCTGTAACTCCAAAAAATTAAGGACTCTACCATCATAGACAGGCCTGTTGGTCTAGATTCAATTCCTATCCAGGACAAATATTTGTGAGATGAGCACGATAATTTTATTTTGAATATAAGAGTTATTTATAAACCAATATTTCGGTCATCTTACACACAACGCCATCTAGCTTCAAACTATGCAGAGCTGGTATTATGACAACTAGATTGACTGATGGAATATTTATATACTTTTTTGTTAATGCATACATATTATGCATAAGAAACACTCAAATCCCAAAACAAATATTTGTAAATCAGACGAACGTTTCATTCAACCCGTGAATTGAACCCAATGCCTCAAGCATAGCAGTCGAATACGCAACTACAGCGTTACCGAGGTAGTTAAGTATTTATTTATCTGTAGTGTGTTTGATATAAACATATTATGGATAAGTACATAAATACATAGTAATTTTAAATTGGATGGCTGTGTGTGAGTTTTGAGATTAATATTATTGTTTTCTTTATTACATATAAATGGATATAAATACATATTAATTACTTTTTAATTACATGAAAAAGAAAAACAAAAAAAAATATTTAAAAAGTGTCTTATTTAAAAACTGTCACCTTGCTCAATCTTTATTAGAACATTGTTTATCGCAGTTTGCCATCACCTTGGACAGCGAAGCGTTGTTCTCCATTAACAGTTTACAATTTAGAAAGTCTATGTGCTCTGTGACACATGACACTTACTATTGAGGTCTAATGGTAGTCCTCAAAAATTTAAAAAACGCGTGACTCTCGGCCGCGTATTATTACATTGAAAGCTACATAATTTACCGATGAGTGGCCCAGTCTCAGTAATACAACGTTCAATTCTATACTACCAAGGCTGTACACTATTTTTGAATCGAATAGTACTGATACGTTCAACAAATTTAACATCAGCTACTCGACAAACTGCAACTGTGTAGAATAGAATGTGTATCACTAAGATCTTCGCTATTATGGAAGTAATCTGGTAATAACGAATCCAGGGCTGAGTGCCCTGAGAGTAGCCCAAGCCCTAAATTACATCTATGAATTTGTGAACGGGATAAATGGGGTCTATTATGACATATCGGTGTCAATGAATCGCATCCCCTAAAACGCTCCTCACCCTATCGCTGTATTAGATACTTACGGACATAACTTCACTTTCAACTAGTTTATCAACATCTTTATTGAATGATATCAACTGAGGTATACTGTTGGCTATCATAGTGTGACTAAGAAGGGATTGCTAAGTTTTTCTGTATGTCAGAGCGTATCCTCTCAAGTACTGCATCATCCTGCAGGTGACAGCGCTGTACAGCTCGTACTTGATCCAACAATCGTTGTGCTGATGCGTTGATGGCTGGTTCAAGCTGCTGCAACAGAGGGACTAGTCGAACACGGTACGCAGTAAGGTTCGTTCCCAACTCTGTAGCCCGTAAATATGCTTACTTCACTATACGAGTATGTTCACTTTATACGGTGCACATCACCATCGGTAGCGAAAATTTTGTTCGAGGTTAATGCTCCTCGGGATCGCAAACAGGTCGGTGGCTATTTATTTGCCAAATGTATTTTCAACTTATTTTATAACAGTGATCCATTTTAGTTTTGTCTTATTTTGTTGTAGTTAGTTTGTATTGTTCTAAATATGGTGATTTCATTTTGAAAAAAAATGTATAAGATATTTCAACTGCTTGTAGTATTACTAATGGTCTCGTAATAAACTAGCAATATTAAAAGCAAATGGCATTTCTCAAACATATTTTTTTTAATATTAGAATTCGGTAATAATGGTATTCCCAAGGACTGTGAAAGACCTAGATTCTTAAAGGTGGCAGACAGTGGCAGACAGTGATTTTAGTTTTGTTGAATCTGAAAGCTCTATTCTTTCAGGTTCTACAATCACGCCCTTTCATAAATTCGTAACGGCCCATCTGTCTCCGATAATTGTCTGTTACTACACACGTCAATAATAATTCACTACTTTCTATTTCTCAGAATGGATGTAGAAGTGGCTTACACCTTGTCACTCCCTGTATGAATGATTATTATTATAAATTGCTGCATTTTTTCTAAATTAATTAATTAGATATTATTATTATTTGCACATTTTTTTTTTAAACTAGAATTGTGGCACAAAAAAAAAGCCTTTTTTTTGTTTTCGAGGTAAAAAATCACTTCGGATCTCCGGTTCGCTTGCACGCAGGAGCCCGGCGACTGGTCTCAAGCGTTCTACTCTGAAGAAGATCCGGACCATATTATTTCAGATCCCCTCCAGAATCAAAGCCGCGCATAGTCAGGCCCTGTCCTGGGTAGGTCACGGAGGCTTCCTCGCCTACCATGGGCCTTTACCAAGTGCAACTCATTTGTAGACATTTGGTCTGATTTGTCGCAGAAAGTGATGAAGATATTTTTATACAGTCTGAGTAAGAAGCGTGTGATTGCGAAGTGATGAAGTTGAAGATGAAGTGATAAAGTGATGAAGATAGTGAAGGTTTCTGTGTACTTATTGTAGTGCAAGGTGATATTTGATTGTAATATTAATATTAGTTTTAACATTGGTTATAATAATAATATTGAAATATTTCCTTTAGATATTATATATATTTTAATATGGGTGGAGTTTAGGAAGGGTATTTTTTCTATTTCTTCTCGACTAAGTTGTTCTGATATTTCTCGATTCGGTGTTAACAACATCATCAGGTACAAATTGTTTCTGAAAATGACCATTCTTTGGTACCACTACCAAAGTGTGATGAATGATTATGAGATTTATTCTATTTATATATTTATAAATGAGCTTACGAGTATACTTAACAAATTAAATAATTAATTAATAAAATAAAAATAAGACACTATACAATATTGTTGACTATAATACTACAATAACAACTCATATGTACTCGTATGTGACTTTTAACTTGTGTGTTATATTGTTAATTATAAACTGAAACAAGTCTTTAATGCAAAATTAAAAAAATCTGGGCACTCATAAAAAAATATTACTGATGATATTATAAACTAAATAAATAAAATAATAATCTCTACCATTAGGTACGCAAGGCGATACGATAGTCTCATACATGCCGGTCATTGGCCTTTAAGAATATATTGATCGTGTAGTTTTTATAGTACATAGTCCTATCAGTTTCAAGTGTAGTGAGGTATTAATATGTGCGTATGATAAAATTATTTATTACATTGCATAAGTTCGCATCTTGATTTGTCAGTTTTGGTGGTCGTGGGTCTCTCCCGAAACTTCGTCGGATAGAGTTATTACTTTAACCTTATTTTGCTCATCTCTATGACTATAATCAGAAGAATAAAGTAATGTTAAAGTTGATGGTGTATAAACAATTGAGTATACCGTCCGTGTGTTCACGGATTCAGAATACGTAGTTTCACCACCCCTATTCCTCCCGTAGCTTTTGTAAGAGGTGATTTTGGGAACAAGTTATTCAGGAAAATGTTACTACAAAGAGAAGGAAAACATTAAACAAACCCTATTCTTTTTTTTTTCTATCTTAAAAGCCTGCCAAAGCCTGCCTACTCTGCCTGATGAAAAGCATGTATCGAATCCAAGAGTCACTATACTCATTGTAAATGTAGACAATGCAGTGTGGTTACCCACACTATGGTGGCCTAGTGAGATATTTTTCACACCCTTTTGGGGGACGTGAAAGGCATAACAGTCATCATAGCAGAGTAAAGTTCATACAGTCATCACGATAACTGTCACCCATGCATCAATGGGCCTCCGGTCTCACACTCACCAACAAAACACGACAGCACGGATGCTGGTGCTTTAGGTTGGTATTTTGTGATAGGGTATAGTAGTACTGCGGCAGTCGAGCCGGGCCGGTCGTGTTGAAATCAGCGTGGCTCTACTACCTAATAAATAAGATCCTATCCATCTGGCCAACGCGGTACATTAGACCAAAACCTCCTTGCTACGGAGCGGCCTATGTCCAGCAATAGACTGCTAAAGATTGTTGACGAACCAATTGTACTTGGCCTGAATAATTCTATTGGACTAATTGTTCAATCTGCAAATCTGCTAATTTCGTCATATTGATCGGCTGCAATAGATTCGGCAGATCCGGTAAGATCCTACCTACTCAACTCTTCAACACTGACGATTTGCAGGTTTACCACGGCGATCACGCCCAGAAAGCGTTTCTCTCAGAGCCTTTATTAATATTATCATCAACTTAGCAACTTGAGCTAACACTTACCAAGTGCTAACACTTATATAGCTTGAGAAAAAGAGACGAAACAAGTCAATGAAGTAATACAATTTGAGAGCTTCCTTCAAATTTTCTAAGATTTCATCTAGACTGGACTGAAAGAATTTAACTCTGAATATGGCTGAGAGTCAGCGCTAAGGTCATCTTGGGAATTAAATCCTTTTGTTTCTAGAAATATTTTGAACAATCAGCCTAATATCGAAAAATCACGAAAAATTATTGTTGAATTGAGATTCTCCTCTTTTTATGAACAGTTAACAATTTGGCATTGTTGATTTATGATGTCTTTTTGTAGAACTACCAGGAATAACTGTGCCTATTATGACGACTTTTACAAATTGTTAAACTGAATTGGCACACACTTGTGTATTAGAAATTTTTTGTATTCGTAGTAAATTTTTTTTTTCTACGGGCCGTCAAACAAATTTTTTAAGGGACGCTGTGTTGAAATTGAACTGACTGAAACCACATGGTCCTGCGTCCGAGGCAGCTATTATTATGAGAGCACGACCCTCTCCTAGTAAAATAATAGCCTGTGTTATTCTGACACATAAGCTATATTACTGTAAAGATTAATTTAAATCCATACAGTAGTTTTTGCGTTAAAGAGTAAGAAACATTCATATACGAGTATCTTTACAAACCTTCACAAAGTTACGTAAAAATATTAAAAAGTTTATCGATAAAAAAGTCTAGGTACGTTGTTCAATATAACGCCATCTACCAAAACTGTGGGTATTTCTTATAAGGTCTAACGACAGATTTTGTACTGTATGTAAATCTAATAATTTATATATCACTTGTCAAGTACCCGTAGTCCAAGTTGAGCTTAGTTTGAGACTAGATGGCTATTTATTAAATAACGCCATCTATCAGAATTTATAAAACCTGGACTGTTTCAAATACACATCATAATGAATCTTCCCATGAATATGAGATATTTTACCGCGGTAATAAGTAGCCTATATGACTTTCCAGGCTATTAACTATTTCCAAGCAAAAATCATATCATCCAACCGCTTCGTTGCGACGTGAAGAAAGACAAACATTCAAATAAACAAAAATGCCTTCGTATTTATAATATTATTTAAAATTTATTAGTAATTATTATTATCAAACATTAGATTAAAACTGACAACAAAAAAGTATTTCGTGGGGATTAAAGCTTACATTAATAAAACAATAATTTGTAGCAAAAGTTAGGTGTAATTTGATAATCGACCAAAGAATACATTTATTTTTGATGGTATCTTAAAATGATAATGACTACAGCTCAAAATAAATTAAATCATACTATAAGTTAATTTAATTTAATTTATTTTTAAACGTTTTTTGATTTAAGTACAAGTAACAATAGGATATTTAAATTAACTACAAAGACATCTCGTACTAGAATTTGTTAGATACAGTACAAGCACAGGCAACAGGAAACCTTAAATATTTTAATTCGATTTTCTTTAATTTTAAATTATATACAAATACATTGCGATGAGCATATATTTGTTCACATGTCGATTTCAATCCCGATATGTTTAAAAAGAGATCTTGAAAACATTGCTCGTCACCATCTGGGATGTATTTTTTCCTGTAATAATAGTAAATTATAAATAAACTTTTAAACAACAGCACTAAAGACAACTCCCGTACTAGGAATATATTCCTGTGTGGAGGGTATTTTATAAACATACTTGAAACAGTCACAAAGAAAAGAAACACTCAGAACAGTAATTTGTAGATTCAACAAAATTATATACAATGTGAGTACCGTACCGTACCGTAGAGGTAGAGGGAGCAGTGATTTAATCACTACACCAGCTGTGTAGTCTACTCAGATCTCAGATACAATATAATAATAATATAAAAAGCTATTCGTAATAGACACACAAGTTTTTTTTATTTTTTTATAGTAACCTACCAAAGTGACTCTGTTCTGTCTGATGGAAAGCATGAATAGAATCCAAGAGCAGTGGTCGCCGTACTGAGCGCAAATGAAGACAATGCAGTGTGGCGACCCACGCTATGGCGGCCTAGTGAGATGCTTTTTTACGCCCCGCTTAAAGGACCGGGGATCGTAGTGGGAGGAAAACACGTACGCTGGTAATAAATTTCTGGCTTTAACTGATTTGTACAGGAAGGAAGAACCGAACCATTTAGTTCGGGAGCGTATGTCTACCATTCTGAAACGGTGACTTCCAAGGCCAACACGAGTTGTCCTGTAGAGGAACGGAGAGGATGGGATCATGGAAGTACTAATTGAAGTACTAAATGTCTGTTAAGAATAGCTTTAAAATGAAGAATAAATTTACGAATAAAATGTTTATCCAGAAGTGATGTCACCGCAATTTACTGGCTACCGTACATAGTCTTTAACAGTTCATTGCTGGACCTATAACTCAAAATACGGCCTGCCATATCATTTTTCTCTTACCATTCCTTTCTATTCAATTCCTGTTCAAAATACGCTCAGTTCTTTAAAATTTGTTGCAATTACATAACATACGTTCGTTAAAATTATAAACTTTATAAGCGTCTAAATATCGCTGACTGCCCGAAAATGAATATAACTGCTCGTGCATACGCGTATACCCTAAGCTACATATATAAAGTATATAATTATCTGACCATTTCTTAACTCTTTTATTCACATCTTTGTTTCATCAATTTTAAGTTTCATGATATCAGTAACGCAGTAAACATGATAATATACCCATTAACGAGAGACAAAAGATGTTAAAAGTTTTGGTTTCCATTAAACATTACTTTCTTTCATCAATTTTTTTTTTATATCAGTAGGTACATTGAACTTGATATTATTATATATTACACCCAGAGATAAGATATGCTAAAGTGTGATATTGACTTGTTTCACTTCCGTGAAATTTTGCCTTACTGGTAAATGTATAACATAGATTCTTGCAAAAGTTGCCCAGTGCTATGCGAAATTCCAGTGCTATTTACATATTTATCTATTTATCCTATTTATTCAAATTTGGATTTCTGAATAATGTTCTGATTTTCCTGATAATTAATCAAATGAGGGCTTTCTTGCCCTAAAAATATCTAAAATGAGTAAACTTACGCGCAAGTTACTATGTCAAATATTTGTTGTACTTCTTTTGTTTGTACTATTAAAGACACATCTTCTTTATCTTTATCCAGAAAGTCTGTTAAGTATAACTGCATCCTCTGAAATTGAGAAATAATATGGCATAATGCATAATAGAAACAAAGTAATAGATAAAAAATTAAAAAGGTATAAATAAATATGAATACCGATGGCCCTATGATAATAAAAAATGTATTAAGTATTAATAGCTCTTCTTAATAAAATAAGTAAATATGTTTTTTGCATCAAGATACCTTAGTTTCGTAGGGACAATTATGCCTGTCGCTTTTGGGTGATTGTACGACCGGTGAGTAGCTGAATTGTGAATCTTTTAATTCTTCTCTAAGTTCTTCTTCATTTCTTATGGATCTAGTATATCTCGTACTGTTTATCTACGAAGATTTTTTAAAAATATCATAACTGAAACTCAAAATCCTAACAATTATTAAAAAAAATACTGTTCGTGTTTAAAACTGCTAATAATCGATCAAAATAAAATTGATAATTTAAGGAATAATTTAAAACATGAAACTGAATTTAAAAAACTGTAGTAATATTTTAAAGTAATGCTTGGAAAAAAATCCGTAAATCTGGAAAAGTTTCGAAAACTTCTGCGACAACAATACTATTACAAATGAGGGCTTCAAAAAAGACCAAGACCGTGTGTCATCAGTTACAGATGTCATATACTCTCAAAGCACGTGAGAACTACTTCATCCATTCAATCAGTGCATTCACTGCGACTGTCATAGAGAATAAAAAAGATAACTCTGTACTGCAGCCTCATAATCTTATTTGCATAGTTAATCTCATTTGGATTCAAAAAAGTTTTGTCTTCTGCAACACTAGTTCTGCTGAAGTGTAGTCAGATATATAGACTAAACTATCTTTTCATTATTTTTTTGTTTTGCCTCTTTACGTGGCAAAAGTTAAAAAACAGTCAAGTATCCTAGTTTGTTTTCGTTTGTTTGTTTGTTTCGTCATTTAAGATATTTGATCATTAAAGAGGCATACAACTGTAATGTTGTATTAATACTAATATTTGAGATTTTTCACTATTCACCTTTAGAAGCTGCATGAGTATAATATCCATTTTCTCTTCAAATAGCTCATACCCTTCAGGTTTATATGGACAGTATTGCATGCCTCTGCATTTTTCTGGCACGTCTATCACGTCATCTAAATCTGAAACTTTGTCGACATAACATGATTAACACTTCTTTCTAACGAAGCGGAACAGTACATAGTACTTTAGCAATTAGGATTAGATTGTTGAAATATTAAAATTATAATGTATTTTGAATGTATTCAGTTGAAACCTATTCGGTTAAATTTAGAAGCTACCAGCAAAGTTAGCATTAAGAACTTTACTGTGTTTGAACTTTTTCAGAATCAATTCTTAGTGCTTCTAAAAAAATTATATATTTAGTTGTAACTTTGTTAGAAATTATGATGAGGAATGTTTATCCTTAAATAAATACACTAGAATACTTATTTGGCTATGTTTGCTGTTTGAGCTCAAAGTAAGGTTAAAGGCACTTTATAGTTAAGAAGAAAGGAGATATAATAGAAATTATATCTCTTAAAAGATGATAAGTTAAGACGCTTGAACTCACCAGACGGTTTTGCATAAGCAATGGCCAGAAGCACCAACATCTGAAATTGACAATGAATAAACTCTTGAGTTAATCTAGATATTGGGTATAATATATTACTAGTATAATTATATTTGTATATTCACATTCATTGATTAAACAGGTAAAATAATTTAATAAATGTTACTACTAACAAAATATTACGAGTGTATACACCAGATTATAAGAAAAAGTATTTAGCCCAATAATAAGCCATAAGATCGGTAAAAATTAATTTTATGATGATTTTATAATATTATGCATGATCATAATTTATCAATATTCTTTGAAAATATTTAATCCAAAGTAATTATTGAAACATATTTAATATTATCTTCAGTACTATTGCTCTTGTTTTAGCCATTACTTTACTTTTTTCATGCAATCTTCTTAACAAATTCAATAATTAATAAAATTCATTTCGTTTTTATAACAGCTTCATCAAAGTTACTGACTTTTATTTTGCATTTCAATCGTTTTCTGAGCTTTGTCATTTGCAATACGAGAAGGCACGTTACAGTTTTTTAAGCAATTTTATTCCTGTATCTAATTTTGCATATGAATTACTTAGAAACATCTGAAATAAATTAGAGAAAATAATATAACGAAATAGCTGCTGTTTGAGTACAATTATCAACATTTAACATTTTCTACGACTATGGAAGTAAATGAGGTTTTATTTTTATCTGGCAGCACTTACCCGTTAAAAATAGACAATATTTTTAGTATTATTAACGGTGCATCACTTTTCACGGTTTTATGCATTTTTTTTAACTTTGTTGTAATAGTACTACAAAATTATAATTAACTTGCAACAAAGAAGTTGACAGTTACTTCTCAATTGAAAGTGACATTAAAATTCTCATTTATCCGCTTGATAGTATTCCTTTACTAGCATTTACATATATTATTTTATATTTATTTAGAGCGACACCTTTATTGTTATTTCTTAAATAATTTTAAGTAGGAGAAGAAAGCTAAGAATTCGTTCAACAATTATTTTTGTAAAAAGTACGTAATTTTTACAAAATTAATTGTTGAAAGTGGTAGTAATATTTCAAAATATTTTTAAGAAGTTAAAGAAGATGAAAATAATAAAGCAAAATGTTTTTTATTCTAAATTATACTTAACAATTATACAACAGCAAATACTTGTTGTATTTAAAGTCGATCAAATCTTAAGGATAGAGTAAAAAACAATTCTACTCACAAGAAAAACACTAATGTAAAATGGCACCATTTTATTTCCAGATGATTCAAGACCTGTATACACTAGATCAGTAGTCGGTATAGAAAATCTTGCTTTTTATATCTAAAATCGATCGTTCTTATAACGAACATAAAGTGGGTACGACTAAAGAACAGCTGTATTATTCTGGGCCTTTATACATACACAACAGGAAAATATGAAATTAATGTGTAGATAGAATGGGTATTACACATTTTCAAATGGACCTCAGTCTTGGAGTAGAAATATTTTTGGTAATTAGTATCCGAATAGATAATGATCCAAATCCCAAACATATATTTAAATTGTTTCCTGTTACTATGTTCCTTATCTGACCCTATCTCATTACTATTTAATCTTTTAGATTTACTAAAATAATTACTGTAAAATTTAAATATTGAATATTTTATTATATTTTAGTGAAAAAAATAGATACAAAGGAATTTATTTCCGCATTACAATTTACAGACAGTTAATAATGCGCTATCAGACTTTCGCGTCTATCAAATTTTAAGGAACGGCTGGTGAAGTAATCAGATTGTTTTTATAGTCCACTATAAAGAATTTACGTTGGATAGACGTTGGTGAGGAATTACTACTACTAGGAAATTATGTATGCCGAAACCATGTCCGGTTGACCGGTCAGGTGATCCCTAACCGCGATGCGATTGGCATTCTTTTTACCAACCAGCAGTGTAACTCTATGGACCTAGGTCTTTAGTAGAATTCACCTCAGACTTATGAGTTCAAACTAAAACTACACTTAGACAATTTTATATTATTGATTCAAAAGTGTAAATATGCAAATGGAAAACAAAAAAACGTGACTTTATTAGAAGAATAAATTTTTAATAGAAATATTTTCTTTTTACAGCACGTTTTTAACAGTGATTAAATATATTTGGTAAAATAAACAGTGTTGTTGTTACACAATTTCTTTTTATTAATTATTCTTAAGGACTTTGCTTGTTGTACTAAAAATACCAAGTAGGGCAATTTTAGAGAATGGGTGACTATTAAGTATTCCTTTGTTTCCAGTAAACGGATCACCTGGTGGTAAATAATTACCACCGCCCATGGATATCGGCAACTTAAAAGTAAGTTATCACCTTTTCAGCTAATAATTGCAAGCAATAGCAAATAATTGCTTGACGGTTTTTTGTGTAGCCGTGGTACCATTTGTGATTTGTTGCCTGTAAGAGATTGCCTCCTAGCGCTACTAGTACTTACTTAGTTTTAAATTCTTTTGTAATTAATTTGGTAAAAACTAAAGGATTTATCATGATTATTATCACGTCCGTCGAACTGGTCCATTTACGCCAAAGTCAAATCTCCTTTTTCTTTTTTAGGAAAGACAACGCCCTCATTAGTAATATATCTTGTGTCGCGGGGGATTTTATAAACATACAAGAAATGGACATAAATAATACCCAGACTCAGAACAATAATTTGTGGATAGCTCAAAATGTCGTCCCACGTGCGGTTTGAACCCCACTTTACGAGTGCTGTAGGTATTGTGTGGTGGTGTGTGCAGATATTATTTGTTCTTAATTTTATTTAACTATTTTTCCCGTGTGTCCTATGTAATCCATCCCATAAGTAATAAAATGTATATTTCTTGTACTAACTACCTCTAAACGAAGCAGGGAACAAACGGATGGTCAAAATTGAGTACCTTTAATATTAAATTATTAGGTAAGCTATGTTGTTCAT
The DNA here is from genome assembly GCA_949316085.1 of Hypercompe scribonia. Lineage (NCBI taxonomy): Eukaryota > Metazoa > Arthropoda > Insecta > Lepidoptera > Erebidae > Hypercompe > Hypercompe scribonia. Next base: position 11,335,899 of record OX438977.1, on the reverse strand, counting down.
TTCCGCATTTTTCTTCATTGACGGTCTAATATGTCTTTCAAATTTAAATAGGACTAACTCTGAATGAAACCAATTGCATATATATTGTATTGTAAAAAGACTCCGTTAAAATATCGCGTAATATATAACTATTCTATTAAATATATTCGGTAACATATATATTAATAAATATCCTAATTAAACTTTATTAATATCCTTTACCTCTACCTTGTTGATTTCCAAAAACTAAATTCATAACGTCACGGTGGAGAGTCATAACAACTGTTTCAAAAAATAGAACGTGGTCACTACGTATAAATATGGCCTATTTTCCACTAAACTTATCAATTTTAAACCACAATATAATTAACTCGCAATATTTCGTTTAATATAATATTTGTTATTTTAAATCTCGAGAAATATTACAATGTTAAATACCTACTTACTTTTTAGGTTATATTTAGGTATAGATAAATTATATGAATCTATTAATTTATTTAAAATGACATACATACATGTATCACATATATTGACAACTTTGTTCTCGAAGGTTTGTCTACCACAATGGCGTATTAAAAGGCTACATTTTACGAATAATAACTAAAACACCACACAATCACTATCGTACTAGGAGGCAAATCTATGGCCATTAATCATATACATATATCTCAAAATAAACCTACTCATATATTTCTTAATACATACAGACACAGAACAAATTATGGTCGTGCTCGTCGCAAAATACTTGTCCTGGATAGGAAACGAATCCATGACCTAGCTTTGTAATCTATACTAAAGCAACAGGTACAGACTCATAAAACATCTCATTCTACTACATCTAAGAATGGCTCGTTTCACTGGCCTGACTATGATTTTATTAACAGGCTTATAGATCCAGTGCTTATTGATTGTATTTAACTTTGCGGACCGAAGCAAAGCTCAAGGGTCCATTTCGCGCATAGAACAAAGAATTGTGTCATGTGCACGATAATTTGTTCTGTGCCTGGTTCTAATTTTTTTTGGGTCAATTAAATGAATCACTTGACTTAACATTGCTCAACATACTTGTTCTTTGTGCCGTCGTATGGCTCTTCCACGGGATAAAGTTTGTATGTTTTGTGTGATTCTGCCTTGAAATCCAACGGCCTGTGTGATCTAGTGTTGTTCTTTAGGTTAAAACTTGTGACCGAAAGCTTCGGTTTCAATTTCGGCCAGTTACAGGCAAATAATCTAGTTTCAGTCCTAATTTCGAAACTTTCGGTCGCGCTGTAAACTAAAGTGTTCTTAAATTAACTTCCATCGTTTAGAGAACTTCGCAGCTATCTCATACTCGCCCAACCAAGTTGTCGATGGTTAATCACATTGATTTTAAGGTCATATTGTGCGTGTAGGCGATTTACATACAGACTGAATTCTAGGGTTTGCTATAAAATTTAATATATAATAAGGTTCATTGTTCCCATATGATTTGCCAAATATAAACGAAATAGATCAAATATAACTCGTATGCATGTCATAGTACATTGATCTTAGGCAGGGATCATCAGTATTTGTGGCGTGGTTATAACACATGTTAGTTGTTGGTGCTCTTACTAAATCCAAATGGAATAGAATAGATGAAAGAATACATATAAAGATGAAAGACACGTATTTTTAATCAATTCATCCAGACTGTCAGCGCAAGATTTGATACTGTAACTAGCCCCGCTGCTTTTATTTTGAAAAGCGTCAGTATTAGCTTGTGTTGTGAAATTTGGGGAAAACTGAGTAGTTTTCCCCAAATTTCACAACACAAGCTAATACTGACGCTTTTAAATTAAAAGAGTGATAATATACTCATATTATCTGTCTTTTAATTTTATTAAATCAAGGATTAACATTAACAATAATATTGCAACCAAATGACGTTTACAGCCTCCAAACATCCTGACATGATGATAATTAACGTGTAATGCTATAAAAAGGTAACATTAGTTTGGCGGACATTCCGAGACAGAATAAATCGTGTATATCCTACAGTCTACCAAAATTTACATCTATTCGAGTATTTCTAAAAAGTATACGTGGTGTTCCAATTCGAAATTCATCATCAGCCTATCACAGTACGCTAGTAAACTTAGGTCTCTTCAATTGCACGCCACCAGCCAGCTCCTGCCAGCCATCTTGAGTAAATCATCTCTCCACCGATCCTGTGGCCTTTGAGAACAGTACCGTGTACTATCACCAGTTCCGGTAGTGCACGTTGAATTGTTCGTATAATTATAGCAGTAGATCTAATTCATAGTTGTTTTGCTGTATTGATTTTGTTTTAAGTACACGTCTCTGTATTTTTTTCCTATTTATTGAGTATTTTTAACCGATTTATATAAAATTGCGTCATCTATTATTTAAATATATAAGTATGGTAACGCTTTCACAATATAATGTATTACAACATATTTATTTTTCAATATATTCACGATATATGCGTATGTATATGCAACTACATGTGTAAAATAATTATTTTAGAATGTTTAAGTAAGTTTTGGTTTTGATTTTGGCTGAAACTGAGATCATGGTCGAAAATTCGGTTTCGGTTTCGGTTAAATCATTTTAAAAGGATTACATTATATTACATAACGATTTACAAATACACATATCATTTTTAAAATAAACCTTTCTGAATGCTGTCATATCCAACACACAGATTCTTGATATTGTGTCACATGATGTATTCACGTACGTACTTGTTCCGATTTCGTTACATGATACTTGTAAAAATCAATCAAATTTATCAACCATTTAAGAAAAACCCTTTCCTTGTAAACTTACAACGCGTAACTATTCTTCAGATTTGATGTGTGGGTATTCCCATGTGACTCTTATTCGCGATTTTTTCCGTACTGATATGAAAGTAAGAAATTACTTGAACTTATCAATTGATTGCCCTTAAAACCTAAATTGAATCCAAATTTTATGAATCAGAAACCGCAAATTTAATAAGAATCAGTAGTATATGTATTATATTATTCATGTAATGAAGGGTTTTTTTGATAATACAAAAGCAAAATGCTAGTGTATTACTCCTATATAACCTATATGTGTACAAAAACAAAGTGTGTTAATTTCATGTTAATTTGATTTGCATACACTTATAAATCTTGAAAAGTTCTGCGCCGATCGATCTCAAGTTTTAATACCACATACACCATGCTTCGAAAATGAGTTTTTTGTAACCATCATATGCACTCAGTGTGGTAGGATACTCCTAGTATTTTATAATTTCCTAAATTTCCAATTCGCCGTAATAGATTAGCTACTAACGATTATGAACAAACAGCTATGGACTTTGGATTAAATAGATAACAGGTAGTAAAGATGTGTAAAATATTGCTTCAAATACATTATTTCATTATGTTATTTTTTATATTTTTTCGAAATAACATGGGAAATCACGTCATCCATTGCCGGACACTTAGTACTCGTACAGTCAAAGCCCCCTGCCAAAATGCTATTTCAGTAGCCGGATAGTTTTGATAATACCTCGGTCCGGTCGGCGAACCTACGTAAAACACAAGTGTTACACATCGAATCTCTTTCAAACATCGCTAACGCCTCTATTCTCTTTTAATGTTTTAAGATGACGCCATTTTCACATATTTGATTAGTTTTTTTATAAAGTTTACGTTTGTAAAATTTCAACTAGGTTAGGTGGGCTGGCTAGACACATATATATATATAGATATAGCCACAAGTTTTGATTGAACTTAAGCGTTCAATACTTATTACTTCGCTTTCTTATTCACTAGCTCACGCACACAATTTCATCTGCGAGCTAGCCTGTAGCGTTCTTCGATAAATGCTTCGATTAATTTTAAATTAATAATCCTAACTGTTTAGTGAATAAAAAGTGTAGTATTATCACTATAACTACAATAAATTTATTTTTACAAATCTCTCATTTGACATCGTTCAAAATCTCTTTATTTAAATAGTCTTTGTGAGAAACAGAATGACAATGACAATGAAATGATAATACGCTTTAAGCGAATTTTTTTCAGAGTAAATAAAACAGGTATTTTAGTAATTGTAAAACGATCAAAAGTAACGAACAGGCCCTAGTATAAGGCTCTAAAATACTCTTATCAATTCGTGAAACTCTTAAGCTTTATATTATACAATTAAAAACGTAATCCGCAACAAATAGGAAAAAACCACAATAGTACGACTATATTTTTAATTTTTCACTAATAAAGTAGATTTCATGGCTGTGATTTCATGAAATATATTACGGAAGTCAAAACTATTAATAAATAAGAGACAAGGATAAAGTTTACAAATAAACACATTTATATTTATGACCATAATAAACAAGCTGTGTTGTATGAAAAATAGAAATCAATACGTTAATTGTATCATCGATATTATTCTATTGTTTTTGTACAAAGGAACTATAACACTAGTAGAAATTACAGAACAGTAAGTTCAGTATATAGTGTTTTTCGGTCATCCTTTGTTCGATTTCTAAAATATTCGGTCTAGTTTTATCTCTGCCAGAAGATGCCCACATTTATATACTTACATACTACTAATACCCATATATTTTCCATCGATATTATTATACAACGATACTTTTATTTCACAAAATTATTCCTACGCTCTTACCAAACAACAATTTGATACAAAGCCGTTTTCTGCAACAGATTTTACTTTGAGCTCAGAATCATGATCTTCGTTGATGAAATGTTTGCTAAAAACACCCTGCGTCTGAAGTCGGTTCTACAAACTGTTGCATATCAATTAATGGTTCGCCAAAAATACATTTCGCCCATAGTCAGCTCTACTAGTTATAATTCACTAATGAACGATTCGTCGAAAAACCATTATAGGTTGGACTATGATATCCTTCATCCATGGTCACTTTTATGATGGTAACTAATTGATATAATCAATGCCTAAGCCAAATAATCCATATTACTCACTGTGTATTCCTTGCAAATATAATAAAAAAGAATTCTATATTTGTTAAATAATCGACAAGATGCCCAATCCGATTACGATATTATTTTGTTTTTAAATTTGAAATCGATTAAAAAATTAGAGTAATGGGGTCAACATAAATGGTAATCCTGGGCGCCACCAGAATTATTTTCAGGCAGCGCATCTAAATGTATGAGATCTATACATACTATTAAGCAATATGAGATATGAAATTATACTACGGTACCTACAAAATTGATGTTTTTTGTAAAGTAAGTTAATGTATTTTTTTGTATGTTTTACATATATTAATAAAAGAAATCACTCATACAATTTATGTATCATTGCGAACACAGTGACACTTTACTAATACCCTGCTTGAAGCAATTAGCTGGACGAGAGGCAACAAATTCTTCAAAGGTATTTTATACTTCCACTCGGGTAACATTACGCACCTGCTGGTATAGTCAAGTAAAAACCTTTTGTTTCTGTGTCCTTAAACCCCCTTTCAAGCGCCCATGCTGGTAATCAAATGTTTGAATATATTGTCCCAACAAAAAATAACCATAACCTCAGCACGGTTAGATTTGATACAGGTCACTTCTTGGAATAATAGAAAGTACATACTTCACAATCACGATCACGAGAGTTAAAGTACTTCACAATCGCAATTCATTTAAATATTGGTTGAGTTGTTTTCTGTATTGTGGTTACAGTTTATAAAACACAAAATTTCGTAGTTATCCTACATCCAGTAACAGGTTATAAAAATATCATTTGTAAATTCTTCTTTACCCAATTGCCATTCACTGCAGAAGAAAGCCATCCTCTATAGAGCCCCAAGCATCCCTGCCTTGGGGTGAATAAATATTGTTCACAACTTTTTACACGTTTGTCTTCGCTGTGATATCGATGCACAATGTTGTCAATGACAAATAGCGATACAGTGACAAAGATATCCATTTGTGTACTACTCCATTTTTCCTAAACGATTGAGTTCCTTTATATATAAGAATGAGGTACCAGAATTAGCACGCTCATGGTCGGTACAGGTTACCGACGTCGTCAGACAATTCAAGGGTATGTACTTAATACCTATGGTAAGCACGTTAATTCCCGGAATATATAATTAAATAATCTGCTTGTGGTTTTTTATCTGAACTTTTGAAAAGAAATTTTTTATATATTGATAAATATAATGGCTGTGTGGCCCCGGCTTAATAATGTGGTCACCTCCTCTCATCCCGTGGGAGTCGTGAAACCCGGCAAAGGGAAAAAAACAGAGGAATGGGCAGCAGCATTCCTCCAAGATAACGAACATCTACTGCGCTCGCCAAGCCGCCTGCCAAGCGTGGCGAGCATGGCAAAACCCCCCCTAAAATGACAGACACACAGATAGCACGACCCCTAGTCCCCGGAAGCTCCGCTATTCCTAGCCACGGTAGCAGCCATGGTAACGGCGGAGCAAGGGGTGCTAAGAGATCCGGCTACCCTAACATAAAAAAGAAGACCTTGGCCCTGGCAACATTCAATGCAAGGACACTCAGGGACGATGAGGAGCTCGAGGTGGAAGAAGAACTAACAACAAGCAAGTTATGTTGGGATATTCTAGGTTTATCTAAAGTCCGAAGACAATGACAGGACTCGATAATTCTCAACTCCGGTAACTTGATTTTCTACCGGGAGGGAGACCAGCTCTCCCAAGGTGGTGTCAGGTTTCTCGTCCGCAAGTCCCTCGTTAACAACGTTGTAAAAATCGATAGTGTATCGACCAGTGTAGCATACCTTATATTCAGAATCACCAAACGGTATTCATTAAAGGTCATACAGGTATATGCGCTGACCTCGAGAAGCTCAGCCGACGATGAAGTAGAAGTTATGTATGAGGACATTTCAACAGCCATACATACTTCCGAAACGCATTTCACCGTTGTTATGGGAAACTTCAATACAAAGCTGGGCAAACGGAATGGCGATGAGCTGAGAGTGGAGCCATTTGGATACGGGCAACGGAACCACAGGGAACAGCGGTTGACCAACTACATGGAGAAGGAGGGACTCTTTATGATGAACTCTTTCTTCGAAAAGCAGACATCCCGCAAGTGGACATGGATCAACCCCGATGGTTCCACGAAAAATGAGATAGACCTCATCATGATGACCAATCAGCACATATTCAATGATGTCTCTGTGATCAGTAAGGTGAAAATCGGTAGCGATCACCGAATTGTTAAAAGCATATTGAATATCAATGTCAAGCTGGAGAAGTCACATCTGGTGAGGTCGACGCTCCGACCAAGCCCAGCCGTTCCAAAGTGTTTACAAAAGATTCGTCTATTGGCAAGCACCAAATGACAAAACTGAAGACCGACAATGGTAGTATTATTTCATCTAAGCCCGAGATTCTAAGAGAGATCAAAAAATTCTACGAACAGCTTTACACCCTAATATGCAAACCCGTTACTAACAATGCTCGGGACACAAGAGCCAAGTTAGTCCGACACTACACCGAAGACATCCCAGACGTCAGCCTTTGCGAGATTAGAGTGGCTCTCAAACAGCTTAAAAACAACAAGGCACCAGGTGACGACGGCATTACTGTAGAACTTCTGAGAGCGGGTGGTAAACCAGTACTGGTAGTCCTCCAGAAGTTATTCAATTCTGTTGTACTTCAAGGTACAACGCCAGAAGCCTGGCACAGGAGTGTAGTGGTGCCTTTCTCCAAAAAAGGTGATAAAACCTTATTGAAGAATTATCGACCCATTTCACTCCTGAGCCATGTGTACAAGCTATTTCCGAAAGTCATTACGAACCGTCTCGCGTGCAAGTATGATGACTTCAAGCACCCCGAACAAGCCGATTACCGAAAAGTCTTTAGTACCATAGACCACATTCTTACGCTATGCCAGATTATTCAGAAGACTGAGAAATATAATCGGCCGTTGTGCTTAACGTTTGTGGACTATGAAAAAGCCTTCGACTCAATCGAGATTCGGGCAGTACTTGAATCCCTGCAGCGATGCCAAGTTGACTATAGTAATATTGAAGTGTTAAAGCCTCTGTACAATAACGCCACTATGTCAGTCCAACTACAGGACCAGAGCACGGGGCCAATCCAATTGAAACGCGGTGTGAGACAGCGAGACGCTATTTCTCCGAAACTGTTCACAAACGCATTGGAGGACGTTTTCAAGCTCTTGGACTGAGAAGGATTTGGTAGCAACATAAATGGCGAATACATTACTCAGCAACTCAGGTTTTGCCGATGATATAGTCACAATGGCGGAGTCGTTTGAGGATCTCAGTACCGTGCTCAACGACCTTAGCAGAGTTTCCCAGCAGGTTGGTCTTAAAATGAACATGAACAAGACTTCGAGATGTCTTTTCATCCAAGATCCCCCAGAGCCTAAAGATGATAGTCTTCAACCAGTGCGTGTTACCAGTGATGTCATATGGAACTGAGACATGGTCTTTTACTGCTGGCCTCATGGGGAAGTTCAAATTCGTTCAACGAGCTATGGAAAGGACCATTCTCAGCATTTCCTTGCTTGATAGGATCCGGAACGAGGATAATTGCAAGAAAACTAAGGTTACCGAGATAGCTCTTCGAATAAGCAAGTTGGAGTGGCAATGGGCAGGCCACTTCGCTCGTAGAACCGACAACCGTTGGTGAAGAAAGGTTCTTGAATGGTGACCGTATACCCGAAGACGAAGCGTGGGTAGGCCCCCTACTAGAAGGACCGACGACATAGTCCGAATCGGGGGGAGCCGATGGATGCACTTGACGTCCAGTCGTACGGCGTGGCGTTCTAGGGGGGAGGCCTATGTTCAGCAGTGGACGTCTTCCGGCTGATGATGGTGGTAATAAATATAAACACTACCTACTGTATTGTAAGTAGAACTAAGAGCACCAAATACTATTGTATCCAATGTCAGCAAAGTTAGGAATATCTTCAAATTTCAAGACTGCTCTTAAATATTGTAGTTTAACCAATAGTCGTTTTTGAGTGTTGCTGCCAGGCAAAAATATAACCAAAGAAATTCAACATCAGCGGAAACTCGATATCTTATTATTAACAGCACGTTTGGAATTTCCTTCATGACGTCCGTATTAGTCTTTTGTCCGAAAAGGTATAACAAACCCAGGAAATATCGTAATTAATTGTGAGTTATATTTCTAAAGTAGGTTCTTTTACTAAGGTATAGGTATTTGATCTTAGCTTTTTCAAATAATCACGCAGTATCCTATGTGAGCGACGAATACAACGCGATGCGATTCTACACGTAACAAGTGTCATTATTTCTCGAATCATGGGAAAGTACAGTACAATTTTGCTTAAAGATTTATTCTTAAAGTACTTGCTTTTAAAAAAATAAAGCATTACACAGAGAGAAGACAAATATAATATTTTTACAAAGAAATATATTTTATGAGTTCCATCATTAATATTCAAAATTATGAAACAATTCTGAAATGTTTAGACAATATTATGGAGTATTATTGGATACTGTCAATTATATTATCGCTGATATTAAGCTTGAAGTTCTATTTAAACCTACAAAATTTTAAAAGCTGACAACTCCGACGGTCAATGCTTCTGAATTAACCACGGCGTTACGCTTGGTCGCCCACAAAACGAGTGCACGGCACGTCATATCTCGTCTCAGACTCTCACATGAGACGCAAGTAGGTAGGTATGCCGTTGTGTTGGTCGCGTTTGTCGCGTTCACAGTGTGTCACGTCGTGTCGTATTCGTCGCTCGTATAGGACACCCCATTATTTATATACTTCCCATACATTAGGAGTCCATATACAAAATCAGGCAAGTATTTTAGGAAAGAGGTCACTTCAACAATTTTTTTCCCTGAGAACTTCATTTTTATTAAAATTAAACTGCGGTTTTAGTTTAAATATAAAACACATATCTCACATGACTAGTGTAACTATTTTACTACGCTTCAATATATATTATAACAATATATAAACGTTAAATAAATTACAGAGGCTTAAACTTTTCCTATATACACAAAGGACCGATACAAATAATACGTTTATTATTAAAAGTATAAAAATATTAGTCGTTCTGTAGGTACATAGTGGACTTGAATTCGAAACAAAGCAGAACTGTATAGGTACTATTAAGGAATTTCCAACACCGTCGTATAATAATTGGACCACCGACTAAAATATACCTAATTAGGCACAAATCGTGGATTTCCTTCTTGAAACCCTTTTCCCGATGAATAAAGAATATTAATTACTATACGGTTAAACAATAAGAAAATGTAAAGTACCTAAGGCCTTCTCATCGCTTTGTATATTCAAACCACTGATCTTGTCCTATTTTTCTTTACAATTAATGTTATGATGGGCCTATTGGCTAAGTGGCTAGTGACCCTAACTGCTAAACCGGAGGTTGTGGACTCGATTCCCATCCAGGACAAATATGAGCTTGATCGTTTTTTTGTGTCTGGGTGTATTTATCGAAAATATATACATATTTAGCAATATATAAGGGTATTTACCAGCAGTCTGGTAACCATAGTATAAGCTCTGCCTGGTTTGGAAACATTTATCCGTCTGTGAGATGTCTAAGTTTACTGTTATCATCATAGTATTTTAATAGGCATTTTAAATTACATATTAAAATAACAGAGATCATTAACATATTTTTTCAACGTGACATTTCTAATTGAAAATTTGTAAATAATACTCGAAAGAAAGCGTATTGTAATATATTAAAATACACTATTGTAAAATGTAAAATATTGTAAAATTTTCCAAAAAAAAATTGCTCAACCATACATGATAACTTTGAAAGTACACTGACCAATTTTGCCACGAATGTGGACAGTCGAGTTGTTAATGATATAAATGACTAAAAGTAGTTTTTCAATATTTAATAAATTATGATCACAATTCAATAGAATCAAAATAAAATAGATTTCAAATTATTTTCCTAAGATTTTTATTTGATGTACTATAGTACAAACTATTTAAGTTATCACGTAAATAAATAATCAAATACTAATAATAAAATTAAAAAAAAAATGAAAGCTATTCAAGGACAAAGAACGAAACGACTTATGAAAATCTTCCCACAAACTGCAATAGTATATTAATATGTTTTTTTTTCAAAATTCTTATTTTTTTCTCAAGAACTTAAATGAAAATGTTTGTATAACGAAATAAAACGTAAAGTATTTTTTTCCTATTCTAGCAACATTTGACTTTTATCAACTTATATTTTCCGCTTGCGTCACCTGTCAACACGCTTTGCTCACGCTCACTCGACGTGGATGTGGCTGCTTTCTGCTGTACGTGTTTACTTTCGTATTTCGATTTATTTTATTTTATAACTGACTTGATACGATAGCTTATTAGATTATGTTGTCTATTGGATTAAGGTTGCTGAAAGAATAATATTGTAATTTCAATAATAAATTGTCCATGTCTAGACTAGGAGCCCATACAAATTGGTTGGTATCCTTTCTTTGTGATGTGTACAAATATACATGTGAATGTACAAGTTCCGTCCAAGCCGTACTACTGCTACTAACAATCTTGCAGTCGTATGTGGGAATCACATGCGTCCTAATACAAAATGTTCTAAGAACTTATATCGAAATATCGAAGAACGAAAGATCACAAGCGTCCCTCTTATTTTGCGTCACTCTTATCGTAGCAGTGTGTAACTTCGTAACCTTGCTAATGCACAACGTACTAAAAACAAATATCGCATTGACGTATTATCAGTATTTTCGACCATTACAACGCACCTGTAGGTTTTTTCGAAGTTATTTTTATTTACTATTATTAAACACCGTGATTTTCAGAATATTATATTTAAATATTTTCAAGGATTAATTTGTACTGTACTAAAGACTTTTTAGTTTTTATGGTTCCGTACCTCGAAAGGAAAAAAATGAAACCATACTGTCCCTTGCAACTGTAAAAAAATCAAACTTCTAAGCCAACACTATCAAAGGATACAGCCGTACATGCCACAAATTGACTGGGAATCAAAACCTAGAGGGTACTTCCCATGAACTCACAATCTTGAAATTTGGTACGAAGCAACGTCTTATAGCACAGATTAAGGAAAAAATGTGAAAATTATAAAAAAGTTACTACCCTTCCCTCATGAACGTGTGGAGGTATACTTCATATTAGATATTTAGATCTATAATATCTGTAACCTGCAACAAAATCAAACTTCTATGTTAATGCAATTAAAAGAAACAGCAATTTAATCCGCATATTTTTAAACTCGCAACTACTTGCAAGGGAATCAAAACTTTAAGGGTACTTCACAGGTTTGTACGGAACTCTCGGTGCACGAGTCCGACTCGCACTTGGCCGGTTTTTTCAATATCGTAGCGATTTCCCAAAAATATTAAGAAACCCCGGGAATAAAAAAGAAAGAAATGATGATAATTGATTCTTTTGGGTAGAGGGTTAAAATCCAAATCGGGTTCAAAAGAAAAATTGGATCCACAAGCCAAGATCAGTAAACGAAAATAATAAACCTGTACAATTTTAAATATGTAACTTGCTATTTGCTTCTAATCTTCTACTTACCTGTTTTTAGCAAAGTGTTTTGTGAAATGCTTTAACAAACCTAATGATTCAAATCTCTCAAACTCAACTCGAAAATTTCCATTAAACTTTATAGATCTCGGAATTGAAAATTATCCTTAAAATTTAATACTAAGACACTGTACTGTATTTTTGTGCTATTCTAGACATAATCATGAAAATAAGACCATGAGAACTGTGTAAGTTTACATTTTATTAATGCACATTGTAGAAATAATGTGGCAAATTGAGCTGTATTTCGAGGACTTTCAAGTACTGTAAGTAGTTAAAGCAGATACTTTAATTAAGAAGCCAAAGTGGGTGTAAACTATCTACTTCATTATTGTAGGAGACATCCCTAATGTATAGGTCTTTCACATTACAAGTATTTAACAAGCTTCACTATGGTTATATATCCAAATATTTGCTTTAACTTTTTAAATTGACTTTTAAGTATTTTTTTTAGAATAAAAACAATTCCTTGCAATCACATCTTCGTGTGTAGTCTACTTCTCAGAGTTGTATGTAACGTTTCATAGTCAAATTGTATACTCCTTATTGAATACTTTACACAACCTGTTAGTACTGATATTTAGTTTGTAAATTAACTGGCTTAAACAAACAAAATAATACAATAATAACTTTTAAGTATATAACGTTCGTATAGATATTCAGTATTCACCGAAGTATATACATTATAATCGGATACTTTATTCCTTGAACCAGTACTCTTATTAAGTTGGGGTGCTGGGCTAGAAAACCTCCACGTGGTGCACCCTGGAAACGTTGGCGATGGTGTTGTTCATCACTGCCAACGGCTAATATTCTAGCACGAAGAGGAAGCCATTTCTTCGGCAATTCGGCCGAGACTTGGTCCAACAGAGCGGGCGTGTCTGTCGGATCCTCTGTTGGCTCTTCGCTCTTCGCAGCATTGAGGAGGAAAACCTCGGTAAAAAATCACTATGGTGGGACCCTTTCATGGGTCGGCGTTTCTCCACTGTCAATGGTGGAGAAAGGAGAACGGGCTCGGTGTGTACTCACACTGCCGCCGAGCAGGCATTGGAAGATTTAATCTTCCTGCCACCGTTGTCACATTGTAATCCCGAAAGGAGTGTCGTGGTTATGTCTCGCGACACCAATCGGGGGCGAGGGTCTTGGCTTAGCCGCCCAGACTGCGAGGAAGAAAACCTCTTTAAAAAATTACCCCGAATCCCGTGTTCTGGTGCGTGACCAGTGGATGCATGGCTGATGGGTAGTTCAGTCGTACGCGCACTCCCAGCCGAGGCACCTGCGGACCCCTCGGTTGGGCATAAATTTACGCTTGCCCGGGTATTGGGGGATCTCTGCCCGGGTCGACCTTTAGTTCTCCCCCTCTCGTGGGTCTAATATGGAATCTAATCAAAACAAAACTAAAAACTTAAATGTAGAAGAAGAGAAAGAGAAGAAGAAGGAGAAAAGCGGAGTGGACGACTTCTCGTCCAATTTAAAGGACGCATCTGTTGGGACATCTATGTCGATGAGGCTCCCAGAAGTCATTATGACTGCTGGGAGCCGCAGAACATCGGAACGACTGCGTTCCAAATCTACGTGTTCGTCGGATGGCAATGGAGGTGACCTGATGGAAACGGAGCTGTGCAACTCCCGAAAACGCGGGCGCTCCAGGGACGAAGAGAGCGACACGTCCCAGGAGATGTTGCCTCCTAAAGTCGTCAGCAGCCGTAGAGGAAGGTCGCGAACTTCGGTCTCGATCCCGTCAGGCTCCGTCTTCTGTAAGGCGGAAGCCTATAGGCGGGTTAGGGCGGACGGCGAAGCACTTGCAGAGGAGGAGATCGCAGATCTCTTGCTTAAGATCAAGGAGCCGATGGTAGGGGATTCTGTTCCCCAAACGCCATCGTCCATGCAAGAGAGAGCGCAAGCAGCGGTGGCTATCATCCACAAAGTAGCCACCAAGTCGAGTAACCTTAAGGGTGCTTTTGTAAAGGCCCTTAAGGATTCCTCCTCTGCGGTTGCGGGAGTCGTTGAGACGCTTATTGGGGACGTGGCTCGTCTCCAAGCGGCCAACGACCATCTCACAGAACAGGTAGCTGAGCTGAGCGCGCAGTTTGCCCAATTCCAGGCTCATCGCCCTGAGCGAGAAGGCCCGTCTCCGTCGCTTGTCCCTGCCAATCCCGGTACCATCGCTGATGCCCACCTGCGCCAAATCACAGACGCAGTGTGGCGCATGATGGACGGACGTCTCGCTGGCCTGGAGGCGAGACTACCTCCAGCCCCTGTCGTCCGGCCGCCACTCGCGGCACATAGACCAAAGGCGCTGACGTCGCTTCCCGTTATGGGCGGTCGTGTGTCCTATGCGGCGGCGGCGTCGGTGTCTGCTGCTCCTGCGGCATCGGTGTCTGCTGTACCTGCGGCGTTGTCGTCTGCTGTTTCTGCGGCCGCTTCGAGGACACGACAGGCGGCTAAAGCAGTAGCAAAGACGGGTGCTAAGAGGTCAGGGCCCAAAACGGCGGCCAAGTCTGGAGTGGAATTCCCTCCGCTCCCCACTCCAGCCACTGCACCTGGCACCTTTACATCTACTCCTTCCACATCTGCCCCTTCCACGGATGCTTGGCAGGTAGTCGGGGGGGCTAAGAAGTCCCGAAAGCGGGCTAAAAAGGCTGCCCAAAATGTAGCTTCTACCCAGCAGTCGCCATCGGTGGCAGTGGCCACCACAAAGAAGCCGCGTAAACTGCAAGCGCCCAAAACCGCGGCAGTGGTGGTCACCATGTCGCCGGGGGCGGCTGAGGGTGGGCTGTCCTATGCGGCTATCTTCAAAAAGGCCCGGGACAGTCTCGCACACGACTTCGGGACGGTGGGAGTTAGAATACGCCTCGCCCAGACGGGAGCTCGAGTCCTCGAGTTCCCCGGGGCTGAAGGTGCAAAGACGGCGGACTCTTTCGCCGAGAAGCTGCGGGGAATTTTTACAGCCACTGATGGTGTTAAGATCGCCAGGCCTACCAAGTGCGCTGAACTGCGTATCTCGGGCCTGGACGATTCCGTATCGGCCGAGGATGTCCGCGCTGCAGTTATAGAGAGGACAGGCTGCAACATGGAGAACATCAGGGTCGGCACCATCCGCCCCGGTCCAGGAGGGCTGGGCGCAGTGTGGGTCAGCTGTCCCATACCGTCGGCCAAAATCTTGGCTGACGCCGGTAGGCTACTCATCGGTTTCGTGAGCGCTAGGATCACAGTCCTGGCAGCGAGACCGATGAGATGCTACAAATGTCTGGCATCGGGACACACACGCGCCAAGTGCGTAAGTTGTTTTGACTGCAGCGGACAATGCTTCCGCTGCGGTCGACCGGGGCACAAGGCGGCAGTGTGTTCTGCCGCCCCTCACTGCCCATTGTGTGCGGCGGGTAACAAGCCCGCCAATCACCAGATGGGGCAGGTGGGGTGCAAACCTCCCCGCGATTCTCGACAAGTGTCGGGGGCTAGCCAATCGACTCAGGTGGCCTCCGATATTGTCCGCACGTCAGCATCGTCGCCCATGGAGGAGGTTGTAGAGACGGTTCAGTAATGGACCAAGTCTCCAACCTCCTTGTCCAGACGAACCTGAACCACTGTGCCGCGGCACAGGACCTCTTTCTGCAAACCATGGCGCAGTGGTCGATCGGCGTTGCCGTAGCCGCGGAGCCTTATTATGTTCCTCCCCGTCCAAATTGGTTGGGTGACCGGGACGGCTCTGTGGCAGTCGTCGGCTCCACGGCGGCTCATTCCCCGCCCTTGTCGCTAAGAGACAAGGGCACTGGATATGTTGCTGCTGAGTGGGGGGGGATCACCGTATACGGTGTATACTTCTCCCCCAACCGGAGTTTGAGCGACTTCGAGGTTTTCCTTAATAGCTTGGAAACCTCGATGCGGCGACTATCGTCTGGGCACGTCTTAGTGCTGGGGGACTTCAACGCGAAGTCCATTGCGTGGGGTTCCCCCAGGACGGATGCCAGGGGCGAGGCCGTAGAGGAGTGGGCGGCCTCGGTGGGCCTCTGTTTACTGAACAGGGGCTCCACCAACACGTGCGTGCGACAGCAGGGAGGGTCGATAGTGGACCTTTCGTTCGCTACCCCTGCCCTCGCCGCACGAGTAAGGAACTGGTGTGTCCTGGAAGAGGTTGAGACGCTCTCGGATCACCTCTACATTCGATTTGAGCTCTCCCGGACCCAGGACCCCAGTAGGGGTCACGCGGCGCGGCGTTCTTCTCGCTTTCCGCGGTGGGCTGTAGCCAAACTGAATAGGGACCTACTAGAGGAGGCAGCCATTATTCACTCTTGGCTGTCTCCGCAGGCTCCGACCGAGGAGGTCGACATGGGGGCTGGTCGTTTCCGCGATGCGATTACGCAGATATGCGATGCGGCCATGCCCCGCATCCGAGGCTGTCGGCCTCCACGGAAAGAGGTTTACTGGTGGTCCCAGGAGTTAGCGGACCTCCGCGCGGCCTGTACTCGTGCCCGGAGGTCCTACACCCGTAGTCAGCGGCGACACCGCGTAGACGGCGAGGAGGACCAGCTTCATGAGGAGTACCGAGAGGCGCGGAAAACTCTGAAGCTGGCCATTAGCCGCGCCAAAGAAGTGAAGAGGAAGGAGATGCTGGAGGGTCTCAATCGTGACCCCTGGGGTCGCCCTTATCGTGCGGTGCGACAAAAGCTCCGCACGTCAGGCCCCCCCCTTACAGAGACACTCCAGCCCAGCTTCCTGCGGGAAGTGGTCGAGGGTCTTTTCCCGCAGCGGGCGGAGCATACACCCCCGTCGATGGCCTTCATGGTCGAAGACGACGGGGGACGGAACGAGGATAATGTTCCGCCCGTCAGAGAATCGGAGATAGGGGCGGTCGTTCTACAGATTCGCTCTAAGAACACCGCCCCTGGGCCAGATGGGATACCTGCCCGAGTGTTGGCACGAACCCTCGACCACATGTCGGATCACCTCGGGGAAGTCCTAAACGCCAGCTTGGCGTCCGGGCGCTTCCCTGAGGGCTGGAAGAGCGGGAAGCTGGTCCTACTACGGAAGCCGGGACGGCCGGCCGATTCGGTCGCGGCCTATAGGCCCATCGTGTTGCTGGACGAGGCGGGTAAATTGTTTGAGAGGATAATCTCTGCCCGCATCGTCCGGCACCTCTGCGAGGTGGGCCCCGATCTGTCGGACGCCCAATACGGGTTTCGAGCCGGGCGTTCGACAGTCGATGCTGTGTTGCGCCTGAGGGCCGTGACCGAAGAGGCGGTGAGCTGTGGCGGCGTGCTGCTGGCGGTGTCGTTGGACATCGCCAACGCATTTAATAGTCTGCCATTTAGCTGCATCAGGGAAGCACTCCACTACCACGGGGTGCCAGAGTACCTGAGGCGGCTTGTGGCAGACTATCTAGAGGACCGTACCGTCATGTACGAGGACCGAGATAGTATTCTGAGGCGGCGGCCCATGTCGTGCGGTGTTCCACAGGGGTCTGTCCTCGGACCACTCCTGTGGAATATGGGATACGACTGGGCCCTTCGAGGTCGTCTTCCCCCCGGGCTGGGCGTAATTTGTTACGCCGATGACACATTGGTCACGGCCCGGGGGGCGAACTTTCAAGAAGCGGCGCGCCTGGCCACCGTGGGAGTCTCTTTGGTGGTCGGGCGCATTGAGGCCCTGGGTTTACGGGTGGCCCTAGATAAGACGGAGGCCCTTTTGTTTCATGGGCCCCGTCGTGGTCCACCCTCCGGCGCCTCTATCGTTGTCAATTCGGTCCTCGTACCGATTAAGGCCCAGATGAAGTATCTGGGCCTTAATGCGAAAACGCTAGCAGTTTGTTCCGCTTGGGCGGCGCAGCGTGGGGTCCTCACTGCAGTTATTGGAGGTGATCTCTCGCTACCGGCCGTCATACGCTCCATGGCCGGTAGCGACAGTTGTTTTACCGCGGTCGCAACCTTCTGCGAAGACGTAATTTCGCGGAAGGAGGCGGCGGAGAGGGCCCGGGAGGACGATGTCCACTCGGACCCAATTCGCCGCCGGCGAGCCGGGCGGCGGAGGCGTGCATACCAGCGCCTCATGCCGCCTTGAGTGTGGCCGCGGGTGGACGGGACGGGTTTTCCCCTCCATCCGCTATAGTGGCCAGCCGCGAGGAGGCGACGTCCGCGTGTGCCGTACGTCGCCTCAAATAGAGAGTTTACCCATAGATGGTGCCCGCATTAGCGGGCAGGCGCTAGGAGGGATCTGGATGTCGTAATAGCAGCGGTTCCCGGATCCCTCCTATCTCAGGCGCAGAGTGGCACACCGTGTGGTTTTAGTCGGTCCGATTCCGACACACCACCCCGCCGTAAACCCCGGTGGGGTGACGGCTCGAGGGGGTTTCCACACGTTAAAAAAAAAAAAAAAAAAAAAAAGTACTCTTATTAAGTTAAAAGCTAATCAAAAACATCATTAATAATCTTATATATTCTCAGTCAGTCATTAGTATTAACTTCTGATGTGTTTTCTGATACACCGAATTTAGAAATAGTTAGTCATTTTATTTAGATACATCATCATTTTGTACAAATAATATACCAGATGTAAAATATACCTACAACGCTTTAGAGTGCACATATACTTTATATCAGTAAAGTAAATTTGCCAATAGGTACCAGCCATAGATAAGATATTAAAAATTTTATGTCTACTTTAATAGATAACTACTTGTTCCACTCAGTTACTAAGTCGCTTGTCACGGATTTCCTCCTCCTTTCCGCCCTACAACCGTCATTAATATATAAATACAAAATCCAATATCATCTGACTTTGACAAATTGAAATCTGATTGATATTTCAACAAAACGCACTAAGTAAATCTTCAACTTTATTATTTTAGAATAAATATAACATCCTATAAAAATAATTATATATTTGTTTTTAACAATTGCTTGCTTCAAGGTATATGCATAGTAATTAATATCGTCAGTCCTCTTTCACCTGCAAAACACTCTCGAACTGTTAATCAGTAGGCTTATAATGACATGAACAGCACACGGGCAGTTCTCCTTCTACCTTTTCAGTACCTCCATTGTTGTCATCGACAAGAAACACCCACTTATTAAAATGTTGTCTGCAGATAGCTTTTAAATTTGGCGGAGCCTTGTATGACGTAAAACATGGAGTGTCGGGCTCCCTGAAAAAAACAATTTGTTAGTAAATTTTAAATTAAAATAATTAAAATCACTTCACACATCTCACACACCGACCGACTGATTCATACCAGGCACAGCCGGTGCTATGTAAGTAGACTGCTAATAAACATGTATATACATTTCTAAAAGCATGCATATTATAGATAAATCACACAAACACAATAAAATACATATGCTCGCGCTCATTTCGCAGATATTTGTCCTGGATGGAAATTGAATCCAAGATCTTCAGTTTAGCAGTCAGGGTCAATAACCACTAGGTCAATTGGCCTGTCGTAACTACTATAACTATTTGTAATAACAGGTTTTTTTATGAGTAATGAGAATTAACGTGATCCACTTTATACGTAGTTATAAATCATGGAACGAGTTTTCTAGTACATAAAAATTTAAAGAGCACGACATAACCTTGAAAGGAGAAGAGTAATTTTGAGCCCAGTATGTTCACCTAATTCAAATATGTAGTAAGAAGTTGTTGTTTTTTTAAACAAAGCTTTTCTGACTAGGGAGCTGTTTACTAGCTCACAATAAAATATGTAATAAAGAATCGATTTCATGCAATGTCTCTGAATACTTGATAATCAATTGCGAAAAAATCGATAAATCTAAGAATATGTACGAACATCAAGTGACAAGAACTTGACAATTATTAAATGAAATTGATTCATAGAGAATTACGTTTCTATAATCTTTCTACAGTTGGCAACAACGGCCGACTAACAGCTTACGGCACAAGACAGGTAAAAAAAATCTGTATATTTTGGAAAAATTTTAACGATCGCTCTGTGAACTTTACCATCGTCTTCTAATATACTTCATATAACTTGAATCCCCATATAGCCAAATGAAAACAAATTTTCAGAGAAGCCATTGTATTACATACATACACTCTTACAAAAAAGAAACAAGAATGATTGAGGTAACACCTGGGCCTAAGAAAGTGTTGAGTCGTACCTTTTTCCTTTTGCATCTTTATATACGTATATATACGCAGGGCCATATCATATACGTATGTGTTTAAAAGAAAAATAGACACAAAATTCATTATTAAACCGGAACTAAGTTATACTAAGTGGTTGTTAGTACAATACAAAATTCTGAATTAAATCAAAACTAAGTTATGGACAGGGGCTACTAGTACTACACATACTTGCAAGTCTCAAGCCGGACCGTTTGAAGAAAATTATTTTCAGGAGCTTGAACTACGATACGCCAGTCTCCGCTCACGCTGCGTACTTTGTAGACGGGCTTAAACTGAAATGTCAAACATGAATTATTCTGACTACATCTTTGCCAAATTTGAAAATCTTTTGTAATCGTTACGGGTAGTCAAAGCCCTCAAAAGTTCATTAATTTTTTTTAACAGAACTTCGATATGGCCTAGTACTTTGATGGTAGCGGTCTTATGACAATTTAAGTATATGATAATTCCCTCTGGATTTTCCCTATGAACAACCTAAGGATGTTATGTTATTGTGATTTGATCTTACTTCACAGTAATATAACGACGTCTAGTTTCATATTCACATCACGTTTCTTTACGTCAAAAATAATGCGCAAGTATTTTATGAATTTCATTATATTTATCATTCCTACACACTTAAGTTTATTACTACAAGTTAAGGATTACCGATCTCATTGCCCATTATGATAAAATGTTGAGTTTTTTTTTAAAACGTGTGTGTGATGTTACTACAAATAAAGTTTCTTTTAGTTAATTGTTGACAAATATGTGATTACTTCTGCATTTAGATATGAGTTTATTATCTGAATTTCAAGACTACAATTAGAATTGCATCTACTGGTTAGAGAGAAACTCATTTAACCAATATCATTATTAGAGATTAAAGTTCGTAACTTACGTAATATACTTGTCACCACAATGCATTTTTAAATCATTTTATAGTCAAAATATAATCACATGAGCGTGTTAAACAAATATCTAATAAATTTTAATATTAATTTTATAATCTATAAGACAAGATAACTATAGCTCAAGAAGGGACATCGAGATTTATTGGAGCACATTACAGCCTTTTACAGTCCGCTGCTGGATATTGGCCTCGCTTTAGCAAGGAAGTTTGGCCTACTATACCACGCTGTTCAGACGGATTGGAAACACATAAATATAAGGAGAGTACCTTAAACTCTGCTGTGTACCTTCACCATACATGAACCCTCAATATAATGCCCAACGGCTTGGGCAGCCCATAAAACTTGGCAACAAAATGTATTTTTCTTTTAATTTGAAGGCAACGATGCAAGACAGTTTGTTAAAACGTCTGCGTGCCTTTATTTGTTATATTTTGTTACGAAACAAAAGAAATGAAAGAATACAAATATTTCTAACAGATTTAAAATATCCGGTAAAATTCTCGTCCGATTTGTTCTAGCATGACAAGAACATTTGGCTAAGCCGTTTGTGTAAAAACCGATACGCACACGTCTTTCAAAATAGATATTATTTTTAAAAATTATTATAGTCGTCACGAATTTATGCTACTTCCAAATCGTCAGATATTTGAATGGAGGCACTTTTAGCTACCTATTAACATACCCTCTAAATATCTGTATCTATTTTTTTTAACGTTTCTTTTACATTTTTGCAAACTTGCAGACGCTTTTCCCACTGCTAAAAGTGGAAACAACATACATCATTTATTCATTCTAACTCATCATCTATCAAACACAATCGGTCGACATGACGCTCGAGTAAATCCACATTTAGCATCTCTGGCTCCTGTACTATAGACATAATAAGTTTGAATTATAAAATAAATATATCATAGATTTAAAAACCGGTTAACATAGAAGTCAATACTCGAATCTCAAATCTTATAATTGGGTTTGTTGGAATTGATTAAACTAAAACGATAAATCGGTTAAGCTCTCATATTTCGTCTTTTTGATTTCTACCTTTCAAAGCTGTCAATCAAGAACACGACCAATACATTAACTTTGTGTTAATAACATAGGGTCACTTGTCACACATCCAATGAGTCCCTGCCGGTCGCCAAAGACACGTTTCCGGAAAAGCTGATTGCCAGACGAGTCGACATTCCATGGGCATTCAGAAATCATGATGTATCCCCAGCAGACTTCTTTTTATTATGCAGTTATTTGAAAAATCATGTCTACATCAATAAACGAAATACATACACTTAGTTAACTAAAAGAAAAAATCAGCGAAAAGATGTCGACGATCTCGCGGCCTCTTTGCCGACGAGTATTCGAAAATTTCGGTGCTCGCTTAGAAGACTGCAAACGTCGAAACGGGGGTCATTTAGATGATGTAATTTTTATAAAGTAAGTTCTAACTAATCATCTTTCTTGTCAATAAACATTTTTTTAAATATGTCAACTGGTTATTTTTAATACGATTTTTTCAAATGTTAACTAATTTGTGGCCCACCCTGTACTATTCCAGATGGTATTCACATTGTTCAGTCACTTTATTGGTTTAATATTTTTTCGCTAAGTTTCAAGCTGCTATTTCACTTGCAGTGTTTGTATGCATGTATGTCTTTTCGACATCTTATAATTAGAACCACTTTTTGATGTTTAATTGTGCTCAAAGTTACTGAAAGGTTTGTTTCGTGTTTTCCTTCTTTTTGCAGTGCAGTTTCTCTGTGTATTTAGCTCCCTTAGTCAGTTCTACGACACCCACAGAATGAATAACGGTGCACAATATTTGTGCAATTATAGGACATGAACGTAATCGTACATTAATCTTTGTATTTGCAATTCTCCCTCTTCTAATTCTACTTAAAAAAGTCAGAATATTTACCGTTACATTCGTTTCACAATTATTGATCATATCCGGATCTCCTTGCCGATCGTCTAACTGTATTGCTGAAGGCTGGAACATAGGCTCCTGAAATCACATTATAGTACAAAATTATAACGATATCTTGGACACACATAAATAAATCATTTATAAAGAAAACCGTCAATATTTTTATACAATCTGACGAATAAAATAGTTAATCCTTTAACTTAAGTGAAAGTTATAGTTTAATACATTCCACAATTTATGTAGGCTATTCACACAAGGTTCAATAATTTATAATTGAGATTTGTATTTAAACTGGTTTACAAATTTTCTCTGAAGAATGTCAATTTATTTCTTATAGTTTAAAAAACACTGTTCAATTTATTAAGAATATGGATCTAGAGCGAAAATTAGCTACTTGGAACTATCTTACGATATTTAATTAAAAGCAACAAAAATACAGAGAACTAACTGCTAATTAATTGTTTTAGTTAAACTATCTCAACTGCATGTAATGCCCGTAACATCTTTACTTGTCTCCCAATTTAACCTAACGTGATGATGACTCAGGACCTCCAATATTGAGTTTGTCTCACAATGCTAAAACTTTATCTATGATTTTGGTAGAGCTTGTGAATTCGCAAATTTTCAAACGATGTCTGAGAAGTCACATTTTATTTTTCTCCATTCACTTTACGCATATTGGAATTAAATATATGTATATTTAAAAATTCTACATAAGAACAAATTTAAAACTTCCAGAGACCAATTGGCAAACGGTACTGAACTACTGACTGACTGACTTGACAAATGAAATTCTTTGTTTTTTTTGTTTAACATATTAATCAATTTTAAATGTCAATAACATAATTGAAATAATTTCCCTTCCAATTTTATTGTTAACATTAACAATTTAAAATAATTTCGCTCTCTCTCCGTTTCTCAAAATACTTACTAGAATTTTTCCTTCATACATTTTATTGTACCGCTCTTGAGGGTAGTCCTTAGGCTTAATCGGACAATATGTGAGATCCTTACATGGGTCAGGATCATCATCGACATCGTACCGGCTGTCTAGTCCTTTTACTGGACCAGGATAAACAAAATTATTATCTGAAATAAAATATATAGTCTCTTTATTTAGTTCATTATCTCAAACTAGGTGTTATGATAACTATTTATAACTTTATTTATAGAACACAACATAAGCAACATGACTTCACAATTCCATAAATGTAGAAATTAAGATGATCAAATACTTTACATCATACATTTTTAATGTAGGCTTTTATGTACATATAAGTATTATTTATTATAAAATATCTTATATAAAGCAAAGTATTATGAAACTTGATGTAGTAAAGTACCCTCTTTTCATAGGAGAGCACATTATTTTAATGGCGACAAAGAGACCAACGAGTGTCACTTAATGTTGGTTGTGTACTCGTGTAAATGAACTTACTCTTTTCAACTGCTGCATACGTTTTATGTAAACTGCAAACTGCGACCTGTAACATAACCAAGAATCAGTCCGAAATTTGGACGCGATAGTAAGTGACCCTAAAATGGTGATTGCAGTGTAATTTCATTTTAAAGATTAACAAATTTAGTGTGTGCTGCTTATAGAAATAAAGTGTACCGAAGTGAAATTAAGTTGAACAGATTAAAATTAAGAGATCACATAAAACCAGACTTAGTTTAGTAATATACCTACTCTATAAATTGATCGCATTAAAAATGAATAGCTAAGGAAAAAAAAATATCCATATAAAATGCAAACTCGAGGTTTTAAATGGTGAACATGTTTTTCTACTATGTATCTAAACAAACTTAAAAATAGAATTTAGATAGACATAGACTTAAATGTAACTCTCTAATGCAAAAACTTCTTTTCAAGTATAATTAATTCTAAATATTTTTATGTAACACACATCTGTACTAATATTATAAAGCTGAAGAGTTTGTTTGTTTTGTTTGTGTAAACGCGATAATCTCAGAAACTACAGGTCGGTTTTGAAAATTTTTTTTGTATTGGATAGCCTATTTATCGGGGAAGGCTATAGGCTATATATCATCACGCTAAGATCAATAGGAACGAAGCATCAATGAAGAATGTTTCAAAATCAGGAGACTTTGTTCCTAATGGGAGCTTCCGCTGTTCGCTCTACGTAAATGGTTAAAGTTTCGCATAAATAATGTATGACAGAATTGTTCCCTTACTTACCTATATAAACGAAGTCGTGGGTTAAAGTAAGCGTCAGCCCAAAGTAACTATTCCACGCGGATGAAGTCGCGGGTGGAAGCTAGTTAAGTTCTAATTGTATTTGAATTCACACTAGACCGAGTCCATACAAAGGTAATGTACATTCATACAACCATAAAGGTCATACTGACTTAAGTATACTTGCTATGTTATCTCATTGAGATATATACAAAGATACATATAAGTTAGTATGGGAGAATGGGTCACGAACAAAGTGAAGTCACTTGTTATCGCTACAACGCTGCATTATATACACATAAGACAAAAAATGTCATCGTCTTATTCGAAACTGTTCTATGTATAAACTTGCTTTTTACAATTCAATGATATGTTTAGAAATAGAGATCAGATAAATTGACTGAATATTGAAATTGAATACTTGTACGCGACTTCTTGGCCAAAAACAACACACTAATGATACTGATCTGGCCCCCTATGACTTTTTCTTGTTCCCGAAACTGAAGAGGCCCATGAAAGGACGACACCACGCTACGATTGACGAGATAAAGGCGGCATCGAAGGAGGAGCTGAACAAGATACAAAAATGATTTTTTGAAGTGCTTAGAAATTTGGAAAAAACGTTGGCACAAGTCTATAATATCCCAGGGGGATTATTTGAAGGGGACAAAATAGATATTCACGAATAAATAAATAAATTTTGTAAATGCACAGAATTCGCGATACTTTTTGAACACACCTCGTAAGTGCATAGAGGCAATTATTGAAAGTTTTAAGTAAAGAAGACATTATTGTTGCACGCTGTTTATCATTTTTTGCTTGCTGGCTTATCTTCCAAACAGGAATATGTTACGGTATGTTAATAATTATTACTTCAATCAGGTAACATTTCATTTTTTTATAAAAGCCAACGTATCTCAGTCATCACAAAATATATCAATCTGAAATAGAGTTTTTTTTGAATATTTCTATTATATTCAGAGAAATTACTACAGCATTGTCACTAAATGTAAAGAAAAATTATAATTCATTGTGGGCACGGTTGACAAAAAAATAATTCGGCGGTTCAATAGCGAAACAATAATTATTCATGCAGGTAACGCTTTCAACAGATTTAACAAAATTTATTTTCTCCGTATTTGCATCAATGATTAATTATTTTTGTATCAATTCGTGTGACCCTAAAGTAGATGTGCAGCGTCCATAACTAAACTTTGAAATTGGAAGATAAGAATTACTGAAAAAATGATATCTAAGATTAGGAAGGTATGACTGTTTCAACTGAAGTTTCTAAATTATTAAAAATAATATTAGAAATCCTAAAATTAATTACAACGAAAATAATTACTGCGTGTATAAATTGAATTACTTAAAGTATGAATATTAGCAATTTAACTGCCGATAAAGCATAATATGTTATAAAATACTTTAAGCAGGAAGCGAACTAGACTTCAACCGCATTTTAAATTCCTTAAAAATCATAAATTTATAACAACTGCATTGAAATAAAAACAAATTAAAAATTATTCTACTCGAAATGTATAATCCACTAATCACGCTATTAACATATCAATGGGTCATCATATGTGGTATCATATTTAGAGTATTTCATAGAAAAAAAGCTCTTCTCCTAGAGTTCGAAAGCACAAAGAAACTTGTATCTCTTTGAAAGGTTGGTTAGGTACAGTCTATCTAAGTAAAACCGTCAAACTGTAATATTATTAATGGTTGGTCCTTGAAAAATCTACTCTACATGGTTTACAATCTTTAGACTGTTTACTGTCTTGCGAGGCAGTTTATCTTCTTACTATATTTACTGGTAGAGCGAAAGGGGTAGAGTATAGGATGATCAAGTCCTGAGTGTGACAATAGACTTAGAATGCAGAAATTTTAAGGGATCGAGGACACTCATGTGACCCTATTATTATATATCAACTAGCTGGCTTAAAATTGTTTGTCTTGCGTATTTGTCGAAATTTTGAAAAAAAATAATTAGTCATACTACAATTAAACACTTAAAACATACATATGTACATCTATAATGTTGTTTTATATTTATTTAACTTAAATTATTATATAATATACATTTACTTAATTTGGACGTTAGCGAATACGTATTTGTATTAATAATCTCTATTTGCATTTAAAGATTAGCTATATGCTATAGTTGTTGGAAATTATTATCAGAATTGGTCCAAGAGGTGGGAGTCTGGTGATCCGTAACATAGGTTTTCCTAATATCGATACCAGTCTCCCACAAAGGTAGTGCTGTTACATTAGTTGTATTGTGTTACTTAATATGTACTTACTATTATGAAAGAACAATAAAAAATATTTAATTATTTTTATTATATTTACGGGTCACGACAATAATCATTTTCTTGTAACTAAATTTTAGAATAAACGACAGAAATAGTCATAACTGGTTTCTGTTTCTTTAGGCAATGAACTGGACATTTCTGCGACTATGTCCTATACATCTAGGGTTTATTAATAAAACTAACAGCTAGAAGATAAATTGTCAGTCTGTAGCAAAATGCTGCCTGTATCCTTAGAGTATTAATAACATCTGTAAATAAATGGGTTTCACAACCAGTATTTGAATGTAAGTAGAAGCTCAGGGAAAGTCACTATGTCGTCCGCATATAGAATCAAACTTAATAAGCTGTTCTTGCAGTTGATATAGATTTCTATAAATTAGATGGCAAGTCAGTAAAGAACAGGAATCATCCCTATTTCTTTTTATCTTAATTTTAATTTAGCCTGCAGGCCTCTTATATTCAAATAATATTGAAGGATATTAATGATATCATTAATTGATTCATGAAAATAATCATCAAAGTTATTTTCAGAAAATGGATTGGAAATAATGGAACAACATAGTGGAAGGAAAACTATTACAATTTTAGTAATACTATAATAATAGACAATCTAGCTTATATAACTGTCAATGAATATTTGTCTGTAGTTAAAAAAATTCCATTCACATTTATATTATTATAAAATATGATGGAAACAGGATATTTTTCATAATTGGTATTAAAATATATGTACTAAGTTACTTAAATATTTCTTCATAATAAAAACAATTTATAGTTATAACCAAGAAAAGTTTTAAATATACAACAAGAAGAAAGTAGGTACTTTTGTATATATATGTACATACAAAAAAAAAATAAACGCTCGTCGTAGCAGAAGTGGTACTCAGTTGATATCTTATATCAAGCCAAAGAACCATATTACATTGTCCACAGGTACAAGGTGAATAATTCTACAGATTCACTATCATTATATACTGGTTTTTTAAAACATAAAACGGGTTTTAGTAGTGTGTCGAATACCAGGAAGTCAGATGAAAAGAAGATTTTAAAATATCATACAAATTAGCTTTTGTTAGCGATAACTGATTTATGAAACATACTACTTTTTAATATACATTTTTAATACTAGTTGCATTTCATAGTAAAATAATCATACTTAGGGTCAAATTTTAAATGCAATTCAAATCCACTTTTCCTTATAATGTTGATGTCTTAAAGAGCTATTTAACTATAATTTCGGTTATTCGTCCTTTAACCATCAATAAATTTACAAATTTACAACTACATATGCAAAGAAGAAAAAAAAATGAACAGTGAGAGGCTAAGCTTTATGCGTGTGTTCAGTGAGAACCACTCTTCGCCACATTTAACGTTCTACCAAAATGATACACAGTCTCAATTTTTCTCGTGAGATCCTGCCCAAGTAATTGACCTTGCCGTGCTAAAAAACATAAAGAGAATCCAAGAGACGTGGTCACCATACTTATTTGGAATGCAAACAATGCAGTATGGTGCCCACACTAAGGTGGAATAGTAAGATGCTTTTTCATGTCCCGATTGGGGACGTAAAAGGCATGACAGTCATTGTGGCAGTGTAAGGTTCACACGCCATAATAACTGTCAGCCCTGTATCAATGGAGCTCCGATCTCGCACCCACGAACGAAACACGACAGCATAATTGCTGTCGCTTTAGATTTTTCTTCTATGAGAGGGTAATACTGTCTCGGTCGAACCGGCCCGTTCGTTTTAAAATCAGTGTAGCTCTACTGCCTGACAAAGCTGGTGACAAGAAATGTTAATAACTTGTAGTAATTTACTTCATTCAGTTTTTTAACTGTTGTACGTTTCGAGTCTTTTGAGATTTGTTGTTCCTGGTGTGTCGATGACGAAGCGAAGTAAATATTTGAATACATGACACTGTAGTAAATTAGAGGCAGGCAAAAACATTTTGGTAGAAAAACTATTTATTAACAATCCAAAAATCTACAAAAGAATGAATGTCAAAATAATAATTATGATAACAATACACACGACTTAACAATTTATCAACAGGATTTTTTTACACAGAATCGACGGGCCGGTAGGTCTAGTGGCTAGTGAACCTGACTTCTAAATCAAAAGTCGGATTCGATTCCCACCTAGAACAAGTCATTATGTGATGAACATGATTATTTGTTCTGTGTCTAGTTGTAATTTGTCTATAATATATATGTATTTAGAAATATAGAGTGGGCCACGAATTAGTTAACATTTGAAAATCGTATAAAAAACCATTTCATATATTATAAAAATTGTTTATTTACATTAGTTGAAATTTACTTTGCAAAAATTACATCGTTTAAATGACTACCATTTCGACATTCACAACGCACTCTTCTAAGCGAGCACCGAAATTTTCAAATACTCGTCGGCAAAGAGACCACGAGATCGCCGACATCACTTCGCTGATTCCTATTTTAGTTGTCGTAGTGTATTTGGTTTATTGATGTAGATACGATTCGATTCGATTCGATTTCAAATAACCCCATAAAAAGAAGTCTGCTGGGGATAGATCTAGACTTATGAGTGGTCATGGAATGTCGCCTCGTCTGGAAATTAGTTTTTCAGGCAACATGTCTTTGACCACCGGCAGGAACTCATCAGATGTGTGACAAATGGCTCCATCTTGTGGAAACTATGTGTTATAATTGTAGCCAGCAAAATCCAGTAGCATCGTTCCCAAGAACTCCCGTAACATGTTTGTGCGGGATGTTAGATTAAAATATTAACGAATTCGTGGCCCACCCTACATAATAGTTTCATTGCTCTGTCTTATTGTAAGGGACAACCCTTTGAAAATAGATGGTTGCAGACCGGCATGAGTCAACCATTGATATTCGATATGTTTACATTCCAAGTCTGAGAAGCCAAAGATCGACCCAAGTGGCGAGCAATTGAAGAGGTCTAGTACGTCCAATAGTTAACTACGATAGGATCGTGATAATATTTCGCAATATATCGTGGTCAAGAACAATAGCGTCTGCTGAACAAGGAATGACTCTCATTGCACATTGGCTTGACAAAAATTTCCTTACCCTCATCTTAAAAAAGACAAAATTCATCGCATTCCACCTATGGAATCCAACTGTCCTGACACTTGCATCAAAACTCTCAGTAGGACACACGTTGGGAATTCGTTCCCATACTCCTGATGATCGACCTAACTGTGACTGCGGTACCATAGAACGTACAGACTCCATTCGATATCTAGAAGTCATACTGGATGAACCTTTAACATACAACAGTTATATAACTCAATTGTCCAGTAGAATTAGAAAAATTATTTATATTTTAAAATCTCTTCGCAATAGCCTGAACAAAAATAATCTTATAATGATGTACAAAATAGTAACACAATCTTTAGTTTTCTACTGCATTCTGGTATGCGGTGGTGCTGCTAAAACGAAAATGATGCAAGTCGAAAGAGTCCAACGGGCAGTTTTGAAAGTGATGCTACGAAAACCATTCAGAATTCCAACAAACGACCTCTACAAAGAATGCAAGGTACTAAGAGTACGTCCATTTTTTATACTAAGAATAACAACATCGATGCACAAAGAAATTTTAAATACAACTTCAATGATTTGCCTAAACCATCGTCGTGTATTCCTAATGCCACTTCCTATCGTAAATCTCTCACCCAAAGTGTTCAACAAAATTTGTCAAATACATACAGATATTATTAAGTTATTTACGAGAGAAGTAAAGCGACTGATAAGAAAATGGCTTTTGAATCTTTCATATAATGAAACTGAATTGATCCTTTCATACCACTGGTAACAGTGGCATAGCATAATACACACGTATACACTCACACACACAAAGACACGTTTTGTTGAACCTTCTTTAATTTTTTTATACATTCTATTTCAACTATACTTTATAAAATATTTAAATATTGCAAAATCTCATCTTAGTTGTTGCGACACAAGCCACGAGCTTAGTGCAAAATCATCGTTAAATTAAAACTTGCAATTTGTTTTTATTATGAGTATAAAAAATAAATAAAATAAATAAAAAAAATAAAAAATAAAATCATGATAGGAGAATGTTGACACATTAATTTTACTAAATATTTAATAAAATAGATTGTAGTTATTACTTGTTGAAATATAATTTTGGCGTCAACATAGAGACGATTATTTTTTTATGAAATATCCTCTATATTTGAACTTTGACCATATAAATCATATTTTTAACTTTACACTTCCTACACTACGTTTGGCTAATCGTGGTCTCCACTATAGTATACTTCGGCTTCAGCGACCATCGGTTCGTCTGAA
Source organism: Hypercompe scribonia (assembly GCA_949316085.1). Taxonomy (NCBI): domain Eukaryota; kingdom Metazoa; phylum Arthropoda; class Insecta; order Lepidoptera; family Erebidae; genus Hypercompe; species Hypercompe scribonia. The sequence continues at coordinate 11,303,573 of OX438977.1, read as the reverse complement.
AACATAACCGGCTCACTTCCACTTCAGCATACTGATTCTCCGAGCGATGTCAGTTACTCCAGTTCTCTGTTGAATAAACTCGTTACGAATTTTATCAGCCAGAGAAACTTCCAGCATCGCACGCTTCATCGCACACTGAGCTACTTTAAACTTGTGGATCAGTCCAATGGTGAGTGTCCAGGTCTTAACTCCGTATGTCGTTACGGATAGAACGCACTAGTTAAAAATTTTGATCTTTAATGTTTGTCGCATCGGCGACTCGAAGATGTGACGCAACTAGCCGTATGCTGCCCAGCCTCCGATCGACCTCCCGATCAAAATTGTGCCGGTCAAGTTTAATAGTTTGCCCAATCCCGATAACAGCGCCATTTACGGTTACAGGACTCGGGGATACATGCCTATTATGCATGATTTTCGTTTTTTCGACGTTCATCCCAGTCCCACTTGTTTTGAAGAATCATCCAGAGTGTTCAGCATGTCTTCCAGATCATGCAGAGATTAAACGGTCATAAAAAAGTCATAAACGGATTAGTTATTTAATTATTTTTAAATTGAAAGAGGGCAAGTAATACAAAAATTTAAAACAATTCCATTTTCATGGGCATCCTGTAACTGTAATATTAAAAAATATTGTATAAAAATTAATTAAATTAAAAAAAAAACACTAACATCAGTTGTTTCTATAAAAATAAATAATACTATTATATTACATTGAAAGTTTAGTAACATAAGTAGGCATAAATCAAATGATTTATTTAGCAAAAGACACACAATACACAAAAAAGACACACGTACACACTTACATCCATAAACAAACATGTCGGTATGCGCAGACTAACACGAGTTATAAATTAAAGTCTCTTTCGATTTTAAATTGTTACAACCTGTATTGGTGACACAGATATACTTACTTACTACCGCTGCTTGTCTCACACAAAGGACAGATCTTGTTGTTGTAACATCAAAACACACATGTTTACAAATGCACTGAAGGAACTTTTTAAAAAATAGATAAATACGGTAACTACATTATTTAATTTCCTTGTTTTCTCTATGTGTATATATAAAAATATTGGATATGTTCCTGTAACAGCCATATTTTAGGCTACCTATGAATATTTATCTTTGCACTTACATTCAAACAAAGCCGTATATAAATAACAAACCATTAAAAACTTAGAAAACAAACAAATATGTTTACATAACGTAGTTCACCCCGACATGTTAACTGATACCTTTTTGTATGTTTGCAAAACAAGATGAAAAAAAAAAAGGAAATCGCACTCACACAGACAAAGATAATTCCCACTGACATTTTCATTTCAAGTACGAGGTTAACGCGAGTGTCTTATTCACAAAGAATAAAATGGTTATTTCTGTCAATAACGCGACTGTCCACCGGCCGTCTCGTAAACACACTAAGTATTGAATTGAATGTGTTTAAATGTTACAGACTGCGGCCCATTAAACGACTTAAAATAAGGCTTGGTATAGACAGTTACCTTGGCGGAATTATGCGCGCCATAATTTAACTTTACAACATCGTTATATTCTTACTGCATTTTTAAACCTTAAGATACCTGTTATATATATATATATATATATATACATATATATATTATATAGATAGATATTTTTTACAGATAATGTAAGTATTAACAATGAATTTAGCAATTGGTTTTGTAACGTTCTAAATTTTTGATAAATACTAACAACACTAAAGCACAATATTTTTTTTTTAATATGTTCATTGCTTTCAATTTTCATTTTTAATAAAATAAATATTTTTCTAACTACACTATATTTAAGTTGATATTTGAATAAGACATTTTGACAATTAGGCCCTTGTTACGAAAATTAATCTTTCCGCAAACCAGCGCACCATATTTGGTAGTATTTTTTATGGAAGACGTACTGTTCCTGAGGAAATAAGGACTAAAGGATATAAATTATTTACTCAGGTCTCAGGTTAAAGGTATTGAACTTAGATCGTTGTCGGTAGAAGTTCACGAATGATCTTCCAAATTGATTAGACAAAATTGCCTTAAATCACATACAATAAAGCTTATTTCGTAAAGTGAAAACGTGAGAAATTTGAGAATCTATTATACATTAACAGTGCCTTATCCTAAGGTCCTCAGTTACAGCAGCTGAGTCAGAAAAAGCAAAAAACTACAGATTCTTTGCGTAGACTACGCAATTTTCTATCTACACCAACTAAGATGGCTCTTACACTATTCCTTATTTTCCCTTCATCTTGCTGAAGACTAATTGAATAAGCTTGAGACCACATTCTATTCAATCCTTTTACTCCAGGTCACCGGAATTTTAACATGCCTGAGCGTACTACCAAATTCTTCGACCACTCCTTCTCCATCCAAGTAGTTCAGGTCCATCAAGTGGAACGTCGTAGAAGTCACAATAAGACTTTCGCAAACATTAACTGCTTTTAAGAAACTGGTAAAGGAATATTAACTAGTAGACGCCAAAGTCCTATAATTAACTAACTACTATACTTCATAAGACACAACAATAGTATCATCCACACAATTTGTTACCAATACTTTCATTCTACTGTTAGACAAAGACCTCTTCTTAGAAAGGAAGTGTTGGCCTACTATACCACGTTGGCCAGACAAGTTGGTATAGAATTTGTTTCAAGTTTTCCTTTTTCTTTGTAGTGATGTTGTCCTTCGTAGTTTGCTCCCTTAGTCGCCCCTTACGACACCCACGGGATGAATAGGGCTGGTGGCACTCCGTAATCTTAATCTGTCACACTATTTTTTTTAATGATATATTAATACCGCTTAAATTTTCTTTTCCTATCCACTTTCTAATACATCGGTCGCTACTTTGTACTCTTCATCCCATAGTTACGTGTAAGAGGTTGCTTCCAAACGATTAAGCCACCACTTACACTTTCTTAGTTTTAGGTTAACTTTGTAATTAATCTGATATACAATAAAGCGACATATTATTATTATTGACATTCCTTTTGATGACATTAAAGTCGACGATAGTTTTTAAAAAGATGTTTTAATTTTATTTAAAAAGTAATTCCCGTATCATTTTAGGCATTAAAAAGCAATTTAGTTGGCTCAAGTCCGATATGTCACTTATCATTCCCTAGGCGTGTAATCCGTCCCTATAGTAAACGTGTTTCATCTATTTTACAAATGACATAACTGTTGATTTTAATGGATTCATAGTTACCTGTCATTAACTTATTTAACGACTTATTAATATTAGTGAGTCGTAATATTTGCTGAAACTGAAGAAATGGTTTAAATAATGTTCAGTGCAAAGTTATTTTTTTTAAGCCAAAAACCAATTACGAAGAAAAAAAATGAAAAGAACAAATGTTACCATGTAATGTTATGGTATTATCACATGATTTAAAAACTTCACTGATTAATGTTCGATATTCGAAGGTAGAAAAGGTGGAATGTTTTCTTCCAGTTTAATCGTAACTGTCCTAGAATATAACGTTAAAAAAGTATTCATTTTTTAAAGTCAGTTGTGCGTATCAAAATTTTTTTTCGATCAAACCTTCTTCGAATAATCGTTATCCGATTACGTATAGTATATGAAAAATAATGTTTGATTCTTTGATTCTAACGAACATAGAACCTTTAAACAGTATTAAAAGTATCTTTGAAATTAATTTAGTACTTTTAATAGCCAGTTTTATTTTGTAGGCAAGAAATAAATTGATACATTATCTTTACTAATTGAAGATTCTAATTTTACAAACTATAGTGATTGATATCTTTATCATTGTTCAACCATTAATTATGACTATCTATTAACTGTTTTCTATACTTAGATAACATAAAAGAACCAACATTTTTTTCGAACTATGTACGTCTTAATATTAACACAACAATATCATGTATCGTGCTCAAATTATTGTGTAAAAATTTGAGTAGCATTCACAGTTCAATGTATTATATGTTAACTATATTATATTATGTATTATGACATGATAGAAAACGATGTAATCAATTCATTCTTGAAGGATTTAGTAATTTTCTAAAGAAAATATATTTTTCCTTAACTACTCATTCTTAAAACACTGGCTGTATGAGTAAATCTTCCACTGCGTATAACGCAATATTAGTTTATCCTCTTACATTAGAATTTCACATTGTTGCCAGAGGATAAATCATTTTAAAACACGGTTTAGTTCATATTTTAACCAACATTTCAACACTTTGCGGGTAAATCAAATGTAATTCTAGGTCAATACCTTAAATCTTAATACTTGGTTGTGAAGTAAAATCTTCACAGCACAAGTACAGGAAAATAAGTTTGAGGTTTTATAGCATGGAATATGCTTATAGTAGTAACCATATTAGTTCAATGCTGCATGCTGTTTTTGAGTTATTTATAGTGTTATTGAATATATATTAGTAGCTCTATCAAGGTGAAATTAGACATTAAGTCAGTCAAGTAATGCAAGTAGATAGTTTGCTTATCACGGGAATCAGTTGTCGGAAATTTTTCTCATTTTAATATGTATTATATTATAGTAAATGAAAAAAATTCCGACAACTGATTACATGACTGACTTGAGTAACTTAATGTCTAATGTCACCTTGATGGGGCAGAGGGCATCCACAGTATTCCTCAATCGTGAATCGTGAATCACTCGATCTAAAGCTTCGCATTTAATCTCACTCCAGAAATAAAAGTATCAGAACTATTTAAAATTATATGACGCGAGAGAAAAAAAAAACTACAATAGATAAATTTGGCAAATATTAAATTATTATTTTTTATAACACTCGGAACATGATTATCAATACAGTCACGGCTGTGGAGTACAGTTTAAGCGGCTAGCTAATTTGATCATACACATCTTCATTTTTATGCCTTGACCTTCTGCCGTTGTCTTTACTCGTACATGTCCACGTATTGTTTCAGATAACAAAGTACTGGGAAATCCCTGGTGGAAAACATAAACAGCTAAGCAACTAGAATAAAATTTACAAAATGGAATTTTAAAATCTTATTTGTGATGATTTTTACAATATTTTATTCCAAAACTTCATAAAAAACCGGCAACTTTTTTTATTGGCCCAAAATAAATTTCGCACTATAAAGATGGCAGCAAAAGTTAATTAAAACGAATATAACATATTTAAATACAAAAAGATGTACATATATTCGTATAACAATTACATATACGAGTTTATAAGAATTATGACTTACTTAAAGTTTATGCACAGAAGAAATGTATATACAGTACGCATGTATCGCAAATTTAAACATTATGTGAAAACATATTTTTACAAAAAAGTGTAAGCTCCTGGTACCTCCTGGTGGATAACTCTAACTATTTTAGGAGAATTCGTATGACTTAACAAATATGTCATTTTTATTATTTGCCACGTTACACTAGAAAACAAGAGATCTACCACTAATGAAATTTCTGTCAGAATGAAGCTCCTTTTGTTCGTAATCAGTCCCTTAGCCAAGACACAAGTATTTCGTATTGATTCTCTTTCTATGATTGCTAACGCTCTCATTGTCGTGTATTGCTGCCTAAAATTTTGTTTTGACCATGTAAGCGACCTTGAGAGAAGTCATTCCTATACATTTGTAAGTTTTCTAATAATGTTCACGTTTATCAAACTGGTTAGGGAGACAAGCCCTTTTTAGTGAAACAATCGCCACATTTCTCTGTTTTCTGCCATTTGTTGAACTTCTTGATAGGTAAGGACTTCCACTTTCTCCTTTACTTGAAGTATGCGTTGTGATGATCTTAGCCTGTCTAATTTTCTTACACCTTTTATTTTTTTTTTACTCGGGTATGGTACAAGGACAGCTCCCTGTAGAATATCGCACGACATGAGACAACGCCTCAGAACATCATCTAGTCTTCGTCCATGACGGTGCACTCCTTACATTAGCTGCTTTGGCACCCCGTGATAGTGGAATGCCTCCCTGATGCAGCTAAATGGCAGACTATTGAATGAGTGTCCAACGCCACCGACAACTACTGTTGCAACGCTGCCACAGTTCACCACCTATTCGATCACGGCCGTTAGGTGCAAGATAGCATCGACAATTCGCAAATTGGGCGTCCGACAGATCGAGGCCAGCCTCGCAGAGGTGCCGATCGATGTAAGCAGATAGTACCTTGTCACACTTCGTCCAACAATATATGACGGGCCCATAAGTCGTGACCGAATCTTCAGTTCCTCTCGCTTTCCTTAATAGGACCAGGTTTCCGCTTTACCAGGACTTAACAAAGTGTCCAGACGCTAAGCTAGCACCCAACAACTCCCTGAGGCGCTCTGACATATGGCTGTTAGCTGTCTTCGATGATATTATAACGACAGCCACTGTTAATATTAGCTTGGCCCTCTAACAACGTACGGCACGAAAACAATTTTGTAGAGAATTACGAAATAATTATAAGGATAAAACTTGTTTTTTAGACATTCACCAAGAGGAAAAGGAAAATATAACTTATAAAACTTTATACTTAGTCCATTTATTGATGGGCTTATTGATCTAGTTGTTAGTGACCCTGATTGCGAATACCGGAATCATAGGTTTGACCCCTATGTAGTACAAATTTTTGTGTTCTGTGGCTAAATACATTTTATCCATATATTTAATAAAAATTGAGAAACATAAGTTTGTTTAATATAGCCTAGTTTGAAATCAGGCTACCGTTTGTAAGATGCGTATACTTATTGTTAGATAAATTGAATTGTTTCAAGTTATTTTTAGAAAATAATATATAATGTATTAACAACATAAATAAACATATAAAAGAAAAATTAACTAGAGATAGCCTAGTGGTTAAATTTTGATAAAAAATTATTTTCAATTTATTACTTTAACCTGTTTACGTTCAATTACCATTGCTTAGACTTGCACTATGAAGGTCAACTTGCAATATAGGATTTGTATGGCTTAATGTAACCATTTTCTCATAATTCTTAAATTTAAATCACATATTGTTCAAAAATAGTTCACCTTTGCAGTTCTTCTATACAAAAGTCTTGACTATCGCAAATTGAACATTTCTGAATTCAGATTTTTTCCTTACAAATAGTAATGAAATGATTCACTTTTCACATTATTACGAAGACAACTAATACTTTGATTCAGGTCCTTAAAAGGAAAATTAAAATTCTCAAATTTTAGAAATAAACAGTTGTACACTAAATTTTCATCATTTTTACACGCGTTCATAAACCAAAGGTAATGAAAATATGTCGTAAATTAATTTTGGAGTATACTTGAACAACATAATTAATATTTCACCTTATTGTAACTTTTCTACGCCAGTAAACTATGCTTTATAGTGATCGATGCTACGTAAAGTAATATAAATGTATGATATGCAAAGATTTTCTTTCTGGTAGTTTTGTGAATCACTAACAAAAACGGGTTTTGAAATAGAACACAAAGTTCAAAAGTAAAATAGTTACCTCACTAACTATAATTTGATAGGGCTCGAGTAGCGTGGCTATAATTATACAAAGTGATGTCATATTTTAACATGCTATCATAGATCTGTACAATGACGTAAACTGCTTACTTTTAAATATTGTGTGCCATTGCTTGATTTTAAACCGAAAAAATAACTAATACAGTTAACATTTCGTGGGAGAAGGCTAAAACTTGAAACTTCATATGAATGTAACGTAGTGCAAAGTTAAATAATCTTGACCGAGTCAATCTATAGATAGGCGAACATTTCTCAGCATAATGAAACCCCAAAGAAGAAGTTATATAACACTGAAGATATAGGAATATCTTTGTTATCTTAACTACCCCTTGGAATAATAAAAGAAGACTGACAACAGTATTCCTACAGAATTTCAATATCGCCTAACACTTGAGATATGGTAGTCGCTCCACGTAAGAAATCTAAGTTCAGCCATAGCATAATAGGTTTGAAGCCGACCTAATACCTAGTTTTTGAAAAAAAAATATATTTAACATAATTGTTAGTGTTCATAATACAAAATGACCTCACTTTATGACTTCACATATTGTGTAACTACATAATACATTTAATATAGTTTAATATGCTGCATATTTTAAAAAATTCTAATATTATTGTTGAATAATAACGTCAAAATATGTACCTTATAATATCGAGTTTGAGTTAGTTCAAATACCTATATGGAAAAGAGTGTAGATAGGTATTTTTAGTTTCTAGAAGAAATATACATATTTTGTGTTTTTTTGTTTATGTAAGAACCTATCAGTGTCCCTACTCCGCCCGATGGAAAATATAAATTGAATCCAATAGTTGTGGTCACTATACTCATTGTGAACACAGAAAATGCAGTATGGTGACCCACACTATGGTATATTGCATTATACCATAGTGTGTAGTGTGTATACCAGTATATCAATTTGTTTTATTTTGATGTCTCAGAAATATTTTTTAAAGATATTTTTAAAAAATCATAAAACAATACAATCTAAATAAGAACTTAATGCCTAAATGGCAAGATATCAAGTTTTACATGTCGGAAATGTAAAATTTGCTTAGATTCACAGAAATGTTATTATGAGTACGTCCGAGTATTCGGTTCAAGGTGAATAAAGTCTTAGTAGTATCATAGAGGTGGAAATATTAGGTGTCCGTGAAGTATTATTAGTATTACGGCTTCATATCTATAACAGACGTATGGTCCCCTTCACTCTGATGAAATCAAGAGACAATGAAACAGGCTATATTCGTTAAATATGTTTTCATAGATAAATTTTAAAAAGTAGCCATCTATTTTCTTTTTTTCTTATTTTTTCTAAAGATAACTCCCACAGGACTCAGAACTCAGTTCTGAGTCCAGATTAATATAACAACAAACACAAAGTGTTGTTCCACTTGGGGATCGGACGCACACCACTTCGACACAGTAGGAAAGGGCGAGGCGACCACTTAAACCACTATTCCATCAATGCACAAGTTTTTCGTGTTGTATTTAATTTAATGTGAATTTGAAGATTTGTTTTGACCACAAAACAGTTGTTAGTTTTAAAACATAATAACTGATTATTTGGAATAAATCTTGTTTTCTTTTCTTATCCTTCTGACAAAGAAATTGCCTATACATTTATACCTACTTAGATTTTATTCATACGAAGTCGAGGACGTACAAGCGGCATTTCCCGCGCGTAATAGTCATGTATGATGACAGATAAGATAGCGCAACCTAATTTAAATATTTTAAGATATAATCTTTTCATAAAACCCTAGGTAATTACCAAATTTCATTCATTTTTTACATTAAAGGCTACCTAAGCTTTTGATGTTGACAAGACTAAAAAATTCCCGTATGTAGAACTAGATTGTTTTGAATTTTCGAGGACTAGTACGCAAACTCCCATGTTCATGGATTTCTCTTACAGGTATCTATTAGACGCCAGACCATAGAAATGTTAAGGTATTATGTTATTTCTTCGTAAAGTACATTTAAATAAATATAAACGAAAAACAATTCTGCCACGATGACGACGTTTGTGATAATGTTTGACGCATATTGACGTTTTCTGAGTCAGCTATCATAATTCCCAAAACAAAACGTCATAATGACGCTATTTCCAGCGTGTTTGGTATAGAAAGGCCAATATTTTAGAAACTTGCCCGTGGTCCCTATAATAGGTACTGAAGGTTTTATGCAAAAAGAAAAATAACTAACCAGTGAACTGCTTAAATTTATCGATTAAGTTCGATACAAAAAGAATATTATAGTGACGGATTAATAAAAAGGAGAGTTACCACTCCTATTCATCTCATGGATGTTGTAAGAGGCAACTAAGCAAGCACACATCACAAAATCTCTGCAAAAAAGTTGAAAACAAAAATCTGTATCAACCCGGACTGTCCAGTATGTACAGTAGACCAAAATCTCCTTTCGAAGGAAGAGCCTAAGCCTCTAATACTCAAAAGCCTTTAATATCCACTGTATATACTCGTATATACATATAGCCTAGACCTACATATATATATGTGTATATGTGTATGAAATGAAATGGTTTTCGTGGTTTCTATGAACCCTTACCAATCTGTAAACCTCATATGAAGCTAATATGAAAAATATGTAACAATACTTCACTATGTCTTATTGATAAATGTATTTTTTAAAAACAACAATCATCTGCATTGTGCATGTATGACACTATCCCATTTTTTAATATCACCACTTTATTGTTGATTATTAATATACTCATCTATGTTAAATTGCATTTTCTAGAAGCTATAGAATATCAATTAAAATACAACAGTAATCCGCTTGTCTTCTGACACCATATAATATTTATGCCAGTATATGCGACCTGCGATGCGATGTACCTCAAGTTCGGTGATTTAGTCTCACTGTGCTACAGTTGTAGATCGCCATTTGTTATTGACGAAAGGTCTCCTTAAGCCAAAAGTTTTTGCACCCTGCTAATATATTATTAGCTGGACGGAATATGGTGTATAGGGTGGGTCAAGAATTCGTTAATATTTGAATCTAATATCCCGCGCAAACGTGTTACGAGAGTTCTTGGGACCGATGCTACTGGAATTTGCTGGCTACAATCATAACGCATGGTTTCAACAAGATGGAGCCAGTTGTCACACATTCAATCAGTCCCTGCCGGTGGTCAAAGATGTGTTTCCAGAAAAGCTGATTTCCAGACGAGGTGACATTCCATGGCCACTCGGAAATTCCAGATCTATTCCCAACAGACTTCTTAATATGGGGTTATTTGAAGAATCAATCAAATACACTACGTTAACTAAAAGAAAAAATCGGTGAAGAGATGTCGGTAATCTTGTGGTCTCTTTGCCAACGAGTATTCGAAAATTTCGGTACTTGCTTAGAAGAGTGCAATCGTCGAAACGGGGATCATTTAGACGATGTAATTTTTGTAAAGTAAATTCCAACTAATTAGCTTTCTTGTAGATAAGCAATTTTTAAAATATGTCAAATGGTTATTTTAATACGATGTTTTCAAATGTTAACTAATTCGTGGCCCACCATATATTTTTTTAAACATGTATTAAAGGACAAGAATTAATTTATATTTTTGTGACTGTAAGGCTCTAACTACTCGAAACTATTGCCAAAAAATATTGGATTTTAAATCGGGATCTATGGCTTAACATTCTCTTCGAGGCAAGATAGGAGTCCCAAGGTCTTTAAAATGGTCACCCATCCATAGACTGACCTGGCATGATTGCTTAACTTTGCAAGAACATACAGAATATATCAAAGAAAAAGGTCCGCCAAAGTTAAAGTCAAAGAAAAAAATCGATATACATAAGTAATTTACACGTACCGTTTCGTGGCCGAGACAGAGGCGCGCCTCAGTTGTTGTCTGTGAGACGTAGTGGACAGATCTGTGAACGGTGAATTCTTACTGTGTTAATAATGATCGTTAAAACGTTCTTTGTTTTTGTAAGTATTATATTAATGTATTGTTATTGTTTATAGATAGGAACTAGTAAATTAATTAAGTATAACTATGATCATCGTAAATTGTTGATATTTTGAATCTTGGCTCACCAACATTTGGTTACTAAATCTATTGACTTTGAATTACACCTATTAATTAATTATAGTGTTATGTTATTGTCTGTTCTATGTCATGAAATTTAAAAAATGAGTAAAGTGTTAATAGTTTTTATTCTAATTTTAGTTTCAAAATTGCTAAATAAACGACGGAGTGTCGAGATAGCATACATAAAAAATATAACTCAATTAAGAAGCAATTTACAAGTACGATTTTCTGTTTGGATAGACGTTTCCAAACGATATTCATGTACAATACAAAAAAATTGACTCTTAAGAAGATTTTTTTTTTACCGAACGAATATCTTCTATAAAAAATATCATGGAGGAAAAAATTAAAATAAATAATTAAAACCCTTATAGTTGATTGAAATATGATCCAAATCAAAATTACGATAAAATCCTTTGCTACTTTGTTTTCAAATCTCATGTTAACTTTTTACACTGTGTTTAATACCGACAACTAAAAATAAAACAACAACAGATTTACTATAATTAAATGTTGTCATTATGCTTAAGTGTTCCGAGTGCAATAAAATAAGTTATAACTTAATCACTGTGATTACATTTATGTTTGTGATCATAATATTCATGAGCTGATAAATTATTTTATTGATTTTATGAAAATGAGATTATTATATTAAGGAAAAAGGATCACTTTTAAATGCATTGTATAAATGTAGTGACGATGATTCGCTTATCCGCTAACGTGAAGTACATTGGTATATATTTCAAAGATTTTGTGAAATTGCGACATTTATTAATATCAACATTAAAAAAATGTTACAATACTAGTATGAACATATATTACAAAGATACAATGAAAATTATTATAGCTTGGTTGGTTATACACGTAAAATTTCGTTAATATTCAATTGAATGTTGATGAAGTTGTGTTAACTGAAGTTGGCTGGGCATGCCTCAACGCCTCCATGCCTCAGGTATGATGTTCGCTTTCTGGCTTTCTCTCAAGTTTTCTACTCAGGAACTTTCAAAGACTTGTTTTCAGAAACAAGTTTGTAGTTTTGTTGAATAAACTGTGTATTTTACGTTCTAAGAAAATACTAGTCTAATATTTGCAATGTTTTTTTTTTATTTTAACTGGAAATTACTTTAGTATATTATAGTATGTAGGTATAGTATTTTTTTTTATTCAGTGGTATTGTCGTTGCCTGAACACATGTTGTTTTGAGCATCAATTTCATCTAATCCAAGTATTTACCTAATCCCCATTTCTCATTTTGCAGTTAGTATATAATCTTAATACTAATAAAAGTACTCGTATAAATTAAAAATAACTATTCTAGTACTATCCCATCCTTCACTGTTCTGCTTTACAGATTTTTTGCAGCCTGCAAGTAACAAGAACGGCAGTAACTAAATATAGTAAGTATGGAACAAAAACAATTCGGCAGTTCAATCGTTAATATTAATTATTCTGACTGCTCGGTTGAACTAGTATTTTAAGCGATCGCCACGCCGTTCTCTACTGCGCTGAGTATTGTGGGTTCAAACCCCACTTGGAACAACACTTTGTGTGATCCATAAATTGTTGTTCTGAGTCTGAGTGTCCTTTGTGTCCGTTTCTTGTATGTTTGTAAAGTCCCCCGCGATGAAGGATTTATTTCTAATGTGGGCGTTGTCATTTTTAAAAGATAAAAAAGAAAACAATAAAAATATTACCTTACTTTAATTAAAGAGTTAATGAAATCTAAAACCATTAAGTTGACAAAAATATTAACACCCATTTTACTAACTAAATAACAGTAATGGTCATAATGAAAACGTGGTACTCTAAAATTTAAAAAAAAACACTTAATATATCATCTAAGTATATCACGAACAACTTTTAACAGTTCACTGCTAGACTTAAATCTCTGCTACGAAAGGAGATTTAGTCTACTATAAAACGCTATCCAGACTCTATCCAGAGTTACTTTGGGGTTTGTTCAAGTTTACGATCTTTTTGCAGTTATACTGTCTGGTTAAAGCATGTGCACTAACAATTTTATAAAAAATGGCATCAAGAACAGCTACATGTATTATTATTATTTATTCAAAGGCGTACTTAACTTGTAGGCTCATAGGTGTTAAAACGGGTGCAACACACTTGAATGTAACTAAAAACATGGATAATAAATACCAATAATTGTTAAAATGATTTTAACCTGTTATTGTAGTGACAGACAGACAAACTGCAGGAACCGGAAAGTGATTAATTTGAACAGTCAATTTTATGAGATTCACAAATGTTATTCGGAATCTAATTCTGTGATACAGGAATATTCCTAGGCCAGAGTTGTCTTTTAAAAAGGAATGAAAAAATATATATTATAAAATTGTACACACAATATTGGTACTCTGAAATTAATAAACAAACTTTGAAATTAAAAAACAAATAAGTAACCAAGTTGAATCTAAAATTAAACTTGATAATTTTTGTGTATCCATGCTTAGTTAGTAATTATTTCTGTAGTACTGTACTTTAGTCATGTATCTCTATGCATCTTATCTAGCCCCACTTATCGCTTTTAGTGCATTATTACTTAACCGACACGAAAAATAAACATATTCATGTACATTATATCGTGACACTAAGCTAAGTGGAATTATCAAACATATAAATGGAAGTGATCTTCACCTCTATGATTTGAATGAATAATTTATTTATCTACTGTATACATCCTTCTGTTTGCGCTTTAAACACTTTATATATTAACATATGCGTTAGTTCTGACCATGTCAAATAACTATACTCATTAATAGTTTGTTTTTTTTTCGATTTTCCGTGTGGTAACAAATTAAAATACCTAGTGTCACTACCCCTATTCAAATGGCAAACTGCACAAGACAGTACTTTAAAGAGAAGGAAAATTTAAAGCATATATTTTTATAACGTCGTATGGGTCTACCCGTCCATGGTGGTGTGCTATATTCTGAGCAGTCAACTTGAAGCACTACACTTACTCATCTGGACAGTGTGGTATACTTAGTAGGCCAAAACCTCCTTTTTGTGAAAATGATCATGTTTAGCAGTAGACTAAAAGCTATTCATGTAATGTGATGTACACGTTACCTCTAATTTTTCCCAAAATAGTTCGTCCAATATTTTTTATTTTAAAGTAACATATCTAGATACAATACACATGTAACTAAACAAATTTATTGGGGTCAGTATTATTTTTTTCTTTTCCCAAATTTAACGTCATCGTCGCCATCATCATCATCAACAGTTCTTAATAGACCACTACTAGACATAAGACTCTCCTCGGAAGGAGGTCTTAAAAAAATATAGTCGTTATATTTACAATCGCATGTTTTTTTACATCACCAATGGTTTTCTCACTCGTCTGTGATCACCAGTTGCAAGGCAAAAAATTACAAATTTCAGATGACGTGAACCCACAAATAGTTTTTCCTGGACCAGTGCAAGATCTCGGGAACAGGTATGGAGCTCCGAATGAAACGCACCCATGTGAGGGTCTAAACTTCTGCACGATTAAACCTGACAATTACCCTCAAGAATTGTACAACAAGATGTTTAAAGGAAAGTTCAAAGTAAGTTTAAAAACTTCATGAATTCATCTCCTATCTAGCAAATGAATTACAACATGTAGATATTCCTATCAATTGATGAGGATAATTAACAGACGATATAAATATGATAATATCCGGGAGAGTTGAAAAAGTAGCGTATTGTAAATAAGCAATCACATTAGATCATTTGTTCACTAAGATGTAATAAATCACACCACAAAAATTACCATCGCTTTAATTCCATTCCCACTTACTTTTACTATAAGCGAGGTTGATAACGTAAGTGCTATTTGAAACCTAGGAACATAAGACCTCTAATTTATAAAGTGTGTAACCAGATGAAAGTAACAAACATACCATCATCAACCTGCTACAGCCCACTGCAGGAATTAGGCCTCTTCATCCATTCTCCTCTTATGAAAGCATTATATTATGTTAATATAACTATGGTTTTCATACTTTTAGGAACCAATATTTCAACCATCTTACGTCATGACAGACTCTCGAGTTGGAGTCTCTGATGAAGTCGACAACTGTGATTCAATAGTTATGGTAAATACATTTGATTTTTTTTATCTTTATTATTTCTGAGTATATTTCATATAACCTGTTATGTAAACTACTAATTTGCAACATAAAGAACTACTTTGTAAATGGACGTTTGAAAAATTTGCAGTTTTTGGCGATAAACTAAAACATTAACTAGTAACGACTGACCTGACACCATTAAAATATCGAGGTTAAACTATTCAAAGAAATATGATCATTGCAATGTGCGCATATACCTTCTATATAATTTAGTATTAATACTATTATCTTCATGACATTATCATCTCAGTCGTAACACAACCACTGTCGGACATGACTTGACTTCTTAGTAAGCGGTTTTAAAATAGAAACATTTATAAAAAACACATGTAGGTACATGATCTTCAACAAACTAATAATAATAATTTATAAAATTGATAAGAAAAGTTGACATTTTATTAAGATTCTTGTACCATTTTGCTCTCTATAGTAAGTTCTTATAAATCTAGCTATAAAAATAGTAACAGAACTGCAAAATATAAAAATAAAAATGTTAATTATTGAAGAATTTTATTTAAAATTTCAACATTTTCAACTTTCAATCGCTCAATATCATATCACAATCATTAGTTGCTGTCTCCCTCTCACAACAAATGATTCACGAAACGCATTATTATGTATAATAATTTAAATGCGGAACAGGCGGAACCTAGTAGTAAGGTCACTAGTATATTTTCCTTTAATTAAATAACTAGAAAAAATGAGTTCCTATGATATCGATACCATGGGTCACTGGCTAACGAATTTATTATCATTTAACTGGTATTTTCTTAAGCAAAAAAAGTATCATATCGCGGAGGACTTTACAAACACATGAAGAGTACACAAAATCGCTCAGACTCAGAACAACAATTGTCCAATGTGAGATTTCACAACATTCAGCATAGTAAAAAACGGTGTGGAAACCGACTAAACCTCTGCACCGTAATAGCATATACCTACATGAAGAAATGGTACATGCATCAACACACTTTATACGTCATTGTTATTACTTTATTTACAATTATTATTTTAAGTCATATAATAGTGGTAAACTATTATGACTATATGTATATGAATCTGAAAATAACTATAACTATATGAATCAGGACTTAGTGAATTTTTGATACTATTGAATGAATATGAGATTCTCATCTACTTGAGTCATTTCTGATGATCCGTCGACTCATATGTAATAAAAAAGGACGTTAATTATTCAATCCGAGGCTAAGGACAATGGACTTGTGTACTATAGTGTAAGTGAGACTAACATTAAGGTTAAAAGAATATGAGTTAATTACTTCGTTCGGGTATATGTTTTTCGAGTTTTTTTAGGAGTATGGGTATACCCCAATATTCTATAGAATATGAATGTTTATATACGTGTATTATATAAACACATACAGTTGTGCATACAGACACCATTTAAAGTGTGTAAAAAAAATTGATTGAAATTTCAATGTCATTATATTCCTTATTAACTAAACTAGTTGCATGACTTACATTCGTGAATCATTTTCTCGCCATAACTTACCTAAAACGACACATATGGTTTTAGTGACGTTTACCTGACAAGTTATTGCATGATAAACTGGCACTACAATCGAGAGTACCTTGATCTACCTCGATCACTTGAAACAAGTTTCAAAATAAAACATCTACAGCGAATCTCGTTTTGCTAGCTAGTTACAGTGACAGTGAATAATTTTTAAAATGGGTGATTAAAATAGCAATCATTCTTACTTATTTCTGTATAATACTTTGTCTCAAACAATTTACTTCACATAAATGTTTACAACTTTTGCGAAATAAATTATAGTTTATGAATTTCCATTTTTAGTTTTCCCTGTTAAGTAAAATAGTTTATTTCCAAAAAATATGCGATTGCACAAATAAAAATTTGGGAATCAGTTTTTAAATTCAAGAACTGAATATAAGAAATAGATGGTAAACAGCTTTACAAAAAAATGTAAGAACACGACAGGAATGTCGTGACCACGGTCATGACAGTGACAACAATGACAGACCGTTCCACAATTTTTCGTTAGATCATGGCAATTTATAGATTACGATTTCCTGTTTTACATGTTTTACAAATTGAAACCAACTCTACAGATTTTGCACCCCCCAATGTAAGTCTTTACACTGGTATGTAAACAGAAAACACATCAAAGTCTAATGTGGAAACGCAGTCTTTTAACTTGGTTAGAGGATAAACGGAAAATATTTAAAAGAGTATAGTAAACAGCAGTTATATTTGACGTTATGCATCATCATTATCATCATCAATATGTCTTAACAGTCCCCTGTTGGACATAGGTGTATCCTTAGAAAAGAGTTTGTAGTCTACTACATCATGCTGGCCAAATTAATTGGTATATGGTTTATTTCAAGTTTTCCTTCATTTTGCAGCGCTCTTACCCTAAGACCCTAAGTGGTTTGCTCCCTAAAGGAGCGAGTTCGCAGCCAACTACATATATACAGCAGCAACAGACGACGGTGGCGTATCGCCGCGACACTACTAATTTCTATGTATTTCTATATATTTCCCTCCGTAGCTTAAATCGGTTCTTACAACTATCACACAATAAATAGGAGTATTGACATTTTATGTTCTTAATCTATCAGCAAACAGATATTTTTAAACACATAAGTTCATTTTGTTATATATTCATACTTCATACCTGAAGTATTATAAATTGCCTAAACCTAACATATGTTACTTATATATTTATTGAATTTGTAAAGGTAATTTATTAACCAAAAATACGTTACAAAACATACTAATAGCAAGTTTCAGGGGTGCATTCACCTCTATTTTTGGCAATAAAGCATTGACAAAATGCTAATGTATGTTTAAAGGATGATTTCTACCGAACAGTATGTATCCAAACGGATGTTACAATTATTAAAGGATATTAAATCGTTCACACAGTATTTAAAGTCCACATTAGCAAGCTGCTTGACTGCGGGTGCCTTCCGTGACACATGATCGAAGCCAAATATCCAATGCTAGTCATTTAGTAAAAACATCCTTAAAAGTTTTTATGCTAACACCTTTACAAGACTTGAATTTTAATCTGGAACTTAATTTGTTGGTTTTTCACAGTACGAACCTATATACGAAGTACGCAACGACCCAGACAGTGAATGGCAATCGGTTATCCAAGCTCCTGATGAAAACTTCAGTCAGGTGATCCGATTAGAGCGTTGTGCGTACACGTAAGTAGCAATACAGTTTAGTTCATCTAAACGATGTGTGTAGGAGATTGCAGACCTCGGTATTTTGGGTTAATGATAATTAGTTTATGAGATAATTATAGAATTATAATTAATATAAAAGAAGAGTGAATTTATATCTTGGAGCCAATACATTTCATACGCGACAACATGAATAAAAGCGTTAATAAAAAGTCAACCGGAACCGAACCGGAAAGTCAAAGGTAATCGATAAGCACTAAGAATGTAATCGTTCTAAAATCTTAATATACCGGACAAATTGGATTAAAAATACTGAGTATCACCATCCCTATTCATAAATTAGGTACCGTAAGAACCGACTCAGGGATTAAACTGTGCGTAGTTGGTATAAACTAACAACTAACAACAGATTGCAAAGCGAAGAAAATTTGAAACAATCCCTATACTAGCCCGTCTGGGCAACGTGGTGAGTAGTACAATATCTATTTTCAAAGGCAAAGTTCTGTTTTTTGCAACGCGCAGAAACACCCTACAGCCGTCATCCCACTTTGGTTTGCGGCGAATTGGTGTGTCGGAATCGAACCGACTAAAACCACATACTGTACCACTCTAAGATAGGAGGGATCCAAGAACTGCTGTTATTACGACATCCAGACCCCTCCTAACACTTACTCGGAAACACGAGCACCATCTGCGGGTACACTTTGCATTTAGGTGACGTACGGCACGTCATGGCTATGAGATACATTCTAACAAAGTATTTCATTTTTCAGTGCTGGCCCTATTGACACTCCATGTTTCACGAAATTCAAAGCTCCATTAGACTTGATAGCAACTTGTATGCAGAAATACAGTGTGTGGGAGGTTCTTGTTCACGATGGAAAAGGAGATTCTAAGAAAATAAAGGTGGACCTTCCTTCATGCTGTTCCTGTTTTTATAAGTATAAAGAAGAAACACTTACTTCAACAATATAATGTGTGTAATAAAGAATTGTGTATAATTGTTTTTGGCTATTTGTTAAAGCTGTAGGTGTATAAATATAAATAGCTCTCACAGTTGTTATTTGCTACTTTCCTGAATTAATATTGTACTCATTAATTATGTATAAGTATGGACAACATAAAGATTATTACAGCAGTAGCTAAAATGAGCTTCACTTACGAGTAGTTTGGTATTTTTATTTGTGTTTCATTTTGGTTCGTGGAAGTTTCAGTGTACTAAAATAAAAATTATTCATTCCTATTTTTTACTTTATTATTTTTAAACGACATTTGTAAACATTTAACAGGGGCAACTATAAAATAAGACAATTTGTGCAACAGGGCTTAAAAAAAATTATTAAACATACAATATTTATAAAAGAGAATTTAAGAATATTTGTAAACATTTTCCTGAGAATAAATATCACAAAAGAAAAATAAAATACTGAAATCATAGAAGTTGTTTTTTTTTCTGCTTTATGTTTTGTCCACTAATAGTCCTATTAGAGTATCTTAACTATTTTGTATTGAAAAGTTTATTTTATTATGAAAAATTAATATTTAGTAAATCTGTTGGTTTGAATCGTCCTCGGTGTAATATAAAATTGACATCTCAAATTTGTCGAAAATAAAATAAACACATATCTAAGACAGACGTAATGTCAAAAAGGCTAAAAAATATACAAAAAATGTTTCATCTCGGTTGTTCCCACGTAGTGTCTTCTCAATTCAATTTACATTATATATTGTTTATTTTTAAGTTGTCAAAATTTTAGATACAACATCCATAGAAAATATGAAATGATCTTCGTATTTTCTATATAGTCTTACCAATCTGTAAACCAATATATGTCACGTCACTATTCACTCACTTGTCATTCCTTATTGATAACTTGCATTTTCCTACAAGCATTTTTAATTTATTGACAACAACAACCATCTGCGTTGAACTATCTTACTTTTTTATATCACCACTTTATTGTTGATTATTATTATACTTACCTATGCTGAATTGCAATTTTCTAGAAGCAATAGTATGTTGTTTAAAGTACAACAGGGATCCCTTGTCTGATGATACCAATTTCTAAGGTAGTAGAACCACGCTGATCTCAGCACGAACGGGCCGGCTCGACCAGGGTGGTACTACCCTCGCACAGAAGATCAACCTAAACCGACAGCATTCGTGCAGTCGTCTTTCGTTGGTGAGTGCATGACCGGAGGCCCAATAATGCAGGAGTGACAGTTGTCGCAGTATATGTGTGAGCAGTGGAGTACTCGTGGAGTCATTGCGGGGATGCCGTGGATCGAGCTGTGGGCCAGGGAAACCCGTAGAAACAGTGGTGCCGCTGGCCACTCGCGGCATATAGAGGGGCCCAACCACGGCTAATCAGCCTGGGAGGCTGCCCCGTCAGGTCGCATAATCTACGGAGTGACTCGTCGTGCCAGTTGGTGACCAAACGGTGAGGCCCGGCGACCACTTCCAGGAGGGTATGAGGGCCCTTCCATCCGATGGTTCAGTCACCGTCCGGTTTCACCGTAGCATGAAACCACAATATTCCGAGTCTCAGACTACACTACCGCGACGACTATCATGCCTTTTTTACGTCCCCGTTTCACCTTTCCCTAACACACAACCATGGCAGCGCAAACAAAAGTTAAATCAGTTACAACAGCGGCACTCTCCCCTCCCTCCAACTCGCTTTTTGAGATGGAGTTTACGAATATCCGTGGACTACATGCAAACCTCAGCGCCGTCCATCAGCACCTTGAGACGGTACGGCCGGTTATGCTCTTCTTGACCGAGACACAAATACGCCGCCCTAATCACACAACTTACCTATCCCGTCTACTTCTTTGAGGAGTGCTTCCTCGCAAAGCCTTGAATATGTCTTTTCATCAGGGCGGATGTTTGTTATCGCTCAATCGGTTCAATCGCGAGTGCACTCATGCTGTTGCACACAAGCAAGCGGCATACCGCGCATGCGCCCGGGCCCGTGCCCATGAACACCCTGACATTGCCTAAAAGCAGCGTACAACAAAGCCACCAGGGAATTTAAGAGGGTTTACATTAGAGCGGATGCCCAGCGCATTGCACGGACTGGCCAAGAACTCATCGCACACTCTAAGGGTAGCCGTAAGTTCTGGCAATGGTCAAAGCCGTGCAGTCCAATCACTGCCAATCCTCACTACCACCACTGAAATATCCCGACGGATCGTTCGCCCATCAGCCGCAAGAGAAAGCGAATCTGCTTGCTGACCTTTTTGCGGCCAACTCACGAATCGAGGACCGTGGCGTGCACCCGCCCACCATTTCGACCTACAACGTTACAATGCAGGATATTCGTATCCGGCAAAGTGAAGCCCGCACGGAGCTACGGTCACTCGAAGTCCACAAAGCCAGTGAACCGGACGGTATTCCAACGGTAGTTCTTAAGAACTGCGCGCCAGAGTTTTCTCCACAGGCAAGGTGCTTGAACGTGTCATCAATAAACAATTAATCCATTACCTGGAGAATTACTCGCTGTTAAATGATCAGTTATATAGTTTCAGACTGAACCGATCCACTGGTGATCTTTTAGCATTCTTCACATGCCTTTGAGGTGAGGCTGTAGATAGCTATGAGGAGTCTTTGGCTATCAACCTCAATATGGCCAAGGCTTTCGATAGGGTCTGGCACCGTTCGCTCCTCTCCAATCTTCCGGCATTCGGCTTGCCCCCCAAACTCTGCAATTGGTTGGCCGCATTTCTATACAAGCGCCGCATTAGAGTCCTCTGCGATCTTTAATTTTCAGCAGGTTAACGCTGGTGTACCTCAAAGTTCCGTGCTGTCACCCACACTGTTTCTTCTGCATATCAATGACATGTTGACCCTTGGCAATGTACATTGCTATGCAGATGACAGCACTGTTCATAGACGATACTATGGTCACACTACAGCCAAGTTGGCGGACGTTGAGGAAAAATGATAGGAGGTTGTCACTGAGCTCGACCGGGTCCTAGGACGCATCTCTCAATGGTGTCATGAGAATCTGGTCGAGTTCAATACCAAGAAAACACAGGCGTGCACGCTCTCTGCCAAAAAGTGTCCATTCCTTACCCTCCTCACTTTTCAGAACACTGAACTGCCACTGCAGGTCCATCGCAGCATCCTGGGTATGAATATTCGCAGGGATCTCAACTTGCGAGAATAAATTGAAAGCGTCACTAAGGCGGCCTCGCGGAAGTTGGGTATACTGAACAGAGTGAGACGGTTCTTCGAGCTTGAGCATCTGTGTCTTTTTTGTAAGACCCAGGTAAGCTCCTGCGTAGAGTACTGTTCTCATGTTTACAATGGATCCGCACAGTATTTGCTGGATGCTTTGGATTGGTTACAGCGGCGAGCAGTCCGAATTATCAATAGCCCTAAAAGTCACTGAATCCCTTGAGTCTCTGCAGTTGGGAAGAGATGTCGCCTCTATGGCAGTCCTCAATCGCCTTTATCATGGAGAGTGTTCCCAACTGATCTTATCCTCTCCGTTCCTCTACAGGACAACTCATGCTGGCCTTGGAAGTCACCGTTTCAGAGTGGTAGACATATGCTCCAGAGCTAAACGGTTCGGCTCTTTCTTCCTGTGCAAAACAGTTAAAACCCTGTTTCCCTCCCACTACGATCTCGGGTCCTTTAAGCAGGGCGTGAAAAAGCATCTCACTAGGCCGCCATAGCGTGGGACGCCACACTGCACTATCATTATTCGCAGTGAGTATGGTGACCATCGTTCTTGGATTCTATTCATGCTTTCCATCAGGCGGAATAGAGTCACTTAGGTAGGTTTCTAGATTAAAAAAACCGTGTAGTTACGTTAGAATATGCGAACAAGATATACCTCAAATACGGTGATTTGGTCTAACGGTGCTACAGTTGTTATTGACGAAGGGTGTCCTTAAGCCAGAAATTTTTGCATCCTGATAAAATGTTACACACAGCCAAACTCACAGACGTTGAGGAAAAATGGCACTAACTTGTTGCAGAGCTCGACTTGGCTATAAGCCGCAATGGTGTAATGGGAATTTAGTCGAGCTCAACGCCAAGAAAATACAGGTGTGCGCATTTTTAACTACAAAGTCTTTGTTTCGTCCTCTCCCGCTTTTCAGTGCACTCAACTACCTCTACAAGATCTCAACCCGCGTAAGTATATTAAGAATGTTTTTAAGGCAATCTTGCGGAAACTAGGTGTGCTAAATGGAAGTGAGAAGTGAGATGCTTGGACGTGAAGACACGGTTCTTCTCGTCCAAGCATCCGTGTCTTCCACATGAGACATAGGTAAACACCTGCATGGAGTACTGTTCTCGTCTTTGGGCTGGATTGCCGCGATATTTGCTAGACACTCTCGATCGGTTGCAACGGCAAGCAGTCTGCAGTATCAACTGTCCCGAAACGATCGATTCCCTTGAGCCTCTGCAGTTGCAGAGAGATGTCACCTTAGTGGTAGTTCTCTGTCAAGAGCTTGTGTGTGTCTTTCACCTGATCCCACCCTCTCGCTTCCTCGATTCGATAACAGATGCTAGGCCTTGGAAGACACCGTTACAGAGTGGTAGGCATTCGCTCTCGAAGAAAACGGTTTGGCTTTACCTTCCTGTACCATTCAATTAAAACCTGAAATTCACAACCTGCACCCGTATTTCTCTCCTGCTCAGATCCTGGATCCTTTAAGCGGGGCGTGAAACAGTATCTCACTAAACCATGATGGTGTAGGTTACTATGCTACGTTATCCGCATTTGTAATGAAGTTGGTGGCTACGACTCTTGGATTCTACTCACGCTTTCCATCAGGCAAAGTGAGGCAAAGTAGAGAAGAAATGAAATCACTGTTGTATTATACTGTGAACGATAATTTTTTTTAAACAGATATTAAAGGACAAGAATTTATTTAAATTTTTGTGAAGATCTTCCTCCGAACTTTTTCGCGAACTAGGTTACTGCAAATTTAAATTGACTACAATACGGCTGAACTTCGATTTTTACATGGAGCGACTGCCGTCAATTCAAGTCCTAGGCGACATCGGCGTTCTGTAGAAAGATTGTGATCGGAGTCGGTCTTTGTAGGGCTCTAACTACTTGAAACTATCGCCAAAGATGTTCGAATGGAAATCGGGATCGACGGCTTAACATTCTCTCCAAGGCAAGATAGTAGTCTCAATGAGTTCAAAATGATCACCCATTCATAGACTGACCTGGCTAGGATGACTTAACTTTGCAAGGACTTACAGAACTTATCAAGGAAAAAGTTTGTCGCAGCATTATGCACATGAAGATTATACTCTATTCGGCAACAGGCTGTATTCAATATGAATAATTTGCACGTAACGTTCGCAGTCGAGTCAGAGGTGCGCCTCAGTTGTAGTCTGTGAGACGTAGTGGACAGATCTGTATGCGGTGAATTCTTACTGTGTCAATAATGATCGTTAAAACGTTCTATATTTTAGTAAGTATTAAAAAGGAACTAGTAAATGAGTTAAGTATAACTATGACCATTGTTAAATAGTTGATATTTTGAACCTTATCTCACATATAATGACCAATATTTGGTTACTACACTTATCAATTAATTATAGCGTTATATTATTTTTTTGTTCTATATCATGAAATTCGGTTTAACGATCTTTATTTCCCATTAAGACAATTGTCACTTACATGAGAACAATATTAAACAAATAACATAACATTAATATCTCGGTGCGGGTAGAACAAAAATAAAGTTGCTACCGCGTAAGGAGCGAGTTCTCTGCATTCCTGTGATAAGGTGGTGGTCCAAGTGAAAACATGTTGCTTAAAATGTTTCATTATTATATATCTGAATAACTAATTTATTTTTGAATGTTTTCAGAGAATTCGCTTCTTTTACATCCGCGGGAAGTTTGTTGTAAATCTGTGCTCCCCCAAACGTTAAGTTGCGTTTTCCATAGTTAGTTCTTATGTTAGGCAATACGAGGTGATTGGCGCGACGTGTGGCGTATTTATTGGCTTTACCTTTCATTATGAAACTAATTTGTGAATTTATGAGTTTATGATTTATTTTATAAATTAGTATACATGTGTTGTACATAAAAAGTTGTTTTATGTTTAGTAGTTTAGTGTCTCTGTAAATAGTTTTAGTTGGTGTAAGAAAGTCATAATTATGTAATACTTTGATTATTTTATTCTGTAAGACTTGAATTGGCCTTAAGTTTGTATCAGATGCATTTCCCCATAACTCTATGAGGTACAATAAATGAGGTTTAACAAGGGCATTGTAGATTAGAGGCCGAACTTTTTTGGGAATACATTTCACTATTCTGTGTAATGAGCCCACAAGTGAGGAAAGTTTATTTGTGATATGTTGTATATGGGCGTTCCATGTTAAGTTGCAATCCAGTATCAAGCCAAGATATTTTTCTTGTTTACTAATTCGCAACACTTCCCCGTTTATTCTAAGTTGAGGATAATCGGAGAGTTTTTTATTTTTGGCTTTAAATATTACGTATGATGTTTTAGAAGTATTGACTGTAAGGAGGTTGTGCTGAAACCATTTTTGTAGTATGTCAAGATCAGACTGAGCACGTTCAGCGATTTCAGTGATATTGCTTCCAAAATAAAACAAACATGTATCATCTGCATATAAAGTTAAATGTCCCTGTAGCCCTGCTTGGTGTATGTTGTTAATATACACTAGAAACAATAAAGGTCCTAGGACAGATCCCTGAGGTACCCCGCAGGTCAACCGTTCGCGACTACTTTGGTATTCTCCCACTTTAACCACCTGATATCGATCACTCAAGTAAGATTCAAGGATGTTGTAGGCGGAACCGGCAATACCAATTCTCAAAAGTTTTTTGAGTAGCAGAGAATGACTGACGGTATCAAACGCTTTCTTTAGATCAATGAACACCCCCAGTGCTATCTGTTTTTTGTCTATTTTGGTTTTGATATTGGTAATTAAATCAATAGTAGCACTGAGTGTGCTAGATTGAGGTCGAAAGCCGTATTGTTGATTGTATATAAATTTAATTTTAGTTAAATACTCATCCAGTCCTTTATATATAATCTTTTCTAATATTTTGGAAAGTACCGGCAACACTGAAACCGGTCTGTAATTGCCAGGATTTGATTTAACACCAGACTTGTAGATAGGAGTGACTCTAGCAATCTTTAACTTATCCGGAAAGGTCCCACTCTTCAGAAGCGAATTTAAGCAATATGTTAGGTTTTGAATGACAAGGTCTTTTATACATTTTAAAGCTTTCGTACTTACACCATCAATTCCTGTACTTGTATTGGGATCTAATCCATCAATAATATAGGACACTTCTTTGATAGTACATGGGTGAAAATAGGTTAGTTCATAGTGTAACAAATTTTGGCTAAGTTTAGGTAGTGTATATGTGTCAGCATTGCCGTTAGTGGTAGGTATCAATTTTGCTAATTGTGTTCCTATGCCTGCAAAAAACCTATTGAAAATCTCACATACCTCAGTGGGTGTAGTAGCTATAGTGCCATTTTCAAGCCTCAAATTTGGGGGAGCACAACTAGCAGGTGCCCTATTATTTGAAAGGTTACTGATTAATTTCCACATGTTCTTTGGCTTTCCTTCAGATTTTATAAATTCACCGTAAAAGTATTTTTCCTTTGTGTCCTTTATTTTTTGCGCTAAGAGATCTCTTTTGGTTTTGAATTGCATTTGTAAAGTACGGTTGTTAGGGTCCTGTTTTAATCTAGCCCACAGCGCATTCCTTTCGCTTATCCCTGCAATCACTTGTCGGTCAATCCATTCCTTTTGGGGTTCATTAATTATTTTATATTTTTTTATTTTGGCTTCAGTTATAACCTTTTTTATGTAGTCGTCCAATACATTATAATTATGTGTATTATTTTCACACTGTGTAGATTCCACGATTTTATACAGTTTTGAATACTCTATAGCCTCATACTGTATTTTCTGCTTCTGTGGTGGAATAACTCTTTTAAGTTCTAGATAGATGTTCTTGTGATCTGATATTGATGACTCAATTATAGCCATGTGGAAGCTGCTTTGTTTCATGTTAGTTGCCACATGATCTATTATCGTTTTTGTCGACGCTGTTTCACGAGTGCAGTATTCTGGATCTTTCTTATTGATAAGTTTATAACCGGACTCAGTTAGCATTGTATTGTATCGTCTAGTTGAACTGTCATTATTAAGTATATATAATTTATAATATGAATAAAGGTTTAATAGAATTTTTAGTCTAAGTTTATTTTCAAAATTTGTAAATAAATGACGGAGAGTCGCGTTAACATACATAAAAAAATATAACTGAATTTAAGAAGCTATTTACAAATATGAATTTGTGTTTGGATAGACGCTTTTCAACGATATTCATGTACAGGCCAAATTACAAAGAAACATTTTGCTGAACAAATAACTTTAATAAAAAAATGTCATGGAGGAAAAAAATTACAAAATCCAGTCCGTTGCTGTTTTGTTTTCAAATCTTATCTTAACTTCTTCTTCTAGATTTACTACGACTATAGTTAAATGTTGTCCTTATGTTTAAGTGTTCCCTCCAAATGTAATAAAATAAGTTGTAACTTAATCACTGTGATTACATTTATGTTCATGGTCATCATAATTCATTCGCTAATTAATTATTACATTGAGTTTACGAAAATGAGATTATTATAATAAGGAAAAAAAATCACTTTAAAGTGCATTGCATACATGTACAGTGACGGTTATTCGCTTATTCCCTAATTTAAAGATTCAATATATAGGTACATATTTCAAAGATTTTGTGACATTGCGACATTTACAAAAAGAAAACACTTTTCTCTGAGAAGAATCGACAACTATAATGATGGTTTCAATTCTTCTTGGAGAAGTGTTTTTTTTAAATTGTTCGAAATATTACAACATCAGTATAAATATACATCATGAAGTTACAATGAAAATTATTTATTTATGAAGCTTAGTTGGTGACATAAGTAAAATTTCGTTAATATTCAATTGAATCCTATTTAGACGACGTTGTGTCAGCTAAATTTGTTGAGCATGGCTCAACATATTATCTTCACTTTCGGGCTTTGCCTCAAGTTTTCTGCTCAGGAACTTTCAAAGACTTGTTTTCAAAAGCAAATTTGTAACTTTAGAGCATAACTTCGCACGTAACTGTGTATTTTATGTTCTAAGAAAATATTGAAGTATTATTTGCAATGATTTTTTTATTTTTCACTGGAAATTAGTTTGGTATAATTATTTTCTATTCTGGAGGATTGTTGTTGCCTGAACATATATTATTTTGAGCATCAGTTTTAGCTACTCTATATAGTTACCTATTCCCCAATTCTCACTTCACAGAAAATTTAACCTTAATACATAAAATTTAACTTAAGAACAACTGGTCTAGTACTGTCCCATCTTTTACTGTTCTTAATTACAGATTTTTTGCAGCCTGCAACTAACAAGAACGGCAGTTACTAAATATAGTAAGTATTGTGCAAAACAATTTTGCGGTTCATTCATTAGTATTATCTTGTACCTGCAGATAGATGAGGTACCTTAATAAAAGAATTAATGAAATCTAAAACCATTCAGTTGACAAAAATATTAACACACACTTTACTACATACACGACAGTAATGGCCATAATGAAACCCAGGGGGGGTTTCATCAATTTGTAAATAAACGTTTTCACGTGGTACTCAATCTTCATAAAAAACACTTAATTTAGTATAAAAAATGAACAGTTTTTAGCAGGCCACTGCTAGTCATAAATGTGTCCTACAAAAGGAGATTTAGTCTACTATACCACGCTATCCAAACGGGCAACTATAGGGTTTGTTCAAGTTTTC
This sequence comes from Hypercompe scribonia, assembly GCA_949316085.1. NCBI lineage: Eukaryota > Metazoa > Arthropoda > Insecta > Lepidoptera > Erebidae > Hypercompe > Hypercompe scribonia. The sequence goes on along the minus strand of OX438977.1, from coordinate 11,273,905 downwards.
CATCTTCTTGTAGTTATATCGTCTGGTTAAAGCATATGCACCTACAATTATATAAAAAATGACATCAAGTACAGCGGCGACACGTACACGCCCGTATTTATTCTATTTTGATTGTTAAGTTTTATTCAAAGGCGTACTCAACTTGTCGGCTTATAGGTGTTTAAAATGGTTGTTAAAATTTCTTTTCCTTTTCCGTTTTCCATGTGATAACGGATTAAAAATACGAAATGTTACTATGCCTTTTCAAGGGGCAAACTACACAGCACTGCAAAGAAAAGGAAAATTTGAAGCAAGAATTTTTTATTAAAGTCGAATGTGTTTACCCGCTCAAATCCTCTGAGGTCACCAGAAGTGTCCTGTACTCTGAGCAATCAATTTGAAAGAAACTCTAAACTAACTCATCTGGACAATGTGGTATACTTAGTAGGCCAAAACCTCCTTTCTTTGAAAATGATCGAGTTTAGCAATGAACTAAAGGCTATTCATGTGATGTGATCTATTCCACGTTACCTCTAAATATTTTTCAAAACAGTTTTTCCAATATTTTTTAATTTTAAAATAAAACATGTAGATACAATACTCAAACAAATTTATTGAGGTCAGTATTATTATTTTTTTTTGCAGATTTAACATCATAATCGCCATCATCATCATCAACAGTTCTTAATATTCCACTGCTGGACAGGAGACTCTCTTTCGAAGGAGGTCTTAAAAAAAACATGGTTGTTATATTTACAATCGCGTTTTTTTCACATCACCAATAGCTTTCTCACTCATAGCGATGAGTGGATCTGGAGATACCACTTGATCATTGGATCACCAGTTGTAAAGCATAAAATTATGTGCTAAGTTAGACAGTCAATTGATTGTGTATTTTCTCTAGTATAAACATAAAGTAATTTTTTAAAAATCTTTATTTGAAGTTTACAAAATGTAGAAATATGTATTACAAATTTCAGATGGCGTGAACCCACAAATAGTTTTTCCTGGACCAGTGCAAGATCTCGGGAGCAGGTATGGAGCTCCGAACGAAACACACCCATGTGCGGGTCAAAACTTCTGTACGATTAAGCCTCCCAATTACCCTCAAGAATTGTACAACAAGATGTTTAGAGGAAAGTTCAAAGTAAGTTTAAAAAATTTATGAGCTCATCTCCTATCTAGCAAATTAATTACAACTTGTAGATATTTCTATCAATTGATTAGAATAATTAACACACAATTTAAATACGACAGTATCTGAGGGATTTGAAAATGTAGTGTAGTGTAAATAAGAAACCACATTAAATCATTTGTTCACTAAGATGTAATAAATCGCACCAAAAAACTTACCATCGGTTCAATTCCATTCTCACGATAATTAGTATTTGTGTCAAAAAGTTACTTTTACTGAAAGCAAGGTTGATAACGTAAGTGCTATTTAAAACCAAAGAACATAAGACCTTTAAATTACAAAGTGTGTAACCAGATGAAGGTAACAAACATACCATCATCAACCTATTATAGCCCACTGCTGGACTTAGGCCTCTTCATCCTTTCTCCTCTCTTGGAAGTATTATACTATATTAATATAACTATGCTTTTTATATTTTAGGAGCCAATATTTCAACCATCTTACGTCATGACAGACTCTCGAGTTGGAGTCTCTGATGAAGTCGACAACTGTGACGACTCGACTAGTTATGGTAAATACATTTGGTTGTTTTTGTCTTTATTTTTTCTGGGTATATTTCATATAACCTGTTATATAAACTACTAATTTGCAACATATAGAACTACTTTGTAAGTGGACGTTTGAAAAATTTACAACTATTGGCGATAAACTGAAACATTTACTAGTAACGACTGACCTGACACCGTTAAAAACATAGACGTTAAACTATTCAAAGAAATGTGATCATTGCAATGTGCGCATATGCCTTCTTTCTAATTTAGTATTAATACTATTGTCTTCATGACATTATTATCTCAGTCGTAGAACAACCACTGTCGGACATGACTTGACTTTTTAATAAACGGTTTTAAAATCGAAACATTTATTAAAAAATACATTTACATAGTCTGGGTGTATTGAAGCATCAACAAACTAATAACAATAATTTGTAAGATTGGTAAAAGAAGGTGACATTATGTTAGGAATTATGTACCATTTTGCATTCCATAATAAGCTCTCATAACTCATGACTTATTTTTATAAAAATAGCATTAAGACTGCAAAAAGTTCTCATCAAATACTATAACAAAAAACTGTACTCAAAGTAGAAATAAGAATATTAGTAATTGGAGAATTTTATCTAAAATTTCAACATTTCCAAGTTTCAATCGCTCAATACCAGATCACAAACATTAGTTGCCGTCTCTCTCTCACAACAAATGATTCACGAAATGTATTATTAGCAATAATATTTCAAATGTGGAACAGGCGGAACCTAGTAGCAAGGTCACTGGTATATTTTCCTTTATTTGAATAACTAAAAAAACAAATTCCTATGATATCGATGCTATGGGTCACTCGCTACTCAACTTATTATTATTTAACTGAAAATCTTTTAAGCAAGAAAGTACTTAAAAAAACAACTCTATCATTAAGAATAAATCCTGTAACGCGGGTGACTTTATAAACACATGAACACAAAAAACACTCACGACTCAGAACAACAATTGTCTAATGTGAGGCTTTAACGCATAACACTCGCAACAATAGAAAACGGTGTGGAAGCCGATTAAGCCACTACACCATCCGTGCCGTCAAATAATACATACATTATTATTAACACTTTATTCATATCTACTATTTTAAATTATATTAAAATGGTAAAGTATTTTTTAATTTGGATTAGTGTATTGTTGATATTGTCTGCGTCTATTGAATAAATAGAACAGGCGGGCTTAGGCTAAATATGATTGGTATGCTGAAAAGGCAAGGTTAGTAATATATAACGTAATAACATATAACGGTAAATGTTATCATATAATGGTGTTTCATAAGTATAAGAGAATAAAATTTTCTCAATTAATAGATTACGATTTTATGTTTTACATGTTTTACAAATTGAAGTCAACTCTACAGATTTTGCACCCAAAATTTTTACGAATATCACATAATAAATAGGGGTGTTGACACTCTGTGTTTTTAATCCATCAGCAAACGAATATTTTAATACACATAAGTTCATTTTTTATATGTTCATACCTCATGCAAGTACTATATAATGCATAAATCTAATATAATGTGTTATTTATACATTTATGGTATTTATAAATGTTTGTTTTGAGTTTTATTCATACAGCATATATTTACAAAAAAAGTTGCAACCACAAAATTATGCTGTTCACGATCCATTCAACTTCTAGTTGAATCTGTTAACAAAATATTTTATAAATTGAACAAAAATTTTGAAGGCCAGCAGGAAAATTTATGTAATTTATCCACCAAAAATACATTAGTTCAGAGGCCCTTTCATTTCTATTTTTGGCAATAAAGCATTGACAAAATGCTGATGTTTGCTTAAAGGATGATTTCTACCGAACAGTTTCTATCCGAACGGATGTTACAATTTTTTAAATGATATTAAATCTTTCACGCAGTTTTTAAAGTCCATATTAGCGAGCTACTCGACTGCGAGAGCTTTCTATGACACGTGATCTTAGCCGAATTTCTGATGCGACCCGTTTGGTAAAAATAATCCTTAAGAAATTTTATACTAACACCTTTACAAGACTTGAATTTTGGTCTGAAACTCCATTTGTTGGTTTTTTGCAGTACGAGCCTATATACGAAGTACGCAACGACCGAGACAGTGAATGGCAATCGGTTATCCAAGCTCCTGATGAAACTTCAGTCAGGTGATCCGATTAGAGCGTTGTGCGTACACGTAAGTTACTATACAGTATCGTACATTTAAAGGTTACCTATAGGAGGTTGCAGACCTCGGTGTTTTGGGTTAACTTGATAACTAACTTCAGATAATAGAATAGTTTTTGAGATAATTATGGGATACTGACTTATATATAGGAAGAATTAATTCGTATCTTGGAGCTTATACATATCATCTCTGACTACAAGAATAAAAACGTTGGAAAAAGCCGATGAAATAAGGTTGTCGATAAGCATTACGAATGTAATTGTTCTAAAAACTTAGATATACAACAAATTAAGTTAAGAATACTGAGTGTCACCACCCCTCTTCATAATCTGAGCATTGTAAAAACCGACTTAGGGATTAAACGACACATAGTTAGCATAAGCTAACAACTCACAGCAGAACTACAAAGAGAATAAATTTTAAACAAATCCATATTACAACCCATCTGGGCAGCATAGTGCAGTAAGACAGTATATATTTTCGAAGCTTATGACAAGCAAAATGCTACAACTGGTTGTTGATGATAGTTGATGAAGTATATTTGACGGGATCGAACATATTTGGTTTTTGATCATAGCGCATCATAAGTTATAGCATGAAAATGTATGTATATCTACACTTATTTAAACTTGTGACAGTTTTAACTAAAATCTAAGTGATTAACACCACGAGATACATTCTGACAAAATATTTTACTTTTCAGTGCAGGCGTTATTGACACTCCATCTTTCACGAAATATAGAGCTCCCTTGGACTTGACAGCAAGTTGTGTGCAGCATTACAGTGCGTGGGAGGTTCTTGTTCACGATAGAAAAGAAGGTTCCAGAATAATAAAAGTATGGCTTCCCTCATGCTGTTCCTGTTTTTATAAGTATAAAGAAGAAACACTTTATCCAACAATAGTCGGGTAATGTGTGTTATAAAGAAATATGTAAAGATGTTGTTGATTATTTGTTAAAACAGCAGGTGTATAAAATAAATAACTCACACAGTTATTACTTACTATTTTACTGAATTAATATTTTACCCATTAGTTATGTATAAGTATGGGTAGCATAAAGGTTTATTAACGAAACAGTTTAGGTAAAGGCTTGTATTACGGTGGGAGTTAAAATGGGTGCCACTTGGTTAATATTTGGTTTGGTATTAGCTTTTACCTGCAGACGGCCCGGCGTGTATCTGAATGCTCTTGGACCGGACAGCAGGTTAGTGGATTTTTTCTCAAAAATCAAAGTATCTCCAAATTTCATTAGAATTGATTCAGCTATTTAGCAGTGCAAGCGTGCAGCAGACAGGAGTTGCTTCAGTACACGTTATACTAGTACGGTTTTGAACTTAAGTGTGTTTTGATCACCCAGGTATCTTGACGGGGGGACTAAAGTAGAGTCCTGTCTTATATAAGGTGGACCAAGAATTCGTTAACATTTGAATCTAACATCCCACGCAAACGTGTTACAGGAATTCTTGGGATCGATGCTACTGGTATTTACTGCCTACAATCGTAACACATGGTTTCAACAAGATGGACCCACTTGTCACAGATTCAATAAGTCCCTACCGGTGATCAAAGACATGTTTCGGCAAAGCTGTTTTCCAGATGAGGCGATATTCCATAGCCACCCAGGAGGCCAGATCCATCCCCAGGAGATTTCCTTTTATGGTATTATTTGAAGAGTTGTGTCTATATCAATAAACCAAATACACTACGTCAACCAAAAGAAATCAGCGAAGAGATGTCGGCAATCCTGCGGTCTCTTTGCCGACGAGCATTCGAAAATTCCGGTGCTCACTTAGAAACATTGAAACGGTGGTCATTTATATGATGAAATTTTTAAAAAATTAATTCCAACTAATTAGTTTTCTTGTAAATAAGTAATTTTAATAATATATCAAATATTTTTATACGACTTTTTCAAATAATAACTAATTCGTGGCCGACCCTAAATTATAATGATTATAAAAAATTGTAAATTATTATTGAAATAAATTCTCTCCTAACAAAACAATACTCATCTACATTCAGATAATGGCTTGGTATTGCACTATAGTTACTTGATATTGTGATTCCATTATTTAAATTTGTCTTAATACCTAAATTGCGTGCGGACAAAAATTGTGTATGTGAAAAAAATGTATATAATATTTTGAAAAAAAAAATGTGTTAAATACTAAATTAGAACATATATATTAATTACATAATATTTTTGGTGCTCTGCCCGGCTTATCAAAATTATCATGAACATACACAGCTCATTCACTTATTTGCCGAAATGGATTGTCGAAGGGGGGTTTACTTACACACATTAAGTGATTTTAGTCTTTGACATCATCTCTATCCCTTAATTTCGGCTTGCCAGAAGGATTTTTACATAAATATTTGACCGATTTTAATATAATTTCATAAAAAGGCAGTTTTTTTATGATCTATGTATGTATTCAATTTTAATTTTGAATTTCTACGGTATTTGAAACTACTATGGTAAAATTCGAGACGTGTGCTAGTTTAACGATGTAAAAAACATAATCATAAGATTTTCTTAGAATCAAGTTTATTATTATTTAAAACAGTTAGTAGAGATTTATTAAAAGTTACTGAAATAATAAGACAAACTCGTATAAGAACATAATTTATACATCTCGTTCAGGATTTTTCCGTCTATACTTTTCTTAAGTATTGGACATGAGTAGAAACGTAGGTACAACATCTTGTTGCAATCTACCAGAAGTAAGTATAATTACGTGATTGTATTACTATTACACTTTACAGTTTGTAAATAACTTTATCTATGAAGGTAAAATTTAATTCATTTAGCCATATTTTAGCCATATGAAATAGATCTACTGATTTTCAATTTGATATGAAGAGAAGTAATGCTTTTTAAACCTTAACGTCGTTTCTGTAAAGGCCAACGAAATGGCCAAGCACTACTACCTTCTCTCTCGCTCTTAAATACTGTCAATGATTACTCTGTGGGTATCGCTCTTTTCTCTTTATTAGTTCCCTATTTATCCAAACTGAAGCTAAAGACAACGATCCACAAAAGAAAACAATAATTAATTGTAAGTTCTAAAAAACATGTACTCGAAACCATCGTATGATTTTTATAGTTAATAGATTTGGTTGCGAGAGAACCTTAGAACTGTTGTGTGGTGTGCTTAGAGCACAATAAAACATTTGTGAGTTTTGAAATTTTTATAACTCTGCAATAGGCTTTATGAAATTCCTTTTACAGAGCTAATTACACCTTAATAGGAGGTCATAGAGCCTATCACAGAGGTATCAAAAATTACTACCGCAGTAATGGAAGACTTACTTAAACTTTAATAATCGTAATTCGGACCTATCAAAAATTCGATGTATGAAAAAACTTTAATAGGTTATTTGGAAAAATACAGTTTTTAGGATATCTTATATCAGATTCAAACCAACAGATTTACAAAATTATGCTTTTTCATAATAAAAAAGTTTTTAATGTCCAATACTTAAGATACTCTAATAGGACTATTAGTGGACAAAACATACCGCAGGAAAAGGTTATCAGTTCGTGTGCTTAATATTTTTTTAAATTTATTATAAAGTTATCCACTACATGAAAGTTAACGGCCCCATTACTCTAGTGGTAAGTGGACCTGGCGGCTAAACCGGAGGTTATGGGTTCGATTCTCATCCAGAACAAATATTTATGTGATGAGTACGATTACTTGTTGTATCTGAGTGTAATTTATTCTGTAATATGTATGTATTTAGAAATTTTTAACTGTGTGTATCAGCAGTCTAGTTACTAGTTACCATAGCACAGGTTCTGCCTAAGTTGGAAATAAAAAGCCACGTGTGAGATGTGTGAGATTATTTACGAGTATTTACTTATTTTAGTTATCAGTAAATACGACAGAGTATTTTTCAAGATCGGGACGTTACCGCCTTAGTAGGATCCAACCGTGTCGGTGTGTCATATTTTATTTTTAGGTTTTTTTAACATAAAATCAATTAAATATAGGAACTAAACGGGAGATATGTATATGAAATAAAATAATATAAAAATTCTGTAAATGAAAATAACAAACTTATATTAAAATGCATCGAAATTGCATCATGACGTCTTTACAAAGACGTTATAGAACAAGTTGTGCCTTTTTCTGGAATATTGCGGTAGTTTCGAAATTAAATTATAAATTAATAACTTTTACACATGACTCCGCCCGCATGTATGTCGGTTATTGCAGTAAACAGTAGTCTATGCGTTATTTTGATGTATAAACTACGAGAATATTACTTTTAAGTTACATTTAAATTCAAACAGTATTTTTTACGTGAAAGAGTAACAAATATACGAATATTTTCAGTTATTTTTTTTTTGAAAGTTCATCTATAATGACTTTAGGTGCCTTATTCGATAAAGCGCCATCTATTAGAAGCCACGGGTATTTTTTATCAAGTCTAATACAAAGACTTTGTACCGTAAGCAAATGGACAAAAAATAATAGCGTCATCTATCGGAATCTAAAACATTTAGAGTGATTTAAATGCACATTGTAATGGGTACTCAAAGACAATCTTATAGATTTTATCAGGTTATTGTGACGAAAGTGCCAAAGGGCTAGCAGACAAGTGAAAAATTACATGTAATTTCATCTAGAAAATCAAGTTTGCTAAGACAATGTATACGAAAGGTACTTCATGCTTTATATTTTCAAAAAACAGCAGTAAATCGCAAATCACATTGTAAAAAAGGTACAGCTTCACGTTTAATAATTGGCGACGACATTTTGTGTATAAAAAGATACCACATACAGAAAAATACTTTTAATAATATATTCTGTTTTACTTAACTACCACGCTTTATTGGAGAGAAAAGGAGAACAAAACTGGCACTCACAAATAAATAAAAATCATCCTGGAACTGGAGTGTAGTACTGAACAAATTTTTATAACTGTCATGCCTTTTAAGTCCCCAAGCGGGATGTGAAAAAGCAACTCACAAGGCCGCCATAGTGTGGGTCATGCATTATCTGCATTTGCTATGTGTATGGTGACCACAACTCTTGGATTCTATTCATGTTTTCCATCAGGCAAGGTAGAGTCACTTTGGCAGGCTCTTAATATAGAAAAAAAAAGAAGGGGCTAGTTCGACCGGGGCGGTACTACCCTCTCACAGAAGATCAACTTAAAGCGACAGCATCCATGCTGTCGTGTTTCGTTGGTGAGTGTAAGAACGATAACCCATTGATGCAGGGGTGACAGCTGTCGTGGCAAATGTGTGCAATACAATGCCACCATGACTGTCATGCCTTTTACGTCCCCAAGTGGGACGTGAAAAAGTATCTTACTAGGCCGCCATAATCTGAGTCACCATACTGCATTGTCTGCATTCGCAATGAGTATGGTGACAACAAGTCTTAGATTCTATTCATTCAAAAAAAACATATCTCACGTTTCGTTAGACCTTTTATATAGTACTTACTGACAAAAACACGTTAAATGAAGTTTACGGTTTTTTAAATTACAGTTGAAACATAACTTTTGTATTTCACATAACTTAGTATAAAATAGCTAAAGAATTTATTTGTTTATTTGGTTGAACGTGTTAACTTCAGAAACGACTGCTTTGGATCGAATCTTTTGTTGTTGTTGGATAGCTCATTTATCCAGACAAGCTACATAGGAGCCGATCGTTCATGAAAAAAACGGGAAAATTGAATTTATTTTGAGAAACGTAGAGGAAGTTGCTAATGTAAGGCATATAATTTATTCCTACACATGTATTATATGCATATTAAGTACACTGAAATGTATATACAAATTGATATTTGGATAAAATATTTATGTAACTGTTATGGGAACATCCAACTAAAGAAATATGAAGTTTTAACTCCTAACACCATCTAGCAACATACTCACATTCATAGATACGTGTATCTCAATGTATATATATTGACTGTTTATGTAAACAGTCGATTACATTACATTTTTTTTATTAACGTTCGACAAATTAGGTACGTACAATTTTCAAAAAGTTATAATTTAAAATATTATCAATGTAGGTACATAATATTACGCGTCTCCTTTCTCCGTCCCTCCTTTTTTTTTCAATTAGAGTGAGGTCAGCTTTAAGTCTGCTACAATACCTCTGAACTTCAATTTGTTACGTGGAGTGACTACCATCAGACCTCGACAACCCAAGGTTGAAAAGGTTGTTTTCGTTTAGGTCTCCAACTACCCGTGGTGATTATCAGAGACCTTCATATAACAACCGGGACCGAACGCTTACTCGTATATCGTGATTAACCCTTCCATAGACTCACCTGGCTGGGATTTATTAATTTTGCAATGTGTTAACCAACGGTATCACCATTGAGCCATGAGCACGTTTTAATTTTACACGTCATTAGGCTCTATAGATTAAAATTAATGATAAAAAAAGAAAATATACTCAACTAATTTGTAGTATGCGCCCAAGTAACAGCGTCAAATACAAACTCAATTTTTAGAAAACAAAATGCGTTTATTTATAAACAATAACTATCTGTCGATATAGACTTATCGATAAATTATCACAACCATTTTTATTAAATTACCTATCACTTTTTAAGATCCAATCGCGTTTTACTTCAATCAGAATTTCATTCAAATCGAATCCAATTGTAATTTTTTTTCTAGCTTTAGTGATTTGGAAATGTAGATACGTCAATTTCAAAAGCCTTAGTCCCGAATTCTTGAAATTTTTTTGTTGCCAGTATAATGTTGCCAACTACTGTAAACGGTCGCAATCCCTGCAAATATGAAAAATAGATTTTATTAGAGATATTACAGTAGAAAGTGTTGAAAAATCATTTGAAAATAACTGAGAATAATGTTTAAGTTTTGTTTTTAAATATTTCTACGGTTTATATTCTGCTCGTATTTTAAAAATATTGAATTTAAAATACTTACTCGGTGCAAGGTTCGGCCATGCACGCACAATAACCTGGCAACTTTATGTGTGTCTGGTACTGTTCTGCGTGTGTACTATTTGTCATTCTGAATGCTGTTGCTGTACGATAAATATAGAACTGCTTACAGCGGCCTCTGTACCCGTCTTGATAACCAACAACTATTTTATTACACTGGCATTCGATTTCACTGAGAAAAGAAAACAGAAAAACTAAAATAAACGTAACTAAAGTGTAATTTAATATGCTATATAATTTTGATTTCATCGATCTTATGAGTATGTTCCCACACCAGTCTCTAAGACTCATTTCTTATTCGTACAGTCAGTTCAAGTTACAGGTGTGTGATTAAGGCTACCCTAGCTAGGACTTTATCTGGATGTCGTAATAGCAGCGGTTCCCGGATCCCTCCTATCTCAGGCGCAGAGTGGCACACCGTGTGGTTTTAGTCGGTCCAATTCCGACACACCACCCCGCCGTAAACCCCGGTGGGGTGACGGCTCGAGGGGGTTTCCACACGTTAAAAAAAAAAAAAAAAAAAAAAAAAAAAAAAAAAAAAAAACTAGGACTTTATACTTCTTAAGTCATTCGGATAACAATTTCCCATTCTTCTCATTTTCTGCCCATCTCAGTAAGTGTTCTTTTGAAATTCAATCCTCAATTTTTGGTCTAATTAATGTTTAAACTAAGCTTTTGAAAGACTTGTACCTTCTAATAAGAGTGCAGTCATATTAGTACTATACAGCCCATACATACTATTTCCATTCTTAAATTAAATATACTTACAGGCAACTTTGCACTCTAAAGCCTTGGACCTTATTTCTCTCACTTTTTCCGTTGACCAGCAAGTGCTGTTTGTTATCATATCCGATGCCAGCTCTTGGGTACACCAACTGAAAAATGATAACATAAGAAATTTTATTTACTACGTCATGGTCTATTTCATATCGAATTTCGATTGAACCATAGATACATCGTAGTATCTAAACTACAGTGGCTTAAGCATTTATTTTCCAACTGTAAATATTTAATAGACTAACTTTGTTAAAATTTTATGATACTTCATTATACAAATTGTTATGTATTCAAAGTACAGCAGTAGCGAATTATAATTTATTAATGAAATAAGATACAATTGTAACGGTAACTTTTAGCTAACTTATTATTGTCATGGTGGACTTCTTTTCTACAAAATGTAATACGTAAACGCAGAATTAGTAGTAGTTGAGCTTTTCTATATTACGAGTATATACTCAAATCCAGTGTGACCAGGGAAGTACTACCTTACACAATTTAATATTGTGAATGGTAGTATTCATAATGCATGTAGCATATCATACACGTCTGTACTTCAAGTGTTATGTTACTTTAGTTACGTAGATCTTCGTAGATTCTTGTAGAACATAATCAATACTAACCGTTTCTTGAGCTTCGCAAAGTTCAACATTTTCGTCAATAGAAACCCTCTGAGTGTAATCCGGTTTATACAATTTATCGACCTGCAGACTAACGCCTTCTCCCAGCTGGCAACAAATAGAAAAATAGGTTGAAATAAAAGTACTTATACAATGTTTTGTAATCATGAAAGTGTGTAAAGTATAAGTAATTATATTTTAGACTGCTCAAAACTTAGCTTTAGATACACATCATTTTTGGAATAATGAACCCACACAATATCTGAAGTGAGTAGATAGATAACTTTCATAGCAGAAATAAGTAAAAATATTTTTTTTTAAAAATCAGACTAAATGTTATGATTTAAATTCTAATAATACTATTTATATTGTCCTTGATTTTTCTTACGTTCATCATTGTTAGACAACGTAGACCTGCCTTCTGCGCGATAAAAATACTGTATTTTCAAAATAGGTTTATTTTTAAAAAAATATTGTATATGGCGTTAAATGTTGTAAATTTAAAAATTAAATTTTGAAACAAATCGAATTACTGAAAAATATTGGCATGAAATTTCAAAATTTCTTTAACGTATACATTTGAAATCACTCATACTGAAACACTCATGATTGTGTTGTACTCAAAACAAGACTTACCGTGGCGATAAGACCGTTGACTGCTTCCTCAGGGTAGTTAATCACTTCTTCACAATAAGTCGAGTGTTTGCATGATTCTGATAGCACAGGACCATTTGAATCTTTGTTAACTTCAACTGGTTCAACTACAGCACTATGTGTTTTTACTGCAAGAAACAACATTTTTTTACTCTTACTAAAGTATACTCGTATAATAGTAAAGAAAAAAAAATTAATGGTGTCGTGGGACACTAGGTAGGATTGAAGTTCCTTCGGATAATGTGGAATCGACACAATTTGCAAAAAAAATCGTGCTCAATTTTATGTAGGTTTTCTTGATTTTTCTCTTAAATTTTGCTGATTAGTTTTTATTTAAGTACAAGAAAGTATTTAGGAAATTCAGTATTTTAAGAAATAAAATAATAAGTTCTTTAAAATAATAAAATAATAAATTCCTTAAAATAAAAAAAACATCGTAATTCAAATTTCAACTGAAATAACAAAAAAATATGTATCTTTATTTTTTTTGTCAACATTATTATTAATTAAAAATTACATAGAAATAGAAAAATAGAAAAAAGAGGTAGAAATAGTACGAATGTTAAGTACGTGATAGATAGTATGAAACGTAGGACACATGACGCGCTTTCGCGCCTGCGCACGTCTCATTTAACGGTTTTATTCCACGCACTTTTTTCCACAGATTTATTCCACAGATTTATTCCACGCACTTTTGCCACGGATTTTTTCTTACGGTTTTACTATCACATTTTTTTCAGTTCGGTCCCGCAGCGAAATCCCTATCCCCTCCAAGCCTGCCGTAAGGAACTTCGTTCCAAAAAGACGCATGAAAACTTTTCCTAGAGTTCGACACAACTTTCTTAAAATATTTAATTTACCTTTTCAGAGTTTAACAAATAAAAGGCCAGAACACCTATCGGTGCCTAGTTTGTCCATATTCTTAATGAAAAATTTTACTAACAATTCAAATAAAAAAATATCAATCCTACTTTACGAGTATATAAATGCGTCCAACCACAACATCTTTCACCTTTATAATAAGGTTTAATTTGTATACATTCATATAGATTTATAATATCTTACTTACTTCTTTGTCGCTGTCCAATTTTGTCTAGATATAAAATATTTTCTTCTGACAAGCTTGGTGTTAACTGCGTAAATGGTAATTTCATTGAACATGCCAACGTTAACATAGTGACCTGTAGAAAGATATAAAACTTAATTATTGTAATGTTACTTTGTTTAGGTACTATGTTAAAACATTTATGAATATATATAGTAATTAATATGTATTTATGAAAATTGATATGCAAAAATGATATTAAATTTAGATTTAGAACAAATAAACCATTGTTCATCATTCAATCATTTACGCCGATGATGAAAGACCGATCAACTTTATATTAAGTATACAATGTACTAAGTGAATAATAGAGCGGCCATTCATCATTACAGATATATATAATTAAATATGAACTGTATTATATATAAAAACATAGACTGATTAGCGATGCAACGGTTATAATTATAGATACTCACAGCAGTTATCGAGATTAGTAAATTATGTGACCCAGCCATTTCAACTAAAATAGTTGTATGTAACAGTCTAGGGCACTAAATCTTTATATATCCCGACCCAGTGGATGGTGAACACTGACTGATGACATACGAATCCTGGACGTTTTATTTATTGACTAGCATGATGTAGGTATGTGGTTTGGAAACACCAAGCAAGGAAACATCGATTCAAATGACGCACGTAAAAGTAACGTCAAAAGTTATGGATCACAAGGAATGCATTCGGTACAAATATTTACGTGTATTTATTCGTCTTCAGGTAGCCTGTATAGCGCGTCCCAGAGTTAATTAATTATTACTATTATATTTACATACGATGTAATCAATTCTTCAATGTTGTGTTGAAGTCAGGAGGTTTTATGATACCAGGAAAAGCGTAGAAAATATATTATTTTCAATATAAATATTTAATCGAAAATATTGAAGAACGTAGTAAATAAAATAACATTAATTAATAAATCAGTAATATCATGACATTTAAACTTTATTAACACGTATTTATAACTGCCTCGGTGGCACAGCAGTAGTGAATGCGACGGTCGAACCAAATGTTTGTAGTATCTGCAAAATATTTATTTCGAAGTTTGAGTGTTTTCTATGCATAATATGCATATATTTATAATAAAAAAAAATATAATTATTCTATCAGTCAGTCTAGTTATCATAACACAAGCTCTGCTTAGTTTGAAACTAGATGACGTTGTGTGACAAATGTCCGAAATATTAGATATGCAAAAATTGCTTATATTCAATTTCCTCCTACTGTACTCCCGAGTCTTTTAAGCAGGGCGTGAAGAAGCATCTCACTAGGCCGCCATAGCATGGATCGCCATACTGCATTGTCGGCAATTGCAATGAGTATAGCGACTACCGCTCTTGAATTCTATTCCTGCTTCCCATCAGGTTAGAGTAAAGTCACATTGATAGGTTTCTAAAAAAAAACCCTATTTGTAAGAGTATATATTACAGTTGACATGTAAGAGCATATCAATTAAATAATAACATTCAAATGGAGGCTTTATTGCTAAACAGTAATTTCTTTCCGTAGAAAGACGTATTCGTGTGTAGTTTTGGTGTTGAAAAGAAGAGGTATTAAGTCAATTTGCCTAAACACTATACGATGTTATGGATTAATTGAGTCATAAATTAATTTGCTTAAACCTTCTGGTCATCACCATCTTTAAAAAGTTCGGTGTTGTGCTCCGTAAAGTTTAAAATAACGTTTTTAAAGTATACTTTATTTTGTAATGGATAGAAATGACGAAATAATTACGCAAATGATTGTCATCTCTATTTTTTTCTCAACACACATAAATTTCTACATCAAGGTTGTTGTTAGGTATATAACTAGAATGCGTTAGATGGTGACGAATTAAGAAAACAGAGTCTTCATACCATGGGTGTCGTAAGAGCTGACTAATGGAACAAACTTCGCAAGACAACAGCATTACAAAGGCAAGGAAAACTTGACACAATCTCTATACCAACGCGTCTGGCCAGCGTAGTGTAACAGACAAAAACCTCCTTTCTAAGAAGAAATCTATTTGCACCTAATGCTGGTCTACTGACTGGTAAGCAGTTAGGGAATATCTGATAGCCACGGAAAAAAATGTAATCGATTATCTATGCTATAGATACCCTTAAGTCATCAATGTTTGGACTAAATCACATCAATCCAATTGACAGTCAATCGGACATAACCTACAGGTAGGTATAGTCCCCAAGAGCCGGGACAAAACTTGGCAGCATCATGTATTATAGGCTGTCACACCGTCCAGCTTGGGGGATTTATTACTAGACATCTTTTTATTATACGTCAATTTTACCGATTGATTTGTCATCATTTTCATTGACGTTATAATTATAAATAGTGCTTTACTCTCTATACCTAATTTTAATATGTATCGTAGGTACTTATAGCGTAACAAATGCTAGGGATTTTGAAGCTACAAGTTATGAATGATAGACCACAACAAATGAATGTAAACTACATATTTTTATTATATAATATTTTTGTTAAACATGAACGTTTTCCTTCTCACTTTAATAATAAATTGTACATTTCGAAATATTTTAACTTTGTTTTAAGTGCAGCACATTGTTAAATATTCTTTTTCATTCCATTGATTTATAATTTTTGATTTTTTAATATTACATAATTCAAACCTGTTAAAAGAGAACTGACTGTGTGCTGTCATAAAAAAGGATAAGCAATTTGCTGGACGAGGCCGCTGCTTCGAAATTAGGTCATATGTCTACACTGGTCGTGTTTTGGTAGTGGTAGCATACGTAACTGCTGTCCTTGAGGTCTCTGGTTCGATTCCCAGGTATGTTTATTTCAAAGTTTGAGCATTTTCTAAGTACAAAAGTATATATATAAATTTATAACTATTGTCTAGTATCCATAGTACAAGCTACGCTTAGTCTGGGACTAGATGACATTTTGTATCAGATGTCCGAAATGATACTAAATATTATTTTATTCACAAGTATTTTAATGTAATCTTTTAGATATTTAGTTAATTCTAATATTTTTAAATAAGTTCTTATTATAAATAAAGCCTTTCTAAGTAATAACAGTACAAGGCACAAAATATCGTAATTATGATTTCCTCTTTCTCTGTACCAGTACTGAGGAGAGATACAAGATTCTCGCTACTAAACTGAAACCAGTATTGAAATTACTGGGAAAGACTGATAAACTCGTTACCAAAGCCAATAAAGTAAATACCTAGTCATCATCATAATTTATTTCATTCATTTTTCTTTATTTTGACACATAAAAACATAGTAAATAATAAATTATGCATGCAGATTATGGCAGCTCAAATCTTAAGTTAGTTTGGGCTGAGATAACGTAACTTATAAATCGTCTTTTTCTAAAAATATGTCAAGTAAATTAAGCGTATTGTAATTACCAGTTTTATTGCACGAGTTGGACTCGTGTTAATTTGATATATTTTCCTCAGATGTGGTACAGGAATGTGGACTTTCGGACCTTATATCTTTTGCTTTGCCTCCTAATTTTAATTAAAGACGTCATATTCAGT
This sequence comes from Hypercompe scribonia, assembly GCA_949316085.1. Classification (NCBI taxonomy): domain Eukaryota; kingdom Metazoa; phylum Arthropoda; class Insecta; order Lepidoptera; family Erebidae; genus Hypercompe; species Hypercompe scribonia. The sequence continues at coordinate 11,256,430 of OX438977.1, read as the reverse complement.
GGTCTACTATTTTGCAACATACAAATTGTATTTACTTCATTAACCGGCGATAATTACCAGTTTTATTTGTGCAACAATTTTATCTAATATCGTATTTCATCGTACTGTATTTTTGTATTTATTTATCATATTATTATATATGCTTTGTATTAACACTTAAAAAATTAACTTTATTATTTAGACTTCCAAATTTTTTTATGTATACAATTTTAAATACGAGGCTTTACAATTTATTATTATAAAATATGACCTAAATTTATATTATATAGGTAAGTTAAGTTTTATTCCAGACTTCATAAATATTTAATAAAAAAATTCTAACAACGATCGTCTATTGCATAAAGTAAGCAATATATGGAAAAATGTAATAGAACTATTGACGTCGTGATACTGCTTCACCAGTTCAAACCATGTCTTGGAATTACCATCGAAGTGCATCACTAAAATTTTTGAAGTGAGACATCTATTCTAGGAATTCTATCAATGAGACAAATGAAAGCAGTCTGTTTTATTGTGTAATTCTAAGAAGAGTCTTGATCACATTAAAAAAATGCCTCATTAAAATTAATCCATTCCTTTGTAAATCATAAAACCATAGACAGACACACACGTACAACTTATAACACCTACCTTTTTACATCGAGTGATCAACAAACATTAAATACAGGATGGACCTTGAAGCTAAGTAATGGTCAATCTAGTGAAAACCGGCTTGTCTCCGTATGTGACCAGGCCATCAACGCTTACTGATAAACGTCCTGCAAGCTTTTACTGGTACATCTGGCATAGATCAGTTGTATCCATAAACTTTGTGAAGCCTGGCCTCAATTTAGTGCTTTTTAATGCCAGATTAATTTAAAACCATAAGTATTGAACGAGTAAATCTATTAGTTAAGATGCAATTATATAATTTAACATAACACATTTTTCTACAGTATTACCGTTATGCCATTGAATAACAGGAAAATTTTCAAAACATTTACAGTACGATTGATTATGTTAGGCAAGAATGTTGACCTACACTGTGTATGCCGTATTTGGATGACGTAGGTATATACATAGATTTCTCTGTAAATGGCTATTACTGATTCATACTTCAACTTATTTGGGAAAGTACTGCACTGTACTGACGTTCATGAAACATAAATAATAAATTTCAGGTAGTGGGACACTGTTAAATCTTCCTTCCTCCAAACATTTAATCCTAAAATAGGCTAGGTACGGTTTTAAGTTTACTAGGTACGGCACTAACTCGATTTTTCTACGTGGACTAAGTACTAGATGATATCAAAGTTCTGTAGATTTTTTAGTGCTCCGTGCTGCTATACAGAAGGTAGAATATTATTGTAGCAGAATATTAATTAACAAAAACAACAAAGTACATTTTACCATGTAACATTTTAAATAAGTAGGTAACTAAAGCTGCCTGTCTACGTACCTTTAATTTATTATAGCCTACCAATCTGAACGTAAACAGAGTAAGATACAGTAGTGGATATCCTGGATAAACTCCATGCAACTCCAAATACATTAATCTTATAAATTTATTTAATATCCACTCTAGTTTAAGTTTGTATTTGATTTCGTATGGAGACCAACCTCAGCCTGAGATGTAATGTGTGTTTCGAGTCGATTTTCTTTCTACAATCATTAACGCTTCTATTCTCTTGTATTATTGGATAATATTTTGTTTTAACCACGTAACTTAGCACTGAAAGACGACATTCCCATATATTTGTTAGTTTTCTAAAAATGTTCAGGTTTATAGAATGTCAACCTAGATAAAGGGGGCCAGTGACAGCGTTACACTCCAAGTAACTTTTGATGATAGCCTCGAATAACATTTTCCGTACCTTAAGTTTTGGTAAAATTAATAACCTCACGCGTTGTTAAAAATCAGTATATTTTAAACGTATTAAACAATAATTTCATTTAACCACTTTTATTTCCTGATTTTACTGAGACAATTTGTTGTTTATCTAACTGCCAATCGGTCAATGTCAATTGCTTTGACATATTATTGCTTTTACCAATGTGACGTTAATTATTAACGCGTCCACTTCACTTTTGTAAACTCTTTTATAATTTAATAATAAACCTGAATATGCAGGTTAGAATCTAAACTGGCAGTTCAGCCTTTACATAGGCATCTAACAGACTCCTGAGGGCTCCTTATAAAAATGTTGCCAACAGTCCCTCGAAACTCATTGAACACGAACTGGCACTTGTTATGCAAGAAGTTGAAAAAAGTGAATATTGCAAAGAATTACGTTAAGGTAGTAGAGTCACACTGATTTCAACACGAACGGACCGGTTCGACCAGGGCAGTACTACCCTCTCACAGAAGACCAACCTAAAGCGACAGCATCCGTGCTGTCGTGTTTCATTAGTGAGTTCGAAACCGGAGGCCCATTGATGCAGGGGTGACAGTTATCATAGTAACTGGGTGAACCTCACACTGTTATGATGACTGTCATAACTTTTACGTCCCTAAGCGAGGCGTGAAAAAACATCTCGGTAGGTCGCCATAGTGTTGGTCATCGTAATACATTGTCTGCATTGGCAATAAGTATGGTGACCACAACTCTTGGATTCTATTCATGCTTACCATCAGGCAGAGTAGAGTCACTTTAACAGTTCTTAAAATAGAAAAAAAAAGTTATACACAATTTAAAAATAACATCTAAATGTCTTGACACACTGTCTTCGCTAAAAAGCAAAGCTGTCACAAGTTAATTGCATTCGTTGGTAAGAGAAAGTATTTGTACCTAATTGCGATATGTAAATTGTAAATTAAATTTCGCTTGCATTTAAAGCTATCGTCCCACTATGAAAGACTTTATTTAGTGAAAGTTTTAGTAATATAAAGCTAGTAATACGCAGAAGCTAGTTTCTGCAATTCTGGTACCTATTAAGTACTAGATTACAAAGCAAAAGTAAATAGGGGACATGATACAAGTGTTTCAAATAAATTCATGTTTAAGTTATCCTCGTGGCCGTAGTATGGTGTGTAGCTTGGGTCAGTTCCATTTCTATGTAGCTCTTTGAGAGGAAATTAAATTGTTGATTGCATAGATAAAAAGAACTTTGAATATCAGTTCAAATTGATGGAGAGCTCGCGGAACACGCACAAAAAAAATACATACCTACCGTAGAACAACGAATCTCCTTTTTTAAAACTCACTTAATTAAACATTAACTTGACCTCTCTAAAATTGATATTTTGGAGTGCAAATGTAACCCCATCTTCATTCTTTATCATTTATATCATGGAAACTATAATTCTTGTTATCGTTCAACGCGACAAAACTGTCACCTCGATCACTTTCTCGCTCAATTAACATGCTGAATAAATTGTTGCATGCGGTAGACTGAAAATTCGTGGACCGATCCGACTTCAAGTCTTGAAAAAAAAAAGTGTGGGTCCATCTAAAAGTCCGATATGTATTGTCAATCTTTAACTTATGGCTCTTGTTAAGATTTGACCTTTAAATTGTAGGTGACTTTGCCGTAGTTACTTACATCTCTTCATTAGACCTTTTATATAATATGTTAAAGATACATGATATCGGCTCTTGAATAAGTTTTTATCGTTATAGAAATATTCAATAACAGCCCAGAGCTTTGAAGTTGAGGTCTAAACATGTGCCTCGAAGAGCATGTTAAGCCGTCGGTCCTGTGCCTGATCTTTCCCCGGTCGTAACGAATAACCACCCCATCGATTGTGAGAGTGAGAGAACAGAGAGTGCATCAGTGTTTGCGCACACACTTGTGTACTATCTCCTGCGTAGATGTACAAAGTGTGCGTAGAAATAGACTGTGAATACATAATTAAAATAAGCATTTAGGAAATAGTTCAGTCACTGTGGGTGACCACTTGCAAACACATAGGCACAGACAACTCAAACTCCTTAAATAGTATTTATTTCAGTAATTTCTCACTGAAACCGTTTGCAGTCTACTGGGCCACTTTGTTAAAACCTCTCAAAGGTAAATAGGGAACAGCTGGGTGCACTGTTATACTGTACCACAATAGCCAAGAGTTAAGGTATGAATCACTGACCTTGTGAAGTATAAACAATTTTCCTATCTCACCATTGTCTGTCTTTCCTATCTATATTTCGTATGTCGTAAATTGAACTAAAATGGTTTTAGTTTCCATTTTAAAGAAAAACTTACAATTTAAATATAGAAGGAAATTGAAAACAACGTAAAAATTCCTGTAATAAGTCTAAATTTTAATAAAAGTAAGAAAATAGTAGACAATAGGTATGAAACTAAAAAATATTTTCAATAAAAAGCATGAAACAAAGATTTAATCTTTATATTCGGCATTCGATTTTAAATAATTTGTTACATAGAGTAGTTTTCAATTGAATTATGCCTATGAAAGATAGTACGCAATAAGTTAATATTTTACGCAAAATACTACAGTGTTCTACGCATCAAAAATTGTATTATACGCAGTAAAAATATTAGACGTAGGATATAGAAATATTAAATATTTTATGCCGCGCCACCTCTGATCACATATCTGTAACAGATCTGATTTAAAATTACAGGCATTTCTCGATTATGGTTCCACATCAAGACATTATTAATTGTATTTTAAAGGGTTTTTGTTTTTCAAACACAACTCCTAGAACTTTCAATATAGTGGACCATCAGCTAGTATGACAGTATAAGCAAAAAAAAATGTTTTACCGCATTCGTTGCATAAGGGTCCTGTAAATCTTGGATCTGGATGTCGTAATAGCAGCTGTTCCCGGATCCCTTCCATGTCCCTCCAGGCGCAGAGTGGCACGACGTGTGGTTTTAGTCGATCCGATTCCGACACACCACCCCGCCGCAAACCCCGGTGGGGTGACGGTCCGAGGAGGTTTCCACACGTTAAAAAAAAAAGGGTCCTGAGTTAGGTTGTGAACGAGGGCGAGATGGTTTTTTAAAAAGACAAGTGTTCGCCTTAAAGAACGGATTGAGACTAACTTAATTTCTTAAATAAAACAATTTCTCAAAATTAATACAGTATTTTTATTACTATGCGTATGCGACAAAGAGTTATTTGTTCTAATATTTCCAGGAAGTCTGCGGCTTATCAGCTAAATGGTCGTTCATGACGGATGCCATTGTGGGACGTCACGTCTATGACGACAAAACTCCCGTACATCGTAAATATTCGCAATTAGCGTGGAATCTTTGCAATAGCTAAGAACAATCTTTGGTAGTTATCCAGAAACAAATTATCGTAAAACATATTAATTGTCCGCTTAAATGTCTCTGTAAATTATGGCTTGATAATGAATAGTTTCGGCTTGTCTCGCGTAAACTAAGATTTCGACAAAAACGTCTTCGGTTTTAAGCTACGCTAACTCGAATATGGGTAATTTATTTTTTATCTGACACGATTAGATTCACGACTGAAGCACTTTTTCGGAACACAAACTGTAAAGTTTGAAATCAACTGACATTCTCTGAAGGTATCCCAAAATTTAGGTAATCTTTTGAATAACAATCTCGTTAAAAAAAATTGTACAACATAACCGTATAATATGGCTCAGTCAGTGTGCAAAATAAGAATATTACCTATTTACATTTAGAATTCTAAATATTTGCGTCTAGAGAAACTAGACAAAGCTAATTTATGCTTAATATTGATTTACTCAACTCACAACTCAACAACAAACAGTGATATAATGAAGTAATGTTTTCCCAAAATTGGTGTTGCAAGTTTAAATTTAATTAAGGTAGCTATCATATCTATTGTGCTTTTTATAAAGTGAATGCACATATTTAAATTAATTAGTATGCTATGAACAGATTTAGTACGCTACAATCAAGTAAAATAGCGACAATAATAAAATAACCATAATGTTATGATCATAGTTTTGATACATGAGTAATGAGAACGACGGAACGTCTTAAAGATTATCAAACGCACATAAAACCTATATAAGCCCTAAGTAGGTTTTACGTGCCTTTGATATAAGATTCGTATAATTATGTACTATGTATGAGAATTGAGTCTGAGTTTAACATACTGTCACTGTTTTAGAAATAGAGAAATATGTAATTTAATAAATAAAAACATCACCTGTATACCGAAGAAAGTTTAAAAAAGACACAAAATAATATCTAAGCAGAGTGTGACGAGTACGCTCCTGGGTTAAAAAAATTTTGTTAGTGAAAATTAAACAGCAAAGTGAACTATTGAGTGTGGTACCTGAAAATATCTGCTAGGAGAGAAACCTGAAATTCACGAAAATAAATAAAATTTATAAATAATTTTCCTTTCCTTCAAAGATACAATAGCTATGTTTTGAGTATATTTAATATAACCACAAATTCAAAAAATGAGCAATAAGTACTACATTGAGAAACGTCTGAATGATTTAACATTGCAATACTTTCACTAAAGTGCGAAAAGAAAATATGTTGTTGCAATATGATCGATAAATACCATTCACATCCTGGTTACTTTAATTACAAGTTCTTAAGGCGACTTTTGAGTGTCTAAATGACGATAGGATAAATTTCTCTCAGTAATATAAAAAGACTTCTGATGTGCTTTCAGCACAAGGAGTACTCCAACTAGAGCAAGTCGCCATATTAGATAAACCAGCCTGTAAGTTAGGTTAAATCACTTAAAAGTAATTTTTGTTTCCTAGATAAAACTGTATCTATTAGATTACTACTAATTAAATGAGGCAAAACTTATGTTTTAAAATAAAAAATAACTAATCATAACCATTATCACATTTAATTAATCATAAAACTTGAATGATACGATCAGGTATCCATTACAATTCTTTTTATTTTTATTCTTTTTTAACGTGTGGAAACCCCCTCAGGCCGTCACCCACCGGGGCTTACTGTGAGGTGGTGTGTCGGAATCGGACCGACTAAAACCACAGGGTGTGCCACACTACGTCTGACATAGGAGGGATTCGGGAACAGCTGTTATTACGACATCCAGATCCCTCCTAGCGCCTGCTCGCTATCGCGGCCACCATCTGCTGATTAACTCTTTATTTAAGGACGTACGGCACACGCGGACGTCGCCTCCTCGCGGCTGGCCACTATAGCGGATGGAGGGGAAAACCCGTCCTGTCCACCCGCAGCCACATTCAAGGTGGCATGAGGCGCTGGTACGCGCGCCTTCGCTGCCTGTTTCGCCGGCGGCGAATTGGGTCCGAGTGGAGATCGTCCTCCCAGGCCCTTTACGCCGCCTCCTTCCGTGAAATTACGTCTTCGCAGAAGATGGCAACCGCGGTAAAACAACTGTCGCTACCGACCATCAAACGTATGACGGCCGGTAGCGCGAGATCTCCTCCAAAAACTGCAGTGGCGACCTCACACTGCGCCGCCCAGGCGGAATAAACTACCAGCGTGTGCTGAGTCGAGTCCTCACTGCAGTCGCAGTGGTGACAGGTAGGACTCAAATCGGAAGGAAAGGGTCCCCGTGCTGTTCCCCCGCCCACTCAGCGCGAAGACCGGTTGGTGAGCCTCCACGGTGGCAAAGCCAGCACGTAGAGCCTCCAGCCGAGACGGCCAACGAACCATCGTGGCTCGACGAGCGGCCTCACGCCATTCGCGTATCTCTCCGGGCGGAGGCTTCATGCCGCTACCCGCCCGGAAGTCAGCCGTTCGCTGATAAGCTTCGGCGAGCACTTCCGCCTCCAAATCCCACGGAGGCGTTACGGCCAAGGCGCACGCCGCCTCCGTCGATACGGTACGGTAACCGTGTATGGCACTAACCACCAATATTCTCTGAGGGTGCCAGAGGCGAGCCCTATTCTGGGCGGTCAGAGCCGCTGCTCACACCGGTACACCATACAGCGCCATTGACCGGACAACCATCGTGTATAGCCGTCTCATCGCGACGCTGGCTTCCCCAAATTGGGCAAAAGTCACCCATGGGCAGAAGCAACGCCGACCAGCTTTGGATCCATTACAATCCTATGCTATCGTACTCTTCCTAACCTACGTCCTAATATCCTAACCTACTCCCCAATATCCTACTAATCCTAGTCATACTATAAATTCGATAGTTTGTGAGTATTGATGTTTGATACTCTTTAACATAAAAACTACTGAATGTATTTTGATGAATGGGTCATCGACTTACGACTTGCCGATGACAACTTTTCTGTCCCCAAAAAGAGGGCGCGTGCTCCGGAGCACGTTGCGCTGCCACCCTGGTTTACTTCTGCTAGGGTGACAAATAGGCTCACTTGTCACCTCCAGGCTTGCATTTATGAAGGAGATCTTTCTGCGATCTTCAGCACCCGAGTCGTCTGCGATACCGGGCCCGTTCCCGGACCTGGTAGACCGGCAGAGTTCTAAACCTCTTCCAGTCCCGCTCTGACATCTCTTTTGCAAGCGTAACCTGCTCGCAGAAGGTGACACCAGATTTCCACGCGTTCTCGCTCCGCAACATGGCCGTAATCATGCTACCAAGTGAAAGAATTCCTACTCCATTGACCACCACAAGGTCAAGGCTCAGCTCCGTCCACGCTGGGTATTCTGCCAATGTATGGAACACCGTGTTTTCGGTCCGGTTACCTCAGTGGTGGCACTCAGGCATCGGCTCCTATCGGATCAGACACAGGTGATCTCCGAAGCATTCTTTCCCTGTAATCATCTGCGTCAGCTGGTATGAGAGGGTTCCGTGTTTTCTCTCGAGCTAATCCTCCATAACGGGTTTTACCGCTGTAATGAAGGCGTGTCCGTCGCTTGGTCGCCCAAGTCGTTCCTACCACTTCTCCACAAGGACCTGGTGGAGTTGGGTTTTCTAATTCTCAATTGCCCGAGTTTCAAGATTACGTTCCAACTCCCACGCCTCTAGTGGGCGGAGGCGGAGGCGATGATGGAGTTCCAGCCAGGAAACTCGTCACCTCAAAGGCCATTGTGCGATATTCTCTTATGACCCTGATGGCCAGTACTCACTGCGGTCATCGCAGTATCGCGACATTGCTGGCATTGAGGGTCTCCGCCCAAACTGGAGCCCCGTAAAGGGCCATTGACCGTGTAACTCCGTCGTAAAGACTCCTGCAGAAGTCATCGGGTTTCCTCATGTTAGGCAGCACCCACGCCAATGCTTGCGCTGCTCCTACCAACTTTAGTACCTGACTCCGGAAATAAGTTCCAAAGTCCCATCAGCTGTCGAGTACGAGTCCCGGATACCTCATGGTGGACTCAATGCCGATGCGAATACCTCTTACTATGAGGCTTGATCGATCTAGTAGTTTGTTCCGAGGCCCATAAAAGAACAAGGTCTTGGACTTGTACAAAGCCACCTCAAGACACAGCTGCCGGATTTGCTCCACGACTTGGACAACCTCGACCGTGGCCCTCAGGGTTACCTCACGGTGTGTCTTGCCGTACACCATCACAAGTGTGTCGTATGCATAACACGTGACGACGATGCCATCTCAGAGAGCACCACGAAGCACCCAGTCGCAGCCAATGTTCCAAAGGAGCGGTCTTAAGACCGATCCCTGCGGAACACCGTACGACATTTCTTACTTGGGTCAGAGGCCAGTCTTACTTGGGTATATGACGGCTCTTGGCGACAAATATGCCCCGACTATTCGACAGAGGTAGAGAGGCACTCGGTGATATACGAGTGACTCCCTGATGCAACTCTAGGGCAAAATATTAAACGCAATGGCAATGTCCAAGGATACCGCCAATTTTACTTCGCCTCGGGAAACAGCTTTCTATGTTAGAGACTTCCCATACATAACCACATCCAAGGTGGAACGCCCCTTGCGGAAATCATACTGGTTCTTCGCCAGATCTGGACCCACTTTGAAGAGGTGCTTGACGAGGCATCATGCAATCACTCTTTCAAAGAGTTTGCATACCTCGTTAAGCATCACTATGAGTCGGTAGACAGATGGTGAGACTACCGGGCGCTCCTCCTCTCAAATGAGGACTAATTTCCCCGTCTTCCACAATTTCGGAAACTAGCCCTGCTCGAAAAATGCGTTGGAAACCTCTCTGAGTCGGGGCTCGAGAGCATCGTCACCAGGGCAGTTAGAGCCAGGACCCAAACTCTACATGAAAATCACATATAGACGACACTTTATTAAGATTTAGTGCAATTTTGTCATAATATAACAATTAGTATCAAGTAGGAAAAATTTCTGAACCATTCTGAACCGTTGGAGTTACACTGAGGTAAATAGAAGAATAGAAGTGAGGCAAATAGATTTAAATAGAAGTCCGCGGCAGCATTTATTTATATTTCATATTTACGCCAGTATATTCTAAGTAGTAAGCCATAAACACAAATTTAGATACTTTTATAACATGCACTTTAGTGCAATAATTAATTTTTAGATAAAATTGATACATTTATCACTTTCAGTATTTAATGTAAATGAGTTTTTTCTTTTACACTCAGTAATTAATGTTCTAAAGTTTAAAAGTTACGACGATAAGATTGATCTGAATGAAATATTATTAACCGCCTGCTATGAGGCAGCGTGGTGCTGAAAAGGAGGGGCGGTCCATGCAATGTTTATAATATTGTTATGGAAACGCAAGTAACTCTGTCTCTTACGCTTTCACGGTTAAAGTACTGCACCAATTTTAATAAACTTTGGCATGAAGATAATTTGAATCTTAAACAAAACATAGATTACTATTTACTGTGATAACCGACACATACACGCGTGGAACCAAGGGCAAAAGCTGACCTTAAATTACACATTAACAATAAATTCATTTCATATAATAAAAAATAAGGACACATATTTCACTTCATACAATTAACGTAAACTGTTCAATCTTCAAGTTAAGTATTCGACGTAGGAAGGAAAGACCTAAGTTAAGTGTAAAAACTAAAAATAAATATCATTGTATGAAGGGGGATTTTCCTATCCTGTTGCATTTTGTAATTAAACATATACTTGAACATGATTGGTCTGTTGACTTAGTAGGTAACTGATCCTCGCTGCTAAACGTGAGGTCGTGTGTTCGATTCCCACAAATGTTTGGGTGATGCCATGATGATATGAACAAGTATGTTTAGAAATATGTAAGTATGTTTATCAGCAGTTTGGTTACCATTTTTTTTTAACGTCTGGAAACCCTCTCGAGCCGTCACCCCACTGAAGTTTCCGACGGGGTGGTGTGTCGCAATCGAATCGACTAAAACCACACGGTGTGCCACTCTGTGCCTGAGACAAGAGGGATCCAAGAACAGCTGTTATTACGACATCCAGAAGCAATTTGGTTAACATAGTACAGGCTCTACCTAGTTTGGAACCAGACGGCCGTGCGTGCGACGTTTAAGGTTATTGTTAAAATTAATTGTTAATATATGTAATATTAATTAATTATTATTGATCTATTGATATACATTATATTAATTAGTTATTAAATATATATATATATATTATATTATTAATTGATTTTAATAATAGTGTAATATGTCCTATAATACAACATTGTTACTGCTATTGCTCACATTTTACGTTTAGCATACCACTACAAGTGAGTTACTTACTTACTGTTATGTGCTTTACTACAAACCTTATAATATTAGGTGTAAGTCCTCCATATTATAAATAAATATTATTGTATAAACTATGGCACTTGCTGTAGGAGATTTGACTGCTAGACTATTTTCTCTACCGTAAAATAGATACATTTTTTTATCTAAGTACCGTATTTACTTTCAAATATATTTAATGAAAAGCTTCTGATATAAAGTTACAAACAGATACTTCAATTGTATTTATTTGTATAAATTTAGAATTTGGCTGTAGTCTCTTGAAAATTAGATGATCGGATTGTAAAACAAACGACTGCGAATCGGCTTTTTATTTTAATTCAGCTGGTGTGGCATCACTTGTGGCAACCAGTGATACCAGTTAATACACATTTCACTGCTCCCTTTCACTTTTCTTATGATTACTTTGTTTTTGTTTCAGGAACGCGACACACACTCGGTAGTGCTGTCTATTTGTCAACTTCGTCAACAGATTTTAAAAGTTCACTCCTGGACATCGACCTCTCTTTAGATAAGAGGTTTCAGCCTACTATGTCAACTTTATTATTATTATCATCAGCTTACAACAGTCTACTGCTGAATCCATAGACCTTAGAAACAAAGTTTTGGCCTACTATGCCACACAGGAGAGCCTGGTAGTTTTGATTCAAAGTTTCCTCTTTTTGCAATGATTTCGTCCTAGTTTGCTCTCTTAGTAGCCTCTAATTACAGCCCCTTGACGAGACACTTTGCCAAGTTATTGTAAAATAAATAAATATAATGTAATGAATTAAACCACATACACCATCTAGTACATAACTAAGGAGCTGCTACTTCATCAATAGTTGTTACTATATGACGACCATTAAACATCACAATACAATATGAGTATGAATTATTTCAACTTCATTTAAATAGATAATGTAAAACTGGTCAAAATTAATTAAATACTAGCAGCTGGGATGTCAATGACCTGAGGAAATCAAATTTTAGTCACCATAACGTAAGATATTTATACGTGAATAAATAAATAAAATAGATATTGTTTAATAAATAATAGTTAACACAATAGTTTTGTTTCTAGTACAAATGAGTTTTTAATTCTACTACGCATTACTCGTACACAGTTTCTACACCAATTTAAACAGCCTCCCGTTAAATGACTACTCTAAACACCTTTTTAAAAAGCAATTTATAGACATACTTACCAAAGTATGTAGTTGTACCATTCATTAAGAAAGTACCAGTACTGTCGGAACAATGTTAAGAGGAAATTCTGATTATCAAATAGTTCAACAATAATTTCTTCAAACTTTTAAACATATTTCGCCTTGGAGTTTCAGGTATAGTCAAGTTCCAGCTTGTATTTTTAAGAGAAACTTAAGCTTAAGATAAGTACTTTTAAGTCCTAATAGAGTATCATTTGGGATTTTTGCAGGCATATTACGTACATAGTTTTCTAACTGATAACCTCCTTCATAGAAGTCGTATAAAAATACTATTTATATTTCTGTTGCAACACTGTGAGCGTTTCTACCCATGAGAATTAAAACGCTCAAACCAAAATTAAAATATCTGATTGCTCTTTTTTCCTCCCCACACACATACTGCCATCTATATTTTAGAAGACATAAAGACTCGGCGAGCCTATTGCCATCTACCTAACTCATTCACAAACTATGAAATCTGTAGCACCGTCATAAAATTAGGATGTGTATGGATAGACCATATCACTTACTTATACGTCCCGGTAAGTAAGTTATCGGTGGATTTTTAGACTCGGAAATGTTATTCAAATTTAAATATTGCAGAATACATATGCAGAATAGATGAGTATCTAGTTGCTGTATACTCTGATTATTGATACATCTATCTAGACGTATCTAGTCTATCGTAGTCTTCCAAAGACCTACTAAATGCAAATTTATGAGATCATCCTCAGAGTTCAAGATAAGAATCATATGAATAATTGTTAAGGATATTTACTACAACATTATGTATAATATTTGTTTACATTGTTAATAGTTACGTAGATTGTGTAAAAAACCTAATGCGGCCAATAATTTTATGATTAAACTTTGAACTGAATTTCAAATATTAAAAATTACAAATAAATGGAGTGTATTGTCTATTTGCTAAGTTCAAAGTTCAAGAGAAAGGTGTAACCCTAAATCCTTCTAATTTATTTTGTTCGCATACGGAGAGATTTAGTAAGTAGATATGTAGTTCTGAAGAAAATTGTCTTTGGTGCCTAAATTGTGTGAAACAATAATGCGACCATAATCGTATGATTAGACTTTGAGTTAGAGTTAATAGGTCAATTTATTTTCAATTTCGAACAGTACACGTAATATGTACCCGTAATCATAAATTTTGAATAAGTGGAACGTATTGTGTTTACTCACATGTTCAAAGTTTTGGGAAATATGATAAGTAGAAACCTAAGTCCTTTTTATTTACTTTTGATTTCATACGTGTGGAGAGATTTAATAAGTAAATATACAGGTCTCGAGATAATTGTTTTCGTTGCTAAAGTCGAGACAGAGAAGCCGAGTCGTTTTGCGCTGTTGTCAGTTGACATCTGTCCGCGAACAGGTTAGCGCGTGCCTTGGACACGCTACGGTGTATTACTACAGTATGCACGGCTACGTCATATCGAGTAATAAATAGTGTCGCGGTTCGATATGTAATTATACATAGCGTTGACTACTTGTTATGGTCGGATTTGTTACAATAATATGTGTTTGAGTTAGAACTAATGATGGCCTGGATACTCTATTTTCTAGTTTGGATGACTGCTGTAAGTAAACAATAATTTATTTCGTTGACGTTTTAAAATATCGGGTTGAGGAGCTTTGCCTAAATTGAAAAGGACTTTATTCTAACATTTTTATTTGTCAATATCATCACACTGCTTATACAAACAGAATCCAGTCATTAGTGCCTCAAATGACATTCTGACTTCTTTTATAATTCAGACTTCTTGTTATATAATGTAGAAATTGAAAAAGACATAATTTATTAAATGTAAATTGGTAGTTATTTCTGCCCGTTTATGTTGTTTTACTTAGCGTGGTGACTTTATACAATTATTATTAATTTAATTGAATAGGTCAAAAAGTATGCGTGAAACTATGACCAATTCTCATGTATATTTTAAAATCTTTAAATGTCCCTGTTGAATTAAAAACACAAGTCCTTTTTTGTAATTTTTAACAAAGTAAACAAACACGCATAAAAATATAGGTGGGTAGCTGTTAGCTACTTATCGTTTGAATAACTATCTGCTTATAGACAAATGTTTTCTCGTGGGTAAAGCTGAGAGTCTAATAAGTACCTATAAATTCTGTTTAACGAACCCTATTAACTTGTTGCGACTGTATTAGTTTATTTTATTTTTTTTACAATTTGATTTTTGAGTAAAATATTAAGAAATAAGTTATGTACTTATGATACATCGAACATTGTACTAGACAGCTAAGGTATCATCGTATTTTTCCACATAATAGAGATACAGGTATATTGCTAACTAATTAAAATATCTATATCTGACTACAAGCCTTTCCTTTGATCCGCAAAATTTGTATAAAATTATATAAACTACAATACAACATGTAGTTACAGAACCAAATACGAATAAGTTTAAATAGGTCGTATTTGTTTTAAATTTTGTATTATATGTTATTAGTTTTTACATTCTTGGATTTAGGTGTTATTTGTAGATATGTATATACTTATTTACAAACACGACAATATATTTTAGAAAAAAGAAACTGAAAAATATTAAATCGACTAACGTTGCCCCGTTAATTGGAGTTTTAAAGGTCGATGCTTTATCATTACTCTATGTAAATCTATATTCTATGCCTATGAAATGAGAGTATTAATTTATGCACTTCAATAAAGTGAGGTAATGAATAATCGTAATTATTTGTTATACCGCCATTTTAATTTAAACAGCAAAACAGTGATAAAGTAATAGTGACCTGCCCATTGGTTTAATGCAGTGCTGACTATAAAATAAAGTTATTCGAGCAGTCTTATATATCTATCAATATACCTACCTACCCTTGAAACTCTCAAACTCGTAGTAAACATAAAAATAAAAAAGACTAAAAGAGGATTCCGAACACTATAAACTCCTGCTAATTGCCGAAATTAAGAATAGTTAGGTTTTCCTTTTTCTTGTCATAGAGTTATTATATATTTGACATTCGTTAATGTGTGTTTATTTTAAATTACGCTAATGAATAAGAATATCATGAAATCCATTATTACTTAAATAATTTAGTTGTTATTACTAAAATAATTAAACCTAATAGTAATTTATTTTGAATTGTAAAGCATTAAAATCACATTCTAATCATGTCTTATTCCAACTGTTGTCATCTTTTTATAAAGTGCAGACATACCTACTCTCTCTTTTTACCGTATTTATTTAAACTTTTATTTAAAAAGTGTTATTATTTTGTTTTGACTGACAAAAGTATTTAACGGTTTATTGCTGCACATAGACCTCTCTGTAGAAAGGACACTAAAAACACTATAACATTCAGTGACTGTAAATGTATGTATACAGTACCTATATAATTAATCGATCACTAAACACTAGCCCAGGTTTTATTTCTGTTTTAAATAATGTTGTATACATATGATGAAAGTAAAAGTGAACTCGCTTTTACTTGCTGGCCGGCGGCCATTGCCGGCTAGCGATGTCATTAATTACATTTTGACAACAAACCTCTTTCTGTTTTCACACACGCGAGTAAGCAAACCGATGATAGCTAATTTTATAATATATGTCTCTGTCTATCTGTCTATGTCTTGACGTGTTATGAAGTTATTGACTCGACTTGTCGTATTTCTAGATAAAATCTCTTACATATGACATATACAAGTAATAGAAATAATAAATAGCATTAAGAGTTGAATATTTACTTGCAATAGTAGAGAAGAATTTACCTGTACAAATTTGCGATCGACCAGCCCTCTATCAATACGAGACGGCCAATTTAAATTATATTTAATTACACCTCAATTTGTACTTAGTTGTCTCCTTTTCTTCCTTTTATAAGCTACTAAAGTAAGTATTTGTTTAATTTTATGATTTCAACCATCTGCAAAACTTATACGACACGAGTTATTGACCGCTCCGAAAATCCTGACACTGTAAATTACTAATCCCTTTTAAAACTAACTCCTTCTTAGAGACATTACAAAATTACTAAGCTAACAATTGCAATAAATCCTTACAATTCTAAATTAACGTCGGCAGCCATAACAGTAAGAACTGTGCTATAGCTGCCAAAAAAAAAATTAATCACTTTTCGTTTTCTACTCAAACATATCAGGAGACGCATAAACTTAAACTGGTGAACCAATAAAATTTAGACAGAAAATCCCATTGTAACATAGGAAATTCGTGTGCATTTACTGATGCACGTAATCACGCGCATTAAAAAATAAATATGGATTACAAAACTAACAGGATTATTATTATTTCCTTGTGCATCAATCAGTACTGTTATCTTTTTCATGCTGCCACGTTTCTGACTTTCATACCTTAAAGTCAGGCACTTAATAAAATTAATATCAACTACTTATTTCTATTGTTTCTCGAGGTTAATAAAGTTCACCCTTCTTATTTTACTCTATCAATAAATACAAGCATTTAAACTTTATACTAACCAATTTATATACTTAGTAAATGAATGGATACGTAGGTACACGTTACTTCCCATTGCCCTTTTTTTCTCTCGCGAAAAGCTTTTACACAATCACACAAAACACAATCATAAGAAAAACAAAATCTGGAAATAATTAACATAATGCTATATTATGTATTGAATGTAAGTAAGTTTTTGTTAGTTTAAAATATATTATTTATGCTCAAAAAAAAATAGGGTAAAATCTTTGAGAAATCTCATTCATCAATTCCAGAAATTGAACGAACTCTTTAAATACATGTTTGCGCAGCAATTTTATGCGAATCAAAATCACACAACAAAACATGTAAATGTTAATTTACATGTTAATCGGGGGTTTTCATCTGTGTATCATTTAATTATAACTAGTAAGATGGAAAATTCCACATACTAAGAGCTAAACTAAGAGCTCATTCTACAAAATAAATTCGGGTTGTTGTGGCAAACCTCACAGAGGCCCTTGTACAGCAGTGGACGTCTTTCGGCTGTGATGATGTTGATAAAATTCTGCCCTAAAAAAATCTTCAACTTATTGAACGTCTTGGCAAGTTTGTGAGTTTGTTAACTAATGGATTATAACAGGTTTTCAGTATAATGTAGAGTATATTGTACTATAAGTCATGATATAAAACATTAAAAAATACTATAAGCAAACAAGAAAACGAGCAAAAGTAGTTTTCCAAAATTATTTTAATGGGTGACTCACTTTGTTTGCTCAATATAAAGTAAAAGATGCCTGCAAGGTTATGGAAAGGAAAGGTCTGATTTGTGTGAACCGCAGAACATGTAATTGTTCTGTTCCGTCAAAACGTCAAAACGTCAAAACTAGTAAGCAAGAAATCTACATACGTGCGTCAATAAACCTGTTTTACTCGGATAAGAAATACCGCTGTTACCATACATGTGACATCGATTTCTGAACTAAAGTGACCCCTCCGAGCAATTTGTTTCACAGTGTATCCTAAATCAATTTGTGTGCGTAAATATTATTTAACTTTTTTACGTTTTGACCAGTGTTGCTAGGAGTAATTTTCACTTACGTAAACGAAATTGATTATTAAATGCTACTTACATTTCGATGCGATAAGGCAAAAATCTAAAATGCCTTTAAAATTAAGAATAAAAATATGAATATAGGAAAACAAACTAAACAAAATAAACTCTATGGGAATATGTCATCAAATATATGCTTTAGAAACAATGACGTTTGTATTTCGAAATAAATAAACATAAAAAACACTAAAACCGTGTGTGTTACCATTGGTCGTTCAGATCATTATCCAGTGAAAAATCTGTTAAAAGCTCACATGAAACCACAAACCACCAAAATAACCGCCCACTAAAATTAAATTTAAGAAAGTTTCTCTTTATACGCATTTTATTGGATAACTTTAAAGAAGTGGACACATTAACATAAAAACTCTACATTTGAATTATTTATACGGCTCATTAGTAAATAAATATATTTTTTATAACTATTCAACTTTCGTGTTTCATGATAATATATAATCATGAGTTTGAGAATTAATGCAATTAACAGATCTTCGTTGCTTTATGTATACATACTTTTGAATTGCCTCGCGTTTGGATCAAGTCGTTTTCAATATCAAAGTCGAGTGTGACCTTAATAATGCTGTATCTTGCAGCATCTGACAAATGCATTCGAATAAAATCTTGTTCGCTAGAACAGAATAGTAGAAAGTAGGATTCCATATAAATATAAATGATAAGCCTCACAGTCGGAAATGGATTGTTCCAAGTTCCTTAAGGAAATTTTCTATTATGAGGACTTTTTCAAATACGTGTAAGTTTACTTTTATTTTTTTAGGCATTCAAAATATTTATCAATGAATATACTTTCTGTCATCGGATAACCCCTCTACAACCTCAAAAACTTACAATTCAAATCACTTCAATTTCCACCACAGTATAGATTTATTGATGATAACGTACTCCTAACTGGTTAAGGCTACAGCGGCGAGTCTCAGTGGAGACCTGCTATCTACGCAGCAGATATGATAGAGCACAAGTTTGTGCGCAAACACAGGTGTATTCTCTGCTCCCTCACTGTCACAATCCGTTGGAACGGTTGACCGACACGACCAGGGGAGAACTTTACTTCCAAACTCCAGGCTGTTATTAAGAATTTCTTTACTTAAAACAACTGAATAACACTCTTTGGCCTGACCCGAGAATTGAAACCAAGAGCCCTTGATAGGTATTTGTACACACTGACAGCTAGACTTACGAGCTAGTACAGTAGAGATTTAATACATACTTATACATATAACTGATACAACTATGCTATAAATATATCATTTCCACACAAATCATAAAATTATTGCGCTAAATTACACTGGTAAGTTTGGATTTCCTGTTAAAACCATTCAAAATAATAAGTAATATTGTGTTGACATATAACTTTATATTCGTGTTAAATGTCACGCCCAATTTATTGTTATAAATTCCAACATTACAACGAAATATTATTTGATAAGACTTTATTTAATGGTTTTATAATTTTATGTTCACACAAATGTATGTATATGTACACAGAGGAATCATACAGACAAAGCTACTAATCACAACATTGAACACGTATACCGTGATGATCGAGTTGATGAGAAATAAACTCACACTAGGGCCTCACATTACTTTAACTGTTGTCATTATTTTCCTGTGTAGTAAGTCTATTCACATAATTCTCCTAGATGATGGGTCTTTTTCATGTTGAAATTGCCACGAGTAAATGTTATATCAGAATATTGCAACAAAACCCCGGTGTACTCCAAGAAGGCAATATCTGGTAACTTTAGATCTCGGTCGTCTCTTGATCAGCTGGCGATCACTCCATAGAATACAGGCACTTGGGAGTCAATTTCTTAGGCCTACTTCTGCCACTTTGACAGACATCCCTTCTCGTTGCCCACAGATTAGTGCTTATAGAGGCCGGCCATCATTTACGCAGTCTCTAAGTGCCATGTTTATTCATAGTAGTCGCAAAAATTCCATTACGAAAAGAAATAGGCCTGTTCATCACTATATAAGCCTCTCTAAAATCTCACTATTTAAAATGTAAGGATATATTATATAACATATTTATCCAATATATATATACAATAGAATAATCGTAGCAACTTTATATAGGGTAGGCCAAGAATTTGTTAACATTTTAATCTAGCACTCGTGCAAACATGTTATGGGAGTTCTTGGGACCGATGCTACTGGAATTTTTACTGGCTACCATCGTAACACATGGTTCAATAAGACGGAGCTACTTGTCACACGTCCAATGAGTCCCTGCCGCTGGTCAAATACATGTTTCCGGAAAAGCTGTTTTCCAGACGAGGCGACATTCTATGGCCACCCAGAAGTCCAAATCTATCTTCAGCAGATTTCTTTTTATGCGATAATTTAAAGAATCGTGTCTTTTTTTTACATTTGTAATGGAACAGGCGTTTGTCCTCCATTACACCTGATGGTAAGTGTAGATGAAGACGAAGGTGGTACACGCCCATCCAAAAGACATTTGTTCACTCTACACTTAAAGACTCCACAGTTCAAGTCATCAGTAAAAATAGACCCAGGCAGGTCGTTCCAAATCTTGGTGAATCTGACCAAAAAAGAACTGTCAAACCGTTTAGTTCGACTTTTGGGTATGTCAACAACGTGTGGATGAAATTTTTACCTGCGCCTAGTAGTCCGATAAAGGAATGGAAATGGCTCAACCAGTTCGAAGAGAGCCTTCGAGCACTCTCCAAAGTGTATCCTATAAAAAACCGATAAGCTGGCAACACGACGACGATGCTCAAGGGTGTGTCTTTCTTTTTTTTTATATTTAACCTACCAAAGTGACTCTATTCTGCCTGATGGAAGGCATAAATAGAATCCAAGAGCGGTGGTCGCTATACTCACTGCGAATGACGACAGTGCAATATGGCGACCTACGCTTGTCTGCTATTTAAGAGCTTTTCGTTGTTAATTTATCTACGGGCTCTTCGGTCAACTGAGTCCCAAGCTTCCAGATGATATTTGGCTGCACCATTCAAGAGGTGACTATAGTACTCCATGTAGGATCGAACTTTGGCTGTGTAAAGATTGTGCTTTTCAGATTGCTGTTCAGAGCTGAAGTACCGCCGAACCTTTGAAGGAATTGATAATTTCGTTGACGCCGCTTATGCCATAAACTCATTTTGTTGGAAAAAGTTGAGGTTAGAGGTGATGGTAATACCTAGAAGCCCTAGATAGTTAGTAATCGGTAAGGATACACTTTTGAAAGTAGGTGTTAAATCAAGGCTACTCTTTTTCGCGGAGAAAAGACACGCCTGTGTTTTGGAAGGTTTGAACTGGACAAGATTGGCGTCACCCCAATAAGACACCCACTGTAATGTCACGATCATAGACTCTCTCAAGGACCGTATTTCCTCTGGACTAGCTCGCGAGTTAGATGTACCTCTCAATTACGGTGCTGTCATCGGCGTAGCTAATAATACCAGATGTTAAAAGATCATTTATGTGCAGCAGATACAAGGTTGCAGAGAGAACAGATCCCTGAGGTACACCAGCATTGATTTCCATTAGATTGGAAGAGCAGCCATCGAAGACAACTCGAATCGACCGTTTCCCCAGGAAGTCACGTAACCAGACGCAGAGCTCAGTAGGTATGCCGTATGCTGGAAGCTTACTAAGAGTGCCTCGTGCTAGACTCGGTCAAAGGCCTTTGAGATGTCTAATGAAACGGCTATTACTTCACCTTGACCCTCCAAGGCCTCGCTCCAAAGGTGGGTGACATATATTAGCATATCTCCGGTCGAGCGTCTCCTGCGAAAACCATATTGGTTATCACTGAGGAGCTCGTTTGCTTCAAGATATGTCAGGAGACGATTATTTAAGATACGCTCCATAACCTTACAGATTATAGAGGTGATCGCGACAGGTCTGTAATTGGCTGGGTCTGCACGGCTACCTTTTTTGGGTATAGGCTGAACATTAGCAAGCTTCCAGGATCTCGGAACTTTGCCAGTTTCTAAAGAGAGTTGGCATAGACGAGAGTCAGAACCGGAGACAACTCGAGTGCACATCACATCAGTACCACTGCTGGAATGTTATCAGGACCACTGGCCTTATTAACGTCCAGGTTCAGTAAACATTTGAGTACCTCTTTTTGGTGGATTTTAACGGCGCTCATTTTAAGGCCAAACGGAGGTAACTGAGGTGGATACTTGCCGTTGCTGTCTAGACGAGAATACTCTGCGAAGAGATTGGCAAATAAATTTGTCTTCTCCTCAGCGCTGTGGGCCAGGGATCCGTCAGGTTTGTGCAGAGGAGGCAGCGAAGAGCGACAGAAGTTTTTCTCGACCGATTTGGCGAGGCTCCAGAAAGCTTTGCTCCATGAGAGAAAGGAAGCTAACTTTGCCCCTATACGGCCAATGTGATCAAAACGAGCTTTTATTATCGCTTTTTTACAGTTTTTAACAGCTGCGTTGTATGTTTTCTTGTTGACCTGGAGATCCAAAGTTTTGCTTTTACGAGTGTCAACCCAAGATAAATAGGCTTCACGCTTACGCTTTTCAGCTAAAGAGGCATTTAGCATAAACTACGGGCGAGCTTTGGTGTCAAGCGATACAAGTGTCTACATTAATAAACCAAATACAGTGTATTTCGTCAACTAAAAGAAAAGATCAGCGAAGAGATGTCGGCGATCTTACGGTCTCTTTGCCGACGAATATTCCGAAATTCGCTTGCTTGCTTAGAAGAGTGCAAACGCCACAACGGTGATCATTTAGATAATGTAATTTTTAAAAATAAATTCGAACTAATTAGACAGTTTTTATAATATTTTTTATATTTTTTATATGATTTTTTCAAATGTTAACTAATTCGTGGCCCACTCTATACATCTCGCACACAGCAATCTAATTCCAAGCCAGGCATACATATGTTACAAAACAATTTACAAAAAAATGTAGTTTCACAACTTAGAAAATTTTGCAGACATTACATTATATTATAATGATTGGGATAATCCAACTCGTTAACGTCACAAATACCAAAATTATCTTTATTTGTTTGTTTTGCGGCAACTTCAAATATTTTTAATGTCTTTGGGTGAACATTTATCAGTATCGTTCCACTCTTAGAAATGACTTAAATTGAAAATCGTTTGTAACCGAGGGAAGTAGTTAAATTAACTTTGTCACTATTGGAAGTTATACTTTATACAGGATTATAAAAAGTTAGAGAGATCTACCTCCACTAAAACATTAAAACAATTTAAGAAAATACAGATGAAATTTTTAGGACTTATAGTCCAAGATCCCAGAGCTGTAAGACACAACTTATTTTCTAAAGCATATGACTTGCGGTTCCCAGTATTCTCTTGTGTACTTTTTAATACCTGAATGTTTGTGGAACTTGTCCGGTGACACCTGCGCAGGTACCAGGTGAGAAAGATAACTAAAAATCAGAGTGACTTAACTTAAATTTATATGACTGATTTTTATATATGTTTTGTAGAATATTACACTGAAGTCATATAAAAAATCAGACACTTTTCATGGGCCAAAACTTTTATCAGACGCTTTAAAGCTCTAAGAAAAATAAATGAACTTAATTTATTTTTAATTTTAAAATTGCAATGATTGACAAATTTTTGTGTTTAGGGGATGTTTGGTCATTGCAATTTGTCTGACTGATTAAATATAACATTGTAATAGTTATCTTAATAACATATGAAAAAAATAAATTAAGTTCATTTATTTTTCTTAGAGCTTTAAAGCGTCTGATAAAAGTTTCGGGCCATGGAAAGTGTCTGATTTTTTTATATGACTTCAGTGTAATATTCTACAAAACATATACAAAAATTAGTCATAAAAAATTAAGTTTAGTAAGTCTGATTTTTAGTTACCTTTCTCAGCTGGTACCTGCGCAGGTGTCACCGGGCAAGCTCCACAAACATTCAGGTATTAAAAAGTACACAAGAGACTACTTAGAACCGAACGTTAAATGCTTTAGAAAATAAGTTGTGTCTTACGGCTCTGGGATCTTACTCTATTAATAGTACAGGAATTGGGTAGCGGTTGTTTTACTTATTTAACTTGTGGTGTTGTAGGAACTGTTCGTGTTTTATCCCTTTTCTTATCCTCATACTTTTTTAATAACAGGACGACTTTCTAATTAACGGAAAGCGGAATACTTTTCTTTTGTTTGTGTATACATATAAGTATATATTTTTTACAAGATTCTGTCGCGTTTCTTGACTTCTGCTTACTTCTTCAAAGCTAAAGTTAATTGGTTTGATATAAATCTTTTAACTTACAATTTTGGCCAGAGGCTACACTGTTATGGATTTCTGTCTCGCAAAAATGTTATTCTTGTTGTAGGTGTTAAATGCTCTAAAATGTTAAAATAATGCACGTTTGTCCACAGCTGACCATGAGCCTCTCCTATAATACGCAACTGCCTCAATTCTGGGGATGGGGAAGTCAATACAGTATAGACCGCACTTGGGAGGTAGGTAACGTACGTATCAGTGAGAGAATTTTCAAAGATTTAACTGTTTGAGAGTCATGTTACGGTGCAGATAAGCTAATTCAACCGCAGATTTTTTATTTTATTTATTTCTTTATGTCTGAAAAATATCATAAAGGTTTATTTAATTCCGCAGGCACTTTCTTCCAATCCACTTTAGAGCGATGTTTAAGTCATGATGGAAACAAAGAAATTTAAAATGTAATCACAGAAAACTGGTGTTAAATACTTTCTTCGTTACTTTTTAGTAAATGAGGATACTGGATCTCCAACCTCCTCACCTTCTCTAATTTAGAGAAAGGTCTACTTATTGACCTACTTACGAATAATGACTCTGTAATTAGTGAATAATTATAAAACTTCTTATAGAACAATGGCACAAGTATGTTAATGCGGAACGAAAACATTAAATATAGAAAATTACATAAGATTTTAAAATAAAACACAAGAACAATATTTGAACACGATGATGTATATTATGCAAATATAGATGAATCATGATCAATATTAACTCAGCTGAGATAAATGTATTTAATTATTCATATTTAAAAAAAACTGAATTTTTGAAGAATATCGCGTTTCATATTTCATTCTTTCGTCTTCCATTCATTTATAAATTTAGTAAGTATTGAATATTAATATTGTCACGGGCTTTCACTTAATATCGAACTAAAAATTTTGATTGAAGGTAGGGGTGATAGAATGCCTTACACTCTTTTAATTCCCAAGCGGATTCCATTCATGCTTTCCATCAGGCAGAGTAGTCACCTTGGCAGGCTCTTAAAATAATAAAAAGTATTAAAAAATATTTTTCTTGAAGATGCGGCATCACAGATAAGCATTGATATTATGATAAGTTATTTAGATCAGCGATAAATGTATTTCAATTTCTGATTAGATTATTATCACAGTGCAATGTCAATATTATCAAAACATTCTTATATTTGTGTTCACCATCCAAATATTAGTTAATTCCTGTGTGAAAACTACCGATGGTTATCGAACTGAGAACTCTTCACTCTATTCTACACTGTATCTGATACGTCAACTATCAATAAATCACTTGGATTTCAATATTTATTTGTATTATCAAAGAAAGTTTAACTTTGTTGATAATACAAATTAAAAAACTGCGTATTTCATCTCGCTTAGCTTATACTAAATTAAGCGAGATAAGCGAGACACAGTTTTTCCTGAGTTAACATATCAATTTCTAGCTGGCAATTGACTTCAGATACCAAACAAACATATGTCATCAAAAATGTTAGATAACTTTATATCAGACTTTCTACGTGAAAGAAAATGAAATTCAACCCTATCAGACGTCAGCCTAGTTTGGGAAAAGGCACAAATGTGTAAAAACAAAGAGTTCAATCACTTCAGGTCCTTATAGAGACCGCGGATGATGTTCAAGTCATCGATAGGTAAATGATTATGTTATACAAAATAATAGCTTGGAACAATGGGGTATTCGCAGAACAAGATAGCTAGATTAGATAGGATAATTTATTATGAGAAATTACATAAAAAACCAGTGATAATATGTAATATTGACATTAGTAGACACGATAAAGACATTTAAAGAATTATACTGACGCAAAAATGTTTAGATAACACATATTGTCATCAATCAATTTCTTTATAAACTTTGAAGAAAAATAAAGAACACAGAAAAACAAAGATCAGAACAGGGACAACATCTGAAAACTGTTTTATGATAATATTTTTACGCAATCTTACTGGAACATGAATTAAATAGGGGCAAGTTGTATGTCAGACCGCAGTAAATATTGAACTACCATCTCTGCTTACCTGGAATGAAATGGGGTCGTTAACGTATGATATATAAATTTAAGAAACCAGTGTAAATTTTTCAATACCATACCAAGGTTAAAAAAATGAAGCAAATATAAATTAAAAGTTTAATTTTTTCCTATAATCATCATCAATCGTCAACAGCCTTTAATAGTCCACTACTGGACATAGGGCTCTCCTTAGCAAGCAAATTTAGCCTACTATACCACACTGGCCACATAAATTAGTATAAGCTTTGTTTCAAGTTTTTCTTCTTAATTTCACTTCCTTAAAAAGGATGATACGGAGATCGCCCGTATCTGATCCACAAGGAGCCAACGCCTGAGTGCCACTATTGCGATGGCCGGACCGTGGCTTTACATGCTGGCAGAATGTCCGTCACGGGTGGAGTAGAGGCGTGAAATCGTAGAAGCCATTGCAGTAGGAATTCTCTCGCTCAGTAACATGATTACGGCCATGATACAGAGCGAGAACGCGTAAAGCTTCACCATCTCTTTCTGCGTGCATATTTGTGAAGAAGACAGTGAAGGGCGACCGGGAGCCGTTTACTAGGTAGTAGAGCCACGCTCTTTTCAGCACGAGCGGACCGGCTCGACCAGGACAATACTACCCTCCCACAGAAGACCAACCTAAAACGCCAGCATCCGTGTTGTCGTGTTTCGTTGGTGAGTGTGAGACCGGAGGCCTATTGATGCAGGGGTGACAGTTAACGTGGTAACTGTGTAAGTCTTACACTGTCACGATGACTGTCATGCCTTTTACGTCTCCAAGCGGGGTGTGAAAAATTATCTCACAAGGCCGCCATAGTGAGGGTCACCATACTGCATTGTCTGCATTTGCGATGAGTATGGTGACCACAACTCTTGGATTCTATTCATGCTTTCCATCAGGCAGAGTAGAGTCACTTTGGCAGCCTCTTAATATATAAAAAAAAAGAAAAATAAAGAACTCTCTCGGTCTGCCAAGCCACGTACCGCAGACGATTCATTCACCGGAGATCGCTGTACGATCTCCACCTGTATAAGCGCAAGATTTGGAGTGACAAATGAGGCCATTTGTCACCCGAGGTGCCGACGTGAACGCCACGGACTGCGCACCCTTTAGGAGGCAGAAAATCGAACATCAGAGTTTCCACACAGGAGGGGGCATCAACAAGCCATAGGTAGCCCAAGGTTCCGACAGCAATCGTTACTGCCATGCTGGCGAGTGAGGAAAGCTAGGCCGTGGCCACAGTGCTCTCTTTCTGTGAAGGTGTTATGCTCCAGAAAGAGACTGCTGGACGGGATCGGGAGAGGGCCGATCCCGAGCGAAGAAGACATCAGTGGCGTTATGAACCGTCGACGGGACCGCGAACTGCCTGAGAGTGGAGACCTCTGGTGGCGGATTAGTAGCTGCGGTTGGCGATAGGATAATTTGTTGCGGCCTGGTCGCAAAAATGCAATCGGATCGCAAAAAGTTATGACAACCGGACTGATAGGCGGGGAAGCCTTTGTGGCCTCCCCAGGATCCTATGACTAGGCGCGACGTTGATTCTGGAGGAGACCTGAAATAATATGATCCGGGACCACATCAGAGAAGAATGCCTGAGACCACCGGCCGCCGAGTGGTTTTTAGTGGAAACACCACATACTCCTGGTTCCTGCGTCCCCGAGGAGCCGGAGATCCGAGGGGATTTTCCACCCTGAAAACAAAAAAAAAGGGTAGCCTGAGGTTCGCTGGAGTTCCAAGATTTCCTTACTAGAGTTTACATGGTTCCCCGGCTACCAGTACCCGAGATGGCGTGTGATTTTTGATCCTATGATACCTGTTTTGTGATTTAATTGCTATAGAGAAAATATCATCAGTAATTTTACAACAATATGTCGTATTGTTAAAATTAATGAACGTCGTAAAATAAAAATCAGCAATTTTGTCATATAAACGTAGTAAACGTTACTGTCAATGGACTGCCGTTCCCATCTTGCGTAGTAAAAATCGAAAATAGCAAGTTTTGCTTATTGTGATGCATCGACGTCTAAAATATTTCTCTGGGCTTTTCCCGTCGGCATCAAATCAATCAATCAAAAAATCAAATCAATTTCAATGTTATTGTATATTATTACCGAAGCCAAATCACTATTTATAAACATTTTTGTATTAAAATTACCCGCAGCTCAACTATGTTTGTTCTTTGACCTCCATTTCCGTAAACAAATTTAACACGGTAACTTTATTAAAATGTCTCATGGCAAAAAACTTAATATGAAATTAGCTGCTAACTGAAATGCCTAATTATATTACTAAAAGTATGTACCTATCAACTAAGTATTTCAAATACCTGTCTACTACTAATATAACGCGATGCACGAAGTATGTATGATATTCGGCTGTATTGAATAAATGCTACCTACGGTATTTATGCCGATGTTTGTACAAAACTGGTATGTAAATGTATGGGCAAGGTCGTTAAGTATAATGACGATGCGTACAAAGTTTACTCTGATCAAATTTGTTTGGCGTTATGGAATTATAATATTTATTTTAATGAGAAGTACGTTTTGTCTAAATAAACCTTGTAGAACCAAATCACTCCAGCAGCAAAGTCCCGTTTATGTTCAATGCTGTATTTAGGGATATAGCATAACTAAATTTGTATTGTGAAACACTCTCTGTAAACATTATTTGTTACAGTTCAATTACTCTTAAACAATTTCCTCCAATATCGATTGAAGTTAGCAAAATAAAGTGAAGGTCCCATTCAGTTCTGCCCTTATCCTCTCTTATTGCTATTCTCTCTTCTCTTTTTAAAAAGACAACGCCCGCATTACGAATAAATCTTGTGTCTCGGGGAACTTTACAACCGTACAAGAAACGGTCACAAAGAACACCCAGACTCAAAACAACGATTTATTGATCACACAAAGTGTTATCCCATGTGGGGATTGAACCCACAAGACCCAGCGCAGTAGAGGCTAGGCTAGGCGCAGTAGTAGACGGCGTGGCTACCGTTTGAACCACTAGGCCAATCGTGCAGTCGTTCGTTTTTCAGCTCAGTGGAATAGACCCAATGATTTATCTTATTCATAAACGTTTATTTTAATTCTTTCGACTTTTCTATTTTCATTATGCACATGGTTTATTATTATCTCTTTTTCTAATTATAATGACAAAAATATTTTTAAAATACTTATAACAGTTCGTGCCTTGAGGAACGTGACAAGGGTGGAAAAACGAACACCACAATTTATTGATCATAACAATTTGTTCCGTTTAGAAATCAAACCATTAATCCTCAGCGTTGTAAAGTGGCTACTTTTATCATTACTCATATGTGCAATCATATTATGTATAGTGGAATTTCACTTTTTTCAATTAGAAAATGTGATATCAAGAATCTAAGAATAAGTTAGTTGATTTTAAAAATGATGTAGTACTATTTTTCGTGTTTGTCACATATTTTATTTAAGTTATTCAGAATACCCAATTTTTAAAATGGAAACTAAGTTAAGTAATGGACTGAATAATTTGACAATGCCTATAGTTGAGTGTAAAATATAGACTCATTCAATACTCACAGGTTTATTACCTACTGACTATAACATACGGTTATCCCAAAGAGGTACACCGTCTATACGTGGAACTTAGTACAGTAAATACGTCAGATTATGACTCGTATAACTATTTAGTTTAATAGGAAATTAGTATAACTCATACTTTTAATATTTTCGAATAGACAGCTATACAACGACAGTTAATTTAAATAAATAATTGCAATACATGACAGTGACCTGGCAAAAACACAATTTCCTAAAATCAAATCTTTCCTCGAAGAAGTTCTGGAATTTATTACATACATGTAAATATAAATATCTATACCTAAATTTTACTGTATATTACAATAGCTGCTATTAAGTGTAAATAGTCTAAAAACTATCAATCTGAAGAACTGCTTTATATGTTTTGTTTATATTAAATTTTAACTTGGCATTTTACAAAAGTGTGTAAAATGACAGTTCAAGTAGCACTGGTTTTACAAACAAATAAAACAACACATTTAATACAATCGAAACTTGACCACCAGGCACTCTACAGTCATAGCATTAATTAACTTGGGATCATCGCAACTTTTAGCTTAAAAGATATTCATCAGTTTAGGAAATCGAAAGTTAAATATTTTTTTAAGTAAGCAATTAACATACACAGTAAGAGAACAACATTTGAAAATATTTACATATTGATCACTTTTTCGGCTGAATTGTAAATCCAAAGCGCAGAGTACGTATAATTAAATAAATAATACGATCTCCAAGAAAATAACGTATCTATACCTATTGTTTTTCTTTCTCAGAAACAAACAAATCTCTTTTTATTCAATTCTTTACACATAGTATCTATGTGGATTAGGATTTGATTGAGGATGGATTAATGGCTTATGATAAGATGGAGTGGTTACAAATATTGTCAAACATTATGATTTTTCAACAGAAGCCCGGAAACAGTTTACAGTAGGTAACTTCACAATTTGATACCGATGATATATCGTTGGTACAATGATTAGCAATAGTTTATCTAACTATGGATCATTTATATCGTTGCTGATGACGTAACATAAGCAAAGGCAACCTATTTACAAACGTATCAGCGTTTATATGTGTAAAAATGGTTTAGCATACATGAAAAAAAATTCTAAGACGATAGCCACCAACAAAAAATTTGAAGAACATTTTTCTATTAATAAGTATTGCGCAATTTTTTGTAAATGGCAATAATTAAATATTGCTGTCAATGTCTTGCTCGGGAACTTATCATATCACAAAGCACTAAAATGCAGTATAGTTTTAAAAAAATTCTGCACGTAAATTAATAAAAACGCTCGACACCATGTTATTCACTCGTCATGACGTCATAGCATTGCAATTTTGTTCAATTTAACATGAGCTACTATCATTGTTATGATTAATAATGCAAATAGAACAATATTCTAAATTGTGATTACAACATTCGTTAATTTGCGGGAAAAATATTAATATATGACAAAAAATTATATCATGAAAGAGTGAATTTTGAGTAAATTGTTGTCCTTGAAACGTTTTGTCAAATAAAAAAATACTTAAGAATTAAAAAACCTAACTACGTAAAAATAACCAACAACTTTAAATAAAAACTGATAAGAAAAAGACAAGTTCAGTTCACAAGTGTAGAAAGCAATTTAATTATAACAACATTAAAATAATAGAAAAAAAAACCTCATAAGAAGTCCTTAAATTTGATACCCATGTAGCAATATTTAAAAATAAAAGTGTATTTTTTTTTAATTTAAATTATAGCATTATCCCAGGATTATCCAAAAAAATGTAATGAAATGTTAAATAAATATATTTCTGCTGGGGAAAATATGAGGTAATAAAGAATATTACGGGTATGTACATATAATACATACATACATGATACGCGCAAAAAAGTAAAACAGTCGGCTAAATACACGATACAATTTTCAAATGTCAACTTTTCAAACTCAAATTTTTGAGTCATTATATTCATAAATTCCAATATCCTAAAAATAACATCAATAGCATCTCCATTTTTAACTTAAATATTTAAATTTATACTTGAGAATACGTAAATGGTAAATACTAGCAATTCAAACAAAACCCAAATGACAACTTTATGGGGATCGGTATGTTTTCCTTATAAATTACAACTACCGTCGTTAAGTTACTGGTTAAATAATGATTAAGTAACCACTTCACCTAATTATGTAATAGCAAGCATAATTTTGGCTATAGACTTAGCGCGTTATTTATAATAAGTCTAATTTTTTCCTCATTTCAATCTGATATTGGAATTGAGGTAGGGTATTTCTTGAAATACCTGTCACTAAGGCACCTGTCTATAACTATAAGTACTTATTATATGATGTAATATTTCTCTTCGTAAGTAAATTTATCAGAAAATATGAGATGGATTAGGTGTATGATAATACTACAACTACTACTACTAATATTCACTACTAAAACTAGCCTCGGATCCGATTGCCATCCGAGAGTTGACTTTCCCTAAGCCTAGCTCGCTTCTTCTATCTGTTTATTTTGTAATAATTTACCTTTTTCCCCTCTGAAAACGAATATATTCCTTAAGGTAATTGACGTCAGGGAGACAGCCGATCATATAGAAACCAGATACATACATTTCCAATATTAGTTCTGGTGTACTCTAATCTTTCTGGTGGTTTTGGGAGTTTCCACGGCCTACCCAAACGTCCCGCTGGTGGTAGTGTCACGCTTCAGGTCGTTAATCTTGACTACCACTGGTTAGTTGATATGATGGCTGGCACTTGTATGCCGTCAGTATGGACAGGACGACTTAAAACTATGGTCCTTTCTTCAAAAGACCAACCCAGCGAGTACAATATAGGGTATATTGTACCTTATATTTTGTATTGTACTCGCTTAGTATTTATTTCATCAATGTTCACAGACTTAAAAACTAGAAATCTCTGTGGTTTATTTCTTTCTTTCCAAAGCGAGCTCAAAATTCGACGTCTGAAAATACCTGTCAAAGATTTGCTGACAGAAATAAATCTTATTTATCATTTATAACGGGAAGGGAGCAAGAAAGTGATAATAACGTAAGCCGACAGGTGATATCTGTCTTGCACAATATTATTTACGATGATGAAGTTATATATATATTTACCTATTATTTCTTATTTAAGTACTGTAAACTGAAAAGGAACTTTTAAACCAAGAACTAATCTACCTCTCCCTAAGGCGTACAGGAATATCATTCGTAGCTTTCGATGGTCGTTCAACTCGATTTTTATTGGTTTCTATTTACAACTCAACTGTAATGTATCTAGAGTTTCATAGTAGAGAAAGTTATGACTATCAATTTATAAAATATGACGTTAATATATCAGTCACGTCAACAGCAATCTTATGACGTTTGAATATTTTATTATTAAATTTACAAAGATTGTAAAAATTCTTGGGCCCTTTTGCTTATCTATTAAAAAAGTATTCTAACCACCACTAGTAATGAAAATTTAATAACAGAGGGATTAGTCATCATGTCCATTGTGAACTGTGTGTAATCAATCTGATCTATCGGTGGTAAGAATGCCGTACAAAAATATGTGACCAAAATGTACTCACTCTACCTGTACTTTCGAATTCTCACCTGCACTCAGTTGGACAGCTTACAAGTGACGGCATAGTGCTGCATCTTATTATTTTATGCTCTTATATCGTTCTAGATAGGTCACCTGGTGGTACAAATGAACCATAACTTTTTCAACATGGGCCTGTAGTCTATTATATAAATTTTTAAACTTTATTTTTTTTTAATAATAGAGGTTGTCGAAGTGGCTCTCTGCTTGGTGGAAGGCATGCATAGAATCCAAGAGTTATGGTCATTGCAAAGGCAGACAATGTAGTATGGTGAACCACACTATGGCAGCCCAGTAAGATGTTTTTTCGCATTCCACTTGGGGACGTGAAAGGCAGATAGATAGCATTTATGACCTTGGTGGGAACCCTATGCACCTATAGATATAGATACTTTTATAGATTTTGACTCCATTGTATACTGAAATGCCTTTCCGGTAGATTAGAATATTATTAAAGTAATTTAAGTCACCATTATAATTTATGTGAACGTCAACTGCCGGATACAGGGTTCCTTAACATTCAATAAGACTGGTTAGTAGGTTTGTATATTCGTCAATGCTGGCGACTTACAATTTTAATGAAATCAGTTATCCATCGTGTTGGTGGATACCTTACTTTACTTTTGCCGGTTCATGGTATGCATAGTAATTAATTAAGTCGTAACAATTGAATAACTAACTCACTAACAATAATTGAATAAAGTTACAGAAATCCTGATATCCCACACTAGTAACTACGATACATAAGAACGCCTTATACCTACCAAGCCGTCTGGCCAGCGTGATATAGTAGGCCAAAACTCTTTTTCTGAGGAAAAATTTATGTCCAGCAGTGTATTGTATTATAGGCTGTTATAATTAATAGACTGACGATAATTAACGAATCTTAAATGTAACAGTCAATATTTTGTTCAAGACTATACAATTTTAATTCAGGTAGCATCAAGTGTAGGAAGAGGTCACGACATGTGCGGCATTAATCCCGCTGCAGAAAATAATATATAAGAAATAATTATTTTTAATTAGGTTCAATGATAAAAATATTGCAATTAGTTATGTTCCAAAGCAATAGAATGTTATAATGGGATAAAACAAAAACGTCATCGCTTCGAGGTCGCCCATCGATTAATTAATTGATAAAATTTATTTTTTCTTCTGATTTTACACGTTTAAAATATATTTACTAGCACTATTTTACAAACGTTATGTATGAGTATTTAGTTATTAAAATTAGTATTAAGATGGCTAGAAATAAATAAGTTATTGAAAAATGTAATTGAGAGAAATGTCTGTTGAAATTCATAACTGGAGTTATCCAATAAATGTTACTTATCCTAGGCCAAAAAAATGAAATAAATAAAAACCTACTTATCCACAATGATCTATCATAAGATAATATACAAATATTACTTAAAATTATTAATCTTTTTAAGTAACTTTGTTTTCAATGAGAACAAATCAATCTAGGATGGGCTTTGCCTAGTTTGGGATCAGGTGGCGGCATGTGAAATTACAACAAAAGTCAAATTTTAAAAGTTTTTATCTCTATTTAACTTCTGATCGCGCATGTACATGATATAGCATTTGATGTTATAAGTTGTGTTATTTTTATCCAACAAATATAAAAATGTACACGCAAGTAAAGTTTTGACGGTCACAGCAACTTGAAAATTAAATATGTTAACGTATATATGTATAACGTATAGAGAGACTTTGAGTACCTACTGTCGTCATTGCCGACTGATTCCACGTAAAGATTGTCTTGTTTCAATATTGCCTTGAGGTCAGCCTTGTTTGGGTATAGCTCGCTAAGTAAATATGTATTACTAAATGCAACTACCGTAATAACTTTACATATCAGTTCTGAGAACTGTATAAAAACATTAACTAGTTGTCGTAAGTTATTAACAACTTACGACATATCTTAATTAATTTTAGATATAAATACAAATCTAATGTTGTTTTGTGTAATATATATATAGTAAAGTAGACCCAACCCTCCTTTTCAAGGGGAGGCCTAACACAGTTACAGTACAGCAGTTAATTAGTAAACACTATTGATGATTTTTTCAGTATTGTTATTACATATAAAGCGTAACTTTCGATACAACTAAGGTTCGATCAGAGTAATGAGTCTATAGGAAATTATGTGCATAAAACTTTTCAAATAAACTTAACAGAACCAAAGCTTCCACCTGCTTTTTAACATGTGCTTTGAGGGCTTTTCGACGTTTGCACACTTCCAAACGGGCATCGAAATTTTCGATTACTTGTCTGCAAAGAGACTACGGGATCGCCGACATCTCTTTGCTGATTT
This sequence comes from Hypercompe scribonia, assembly GCA_949316085.1. Taxonomy (NCBI): domain Eukaryota; kingdom Metazoa; phylum Arthropoda; class Insecta; order Lepidoptera; family Erebidae; genus Hypercompe; species Hypercompe scribonia. Next base: position 11,220,416 of record OX438977.1, on the reverse strand, counting down.
TTCTTTCAATTGATCGGGTGTATTTGGTTTACCTAGTCTTGCCATAAATATTGTAATAAAGAAAAAAGAAAATTGTTAACTGCAAATAACATTTATTACTTTTACAGTGTGTCAGTTTAATACATAAATATAAAACAATTAAAAATATAAAAAGCTTATTCGAAGTGGTCTCCATTGGCTGCAATACAGTCCTTTAAACGATGAGGCCAGTTATCAATAGAAGCACGCACTCTTTCCATGGGAAAATTCTTCACTGCCAATCGTATAGATTGTTTTAGGGACTCCAAATTATCATGGCGTTTAGAGCAAGCTGTACTCTCTAAAACTGACCACAAATCATAATCCAGCGGATTAAGATCGGGACTAGACGACGGCCAGTCTTCAGCTCTGATGAAGTCCGAAACGTTCGATTCCAACCAAGACTGCGTGGACCGAGCTTTATGACCCGGCGCCGAGTCTTGCTGGAAGGACCATACTTGGTTATTGAACATGGTGATGTTAAGGGGCTTAACTACCTTCTCAAGAATGGTATCTTGATACACTTGTGCCGATGTTTTGATACCTTTTTCACAAAAATATGGCTCAGTCACTCCTTCATAGCTAACACCCCACCAAACCATCACTGAAGTCGGATAATGTCCACGTTGCACTCTGTCGACTAATTGGGAAGCTTCCTTAGAGCTTTGAGCATAAATACGGTCATTTTGTTTGTTAAAATGTTGCTCAATTGTAAAAATTTTCTCATCCGTAAACAAAATTTTTCTGTGACCTCCCTTTGCGTACCGCTTCAGTAGTTGTTTCGATTTTACCACCCTATTCTTCTTTAAATTATCAGTTAAGAAATGGCCAGTGCGTCTCTTATAGGCTGCAAGTCCTAAGTCATCTTTTAAAATACGCGACATGGTTCTAGGTGCTATCTTCATTTCCCGAGATAAAATCTTTTGCTTTCGGACAGGATTTCTTCGAATTCTTTCCCTTACTGCTTTGACCACCTTTTTCGTACGAACACTACGTGGACGGCCAGATCTTTTTCTGTCACAAACAGAGGAGGTCTCATTGTACCTATTAATAGCCCGGTACACAAACATTTTACTAATACCAAGTGTATGGAGAGTTTTAAAAATTGCATTTGGCTCCATACCTACTTTGTGTAATGCTATCACAGCGATTCGGTTCTCTTTATCACCCCACACCATTTTAATATCGCAAAATATTTTACAATGTATTGGCGCCAAAATGAGAAAACACAATGAACAATCGTATAAAAATGACAGATTCGAAATTCAAATGTAATATTTTTTTATAATTAAGTGTAACAGTATTTATGGCCAGACTAAGTATTGACGTAGACATGATTCTGCAAATAACCCCATAAAAAGAAGTCTGCTGGGATAGATCTGGACTTCTGGGTGGTCATGGAATGTCGCCTCGTCTTGAAATCAGCTTTTCCGGAAATATGACCACCGTCAGGGACTTATTGAATGTGTGACAAGTGACTCCATCTTGTTGAAACCATGTGTTGCGATTGTAGTAAACAAATTCCAGTAGAATCCGTCCCAGGAACTCCCGCAACATTTTCACACGTTCAGCAGAATTAATAGTAACTAAACGGTCGCGAAAATCTTCAAAAAAGTAGGGTTCAATGATTCCTTTTGCTGACCTTGGGAGAATGAAGTGGCTTCTCGTGTTTAGCTTTGACATTTTCACTGTTCCAATACCTGCAATTCTATTTGTTTACATGTCCGTTAGGGTAAAAATGGGCTTCGTCAGAAAATAAGATGTTGTGAAAAATTACCGAATCGTGCTAACATTGGTTCAGTATACGACTTGCGTAAATTTAATTCATTAGGAAATCCTAATGACTTAAACTAAAAACTTTCTGCACTATCTCGATCTTATATGCATGTAATTTCAAAATACGGCGTATTAATGTGTTTGCGTGTCGATAAATGTGGAATACGAGTCGAACAGAAGCAGAAACTTGCAGCACGTTCTCTTCGGTCCCAAAAGTCCGTGGGCCTCCAGTTTGCTTAATATTTAGCGTAGACGGGATCTACGCTAAATGTGATTGCTCGGGATGTTAGATTCAAATGTTAACGAATTCTTAACGCACCTAATACCACGGTACACTACTTTTTGGATTTAAACGCTATTTGTCATGATTTTAGAAGAAAACAATAATCTGGTCAATAAATGCTTATCAATATTAAAAAGTCACTGGAAAACAGGCATGATTTAATGTATATTAATCTGAACGCCTTCACAATCTTGACTTGTCAGAATAAATCAGTATGAGTCACAAAAACATGAATATTATGTAAAGTAGTTCTATTTTTGCACCAATGTACTTTATATTTATCTTTACACAGAATCCATTACTATCGATTGTTAAGGTTCAACGTTGAGTCATAGAATTAGTTTTAAAGAATAAAAATTAATTAAAATTTAACATTATCGTTTTATTTATTGTTATTATCCCATTACTTTTAATTAAGTTTTGTAATCTTGAGGTTACTCATTCAAAATCCTTTCAATCATATGTAAGAGAATACTTTATAAGAAAACATGTCTTAATGTCTGAGTTCCTATTTCTTCAACGTATAACCTCAAATATGCTAAATAGTTTTAATAACATTATTTACACATATTACAAGTACTTATTATTAACCCCTCTGGCTATAGATAATTTTAATTACAATTCGATACGATTATTGCTTGCAATATATTAGCATGACGGTTAAACCAGCAACCAATTAACAGCAGTCCCTACGCAGTAGCTAGTAAGTTACCGCTACTTTGTATCAATGTAGTCACACTTATTCAAATTATAGTGAACGTCAATAATGAATACGTAAATATTCACACCAGGCACTCCCCATCCGGTGATTTAGTCAATCTAAAACTAAGGCTGCTTTCTCGATAAGAGACCTCAAAATAGAACAACGATGGCGGCGAGCAAGCGGCAAAAACCCATTAAATTGTGTCATTTTCTAGAAGTTACGTCTTAAGGTGTATGACAGACGCAGACCTGATAAAAACAGTGCAAATCAAACATTTTAATTTTACTATTACGAACCATTTTACGTTATATAAATTAGAATATATTGTTGCATGTATTTCATAAAAGTATGATGAGCTTTCAGAATGGATAGGAGCTCCATCTCAGGGGATGATTCAGTTAAGTGCCACACTGGGTTAGCACGCTTCCTAACTAGTTATTTAACTGATATTAAAATATCAGATGAGTAGCATCAGCTTCATTGAAAAGATTTATGCCTATTTTTATGCAACTTACTCGACAACTAATCAGTTCCACTTAAAAAAAGCATATTTATCTTACATATTATCAAAAGAAATTACTATTTAGTGATAAGGTCATAATTTGTACATGTTTATTATTTTGAGGTATTCTTGTGTGTATAATTTACCAAAATGGTGTGCAATAAACTTGATCCTTTCTTCTTGAATTCTAGTTCTGAACGATCTTTGAACTAGAGAATGACGATTTATTTTAACAAATTTCAGGTAGCAGCATCATCGTACAAATTTCCACTGACCTCACAACGGCTGCGCATCGCACCTCTTTCTGAAGTCAACAGTGAAGAAAATATCAGATCATCACAAGGTTACCGGGCCTATAGAGTAAACGAGAGATCTATTACTAATAGTAACACACAGAATGTTCCAATAGAAGGTAGAATACAGGAGTACAGGGCGATTGATTCTGTCCAAAGACGGTCGGAAAATGGATCGTCCAAGATATTGAATAACTTTTTAAAACCAGTAAGAAGGAGAGGTAAGTATTTCATTCTGAGTATTTTATTTTGTAGGTAGGACAAAAATACTTAATTTTTATAATAAATTCATCAATGTTCACTAAACAAAAAATAACAAAATCTTCAAAAGTGATGAGAAATGGGTAGAATAAAAAATAATTGAGCTGTTTTATCTTTGAACATTATTTACTACATATTTATTAAATTTCATTTCAAAGTTCTTTCACAATTGAATACGTTCTTTACCAAATAAATTACAAGCATCCTGAAGTAACAGTAAACAAATTAACATGAATGTCAAACCAATCTACTTTGGAGTTAATGAGGGCTCACATTTTACGAGCTCTCATTAAGAGACCGGGTGAAACCCTCGCTATTTTATAGTTTATTCATCATTCAATTAGTTGGACGATCTCTTAGACTTTCAACTAGACCAGTGCTATTTTCTTGTGCCAAGAACCTTAATTTAAATAAAAATGAAAATGGTTTTAAAATGAGTACTTATCCTTAAATAAGAGTTTTCCTACTCGTTTTCGGTTCTTTTTTTGTTATTAGTTAGTAATTAGTTAGTAAAGTTATTTAAAATATACGTAATAATGGTTTTCATTTAACCTTTGAATAAACATCATTTCCAACTAACTGCATTTAACAAGGCCGGCCATTTACATCAACGGAAAAGTACATACATATATATATACAATGCAGATTATCTGAGCGCTTACATCTATAATGGGCCTACGCTTCCTCATTTTATAAGGCCTTATTTAACTTTAAATATTGTAGGTCTCGGTCAATTCTGCGGAACTTTCATGCCACTTTTTATTCATCACTTTAACATCTGAAGGCCAATTCTTGGAATTAAAGTTTGTAAAGTTGATTGAACTTCTATTATGAGAATTGGTCTTATATCGATTAGAAAAAATAAGTGGTATATGTTTAAATATATTTAGGTAACGCAAGTAGATTTTATGTTAAGTTATACGAAAAACAAACACCTTTACAACAACAACTGGTAAGGATAATAATTGTCACTCTTAACCCAATATTATGTTGATAGCGGGCTATACTTATTCTTGACGTGACAATAGCTTTATAGTTTTCACACAACCATTAAAGATTTTTTTTATTAATTTTTATTTTAAACAATCAAAATTATTACCTATTGGTGCAACATCTACGACATTAGAGCTTTTAACATTAGATTACGTAATTTATGATAATGGATACTGATAAATTATACTCGTACAGGATAATAATGACGCTAATAAATTAATTAATAAAAAGATTGAATATTAACCCATGTACCAAGTGAAATATAGGAACATACTCGTAATATAATCGGCCTTCAAATGTGTACATCATATCTTAAAAAACGTAACCAATACCTTTCTCTCTTGTAACGTTCCATACATGCATAAGCTTTTTTATTCTGTACAGGTTTTCCTTATCAACAGCTAAGTGTGTCGAATAAATTGCAATATTCTTTATGCGGCAACGACTACATATATACACATGTTAAAGTTTTTAACCTTCGTAACAGCCATGTACACCGGTACAATAACTATGTATCTTGTCTTTACAAAACACATTGTTTGATTAACCACCACTATTATTATCGCGAATGAGTCTTGATTTAGATTTAATATGCATATAAACCACAGAAGATTTAAAGGTTAAAGGTCGAGAGCACGACGGGGATAGCCTTTTCTCGATGTTGCTGTAATAAAAAAGTAAAAGATAAGAAATATTTATGAGGGTACACATAACATTAAACGTGTTTAAATTACCGTTACTTAATAACGCCATTGTTTGCTACTCGGAAGCAGATAATAATCGAGATATAAATAAAAACAAATGCTGTTCGTTGGTAAGCGCATCACGTAAACACGGCTGTGCAACCGTTTATGTAATGACGAATGGTGAACGATTTCATTAAAACTTGAACATAAATTTACTATTCAAATTTAAAAAATGTAAAAAACATTTTAAATTTGAATAGTAAGTTAATATTGGGCATTTAGAAAAACTAGAAGAAAGTATTCCATGTAATAAAATTTAATGTCTGGATGACACAATATCTGTCGGGTTAGCAAGTAGAAAATGTATTTACTCGTAATATGTCTACATTATAAACCTATATATTTTAAACCTAATCAAGACATACATAACTTTATTATTACCTCGCTTAGAATCATATGACATTAAAAGAAACAAACAATCTACTCATAAAAATCTTGAGAAATGTGGCCGTGTACGAGTAGTACACGCTCGCTCCATCTCAATGGGTTCTGACCGCCCTTACTCACCAACAGAAATACAATATTAAACTAACAGTATTAATAATAATTTAATTGCTGAATATGCTTTCAAGTATTCAAGGTTTTTTTTCAGAAAAAATTGTATTCATTAACATCATGCATTGATAACAAAATATATAAAGAGGCGTCATTATAAATCGGGGCAAGTCATATTCTTTGCTTATCTGAGGTTTTGTGGGTTATGTAGTTTGATGACTGTTTTCCATTAATTTATTTGCTTGCTTTAATTTCGTACATTCACCCAATCGGAATGAAACCTCGCTATTATAATGCCTATTATTATTAATAGGAGAGGATATCAACGCAGACTTTAACAGTTAGTTATTAATTGTAAATTGTCTAGAGTTTCGACTAAAATGTGATGACATTAAAGCCTAAAATCCAATGTTAACCATTTACTTGTATTTCAGTAACTCTTACTAACCTCATTTATTCCTAAATAAGTTTTGATTGACATCTGCCATTACTACTTTTACAATACTCATTAATACATAAACACGATTTAAAATACCATATAAAATGTATATTAGAAAATACTCTGTAGCAAAAACCCAATGACATCTGAACGTTTTATACACGTATCATGGTCTTGACCGCCATGCCTCGGAGAGCACGTAAACCCGTCAGTCCTAAGCCTGATCCTTCTCTGATCGTGTGGGATAGCCGTCCCATCGGATTGTGAGCGTGAGGAAACACAGAGTGCACCTAAGCGCACACGCTTGTGCCTGGTCTCTGTAATGCTGGTCATTGTAAATGTCATTAAGAGAAAATTAGGTAACAATTCTGGAAATCCTGAATTTTATAGGATATAGCCCTCGATGTTACAATACCTAACTACAGTTAGGTAGAGGCGTTTGTAAGTATTGTTGTGCATTAACTGCCAATTATTATAATTTGTTCTTTGAAATCGTATAAAACTTGTGTCACATTATAAAGGTCTCTGTCCACTTAATATTTCTGGCACTTCCTATATGATAAATATTTAATTTTTTATACTAGTAAAATTAAAATAAAAGAATTATTAATCAATTAAATCTGTAAATAAACGTAAACGAATCTTTAAAATGAACTTTAGAATGAAATACGTAATTCTGGTTTTTGTGTAGTATTTTTAATTTTACTGTATTGTTATCTTAAGTAGAAAAAAACGGATACCCAGATAGATTGCATTTATTTATTTATTTTATTGCCAATGGTGCCACCAAATGGTGGTGGTTCTTACGAACCACAGAAAACAATTCTTTAATGTCCTTTTCGGCACATAAAATTTTTGGCACTTTCAAACTTAGCACAGATTCTTCAATATTATATTTCACGATGGTTTTTGCTGCAATTAACTCTTTTAAGGCGAATAAACGTTTGGTTTGAGTTCATTCCAATATGCCCATTGGCTGTAATCCACGACTCCGGTGTAATTATGAACCGTGAGGGTTTCCACAAAGCAAAGAAATATGAAACAGTGTGTAGAGACCATTGTAACGTTTTCAAGGCAAATCACTTAAATTACCCGAAAAAACGAAACACTCATTAACATAGACTAAAAAATGCCATTAAGCTATAAATGTTATCATCTTATATTCACATTGTTTTAAGTTTAAAGTTAAAATATGAAAAACTATTTAATATACGGATGTTGGTACACGGATATACCTCTTTTTTATCCATTGCATGTGTAACGGATTAGTGACGTTATTACATTACGAAAGAAATTAACGTTCTTAACGAAAATCCAATGAACTTCGTCATCATCTTAATTCTTTAGCAGGCCACTGCTGGACATAAGCTTCTCCTGGAGAAGGAGGTTTTGGTCTACTATACCACGCCAATCAAATGTTTTGCTATAGAGTTAGTTCGAGTTTTCCTTCTTTTTGGCAGTAATGCTATTCTGAGTAGTTTCTTCTTTTATTCGCCTCTTATGACACCCACGGCATAAATAGGGATGATGACATTCTGTATTCTTAATCCATTATCACATGGACAGCTACATTAGGTCAAATGAATTTAATTTATTGGCACAGTTTAACTATTATCTTATTTTCTTATAAAACTTTATTGTTGTCAAGAAAATATTGTGATCCTTTAAAATAATTTTATTATCATCAATCAATTAACTGTATATTTTGTATTAAGTGCTAGGAGGACATAAGATAAGTGATAATATTACAGTTTCGTGTACTCTATCGGCAATTTTTCTTCAATCAAGAAACAAATAATTTATTTTTGTCTCATCAGGTCAAGTCGACAGCAACCCGATTACCTTCCCTGGACCTACTGATAGAGTATTCCGCAAATCTACTTTTGAACCGGAAATTCCAGAATCATGTAGAAATTCGTCATTCTGTGAAGTTGTACCAAACTACCCTCAAGCGGAAGTTGATCAACTCATTTCTGAGGTAGGTAAATAACTTATACCTATGTATCCATACATTAATATTTTGGCTTAATTTGACATGCTTAATGAAGATGAAATTCCTGTTTTTGTTTTCTGCTGTCATGCCATAATGTTATATATGTACATCACACCTACATCCGTAAATAAAAGAAAAAAATCATATAGTGTTTTTGAAAACAAACTAGAACTTAACCAAACAAGTGAAGATATCTAAGAGGAGGACATTACCCACTAGTCTGTAAGTCTGGCTGCTATTTGTCTGAAACTGTGATCTGCACAGATGAAAGTAAAGCTCGTCACCCATCAAAAATACGTGTAAAATAATTATTTTATTGAATTATTGAAATGCCGATGAAACTGACAGTAAACTTTTATATGACTGCCGCGATGGCGCAACAATAGTGAATGCCACAGCTGTGCTTAAGGTCTCGGGTTCGATACCCGGGTCGGACCAAATGTTTATATCATTTGAATTTTTTTTTCGAAATTTGAGTGTTTTCTATATAGGATATGTATGTATTAAGAAAAAAACTGTATATATACTCTATTAGTCAGTTTAGTTATCATAGTACAAGCGCTGCTTAGTTAGAAACTAAATGGCGTTGTGTAACAAATATCCAAAATATCTATTTTTTATTTATTATTTTGATATTTACTTACATTCTCCAGAAAATTTAATGTGAAAATTGAGCATTCTATTGTGTAAACCTTTACATAATTAACTTAATTTATTCACTACAGTTGGGCAATTCAATGCAATTCCAACTTGATAAATTGTACTTGCCTGATACGCCAGACATCAATCAGAGGTTGGGCCCTGTGGATGAAAACGTAGAACTATGCCAATTTGAAGAAAAGGTAAGTTTGAAAGAGTTTATAAAGATAGCTATTGTGAATCAAAGTATTGAAGTAAAACTTTGTGAAATGAACTGAAGGTAATTATAGTTGATTACTAAAATATTCGTATGCAAGCGGCGCAAGAGAATACATTAAAGAGAATTTTAAGCTCTTTACACAGCAAATGTTGATCATGAAAACTTCTCAAGGTCCCAGTCAATAGACAAAGCTAAACCATTTTAAAACGCTTTTATTAAATTCACTTGTGTGTTTGTTTGTTTGCAACGAACTTCTTTGAATTCGATTTTGACCTACTTTGAACGGTCAGATTTTATTTAAATTTTATAAAATTATGAAAAACTAATCACAGTGCAATATATGTAGTTTAAAAAAAAAAATATGCCTTTATGACTCAACATTCTTATTTTTAGTTGTCTTTTCTTCGACAAGGAAAAGAGAATTACAAATAAATACGATTTAAATGATAAATCGAACTGAAAATTAATAAACAATTCTTAGTATAGAAATAAGATAATGAACAAAAAATATTAGTATTATAGATGCGTGGGGTGCTTCGTTTCATATTTTTCGTATCATTGTGGACGTATCGTACCGATCACATATTTTCGAGAACCAATGTATCGAGCACCTCACGTTTTTTCACAATAACACTAATATTTTTTGTTCAGTATTTAATTTCTATACTAACTAATCTATTATTTTGTAATTTTTACTTGACTTACCATTAAAGTTGTTTTTTACTTCTATAAAGTACATTTATTAATTTTTAGTTATTTTTATTTCAATCAAGCAATAAAATACGTTTTCGAAATGATTCAATATTTTTCAGGTAATATACCCAAAAACTGCTCAGGGGCCTGACGGCAAATGGTTATCATTGTTAAACCGAAACGACAATCCAGTACAAGGTTACAGAGTCGAAGTGTGCAATTTGTAAGTATCTGAGAGCTCAATTAGAAAATCACACTTTCGTTATTTTTAGTCCAGTCCAATTCATACGCACATCTAGTCCTTAAAAAACTTAACTGGTTAGTACTTTATGTAGTGTAATGTTTATAATATTTAACATTTAAAGCTTTAAAAGTAACTAATTATTTCTGAAAATTTAGACAACATGTCAGTATTTAGCATGTTACCGTATGCGACTGCCGATCGTGAGGTCTGAGAGTCAATTCCCAAGTCGAATCAAAAAAGTTTTATTGAGTTTTTCTGATTATAGAAATGTGTAATTATAGCCCGTAGTTTGAAAGTTAGACACTTAACCTAGTTCCTCGAGGAGCATGTAAAGCCGCCAGTCCTATATCGAATCTCTCTCCAGTCGTATCGGATAGCCGTCCCATCAGATTGTGACAATGAAGGAACAAAGGGTGCATCTGTGTTTGCGCACACACTTGTGAACTACAAAATCTCCAGCGCAGTTAACTAGTCTTCGTTGAGACTGGCCATCATGACGGAGTAATATTTAGTACGTACTTAGAAATCGACACAGAAAATGATGCAAACTGTTTTTTCTTCCACAGTTCCGCCGGTACAGGTTGTGCTAATATCGCAGTTTTCCAACAAGGATACGAAGCCAGTTGCAGACAGAAATATGTTTTTCGGAAAGCGGCAGCCTTTGAAAAAACTAGCGACGGCCTCAAAACATATGAAACAGAAATCAAGTTGCCCAGTTGCTGCACTTGCGCGGCCAAGTTAAATATTTAATTTAATAATTAAGTAAAACGGAGTTGTTTAAATGATTTTCAAATCCAATAGACCAATGTTTTATAATGGTCTAATAAACGTTGGTAGAACTATTGACATGCAATTATCTCTTTTGACTACCGACTTACATAAAATTATTTTAGTCGTTACTTGTTTTGCAAATAGATTATAATCAATGTGAAGTCTATGTCAAATTTCTTTATTTATTTAAACGTACAAGATGTAAAATAGACAAAAAAGAATTAATCAGAAGGTTACCATTTATTTAAGTATTTAAATAGTTGTTAAATTTAAGTAAATTTAGAAGCATGTTTGGTGCACATGATTATTAGATCTATATGTAAAATTTATATTATTGCTTATTGAATAATTAATAACTAATGAATTCTGAATAGAACTATTACCGAAACACCAAGTTCTTTATAATAAGGCTGTTGTATTTGTTTGTATTATTTTGTATTCTAAGTCATGTAGTAAACATAAAAATCTTTTATCCCGGGTGCCACAAACGGCAGTAGCTGTCAGAGTTAGATAAAAAAATATGTTCTACGGCATTGCCTAGTCGATCGATTTGGAAATCATTTTCAACTTAAGCGAAGAGGCTACATTCCATCAGGATTTTAAAATATTTGTAACCTGTGTTGTTTTTAAAATACGAAATATGTATGTTTACGAACTCCTTCATACCTGTAAGTAGGATATTTAAGACTCCAACACTAAATCTGCTAAATAGCAACTGTCTTATTTGTGTACGAAATATAGTTTGAATATTGACCTAAAACGCGTTACTTCATATTGTCATGACGCACGACGATATTGCAAAGACAAGAAGCAGTATAATTCTCCTTTCAATGTTGGTGCATAATGAGTGCATGTTGCACTGTTAGATATTATTTATTTTTTAGAAGTAACAAAAAAACCATCAGAATTCCAAATGAAATGGGAATGATACTCTTAAATTCAATCATATTTTTCATAATGAACTAAAAAACTATTTTTAAGTACTAGATACCTACCTACCTAGAATTACCAGATACCTACCAGATACCTACCTATAACTTAAACGTCTCTAATATTCCCATCACCTGTCAACTTCTCGATGTTTGGTTTAGTTAATCTAATTTTACCATTATATAGTATTCTAATAATCTGTAAGTAAACATAATTATTTAGGAGCAAGTAAAATAAACATATCTAGTTAACTAATTCTGGTTTTATTGAACCTGATTGTAGGCAATTGCTTAATATAATCTATACATATAATAAAATAGTACGAGGTCAATATCTGTGCATTAAAGATATTGTGGAACGTGGAAAACTTTGTTTAAAGTTTAGTGTTAGTTTCATTTCAATAGATAAACAATTGAAAAGGTTAAAATACTATAAAAGTCAAAAATATCAAACCATTACTCTTGTTTATGTTGCATTTTAGTTATAGCCTCTTCTATATTCTCAAATTAAATGTAGTAAAATGCAAATTTTATGTACCTATATTAAATTACCGAAGCAATGAAACTCTTTATTTTTACGTTATACCTATACTATAAATTGGCCCTGATAAAGCGAGCACTGGTGAATTTTTTCTACGTAATGGTTTACAAATATTGACTTTGACAATGAAGACCATTATTTATAATAATTAACTGTAATCTACTAGCTTTAGCTCGTAGCTCACCCCGTGATTTGCCCGCGTGTATGTCGATTATCGTGGTAAATGCCTAGTCTATGCGTTCTTCTGATGTAAAAGCTACATTACTGTAAAGTTTTATCAAAATTCGTACAGTAGTTTTTGCGTGAAAGAGTAACAAACATCCACACATCCTTCCAAACTTTCACATTTCTAATATTTAAAATAAAAACATCAAAAACTTTATCGATAAAGACAAATATAAATAAAGAGATAAATAAAGATAAACTGGTAAGTCAGGAGTGGTAGTTGGGGATATAGTGATCGTGGCCGCTTATTCCACGCCGAACCGAGACATAACTGAGTACGAGCAATAGCTTGCTCAGCTACCCGTCAACGTCGATGCCTGTCGACCCCTTCCAGTTCTTGTGTTCGGAGACTTAACACCTGGTCAGAAACCTGTGGTTCCTGGCATACGGAGAGAGCATCTAGGAACTGACCGAAAGATCCGGCCTAGTTGTCCTAAACGGGGTGGGCTACACCTCCGTTCGTCACGGCGAGGGACAGCTCGATCGTAAACATTTCGTTTCGTGGACCGGCGTATTGTTGTGCGGGAGGAGACGGGTTCAGATCACCGATAGAGTAAGTTTGAAATCTCCGCTCCCACAAACGGCACTCTCGAGCCCCAACGGAGAGAGTTTTACAGCGCATGCCGCGAGCAGGGCCAGTTTCCGAAAGTGTTACAGAGACCAAAACTGGTCCTAATCTAAAAGAAGGGGCTCGCCATCTACCTAACGACCCATAGCGTTGCTTGACGAAGTAAGCAACCTCTTATTAAGACTGATTGCACGAAGTTGCGTCAAGCACCTCTTCAGTATGGGGCTAAATCTGCCAGAGAACTAGTATGGTTTTCGTCAGGGGTGCTCCACCGTGGATGTCAACATGTGCGTGAGGACTCTGGTGGAAGAAGCGCTTTCCCAGAGTAAAATGATATTGGTGATGTCCTTGAACATCACCAATATCCCGGACCGGAAAACACAAAACAGGATTGATTTTATCCTGGAAATCACCCTTTAAGTAGGTAGAAGTTTGTTTGTTTTCTTTAAAGTAGAAGTTTGTATGGAGAAATAACTGCTGAACCCATAAAAATGAAATTTAGTGTGCAGATAGCTTGAACTAAATTCGAGGGTTAATTTCGGGGATTAAGGTTGTAAAAGTAGTAAGCTAATTATCGCCCGGGGTTCTCCCCGAATATGTGTCGATCCAAACGTTTGTGCGTCGATAAATCTGGATTACGCCGAGCAGAAGTAGAAACTTGCTGCACGGTGTCTTCAGTCCAAGAAGTCCGTGGCCCTCGATTTTGCTTCACATTTAGCGTAGGTCCCGTCTCTTCGAACTTCTTCATCCATTTCTTTATTAAAGAAGCACTCGTACAGTGATTTAAGTAGTGTAATTCGTATTCAACGCGAAATAAACATCTCATACTAAGAAGCGATGCGACTCCGTGAATCCATTGTGACAAAATTTCCGAGAAACAAGCTAGTGGTCAGACCCCTCCCCACGCCCCGCGTGGCATTGTTTCATGGATGTTAGATTCAAATGTTAACGAATGCTTGACTCACCCTATATTAGAAGTAAATACTATCATAACCTAAGAGCTAACACGGCAAACCTAAGGTCAATTAACTATGGCATTTCATGATACTAACTATATTACGTTAATTAAAAACTTTGCACCAAGAGAGTTCTTGCAAAGTCCCATAACAAGAGCAATCTAATTAAAGGGGAAGTAGGATCTACAATTAAAAAAGAAATGATGGATAACGAATAAAGAACAACGTGAAGAGGAGTTGTATAAATTCAAAGTTCAAGAGGAGAATTTTTTATATGTAAAATAACAACACAATAACATTTGAAAAAGAATTTCTAAAAATTAAAATTGAAAAAAATAAAATGCAGGCTAGAAATACAAGTGAAAAATGTTTAACTTAAAATTTTATAAAAGAAAAAGATATATTTGCAATTACACACGACTACAAAGCACTGGATTAATACTTTGAATTTTACTGTGAATATTGTCTAGCAGGGCCTCAATTGTACGGGTATGATTATTGTAAACCTTTGATTTGAGGTATCTCCATAAAAAAATCACAAATATCTGTATGATTGTATCATGGTTGCGTACACACTACTATTACTTGGTGTGGGCTATTTCTGTCGCACTTTTTGCGCTATTCAACATTATTACCTCTACCGTTACACCATCGAATTATAGAACGTATTCAACCCCCCTAAAACTATATGAGCCAAAATACTTTTATAGTAATGAGTATTCCTTAAACAAATCAATTAATAACTTGAACATAGTAAATGTAAGACCTGTGATAACAATACATAACAGTTTACTCGTAAGGTGTACCCTACTACCTACTTTTATAAATCGCTTCAATATCGACAGTGCAAACACGAGTTGCAAACTACCCGACATTATTTTCAATAGTGTCTCATTATTCTATAATAAACAAAATTCAATTCGATAAATACTACAATAACGGATGACATCGATGTAGAAGGTATTGAGTGCAGAAAATTGAGTGATCCTTCTGACTGTTCACAACTAATAACGTGTTCCAAGAATGACTCCCTTTTAGTTTTAACGGTTAATATTCGAAGTATTAAAGCTAATTTTGATATTTTTCTAATGTTTCTCTTAAAATTTACTAAACCTGTATATGTAATTGTTTTAACAGAATGTTGGACGAATGAACATTTCTTACCGCCAAATATAAATAACTACAGAATGTTTAGATCAAATGTATCGTTAAACAAAAACGATGGCGTTGTAGTTTATGTTCGGGAAGTGTTTGAGGTGCGTTCATTTGAACCCCAGTGTTCTGAAGGAAATTGTATTGTGATTAATATTGCAGATGACATTTGTATTATTTGCACCTACCGCCCACCCTGCTTTAAAAATCCCCTTAGTTACATAAATTCATTAGATAAGATTATAAAAACATATAGCATGAAAAAAGTAGTTATTTTAACTGGTGATTTAAATTTGGACATTATGTCAGATAATCTCAATTCTATCTCGGCAACATATCTAAATCTGACCGCCAGCCATGGTCTAAAACAGGGAATTAATTGTCCTACTAGACAAAATACGTGCCTAGACCATTTCATGGTAAAAGCTACTGCAAAAGTTCGAACATATGTTTTTGACGAATTAACGGATCATTCACCCATCCTATTACATATTGATTATATACCCGCTTCCAAAAAAAATACACATGTTAGTAAAACTAAAATTGACTTCGACGGTATAAAAAAATGCATGGAGAATGAATCATGGAATGATTTATACTCGGTATCAAACGTTAATCAAGCTGCTATAATATTAGCACAGAAATTAGAAGGGTTTGTAAGCAGCAACACCTCTATTAAGAAGATTTCAAATCGTAACAATCCTTTGAAACCTTGGATAACTATAGGTGTAATAAAATGTATACGTAAACGAGATAGAATGCACAAGAGAGTAAAATCGGATTTAAATAACTTAGGAAAAAAAGGTGAATATTTAAGTTATAGAAATACATTAAAAAAGATAATTAAAACGCTAAAAATAAATTACTACACAGAGAAACTAAACAAAAACAAACACAATATAAAGGAGACTTGGAACACTATCAAAGAATTATGTAATATAAAACAGAATAAGACATCGCCTGTAGAATTGCTAAATATTAACACGAACGTAACTAGATCACTAGATGATGTTAACAAGTTTTTTACATCTGTCGGTTCAAACCTCGCTGAAAGAATCCTGCAAAGTTTGAATACAGATGAGACAACTCTCGCTCAAAAGGCTAAAACCACGAACACACCGCTGCTATCCATGGCACTACACCTAACGGATCCTGCAGAAGTGATTGATGTGATTACTGGCCTTAAAACACATAGTGCCCCAGGCATGGACAGGGTAACAGCTAACATTTTAAAAATGTTTTGTTTCCACCTTGCCAAACCTATATCCTACTTGACCAACTTAAGTTTTGAACAAGGCATTTTCCCTGAAATATTTAAACACGCGGTTATCTGTCCTATTTATAAATCAGGAAACAAATCTTTACCCACCAACTATAGACCGATTTCATTGTTGAGTACCCTCTCTAAAGTAGTTGAAAAAATCATGAATAAGCGTTTGATAAGCTACTTAGAGAAAAATAAACTTTTAGCATTGAAACAATATGGTTTTCGAGCCAATCGTTCCACTGATGACGCTGTATTACAGCTTACAATGAATATTGTATCAAACATTGACAGGGGTAAAAAATGCTTAGCCGTATTCCTTGACTTACAGAAGGCGTTCGATACGGTTTCTATTCCTATCCTATTGTCTCGGCTTGAGAATCTAGGAATAAGGGGAAATGCGCTTTTGTGGTTTGAAGACTATCTCACAGACAGATCCCAATACGTTAGAGTTGAAAACCATACCAGTAACTCCTGTGTGGGGTCATATGGAGTTCCACAAGGTAGTAGCCTAAGTCCTACGCTATTTCTTGCATATGTTAATGACCTATGTAAATCTGAGATTCAGGGTGCTGACATACAAATGTTTGCCGATGACACTGTGGTATTGTTTCATAGTGACACGTGGGAGGACGTACGACAGTTAGCTGAAAAAGGTATGTCGCATATTACAGCTTGGCTTGAAAATAGTCTTTTATCACTAAATGTCGAGAAAACAAAATTTATGTGTTTCAGTAAAACTGTGGCGTCTTATCCAAAAACACTCAATCTTCGCATACACTGTCATCCGTGCAACCGTTCAGCTACCAAACTGTCTGCACGTTGTAATTGTCCAGAGCTATTGAGAACAACCGCAATAAAATATTTAGGAGTAATTATTGATGACAAATTAAATTGGAAAAAACACATAAATACAATCAGTGGTCGACTTAGGAAGCTTATTTATGTTTTCAAGGATTTACGAATAATACCTGACACAACACTTTTAATACAAACCTACAAAGCCTTAGCTGAATGTTTAGTCGCCTACTGCATTTGTTCATGGGGCTCAGCAGCAAAAACACACTTGATTGAGGTAGAAAGAGCTCAACGGGCAGTACTTAAAGTACTCCTTTACTTACCATTCCACCACCCGACTCATCTAGTGTACGAAAAAGCGGAAGTTTTAAGCGTGCGAAAGATGTTCGTCTATCAATGTATTCGTAAATATCACAGGCTTACTGTACCCTTTCTCCAACCCTCGGGTAAAAGAAAAGTTAAATGTCCAATCCCTAGAGCAAAAAGCAAATTTGCACAGCAGCGATATAGCAACATTGCGCCTAGATTGTATAATAAACTTAACTTAAAGTGCAAGACTAGACATTTATCAAACTACCAAATTAAAAATGTAACTAAAACATGGCTTAAGAGTTTCAACTACGATGATGTTGAAGGTTTGGTGTGGGTAACGGCTTAGTTTAGGTTTTAAACGAATGAATACTCATAACTAAATACACGAATAGGTCAAAGGACACACGAATACTCATAATTATACACACAAACACACTCTCACACACACACACACACACACACACACACACACACACACACACACACACACACACACACACGCGCACACACGCACACATACATACACACACGCATGGATGCACGCACGCATGGATGCACGCACGCACACACACTCACACACTCACATATACACACACCCATAAACACAATTAACAAAATTTATTATGTAAATATGTTTCAACACTTCTGTGTATGAATAATACATTTGCTAACTGTAAAGGATTATTGTGTCATTGTTTTTTGGGAAGGAACTGATTCCCAACATACAGTTCACGCTAGTTTGGGAATCAGGGCTTGCACCTAAATTGTATGCATCCTTGGTTCAATAAAGAAATTATTATTATTATTATTATTATCTATCCAGAGTAGAATGTCTCCGTACTTGCTAATTAGCTCACTAGGAAAAAATATTCTTAACTTTTCCATCGACACCTATCGGAATGGCATTGTCTTGCTGAAAATGCGTTCTGTTGCTTTCACCTGGATACAGCTGCAACAATAATAACTGGTTTATCATGCAACAATACACTAGAGCAGTGATAATGTCTCCTGGATTAAAAACATACTGACTGAATGACACGCCTTCCGCTTGCCTTACCCCGCTAATATTTTGTAATTACTATTTAAAAGTCGGCAAATGCCCGGTGGACACTCTTTAGATACAATATATAAATAAATAAAAGTTTTAGGATAATAAAATTAGTAACAAGTCTACTATACATAGTAATGACATTGACATTAAAAATATAAAGATACACGTTCCCTATTCGATTAAAAAATTTGTGTAGTAAAAAGCAACTAAGGCAGTAAACCATGCAGAATAACATCACTGCACAGAGAAGGAAATCTTGAATGAAATCTTACACCAATTGGTGTGCTATTAGAAGCTGATGATGCGATGATGATACACGTAATACATATTCCCTAAGAGTAACGTTTCCTGCCTTATGAGTTCAACCTCAGATCATAGGCCTCGTTGGTCTACATTAAAGAATTTTTTTATAAAAAAAAAACCAAAGTCTAAAATTTTTTTACGTACTGTTTTGACAAGTCTTATTTTTCATGATTTTCTTTTTGTTTACAGTTGTTACCCAGGTAAATGGAATTGATTGATTTAGCGATTTAGAATCTTTTTTTTCTTTAGGTTTTAGAACGATCGAACAGAAAGCCAGTGTCATTAGTGACAATTTTAACAATATTAATGTTTTGAAACGTCAAACTAAAAAAAGAACTTGTGGGTTGTTGGTGGAACTACCATACGATAAGATATTATTGTTATAAGAACGGCATAAAATGCTAATATCTCTAAACAAGAGATTTATTTTTACATTATATTTCACGATTATTAGACCTAGTGTTGTTCTAGCACGTAACAATATGACTTCTGGAAGTAATGAAGCCGGTAAGCGAAGTTTTAACCTTTTACCTATGTTGTTAATGCTCAGCAAACCATTGATATTGTGTTGTTGTGATCCACATAATAACATAGGTCATATTAAATGTTGGAATCACTAATAATTAATTATGTTATATTAATTATAAGCTTAAGTTGTAGTATTAAAATATAGGGCATATAATAGGGTTGTTAAAATAAATATATAAATAATTCGGGCATTTGACACACAACGCCATCTAGTTTCAAACTAAGCACAGTTTGTACTATGATAATTAGACTAACTGATAGAACACTCACATACTTTTTTTTAAATATATATACCTATATACTACATAAACAACACCCAAACTCTGAAACAAATATTTTCAAACCATACAAACCTTTAATCCAACCCGAAAATCGAACTTGAGACCTTTTCACTACTGCTGCACCACCGAGGCAGTCAAAATGAGTTCTTTATCAAGCCTAATTATTTAATTTTTTATCAATGGAATTAACAACAATATTAGACTGAATACCACACTAGGTATATTATACTTCACTATTTTTATGCCTATTATTACTTTATCTGCTTATTTCATTTTTGAAATGGTGAAACTGTGTGTACCATTTCTATTTTATGCTTTGATTCTGAAAATATGAGACCAAATCTTAACTTTCAATATTTATTAATATAGTTGAGCCATATATTTCTTAAAAAGATTCTTGATATTAAATAAATTATTACCTTTCAGATAGATTCCACTTTACACACAGTCAACTGAATTTTTTTCTATAAAATCATGAATAACCATAGATAACTTTAAAATAGGTGTATTATGTTTCAGACAAGTACTCCATCGCATATGTGACAGTACCATCTATGGAACATGGCAAAACCATTGCACGTTTACTTGTTAAAAATAAGGTTGCTGCATGTGTCAATATTATACCACAAGTTACTTCAATATATGAATGGAAAGGTGAAATGAATGAGGACAATGAGGTATATTATTAAGTTTTTAACCAACTCCAAAAAATATATTATTTTTATTGTGTTTTTAGACTTTATTACAAATCATTATGATTTAAACATTAAAGATAGTGATTAAAAAAGGTAATAGTGTACACAAAAATCTCTTTAGAGGACCCTCTGCAGTTTTGAATTTGAGCTTGAAAGACTCAATAAGTAGAATCTGTAAACTGTTTTTGGCTCTGCTATTTAGCTTAGAGAGAAATAGATCTCTCTCACATCTCTTTATTCTGACATGAATTATCTGATGAATAGCTTCCAAATATTCTAACTAGTAGATATATAAAATCCTATATAAAGTACATAAAGAAGCAAATACATGAATCCTATGAGACACAACCCTTATGTAATTTTACAGGTCTTTAGTCAAACTTGTCAAATTAGTTAGTGTTTTCTGTATGTACTAATAGCCAAGTATCTTATAAATAAAAAAAGTAATAAAATGCTAATGCTATTCATGTGTTATAGTCCATGTAAAGAGACATTCAATTAAAAAATATTTTTATAATCTGTGATGTGTGCTTTATTTCTATAAAATAAATAAATTTAAAAAATAGAACGATTAATAGAATATCATTATCTTTTTTTTCCAGTTGTTAATGATGATTAAAACAAAGACTTCAGAGGTTGATAGATTAACTGAATTGGTTCGGAGCAACCATCCATATGAAGTGTGTGAAGTTATTTCGGTACCCATAAAAAATGGAAACCTGCCTTACTTGTCATGGATTGGACAACAAGTTACGACTACTTAAAAATATTACAATAAGTATAAATTTATCATTGTATAAGTAATTTTTATTTATTTTTTATTTTACTGTAATTTCCGATATCTATATTTAGGTTAAATAACAAGATATTTAGAGATGTGTAAACTAGTTTAGTAATAATCTTTGTCAAATTTGTGGTTCAAAAAAGTGAAACCTAGTTTGACTGTGATTTAATTTATAAGACAGTTAAAAAAATAAATAAATTATACTAATGTATTACTAAGAATTTTGGTTATCACACATATATTATCACTTTAAAATACTGAGCTGAAAATAATGGACAGTATCACCTTTGTACTGAATGACTGTTATGGTATTAATTAATTATTCGTTTGCAATAGAAACTTGTGTTACCTGAATATTTTAACTAAGGATTTTAATTATGGATACAGTATTCATTTTATTTATTTATTTGCAAACTTTATGCACTGCATTTGTACATCTGGAGACTTAATACCCAGGGCATTCTTTTCCAGTCAACCTGAAGGTGGTGCAGAGATTTTATAAGGTAGAAGGTGCACAGAGGTTAGGTATATACTATGTATCTGTAAAGATATATATATATATACTCATACGTATATATATGCGTATATATATGCACTATGAATACTGATGTGATAGTTCTGCTCATCCACTATTGGGCCGATAAGTAAGACCAAGTCTTTTACTGCAAGGCTATATGAAATAACTAAACCATTGAAAAGAATCGGTGGAATCGAGGCAGTATTCAATTTATTCATGACATGTTTGCTGCCTCTTACGATGGTCTGGTATTTGGTTGGTTTAACTGATAGTGCAAATGTCAAGGACCAAAATTTTATGAGCTCTAGATCTCTGTTAAACTCATAAATAGCCTAAGTTACATCCTTTACATTTACCTGTTAATACAGCTGTAGATCATCAGCATACAGGTGATACACACACAGATTTTGAGTTATGAGGTAATTAAATATTGAAAATAAGGGAGAAGATAAAATTCTGCCTTGTGGGATGCCAGTGTAAAGATCACATCAACTTGATGACAAGTCATCAACACAAACACACTGCTGTCGCCACTAGTGTCTTTGTAGGAGCCATAAGATATGCAAGGACAGATAACAGGATTTCATGATTGGTAGTATTAAAGGCTTTAGAGAAGTCAACTAAGACTGGTGTCTTCCATGCTCTACCCAATATCGCCAGTCACTTTAAGGAGCCTGTTTGTGAAGGGCTTAAAAGTTGGTTTCTGTACACAAACTGTCGAAGTTGTTCTAATATACAGGCCTTGACTATGAAAGTGCTCAGGAAGTAAGGGTTCACTATTTTTTGAAAGAGAAATGATAAGTCTTGCGCCACAAAGAGGTGAAAGTGGTACCAAGGAAGAAGTTGACTGTGTAATCTCTTTTGACTTATTAGCAGAGCCAAAGGGCAGTGTTCAATCTTGCTTCTATTTTTACAAGTAATAAAATATGGAAACTGTTAGTAATTTGAAGGTAATAAATTTATGTTCAAATCAAATCAAAATCTTTATTGCTAACTGAGTGTACATGTGATCTTTAAAGTAGTTTGTCTCAACTTAGTAACCTTTTCCAGGCATTACAAATTTGAGAGAATATATTTTTGTACATGTTACATACATTTTTACACAATTATTACATGATAAATCATGAAAATTATTATTTTTACAAAAAATAGGTATTAATTACTGTAACTAAATATTTCAAAAAGAAGCAAATGAACAATTTATAATATCGTGGAAAAATAAAAGGATTCAAGTGAATTGCCACATTAACATCATTATTTAATATAATTATTTATTTTTTATGTGGCTCTATTTATTTTTATGTGTTAAGTGTATATTTGTTTAGGTGTAGTATCTCTTGATGTGTTTAGGTGCATTATTTGTTATTGTGTTTAGTTTTTGTATCTGTCAGTGTGTAAGAAATATGTTTGGAATAACCAAGTTAGAATTAAGAATTAACGTTAAGATTGTAAAGGTTCAAGAGGCAAAACCTGAGGCCGTGAAACACAGCGTAGATTAAAAATCACTTGATACAGTGAATAAATAACATTTATATGTATAATATAGTATTTGGGTATTTTATATGCATAATATCGCATATCATATGTAGGACAAACTACTACTAGGCCCAACTTCAAAAAAGGGCTGGGCAGCGTTCGGGAAGCTACGTAACGTTTTCTCGTCACAAGTACTGCAGTGTCTAAAGACAAAAGTCTTTGACCAGTGTGTGTTGCCAATTATGACTTACGGTACAGAGAGGGCTTAATAAGAAGGCTCAAAGTCACCCAAGGAGCAATGAAGAAGACCATGCTTGGTGTTTCATTGCGTGGTCGAATCAGGAATGAGATCTGCAGACGAACCAAGGTCACCGATATTGCCAGTAAAATTGCTAAACTCAAGTGGCAGTAGGCGGGGCACATTACACGCAGAAACGATGGCCGAACGGGCCATAAAGTTCTGGAGTGGCGACCGCGTACTGGGAACCACAGCGTTGGTAGGCCCGCCACAAGTTGGACCGACGACCTGGTAGAGGTCGCGGAAAGTTGCTGGATGCGGGCGGCACCGGACCGGCTGTTGTGGAGAACCTTGAGGGAGACCTACGTTCAGCATGGACTGTGTTTTCGCTGCGGTTGACCAAGACACAAGGCGGCAGAACATTCTGACGCCCCTCACTGCCCGGCGTATGCGGCGGGTAATAGACCCGCCAATCACTAGGTTGAGCAGGGAGGTTGCAAACCTTCCCGCATTTCTCGGCAAACGTCGGAGGCCAGCGAATCGACCCAGGCTGCCTCTGACGTTGTTCGTGCGTCGCAATGGTCGCCCGTGGAGGAGGTTGTAGAGATTGTCCAATAATGGAACGAATCTCCAATCTCCTTGTCCAGACGAACCTGACCCACTGTGCCGCGGTGCAGGACCTCTTCCTGTAAACCATGGCACAGTGGTCGATTGGCGTTGCCGTAGCCGCTGAGCCCTATTACGTTCTTCCCCGTCCAAACTGGTTGGGTGACCGGGACGGCTCCGTGGCAGTTGTCGGCTCCACGGCAGCTCGTTCCCCGCCCTTGTCGCTAAGAGACAAGGGCACTGGATATGTTGCTGCTGAGTGGGGGGGATCACCATATATAGTGTTTACTTCTCTCCCAATCGGAGCTTGAGCGACTTCGAAGTTTTCCTCAACAACTTGGAAACCTTGATGCGGCTATTAACGTCTGGGCACATCCTAGTGCTGGGGGACCTCAACGCAAAGTCCATTGCATGAGGTTCCCCCAGGACGGACGCTAGGGGCGAGCTAGCTCTGCTTACTTAACAGGGGCTCCACCAACATGTGCGTGCGACAGCAGGGGCAGTCTATAGTGGACTTTTCGTTCGCTACCCGTGTCCTTGTCGCACGAGCAAGGAACTGGTGTGTCCTGGAAGAGGTCGAGACACTCTCGGATCACCTCTACATCCGATTTGAGCTCTCCCGGACCCAGGACCTCAATAGGGGTCACGCAACCCGGCGTTCTTTTCGCTTTCCGCTGTGTAGCCAACTGAGTAGGGAGCTACTAGAGGAGGCAGTCATCGTTCACTCTTAGCTGTCTCTGCAGGTCCCGACCGGGGAGGTCGACATGGGGGCAGGTCGCTTTCGCGACTTTATTACGCAGATCTGCGATGCGGCCATGCCTCGCATCTAAGGAGGTTTACTGGTGGTCTCAAGAGTTGGCGGAACTCCGTACGGCCTGTACTCGTGCCCGGAGGTCTTATACCCGCAGTCGGTGGCGTCACTGCGAACACGGTGAGGAGGGTCAGCTTCGTGAGGAGTACCCAGAGGCTCGGTAAAGACTGTTAAGAGAAAGGAGATGTTGGAGGGTCTCGATTGTGACCCCTGGAGTCGCCCTCAGGTTAAATCACCCCGACAAAAGTTCCGGAAGGCGCCCCCTCCTTACAGAGACCCTCCAGCCCAGCTTCCTGCAGGACGTGGTCGAGGGTTTTTTCCCACAGCGGGCGGAACAGTCGACGGCCTTCTTGGAGACGACGGGGAGAACGAGGGCAATGTTCCGGGAGTCCGCTACGCGCTGTCGAGAGGAACGCACGTTTTTGCCGATCTCTCACCGTTCGTGTTCGTAATGTCACTTCGTCCAATACAGGCGTCACTCTTCAAGACACCTCCCTTTGTCTTACCAGCAACTACAAAAAGCTCGCCCATGGAAGTCGTGGGGCCCACCTACGCCACGATTATTGGTACACCAGCCTCTACTGCCCCCACTACTGCTGCTCGCCTTGCCGCACTTGCTGCACCTGCCACGCCCTCTGGCGTCACCTCCTGTGCTGTCACTACCGCTGCCACTGCCTCTGGCCCCACCGCAACTACCGCAGCTACCGCTGCTGATGCTGCTGCTGGCTCCGTTGCTACTGGCAAGAAACAGCTTACTACCCACTACCCATCCCTGGTGGTCGAAACACTTCTGAATTGGTCGATGCACTTCCGGGAGGTAAAGAAGCTACTTGGACACACACCAAATGGACGACCATTTGGGAAGGGAGTTCGTTTCATCCCCAAGTTGGCACAGAAATATCGCACCATCCAACGGTACCTTTACTCGCTGGAGACAAAGTAGAAGATGGCCTGGTTTTCATCTGCCCTCCCCGCGAAACGCAGCCTCAAGGTGGTTATCCGCAGACTCCCAGTAAATACACCACCAGAAGAGATCGAGACAGAGCTCTCAGAACTCGGATTCACACCAAAATTCGTGCGTCCCATACGAGCCCGACAGGGCCGTCCCGGGTGTTTGTACTTGGCGCAGCTTGCAGCGTACCGCAAATCATACACCAGGTATTTATGAAGTATCAGAACTTCTATGCATGCCTAGCGTAGGTACACATAGAAGCATGACGCGCTAAAAAGGGACCCGCGCAATGCCACAGATGTCAACAATTCCGGCATTCGTCTCATAATTGCCACAGGCCACTCTCCTGAGTGCGTTGTGGCGGACCCCATACCGGCCGGGACTGACCACGCCCCCTTGATGAACCGCCCACTTGTGCGAACTGCGGAGGAGTGCATACTGCAAACAGCGCCGCCTACCCTGTGTTCAAAACCCGGCACCGGAAGGCTGGCACTGTTGCACGCACATCTACAGCCAGACCACACACAGAAAAGACCACCACTGTCGAGGATGGCAATGCTTCCGCTTCGCTCATGGCAGCAGCAAACCCAGAACAGGAGAAGCGCTCGCGTCGCCAAAGACGACGCAAGAAGGCGAGCTGAACAGGCAAACGCGCCTCGCAACGAGGTCCAGGAGGATGCCGTGATCGGTGCCCCACCAGAGGGGACGAAGGCAAAGCGGACAATCAAACCAAAGGCGGCCCCCAAACTGGTTACGGTAGACCTAGACCCCAGACTTATCAGCGTTATCGGTACTTTGCAGAAGGTACTGGTAGCGCTACTGGAGAAGCGGGACCCCGTCCCACTGATCCTTGACTGCTTAGCAGGATTGTGCAAGTCTGAATTTGCGTAGGCTGCACATACTATTCTGGAACACCGACGGGATGTCAGCAGAGAAGACCAGTCTCTTGAAACTGCTGTTAGCAAAACAGCAAGTGGATATAGCCCTACTCAGCGAGACTCACCTAAGACCAGTAGACAAATGTACCTACGTATTTAGAAGTATATCAGCAGTCTGGTTAACATAATGTAAACTCAGCCTAGTTCGGGATTAGACGATCGTGTCTGGCATGTCATATTATTTCTCGACAACTCCCTTCTGTCCAAGCATTTCGGTTGCGGAACTCTCTACCAGTCACAATAAGGCGTGCACAAACATTAACTGCATTCAAGAGACTGGTAAGGGAGCATTACCTGGCAGATTATTGTGTTTGTATTTATTTAATAATTCACACTATGTATTACTATCACTTTACATAATATACTAATTTAACTTACACTAATTTAATCGCCCATTTTTATCTACTTTTAATACACCAAACACTACCCTACACTTTCTTCCAATTATGTATCTCTCTATCCCATGGTTACCTATAAGAGATTGCCTTCACACGATGAGACCGCCACTTGTACCCACATACCTAGTAAGTTAGTCTCTTTTTGCATTTACCTTACCAGGTACTTACAAAAAGGGCCAATAAAACTTTTATTATTATTGTTTTTACTCTTAAAGTAGATTGCGACTTTTAACTCGTAACAGTTAATACTATCCAAGTTGATCGAGTTGAGGAAAACAATCCTATCGTATCTCACAAGAAAATAGCATTAAATAAAAGCTGCTTGTGACAAATTTTATAATTGCAAACATTTATTGTATTTACTGTCAGGATTAAAAGTGATAATTCAAACCATAGCAAGATTTTCATTGCCACAGACTGTTTAAGACCCATAACGGTATGCTCCTCAAGGTAGTCTGCTATAAGCCGCCGCAAGTACTCTGGTTCCCCGTGCTAGTGGAACGCGTTGGCGATGTATAACGACACCGCCAACAGCACGCCGCCACAGCTCACCGCCTCTTCGGTCACGGCCCTCAGGCGCAACGCGGCATCGCTAGGAGGGTTCTGGATGTCGTAATAGCAACTGTTCCCGGATCCCTCCTATCTCAGCCGCAGAGTGGCACACCGTGTAGTTTTAGTCGGTCCGATTCCGACACACCACCCCGCCGTAAACCCCGGTTTAAAAAAAAAGAAGACACATTTAAGGCCTACGATGGTTTACATAGCACACAGCATACTGTCTCAAAATAATTGTTACTGAATAGATATGTTTAATTAGGATAATATCGGACAAAAACTTAAACAGTACTATCTGGACACATATGAAGATTGCTCTTACACAATCCACAATCTTACATTAAATCCCGGTTTAACTTTCTACATGACACACATCAAAAATTATTGAGATTATCAGAGAATTTGAAATCTAATACGTCAGGCACCACCAAATTCGTCGACTACTACTGATCTATGCAAGCAATTTGACTGAGGCGCGCTGTACCAGTCGAAATAAGGTGTATGTACGTTAACATTGGCTCCTTTTAAGAACTTGGCAAAACAATATTACCTGGGTAACCTCAATGTCCCATGATTAACTTTGCTAATTTATCATTCACACTAGGTGTTACTCTAACTTTAATACCCTTTGCCTAACCACTTTCTGATACACCATTTTTTTTTTTTAACGTGTGGAAACCCCCTCGGGCCGTCACCCCACCGGGGTTTAAGGCGGGGTGGTGTGTCGGCATCGGACCGACTAAAACTACACGGTGTGCCACTCTGCGCCTGACATAGGAGGGATCCGGGAACAGCTGCTATTACGTCATCCAGATCCCTCCTAACGCCGACCCGCTACCGCGGGCACCATCTGCGGATAAACTCTCCATTTAGGCGACGTACGGTCTGATACACCAAGCACAACCCTGTACTTTCTGTCTCATGCTTTTCTTTCCTCCAAATGGTTGCCTGAAAGAGATTGCTTCCAAATGATAAGGTTACCACTTGTACATTTTTAGTTTTAAGTTGACTTTGTGATTAATCTGGTGTGTAATGAAGAGATATTTGATTATTATTAGAATCGTAATTCATTGGAATGAATTTGTGATTAGGCGTTATAAGAGTTGACATTAGCGAAAAGTAAACCTTTAGTGTTTACTGGAGAAGAGCCAACAACCTGTTACTATCATTGGCTAAGACATATTTGATTCAAACAGACGTAGAATGGATAGATTAGATAAATTTAATAATCAAGAGACATTTACAAGAAGAGCAGAACTGAACAGTGCTAGGAAAATGAAAGTCTCTTAAGCCAGGATATTAGAAATAAAATGTCTCTTGATATCCTTCTCGTGAGTCTATTCTCATCTACTGATTTTATCATCGTTATAAGTCCATCACAGTTCAACACTGATCTGTGATTTTGTCATATCATATCCTACATAAAATTAGTTAATGAAACGTTGCCTATTACGGCGTAATATTTTGTCAAATTATACCTTATTCGTCTCTGGAAATTTATCAAGAAGGATCTATAACCCTCTATTCGTTAGTTCTATTAGTTCGATGACTTTTAAAGGATGCTTTTACCTACTTACTGCTGTATTTTTGTAATATTTCTGTAAACAATAACTTTACACAAACAGTATCACACAACACATAGATTTTTTTCTTCGGAAGTTGCAGAATTCAGTTACTATATGTAAATTGTTTTTTCATGAGCTACAAGGTAGAAGATCGTACTTAAAATTATAGATATATGGAAATTTCGTAACATTACTTTTATTGATCAGATCAATTATCAGCTACTTGGATATTTTTTGGAAAGTATGTCAAGATGAATTCGTTATTTCTCTATTT
Source organism: Hypercompe scribonia (assembly GCA_949316085.1). Taxonomy (NCBI): domain Eukaryota; kingdom Metazoa; phylum Arthropoda; class Insecta; order Lepidoptera; family Erebidae; genus Hypercompe; species Hypercompe scribonia. Next base: position 11,190,630 of record OX438977.1, on the reverse strand, counting down.
ACTTTCTTTCTAGCGATATCTTCTTTCACACACTTTTCTTTCTCTTCTCTTGTGTCCGTTAACTTTTCATTGCATTTTGCTCATTGTTCGATATCGTATGTCTATACCACGATAACACACCATATTCAACTTTTATACTACTAATATTTCTTAGTTATCAGGTCTGGTGATCATTTTAAAGCTCTATTCTTAAAATTTAATACGAAACTTGGGATCACAAAGCAACTTCATCCACCCTATGTTGTCTTCCAGCACCACCTGATGTTCTGTTCCTCTGAACCTTTTTCCTCGAAATTTGGTTAGGGTAATTTAAATGTCCCTACGATACGACTGAGCTTCGATTGTTTACGCGGAGCGATAGGTGATACCGAGGTTCTGTAATAAAACTGTTGCCGGTCTTTTTAAGGCTCCAACTACTCGTAATTATTCCAAAGTTATTCGTATGGCAACTGGAACCGATAGCCTCATGTGCTCTCCGAGGAACGGAAGGATCTCAATATGTTAAGAATCATAGGTCACCCATCATAGATTGGCCTAGTTAGAATTGCCTAACTTTACAACATGTTAACCAACTCCGATACCACTTAGCCAAGAGCTCCTTGCGCTGTGTATACAAGTCTAATTCGCATTCGCTTTTAGATTCTCGTCAAGGTACATAAATTGTGTGAAAATGAATACATCAACCTACACTACGTTAGGGTCGAAATAAGACCATTAGGGGATATCTTGTAGATTCTTGTACATAATATAATATACTAAGACGTCATTTGACTCAAATGGACACATATATAAACCGGAAACAGTCCAACGCTGGACGTAGGCAAAACACATTAATCTAAAACATTGTAAGTTTTACATACCATTTAAAATTGATTCACGATACAGAAAAAAGAGAATTGATTTATTTCATGAACGTCCTTTTCTTGTTAACTAAAAATCTAACTTCGGAGAAGTGATAAAACAAGTTACAGTGACTTACGGAAAACCACAGCTAAAGTACATTTCTTGTACCTACTATTCTTTTTAAGTCGGTAGGTAAGGCTTCATGGGTCAAAATATATCAAAAAACACATTTATAGCACAAAAAGCAAATGGAATAAAAGATCCGTAATAGCATATACTTCACAAATATTAAATCCGTAAAATTTATTATTTATTTATACATCGTGCACTTTATGTACATAAGCGGACTTAAGGCCTAAGGCATTCTTTACCAGTCAACCTTATGGTGATGCACAGAAAAAATGTATTATTGTCTAATCTTTATTGTGGTATAGTAGACTAATACCTCCTTTCTAAGGAGAGACCTATACCCAGCAGTAGATTGTGAAGGTTGTTGATAATTATGTAAGTTATATTTATAAGCATATTAATTACGTTATATCTGAAATACCCTCGAATATTTTTATGTGCTCATTTTTATTTTATTTGTACAAGTTCGTTGCACACCACTACAGTATATTTTTTTTAGAGACATAGATCGAGATCTACATTTGGTGTTACAAAAGCGGTCTTATCGCGCACAGTGATCTCTTTTGTAAAAATATCCTAAGAAACTTTTTCTTTCTTGATTGATGATTTTCATAGGAACTTACTATTTGGAGTAGTACTACTAGTATAACTTGGCACTCTGGAAGTCTGTGTTGTATTTTCCAAGTCGAGTGATTCTTGTTCCAGTAGAAATGCTTTGTCCCATCGCCTACTGAGCAATTACTCGGAATAAATTCCTACGTACCATAAACACTAAGACTTAAAAGACTGTGACTACGTTCTTAAAACTAAATATGGACTACATACGGTTCGTTTTTAGTATTTTTGTGTAACCCACTTGGCAGTTTTACAACTACACCCTCTCTCTATAATACTTTCAAATTTAAAATAAAAAACGGTCTTCGACATTTCGTACATATCAACTTTTTGCCTATTTGGCCGAATTCCAAATACCCCTGCTTGCGATAATGGATATTTAAATTACGTTGCCAGTTTTTTTTCGCGCCAACTTTTGCTGGAAGAAATTATTTTAGTTGCTGCTTTTAAAATTAATGATATTAAAATTCCTAACTCTTTTTGAGACCGATAACCAAATTGAATAATTTTTTTCCCTAGGTACATACTTAGATAGAAAGGCCGTATGCAGCCCGTGGCCAGTATTTGTAGTCAAAAAGTTACCCAACTTTCAGAGTTATTTTGTAGAGTAAAAACGTGACAGTTAATGCTTAATTCGAAACTAATCAAAGTGTAAGTAAGATAATTTATATGATTATATTATAACTAACTATGTATCTAATATAATTTACTCTATAGGTGTTTCTACTCTTTAAAATGTTCGATTTTCACATTTTACTTTTTACTTAACATTGATTAATTATGATCTTCGATCAATCTCCACTAATAAATGTGACTTTAATAAATACGAATATGGAAATAGACAAACATCTAGTGTATAGCCTTCAAGTGGTATTCACATTATCAAATGTTGGCCACTAATATAGGATAAATAATAGAAGTCAATATTTTTTTCACGCGAACGCTAAAGTTTATAAAACCCTTTGTATGTGGATACCTACGTCATGAAAGGAATATGGTCTGCAAAATTTATTTCAGCGACGTAGGTAGTTTGTTGATTCATCATACACTCATATATGCCACTTATAAGTAGATATAAATGAATGCATGTAAATAATTTAACCAAAAAAATAAAAAGAAAAACGTTGAAAAAGACTGTCTACAATTTTCAGACTACTCTATTCAAACAATGTATAGACAATGGTATGCCTTCACGACCGACTTACTTTAACTGTGACTTGGCAATTTTTATTCCTGACATTCAAAATTGCCTATAGTTGATTTCATGAAATATATTATTTTTATCTGATGCGACCACCCACCACTTAAAAAAATAAGACCTCACACGATTCCATTAAAGCTGTTAAACTACTGCTAATCATTAGTAAAGCGGGCTAAGAAATATACATATGCATAAGAGTGACATTAACTGTTACAATACGTATAAAAATATAAAAAAATCTCTTAAATAAATCGAAATCAACATTTCCACTTGTGGAAATAAGAAAAAATACAATATATATTGGTAAATTGCGTCAGGAGTTCTTACGTGACAAAAGTTCGAAAACATTCTTTGTATACACTGAATACTGCTAATAAACCGCAATATTTATTCAGACAGCTGTCCCCTTATCTATATTTGGAACCAGACACCATTATAAATAATAGCAACAACGAAAATATCTGCGTATTTCAATGTCGCAGAAATTGTCAACATAAAAACCTTACCTAACATAAAATAGATCACTGTTACTTACAAAACTACCATTCTGTTCTAATTGCCTCATTTTTATTTACTACAAATCGTATGTAAAACACCCGCAACGTAACAAAGAAAAGACAAATGGATACTTTTAGAACGAAACCGAACACATCTTCGGTCGCATTTTGCTCGACCAATCGTAGCGAACGTAGGGGTCTACGAGTTTCGTAGAGGACGCTGACGCAATAGGGCGGCGTAGCACTACACTTATCGGGACACAGGCTGAATACATTGACCTTAGTTTAAATCGCCAAGTTTTGTATTTAATTGCGTTATACAAAAATATCAGCACTCAAGTGTGGAGACCGCCGCGTGACGGACGTTAAGGAGCAAACGGTTCTGCTATGACATCAATAATAATATTTAAGGAAACATCTGCAGTCATAAAAGCTGTCATATCACACTGACAATGCTGAGGGGTCGAACTGAGGAGTAGCCGAGGCAGTCAGCGGTGAACACCGGTGGCGAGAAGGTGGTGACCGGGGTGGAACGATGTCGACGAAGTCGGGTCGGTAGTGCAGTGCGTTTCGCGCCGGCGCGGATCGATCGCGTTCCATCGACCGCGGAGGCGGGGCGGGGCGGGGCGCCGTCGCTCAGTCGCGCGCGGTCACGGCGTGCGGGCGCGCGCATCGCTGCACGTGCATGGCGCGCCTGACTGGATGCCTCGCGCCCTCGGGGAATGGCTTCGTCCGAGGAAGAGGCGACTACCGCGTCGACTGGCGAGTTCAGTGACGATGAAGACTGCCTCAGTGTCCGAAAATGGTGGTGCTTTCTCCTGTCGTCGATATTCACGTTCCTTGCGGGGTTGTTGGTGGTGCTGTTATGGCGCGCGTGCGCGTTTGTCTGCTGCCACAAGGAGCCGGAACTGTCACCCAACGACCCCAAGCAGAAGGAGCAAAAGGCGGCGCGCCAGAACAAACAGGAGTTCGAGGGGACGTTCATGACCGAAGCGAAAGACTGGGCCGGCGAACTTATATCCGGTCAGACCACCACCGGACGAATACTGGTAAGTATTCGTATCTATCTGAGATGGTCTCCTAAAGATGAGCAGTCTTAAATATTTGGTACAAAATAATTTCAGAGTGCATAATGATTTATTCACATGCACTTCTCTAAGATCCCATGGTTACTAACTTTGTTTAGTTCAGTTCATATATTACATCATATTTGTTTATAACGCCGATATATCCAACAAGCTGTTAGATAGTAATCATATTAATTACTAACAATTTTTAAAAATACCTACAAATATTTTATAGAAAAAATTTTAGCTGAACTTACTTAATAGAAATGTTATATGAGAGTTTAATTCATTTAAAATCTGTCTGGAAAGAAAACTTTATTTAATTCTGTGTATACTCAATAAAGTTATTTCAAAAACATTTTCCTATTCGTGGGTAGATAAATAATTACCACGTAATCATTTGAATGGACAGCAATGACAGTTATTGTTCCATATTTAAATTATTTTTAGACATTCTATTTAAGAATTTAGTATTTTTTTTTAAACTTTCGCCTATACTCAGTAACATCTACACAACATTGCTAGGTATTATGTTTTTTTCATTTTTAAACATAACCAACGAAGCAACCCTATAAAAACCTTTTTACTGATGGAACAGCACAATTTTGATTTCACCCCGTTGAAACGTGATATAAAAATAACGGACAGCATTAACCCAAATCTGTTCAGTCTGCCTCCACACCCCCCCGAATAGATACTTCAGTGACGTCACTCGGTGAACTGGAATATATGATCGATATCAATAAATCGCTTTGAAGTTTATTAACCGTGAAATAGCATATTCGAAATTATTTCTTTAAACACAATAATATTTGACAACCATCATTAATTCACGATAACTCAAATTTTTAAAATAAATGTACCTCCCTTAACTGCATGTGAATTTACCTAAATAAATATATAAAAGAAAAACAATTTTTAGTATATTTCCTTAGAATATCATCCTTGTGTATCTCAAGTGCTTGATTAACATTAGACTTTCCATAGCTTATGACTTGTACTTTTTTCAGAATATCGTCAATTTTATGGGAGTATTCAAACATAAAATACTATGTGCATTGATTTTAAAACCTTTTATCTTATGCCTCATAAATGATATATTTTATAAAAGTATATGAAAGTACACTATATGAATATTTTTGTTGTACGATATGTATGTTATAGTAAATAAAATAAACAGTCAATGTGGTATATAAACGAAATTGGTCTGATATAGACTTATAGGTCTATAAGTCCTATTATATTCTATTGGATTGGATTGTAACTTAGAGATTAACATTCTAAGACTTTTTTACTGCACATTCTTTTGAATTCATGTTTTATAAAAACTTCATGTTACTAAGAAATAAAATAGTAATTATCGAAGGTAGCTCTAAATTAAATTTAATGAAGTTTGACTTAGTTCTTATAGGCTTTTATACAACTACTGAAAATGCTACTAATACAAATTACTCTCATTTTTATAGTTTCACTCAATATATCAATCTTTATTTTAGTTATATACCAGAAAGTGTGACATACATTGTAGCGAACCTATTATATATTTTTAATTTATTTTCTAACTACTCGCATATACTTAGGATAATCTTATCATAAATAAAGTATCGTATAATTTTTATGCATACACATACTTTAAATGTAATTACTTGTAGCCTATAAATATTTATATTTTCACAAGAAGAGAGGTAGATTTCAATAGGAATAGTACGTTCTCACTTATTAATCTTTACAAAAAAATTACACTGAGCTTTAACGCTAAGCTCCACCCACTGAGGCTACAAACTTGAAGTTTTGGCAAATGATGTTTTTAAGCACACAATACGAATAATTTTAACCCTGCAAGAGGTTGGAATAAGGAATAAACAATTATTGGCGGCGTGCTGTTGGCGGTGTCGGTGGACATCGCCAACGCATTTCATAGTCTGCCATTTAGCTGCATCAGGGAAGCGCTCCACTACCACGGGGTGCCAGAGTACCTGAGGCGGCTTGTGGCAGACTATTTACAGGAGCGTACCGTCATGTACGAGGACTGAGACGGTGTTCTGAGGCGACGGCTCATGTCGTGCGGTGTTCCACAGGGGTCTGTCCTCGGACCACTCTTGTGGAATATGGGATACGACTGGGCCCTTCGAGATCGTCTTTCTCCCGGGCTGGGCGTAATTTGTTACGCAGATGATACATTGGTCACGGCCCGGGGAGCAAACTTTTAAGAGGCGGCGCGTCTGGCTACCACGGGAGTCTCTTTGGTGGTCGGGCGTATTGAGGCGCTGGGTTTTCGGGTGGCCCTAGATAAGACGGAGGCCCTTTTATTCCATGGGCCCCGTCGTGGTCCACCACCTGGCGCCTCTATCGTAGTCAATTCGGTCCTCGTACCGGTTCAGGCCCAGATGAAGTACCTAGGCCTGATCCTCGACGGGAGGTGACTCTTCGACGAGCACTTCCGACAGCTTTCTCCAAAGCTGGTCGGCGCTGCTTCAGCCCTTGGGCGACTTTTGCCGAATTTGGGTGGAGCCAGCGTCGCGACGAGACGGCTATACACGGGGGTTGTCCGGTCAATGGCGCTGTATGGTGCGCCGGTGTAGGCGGTGGCTCTGACCGCCCAGAATAGGGCTCGCCTCTGGCGCCCTCAGAGTATATTGGCGGTTAGAACCATACGCGGTTACCGCACCGTATCGACGGAGGCGGCGTGCGCCTTGGCCGGAACTCCCCAGTGGGATTTGGAGGCAGAAGTGTTCGCCGAAGTTTATCGGCGGACGGCTGACTTCCGGGCGGGTAGCGGCATACGGCCCCCGCGGGAAGAAATACGCGAGCGGCGTGAGGCCGCTCGTCGAGCCACGATGGCTCGTTGGTCGTTCCGGTTGGAGACTCCTCGTGCTGGCTTTGCCCTCGTGGAGGCTCTCCAACCGGTCATCGCCGAGTGGGCGGGGCGGCAGCACGGGACCCTTTCCTTCCGACTGACGCAGGTCCTTTCCGGGCACGGTTGCTTCGGGAAGTATCTGCACTCGGTCGCCAGGAGGGAATTGAGTCCTGTCTGTCACCACTGCGACTGCAGTGAGGACTCGGCTCAGCACACGCTAGCGGTTTGTTCTGCCTGGGCGGCGCAGCGTGGGATCCTCACTGCAGTTATTGGAGGAGATCTCTCGCTACCGGCGGTCATACGCTCCATGGCCGGTAGCGACAGTTGTTTTACCGCGGTCGCAACCTTCTGCGAAGACGTAATTTCGCCGAAGGAAGCGACGGAGAAGGCTCGGGAGGACGATCTCCACTCGGACCCAAGTCGCCACCGGCGAGCCGGGCGGCGGAGGCGCGCATACCAGCGCCTCATGCCGCCTTGAGTATGGCCGCGGGTGGACGGGACGGGTTTTACCCTCCATCCGCTGTAGTGGCCAGCCGCGTGGAGGCGACGTCCGCGTGTGCCGTACGTTGCCTAAAATAGAGAGTTACCCATAGATGGTGCACGCGTTAGCAGGCAGGCGCTAAGAGGGATCTAGATATCGTAAGAGCAGCGATTCCCGGGTCCCTCCTATCTCAGGCGCAGAGTAGCACACCGTGTGGTTTAAAAAAAAAGGAATAAACGATTATATGAAAGTTAACTTTGGATTAAATGATCGTACGAGCAAAGCCATGGGCAATAAGTAATCTTCAAAAAAAAATTAATCGAACAAATATATGGACAATTGAACTTAAATTTGCACTGCTGGGCATAGTTCATGCGAAAACACATTAGTTAGATTAGTTACTTGAGCCGCAGTAATTCACAAAAAGCTATCGATTCGCATTGAATCACTATAAGCTCCTATGTGTAATTGAAGTCGGGGCAAGTTGCCTCACAGGAATGTGGACCCTTTGATGTGGATAGCTTACTGTGAGCGATTGCGGTGACATTCTTATCTTCAGCATCTTAATGGATTTTATGAGTAACCATTCTGTCACTCTCTGCGGTCTAAGTAAGCTTACCGACATTGTATATGTTTGCATAAATGTTTGTAAAGTATCTCGCGATGCATGATAGTGTTCTTGTGCTTGAGTTGTCTTTTAAATAAATTTAAAAATAAATGTAAACATTATTACGATGATGTAAAATAAGAGCTTTCTGTAAGCGACTGGGGTCAAATTGGGTACTATCGTCATTTCTGTTTGTTTCCTCATCGGGAATAAGTAGGTATGAAATATTCTTTTGGCAATTCGCTACTAGTCACAGGCCTAGCACTCAGTCCGCCGTCTTCCACCATAATTCTATCCCAGCTAGTTTTTTCAAGTTATTGTTCCATCTGAATAGGAGCATCATGTTCGTGCAGTTTACAAAATCAAACACTATTAAACTGTGGAGTATTAATAACTATTAAGGCGTATAACGTCAATATTTCAAGACATAACTAGTAACATAAAAATAAAAATACAAACAATAAATAAAAATAAGAACAAAACACTTTACTAAGATGTTGAAATTTATACTTCCATATAATACTATCGTCCATTATGGAGAGGACAGGACATTTATCTTCTGTAAGACACGTGTCCATAAAGCTGTGACTGTAATGAATCTATGTCGATGACGGAACTGTCTTGTTCAGAAAATAATAATAAACGTACATAGCTTTTATATTTATATTTCCTGTATTCCTTAAGTTGAAGAATGTTTATAATAGGTATCTATAATGATGCCTTATAATTCAGTTGCAGTTTTTTCTTCATTTTTAATCTCCATTTTTAATAAAGATTATATTTGTACGTTAATTAACACGTCTGAATAATAATTATATTTTTTTAGATAATACCGGAGCAGTAAAACCAACAATAACATTGTGAATATTTTTTTTCTGTTACAAGAAGATAATTAAACACTCATCTTTTGCTTGGTTTATCTATAAATACTTAAGGATAATTTACAATTTGTTTTAAAATTTATTTGCCATCTATATCCATTTACTGGCATACGCTACTGATTGCTTTACAATGAAATTATAATTACAATTCAAGTGTAGCTATATTGAAATTCGATAGAAGCATTCTAGCTCAAAATGTGGGAACCACCAAGTGCCACAAATCAATAGAACACGGTTTTCATAACTGAATATGGAGTCTATAATACTCAATTCACATATAAGTAGAAAAGCGTTCCTTGGTCAGGATTATTTGAAATTAAACGTTTCATAGGAATCGACTAACCTTTTACGCTTTTCGTGGAATCTCTGTAGTATCGTGTTAATTATAGTGGTAACACATAATATAAATACCAACACTACTAAACAGATCCTCATAAAATTGCAGGCACGTTGTCAAGAGCATAATTTATAGATAAATTGATTTACTTTTAGGCATATGTTACTAAGAAGCATAACAGCTTTCTATTTAAATAGAAATTGACCGACCGGGAACGCAAAAAACCGCATAATATTTTGTTAGCACTTATAGGACGTCTCAGTATAATCTTAGTTATTAAAGAAATATATAATCTTGTGTAATTTACGGAAAATAGTTAGATATAACTATCTAATAATCTAAGCGAGTTACGGTGACTGTTATTGCGAGAATTTTTCTCACATGCTTTTACTTTTTGAAAGCGGGAGGTTATCGATCGAGTGTTACGGCACGGTAGAGGCATTACGATATTATCTGTTGTCCATTATTTAAGTAAATTTACATTTAGCCAAGCAACGTACACCACACACTTGCTAGACACATAAAAAATGTGACGACTGTGAACACCAGATTGCTCATAATGCACACAAATGAGTGTTTCTGACTCACAGCCACTACAGCATTAAGGCATAGCAGATAAAACCGTTCTATCGTGCGCTCGTAATAACATTCGAACTATTATTTTGTCACTTCCTTGACACTATTAAGATGGTGACATTTAATATATTATCACGGACCTATTGGTTTAGTAATTAGTGCTCCTGATTACTAAGCTGAAACTTATATATCATATTATTAAGCTATTGTCTGATGAGCACGACAATTTATTGAACGACTGTTTATTTAAAAATGTATGAGTAATGAGTAAAGTAAGAGTAAAATGTATGTTCACTTAGAAATATATGTCTGGTTATTGGTTATGAGTTTGCACAAAATAACATAAATGAACCTAAATAAAAATAACTTATAGCTGGCTTCAGGGATAAAGAAGTGAGTGTATATGATACATATGTGTTAATCAAATCAAATTTATTATATTTTTCTTACTTTAGTTGCCACTTAATGTTTTAAAACTAGACCGTTACTAACGTGAATGTGAATCACTCGATGACCTAATACATTAATAAAAAACTCCAGAACAACATTACGGGAATCTCTATGAAACACTACTGATAATGGTAAGAGATAGTTATAAAACCGTATGTTCTTCATCATGTTTAGAATTTTGCACAAAAAGGATGCTCACTAAGCCCTGTTACTAATCGTCCGTTGTTTTTCTGTTAATCTTCAGGCTGTATTTCATGTAGCTGCTATAATAGTTAGACAATTAAAAGTTTTCACAGCGTGTAAATGTAGTACAACAATTTTGTTAAATACTTTTAATCAAAAGAACTGAAAATGCATTGTAATATACCCTCCTATATTTAAAATAAATATATTATAAGGTAGGCCATGAATTAGTCAACATTTGAAAGAATCGTATAAAAGAAACAATTTAAAATATTATAAAAAATGTATATTTACAAGAAAGTTAATTAGTTGGAATTAATTTTTAAAAAGTTACATCGTCTAAATGACCACCGTTTCGACGTTTGCACTTTTCTAAGCGTGTACCGAAATTTCGAATGCTCGCCGGCAAAGAGACCGCGAGATCGCCGACATCTTTTCGCTGATTTTTCTTTTAGTTGACGTAGTGTATTTGATTTATTGATTTTTTTTTTGATATAGGCACAATCCTTCAAATAACCCTATAAAAAGAAGTCTGCTGGGGATCGATCTGGACTTCTGGATGGCCATGGAATGTCGCCTCGTCTGGAAATCAGTTTTTCCAGAAACATATCTTTGACCACCGGCAGAGACTCCTTGGACGTGTGACAAGTGGTTTTATCTTGTTAAAACCATGTGTTATGATTGTAGCCAGCAAATTTCAGTAGCATCGGTCCCAAGAACTCCTATAACATTAACGATTTCTTGTCCCACCCTACATTTTTAAATAAAGAAATAAAATTAAATCATGATGAGATGAATTGTAATAAGTTTTACCGAATCTTTAAAACACTTTTTACCTGGGGAATAGTCTTTGATCAATTTGTAAAAATATCGTTGCTATCCGTCTTTCACGAATAAAAATTGTAGTTTGAAGGGTCTTGCTCTTGTAGGAAGGCTTGTGTCTAACCTGTGAATATTTTATACTCGTATGCTCACGTCAGTTACCAAGGTGTGGTGTTTGGAGGATGCGACTACACAATAGTGACAACAACGTAACATGAAGTTACATAATTAATTTTCCTCTAGTGCAGTACCTAACATACGCTAGGTATTATATATAGGTATATGAACTGTATCTTTATCCTTTATTTCATGCTTAGGATTGAACCTATAGAGTTGAATCTTCGTAAAACTTAGTAAGCAGAGACGACTTAATCCTTTTACGCACAATTTCACAATACACGACAACGAAAAATGGCTGGTCTAGCAAAGAATATGAAATATAAGCTACGATGAGATAGCTATGTTTCGGTACAAATGGACCATAGTGACACCACGATGTTTTTTACTTGTCACCAGTTGACTGAATGTACCAAGGAGGCTCAAACCACTTCTAAAAGTGGCAATGCAGTTGTGTCTGTTAATCTGCATGTTCATTGGACGGTATAGTCATTTATCACCTGGTGTGCGGTTAGCTTGCTTCTACAATTTATCATAAAAAAAATGTAAGATTTAATTCAATTTCATTCATTACATTTAAATTTCAAGGGCTTCCTTTGAATGTACTGTACGAGTATTAACAGTCATATTGGATTTAGTTTCAATGCTCAAGTTATTGTAACGAAGCCGCATGGTATAAGCGAGGTTAGTACGGTATAATCACGTTATCACTAACTATATTTGCTGGAATAGGCTTAATATTTCAGATTTATGGTAACGTGTATACTATATTGATCATACTGAGGTTTTTATGTCATATAGTAGAGGTCCCATTGGAAAAAAGGTTATTGGTTAATCTGTAGGTAGCGTATTGTGAAATAATAGTTTAAATAGGAAGGATCTCGAAATACCTTTTATTAAGATTGCCGGCATCTTTCTCACTAAAAAAGATTTCACGTATCTTATTATGTAGAACCAGTCATAACATCTGCATTCAGCTTATCGAGAAGGGATATGACACAGTTATCAGCAATATTTAAAAAGAAAAACAGTAAAGCTTATTTTCACACGGTACTAAACAATCGATAATTACATATTATGTACTAGCTGCTTGTTTATATTTTGAATACGTATAAAATTTGATATGGCTAAAAAGTCGAATCTTAAGCCACGGTTATTAACTTTGTGCAATTGTTACTGATTTTTGATTTTACAACCGGAAAACAACATAAATAAAAATTTGCATATTTTTAAAAATTTTTGTTCTATAATTCAAAACAATCACAAACACAAAATACACTTATACTTTTATCACCATATTTTGTTAATTACAATTCCAGTTATATCATTCTTTATGATAATTGAGGACTAGTCTTAACCTTAATAACGTTTTAATGATAACTAACATTGTAGTACATCTATATTACACAAGAAATTTCAATAGGCAAATAAGGAAAGAACCACCACCTAAATCCTTATTTCAAAATTATATTAGAATTTCTGTAGAATTTTTTAAATATCTACATTTTAACAAATTTTACGCCCAAATAAAAGCTTGATTAACTTTTTCACAGATTCATAGTATAAAACATTTTATCGCAAGGCCTAGTTCAAACAACTCAGAATTTCGGATCGTGCTACGGATCGGAGCTACGCCCATAAGACCGGGACGCGGTAGAACCCTGACCCAGTTAGCGTTATCGATGCGCCCGCCCTCTAGTTCAAGAACATTTTCCCTTTCGAACCAGTGATGCGTTCTGTCTTTGCTTCGCTATCCAACAAAGGGTAAATTGACGTCATTCTACATTTATAAGATAAGGCAAGTGACATTGGTTGTAGGAAAATTGAAGTACAGTGAAAATCTAAACGAGCTGAATAACTTAAGTTTAAGTAAGATCGTTTGAAAAATAAACCATGAAATGTGTTATGTAATGTATTATATATTCTACTTTAACTTTAACTTTTAAATCGTGTTTGAGTAAATAATTTAAAAATGAATTATTTTGACTAAAAACACTTACAACGCTATTTTAAATTTAAACTCTTATTTAATTTTTTCTACTTCTATATTATAAAGAGTAATGTAAATCAATATAACTAATGTGATTTGCATTTTTTAATTACATTTTTGAAATCGAAATCGTAATTCAAGAACTCCAAAGAAAAGAATATTCTAATTTCAAATATACTTTATACTATTGTATATGTAACACTAGAACTTAGAATAAATAAGGTTATAAAAAACCAGCCACCAAGCAACTTCTACCCTGTCCCATAAAACAATCTCCAACTGGATTGCGAACGTCAAATCGCAAGAAAAGAGGCGGATCATATGGAAGTAATCTTTACCCGACTACAACGAAGCCAAAAGGAAAGGAAATAGTTGTGACATTTTGTGTATGTATATCTGTTTGTTCCAGAGTAGTGTCTAAAGTACTGAACTGATGTTAATGAATGAAGTCTTAATAGATTTGTAATAATGAGCGGTTATGGTGGTGGCATAATTTATATTAATTTTAATGAAAAGTTTTGACGTAGTCGAATTAGTTTTTTAAACTTTTTCTTGTTTTTTGACAAATTTGATGCGGAAACTAAAAATAACTACGTTAAGTCGTTGGTCCCGGTTACCACCCTTATTTTGGCAATCATTACGGCTAGTTGGAGCCCTAAGAAGTCGATAACAGGCTCTCTACAGAATGTGGAAACTGCGTAAAAATCGAAGTTCTGCCATATCGTAGTTGACTTAAAGCCGACCCTGAGAAGGCTAAAAAATCTATGCTAGTTATAAAAACTACACCTTTACAGCGAGATACGGCGTATGTATACATATGTACTTACGTGTATGTTATTTCTGATAGTATTTTTATTAAGTTGATCAGGCAACACACACGAAAAGAAGATTTTACCAAATTATGATAGCAGCCAAAACTATTTTTCATTATTAGTTAGATGTTTGTTAAGGAATTTATAGAATGTTAGAATTTAAAGTTGTTTATAAAGTTTGGCTATTATCTCGTTGTGAACTTTTCTGACTTATACGTATATTTATATATACCCATTTTGTAATGATAATTCCCGTTTTGCTAGATCCAGATAATAATGACAGAGTATTTTAATTTATCGATTAAGTACAAGATAATAGATTCGGTAACGTTACTTAAAAGCAAGTCTTAACATACACTACTGGAAAAAATTAAAGGATCAAAAAAAAATTCCAAATTTTTGGGCAGTTTTCAACAGGCCGTAACTTCGAGAGAAATAGTCTTACAGAAAATAAAAAAAAAGAAAATTGTAGCTCCAAGTGTCTAGTTTTTGGATTTGAATTTTAAAATTTTATAGCCTCCGTGGTTTTTGAATAATCGTAGAAAAACCAGCAACAAAAAAATTTTTTAATTTTTTTTAATTTTTTTTTTTGGTCTACGGACGTGGAAAAAATTTTTTTAGCTTAACCACTATAAAGATCGGATACCTTATTTACTTAGCTTTAATTTGTTTTTTTATACACTCTGATACGCCCACTTCTCGCCCAGATATCGGTTTTCAAATGGAAAAAGATCCTTTTATCTTTGATTATCGATATCTCAGCAACCAATGATTGCACATAAATTTAAAGGTAGGTTTCAAGAACATGAATAGATGTTGCTTAACAACTGGCCATTGTTTTTTCGAAAAAAATTTTTTTCTTTTTGTCACATGAATTTGAAAATGCAACAAAAAAAGGGCTTTTAGTGGTTTTTTGGAAAATCAAGCTCTGGATCGAAAATATTGAGGAAACCACTAATGTTAAGTGTGCCTTTTACAGTTCAATATGTCCACAAAAACCCCACAAAAAACCAAATTAATCTAGCTAGCTGTGTTTTTGTTTTACTCGATCGAATTTTTGAAAAAATGAAAGGATCACGTTTTTTGCTCTGAATGCTCATAATTTTTAAAATGAGAGAAAAGACTTGTTTTTCCGAGCTTTCCCCACATTTTTGTTCCAAAAAGTGCTTAAATTGAAAAAAAAGGAAATTCAATTCAATTCCATCTGCATTAACATGGCTGAACGTTTGAAAGCCGTTATTGAAAACAGAGGTGGTAACACCCCGTATTAAATAAACAAAAATCTTCGGAACATGAGTTTGGAGTCTTTAAATACGGTGGAACTGACGAGCCACCGGTTCTCAATTCTCCTGAAATACTACACACACACACACACACACACACACACATACACATACATACACACACACACACACACACAGAAGCGTAAATTCTTCGACCGCGCTACCTCCACGTGGTACGTTTTGGATAGCGCTAATACCGGCGATAATTATAATTATTTTATTAAACTTCTCAAAAGAATTTTTTTTTTATTTGAATTTCCTTTTTTTTCAATTTAAGCACTTTCTGGAACAAAAATGTGGGGAAAGCTCGGAAAATCAAGTTTTTTTCTCTCATTTTAAAAATTATGAACATTCAGAGCAAAAAACGTGATCCTTTCATTTTTTCAAAAATTCGATCGAGTGAAACAAAAACATAGTTAGCTAGATTAATTTGGTTTTTTGTGGGGTTTTTGTGGACATATTGAACTGTAAAAGGCATACTTAACATTAGTGGTTTCCTCAATATTTTCGATCCAGCGCTTGATTTTCCAAAAAACCACCAAAAGCCCTTTTTTTGTTGCATTTTCAAATTCATGTAACAAAAAGAAAAAAGTTTTTTTCGAAAAAACAATGGCCAGTTGTTAAGCAACATCTATTCATGTTCTTGAAACCTACCTTTAAATTTCTGTGCAATCATTGGTTGCTGAGATATCGATAATCAAAGATAAAAGGATCTTTTTCCATTTGAAAACCGATATCTGGGCGAGAAGTGGGCGTATCAGAGTGTATAAAAAAACAAATTAAAGCTAAGTAAATAAGGTATCCGATCTTTATACTGGTTAAGCTAAAAAAATTTTTTCCACGTCCGTAGACCAAAAAAAAAAACTAAAAAAATTTTAAAAATTTTTTTGTTGCTGGTTTTTCAACGATTATTCAAAAACCACGGAGGCTATAAAATTTTAAAATTCAAATCCAAAAACTAGACACCTGGAGCTACAATTTTCTTTTTTTTTATTTTCTGTAAGACTATTTCTCTCGAAGTTACGGCCTTTTGAAAACTGCCCAAAAATTTGGAATTTTTTTTTGATCCTTTAATTTTTTCCAGTAGTGTATATTCACTTCTAGGAGAGAGGTAGTATATTTTTTTATTGAGAGCCTGTCACAGTGACTCTAATCTGCTTGATGAAAAGTATGCATATAATTCAAGAACCGTGGTCAGCATACTCGCTGCAAAGTTGTTGAAGAACGAGAAACTAGTTCGAAGAAACTATTCTCATTGTACTGAGATAATTGAAAGATTTTATGTAAGCACGCATCGTAAGGATGTGATGGATGGAACGGATGTAATAAAAACTCATCAACCATTTAATGCCTATATCCCTGTTTACAAATTTAATAATTTCAAATATTTGAATCTTTCCTCTCTCTCATCGTCAATTTTTTTGAGTAACCTTGTAAATACATTACGCATGCGCTAACTTGTTTTTGCTTGTAATACTGTCAGTCACCTATAATAATAATACTGTTTTTTGCTAAACAACATTGCTAATATGTTTTTTTGATCTTAGCAATGATTAGATGTAAAGAGAAAATTTTGTTACCATGTTAAAAATTTATATAGGGAAAAGAACTTATCATGTACTCCTAAATATGATTTTATTAATTTTTATACCTGTTTCGTGAGCGTTTATCGGTTACAAAAAGCATAAATGTACTTTATTAAAAAAGTAGCTAATGAAGGTTAACAGAAAATATCATTGTACTCTAGTTCGATTCTTCTAATACATTTCGACACATATCTACGAACTGCCTCTAAAAGGAAGTGCAAGCCTATTTCGTAGCAAATTTTATAGCACATGCCAAAAATTCTATCAAAAAATACGTATCTGAATTTGTATCTTTTTTAACACATTTTAATTAGTTTCACTTGTAACTAACTGCATATGAAAATATACTTACGCGCTATACGAGTATTATAAAGAATTTACACAAATTACATGTCTTATGCCTCTAAAGTTATAAAAACGGAAATAATTTTCTTTAACCTTAAATAATTATGTCGCTTATTTTGTGTTAAAACTTGCATGTTTTATTATTTTCGTATGAGCATTGCGTGAATAATTAATAAAATTAAGTGGTAAGAACACGGAATGTTTCTTAAACAAATAGCTATAACCAAGTACCGATGTGTTTCATAAATACGCAATTCAATATCAATATGAATCTCCCTTGCCTATGGATATTGGTAGTACTTAGAGTATAGCTAGATAGTTATACTCTAAGTATAAGTATGAAATATTATAACTTATCTTGTGATACTACTAAGTAACAGAAAGCGAAATGGAGAAAACAAAGAAAATCCTATCTCAATTATGAACTTAAGGTTAGCATCACTTAAGTGGTAAAACGGCACAACTTACCGGTATGTTGCGATTGTCTGTATCCGTTTAAACAGACGGCAGGGATACAAGTATAATTTAAAAAGAACGAGAGGACAGAACAACCAACTTTTAGCTCCTCTGATGAAAGCTGTCAGTTGCTTCATACTTGCTGACAGCACTATCGATCAACAGTGACTAATTAAAACAAAATTGAACATCCCGTCTTATAAGTCTATATATTAAAGGTACTGCACATTGGCAAACTTCCCACGGTACCTAGATGTTTTAGATATGGTCGGCTGCTACTGTGGGGAAGTTAAATTATTAACTGCCAAAATATGTTAACTAATTGGTGCAATGTTTAGCACAAATGTTGGCAAATATGCTCTCAACGGTCGCAGATAAATCTTCAGAACTACTGTATCATAGCTATGATATAACATTTTAGTAGGCTATCCTACACTCATGCGTAGGCTACTAAAAACTTTAGTACTTGCTCGTATTCTTTTTTACCGCATGCCATTTGATATCTGGGCCAAGCTGTATAAAAGTTACGAATAAAGTAGGCTTCGTTTACGTTATAACATAAGCCAGAATAGCCTTTAAGATGTAAAACTTAATCAACCGAGGGAATTTGTTACCCTGTTCCTAAAACTTATTGAACCAAAAGTACCTACTATAGCGTTTAACAATCTGTCATGTTATAATTTAGCTATTTATGTTGTTAGGCATTACAGTGATATACTATTTGGTCTCAAAAAATGTACTTGAAGAATAATATTACAATATTTTCAAAATTTCTTAAACACTTTTTCACTAAACCTAACTAGACGATATTGCACTTGCCGTTAAAAATTATCTTAATATTTGATATAGTACTTGTATTACAGTTTCAATGAATTAACCAGCAAAAACTTCTTGTTGAGAATATAATTTACATATTACGTAATAAAGAAATATATTAAATAATTTAATCATATGAAATCTTTTATTCTTTTCTCTGTGGTGAGTGAACCCCCAACTATTCTACGAAAGTCGGCAATATTGTTTCGCTAGATGCCCATAGGTTGCCATCGCGTGACTTCCATACTTATCCAAGTCGAGGAACTGAGTATTTATTTTTCATAAACATGCTAATGTTGGTTTTATTTAGGCTTTCACCCCGAGGGTATAATACACGAATAACTTCAAGCGTGTTAGGTAATATCTTTTAATCGTATTTTGGCCGACGTTGTTTTGATTTACTCGTTGCAGAATTAAGCGATTAAAAGCTCATTAGAACGTCGTAAGATACTAGATATCTGGTCTTCCATACCTTATGTATGCATTAATTGAATAAGCATACTGCAAGTTTTTGAGCATACTAAATTTTATGATCGTAATCTCTCTAAGATGCGAGTATAGTTATATAGTCTTTGCTGCATAAAATTTTCAAGTATTCTCAAGTGTAATAGGCGTTAACGTAGTGTTTTATTTTCCTGTTTTACTATGTAAGCATAAATTATTTCGTTAATTCCCTGTTGGCAAAATCCTCTTTTAATATTTTTCTTGGTCTTTCTATACGCGTATGTATGTATATTTTTATACATTATCTTCTCCATATTGTTCTACAACTGCATCATAAAATATGTAGATTTACCGTTTCACAAAACTCCGAATAACACTCACAGAAGCTATAAAATATTAGCTGAAAAAATGCAACTGAAATTTTAAATACCTCGATGTCTTTACGTTTGACCTACAGAATTTTAGAGAACCTGTAAAGTAGCATCTAGACTACAAGATATTCTTAAAGAATTTAGTGAAGATACATTTATTATAATATGAGAAAGCTCTATAATCTTTCTATCTCAAACAAAAATTCAGGAGTACTGTGTGCAAAATTAGGACGTTGCAAACACATTTTGCCAATTAGGTAAGCAGTAAGATGAAATCACCGTGGTACCGAATCGCTTTTCTGTTCAGTCTTGTGATTCATTTAATGACATGTCTGGATTAACCAAAGTGAAACCCTAAAATACTGAGCACGATCTTCGGCTTTCTATAAGAAACGTTGTCAGTCTTTATTATTGTGAATCAAAAGATATTTGAACTTTTAACTTTGAAGGCGGTTGGTGACGTAAGATTTTTTTTAACAAGATTACTGATTATCCCTATGTTAAATGTTATCCTTTAAGCAATATTACACATACAAAATTAAAATAATGAAACTTATCTGAAGTATAACTTTTTAACTGAAACTGGGTCTTTTAAATAAAGCCATGACAAGTCTGCCCTCCGTCTGTACAATAGGTATATTTTAAAAATACCATCCATTTTTGTTTAACTGTCTATAGCCTGACCTTTTGCAGTGAGACTTATTATATATTCCTGGACTTTATCGAACAATCTGGAAGGTCAAAAGCTAGATAGAAATAGGAACACATGAATTTATAATGTTCTTTTAGCTATGTACATACGATTTTGGGTTTGATTCTTCAATATGGTGATTCATTTCTTAGCTTTGTATAATACGACAATTAGAAAATGAAATCGGGCAAGAAATTTGTCATTACATATAACACAATCTTAATAAGTAACTATTTAAAATAATATAAGGTAGTTTAATGATTTTTATTTAAATTTGAAATGTTTTCACCAACCTACGATTAAGCTTTTTGTGTCATTTTTACTGCAAATTGCTTTATCAATAATTTGTTAGCTGCCTTAATAGACAATTCACAAAAAACTCACAACTATCAATATCTAAAGTTCAGGCATCTGATGCTGGCAGCTTTTACTATAAAGTCCCTGAAATCACCGAAGTCACTGGTCCTTAAACAAAGCCCGAACGGAGCACTTATGAGAGTCCTCTACGTAATAGGTCGTTACACATTCCTCCAGTCAATAAAATCCTTTACTTTACTGGCAAATTGTGCCGAGTTGGTCGAATATCTGAATTTTGCAATATTTGTTGGTCTACTTCAGTATTTGCGAAGTCTCCTTTTTCACGTGTACATACTATGTTCGTCTTATAAACATTCCTTTAATGAATTGATTCTAAAATAATGTTATGAATATAATTTTGCTTTAATTTATTGCAAGATAATTGAGTTGTGGTTCTTTAAAAACAAAATAAAATAAACTCATTTAAATTTTTTCTACTAATCGGATATTTGAAATGAAACAGAAAACAAATTATTAGAAATTCTAATGAGTTTGGCGTTATCAAGATTTCTATAAAGGTCAAATGTATTTTAAAACCGAGATAGTCCGTTTATGGTAATATCTCCAGTTTGTAAATCATGTCTTTTCCGCCGCAAAGGCGGCAAAGATACTATTTTTTGAAGATAAATTAAATTCTTGCAGATAATCTATTCTTTCTTATTCAATTTTAACTATGTTAGGTTGGTACATTTGTGGTAATAATTATATTGATTTCAGTTTTACATTGTGAATGTAGATCTTAACTGTGTTATTCTTTGTTATTTATTTCAAATCTATCCTATCAAAGATTTACTTT
Organism: Hypercompe scribonia; assembly: GCA_949316085.1. Taxonomy (NCBI): domain Eukaryota; kingdom Metazoa; phylum Arthropoda; class Insecta; order Lepidoptera; family Erebidae; genus Hypercompe; species Hypercompe scribonia. The sequence continues at coordinate 11,169,020 of OX438977.1, read as the reverse complement.
TTAAAACCACGAAATCATGAAACGAATTACGACTACTTTAGGATGTCAATTAGTAACACCAAAAATTTACAATTTACTAAAAGTAATATGCAAGCAAATGGGCTTAAGTCACGTAACTACATTTTTCGACGTTATGTTACGCCTGAAATTTAGAAATGAAACCCATAATATGCTAATAACAATTTAATTTTATCTATCACAGAACCTTGTACCTGCATACATACACATGCAATTATGAGAAGCAGTCACCTTGCAGTTAACTAACATTAATACGTGACATTAAAGAGAACACTAAACCTATGACTATAAAAAAATTACAATTATTACGATTAAAGAACACATAAAAAAGTCATTTCTATTAAATTTTTTATTCAGCATAAAATTAACACTTTTGAACAAAAGTTACTCAATAATAGTCCTAACACAATTTATTCTTAATATTTCTACGTTTTTAAGCGACTTGGATGAAAGAGGAATAAATAATTAGAAAATCTTTCTCTTATTTTTATATAAATACTTTTAAACTCCATGAATGGACTTTAAAGATGTGAACCAACGGATTTTAGATCAATCAGCATAGATGTCGTAACTAAATAAAATGTATGTGTATCTTATATCATTGTCATCTGTATTTCATAAAATAAATATTGACTTTTCAATTTTGTTGATAGATGAATTGAAAATATTAGGAAAACTATATGCTTCTTATAAGTAAGTTTATCATTATTATTAACTGCCTTCAATTGTTCACTGTTGGGCACCAAAGTTAAAATATTTGCACGTCATTGGTTTCGGTGTATATCTAGTTATCTATATTTTCTCTTCCACTTGATGATAACGAAATGATGATAACAAAATCTAGTTCAGATCACACAATGTAGCTGACATTTAAATTTTATTACAGTAAAAATCAATTCAATAACTATGATTCTCGTTTAGATATAAGTGAATATGTAATTACATGTTTAATTTTCAGAGCTCTTTAAGGCCATAACCATAATTTTCAGCGCCCTTTTCATTTTAGACACAATCTTTTTTCTCGTTTTGTCAAACTAGATTTTACGGCTTGGATAATTAGAGCGTTAGCTTTAGGAAGTTCTATTTCAATGAACACCAAAACTAGTGGCCAGATAAGTGGGTCACCTGTTTCACCATTCCATTCTAGTGAGCCCACCTATGTTCTAAATACAGCATACCACCAGATTATAGTAATCGATCAAGCTGTGTTCCGTGTAAATAACTGTTATTTTAATATGATGAGCTATAACCATGATATTGTCAAAATTTTCTCCATTTAATAAGTGCTTCTATCATGGTACCCTAAATCCTTTTTCCTCCCGGGAAGGGTACGCAAAGAGTGGTATCTCACTCATTACTTTTGAAATGTCCATATAGCGATAGTAGTTACACGTGATTTGTGTGCTCCCTGTATCATAATGTGTAATGTCATACGAATTAAAAACTTCGCTACATAGGAATAACACAAATATTCGAGATTACCTTTAATTACCATGTAAATAATAGTAGCTGCAGAAATAACAGCTATATTCAAAATAACAAGTTTAGTAGTAACAAAATATAAAACTAGCCGAATTTTATCCGTCAAAGAAACACCAAATACACTCTTCTCGATAGAGGTTACGTGACTTTTAGATTAGCGCAAGTCAATCCATTAGTGTCCACTTCTGAGTACCGTAAGCTATTACAGACATGGCGAACTCCTTAGTTGTGACTCTATAATCGTTAAGTAGCTTATTCTTTTACAACTGCTTGAAAGCCGTTGCTATCTCCCTTTTTTAAAATTTTGGTATCTTCTCAAAATAAATGCGTATTCTGAGACCATTTTTGCCTTTTGGTTGTGGATATAGGGGCAACTGGTCATTAATTTGTGTAACCAATTCGTAGTCACACTAACTTGCCACACCTATGGATGCGCCTATGGCTTTATTAAGTCATCTGTAGCCTCATTAGTGTGACTATGGATAGTTTTATCCGATCCATAGTCACATCAACATATCCTTGACCAAATTTTGGCCTTTAATTTAGATTGATTAACATCAACACTTCTTTCAGTTATATACTCTTTGTGTACTTCTACACCACAATTATAAACGAGATTTTAATCTTGAGTACTAATATTTGCTTAAGTTCTAATAATTCAGTAAATAGATGTGATGTTTAATGAACCTTTTTTTTTTTAAGAAATTATCACTAACTTTATTAAACGTAAATGAATGTTAACGAATGCCAAATACGTTGAAGAAAACACTCAACAAGACAATTAGAAAATGAAAAAGATAGCTTGATATTAAAAATTGTTAGAATTAAGTAATAATGTACACAATTATTATTTGCCAGTTTCTTGAAACGGTGCAATAAAATAAATTCATATTTATATTTCATTGTCTTCTGTTTTTCATCGTAAAACGTATTTTAAGCTATAGTGGTGTGACTACAGATAAAAAAATAACCATAGTGTAGACACGGATTAATAAAATAAAATTATAATCACACTAGTATACCAACTTGATGTGACCACGGTTCGGTTGTCTTAATTTGATACATATTTACAACATTATTATTAAAAAAAAACGTAATTTGAAGTAACCTTGTGAACGTAACTAATTTATTAATGGTACCTATGTAACACAATCTCTCAATGTATTAATTAGTCCATCGGCGTTAAATTATGTCATTGACATGTTACAAATACCCATAAAATGTTTCAGTTTATCCATTCTATATTCTTATGCAGATATAATAGCAAGATGCATATAGCACGTACATTATTTATCTAGGAGATTTTTTGTTGCTGTTAGAAACCAACACGGGAATCACGTGTTCTGCCACGGAAATGGAGAGAGAGAGAGAGAGATAGAGATTTACCGATTACACGCGTACTGATTTCTTCCTCACTCATCCACATGTATGAATAGAGTATATAAGGTAAACCGTTTAAATCTGTACTAAAAGTACATACGATTACATTACAGCACAGCGCTGTCACTCGCAGATGTTTTTTATAATAGCACCCACCATCACGTGTTGTGCTTGTTGCCTCTAACAGGTAGTCAGAGCCCTTATTTTCTTTTATTAATAGGTTTTAATATAAGTTTACATTTTTACCATCTATTACTTAATTTACACGATTGTGATTTTTCATGCAGCCTTAAATTCAATCTTTTATTATTGTTACTGACACGTATTTCTAATACATTTATTGTTATCATTTTTGTAATGCGTTTTAAATATTTTTAATTTATTTTCTACGTTAAATGTTTTAACACCATAATTTTACATTATGCGGACAACTACATGTTATGGTTACATAAAAAAATATTTTGTTTCTTTGTTAACTTTTGACTATCGAGTTTAGATCTCTTACCAAAATCTTTACATCCAACGTTTGCTCCGTTTCATATTCGATTTTTGAGAACGCTAGCCATTCTGACAATGTATGGGGAACGCTTTCCTCTACCCGTGGATCGCAGATAGTTTATGGGTTCAGCTTGCACTTGAATCGAGTCAAGTACTCAGCAAACCCACCACCGTTGTTGTGTAACTTATTGGTTCAAATTTGTGCATAATTGTGTACGCGTCCATCGTGCTCGGAAAGAAGAGTTTTGTCACTGAAGTAGCAATTCTAGACTCGTATCACCGATCCCCTACGTTAAGCAATCCCATACGGATAATTCGCTTAACAAATGACTCCGGACAGTGATTATAGTCCAGATGCCTCCTCGGTCCCAAAGCCGCCTTCTTTACCGACTGGTTAGCCCTGCGTTCGCCTCCATCCCGGCGTGAGTTTAAATCTAAATAAACTTGTCATGATATTTCAATAGAAGATGCTTCTTATATTATCCTTTATCTTGACTGCTATTTGATGCAGGTCACCGGGCTTTGTGACCGTTTAGAGTGCCGAGGTCAAGTTACTCAATATACCGAAATTTTTTGATTTGTGTTCAGAGACCATTCTCGTTGCTTCATATGGCCTTCGTATTTTACATATGACCAGGAATTCTGCTTGATACTCGTACACTAAACAGTAGGTTGGCAGACAAAACTTGCGGGCTATGGTCTCAGACCCATCATCGCAGATCAAGAGAGCAGCTTCGACCGATCCCCCAATCTTGTTACCATCGGTAAAAATTTGCAGTGTGGCTTCGACTTATTCTTGTGTGTCCAGGTTTAAAAACTCCAGATTCATATATTCCTCAGGGTGAAGGTATGACAACGCCACCTCGTGTACGTAAAGTATAAGGGAGAATATCCTGGCTAGAGTTAAGACAGACCGTTCGGTTGCTTTGCAAATTTTTTGAACAAAACTGTGTGGCAAGTTCTCGACCTCGAATACTCATGTACCGATTGCGTACAGTACTGTAGTTTAATGGTAGCCTCTTATATAGTTCGGATTATTTCCAGATTTAGTCCCGTCCCCAGTTTACTTTTGGTGTTCTAGCCAGCTGTTTACAAACTCTAATAACCTTTGTGCAGGTACTCTCTAAGTATTTGTTGAATGTTAACCCGTGAGAAGGCGCGCTATGAGCATTTTGCTCACGCAAAATATTATTGCGATTATTATCTATGTTAGAAACCCTCAAGCACTACGAGCTTCTCAGTACCTTCCCAACATTCCATCCCCTCTCAGCTGACGCTATTCGCGCGCCACTCAATGCCGCAACGTCCGCGCAGCAAGGTGTTTGTATGTGTCGCGTCATGCAGCGCGGCATTTCGCTCATCGCGCGCCTATCCACGTAAGTATTTTTTTGTTGGTAATAAAATTTATTTTAACGTGTATTTTGTTTTTTATGCATGTTTATGTAATTTATATCAGTAAAAATATTGTTAGTATATCTGTCAATTGTTTTTAGTATAAAAAGTCAAGATGAATGATCAACGGGAGGCTCAAATTCTTAGTTGGCTAGAAGATCTTGAATCGGAGGAAGAAGAGCCATTAGATCTTGAGGATATAGGTGATAATAATGTCATCGCGTCTTATGTACCAAAAACGAAAACAAAAAAATTGTCCTTTTATTATCTTCACTTCATGATGACGATAATATCGATCAAGAGACTGATATTGAAGCTAAACCATAAATGGTGACATTTTACAATTCTACAAAAGGTGGTGTGGACGTTGTAGATCAAAAGAAAGAAGACTAATCCGTTGCAAAAATCACTGCCAGGTGGCCAATGTAATTACTTTTTTCCATTTTGATTACAGCTGGGATCAATGCGCAAATAATATATAAAGTAAATATAGATAACCTAATTCCTAGACATATATTTCTAAAAAAATGTGGCTTTTGAGTTAGTAAAGCCATATATTTCACGAAGAATTTGTATGCAAAATATGTCAACAGATCTGAATTTTATAATGAAAAGATTTGTACCACTACCCAATGCCGAAATTGGGCCAAGAACGAGCGGTTTTTGCGAACTATGTCCCAAGAGGTAAAACTGACGCTCTAAAAAAGCCTGTACTTTGTGCAAAAAATTACTCTGCACTGAGCACGTTATGTTTATGTGCCATATATGTTATGATAGTAACATTACTCAACAGGACATGGAAGAATAAAAAGTTGCTATTTTTTTGTTTGATTTTGCTCTTTTAGTTTATTTTTGTTAATTAGCCCAAAGTTAAGGCCAAAATTGATTAGTTATTTTTGTTTAAGCATAAGACTGCATTTATTGTTAACTAATGATAATTAAACACTTTATATAGTAAACTACATGTCTTTTATTTATTTTGATGTTATGATATGTATAAAATTTATCAATAGTCAATTAAAAAATCTTATTTGAAGTAATGTGAGCATTTTGCTCACGCGCGCCTCATCGTGTATTTTTTCAGGGTGCGCCTCCTCACGGGTTAATTTATCATTTCTTGTGATGAGGCGATGTCCATCCTGATCAACTCAGGTTTGAGATGTCGTACTTGAGCATGCGCATGATGTTCACAATGTTCATGATACTTGTTTTGTGCGGAGCAGATTTCTAGTTGTTCTCGACACCCACTTCTAAACATGACCGAGAGTGACACTGGCGCATTTTTTTATATCTAGGGTCGTATCACCGTGAAACACAAGGGTGACATCATAGGCGAATGCTTGTACGTAATCCACAAATGCCTGCAGCTCTTTTAGGAGAGGACCTTATAGCCAAAGTGCAGATATCATCCGTAAAACCAACGCACCGGGCGCATTCTTCGGATTGAAGAGTCTCAAGTTCGTTCAGGGAGAAGAGCGGATCCCGCAGTACATTATGAGTTCCACCTTCCAGGCCTCTCGAAACCTCTCTCACTCGTCTTTGGTCCTCTTTGTCCTCATCCGCACTGACTTCTAGTTAGAAAGTCGACCAACAGGTCAGCGGAGTTCTCTGCTCTTAAGGTTACGCCATAACTGTCTCCAGCTCTCTATTTTAACCGTCTCTGCTTCTGCTATGCATGTAGTTTTTGCCAGAAAGTACTCCTACACGACCTTCATTTGACGCACAAGCGCGCTGTAACCTCCCTTTTTAGCTTGCCGAGCGTTTCGGATCACCATGGAATCCCGATCTTCTGGTTTTGCAATGGTTATATTTTTGACGTATTTATTGACGGTGATGTCTATGTAACTTATTTCAACTATTATCATTATTTATTATTATGAATATTTATTTTTTCTACGATTTGTCTTGTTTGTTTAACTGGGCCAGTTTTGATCGGAAGTGGTTCCTGTTGACCATTCCGGTATTTTAGATTCTCATGGTTCCCATTCTACCATCCCTTCTATGTATATATATTCTATCCATGGGGCTATTCCACCTTTTCGTCCCCTTCAGATTGTAATGCCTTAGGCATTTCACAAGTGGTACTTTAGCTTCCCCAGTGAGAGATTTATCATAATTTATACAGAATTGGTACATATTTAAAATTTATATCTTCTATAACCTCATTATCAATTAATATTTCTATCATAATTAAGAATTTTCCAAAGCTAGCATTTAAAAAAGAACCTAATTACTAAAATAACTGAAACTAGTGAAAGCTTTCCATTTATTTCTGTAATAGATTGCAGTAATGAAATTCATTTATGCAATTATAATTTCAATAGTAAGTCAGTCATTATATCATTCACTTCATACGATATCTATGGGTATTCTGAGCTGATTCCAATAAAAAATCTGACTTATACCTTTGATAGTTTATCGTACTGTGCGCAATCCTTGACTATTTCTTCTATAGGTATTAAACCTCCTTGACATGAGACAAAAACAAGATAGCTCGTTGGGTTGGCCTCTTCCTAATCTACGTTATATAGGTCAGTGGGCGGTTCCTATCGATTTCTAGCAGTTGTGCGTTCTCAGGAACATTCGTTTTGTCGTTATGTTTGCAGTCGATCTTGGCAGGAGTTACTTGAATTGCGCGTATTTTATTGATACGTGGCTGTGCTATACTGAAAAGGTTTAGTTTTATTTCAGGTGAAACGAATCCATTTGATGCTAGAAGCTTGGAGAATCTATGTTGAACATTTTTTTCAATATGTAACGGGGCTAAAATATGTACAAATAATATCATCATCATCATCAAAAAACGTCCACTGCTGGGCATAGGCCTCTCCCAAGGTTCTCCACAACAGCCGGTCCCGTGCTGCCCGCATCCAGCAGCTTCCCGTGACCTTCGCTAGGACCACCAATAATATACAGTATATAATTTTGCAAAATAAAAAAGAAGGCAATTTTATATACTCCACATAAGGACCGAAATTTAACTAGTAAATAAGTTGACATAAAAGGAGTTAGGATTCTGCCTGGAGGGGAGGAATATTTCAGTTCAATTTTTCAGTGTTGTCTAAACTTGCATTTTTAATAAACCTCTGGACAAATGTACACACACTATCAACATTATTGGTGTACAAACACTTATTGTTTCATGCATCTCAGTTCTCTTCCTTCTGAAAATATGGCTAATTGGTTAAGTGTTACAGCATAGAAAAAGATATTTTAATCTGAGATTCTACTTACTTTACTACTTACTACTACTACTTAACTACTTACTGACTTACATTCAATCATATTATTATTATTTAGTAAATACTTAGTGATTACTTCAAAACATCGTCAACGTCAATTCTTTTTTTAAAAACGTACTTTTGATAATATAGCTATGATACATGAATACAATTTAACAAACACAATGGTTAATATTACGTAATACACATGAACAATAATAATTGCACGAAGATCCGAAGCAACCAATTCACTCAGGGCTTCAATAACTTTAACTTCGCTTCACCTCCAGACACTTTATTACAGATCGTTAAATTTCATTAACTAAATTACCACGAATAAAGTTTCAGGAGCCTATTTAATCATGCTGGTGACGTTTTAGGTGGGATCATTAAAAAGGAACGTGGGATGTAATTGACGATCCAGAAAAAAGTATAGTCGTCGGAGCATACCTGAAGTAAATAGCAAAAAGCATTCTTATGTGACTAATATTGCATGGAAAAAGTGGCCAGTGTAATAAAGGTTTAAATGTAAAACCAAAAGTAGCGCTATAATAAATATCATATTATTCTATTTGTAATATTCTATTCAAGTTTCCTCTAATTCTATTCTGTAGCATTCTACTTATCTCTTAAATTTGATCAAGATTTTACATAAACAATACATTTGGAGACGCGTTCTTAATATCAGAATAGGACTTTTGAATGTCACATAAAGATCTTTGTTACTATTTTTTCTAAACTTGTTTAATATATAACGCGAATATTCGGTCGTTGTAACAAATAACTTAATTTTTATTAACAAGAAAGGTATTTATTATACGTTTTAAATATATATGATGGTGATGATGGTAATATTTTTGCGTATTACTAAATTTAGATCAAAATTATAGTCTGCAAAATGTGGATATTTAATATTGACTTCTGTCTACTTCTCTAGGGATAAGAACACTATGTGTCTTGTATGGTAAACTAAAATAAACTGATCTAATATTTTCACTTAATCAAGTCTAATGTGCTGTCACTAAAATGTTTACAATACAAAGCGGTAAGATTGTACGGTGTAGTTCTTGGTTCGGCCGCAATGGAATTAAGGTTGTATACGTATATGTAACAAAATATACCGAACAAGTAAAATGACAATGTACTTTCTGTGAGCGTCATTAGACTATCACACAGCAAAATAATTTATATTAAAAGGTATGTTTTGTTTGTAAAGAGAACCAATTATCAATATAAACGAATAGTATTTATAGAACGCAGAATTTGCAGTGACCACATTAAAATTTTAGTGTATTATTTTATATTCGCAGTTAATGTTTATTACTTAATATTTTTGCATATCGGTAGTCAGTATATACACAAATAGAAATCTATATCTCCACTTGAACATTGACAAAAGTTTCTCTAGAGTACATTTTCCAATATTCAAAACAATAACCTTTTCGCTCTGTGTAACCATGTGCTTAATATTGTTTGATTTTATTTTTAAACAAATCTACGTATAATGACGTACTTTTATTTAAAAACAAAATGTTATCTATGCCAAAAAGCTTGAATTTGAAACTGTTAACATTCACATTTAGTAAAATGATAAATGTCATATTTTGCAGACATTCTTTCAAGCTAATGGAAAAGAAAACAATAAGATATTATCGATAGTCCAATCTAATGACAAACATGACACACACGTCATAGCGAGAGTGTAAGAGATAGAAATAATAAATGACGTCACTGGAGTACGTTGACAAATGGGATAGTATACTTGCTGGCAGTATGCCACCACAGCTGTCTTCGAAATGTCCTCTTAGTATTAACAGTATTATTTATAAAATAGTATTTGTTTTGAATCATAATCGTAGTTTACATGATACGAATATGTGATCATCTTCGTCTTATACTTTCATGGTCGTTTGGTCGTATTAATATACGATAAAGATCAACTATAAAGAGAGTTTTTATTTAAACAACCTGCAAGTTATTTACAAATAATATCTCCACTGCCATTAATTTCTCTAGCTTTTATAGCTGTGCTGTTTTTGTTTTATTGATCAACATCTCTTATTTCTAGTCAATTCGTTATCATTAAACACGTTCATGTATGATTAATTTTTCTAATTTCTTTTTTTTTCTTCTTAATAACTTAAATTCTATATATATATACACTACCGGTCAAAAGTCTTTGCCCTCCTTACAATTTGTGTGATACACAACAAATAAAAACAATAGAATCAATTTTGATATTTTTATTTTATAGAACATATATAGATGAGAATATAGTAATAATAAAACCACAGTCTGTAATTGTTATATATTTAAATTTTTGTTTTATCAATGTAACCCCCTTTTGATTTAATTATTTCGGCGCATAATCTTGGTATTCTCTGTAACAATTTGGACAAATAATCGTCGTCTATTTGGTTCTATTCGTTTTTCAGGATATTCCAAAGATGTGAAGTGGAAGTAGAACACTGCTTTCTGACTTCCCTGTCCAATTTGTCCCACAACAACTCAATCGGGTTGAGGTCGGGCGACTGTGACGGCCAAATCATTACTTCCAGTACATTCTTCCTTTCCAATTCTTTCAAATACTCTTTGCACAGCTTCGAGGAATGCTTGGGATCGCTGTCATGCTGGAAGACAAATTTTCTTCCAATCAGGGGTTGACCAGAACGTACTACATTTTCCTTTAATATTTTTTTGCCCACTGCAACCTCTTAACTTTATTTTGACGTCTTAAAAGAGGTTTCTTCACCGCCACCCTTCCAAAAAGGCCAGCTTCTCTTAATCTCCTTTTCACTGTAGAAGTACTCAAAGGCTGATCCCTAGACACATTGATCTGAGCTGCTATCTCTGGACCAGTGAGTCGTCGATCACGTTTACTGATCAATATAATACGTTGATCTTCAGCTGTTGTGGTTTTTCGAGGCCGCCCTGAACGTTTTCTATCGCCAAAGCTCCCAATGGATTCATATTTTTTCACGTTGTAGTCCACGGTACGTCGAGGTAGTTTTAATTCGGCGGCAATGGCACGGTTACTTTTACCTAGATTATGAAGACTTGTAATTAAAGCACGAGTTTCAACTGATAGTTCCTTGGTTTTACCCATTTTAAAACTTAAAGGTCTGAATTTGCGAAAACGGTAGCAATTCGTATTCCAACTTCACAAAAAGATATCTTGGTACAAAAAGTATAAATCACAGTACGTTATTGCGTCTCACAAGGCTAACTGGGACTAAACTGCAATTATAAACACCGAAGAAATAATTCACAGTTAAAGAATAATAAACGAATCAGCGGGTACTCGCAAGTTGTAACTTGACGCACTCACCTACAAAATATAAATATGCGCTCGTATGAAGTAAACAATTAATGGGCACTATTATTTTTGATTTGTATAACATCGTTTAAACCTTCGCTTGACAACATGAAAGGGAAATTTGCTAAAAGTGTATTATTTTGAAATTTAATGAATGAAGTATGGGGTGGGCGAAGACTTTTGACCGGTAGTGTATACATATATATATATATATATATACATATATATACTATATATATATATATATATATATATAATATACATATATCTGTGAATACACTTATATATATAAGGGTATTCACGGATAACTTTTCGTTTAAAAACCGATGTTGATGATTTTTTAGATCAATTGTATGATAGGCATATTATAGAGCACCAAAACAACTCACTACTTGAGAATTCAAAACAGGATGGCCATAATGAATGTATCGATAGCAATATTAAATACTAGAGTTCCATAAAGCTGAACTTAACATTTCCGATCATGTTCAATGTGTCTATCTCCGACGTCACGAACCGTTACAACAATCTAATGGATAACTACATATTTCATTCAAATATTATGAATATGTATGCGTGACTTATAGGTTAGGTGAATAAACTAGTTTGAAGACAGGATGATGGATCTGTGGCAAATAGAAATATATTAAAAAAACAAATGCACAGAGTAATCGTCCTGGAACGTAGATGTTAAAAGAAAAGCGTATATTGAAAGCGTCACTAAAACGGCCTCGCGAAAACTGAACAAGGTGAGTCGGTTCTTCTCACCTAAGCATATGTATCTTCTTAATAAGATCCAGATTCGCTCCTACTACTAAGAACAGTACTGTTCTCATCTTTGCAATGGATCTGCGCAGCATTTGTTGGACGCTCTAAATCTGTTGTAGCGGCGAGCGGTGCACATTTATTTATTTATTTACACTTTATGCACTTTGTACATCGGCGGACTTAATGCCCGAAGCACTCTCTTCCAGTCAACCTTAAGGTGGTATAGAAATATTGTAAAGGAGGTGCACAGAGGTTATATTGACAATGAAAATTTACCATACATGAGTACATATACATACATGAAAACATACAATACATACGTCATAAATACACATATAAATTTACACATATATACATAAATATACACATATATACATTTAGATTACATTCGTATACTTTAGCAACTTGACTATAAGCTGAGCCAACCATCGATAAGACGATTCTTCAATCGCGTTAAGAAGGAGATTATGTAAATTCTTTTTGAATGTAAAACGGTTTGTGGACATCCTGACTTCGAGCGGGAGCGCATTCCAGAGTAGTACTACCTGAACAAAGAACGAAGAGTTTACGAAATCAGAGTTGTGAGAGGGACATAAGAGAAGTAGATTATTTTCTGAGCGAAGGTTTCTGTCGTGATTAGAGGATAGATAACGGAGGTACGGAGTAAAATATGTAGGAGAAAGCGGTGATTTGAGAAATAAAAATAGGGTAGGTAGTGCTCGCAGATTGTGGCGCTGGCGAATAGGTAACCATTTTAATTGGGAACGTAAAGCAGATCATATTTCATGGTGGTCATGGTGGTGGTGGTGGTTCATGGTGGTGGACATGGTCATACTTTCGAAGATTAAAAATGTATCGAATGCAGTTATCGAGATTATTAACCACCACATTATCAACAGTCCGGAAGCCACAGAATCCTTTGAGTCTCTGCAGTTATGAAGAGATATCACCTTTAGTCGGCTCCGAAATATCGCTCGAATTCTTTAAGCGGAGAGCGAAAAAGCACCTCACTAGACCACCATAGTGTGGGTCACGATACTGAATTATCTACATTCACAATGAGTATGGCGACTACCATCTCTTGGATTCTATTCATGCTTTCCATCAGGCAGAATAGAGTCACTTTGGTAGACCCGGCACAAAAAAAAAAGAAAAAAAAATGTTTAGTAGCCATATGCAATACATAAATAATTCTGAAGACAAAATCATCTCAAGTAAGTAACAGAAACGCATGATAACGTTATTACCTTTTACAAAATTACTAAAGGTAAACGGTTAGTGTATGTAAATCGTGTAAATTGGGTTATCGTGAAATGTGTAAATCGAACCCGCTACCTCCCAAGAGGTGTCAAGGTTATCATCTTAGTCTACATGAATATCAGAAATCTGAAAAAGCCTTGGTTGAACGCGTTAATCTTGGAACTGCTGGTTCAAATTAAAACCTATTTTATTGTTGCATTGTTTATTATATTGTCGAAAAAGGCTATCTAATATCATCATCAATGAATACTGACACAAAAACAGGTAAATTTTATTCGTTTTGAGAAAGAAATGATTATGAGCACGAATTAGCTGATAAGGTATTTAAAGATTCATAGCACATGTGAAATACCTAATTGAAAAATATATAATGATAATTGTTTGTGTTGACTATAAGATTACATCGATTTCTAAAAGTAAAATTCGCATGCTATAAACAACATCGTTTTAAAGTCGTACATTAAAGCGAGTAATTAAAAGCTTATTTATTGAATTCAAACATGGAATACGTGCAAATATTGACAACATAAACTTGGCAATGTGCGTTATTCATTAAACGTCCGTACTCTCATATTGCTATGGTGAAACTGCCACATTGAAGAGAAAGTAGCGTTTTTTCTATTGATATCTCTATAATCGATCCGTAAGCCCGTGCGAAAGCACAAATGCGGCGAATTGACCTAGAGATACTACGGCTTCACAGAAAACCAATGTTAAACAATTTATTCGTTGTTTTTCACCAAGTGTGATTCGTTAATAGAGGCCCAATCCTCTAGTTCTAGAGCAAGGTCACTTTGAGGTGGCAGCACTTGTGTCTTCTTTATCCATTGGCAGAGGTAATCGAGGTAGCGCTTAAAATTAATTAAATTCCCTTTATTTTACAACAAAACCTTAGTCTAGTGCAGCACTTTATTAGAAATATCCAAGAGTATATCTCACTTGTACTAATATAACATTAAATGACCGGAAAAAAACAGCTTATTTACAGACACTCATTGAGTGGATCATTATTTATCATTACTCAACGTCGGGCACTTTTTTACTACACTGACGTAACACATCTGATGTGTTTAATCTTACTTGTACAAATTTTAAATGTTTTACATATTTACATTAGAATCGGGAATCAATGTATGCCTTTAACTGAGATGTTTGAAACTGCAGTAATCTGAGATTTAAAAATTAAAATGTAATTATGTTATTTATGGCACTAAACTAGGCCCCCAATCTAACGAAGACACCAGCAGTAAAACCCGTGAAGTTCCAGGAAAAGGTAAATTGTTTTGGAACCCTCAACAAAATTGGTCCGAAGTAAATCGGTATAGTTCAAAATATTTAGTGATACACAAAATAATTAGTAAGTATAGATCGTGCTACGGTTTCTAGGTTTGTACAACTTTCAATGGTACTTACTGGTACTCCCTTTGATTCTAAAACATCTTCATTCAAGTAACCTCATCCTTTTAATAAATACAAATTTTAAATAAAGAACATACACAAGATGCTACTTATACTCGCGAGTTTATCCTGGATAAATTTAGGCCTACGCTCTTAAACTTCTGAGGTTATTGACCAACCCACATATTTAAAGTAATTGCTGTTAGACAAGGCTTTGACACTATTCCAAGTAAGCCGTTGCGGTCGACAAGCGTGAAATTACCTATGCATAAGAGAACATAAAATTAGTTGAATGAGTTCGTTAATTGCATCAATTTTGTCATTATTCATTTACGTGATTCTATACCTCTGTGTCTCTTAAACGTACAGTACTGACAAATATTAAAGTTAGCTAGTCTTTTCATGCAACTACTAAGTTGTTAAGATAATTTGCTTGCACGGTTATAAAAGTTAAACATTTGAAACTTTCGCGTTTTCAGCACAACGTTTTCAACACCTACACATCAGAATTCTAGAGCACTTCTCTAATTTGCAATAAACAGTTTCACTCTGGCAAATAAACTTCAAAGTCCTATCTGCTGTTCAGTGTTCTTTACGATAATATCCTAATTGTTCACACCATACTCACTCATTTAATACCTTAAATAAATTCAGTACACAATATAATATAACACAACAATAACTTGTATCACTTCTAACTTCATCAACAGCCTTCAACAGTCCACTGACAGACATAGACCTTTCCTTAGCAAGGAGGTTTCAGTCTACTACTGTTTCAAGTTTTCCTTCTCGCTGCAGTGATGTTTTCCTGCGTATTTTATCCCTTAGTTGTCTTTAACGACACCTACGGGATGAATATTGGTTGTGGCATTATTTGTTCTTAATCTGTCACCACATGGAATATCATAATTATATCCTTCTACTTCTAACTTATCTGGTTATATCCTTTACGATGAATACGAATACTTAAGTGAAATTTTAACCATTTGTTTGTCGGCAGTTTTTTTTACTATGAGACCAATTAAATTTTGGAATAATTAACTTTAAAATTCAAGTACTTCAAGTAATTACTACTTTTCGGTAGTAAAAACCTTGAAAACATGTAACCAATCAGTTATTTTTAATATAAAAAAGTGGGTATTCCTCAACGCCAAAGTATATAATGTAACACTACACCGATAAAAATATCCACCTTCATATTTGTGTAACTAAACACTTTAAATCACGGTTATTGATTTCATTAAATACTTTGTATCAAAGCCGTTACTCTAGAATCGTTTTGTTCAGAAAACAAGATTTTAATTAAACATATCTAGACGAAATCTTATTAAACAGATAACGTAAACTAAGCCTAAACAGTATTCATATTTTGTGCTTTTAGCTGTAGTTTTTAAACGAAGCTGACAGCTCACCGACCAAAAAGCACAGGTCTGGTCTACAGTTCTACACTGAGGAAGAAATATGAGCAACCGCGGGAGAGTCGCTACCAAGTCACCCATTAAAAACAATAGGAAATATCAATAGCATATTTAAACTACGCTACTGGTTTTTCCACTTATAAACACATTATAATGTATCAACTTTTAACCACGCTTTATCAACTAAGTTTTCTACTTCCCTAACCTAGCTGCGTGCCTAATTATACAAAAATATTACCAGGAATTATAAAATACTTGAATAAGAAACAATATTTTCCTATAGAAATCAAATGTTCATAATTAGCCGGTGTTTCTGCGAACATTATGACAGTTATACATAACTAAATCGATTTGCCGTGACTTGGCCGTAGAAAACCTATTTTTCTCATACTCATCTTATTCAAATAGAAGAAATATGATACTATACACATACCTAACAGTCTATTCGCATGGGCGTCTGTAGGCACTCCAGTATATTGAACACATCTTCATATCCCATTACGTATTAGGGCTGTTTACGACCGTCGCAAATAAACTAACTGTGGGTATTACGTCATCTCTGTCGCCTTAATATTAAGTGCTATTTATTAATATGAGACTACAGTGGAATGTTATTATGTTTTGTACTACGAAACAAAACACCCCTTGGAGTTCCAGTGATCCTATTGCTAGAAGAAAATATTGTAAAATTCGAGCTGTGCGCTAAAGCTGTAATCGCCTGTTAGTTCTCTGCTAAGGTTGTCAATTCTAATTTTGTTACAATGATTAATAATTTATTATTTCACCAGAAAAAACACAAAAGAAAAATATCATTACAAACCAACAAACACGTACTTTTGTTCAAATAGTTCATAAACCTTATCGCAAATTTTAAAGAGTTTAAAAGGGTGACCATAATTTTGTGATATATTTTAAATTTAAAAAATCCAGTAATAAATGAGAATACATACTAAGTATACTAATTTATTTGCAACTAAAACGGCAAGCAAGCTGCAAGCACTAATTGGTGGTACATTTAAAGAAGTGTTACAAAAGTTTTTTTATGTGACAGAAACCTTATACAGTCTCGGCAAAATTACGTCAGTTTCAGGTCCTTCATTTTTTAAAATTGCTAATATAAAAGTGCGAATTATCAGTGAGTAGGAGTAGCATTCTAAATTCTAACTAGGTACTTCATTAATCTTGTCTTTACCCGTGCAGTGTTCCCTACATGCACACATGAAGCTTGAAGCTGGAATATATCACAGTTGTAGATTTAAAACATCGAAAAGAATATTGTTTTATACTTGAGATAATCTATAAGTATAAATGTAGAAGGGACGACACGGGACCAGCTGTTATGTTGAACCTTGGGGGTTGCTGAGACAATGATGATAATGATGAAATGTAGAAGCTTATTCGTGACTGAAATTATAAAAGTACTTATCTTTCTTTAGATTTTTTCAAAGTTATCTTTGGTTAGGTACAGTCTTTTTATTTTGAAAAGTCAACGCCTGCGCCATGAATAAATGTGTCACGGGGGAATTTACAAACATACAAGAAACACTCAAAGAACACCTAAATTCAGAACAACGGTATGTGAATCACACAAAGTGTTGTCCCATGTGAGGTTTGAACCCACAACACTCAGCGCAGTAGAGAACGGCATTGCTACTTTTTAATTTAGACACTCTCAAACGCTATGTAACAAGTAGTCGAATACCAAAGTAAATTATATACAAATTATTCATAAGGCATAACTATGATGACAGCATACATCCGCAGTTGCCAATTTTTTCGTGTTCGTTTTGACACGCACTACCTCTCCTTATGAGGAAGGTTACTATACACAATGATATATTAGGTGACAAATAATCTTTATTGCATCTTAATGTGTTGCCAAAAATAAATGTAATTGATGCCATTCGAATAATGATTATAGCCACCCTTTAAAAGTCAACGATGGCATCAAGCACTTAATTCAACCTATTTTGTTCTAATATTGCTGACTTGATTTGACTTGACTTGCATCAAAATAATTTATCCGTAACAGCGTACAAAAAAAGACACAGGCATATCCTACGTCTTGTATAGGATATTTGTTTTATCCTGTCTTTTTTGTACACCTAACGAACACGTCGTTACGCATACAGATACGATCTGTATCTGTCATTCATGATGTCTGGTTACATAATTAGGGCACAAAAACAAATAAAAGCGTAAATAAAGAAAATGACTCACATTTTCATGATATTAGAAATAAAATGATTTTTTTGATCAGATCTTTTTTAATTGCTAAATTTTTTATTTTCATCATGCTTAAACCAAAGTAAATTAAAAGAATCGAGTTAAGTGTGAAATTTGAAATAATATATTTGTTAAGTAAAATAATCACCTAAATGTGTAAAAACCAAAAGTAGAATCAGTTTTATATGTATACCGCAAAGTCTGGTTTTTTAGGAGAAATCCTTTAACATTTTCAGACAACAATTGACAATTTTGACAATTCACAAAAGCAAAAATTTACTATAACAACAATTACATAATTTTTCTAGTGTTAATTTTTTATAATATGTTATTGCAATCCTAACAGAAATTTTTATGAATTATGAATACGTTGTTAAAGATTAATTATTATTAATTATTTTCACCCTAGTTCAATACCTTCTGTAGCCTAGTTCAGTAGTGTCCAATTTTCCTTCCTACATGAGGAAAATTGAACAGAAAACGTTATGTATATTATTAATCTCATTATATTTATGAATATTCCATGAAAAGTATAATGTTGGCAAAAAAAATACAAACTATTAAACTCGTATTCGTTTCATTCTCTATAAATGTACCAAACAGCATTGTATAAACCACAGAATTGTTGCCTGTTCTGAGAAATAAAACCAAATTAGACCCCCATCTCCGGCTTTTCATATGTAGGTAGATAGCGTCAGTGACTGTCGCTATTTATTTTATTATACAATGTTGTCTCGTCGCAAAATTAGGGAAACGAGGAAGAATTGTCGTTCCCGGAATACTCACTATCGCTGCTTGCTTTCTAGAAATAAGCTTCTGAAAATAGCTTGATGGAAACACGAATATAAATACGCATTAAGTTGATTTGAGTAAATCATCCCGCGATAATTCTCAACTATTTTTGGTGTTGTAAAACTTTTTCAGAATTCAGAAACATTCATAGTAACAACAATGTTTTAAAAGCAACTTTTGGTATGGTGAACGGATACTTTGAGGTTAGATTGGTAGTCGGCATCGGTCTCTATCGTGTATTTCATTTAAGGATATACGAATATTTTCTTTTGCATATATTCGTATGGCACTACGTCTTGCAATACGATGCTCATATTTATAAAACATAACACTATTATGACGTAACACAAAGGTCATTCCCATCGGTACTGTTTGAGTAACATCCAACCACTGCGAAATTAAATATTGATTGGATGTCGCTCGCCCGTCTATTCTAAATAGACAATCTGATTAATATTAATCGTGATTGTATTTCTTATTTTTTTATTTTTAAAAAAAAACAGGCTAATAGCTACTATTTTGACATTGTGCTTTAAGATATTGAATAACATTTGTTTAGCAGTTTGAAATTCGAAGTTAAAATCACTATTTTTACATTACGCCCGTCATATTGTTGAAGAAGTTTGTTTACTGGGTATAATACTAAGAACTCAATAACAAAAATCTAAGCTAGATAGAATGGCTGTTCTCCATCTTCTAATATTCATCTCTTCATTAATCTATAGTTTTAGTCATTTAGCTTTCCTGAACCATTTGTTCTCAGGAAAGCTAAATGACTAAAACTATAGATTAATTAAGATTAAATCACTCGACATCACACGACAATTTTATCTACAGCTGGCATGTACAACTTAATAAGTACATAATCAATACATGTAGATATGATAGAGGGGTTTTATCATCATCATTTTCAGCCACAAGACATCCGCTGCTGGAATCAACTCGTCCCCACGGCTCTCCATAACAATCGGTGTTATGATTGTCCGTATTTAATATTATGAGAAATTAGTTTGTCACGAGACATAGCTGCGTGCCGAAATTTATTGAAATCTATTTGTTTTTCGTGGCGTACAAATTATCGTAATCCTCAGTATCAACAATAGCATGAACTGTCATTGACCTAGATAATATTTCTATACCGCCTAGGATTTCTTGTATACAAGTATTTCGTTTATTAATAAAAAAGTTGGCAGGAATCCTGTCTTTTTAAATTTGAGAAATGATCGATAGAGGTCCTCGGGGTCAATCATACATGAACATTGAAATCATAATTACGATAATGGGGATATATTAAACAATAATATACGGACATACTCTTAATCTTTTGTGTTCCATTCAATAATTATAATGAATATAATGAAATTATGCAATAAAGAATAGATGGAATAGATAACCTAATTCTATTTTTTATTGTTCTCCATTCCCTATAAAGAAAAATAGAACAAGATTACATAAATTGTACTTATACAAAATTTAAGTTTACATATGTGAATAAAAATCGATAAAAAGAGATTTATTTTTAATTCTCTACATAAAAAAGGAAGGTGATGAACGATCCAACGTTAATTAATAAAAGTGTTATTTATATTTTTAAATTATTCATGTTTAAAGAACTTTCATCACTTCTTTATTACTGTCAGACCATTCAGTTAAGTGTTTGACCATAAAAATTATGAGGAAATTTTATTAATGATTCACAACATATGGACATCGCAATAACTTGCTCCCACCTCATAATATTTCTGTAAAATCTTATATGACGTTTTAAATTTATCAACATGACATTTTTCAATAAAAAGGATTTTATCAAAATTGATAAAATCTTGCTTTTTATTTGTAAGTCGATAGATTAGTTGCGTTTTGATTCATCAATTCTTTTACTGTCACAATTATGTCATTTTCCAGAGGTACTTTTTTCATTCGTAATGGCTATAATCGCTAATAAATCAATATCAGATACAGCTCGTATCATCAAACCCAAATCTCGGGTAACCAGTACGGCGAACGTTCTATATTTGTCATTCTATATTTAAAGTGGTCGTGTCACCGTGTGCGACATCGTACCGCATAATATAAATTCGCTACACGATTTTGGGCCTTATTGACATGAAATAAATATTATTGTGCTTTTATGACACTTTTTTTTATTTGCACACTCAAGAAGCTCTTGTATGACGTTTAGGTACTTTAAAAAATGTTTAAGGTGAACTTATATTTATTTGTTCTGACATAATATGATTATTTTAAAGAAAATATACGGATAAGCAATATAATATTTGACACCATTAATTTATTAATTAAGAATATTAAAAAAATCACAGAACAGTTTCATAGAATTCAGTTTAATTTTTTTTTCCTGAGTTATTTCTATGAAGAAACGAGATATAATACAATAGTTTTCTCGCAAATAATTGTTTTTAAATTCTTTGTCATATCAAATAATTAGCTCCAATGATGTTATAAATTTTAAACACTGACCGACCTTGCGCTAAATTATATTTAGCATGTAAAATTATAACTATTGACATATAAAACTGTGTACTAAAAATAACCCGAATGTCAATAACTAGTTTTATTATAAAAAAATTAAACCATCGATTTGATTTCTTTTACAAAGTCATAGTAATTTACTCTTTACATAGAAATTGTTTATAGCACAATAACAAAAACATTATCCAAAAGAAGGTGTGTTGCACAACACACCCACATAGACAATTATTACTAGACTAAAATAAACTGTTGATACTTATTCCGTTATAGTAATACTAGTACTAGCAAAGACATTGCCAATAAGAAAATGGAGACTGCTACACAATAGCGTTCGGTCAACAGATAAGAAACCAATACTGCAAAGAAGTATTTGTATTCAGTACATTGAATGTACGGACGGGACGAGAAGGGCGCATTCAAAGTGCCGCAATACACTTGCGTCTCCACTTATAACATTGGTGTTATAAGTGCTTATTGGTTGCGGTAGCCACCATATTAAAAAAAAAACAAAACACACTGCGCAGTGTAGATACTGTACTTGACACGAAAGTATTTTGATATGGTTTCAAGATAGTACATACATCTTGGTTGTGCTCGACACTTGTAAAAGATAAAAAAATGCATTAAGACGAAAAAATATCATTAAAATTAACGCAGAGGATAATAAATAGAAATGTTTATTCCATAATTCATTTGACTGCCTCGGTTGTGCAGTGGTAGCCATTACTGTACTCGTTTCGTAGTTTGGATGTTTCGTATATATTTGTATCTATTTACAAAAAAAAGTATCTAAGTATTTATATAAGTTGTCTAGTACCCATAGAACATTTAAGCTCTGCTTTGATTGAAACCAGGTGATGTGTGTCAAATGTCTAGAATATTTGTTATTGTTGTTATTAGTTTATTATTTATAAATATATCTAATAGTAGTAGAAGTTTCCTAAAACCGACAGTCAAGTAAAATTACTAAAACACAACAATGAAGTAAAGCAGATTCAAACAATCTGTTTAACATAAGAATGAACATCAGATATATTCGTACAAATTACCTGAAAAAATATAGGACCACATTATAAGTCAACACCACAAGTGAAAATAATAATAGTCTTGCTTAGACGTTAAATATATTAAAATTAAATTGTCAAATAGTTGTCTATAAACTTACATTAGGTATTCGTATCTTTTTTCTGTATGGCTTTCACTTTACTACAAACTCTAAAAACCTCATACTCGACTAAAGTATTTAATAAAAGAATGTAAAGAATTCCTACATTTTAAAAAACAAATCCGGGTCACGTGCACACACGCAAACACACACACGTACACACATGTACACACTCGCACGCACATACTTTGAGTACGAAAATCTTGAATTTATTTACTACGTTATGGACGTACCATTGCTTCCTTATCCTAGTTATTTTATTGCCACTGCTTCCTTACCCTTTTCTTTCGTAGTTTTCCTCGAACATAGCAATTTCACCAGTCACATCTTTTTTATAGTTCGTAGCTCGGTTCCAAGACAGAGGAAAATAGTATTAGTTCCTAATTTTTTTGCAAATGATTCCAACTTTTTGCTCTTTATGTTCAATGAACTGTATGTTCAGTCTCAAAAGATCTTTCTACTACTAAACTTTTCTTGTGGTTTGCAGAAAAACATCTTTTTTTAATGTATAATAACACAAAAATAAATTGTTTCATCGAAAATAATAAAGAGCTGCATATACATATGTAGGTATATCACTATCTGCTAGTATCGAATCTTGTGAGAAGGAATAGTGCGCACAATTGACTTTTACTTATCACTGAAGTAATTACTCTTTAAAAATTATTAATCTCAAATTACATACATAAGCTTTAGTAAAATATGAATACTATCATCGGCTTAATAATGATTAAATATTGTAAATAACAACCAAAGCTAAAAATATAATCCAAGTAGGCGCTTTACGCGCGCTTGTAAAATAACACGTCTATTTTAAAAGTGACACAAAAACCATTTCCCTGTACTAGTATGACAAATGTCATCCTATAAATAACTTAAATTGTTTAGTTTACTCGAGAACCGTTTATTTTTATTTGATGACATCTTTGACGGCCTTTAATTTTCATAAAATAATTAAGGGTAATTAAATAGCTAATGATTTCTATCGTTAACATGCTTGAAGTTAATTCTATCAATTTCATTAACGTAAAATTCTTAGTATCAATATACATTTTATTGATTTTCAATCAAAACATGGCGAATTTGCTATAAAAATATTGTACACATGTACACGACTATGTCATGTTATTGATAATATATAACTTTAAACATTTATATTGTGATAACAGGACACAGACTTCGTGAAAATCGTTGTTAATATTGACTACGGCGTGCGTATCCTAATTAATATTATACATTCGCATATCTATAATTCACAGGTAGGATATGCACCCAGTACGCACTAACAATGGTAATTTAGTTCGTTGTTTTGTTACGCTGTCATGCCTAAACCACTAACCGATTTTAGAAATTCTTTCACTAACGAAAAACTGCATTATCAGTGGCTAATATAGGCTATTTTTCGCCGCGATAACCGTCATACACGCAGGCGAAGCCGTGAGCAAAAACTAGTCCAATAAATAAAACAAACAATGTCACGTAGGATTTTCTCGAGAGCCTATCATGAAATAAAAATATATTAATTTTGGAGAAACAATTATTCATGATAATTGATAAAAATTCTTATAATACCAGTTATATTTTTGTTTATTTAATTAAACAACACAATCTGAGAGCACTTAACGATTTAAACTAAGTGCGGCAAAAGCCAATCTCGTGAAAATGCTACCATTAATTACACAACGAGAAACATCAAATACACTTTGCGCATGGGGCGTCCCGGATTGCCGCGTTTAGGATCATAAAACAAAGTGTGCGCTTTGTTTGGTCTCTATCCGGTCGAATAATGTTTTTCTGTTAAGCTAAGTGTAATATTTTCTCTGATATAACATTTCTTACTAATATTGTGATAATTTTTGTGTTACTAGGGAATAAAGTTAAAGTAACGTGACGGTTGTCACCAGGAAAATGAAGAGTGACTCTTAGACGTCGTAAACATAGAGTTTTTTATGATTTGACATAGAGTTTGTAAACATAGAGTTTTTGATGGTGATAGTACTGATTATTAGTACTATCAACTTGCGAATCCGATAACAATTTTGTTACCAATAGTGTTTACAAAATAATAAAAGTTACATAAAAGCTTTTGAAGAAATCATTTCTTTCTATTGAATGACTTTCGTCCTTCTTTGAAATCCTAAAATTTTATTATTTACGTTATTGTGACACTGCATGACTAGGTACGGTACAGAGCGAGAAGAAAATTGTAAAATAGATAAAACCTAGGGATAAATGAAGAGTCTAACAAACCTTTGTCTACATGTAACAAACAAACCACAGCTACAGGCCACTATCCGTCGAAACCGTAGGTAATTCAGAAACAAGTAATGTCTATTTCGTGATCGTGTTCACTTCTGTGTACATACGTATTTATACTTCAGGGTACGTGAAAGTTTTAAGAAAAATTGTTAGTGTTCTTGACTGCTAAGCCACAGGTCGTAAGTGTTAGTGTCTGCCCAGTTTGGCATCGTGGGCAAATAATTTACACCAATCGCTACAATCAAATAATTATATTTTAAAAATCAATTACAAGAATAATTCAGCAATGAATTTGATGTGATTACTAAAGCTTACATGTATGTACAAATATTTAATGGACCAATAATCATATGATTAGTTATATAACTGATGAACATTAGGGTAATTGTATTGGAAACTGAGTGTCCACGATCTCAAATTAGTTAAATGAGAATATTAGATAACTGCTTACAACCACTAACTCGCGATCAATATATATCCCTGTTTTAGTAACGTCTGAACGCTAAAACTTAAAAGTCTTGCACATAACTTGAAATAATGCTAAAAGTGTAGTAAATTGGCATCTTGTTTCATTGTAGGAACTGCAAAACTATATCTCAAATATTGCTGCTTCTCACTAGTGTAACTCATAGAAACGGTTTATTCTCTTCCTCCGTTCAGGAAGAAACATTATCACCAAACTAACGTTCATATTATCAGTATTAAGATAGTTACTTTATTTGAAAGTTATTTTTATCTGCATTTACCAAAGTGCGCAATTGCAAAATATCCGAACCTACCATATTACATATACCTCGTTATAGCCCAGTTGCCTGATTCATAACCTTCAATTCCAGTCCGATTCATTACTGGCCTCGTATTTCTGGAGCATCTTTCGAGTGGATTTTAAATCGTACAAATTCTTTGACATTTTATTGCTGGGCGGTATCTCCAAGATCTTTCGACGTTAATGGGGTTGTACATCAATCTTATTACGAACGATTAGACGTGTTATATTTGTGTCACGTGTACTAGTGAACATGTGTTTTTAATATACAACTGTTGTTGTTTCTTCAAATGTTAGTTTGCCTCTATTTTGAGAAAACATTTAGCAAACTATTTAACATGCAGTAAATAGAAAAAGGCCAACATTTATCTTTGATTGTAATTTTTATTCAGTTTTTGAAACGTAATAAAATCTACGGCAAAGATTCCATCTCTAAACATAAATACACGAATGTCCTGAATAAAACTTCTATACGAAAGTTGACTTTTCTTAAATTAGTTAATAATAATGTCAGCCTTTACAAATTGATATAAAACTATCTAAATAGACGAAGAAGCCCTTAAGTGTGAAAATTATATCATACCCATCGGTGGCTTCGAATTGACGTAAAGACGAGGAAAATGGGTTTTCAGAATTGTTATTCTAATTATCATTCTAATGTTATGTTAAACTTTCTTATCATATTGATATATATCAAAAACTTGTTAATAATGATGCTGAATGTTAAAAAAATAACACACTTTTTAACGAATGGAATGTAAAGTGTATTTTATATCAGTTTGAAAATAAAATAATATTAGTCTGTTACAAACTTGTGAAAATGAGAAAAATATTAATTATATAGGTTAGATTAGAGTTATAATGTGTGTGTGGTACACCACCCGGCGCCTCTATCGTAGTCAATTCGGTCCTCGTATCGGCTCAGGTCCAAGTAAAGTATCTGGACCTGATCCTTGACGGGAGGTGGTTCACTTCCGACAGCTCGCTCAAAAGTTAATCCGTGCTGCGTGTCTCCTTGAGTGACTTTTGCCCAATTTAGGTAAAGCCAGCATCGCGACATAGGTTATCCAGTTAATGGCACTGTATGGTGCACCGGTATGAACAGCGCCTCTGACCGCTAGGGCTCGCCTATGGCGTCCTCAAAAGATATTGGCGATTAAAGCTATACGCGGTTACCGCACCGTGTTGACGAAGGTGGCGTGCGCCTTGGTCGGAACTCTCCCGTATGATTTGGATACAGAAATGCTCGTCGAAGTTTATCGGCGGACGGTTGACTTCTGGGCGGGTAACGGCATATAGCCCTCACCCAAAGAGATACATGAGCAGCGTGAGGCTGCTCGTCGAGCCACGATGGCTCGTTGGTCATCCCGGTTAGCGGATTCATGTGCTGGCTTTGCCGCCGTGGAGGTTGTCCAGCCGGTCATTGTGGAATGACCTGGGATGCTGCACGGGACCCTTTCCTTCCGACTGATGCAGGTTCTTTTCGGCCATGATTGCTTCAAGAAGTATCTGCAATCTGTGACTAAAAAGGAATTGAGTCGCGCCTGCCACTGGTGTGACTGCAGTGAGAACTCAGGTCAGCACACGCTATCGGTTCGTTCCACGTGGGCGGCGCAACATGGGGCTCTCGCTATAGTTATTGGAGGAGATCTTTCGCTGCCTGCCGTCATACGCTCCAGCTCCACCTTCTGCGAAGAGGTCATTCCGCAGAAGGAGGCGGCGGAGAAGGCCCTGGGGATGATCTCCACTCAGACTCAATTCGCCACCGGTGAACGGGGTCGTGGAGGTGCGGCCGCGGCTGGAAGGGACGAATTTTCCCCTCCATCTGCTACAATAGCCAGCAGTGAGGAGGCGACGTCCGCGTGTGCTGTACTTCGCCTAAGAGAGTTTACCTGTAGATGGCGCCCGCGTCAGAGGGGGTGAGCGCTGAGAGGAGTTCGGATGGCTTAATAATAACAGCTCCCGGATCCCTTCCATTCCAGGCGCAGAGTGGCACACCTTGTGGTTTTATTCGGTCCTGCTCCGACACACCACCCTACCCCAAACCCCGGTGGGGTGACGGCAAAGGTTTATAATGTGTTTTATGCAAGATTTATTAATACTCTATGTATAAACAATTCCACAATGCCAAAAGTAAATAAAATGTAATAAGGTGTACTTCCCAAAAATTAGTTAAATGAGATCAACCTTCAGAACAATTGATTTCATTAATAAAATATTTCGTGTAGCACACACACGCAATATTTATTTAATTTGAGAACCTTTTTGAAGTCAGTTAACGATAAAGCATTTACGATAGCTTTGATTGTAAGAGCTAAAGAGGAAACCTATCAAAAATTGCTAAAATCATTATAACGATGATGAATGGCAATTATAGTGTTAGGTGATATTAGCTGCTTGTATTACATACTCTACTCTTCTGATTTTAAGTTTAAGTTTTCTATATAGGTTTATAATTATTACATTATTTATTTACCACTTCTCGTTCATTCACATTCTCGTTATTAGTTCAAACTGCCACCATGGTGACTTCAATTTACAATTTAGTTTCACCATTTTCTCCATTTTTGCACTAAATTATAACCTTCACGCCTACAATTTTAAATTCATTATTTTATGTAAAACAAATCTGCTTTTTTACTGGTCTTGCTATCCTTTGGACAACCTGACTTAAGATATTAAAATCATTTTCTTAATTTAAGTAGAAGGAAAATTACGATCTCAACTGAAAAGACATTAATCAAAAGCAATTATTTTATCATTTCGTCCGATAGATGAAATGACAGTTAGTCCCAACTGTGACACGCTTGATGAATGAATAAACGAAACACCTTGACCCACAGCTTCTGAGCAGTCAAATAATTGAAGATGAGATTCTAAGAAACTTTAGACGTTAAAGTCAATTTATTAAACTGTTTGGTACTTAATATCGTTTAATTTTATGAAATATGAAGAAAAAATATTTCTAGACAGAAATGAGAATTATATGTCAAAAGCTTTTATCTATAACTTATCTTAAAAATCCGTTCACGCTAAAAGTCTAAGCGAAATCTCAGCGAAAAAAGGTCATTTGTCGATAAAACGGGCCGTCAAATCGTTAGTCTGATCTGACAGATACAGATATGGGACAAACAACCTACAGTCGATTCTATCTGAAGACACATCAAAATAAGATTACAATTATTGGAGTGCTTGAGTTACATGTTACATGTTGAGTTTTTAAATACTTTGTGACATTGTTACCATTAAAAGTTGTAATTTATATACTTATATCGATTTTACACCATTTCACTGAATTAACATTGTAAATAGGGTTTCCACCAAGAATTTAGGGCCCCTTTTTTTTTTTTTATCGTGTGGAAACTCCCTCGGGTCATCACCCCACCGGGGTTTACGGCGGTGTTGGTGTGTCGGAATCGGACCGACTAAAACCTCACGGTATGCCACTCTGCGCCTGAGATAGGAGGGATCCGGGAACCGTTGCTATTACGACATCCAGGGAATTTAGGGCCCCAAGTCAACCTCACCCGCAAGTAATGCACCTGCTAATCCAGATAAGCGGCAATAGACGCGCCATCTATTACATGGGATCGAAACATTGTCAAAAGTGGGCTTTAATATGTCTCTACCTACCTCTCCGTGTAAAACAGGCGTGATTTTATGTATTCGTTACTGTATGTTGTGTGTATTGTTATTGTGTATTGTTAAATAACGTCAACATATCACAGAAACGCATAATAGACTGGTGAACAGCAAATTTTATTGCTACATTAATAAGCAAATTAGCGATTCATTAATGTTTGAGTTGTATGGTACTTATGTGTACTTTATATTCATCGATTTGACAGTAAACGTTGTAGATTCGAACACACTATATCTTAAGTAAAAGCAGTTTATTATTAAAAAATGAAATATGACAATACTTTGTTAACAATTGTTCGCGATGTTTTAGCGTACGCAGTACAATCATATTACAACTTACAGATTATAATACATACTTATGGCAAAATCTATCATGAATGATTAGCAGGAGAAGCAGGGCGGAGGATACTGCACCCAAAACTTCATACAATAAACTTTTACGCAGAAATTTTCAGTGCATTCTATCCTAAATACTCATAGAGGATGGTTTAAAGTAATGTTCAACTCAAAAATAAGCTAATCATAATAGAATCCTATTGTTTGTGTTGAGTAATTTTTATGATTTTCATCATTGTAAGATTAATCTCTTTTATTTGTGCAATTAGTACACTTAACAATACAATTACTCATTCAGGTTATGACCTCTAGTCATCCATTTACATACGATCATTACGTATGTGTAATGAACGTATGTGTGATATGACTAATGCTTTAAGCGCAAATGTCTTGTTACTATTTTTAAAAATCAACTGTCAATTAAAAGTACTTTAAGAAAAATGCAAAAATCCTATTATTTTGGAAAAAAAAATGTTTTTGTGCCAGTTAGAATGAAATGATCACAATTCTTTTTAATTATGTTTATTATATTAGGGACTCCATTTTTTGTGTGTAATCTGTGGTATACGTTTGTACATCATTAACGAAATATGAAAAGAGATATAAAGTTAGAAGTACGTATCATCTTTCCATTGTTATTTTTATGTGTCATAAATGAATTTTGAAGATTGCCATTTACAATGGTATATAGAGTCTTAACCACTTCAAAATTACTTATTTACTTGAACAAAACATTCGGTTTATGTCAAATTCCTAGTTAGAACAATTTATATCACTTTCATCATATCAACATTTATTTCCCATATTGTCGTGACAGGTAGCCATTAAGAAACTTTTTGTTAGTTGGCTAATTGCTCTAGCACAAACTTAGCACATAAATACCTGTGTACGATATAAGTTCGCGGTTATTTTATGGCTCTGGTACGGGATATCGCCAGATAGCTAAAATACCTCTGTGTTGCTAGATATAAAAATATATTTTTTTAAATTACTGTGTATGATGATCTATTGTTTTCTTTTTAAATAAACAATAAAAAAGTAATAATAATCTCACACAATTTACACAGCCGTCTGGTCTCAAACTAGGTAACCAAACTGGATAATAAACGTACTTACATATTTTTAAATATATACACATCATAGATAAATTAGGCACAGAACAAGTGATCATGCTTATCGCACAAACGTTGGCCCTGGCTGAGAATCAAACCTTCGATCTCTGACATAGCAATAGTCACTGACCACTAAGCTGGCAGGTCAGTCAATTAAAATAAGTGAGAGTTAAAAAAAATGGCACTGGTTGTCTATGTGGCCGTTGGTTCACTCAGGTCAGCTCACGGCAGTTATTCCTCTTTTAATCCTTCTTTCATTCATTTCTTTTTTATCTATTTTTGTTATATTAACATTTATAAAACTAGTGGATGTTATAGTTTTTATCCATTATATTTTGTATTGCTTTTATCATCATCAATAGGATGCCAATTTTAAATCATATTTTTTTAATATTCTATTAAAACCATATTATTAAAGTAGAGGTTATCTGTACACAATGCGTTAGGATTTCAAAGTACCAGTGTCTTTATCAGTATATCATAATCCATGTCTTATACCATGTATACCATGGTATAAGACATGGATTATACCAAGACATGGTGTGCCTTACCCTTTATTTCTTATTTCGCCGGTTCGCTACAGTGTTTACTAAGCTTGTTTGCTCTATATCTAGACATTTCCGTTAGACGCTGAAAATAAAGAAGATATTTTCAGTGGAATGGAAAACCCTTTATTTTTATATAAAAAAGTATACTTCACTGGTTCAAAATAATGTTTGTGTTAATTTATCAAAGGAATTCTCATAAAGTGGAAGTTACTTTGATATCCAAATTCATGACCAAAATCATGTTTTGCAATAATAATTTTAAAAATACAATGCGGTTTCTATAACTTTTCGTTGGCTGGTTTTCACAACAAAAGCTGGATGAGAAGTACATTTTTTTTTTAATTTTTAAGGCTATAAGGAACAATAAACACTGTTTTTGATAGAACATAAAAAGTGAGGTCTACCGTGTATGACACTAATTAATTTGAATTATACTATTTCTCTGGGGGCCTTAAAACTGCTTCGTTGATCTTCCACGTATAGAGTAGGCCACCAATTAGTTAACAATTGAAAAAATTCAATTCATAGGTTGTAAAAATTGTTTATATATAAGGAAGCTAATTAGTTGGTATTTATTTTTATAAATTATATCGTCTAAATGGCCACCGTTTGGACCACGAGATCGCCGATATCTCTTCGCTGATTTTTTCTTTTAATTGACGTAGTGTGTTTGGTTTACTGATGTAGATACGATTTGTCAAATAACCTCATAAAAAGAAATCAGCTGGGGATAGATTTGGACTTCTGGTTGGTCATGGAATATCGCCTCGTCTGAAAATCAGTTTTTCCCGCAACATGTCTTTGACCACCGTCAGAGATTCATTGGACTCATATTACCCGTGATAAACTGATATTCAGGTAAAACTGATGGAACTAGTAGCTGATCACAAATAATCTTGGAAATAATAAATTCTAGGGAGACGATTTTTCTCTGTAGAAGAAGAATATTAAGCATTATGTCATTTTATTACACAGTTTGATAATTAGTGATTTGATTGAGTACAAAATACTTAGAGAAAAAATTGTAGGCCCTACCTCTAAAATATTTAACGAAAATGTCACCAAATATGTAAACGTTTTCGAACATTCCGATCAAGCAGTTACCAAGGTGACATGCACTATACTGTAAAAAATATAACGTTTCAGTTGTAAATACTATACTTCAATAAAATTTAAATCGGCACCACGAATTCGCAACCTTAGAACTGTAAAATTTGCCTAAAGATTAAGACGTAATTAAGTGTTTATTACAATATAATCATATTGTTTATTGCATTGCTTTAGTCCTTAATCTTAAACATTTGTTTAATGTGTTGTAGTTTTAATATACGTCTACACACGTACACTCATGATTGCCTTCCACTGTAATAAACGTCTGCCGAATATAATTTAATCTCTCATGCGTGGTACAAAGCGAGTCTATAGCTGTCAACTGGGCTCTTTGGGAATTAAAGATGAGAAATTTAGGAGTATATTGAAAAGGAAAATGTCAGTAAGATGAAAAAGCAATTGAAAGGAAAGGTTATTGTATACATAAACTAATTTGGGGAGTTTTTATTGCAATTTTTGAACAGAAACTTGCCGATTTTGTTGCAGTAAATATATAATTTTCCTGTATGTTTTATAACCTAGAAATAGTTTCTAACATACGAGTATATATACCAGCCTCCCTAGTCAAATTGACACTTTGCAAACGTAAACGTTATTAAAAAACTAACAAATATAGGGAAATGACCTCTCTCAATACTATGTCACGAGATTGAAATAAAATATTAGCTAATGATACAAGAGAACAGAGGCATTATCGATTGTTGAAAGAGAATCGACCCGAAACACTTGCATCTTGGCTAAGGGAGCAGGCCAAATAGGTTTGATGTACTTTAGTTGCTCACTGAGTGATGTCTTATGACGCCCTATTTAGTTTATTTACAACAACGACGATGGATAGATAGACGCCCTAGTATCCGTACTATGTTTCTATTTTAATACATGGTCAACATTGCGATTAAACTTTCTTTGGTAAATAAATAGGGCACAAACGAGCAGTTGTGTTATCTGATGGAAAGTGACTACAAGTTCAAGTTATTCCAAATCACATTATTTCCTTACCAGTAAAACTCAGCTATAAATCTACAAACTAAACAAACTTTAATCAAATCAACTATTGAAGAAAATCACTTTAGGCACGCCGATTATTGTTTTAATTTGCGTATACGAATATTTGCGTAAGCATTTGTGTAAACAAATAAAAAGATTATTTTGAACTTCTCGTGTCCTAACTTATCACTGTCCTTAACCTTCATAATTCTATTAGGTTCACCTTCAGCGTTGGCATTGAGTGCAGCTAGCACTGAGTACACACAATAGCTAGTACTCATAGTTTACCAAGGCAAGGTTTATAAAACTTACTTGACTTGATAAACCTTTAACGTTAACCTTTCCTTCCCTGCCGATATAAATTAGACCAGAAAATTATTTCTCAAAAATTTTAATTCTGGTATTTCAAATTCATGGCCTGTCATGTTTGTCTAAAATGTTTATAAATTTCGATCTCTTTTAACCTTGAGCTGGTCACCATTCAATGTGTGGTACTCATTCTCAACTTCACTCACTATTATACAAATCTTATGCCGATTAATATCCCAAAGTATTCTTTAAATTCGTAAAAATATTTAAATGCGCGTTGCAACAGAAGTATCCTTTACTGAAACATTTGACTTCTATCAATTGGTATGTTAAATCATTTTAAAGCTTGTGTTAAAGTTTGGATGATACAAAATATATTACATATATTTACAAATTAATCAGACAATTCTGTCAGTCAAAAAATTAACGAATTACTAATCTTAGTAGTTACAATTAAGGATTAACTAATTGTTAATTGCGTTAACCACAATTAGTGTAGTACATTAAAACTTTAAATGAGGGCTATATATAGCTTTAAGTACCCGCACGCTTTTAATCATTGAAATTATTGCGCATTGACTACGCACAAATGTATTATATGTAAAACTAAATAAATCTTAACACGTTTCAAGTCAAGGCGGTAACCTTGCTGGTCCCATTCAATAATTGGATTCCCAGCGACTAAAGAGATTAGCTTTGCTGCGTGCAACACACTCCCTTGTAATCTAATAACAATTGTAACTGCTACTATTTCCTAGTGAAGCTTTACATTACAATATTGTCTTATTTACGTTTGTAAATTTCACCTACTGAGTTGTTTAGCACGACTATGTCCGTTAAGATTAAAACTGTTACATCCACAACATGTTCCGTATTTCGATAAAGCTTGTTGACGTAGTTATGAACAAAATATTAAATCACATCTAATAATTTGAATAAATTAATAACAATTTTTGACGTTGAATCGAACATAAAGAACACTCAAATTTAGAACAACAATTTGCAGGGTTTAAACACATGACACTCAGCACAATAGGAAACTACGAGGTAACCGCTTTAACCACTACGTCATCTATGCAATCGATCTTCTTGATACCTCCATAATGTATAATCTGTATGAGCCTAAGAGACCAAAGTAGTAGTATGCAGAAAAGTGTTTAATTCTGTCTCTTTGAAAATTTTGGCAAACTTTGTTATACCAATTCATATCCTACACACCAATGTCTATCATTAAAAAGTAGACAAAATTTTATTAAAATTATCTCTTAGTAGATATTTTGTGACCAAAAACATGTAAAACTAGTTCACCTGGTTACAGGAAAGAAAATGTCACATTTTTTGTGTCAGTTCATGTTCTATTTAATCTGTTTTAACGTTTATTATTCTAATTACAAAATTAATATAGATCAATTGGAAAACGTTTATTGATGTTTTATTGCTGAAACTTGAATTCCACCAAATGGCAAGTTGCGGCATTTTGCCAAGGCGAACCACTTAAGTGACAAGTCGGCGCAATTTCAAACTTGGCAATACTAAGACTTCAAAGCTTTGATGCAGAAAAGGAAATTAAATAAAGAGAATATTTATTGCGAACGTTTTCTCGCAACGTCGAACAAAATGAAGTCGAGATTCCTTCGAATTGACTTTTGAATGTTATTTTCTTTACTTAACTTGGGGTTTTTTAATTGTACTTTTATATAGTGCTGTTTAATTCTAATGTTTCAACTGTTAACTGTAAAATGTAGTAGTTATTAATAATAATTACAGACGTTAAAAATATGTCCGAGTATATGTATGTATGTATGTCCGAGTATGTGACCCCAGGGATAAATACAGTATTTGAGTGATGATAAAGCAACGAAAAAATAGCTTCACGACGATTTTTTATGACGCTGTGGTATCAAAATGATCGAGTTGGTAGCTATATGAGTCAACATCCTTCGGTACTATAACTTATATATTTTTTGCTAATATTTATCTGTAACGTTGATTTGATCTGATAGCAATCAGAATAGTAGGGGCCCTTAAAATACACTTACATTAATAGCAAACATCCTGAGCTAAAGACACAAAGCTAAATTGTTCATAAATTGCACAACTGCCTATTTCAGAATGTATATTTGAATTTAGTTAATTGTGATTTAACCACAAATCTATTCAAGTATCACCTGATCCTTGAATGTCGTAATAACAGCGGTTTCCGCATGCATCCTAATTTCAGGCGCAAAGTGGTACATTTCGATTCAGACACACCACCCTATCACAAACCCCGTGGGGAGATGGCCCGAAGTTTTCTACACGTTAAAAAAGGCACCACCTAATCCATCTCTGATATTTTGCAACATTCTCATCATGTAAATAATAACAAAATCATGATGTCATTAAGTATAGAGGACGACAGCCATTACAGGGTGTAGGATTTCTCAACCGTTACTTGAGAATACTAATCAAGTTTATTTGAGTGAGTTTATGTCGCGACTATCAATTAAGTCAGCATTAAAAATAGAAGTAAATGTTTTATTACAATAATAAAAGCTAATGGCTTATTGATTTTATATTCATTTAACATCGTAATGTGTTCACTTTACTTGACTCTAGACTTGTCATCTATAAATTTCTTTCATGTTCTGGAAAACGATACTAGTTGCTTTATGGACATATATTTTATTATAATTCTCACATCAAAACCTTATTAGTTAATTCAGCTTTTACCATTTTTTTAAATTTTTACGATGTACTCTGCTAACATGTAGTGTCTGGTTACGTCAGAATTTAAGTGAAATTAGAAGATAAAAAGAATTGCCGATAAATTGACATTCATGTGGTTTTATTGACTACAAATTTTATCATTAATACAAAACCCTTTTTCTGAACCCTAGATATAATGAATTGATAACGGTCGGAGCCCTTACCGAACCCACTGATGTTGATTTCTTACATTTCGTATAGACATTATACTTAATTATCTTTTGTTGTTTGGAACAATGACACTTCCGAAAGTATTCTTTTAAGTATAAAACCTATGGTTGTTTTACGGTTTTAAATAATTGTTTTTATAGTTGTATTATTTTTTGTTCCCTGGAACTAATTTTTATGTGTTTTTGTCCATTCAAGGTAGTGTTGGTGTTCATCCTGAGTATAGCATCGCTCATCATTTACTTCATTGACGCGTCCAGGTAAAACAACTTTCATCATTCTTTAGTGAATTACACCTGAAACTTGGTAGATGAAAATGAGCATATTTTATCAAAAGAAAAAATATCAAAACATAAACGAAATTCGGTTAGAGATCACAGTTCTTCAATGCCAAATTACACGTGTAAAACTCTTATTTTTTGCATTGCTACGACATATATTAACTAATAACTAATCTTAATAATGCTGAATTGAAGGAATACGTGAGTCAAACTCATAATAAATGTGTTCGAAACTGTTTGCTGGTTATACCTAGTAATACATGGTGGGGACGATTAAGCGAGCAAAATTTGCATAACTGTCATCACTTTACCTTATTCTGTTGTACAATTAAGTCAAATGTAAAAACACCCTTTGTGATATCAGTAATCTATCACGTTCAACATTTCTCGATAAGTCTCATCAATTTTAAAAACATTTTTAATATCTTTTGACATCTTTGTTCGCAAAATGGTCCTCATACTGTATATATGTCGAGCTTTTGTTTCAATGTCAGCTGAGATATACCTTAGAGAAATGGCTTTAAGTGAAACTGTTCATGATTGTTTACACCTTTGCGTATTTGTTCTCTTTGTTTACAAGTATGTTTGTTTGCAGTGAAGAGGTTGAGAGATGCCAGAAATGGAGCGACAATATTACTCAGCAAATCGACCTTGCCTTTAACATATTTTTTATGGTCTACTTTTTTATACGAGTAAGTATTTCATTTACACAAACCAGAAGAAAAATTAAAAAAAAATACATGTAAAAATTGGAAAGAAAATTTCAACAACCATATCATCTTGGAATGATGTTTGCTTTAAATAAATATTTCGTTTGATTAAATATGCCATTAAACAAGTTCGAATTGTCACAAACTATTTCCAATTCTACCAAAAATTCAATGACGGACAGCTCAAGTGGCCAGATGAAGAAGTAAGGCAACCATTACAATATTTAAAAATACATTTTTTATTTACACCAAAATTATGGTGATAAATCCGTCTTAAGATACTAACGAGGAGAGATCATGGCTGCCACTATTTACCAACGTTTTTTCGGAGCCTCTGTTACTCCGGGCGGAAACTGTGACTTTTACACCTTACAGAGACAACTCTGAATCTGCTGCAATGGTAAGTAATATTACTGAACGCTAGACAGTGCAAGACGTAAACTTATGATATTGATTCAGCAAGATAGAATAACAGTTCTTTGCTGGACTCGTAATCTGCTGCTTGTATCGAATGTTCTTGAGGAAGATCTACATGTTATGAAAAGGGGATTTGATTTATTAACTGATTAATCTTTAGTTTATGAGCGTTATCCGGGAACCCTAAGATAATTGGGTACAGAACCTATTAGTCTGGTATTAGTAACATTATGATAAGAGCGCCATGAAATCAAATTTACAATTCCTATGCTAGGGATGCATAGCAGCAAAGGTAAGGATGTCTGTTATAAAGTGGTGGAGAAATAAGACATTTCTTATATGTTGTCTTCCTAGTTTTTTCGATTAACGTTGTGAGATTTTAGTTAGTTCATGAATAACGGAATGACAATAATTTTGTATTATGATAAATAAGTACCTAATAATATGTTCGTGTTTCTGTTTCAGTTTATAGCAGCTAGTGACAAACTATGGTTCATGCTCGAGATGTATTCATTTGTAGATTATTTCACGATACCCCCATCCTTTGTATCAATATACCTGGATAGAACGTGGATAGGTAAGTGTTCACTTTTTGTATGAATTGGTTAAATTAGACCAGTTTATAGTATACGTCAAATGTTTCAACCAAGAGATTAAAGGCCTTCTGAACCTCCTGCAGTTAAATTAATGACTATTTAAATTCTAAAAATAACTAACCCGAAATTACGGTGAAGTTAACTCTTATTAAAATCTAAACTAAATCTTTTGCACTGTATTAAGTCGTAATTATATGATGTACCACTAATATGTCAATTATTGAATCTGATCAGATAATGTTGCTAATGATACTAAACAAGATAAGCATGTTATCATTGTCCAATTCATCTGTTTATCTTTGAATATCTGTCTCGTTATAACTGTTTCCTTTTTCCGTTTCAGGGCTAAGATTTCTCAGAGCTCTACGCTTAATGACCGTGCCTGATATTTTGCAATACCTCAATATACTAAAGACATCGAGCTCAATTCGGTTGGCGCAATTAGTTTCAATATTTATATCAGTATGGTTGACCGCTGCCGGCATTATTCATTTGGTAAGTGTCTCATCAATAATTTTACGCCCATGAAGTGGAGTTGTATGTACCAAAAAGCACTTTAAATAACTGTTGCTGAAATACTTTTCTTGTAATCACTGGATCACTAACTTATCATCAGTTTTCCGTATATAGTAGTTTATATTGTTAACACCATATAAAATTGACTAGACACATGTGATATGTGAGAAGAAGAAGAACCGTCGTTAATTTTAAATTGTAATTTGTTTTTAAGTATAAGTATAAATAAATAAATGAAAAATAAATAAAAGAAGAAGTTTGAAATGACTACTGAAAAAGGCTTATAATAGTCCCGTTCGTAATCGAAAAGAATTTGTATGTTGTAAATATGAATATTCGTATAAGTTTGTATTATAATATATTAAAATTACTGTTTATTTTATATTCCAGCTGGAAAACTCCGGTGATCCACTGGATTTTGATAATTCTCAGAAGCTCTCATACTGGACGTGCGTGTACTTTCTTATAGTCACCATGTCCACTGTAGGTTACGGTGATGTGTTCTGCCATACAGTACTTGGCAGAACATTTTTAGTTTTTTTTCTCCTCGTCGGCTTGGTAAGTTTCACTTTTAATTATTTTATATATCTCTTTTGTATATGAATGAAATGAAATTTAAGTAAAGTCAAATATATATAAAGACCAATATTTGCAAGGAGGGGCAAGTTTGTTTCTGATATGATGCTCATTTTTTAAATTCCGTTCAACCCCACAGAGTTCTTCAACTTACCTTTAATTTAAAGCTATTTATAAATACGGTTACTTCTGGCGGTAGTCTTTCACGCTTGCAATTCCTTGCAATTTTGAAAACAGAAATATTAACAAAGCAAAAGGAAATATAACAAACATTTAACGTTGAAGATTACATTATAGTTGACGTGGGACTTGCTAGACAAGTGATATACCGCACAGCTCGTGAATGATTGTAAGCCTGATTAGTGCACCATCTATAGATAGCATGACCGTTACGTATCAAGAAGCTCGGGTGACGCCGAGCGGCGCCCCGCCCGGCGCCCGGCCGGCTGCGGTGCCTGGAGCCATCAATGTGCAATCTTTTAACTTCTTGGCAGCTTCAAAAGAGCCATCTTTCAACTATTGCCAGCACTTAAAACGCTTTGTTTTGAGCGGATGCATGGGTGTATTTTATTTTTCTTTTGCTTTGTTACGTGATACTCACCATGAATGTGCTGCCGGAGGATCTGTCTCGCCGTGCTTAGAATATCGAGTATACTGGGGACTGTGGTACGAGACGAGATATGTAGGTGCGCGCGTCCACACGGAGGCGCCCGGCGCCCAGCCCGGCGAACCCGGTGCCGCGTCCCACCCCTCCCACCTCGCGATCTCTGCATGCCGCACCTGTGCCTGGCTGTGTTCAGTTGCTCACATCACCGGTAGACACACACTCGTTCCTTTTATTTTTATTTTTGCTCCGCTACCGGCTACACTTAACGACTCAGCGTCACCATAGAATGTATACCGAGACTCGAGGTGGACATTGTCGTGCACCACGCGATGGTGTCCGCGTGCACCCAGACTCGATGTTCGATCGACACCGTGGTCTGTTGCAGGCAATGTTCGCTAGTAGCATTCCCGAAATTATAGAGCTGGTAGGAAGTAGGTCCAAGTACAGTGGCGAGCTGAAGCGTGAACATGGAAAAAGGTATTAGTTTGATAATATAAATTAATCGTCGAAAGTGAAGGCGATTCATCTCATGCTGTGGCGGCGACCCGCTCGCCACACTCGGTCTGAATCGCCCGAGCTCTCAGGACGATGTGAATCATCACCTATAAGAAAGCTTGCTCAGTGCCGTCAGATGTATTGTGTCATCTACTCGTGTTCACTCGCCTGCCCATCGGCAGATAGCAGGCGTCACTTCACCCCTACGTCATGCTCCACTTTGGTGCTTTTGTGTGACGTTGTGGTGAGGCGATGCCCAGACATCGATCGATTCGGCCGGCCCGTGCTCGCGTTCTACCAAGCGTCTATATCGAATGCCCAGTTTTTTAGTTTAGGTACCGGTCAAACCGATTTCTTTTTAAGTTCTGTTCATCGATTAGTTAGCGTATGTATCCCTAGGCTTTGCATGCACCCGGTCACGAGTCCCGTCACGGCTTCCGCCGG
The DNA here is from genome assembly GCA_949316085.1 of Hypercompe scribonia. NCBI lineage: Eukaryota > Metazoa > Arthropoda > Insecta > Lepidoptera > Erebidae > Hypercompe > Hypercompe scribonia. The sequence continues at coordinate 11,127,569 of OX438977.1, read as the reverse complement.
TCACAGCTCCCGCCGCTAGCGTAGCTCGGCACGGCACCCAAGTCCCGCACACCCACACCACAGCCACAGCCACCACGCAGACAGACGACACTCAAGCCACACAGCCTTGTGCGAGCGCGAGGGTACGCGGCCACGGGCCGGGCGGGGCGGGGCGGGCGCGCGGGGGGCACGGGTTCGGCTACTCACCTCACGGTGTTTGCTGTGTATCGTAGGCTGTGTTCGCCAGCTGGATCCCCGAGATCACGGAACTGGCGGCGCAGCGGAACAAATACGGCGGCCGGTACAACAAGGACGTCCGCCGCAGGTACCCTGCTCTCACGCCCCCGCTCCACGCGGCTTCCTGCCTTCCTACCTCTCACGGTTTCGATCTTGGTTGATTGAATGCGGAGTTTGCTAATGAAATTTATTAATCCTTCACTAGAATCGGTCTCTCGGTGCCGTGGCGCATGCTCGAAGAGTTAGCTCCCGGCGGCCGCGCCCCTCTCCCCGAACTAGAGAGACAGGCGCGCGGTCGACCGACGCACTACTACATGCCTTTTTTCGTAAATTTTACTCGAGATACCGTTGAGCTTTTTAATCCTTCTAACGAGACTAGATCTGGAGAGAGCCGATGTAAAGTTTTGTAATGCTGTCGATGACGTAGTGTTTGGTTTGTTCGCTTGCACACGATGCCTGTCGCCACGCTGTAGCGCTAGCTCCGGCACCTCGCCATGAGTCCCGACGATCACACACAGCCAGTGCCCGCGCCGCCCCGCCCCGCGGAGACCGCGCGTGCCCGCCGCGCCGCGCCCGCCCTACACCGAGTCACTAACGTTACTAATATCACTAACCGCCCGCCGGCCGCCCACAGAGAGAAGCTGTTGCCGGAAACGAGCCGCCGGCCCGGACCGGCCCGCACCCGACCGGTCCGTGTGCCCGCAGCTCGCTTCCCCCGGCTCCGGTCACTCACCGGTCGATTGTATGTGAATATCTTGTTTTGTCTGTCGGCGTTTAGGCGATATTTGCCAGTTGTATCCCAGAGATAATTGACTTAATCGGGACTAGACCCAAGTATGGCGGCACCCTCAAGAATGAGCGGGGACGCAGGTGAGCCGCTGTCTTCACTCCGATCCGTTGAATGTGTTCCGTGTTGTGACATCTATTCTTCCTTTTCCTCTCTTAGCACGCTTCTGTGTTCTCACTTATCTTGGCGGGACGCAAGTCCCGTAAGTTGTCTTTGTTTTTATGAGTCGATATATTGATTGTAAATTATCTTTGAATTGATTTGAGTTCAGTTGAATAGTGAACAGCAGATAGTGGCTAGTATTATCGCTCGTCATTATAGGTATCATGATTATGTTCTGTTAGTATACGTACGTAAAGTAAAGGAATGTTAAACGTAAAGCTTAGTTACGGAGAGTTAAATGTTGAGTGGTACCGTACCGTAGTGCGTTGTTGGAGTTCTGGTGTGCGATGGGATGCAAGGCGTCGACAGCTCCTTTCTGTGGGCGCGGCTCGCGACCTGGCCGGCCGGCCCGCGGGGGGCGCTGTTGATGCGAGCGTTCCACCTTTAACAACCCCTTTACCCCCCACCGACCATCCCTCCCAGCCCGGCACGTAGCGCGTGCCAGCGCAGTCCGCTCGCCGCCCCCTGCCTCACCCCCACCCGTCCGCTCCAACTGTACTCCTGTGCCTGCACGACTACTTACTGTTACTGTACTTGTACTCTTAATGTTTTATGATCTGTAATGTAATTTTGGATCGACCCCCTCGGTATTTTTAGTGTAATGTATTTACGTTAATATAATTCATAGAGCGTGGCAAGGCTGTGTGCATTGAGGACATTTTAACGCAAAATTAGTTTAGTTTTTATCGACATATCATTTGACATAATCGACATCATTTAGCAGTGATACACTAATCATTTTTATAAGAAATATTGGATTGATTTTGAAAGTTGTTTACAATGTTTATGGAACTTTGTTACAAATACAAGGTAGACAAAATTAATTGTTGTTTTTTAATGAATAAAAATGAAATCAGTTCTTTGCCACACCTTAGAGAATAATATTAGTTCTTGCATGTTAAGTAGATGAGCTGTTTGCATTTTTGTTTAACCTTTCTTACTATTCTAAACTGATGTGATTTATGTTTCTGATTTCTACACCTACTGTCTTATTTTATGTTTTAACAACATTAACTTCATCACTATACTACTGTCGACTGTCACATTTCAAAGAAATATTTACATAACAATGTCGATACGAACTTATTAAGAAAACTAAGCCAAGACATGATACAGAAAATACGCTCCTTAAATACATAACTGTACTGAGACGCAAGCTTTTACGTGTTGATACAGAAGTTTTACCTATACACAGTAAATAGACCTCATAGATATGGGCTAGTACGTAGAGAGTATGTCATCTATACTTAGTGATGGGAATTATATAAAGAGAAACACAAGCAGTATACATCTCTACTTATTATCACACATGTATGACCTTCATTTGAAAAATATTTCATTTTATATGTTTATCTATGTAAAATATTGAATTATTTATAAGTATTTATTTTACTGTGTATAGATAAAAATAATATATAATTTGTGTCCCTTTATCACAGCACAAACGCATTACTCCATGCATTGTATGCTATATACATACAAATATTTTATGTTGTGTGACTCCCAAAGACATTTGAATGTCCTGCAAGTGACCCCGTAGGACCCCTCTCCATTGTCGTCGTTTATTTGTTTTTTATACAGTTTGGTAGATAGTTACACAAATCCTGAACGAAACTGAGCTTTCTAGAATTAATGTTCATTTATTTGTGGATGTAAAAATTGAAATTTTATTAGTTTATGTTTAATTAAAAATTGGACTTAAATTTGATTTTAATTGAACAGTTACTGTTTCTACTGATTTATTTTGGCCACAAACTAATGAACGTAGTAATACATAGATTTTTTTCTTATTCGAACTACGCCGTTGGTTTATAAAAAAGAAAGCGATAGTTTATGTTCCAAAATTATTTTCGATGACTTTTGAAACAAAGGCGTGGTTGGTATAAATGTAGCGTTATCTTCACGCTTCTATCACCTATTGTTTTGTTTAACCCTGTCGTGACCTGTTTGTTTAAATTTTTGCCAATTACATCCGTCTGGTCCCAGGTGTTAAATAAAACTTCAAATTGCTGTTTCTTCTGTCTTCTTCTACTTTATAATAAGCTTTTTAAAAAATTTGCTTGTTTTAAAAAAATACAAAAGCCAAGAATATTTTTTATCAACTCAAAAATTTTAAGGCCACGAAGCTTTGCAAAAACACGTTTGAATAAAAAAATTAACGTTTTTTAAATCTAATAAAATGCTTTCAAAAGTTTTCTCAGAATATGCTTCTAAGGCTTCTTTGATTGTTTTCCAAATGCAAATTATGTTTGTAGATGCACCTTGTTTGCAACTGTTTTACTCGTGGTTATAATAAATGTTTACGTTTTCAGGCATATAGTTGTATGTGGTCATATAACTTACGAATCAGTGAGCCATTTTTTAAAAGACTTCCTACACGAAGACCGAGAGGATGTAGACGTCGAAGTTGTTTTTTTACACAGGTCTGTATGACTAGTTTAGTTGTTAAGTAAATAAGAAAATAGTTCTTTCACGAATTCAAATAATTATAATATATATTTCACTAAGATATTAAAACTTATCTTTAATTTAAGGTTTGTAATGATCTAAATATTCGTGCCGAAAGATATTGTTGTAAATATGAATTCACGTAATTTAGAATTATCCAGCTCCATAAAATGAACAGTACGAGAATAATATTAAAGACAGTATTTCCATGTAATCATTTTAAATCAATTTCAAGTTTTAAAAAAGGTAATCGCAAACATAAGAAATCTTTTGTCAGTAATCAGTAATTCGTTTCAGTTTTTGTCAATAAGTATTTGATCAGTTCAATCTTAACTTTTAAAATAAAATTCCTTAATTAAATTGTTAACCATTTGTGACAAACATCGATCGAAAAAAAAATCTTTCACTCACCAAGTTCAAAATATCGACAAAATTCATCAAAATATTACAATCTACTGAGGCTATAACCATGTTATGGTGTGAAGTAAATAAATCCACGCAAATATTTGCGTGGGTCACTGACACTTAAAGGTGGTGTGTCATGTATGATCCAACGACGCTTTCAGAAAAGAGCCCGATCTTGAGCTGGAGGGTCTCCTCAAGCGTCACTACACCACCGTCGAGTTTTTTCAGGGTACAATGATGAATGCCGTCGACCTTGAACGAGTCAAGGTTAGAGTACAAACATAGAGCAGGCATTAGATAAAAGCACGGCCGTAATATCATTGACGCGTCTACGTGAATCAGTATTTTTTATTTATTTTAATGTGCATAAAACAGATCTTTTTCTTCTGTAAAGACGCTGTTTCATAGTCACAGTAGGTATTTATCACTTTGGTAACTTTATCTTGTGATTATTTTGATGCAATCATTGCTTCTCACGGTGGTGCGGAGTCGCCTCGTTCTCTTACAGTCTGAGGCGGCATCGTACTACCACACGACTGCATATTTTGGTAACTAGAGTTGCATGGTAAGGCCATGACAGGCGGCGGAACTGTCAGGATTTCGTGGCCAGTATTGTTAACTGAGCGTTGATGACAGGAAACCGCCCGACCTGGAGCTCGAAGGCCTGTTCAAGAGACACTTTACCACTGTGGAATTCTTTCAAGGCACCATTATGAATCCAATCGACCTACAAAGGGTAAAAGTAAGTAGCACACACGATGATGCGATATCTATTTGGGCGTGGTGTCGGTTTTTGAAAATGTACAGACTATTTCTATAGAGTAGAGCGATGCTCGTTCACTAACCTGTCGCGAAAAGTTGTCGGAGCAGTGTTCGGTACCCTTCTGTCGTTACTGAGCGCTGTCTGTGCCTGCCGCTACTAAGTGTTTGTGCCGGCCCGCTGGCGGCCGGGCGCGTTGTGTGTCCTCCCTTGGCCCTCGCCACCGGCCACCATGTGTCTGATTGGGTGTTGTTGCAATGCTGGCCCGTGTGTTACTTCGATATCGATATCTTACTGTACGTTCCGATGGCAATATTGGCATTAATGGCAGCCGAAGAAAGGGTTTCAATTTCAAAATTAATATTTCATAAAGTAGTATCGAGTACAGTTATCGATTGTCGATATGTTTGGGGTAAGTTGGCATGGCTTTCTGGACTGGTAGCGCTTGTCTGCATGTGATTAATTTTCCACTTTAAATATCCCACCTGCTTATTCTAAAATGAATACTGCGGACCTAAAATAGGTTAAAAGTAAAGAATGTTTATTTATATATAATTAATAACAAAATTAAGAAATAAAACGTGATATTCATTTTGTATTTCGGCTACAATTTTGCATGCCCAAATTTCATGCTTGGATACTTCTCAACTTTGCTTTATACCTGATTACTATTAATTAATGTATTGTCTAAATGTTTTCACCAATCTATGTTTACTTAATTTATTTGTCTCTTTTTAAACAATGGTTAAATATAATTGACCTTGAAAAGCTTATAACTTCACAGTTCCACTGGTAAGTTAATCAATTCAAATTGTATTATTATTTGTTAACAACGTTACGCAAGTAACTACCTACTGTAAAACTTGAGTACATATTTAAAATTTATATTGAAATATACAGGACAAAAATATAAAGCAATATTTTAGTTACAAATTACACATTTGTCTCATATTTATTTCTAACTTCAAGAAACTTTTCAACTCTTTTCCAAATTTGGTCACATAAGCGCTCTGCAGCAATAAATATACATCATTTTTTTAAAAAACTTTTCCCTTAACACTTTTTATTACCTTTTTTAATAAAGTTTACTGATATAGGTACATGAAGCAGACGCGTGTCTGGTGCTAGCCAATAAGTACTGTCAAGATCCTGACGCCGAAGACGCTGCTAACATAATGAGGGTTATTTCTATCAAGAACTATTCTGATGACATTAGAGTGATTATACAACTTATGCAATATCATAATAAGGTAATAATGCATTTATGAATTTAAAATTCTTCACAAACATCTAAAAACTTGTCGTGTTGTTGAAATATTTACCGTGTTGTATAAGTGTTAGTTAATTTAATCTTAGAACCGTTATGTAATGTATACATGTTATGTAATGTATACACATACACAACGGTACATTACAAAACGTACACATCTATATATATACATATATATATATATATATATAGATGTGTATAGAGATATATATATATATATACCATGTTACCCACTTTTTACCCCTCCTTCCTCCAAGAGGCAGGCAAAAACATTTTAAACATCAAAATTACTCCTACTTAAAATGCAAACCAATTATCGTGAAATAAACAAATACGTCAAAAACTTATAAATTTTAAATATACTATATTATATATGACTATATGATATTATAGATGAATTCCTAGACCCAGAACAAATGGTCTAACTAATCACGTCAATCAACTATTTATCCAAACTCAGTAAAGAGATGTTGGTCAGCTTAAAAACGTAATTTTGAAATTTCCTAACAGGCCTATCTCTTAAACATTCCATCCTGGGACTGGAAACAAGGCGATGACGTGATCTGCTTAGCGGAACTCAAGCTTGGCTTCATCGCTCAAAGCTGTCTGGCACCTGGTTTCTCCACAATGATGGCCAACCTCTTTGCCATGCGGAGCTTCAAGACGGTCAGCTTTTCTTTTTAAATTTAAATCTTATTTTATATAGCACTGTAAAAACCTTTAGAAATCGACTTCCTGGACCACCGGCAAACATAAAATGCCGTTCTCTGAACGTACTTTATCTATCTAAAATTTATATGCGGCGTTTTCACAGTCCCAAGAAATGGCTATATGGACTAATGACTACATGCGAGGTACGGGGATGGAGATGTACACCGATGGACTAAGTCCGACGTTTATCGGGATGGCGTTCAAACAGGCCGCTCAGTAAGTGGGCAGCGAACGAGATGCTTACAATAACGTGACACGATACCACGTCACATACGAAACCTTTTATACTGTACAGGTGTTTGAGCATTCCATACTGTGGATTACAGGACATTCGTCACTAACCAAATACGAACCGCATAGCTTATCATTTTAGTGTTTTTTTTATATTGTTTTGCAAGCTTACAGTTTGTGATTTTGAATATCAGTGTTTTTATTCCATTTCATTTTCAATAGGTGCTATACTGAATAACTATGATTTGGTAACTTCTGAATTTAGAATATTTTCATTTAAGGATGTGTTATACTAATTATAATAAGACCTCTAATATAGACAACGTGGCGAAAGAAGAAGAAACAGCGCGAGTACCTCTACCGAGGTTGCTATGACTAACATAGCACGAGCTTTAGCGTGTCCTATTCATTGATTGCAGTCCCCTGACACACAAGCTTGGCAGAACGATTACCTGCAGGGTACTGGCTGCGAGATGTACACCGAAACACTGTCGACATCCTTCACGGGAATGAGCTTCCCCCAAGCGAGCGAGTAAGACTCTCCCTCGAATCTTAGGACCTACCTGCACCCTCTTGCACTATAGACACCATGTGCTAAGTTGCTAACCCTATATCTATAAATGTGCACCATTGATAGCGATTTAAACAAATAGGTTGTAAAAGCTTAAAAATAAATTGATTTAGCATTTCCCTGAATAGACTCAATTTGAATCGTTAAAATTATAGAAAATTAGTAGTAGATATATGATATGTAATATATATATATTGATAGCATCAGTATTTATCAACAAATTAGTTTAAATTTTCAATAATCTAGTTTTTACATCGAGATTCACGGACCTCTCTCGGTGTCATAATGAAAAAATTGACAATTTCTTTTCAAATATGAATTTATGTACTATTATTATTATTGAGAATTTACACTTTTGCTTTTGCTCAAAATCTATTACGAAAATCTGATTCAAACGAGCGTTAAAAGATATGGGATCGTAGATGCTATTGTTGTCTAGATTCTTCCTCTTACTCTACCATCGCTTTCGCCATCTGTCTTTCACTGTTTCATTAGCATGATACACAATTTACAAAGTACAATGTATGTAAATGTTTGATAAAGCATGTTTACTTTAACTGCATGATTGTTTTTAAAACTTAGCGACATGCTTTTAGGTCCACCAAAATAGGCTTTGAAAATTTATTAATTATGGCAGTTGGCAACATTGATATCTGCCTAGATGAATTACCTTCGACTATCTTACAATAGTTACAAAAGTATTTCAAGTATATTTTATGATCACAATTATCTATTTACTAATAATCTTTTCTCAGGTTATGTTTTACGAAGTTGAAACTGCTTCTTCTGGCGATAGAGATTAAAGGTGAGGAAGGTGCTGACAGTAAAATTTCTATCAACCCGAAGAACGCCAAGATTAACGCCAACACACAAGGATTCTTCATTGCTCAATCTGCTGATGAAGTCAAAAGGTATTTTACGTTGTCAGATTTGGTCTTTATGAATTTGATTGAATTTGACCTTTTTTCTTCACTTCCTTTTATTTTTTCAGAGCCTGGTACTACTGCAAAGCCTGCCACGAAGACATAAAGGATGAAACCTTGATCAAGAAATGCAAATGCAAAAACTGTAAGATCATTGAATTGCTATCATTACCCACATATTCAAATATAGCGAGAACTTTCTTTAGAATTCCATAAAAACAATATCGATGAACAAATGACTATTTAACAAGCTGTTCTGTGACATTCTTTCTGGAAATACTGAATTACTTACCTATTTGAATATTTTAATGAATTGTGTCCTATATATATTTCATATAATATCACACGTACACTGTCCAAGTACAGATGTTGATCACATGCAACACTGTAGGTACTTGTGCCTTCGGGCCACGTCTACACAAACTCGCTCGACTTCACACTGTTTACTTTCTATTTGTGAGACATTAATGAATATTGTTCGGCTAAACTTTTAGTGACCGCGCACCAGCGGAAGGTTGGAGCCGATATAGGTAACTTGCACTACACCTAACCTCACAAATTGACGTTTTCCGATATTTCTTTTTCGTGTCTATAATTTTTTGAGTTGCTTTAGTGGTGTTGCGTCCGTACCTCACAGACTGGATCGGCTGCAAGGCATTATCTTGACCCGTGCTCGTTCACACCCTATAATTTAGCGATCATTGTGTATGTCCGCTCGCTCGTGAATAAAGCCACAAAATATGAAGCACTCTGACACTTCACCATTTTCTAAGCCTTTTGAGAACTGCCACTCTGTTTCTGATTTTAATCGATATGGAGAGGATTTAGTGCATCATACAATATCGCTGAACATTTTCATATAAAATCAGGAACTGGACATAATATCTTCAACAATCACTTGTCAAAATTATTAGGCTTATAGGCTAATAGATGCCTTCAACGAGAGTTGAACACAATTGCTATGATGCACTTCAGAGCTCAGCACAGACAGTACATTGCATGTATACATTAAATATTAAGTAGAAAATATCGCAAACAGCAAGTGCACCGTCATTATGTCCCAGAACACCTAGATAGTAATAATATTATATATATTTGAATCCACGAAAGCATGTCTCAGAAAGAAGAGTGAAAACAACATTGCGCTGATAGAAATGAGCCCCGTCAAGAGTGAGCTTTGGAGGATAAAGACTTTATACAACAGTTCCGGCTTGTCTGTGCTATGACAGTGACTAACAGCAGGGAGGAAACTAAAATACAGTCACTTTTCATCACTTTCACCAACGCTTTTGACAGAATCAAATTCTACCGCTGCTAATATCAAGCTTCATTGTGTACAATTTGAATTTGATTCTACTAAATTCATATAACAAAGAAATCATAAAAATAGGAGCGTACATACGTTTTTGTCAGTGTTTGGATTTTTACAGATGTCGGAATGATGATGATGCAGACTGGAATGGTGAAACAAAGTCTTAATACGTACCGTGCTTGCCTCGATGGTACGGAAACGAAAGACAAATATTACGTATTACCGTACCTTACACACAGTATAGTATGTTTGCATCAACTAACCATGCTATGGGCGAAGGATTATGGGCTACAATATAATGCTAATACACGATAAAACGAAACACGCAGCTAGTATAGTGCAGCTAGGCTAAGACACTATATATTAACTACAGCCTCGCTTAATATAAGACGATTATAGGTAGAAATGTTTAAAGTAAAAAAACACTATTCACGTCTGCAACCCCAAACAAAAATAGATTTTGATTACTACAGCACCCAAATTTCCAATCGAAATTCCTTCTGCCCCACTAATAGTCTACAATAAATGCCAATTACTGTAATTTGGGTGTTAGTAATCGGACGTCAAATCTATAATAAATAATATCCTTCGATAAGGACTACCAGCTTTGCATTTGTGTTTGCATAAATACCTATTATTTGCGTTTCTTCTGTAACACAATATTTTAAACCAGGATGTATAAATTGGTAACTAAAATGAGCTTAAAACGTATTGTTTCTCGGTTCAGTGGCTACGTTCAGGAAGGGCGTACGAGCCGTCCAGATGGTTGGCAGGGCAAGTACGTAACCTAATGTGTATAAGATTCAATGTACATGTCAATGTGATGTTTTTAAGCGAAATGTGCGCGGACGGAGAGACTCCCGCCGCCAATCTCGCCAATAGCGATATTGTGTCCTGTTTATCATTGTCTTGTCTTATCATGTTTCTATATGTGCATTTATACAGCAGTTAGATGTTTGCCTCTCTTTTAGCAGATATTTAAAAGATCAAAAGACATTATTGTGATGTCCTTTATTTATTTTGGTGTTGTTGTTATTGTACTTAATTATCTCAAAAAATATGATTTTCTAGGAGTATTTTGATCCCTGATTTTCTGCATCGACATAGTCCCTCTGATATTGATGTTGTGAAGTAATAGTGTTTTTAAATAAAGTTAATTTGTAATTTTATCACGCTTAAAAATTTGAAAAAGATTATTTAATGATACCCTGCATAGGGAACGTTATAATTAGATGCTCCCGCCTCGATAGAACCGTGAGGATTTTGCAGTCGTTGGCTGCTGCGTCAGTAACGTCCGAATGATTTGGTATATTCACATTACTATTATCACGCTCCTGTAATACTTGTATTCTACTCATATGACCTATCAAATCTTAAAACGCTCGCCATATTAATCACTTCATGTATCCATACTCTCATATCCCTTGCATTAGTGTTGATACAATTAGGAATCTTTGAATCCATAAAATTCAGATTTGGAACATAATATCTTAGCACGTAGAGCTTGTCCAGTAGTTAGATTTTATTTTTATTTTTTTGTGTCTTGTGTGTAGCTTTAGTGTTTATTGCATGTGTGGTGTAGGAATGTTAACTATTAATATTGTTAGATTTCTATATCTATTTCATTGTTTAGTAATTTGATTAAATATTTTAATTTGTATATCGGTTTAATCTTTGGCTTACCTTGGAGCTTTTTCAGTGTGTACTATGATAATTTGATATTAATAAGTTATACTGCCTGTTACGTACATTCTGAAGTCAGAATGCTAATTGCTTACAAACAAAAATAAAGATGAAACCGATACTCTGATATATTTGAATTGATAACAGTCATGTTGGACAGACCGACCACACGCTGTACTATATAACGCGATGTGCTGTAGGTACAGTATTTACTAAGTGGAGTGGAATGCGAACTTGTGCTGATGTTTTGCAGATGATCACCATCCTCCCCCTACCTTCACGCCGCCAGAGTTGCCCAAGAAGGTCCATGTTCGAGGTACATCTCAGGCTCAAAGGGCCGAGTGTTTTTTTTTTGTTTTTTCTTTGAATCATCGGCCCACTAAACCATTTGACCAGCAATGTGCTTCCTAGGTTATTGGAAGGTACCGTGCACCTAGTTGCTTTGTCACGCATAATTTCATAGCGCGCACTGACAACTGGCAGAGACCTCTGGGATTATGCGCTTGTCTCGCATGTACCCGGCAAGAAGTAGATCCTAGTTGTGAGATACTTTTTTAACAGCCTCATACTAAATTCCACAGAAATTTCCAAACCAACCAAAGTTTAAATTTTCTAATAACACTATATCAAAATCCTTTTGTTTTTTACGTTATTTTGCATTCACTGCCTAATTAATTGATTAATGAAGTTGAGAAGAAACTTTTCCATCGATCTATGCTTCTTGGTAAACTCTCAAGCGGATGTATTATCATTTGTGGTTTGTACCCTTTTGCCGAGCATTGCAAATATATCATGGCATTGCATATTTTGTCCGAATGATGAGTATTACCTGTCATATTTATCATCAGAGTTGCCAATTTATGGATAATAATAAAATCATTAAAATATTTATGATGATTCATAACAAAATATCAAATTTATTGAATATTTATACTTAGCAGTTGTTCTCTGTATTTGTCCACAATTGGCAACACTACAGTGAATGCTATGTGGGTACCTTACGTCTATGCTTTTGTTGTAGCATTTTGAATTATTATACAAAAAGTATATTTGAAATTTTATTCAATATTTAATAAATTTAAATAATATAATTAAGATACCTGTTACTAAAATTCAACTTTGTAATTTTAACGTAATGCATTTTTTTTTCAATAGTTTGAAATACTGCAAAATGTTTATCATGCTGCATACATTTTTTTCAAATCGTTATTAATTGTTTTTCAGGTGAAATCGCAAGAGAAAGAGGGGAAGACACGAGTCGTAAGTATTTCAAAAAATATTTTAATCATATGTACCTGCCAATACCTTTATTAACATCTAGCCACGTTACCGTAATGAATTACGTGAAGTTTACACTCATGGGTATCTCACAATTTCTCCTCAAAGTGTATGACATTTTGTGTGCTGTGTGTTGAAGTGTTATGGTGTGTTTCATAGTAAATAATAAAGTCCTTAGGAAGATACCCACTGTTCGGTATTTAAAAATAGGAAAATGGTATTAGATATTTCTCAGTGTCAAACACAAAGTAAAAGTACGTGCATTATTCTAGAATTCAAAGATTGAAATTCTTTGATTTTTTTTTCTAACGATGCTAATTTTATTAGTCCTTTCAGTAATAAACCGCAACCACCGAAATGCAGCACCAACAACGTTATTATCTCCAATGGCCAACCAACTAATGAACACCACAACCACGAGACAAGTGAACAAGGTGAAACCAAATGTCAACAGAGCCCCGCCTGACACGTAAGTATTGGTATACAACACACAGATATAGTGTTATTCTGATAAATGTTGAAGAGGTGGTACATGAAGATAATAATACTGAAGAAATAAAAGAAAATAATATATTCATAAAGTAAATTCTTTATCTAACTTCATCTAACATGAGATCATGTATCACCTTCTGTTGTTAATGCTATAATTGTAGCTTGAATAGGAGCCAAAAAATCTATGTATTAATTTTGTTTATGTACATTTTTAATTTCGTATTAGTTCGATTTTAGAAAGTTTATAAAATTCTCGCCGAACTGATAAATACTATTTAATTTACTCACGTAATAAGATTAAAACATAAACATATTATGCTAAGAGCCTATTCTTCTGTCCTTTAATTTCTTAATCTATCGCGGCTTGTTATCAGAATAATTTTATTATTTTCTATTTAGCACGACGTGCACAACGCACCAATGTAAATTATTTATTATCTGTACGCACTTTTTATTTCTTAAAAAAGAAACAAGAAAAATCCTCCCCACCTGTGTTACAGGAATCCCCAGGATCAAGATACCAATTACCAAGCCTATCATCTTGCCTACGAAGTGAAAAAACTCATGTAATTGAAAATTATTCAGTTAGATAATTTTATTATCAGTAGTTTGAAATTGCAATGAAAATCTTATTTTACGAGTTAAGTCCGCGTTAAGTCAATGTTGCCTACATTGTCAACGTTGCATAGTAGATTTAGACATTCGCAGACTTTTCTCGATTCAGTTCGTAGATAGTAGTGCTTGCCTCACTATATTTCAGTTCAACAAGAATTTCCTTGAAACTATACTTTGTCTCGCATTTCGATACAGCACGGCACACTACAACAGCATGTTTATGTCACCTATACCTACTTATAGCTACACACTATAATTTTATCTATTGTATGCATTTATGTAAATAGTAGTTTAGATTTGTATTGCTCAGTCAAATTGTATAAACCACAAATAGTAGATTATTATTTCATCACCTGTAGAAGATGAACATCTACAATTTAATTATTGTACAAAGAAACTCCTTAGTTAATTCATTTATTTTTTACTTGATAACTAATTTAGTGACAATAAATTAGAAACACTTACAAGTAAATTACTTAGTTTGACTAAATTAAATAATTATCTCCTTTTTTTCGTATTTTTTCGATCTCATGCACACTGTAGATTAAATTGAACCTCTAAACAAAAATGATAAAAACATATATATAAACGATCAGATTTGTAATACGGTACATTTTGACGACATTCTATATTAAAATCGGTTGTTTGCATAGGCCAACGAGCAGAAGCAGTGGTGGTAATCAAAACAGCAACGGTGTCAGCCTACCAGCGGGCTTAGCTGACGACCAGTCAAAAGACTTTGACTTCGAAAAGACTGAAATGAAGTACGACTCCACTGGAATGTTTCACTGGAGCCCGGCCAGGAACTTGGAAGATTGTATATTAGTATGTTAAATTTTAAATAAATATAATTTGTGATCGAAACTATAAATATTATTAAACTATAGATTGTAATATTAATTATCATTTACAGGACAGAAATCAAGCGGCAATGACAGTTCTGAATGGTCACGTGGTGGTTTGCCTATTTGCGGACCCAGACTCACCTTTAATTGGATTGAGAAATTTAGTTATGCCTCTCAGAGCGTCTAATTTTCACTACCACGAACTAAAACATGTTGTGATTGTGGGTAGCGTCGATTATATCCGAAGAGAATGGAAAATGTTGCAGAATCTACCAAAGATTTCTGTATTGAATGTAAGCTGCATCAGTATTAAAATTTTCTCCAATATTATCATAAATGAATAATATAAATAAACGTATTTTAGCTGCCAGTTAAAGTTATCATTTCATCAGTCAGGTCAGGTCAAGTTAAGTCCCTTCAATTGCATGTGTATAAAACTTTATTGTACTTAATATTAAGGGTTTTCAAAAATGTATATTTTTCTACTATAAAACATGTTTTCGTATGTAATATAAATATATATTTGATTTAATGATCAATTTGACTGTTTTGTTCTAAGTCTTCTAAATCCAAATTCGATTGTATGAGTAAAATATTTAAGCCAATAATAGTCCAATTAATTTAAATCACGGACATAGTATATGATATAAAGTAATAATTTAGAATTAGAAGAAATAACAGATCTGAATAATTATTTTCAGGGTTCACCGCTAAGCCGGGCCGACTTGCGTGCAGTGAATGTAAACCTGTGTGACATGTGCTGTATACTATCAGCGAAGGTGCCATCGAACGATGACCCGACGTTGGCAGACAAGGAAGCTATTCTGGCTTCGTTGAACATCAAGGCGATGACGTTCGACGATACGATAGGGGTGCTGAGTGCTGGAGTCGGTACGAATGGGGGCAGCAATGCACCGCCGCCGCCCGGTCAGCCGCATGCGCCTGTGCTGTTGCAGAGGAGAGGATCTGTGTATGGTGCCAATGTGCCTATGATTACTGGTAAGTTAATGCTTAAAATTAAATCAAAAATTAAATAATAAAGTTGGACTGGACTCACTGGTCCATTGACAGCGGTATATTCATCACAATAGGTGTAGCTAAGTACAACGGGCCGTTGATAGGGAGCAGTGTCACCGGTGTGACAAATTACACCCTGATCGCCAAGCCGCCTTCCCAGCGTGTTGATTAATGGTATAGACTCCTCATTCGTAGAATAGAAGACTTCAGTTGGGTTATGTAATTCAGGAAATTACGTCAAGACTTTTCATTATCAATCCCACAGTGCCTAGAGACGAAAGTCTTCAATCAGTGCGTTCTACCCAGCATTATTTATTACCGTTTTGGTTTACGGAGGCAAAACGTGGACACTTACGATACGACTGGTCCGCAAGCTCAAAATCGCTCAGCATTCTATGGAAATAGATTCGGCGTTTATTTAGGGGATCACATCAGGAATGAGGTGATCCGGCAGAGCAGTAAATTCGTCGACACAGGTCACCGAATTAACAAGCTGAAGTGGCACTTAACTGACCATATTAGCCGCAGAACCGACAACCGTTGGGGCAAACTCATTCTAGAATGGAGACCGTATCTCAGCAAATATAGTATAGGACGCTCATAGGCCAAGTGGACTGACGATTTGTGCAAGATGTCTGGCAGAAGCTGGATGCGAAAATCTCAAAATCGATCAGAGTTACGTGCAATCCAGCAGTGAACTGCAATAAGCTGAGTATGAATAAAATGAATGAACTCGGCTGAGTATTTTTGTCATTTTAATATAAGTAATTAAAAAGTATTAACATTCAAATTATATGTGTAGTAGGAACATTTATTTTGTGGAATTACGAACCAAATGAGTAATTCAGAATTTTAGGACACCAAAATTATACAACGGCTAAAGCTCCGGTTGAAAGACCAGGGATCGCTGAAAATAAATAATAAAAATATTTATTTATCACTTGTATAATTACAGAACTGGTAAATGATAGCAACGTACAGTTTCTGGACCAAGATGACGACGATGACCCTGATACTGAGTTGTATCTGACACAACCGTTTGCGTGCGGTACAGCTTTCGCTGTCAGTGTACTCGACTCTCTTATGTCCACCGTAAGTTTACGTTAACAAAATCATCAGTCATCAACACAGCCATTTATTTTACCAGCTTTTGTAGTTTCTAAAATTAAAGTAAAAGTAAAATCACTAAAATTCTCATGAAAAGCACTGTGAGATAATAATTAGGACAAGAAATTTTGATATCTTTTTTTTGGTAAATATTAAAGTAACTTGATGATAGCAGAGTATCACATAATTAACAATATACGACTTCATACAGTCAAAGTTTTACAGAAACTCGCTTTGATGTTTAATAAAGGGTATCTGCTTAGACTGAATAGTCAATCATCATATTTTAATGATATAATTATAGTACTCCTAACTTCTTCGTTCCAGACATATTTCAACCAAAATGCCTTAACGCTAATTCGGTCGCTGATTACTGGCGGCGCCACTCCAGAACTAGAACTGATCCTCGCTGAGGGAGCTGGACTACGAGGAGGATACTCCACGTCTGAGAGTTTAGCAAATAGGTAGGACTGTGCAGTATTTTCTTGCTTTAAAGTTTGTCCCATAAGTTAATTTATTTCCAAACAGTGGCTGGCATCATAATGGACAATGGTTAATAAAAATAACGAAGAGTTCTTGTGTGTTAAATTCTTTAATAGTGGAGTTTGTTTCACATTAAAGTGTCTAATTTGAGACTCCTGTTATGTTTGTAAAGGTACTCGATAACTTTTGTGTTGATTTCACACTTAACTTTAAGGAATATTAAGTAGTTTATTACTCAAACTTGCTGTGAAATGTTATTGTGGGACTGAAACGTATATCTCTATTACTATCCTTGTGGCTTGTGCTTTTAACCAATACACTTAACAACGAAAGCTTTATATAGTTGTTTTAGGTAAATTACGTCATTTTATTTATGGCACTCGCATTTGTTCTATCTGACTCGTAAGTATTTTTAAGCATTGAGGCTAAAAGAGATATTAGTTAAATCGTGTCTTTTTGTACAGGGATCGATGTAGAGTAGGTCAAATCTCGCTATACGACGGTCCGTTAGCACAATTTGGCGAGACCGGCAAGTACGGAGATCTGTTCGTGGCAGCGCTCAGTACGTACGGAATGCTGTGCATCGGCCTCTACCGGTTTCGTGACACATCATCTTCGTGCGATGCAAGCAGCAAACGATACGTTATCACGAACCCTCCTGATGATTTCTCTTTGCTTCCTACTGATCAGGTAACATATTTTATAAGGACCCATATGCCCAAGCAGGACAACAGTTTATCTTTTCTGAGTGCATTATTTACTCGTATTAATTTATTTATTCAATTTGAAAAGACACACAGTATTATATGAAATGTACATTAGAGTTGTTACTAAAAACTGAACTTACTGAACATAATACCCACTATTTACTTTGTAATATTTTGTAAGATTACTTTGATCCTTAATCTGTAAGCAAACAAAAGTACTAACAATAAACAATTATAAAAATATTTATTGTTTGCAACACGATAAGCTGGTAGTATTTTGCGACTACGCGATGTATCAACAGCAATCTATAACAATAATAATCGAGATATTTAATATATATTCCGCACATTTAACATATCTTAACAATAATTGTCATTGATTAAAAAGGGGAGGCAAATAAAAAAATTTACTTATACATAAAGTAAACTTTAGCAAGCTTATTAACATAGAAACACCTCTCACCTCCTTATGATAGTATCCCTTGTAGTTTTATTTATCAGTACTTGGGTTATCTTAGGGTTTCTGATTAATTTCTTCAAGATGTAATATCGGTTCGATGTGTGCGCAGGTGTTCGTCCTAATGCAGTTCGACCCTGGCATGGAGTATCGGTCGAGCCGGCGCGCGGGCTCGGCGACCGGCAGCGGCGGCAAGGACGACGCCTCCTGACTATTGCTGTGCAGCGCCCTCACGGACGGACCCTACTCCTACATATAGATTGTAGGGCCCGTCGCCCAAGCACACCACTCCGACAATCCTTCCATTCGTCCTGAAAACCTAACCTGCATCACTCCCTACTCAAAACGTTAACGTCCACGATTATTTATATCGTATAACATGTACTTAATTAAATATTACGACGGGAGTGCTGCCATATTCACAACCTTCTTTTCTTTTCATTATGGCAACTAAACAAATTAGAATTATTTCACAGTGATTTCACACTTACCTGGCACAGTGAACTACGCTTCCCATGCACTTTTGGATATTTAGAATTTGTTTTCGCAGCATAAACTAAGAACACCTTAGAGTACTATACTGAGAGATTATCCCACTGTGACTGATCTTGAAATAACTTAAAAGTTATAATTGAACTCAAACATAGAGAAAGACAAACTATAGGACCTAACACAAAGGTTTAATAACATGAGCTAGTGATAACAACTTTGAAAGCGTTAAAATACATATTCAAGCTTTCAATGTTCAAATTAAATTCTTGTTGAATTTATATTTTTTTAAAAATCAAACCTTAGTTATTAAAGAGTAATTGGATTTAAAAATGTTGATACATACAACTTGCATTTATTTGTCTATGAAATAACGTTGCCATGAATACTTTATTGAAACAGGAATATCATTAAATATTATACAAAAAACATTATGTTAAAATAATATAACCTTAAGCAAGCCTATAACAAAATAAAATAAAGCAATCGACATCATATTTGACTAGACTTGAAAGTACCCACTGATCACAGCTAATAGACCACGTTTTTGGCACACTAACGTCAATTTTCACTATTGCACTACTTAATTTCAAATGATAGTATAGTGGTGGTGGTTATTTTAATTTATAGGTTTTTCGTATAAATGGTTTTAGAAATTGGTATAGACACGTGCATAACACACTTACGACAGATTCCTGACAAACCTTTCTTTTCTTTTCCTGCAATGTTTCGCGTACCTACTTCTTTATACTTATCCTACTGAAACCCCACTTTGCCTAATAAAAGTCGAACTGTGTCATGTAATTTTATGCAATTTTCAACTTTTTAATAAGTGAAGTGCCTATAGACAACGTTCATAGGAACCTTCATGTAAATTTATTTCCATTTTGGCGCCGAACCTTTGACAGATCACACTGAAATGTCAATCGTCTATGACATCTTTAGAGTCTTGAAATTCTATCTAATCTATTATTTCAAGGTCTCTATTTAAATTTGTAAGTAATGCTCAATGAGAAAGAAACCTTTAAACTTTTAATTGCATAACAGTTAAGTGTATAAATGAACTTTAGGTATAGGCTATCGCTTTTCTTAGAATATCCATTCCTTATTCAGTAGTTTTTTCTCTCACTCTTCACTTACTTAAGGCGCTATTTTTAATGCTGAAATTTAGACATACTTTAAGCATTTAATTTTATTCATCGACTGATTGTTAAGCACATCATATTATCGTCGTTAATTTGTGATTATACAAACTTTACGTTAATTTTTATGGGTTGTCACTATTCATTAGGTATTTAGTTTTTAAGACACTCAACCATATAAAAATATATATATAGTGCACGTATGGTACTAGTCTGCATACAGTTCCACTGCTCACTTTTTATCATTTTTATTATTATTTTTTATATTATAAGGATAGATACTCATTAGAGGAATATTTTTATGCAGAAACGTGAATCTCCTTTCTGATAAAAAAAAAGAAAGTTTAAAGGAAAACTTTTCTAGACGCAATTTCATCCACGGTTCTGTATAAAAGTACTTATAGGTATATTGTTAGAGACATCAGCCTCACCATGTAGAACCACTTTTTGTTTATTTTTATTTTAATAAAATTATATGCTATATTTTATTTTCTTTATTTTTCTTATTCCCGATTTTGTCTGGGGGATTGTCAAAGTGGACGTGATATATGGCGCTGCACACGGTAGTACCGATGAACTATGATTAAATTATATTTAAAAAAATTGCGATTGCGAGTTTAGTTGAAATTATTTGAAGATGGTTTTTGGTTGCAAGGGACACTGAGTGCGAAGTGTAATTTTGCTGTAAATGTGTGATATTATTTTCAAATCGTTGTTAAAATAGTTAGGGCTTCTGAAGCCTGCAATGTATTTAGTGTTAACTCCGGGTGCTTTGACGATTGTGGACTCTAATAGTTTACTGTTGATTGTATTAGATAAGTGACTTTAACTGGCTGCACAAGATCTCTCACGTTCTAACCAGTTTACACCCAAACACTAAGTGCAGTCAGTTGAAGGTTCTTTTTTAGAATTTATTAGGTATTAGTTTACATTCGCCTCACCAATTAGTATCATACAATACATTGGATAGAATACAACATATTACAATACTTATTACTGAAATACAAGATGTTTGATGAATATTATAGAACAGATACCCCACAGAATCCGGTAAGCGTCGAACGTACGCAACAACTCTAATTTATTTTATATAAAGGCATGATAATTAATGAATACCTCAATTTTACTGATAGTGAGTAATATTTGAAAGTATTTAAAGTTTTATCAAACATCCTGTACATAGATATCTTTATCATAATCACATAGAAGTCATTTCACTCGAATAGAATAGGCAAAACCGGCCTTAATTACAAATAGGTTATTGTATCATTTTTCACGGATATTCAAATGTGCGGTCTTGTGAATATGCCACAGTATGCGGTCTAACAATATTTAAATAAATGTGTCAGTCAAAGTCCACTAAGCAACCTGACGTCATTTCAGTTCTTTAAAAGAAAATCACCTGGTTCATAAAGGAATTGAATGCAAACATACTGCCATATTTTTCGTAGTCACTGCATTTTCCATAGATAAAAATATCGAAATGATATGGGACAAAGATCAGTCTTGAACAATTTTATTTTTTCTGCGTATTTACCGAAATTCTAACGTAGAAATATGTACGCACACGAATAACTGTACTCTGACAAATACCTTCTACCATAATACTCTTGAATTACCACCGGATGTAAAGACATGTAAAATTACGAGATGGTTGTGCACAATAGAATATTATTTATATAATTGTAATTAATCGGTCTGTCCAAAAATATTAAATTATTAAAAATCATATTGGCTTATTCGGCGTAGGGTCTGCCAATGAAGGGGCAAGTTGAGCGACTAAATGAAGACCTCACACAGCCGAATATAGTGGAGTAGTTGTAATTTGAGCTTGGTATATCGGTAAGTAGTGACCTATGCATGGAGCCCTAGCCAAACTAGGTACCTAATATTTAGTGTACCACGATGAGATGCATTCGACACTCAATTTTTAAAATTTTTAGCTATATGTAAATAGTCAAATGTAATTTTGTATGTTACCTAAGAATTTTTCAATATACGTCTCCTTTGCATTAAAATAGAAGGCTACGGTTACATTAAATAATTATATTCAATACTATCGTGTGTAGTTTGTTGTGAATTAGGCTTCGATGTCACTATGCTAGATAGGATAGAGTTGGAATGTCTCATTGTAAAAATGTAAAATACGCGCTATTTATTTGATATTAAATTATGAATGTTAAGTAAGTATTAATATTAAAATGACGATTTTTCTTTAATATTTTTATACAGCATTACAATATATTTATCGCAATTAAAAGTTTATAGAGGTGGGTCAGTGTGCAATTTAAAACATAAAAATAGTGTTTAAAAATGTATTATCGCCTTAATGAGAGAGAATATAGCTGAATCCTTCTGTGTGTTTGCTTGACGTGAGATGTTACCATTTATTGTTTAATATGCAATGTGTATGTACCGTATGCATGTTACACGACTTGTTACTAGGTGATAACTAGTGGTCGATTTAACGAATAAGGTCAAGCGTTAAGGTAAGCGCGCACACCCTACGATTTCATTATACATATTCAAAAATGTCTTGTTAGGTATTTAAAACACGAATCACTTTTAACAAATATACGAATTGAACTAATTAATCAAGTCATAGATTGCAACCGAATGCTCCGTAAATGTATTAACCATTGTTTCCACTTTTCTTCAACAAGAAAATGAAATGGAAAAAAAGTCAAATCTTTGAATCGGCACTTATCACAATATTAAATAAGTATATGAGATTACATCGATGCAAGGGAGGAAAACGAGGAAATAAGTTATTGGGTATAAATGAACTATTTAACATGTTTATTTACGGAAGTTGTTTTCCAATATTTAGACAATGTTGCAAGTACCATGGTCACACGAGGTTTTTCACAGTTTAGGTTACACGAGGTTAATCTTAAATTTGAATCCCAACACACTCAAATTGAAAAACGATGACAGATTTTTGTCTTATGACACGTTTGATAGGATGGGACTCGTATGTCTTGTTGTATGACGCACAGAAACAGAGGATCAATGTGACTATTTAATGGCAAGAAATAATGAAGTGACAAATTTTTTTTTCTACCAAAAGGGGTACACAGCACCCTTTCAAATCATGACAAAACAATAGGACTTCTTTCTCTTCTTATATTGTTCAGGCACAGAATCGACTAAGGAATCTATTTTTCTCATTGATATATGTACGCGGATAAAAAACAAAGCAACGATTCTTATTCTGTTTCTATTACCTACGAATACATAAATAAAATATAGCAACAAGTAATTAAACTTTACTTCATTTGTTTCACAATCACAGAAATAAATAAGTGATTCATCGAACTGATCTAATTTTATCAGGCGTTCATATTCTTTTTAAGTCCTTGTATTATACGTGCACAAAATCTGGAGCCTATGAGACTTATTTAAATCCTTGTATTAGGTATACGTGCACATAGAGAACTGAAGTGACTTCTGTGTCTAGTTTTTATATGTGCATATTTAATAAATAAATTCATTAAAGTTCACTAACGATATAAACTTAAACACTTACATTTGCTGCCTTCATTATTTAGTAATAATAAATCTATAAACTCTCCTTAGTAATTCATAGACTTGATAAGTAATTGAACAGACACAATGAAGTTATAATGTATTTGTAATAGACGCAGATGTGAAGTAAAATATGATTCCGTATTAAATATTACTTAGGTTCGTTAAAAAATGTTACGCAAAGAATTTAAATTCACATGTTTCACGATTTTTAATCGAATAGAAACCATAATCAATTTGCATCTACACTTAATAAACTTTAAGTGGGCAAGAACCTATTTATTTATATCGGGCTCTTTACGAAAGGCACGACAGTTCTATATTAAATTTAAGGCGTTTGTGCACTGAAGTATAATCTTTCATAAGATTACAGGAAAGACGCGTCGTTTGATGTTAAATCAAAAGTAAGGCTATAGCACAATAAATTAAATCACAAAAGTTACGACCTAATCTTTATCTTTACGCTTTTTATTCAACACAAAATTCAATTATAGCACCTTAGTCGAGTACAAACCCATAGGTATATATATTGTAAATGTTTGTAAACTGTTTAACAAAAAAAAACTGTTGTCAAAACTGTTGTTGTGCAAATAACTTCTGAACAAGACGTAAATATCCTTACGAAGTTATGTAAATAACGTTTGAGTTTACGCTTCAGTGTACTCACGGCCACCAGGCCAGATGAATGTTACTTAGATAATTTCCGCCCCGATGATTACTCTCCACCATATATCAAATTTATACAATCACTTTCTATACTGATTGTTATTTAATAAAAAACACTAACTAAAATTGCCTATTTCGCAAATTTAGTAAATAATCCATGTTGTGTGCATTAAAAACTTAGAATTAACAACATTGTTGACTATTGCTAATAGCTTGAGGTTGTTAACGTTTTTAGAACGGACAAGGTGAATTTTTCATGTATTATATATACGTATATATAAATCGTATGCTCTTGAACGGATGTTCGCTAGACCCTTTTTGTAAGCTGCCATCTATCGTGTTGTTACACTAGTCCTGTCTATTAAAGTAGTATCAATATATAATGATGGCTGTGAGATAAATAATTGTAACAATTTAAATTTATATTGTGTAAATGAAGAAATATAAAATAACAACATAATTGAAAGCTCTATCGCAACGACACTGGTCTTATGCCATAATTATCGTCCTGTTATTGGTTGTAATTTGAACCTGCGTTTAAATATGGTGTTATGAAATATCGTTCACGGCCTCAGAGCACTACACTACTTTCTGTCGTAACTTTATAAATTCTTAATAGTTACTAAAACTATGTATCGTTTTGTCTTTCGTTCAAGATTTTGTTTTCCCATTTCGCGTCAGAAATTAGCAATGTGTATTGGGGCTTGGTTTAAATTTTACTTGGTTTTACCAACTGTTGTTAATTTCTGTTTGATATTGGGTTTTTTTTTTATTTTAGCACTGTATATACCATGTATTTTATAGTTACTGCAATGTATTCTGAAAAACCTTTATCATATCAATTTTACACCATAAACTGTTAAAAATTTATTAATTCCTTACAATTAGGCATATTATTTGCTACTTCTAGAGAGCCCCCAAAACGATTACACAAACTCCAAACTTACTGTAATACACAGTATACAGTAACCACCAACATACAGAGGGTACGCAGTGCTAAAATGAAGCCAAATGTTTTGGTGATTTTGACGCAAAAGACGTCTCCTTACAACGGGTTGCCAACAGAAGTGTTTCTATTCTTCTTTTAAATTTAATCTAATAAATGTAATTCTAAATTGAATGTCTTTATCATTGAAATTTATTATCTCGATGTATTTAAATTCGTAAAATAATTTTTATCTACTTTTTTGTTACGGCAACCCAAAACCTGAAGCTCACAGCTTTCTCCGGCGTTGCTCAAATTGTTTTCATAATAATTCCATATTTCACTGCTTCTAGTAAATCGTTTACAAGAACCACCATGCCACATAATGTTACATCGACCGCGACCCAGACGACATTTTGTACACCTACCTAAACAAAATGGCGCCAAACGCGGGCCTTGTAACCATTATCAGACTGTTCTAAATGTATCACACCACAAGAACAAATTATTTAATATTGTTGATGTTGATTGTTAATAAAATGCAAATAATGTAAATATCAAAATAAATTCTGTATTTGTATTTGAATATCTTGTTTTATTGTATTACCTTTTTGTACCAATGTGTTTTCATCTTCTCAGATGGTGATATAAATTTTAAGTCTCGACATTCGTTATCTATATTCAGTTACACTTTAAGACTCACTAAGTTGATAACTTCTATCTACATAAAACTTAAAGTAATTTACAATTTGATAGATAACACACGTTAGCAGTGACTTAGTCCGTCAAGTATAAACGACAAAGTAAGAAATACTTTGAAATCACTCAAAACTAATAGTAATCGAATCGCACTACATATTTTATTAGCTTGTAAGCTGAAGAATTGTTAACAAACTCTGATATACCTTTTATGCGAGCTTCTCTTTTCGATTGAGATTTCTGACCACAAATAATGTGCATAAGTTCACTATAGGAAAATTGTAATAAAACATCGAACATAACCGTACTTTGTAAAGAAAATATATTAATGATGTGACCGTATTTAAATCAAAGAAAATGTCACAAAACATTACATTTATATTTGAGAAACAGTGCATCATACATTCACTCCATTATGAACGAAATCAAATACAATTAATTCTAACGACTAGAAAGAATTAGATAGTTCTAATGTCACCTACTTATCACTATGTGAGATTATTATACAAAAATAGTGAACATTGTCTATATACAACATTCGGATAAAACTGCACACCATTTTATGGCCCGATGTGATCGCAGGCATTCATCTCAATGTGTCATCAATCCGCCTCATAATTTTCATAATGAAATTATATAAATTTCGATTATCACTTTGGTACAACGTACCAACATATTTAAACAAATATAATTTAAGTAAGTGTACCTCATAGTTCTGTAAAATTAAATATCATCCATATTAGAACAATGAAACAATATTTGTGAGTGGAATTTGATCATTTTTTTGTACAAAAATACGTAATTAAAATTTTATGTGAACACACTTAATTCTGAATTCCTTCACAAACCAGAAGCATTTAAACTAAAAATACCACAAAAAGCCCAATTACATTAATCCTAGATACTTATAAGTATGTTCATAGATTGGTCAGGTTCTATTTATCCATGAATTAAAACAAACAAACGAAAAATTCATGATTTCGAAAATTGTACAATAAATATGTTTACATTAAACTAAGAAATGGTTAAACTGTTAGTAGCTAGCATAAGCTAATACTATTAATTTATTAATTGAATGAATTATATTTCGGTATTCCATGAAAAATAAAGAGCTTTTTATATGAAGTGGTGCTTTTAGAAAGTAATCTATAACGTTCTAATATAGATTGTATAAAAATTACACAAAAAATTAGACATCGTAAAACGCTCTAATTGGTCCAACCATTAATTGAAATGGATTCTGTCAAACTGGATGAAACTCTTCGCAACCTTCTTCCTAGGTCTCATATAATGTTTCTTGGCCGATCCAACTGTAACTTTTTTCTTCTCTTCCTCTAAGAGTAAAGGCGGCAAGGAAACCTTTCTAATGTTATAATTGGGGGAAATACCGTTTGTTATTCTCATTACTTCGTTATTTCCAATGTCCGGTGTGCAAAGAGGTTCTAACCGAGCCAAATCTCTATGCCTTGCGGTCCCAACCCTGTTATTCAGCACAGCATTCCGGTCCGAAGCACTCAAAGCAACATGCCCATAATTCCTAGTATCTAAAGAAACGAAAGATTTAGCACTATTTCTATCACAATTTATTGAAGAATCAGGTCTTTGGTTTCTCATCCATCGCGAGGACGCTAGTTCCGACCTCAGAATAGACGGGTTTTGTTTCTTTTTGTGAGACGGACTGCGGATATGGATTGGGGTAATTTGCAGCAGAGAGCAAAAGGAACTTGGTAAATCGTATTCATCGTTGTATGTGGGATATAGGGATACCTTTTCTCTGACCAATTTGTGTTCGCCCAAATCTTCGACAGATGACCTCGGTGAATTTTGTGGTGTAACATCAGTGCTGCTTTGTGACAACCGCTCTTCACTCTCGCTGAACTCTTCATAATCGCTGTAGTGCATCGCGACCACCTCATCGTGTTCAATCTGTCTACAAGACAAACGTTTGTCCGGCAATTGTAAAGCTTTACCGACGATTCTGAAAATCAATAATTTCTATGTAATTATATGAATTCAAGGGCAAATGTTTCTAAGTAATCATGTCGTGTCATTGGTTAAAAGACCTTCTTTTGATCATAAATAATAAGTAGATACGAAGTAATAATTACATGACTGTTTGTGAGTGTACCGACTCTTTATAGTAAAATGATTTGCTATTCTCCATTACAAAATTTAATTAGAGTTTATATATTTTGTCTACCGTCCGTCTTAGTCAAAAACTGAATGAGGTCTGCACTTATTATTCGTTAAAACTAAAATATCATATATAGTATTATACTGCAATAAGTTTATTAAGACGAATGTGGGTGAAGGTTTTGTTTTGTTAATTAACATAAATGCCGACATTATAACCTCATTTCTAAGTTTTTGGGTCACTCAACGAGTAATGATGTAAAATAATCATATGTCAAATATTCGACATAACAATTTCAAAGCGCTATGGAGAGAATAAACAATATGTAGACCCAAATAGTTTTTACTAGTAATTATAAAAGAAATTAAGAACTTAATCCATTTTGTTAGCAATGCATGTACATGTATCAATGAAAAGAATTCGCATAAACAATTTCTATGGCACTATATAATTCAAATTTTACTGTTTCTCTGGTATCGGGTTCGATTCCCGGGTTGCATCAAATGTTTGTTTGATCTATAAACATTCGTTTCGACCTTTACTTGCTTTCTAAGTATAATATGTATTCTATTATTATGTATTCTATTAGTCAATCTAGGTTTCATGGTACCAGCTCTGCTTAGTTTGAAACTTGATAGCGATGTGAGTCATAAGTCCGAAAAAATATTACTGTTACTATACAACTTCTTGAATGGGCGAGATGACGAATCAAAATTATCATTTAGAGTAAGTAACAACAACAAGAGTAAGTGGAAAACAACTTATAACTCGAGTGGGGCAAAATTATGTTAAATAATCAAAATTATTACCGAATATTATTATTAGAAACTCTACTTTAGAAGATAATAAAAAGAAAAATATCTAATAAGTATCGTAATTGATACTCTTATAAAGATCTATCTAGTATATAAATAATATCTTGTATATCATATTATACATAAAATACTTCTTTTTTTCCTGCAGCGTCAGATTACAAAATACGTACGAACGTACACAACAAATCGTATGAAGGCGTCTATTATTTACCAGCTGACCCACGCAGCCTTGCCTACGTCTCTTATTACCCGTCTTTTTTTTTTTTTTTTTTAACGTGTCCCTCGGGCCATCTCCCCACCGGGGTTTACGGCGGGGTGGTGTGTCGGAATCGGGCC
The DNA here is from genome assembly GCA_949316085.1 of Hypercompe scribonia. Classification (NCBI taxonomy): domain Eukaryota; kingdom Metazoa; phylum Arthropoda; class Insecta; order Lepidoptera; family Erebidae; genus Hypercompe; species Hypercompe scribonia. The sequence goes on along the minus strand of OX438977.1, from coordinate 11,098,355 downwards.
GACTAAAACCACACGGTGTGCCACTCTGCGCCTGAGATAGGAAGGATCCGGGAACCGCTGCTATTACGACATCCAGATCCCTCCTAGCGCCTGCCCGCTACCTCGGGCACCATCTGCGGATAAACTCTCTATTTTTGGCGACGTACGGCACACGCGGACGTCGCCTCCTCGCGGCTGGCCATTGTAGCGGATGGAAGGGAAAACCTGTCCCGTCCACCCGCGGCCACACTCAAGGCAACATGAGGCGCTGGTAGCGTAATGTTATACAGCGTGAACCAATTTGTTTACAATAAAAAAAGGGGAGCCAACCTTAAAAGACAGACATACTTGCACGTATATATGCTGACGCAGACCTTTTTTTTAGAATTTCACTAGGGGATAAAATCTTTCATATACTATTCTTGTGAAGCTTCTATTGCTTACGCAGCGCACGCAATAGAAGCTTTCAAAAGGAATAATTTTCCCCGTTTTTGCTACATTTTTCGTAGATACGCCGCTCCTATTGGTCGCAGCGTGATGATATACAGCCTATTGCCATCCTTGATAAGGGGGCCTACTAATACTTAAACAATTTTTAAATCAGACAAGTAGTTACTGAGATTAACGCCTTCAACCAAACTAACACATAGAGATAGACATAGACAGATGCCATAAATTGCAAAAAAACAAGTATTTTAAAATTAAAAACTATTATTAAATATTTTTTTTTGTTTCAATTACTGTTACATCTTAAATTAAATTTGTTGACAATTTTTATTTTGCACTATTTTTTATAATATGGATAGCCGTTTTACCTTTAAGTGTCGAGAATTTGTTTTTAATTTTGCTACATAGTGCAATGGTACAATTAAGAACTTTTCAATCAATATCTTTATCCGATTCATTTCGTGATCAATTCCGTAATGTTCATGACATCCTCTAATTTCATGAAAATTCGTTGGTTGCCAACGAAACTTTTCAGTTTGTGAAGTTACATGTCTTGATCATCTTGCGTATCAATTAAAAAAAAAATATATTATTACACAAAAACTGTTACAGAAAAACAGCTGTCGCTGCTGGCCATGAAGCGTGTGACAGCCAGTAGCGAGAGATCCTCTTCGATAACTGCAGCTGCAAAACCGATAGTGTGTGTTGAGCCGAGTCATCACTGCAGTTGCAGTGGTGGTAGACGGGACCCAATGCCCTCCTAGCGACCGAGTGTCGGTACTTCGCGAAGCAATGCTGCTGCCCTACCCACTAGACGGTCACCAGCTGGTGAGCCTCTACGGTGGCAATTCCAGTACGTAGTGTTTTCTGTCTGGACGACCTACCTACCTATATCAGGAGCCAAATGCCGCTACCTGCCCGGAACTCAGCCGTCCGCCTATAAACTTCGGCAATTACGTATCAATAAGAACTGCAATTCTTTTGGATGTGGTAGATCATACATATATGTATGCCATGTATGCCATGTATGCCAAGAGCCTGATAAGTACGATGACGACGGGCCCGTTGTCCAACGGTTATGACCCTGACTATTAAACTAGATGTCGTGGGTTTGATTTTCCCTCAGTACAAATAATTGTGTGACAGCAACTTTATTTATTCTGTGCGTGTGAGAGTGTAATTTATAACCAAGATCCACAACTATCAAAAATTGGTTTCGCTACATGCTTAAAGTCTCTGGCAAGGCAAGCTTTGAAATGTGTGTGACCGACCTCAATTCTCTATGTGGTCCATTCCAATTCGTTTTGTATACATCTATAAATTTATCTATAGCTACCTGTACCCTGCCACGCTTCACTGTAGATTTAGATGGGGATTTGTTGTTTTCTCAATACTATTAAAAAAAGGTTTCAGGAAATCTTAAAGAGCATTTATGGAAAGAACACACTGCATTTTAATTTGTTGATTTAGTGTGGGTAACAAGTGGAAAGTAGGTGACCTTTGTTTTATGACACTATGTTACATTTTAATTTTTTAAATTAAATACATTATTTTTATGAACATACATAAAGGAAGGAATACATGTAGGAATTTTTTTCTAGTTTAGTCGAAATCCATAACAAAAAAAAAACAATTTTCAAAACTGTCAGTAAACTTTCCAGGTAAAACTAGCAAATGACTGGACTATTACGTGAATATAATAAGTACACACACATCATGATGTAACACATTAAGCACAATAAACACTCCCTTAGCAGCCTTTAATTCAAATCAATCTATCGCCGTCCACTGCTGAACGAAAGTCTCCCCTAAGGTAAGGTCTCGGTCTTGTCTACATTGTTAAGTAACAATTAGTGACTTTTTTCTTGAATATTTGCAGAGATTTTGCTTTTCTAAATGTCTCGTAAACATTTTGAAAAAGCAGAGAATGTTTATCCCTTTTTTGAGATGCAGATGCAATTACAGAGGTCACCTAGTACTTAACATTCAGAATTAAAAAAATCTTCAAAACACCACAGTATAAATATATATAAGAAAAATTGTCTTACCTAAGTTGTGGATGTAACTGCCTCCACTGCTTGCATTCCTCAATAATGTTTGAACGCACAGATTTTTCACCATCCTCATTGTACAAAGTTCTTTCAATCCTCTCCCACTCTTCCACTAAAGTTTTTGTTGCTTCTGCTGTACTCCTGTGCAAGGCTGACCCAGAACTACTGTCACTTTCCTCGCTATGAAAATCTGGAGTACCTTAAACAAACAGCAATTGTAACTTACAATCATTCTGACATATTTATTGTTTGACATAGCTGATAATATTACTACTACGATCTCTCAACAATTGGTCTTTTGTTTAAGTTGCTGTTGAATTTCAGTTTTCAATTAATTCAATTGACTGCATGGATGGTGTAGGATAACACTTTGTATGATCCACAAACATGTGTCCTGCATCAAAGTTTTCTTTGGGTCTGTTGCTTGTATGTTGTAAACTCCTCCGCAACATAATGATTTATTACTAATAAAGTTGTCTTAAAAAAACTAAGCATAGATTTCCATATGAAGCTACATTTATTTCTACTACAGTTACTACAGTTCATTTACAAATATATTTTCTAAAGTTTCATACCATACATTCAATTGGACTTCATGCTAAACAGACTCTAAACACTCTCTAACAGTATTGAAAGAAATAATCTACATTTAAAATTAAAAGGTAACAAGTAACTATCAAATTCATAGTTGTCTGCAACATAATCAACTTATCGCAGTCTCACTGTCTAGGGAAGGCCTCAAGCAATAAGAGCCAACTCATATTTACAGTATTATTTAGGAACTTAAGATAACATATTAAAGAGGGTGAGCAACAAGCAAACATCTATACGTGTGTGTGTAGTGTCTTATGTGGTAAATAATAGAATGTGTTGTGATGTGAAAAAGGTTTGCTGCCTTATTTTCTAAATAGTATTATCACCGCGTAATATTTACATTTGATTACCTGTTTCACTGTCGGAAAAAAAATCCGAAAACGGTGTCCCGGCTCTGTCGGGACTATGGACTAAATACGGCTGAACTTCGTAGGAATAATTCAAATTTCGATTAACAAAATGATTAGTATTTGCTGATAAAGGAGGTAACTCCGAACCAGAACGATAATTAAACTTCTGCTGATTAATATTTGGCAGACAATCAATTACTTTATTAATATTTTTCTCTCGCGCCGATAAATAATTTCGCGCCGACATAATCAAAACTAATACAAATTGTTTAGATATTTGAAACCCATAATTAACTATCGCCTATATAATAACAATTTAAAATTTGTTTCTCTCTTAAAGAAGAATTTTGTGGAGAGTTATTTTATTTGTTTAGAAAGTAATAAACGGTAACAATCAACACAATAGAGAAAAATATTGAGCTGTCAGACTTGACAGAACTTTGATTATGAATAAAAACCATTTTAAATCAATATACTTTAAGGATGGTTCAGGAAAGAAAAACGAGAAAAGACACAACTAATATTTTAAGCTAAATAACATATTAGGTAATTTAAAATAAATTCAGGAATAAAATATGAAAAGACAATATTCGTCAAAAGACTACAATCTTAAACTTTGTACCAACTGCCGAACATCTCATATTGTCAGAGCGTAGAATAAGCTTCCAGATTTGTGAAATGACATCTACCCAAAATGTCATTTCACAAATCAACTCGACAAATGTTTATTTAAATTACAGAGAAGAACGGACTGAAACCTCTCAGGTCTCAAGATACAGGCTTTAATCAGTTGTTTCAACTAATTGCCTGTCCATGGAATAATAATAATTGTGTAGACATACAAACAATTCACACCCGCATCAACGTACACACTATCATCATTATTTTGTTTACACACACAATCACCAGATATTCAAACAAAACAACATTATACTACAGACTGATTACAGCAAAAAGAACAATTATTCAACGCGAATTTTATAAAATACAAAGGATCTGGATCTCAGGCTACCACCAAATTACAGCGTATTAGTTATTAGAAAAAACTTCTGAAGGGATAAAAATATAGATAGAAATATTTAATATTTAAATGACGCCATAAAAAATTTGCAGTAACTTCTGATTTTGACTTTAAGATATACTTGCTTATATAAATAACATTGTGTAACGTGAACACAATGTTATTTACTTCAAAATAAATTATACAAAAATAAAAACATGGTGAAATATTAATAATTGTACACAATCTCCGAAAGACAAAATCAGACTGTTTTGTTTACATTATTTGTTCAACAAATGAATTATGAAGTTCTTACAATATACGATGTAGATTTGCCAAAACATAAAGTTAACAATCCAGTACCATTTACTCCTACGTAACAATAAATGCAGTGATAGCATCTAAACGTACATTCTGACAAGTCAGCTGGTTATGTTGTCAGTGTCACAAAAGTGCTTATATATTCTGTCGCAGTGTCTGTGTCAAACTATCAAAGTAAAATCATCGATCGATCTGCCGTGTAAGCTGTAAAGTTGATTAAATAATAAAAATAATATACAGTATAAAAAATGTCGAAGTCTAGTGCTAACAATGTAGATAATAACCAGAATGCAGTAAGTACTCTTGTTCTTTTTCTTTTCCTATACTATTTGAACAGTGATACGTTTGCCGCCTTTATCTATTACATCAAAACTATACTAGATTCTGACTAGAAATTATAATCATTTTTAAAGGAAATTATACCTTGAGATATTATATCAAGCTTGTAATATGGACTATGTTGTAAATATGAATATGTTGGCGCAATGCGTCAAATTCCGAGGCAGAGGCATCTCAAATGTTTTTATCTTCGAAAAATTCGAATTCTTTTATTTTTTAGAGAGAAGTGATTATATGTTATCACCTAATAAGTGAAGGTTTATAAAAAATATTTTTTATAGGTTTTTTATAGGTTGATAATATTTTTTTTAATAAGATTTTAGAAGCAGAAGTTAAAATAAATAAATTAAATTAAATATAAAATAAACATTAAATCTTTAACAAATAAATCTGAATTTCTAGAATTAATGTCAATCCGATTTAAAGATAATAATGATAACATTATTATAAAAAGATGTTTTTAGTTTGCTTTTTTATATTTAAAAATGTTTTCAATAAAAAGAAAATGATAGGAATGCAACAAAGAGAGAAATAACAATAATTCAGCATGTATCATGCATGGCATGCATGGCCATGTGATTCCAAACTATGCAGAACCTGTGCCATGGTAACTAGACAGCTGATAAATGTATATATAATTATTACTATATTATATATTTCTAAATACATATATATAATAGATAACTTACACCTAGAGACGGAATAAATCATTGTGCTCATCATACAATTATTTGTCTAGGGTGGGAATCAAACCCACGACCTCAGGATTAGCGTCAGGGTCACTAACCGCAGAAACCAACAGACCTATCAAAATGATTAAATCTGTTATTGTTCATGAAAACATATGCTAATTCAGTAAGGTGCAAACAAAGAATTTTCACACACTTTTATGAGTAATTTAGTTGTACAAAATTTAATTCTAACAATTGAACTAGTCATAAAAGTGTAATAATAATAAAATTAATAAATTACCTTGAATATAATTATGATTTGTCTTAAATTTTTAGTATTCGGTTACATGTAAGCAAGGTGGCTATAGTAAATTCTTAAGTTTTATTTCATCGCTTATAAATTTTGTTTTACTTTAATTTCCTTAGTTATTTAATAAGTTTTTAAAAAGAACATGAAGGTGGTGGTTATCCATCTCCTGCTTTTCTTAAGTTTCCTTCAAATAGATGTAATGTTACTTACTTACATCTATCTAAAGAAATAAAAAAAATTTTATGTATAGACTGCAAAAAAGACAGCATCACATTTTTATTTTTCAATTTCACTCTGTAGTATATAACACTTAACTTCTTACCATAACACTTGTCTTGCCTATTGGCTATCTTGTCTATGCCTATTACAGTCTACTGCTGGAAATAGGCCTCTCCAAATGCACAATATTTGGTTTGATCCTATTCTCATCCTTTTGTATTTCAAGTCCAAACTATGATTATCTTTTGCTGTTCATCCACCACCAGCTTCAAACTTGCATAAATGCATTCATCCTTTACCTTTTTTACTCAAGTTACACCAAACATTTATTTTGTTATTTCCATTGGAGCATTCTCGTGTTTGTGGTTATTCAAATAATTATTTTGTAAAGATGTTTTTTCACTTTTACAGAATATCAAGGTTGAATATAAATCTTATTCCTTGCTGCCTCTTTATCTAGCTCTTCTTGTTTCTCTGTACCATCAATTGGTATGGGGAACCATTTTTTCACCTACTGAAGGTTTTATCACTTGGAAAAGAACACTGATACCAGTGAGCACTTATGAGTGGAGCATGCATTTAACCTTGTTTGTGTGTATATTCCGCCCTAAATAAAGCTAGATACTACAAAGAACTCCTAAAACCTATGACAGGCTTTATTGAACAAAAAACAGTCTATATACAATTTTGACCAGAATCCCTTACTTAGGTATATACATCGCGCGAGCTCATGCCACCCTCTCTAGTCTTACTCCACTTAAATGCCACATTATTCAACCTCACATCATCGTCCAACGATTTTTCGAAATCGTAGATGGATTAGCGTCATCCTAACACCGTGAGTATCCCAGACCTCCTGCTTTGATGGTAGGAAATCCAGGAATGATGTTTGCCTATGGGTTGCCCTTGTCTATAATTAGTGATACTATTGTTGATAACGATTCCTCTTGATATCTCAGAGCGTGTTAAGCGGTCGGTCACGGTTGCCATATGATCATCTGATCCATTCGTTACGGGTAGTTGGAACCCTAAGGACCGACAAAAGTCTATATACAGAAATTGAACATACTTGTATTGTGAAGATCTGATAGGAGTTGCTGCACATAAAAAATCTAATTTCAGCCGCGTCATAGTATACTAAAAGCGGACGCTAACCTAGTTTGTGAAAAGGATCGGAGGATAAGGGTGATTGTTGTTTTTCATTTACCCCCTATTGCCATGTCACCGACCTTGAGCAATTCCACTCACAATAACAGAGAACAGCAATCCTTGACAAGAATGTTGAAAAAAGTAAACATTCAAAAAATGTAGGAGCTATAAAAGACTTGTTTTGTCATTCAGTACATTTAGTTAATAGCAATTAACTAATAAAACTACATACACTATGTTGTCAAACCAATTCAACACTATAAGACAAGCATAATGCCGATATGTACCTACTTGAAATAAGAAAATATATTATTTTCTTCACAACCGCGTCGCTTTTGCACAGTTTAACCAAAAACATTATCGGAAACAACACGATAAGATAGAAGGCTTGTTTGTTTTTATTGTTATTTACAGTAAAAACTTTTTAAATAGCATAATTATAAAGCAATGAAAGATAGTGTTATATAAATGCAAATCCATCGTTATGCTACACATTTTCCGTTACTCAAAATTCTAAGCACTTAGGTTACACGGAAGTGTAACTTTGCAAGAATTTTGAATTTAAATGTCTTAGCCTTATGATAGGACTCTCATCAGAGAGAGAGAGAGAGAGAGAGAGAGAGCGAGAGAGAGAGAGAAGGGTTTGTCCAAGTTTACCTGCTTTTCGCAGTGATATTGTCCTGCATATTTTGCTGTTTTAGTCGCCTCTTACCATGGGATGAATAAAACTAAACAAAGACAGGATTCAAAGGATAGCAACGCATTTGTGTGTGTGACTTTTGAGTCGCAGGTTTCCATGGGTGGCGGTAGTTCCTCATTATCACTTTACAGTTGCCCTACTATTCGATAAAAAAAAACTACAGAAGCCTTTTTTGAACCACAGCTGAAAACCAATTATTTTAATTATTCCTATGACACACAGTGGAAAAAGTCAAAAGAGTTTGCCTAGCTATTAATTGCTTCGCGTTGATATCTTATCTTTATTCGTTAATTCGGGAACGTTCAGGTTAATCGACCACAGAACTCATCTGGAATTGTTCGGCCGCAAGAGATTGCAGAGTAAAAACTTTCGTCTTCCCCTTGACAAACATGGTCATCTTCATCGGTATTTTGGAATAAAATTGCAACGCTAAACACTATTTTCTTTTTATTTTATATATTTCAAAGACAGTGTTCCATGAAATCAATGAAAAACGTTACACCTACACTTTTTCTTCAGAAAATCCTGATGCCGTACACATACATTCAACAAGTACCTGGAAAGCAGATTCGACAAAAGTTGGCGTCTGCGTTTAACTACTGGCTCAAGATCTCAGAAGAGAAGCTCAAAGCTGTTGGTGAAATTGTTCAAATTCTACACAACGCTAGCTTACTGTAAGTTTTTTGCAAATCGTATTTATAAACCTTAAACGACTCCGATGTTTTTAGTGTTGTTTACCAGACTTTAAGCTATAACACATTTAGTTACCTCTAAAGTTATCTTAAAGCTTCCTTTAAGTTACTGGTTTATTATTATACCATAACGATTATTTGGTATTTCATGTAAACAGCGTAAGAGGCACAAAACGATGAATGACTTACATAAAGATATCGTACTTTCAATAAAATGGTTTCAACTATCCAGTTGTCTATCAACTTAAAACTCTAATATAAGCGATTGACATCATTAAAGGGTTAAGAAACACGGGTTGTTTGTGATTGACTCATGCACTTGTTATTTGATGATTCTTTAACACATTTGCATATTTGAAGTACTATAAATAACTTATCAACACATATAACAACAATACTTTACCTATTACTAAAATGTTCCCTATAATTGTATTGTATTCCAAGTAATATCCTGAGAAGCGACAGCACCGAAACCTTATAAAACTAAACATAGGCAGTCGACACCGTCGCGGCGACGTTTACCTACTATATACATATACATACATAATCAACAATACAGTAATATTGTCTTTGTTGTAGCCTTAGAGTGTAGATAGAACAATTTTTCGTAGAAACAGTATACAACTTACAAGAAATATTCTCGGACAGTATTGATTTTGCTTCTTGAAAAATAACACTTTTAATAGAAAAATACACTACTATAGGATGTTAACTTACGAACTTTTATGAAACAGGCAACTTTTTGCATCTTCAAAGATTGCTACTAAATAAATGTCATATGTCACACCTATATACATTACTTTCTATTTCTATACTTGTTAAAATTAGTGACTGTCGGGGGTTTGAATTTACTTTACATTGCATTAAATAGACCAATGACATTATCGTATTTCATTATTCGCCCCTTTCTTACAATATATTTCTAATTTAATAGTCGCATTTTAATTAACTTTAATTGTTTAGTTAAGCAAGTTAAGTATGGATCACACATTCCGAGACGCTGTGTTTAGATGGGCGTAAAAGAATAGTAACATTCATATGGCCTTGCGTCATTTAGCCCACCATACTATGTCATTCCATCAAATCGTAAATAGATTTTAGTACTGCTACACATGTTTCCATACATTTGTAACCCATGAGTCACACATTCATACATCAGATCCATTGAAGTGTAACAAAAATAAATGTTTGAACTTTTAGGATAATAATTTACAAGAGGAACTTAATCTAAAGCATATGGTGTCGGTGATAATTATTGGCCGAATACGACATGTTCCAGACCGCAATATCTTTACTCTAAGTGTCGTTATTAAAACGATAACTCATATACTCGTATTTCAACACGTTTTGCTTTCTGACAATGAAAATAGCTTGGTAATTCAAAATACCAAATATGTTCACATTAATTTATCTATAAACCATAAATGTCACCCAAAATAAGAAATCTAAGAACTATATGAATTAGCCGGAAAACAAAAAGTTGCTGAACTGTAAGGACATCAAATAGGAAATGTTTATAAGTTTGAATAATAATAATCATATTTTTTATGTTTTAAAATATTTTTTTGGTTTCCTTTTTTAAAAAAAATCATCAACAGCCTTTTACAGTCCACTGCTGGACATAGGCCTCTCCTTAGCTAGAAGGTTTTGGCCTACTGTACCACGCTGGCCACACGGGTTGGAATAGGGCTTATTTCAAGTATGGCCTTCTTGGTCGGAGACGACGGGGAGAACGAAGGCAATGTGCCACCCGTTAGGGAATCGGAGGTAGGGGCGGTTGTTCTACGGATTCGCTCTATGAACACCGCCCCCCGGGCCAGACGGGATACCTGCCCGAGTGCTGACCCGAGCCCTTGAACACATATCGGACCGCCTCAGGGAGGTCTTGGACGCTAGCCTGGCGTCCGGACGCTTCCCTGAGTGCTGAAAAAGCGGGAAGCTGGTTCTATTAAAGAAGCCGGGACGGCCTGCATATTCGGTAGCGGTCTATAGGCCCATTGTGTTGCTGGACGAGGCGGGTAAACTGTTTGAGAGGATACTCTCTGCCCACATCGTCCGGCACCTCCGCGAGGTGGGCCCCGATCTGTCGGACGCCCAATTCTCGACAGTCGATGCTGTGTTGCGCCTGAGGGCCGTTACCGAAGAGGCGGTCAGCTGTGGCGGCGTACTGTTGGCGGTGTCGTTAGTCATCGCCAACCCATTTGATAGTCTGCCATTTAGCTGCATCAGGGAAGCACTCCACTACCACGGTGTACCTGAGGCGGCTTGTGGCAGACTATCTTGAGGAGCGTACCGTCATGTACGAGGACCGAGATGGTATTGTGAGGCGACGGCCCATGTCGTGCGGTGTTCCACAGGAGTCTGTCCTCGGACCACTCCTGTGGAATATGGGATACGACTAGGCCCTTCGAGGTCGTCTTCCCCCCGGGCTGGGCGTAATTTGTTACGCAGATGACACATTGGTAACGGCCCGGGGGATGAATTTTCAAGAGGCGGCGCGCCTGGCCACCTCAGGTGTCTCTCTGGTGGTCGGGCGTATTGAGGCGCTGGGTTTGTGGGTGGCCCTGGACAAGACGGAGGCTCTTTTGTTCCATGGGCCCCGTCGTGGTCCACCCTCTGGCGCCTCCATTATAGTCAATTCGGTCCTCGTACCAGTTCAGGCCTAGGTGAAGTATCTAGGCCTGATCCTCGACGGCAGGTGGCTCTTCGACGAGCACTTCCGACAGCTTTCTCCAAAGCTGGTCGGCGCTGCTTCTGCCCTTGGGCGACTCTTGCCCAATTTGGGTGGAGCCAACGTCGCAACGAGACGGCTATACACGGGGGTTGTCCGGTCAATGGTCCTGTATGGTGCACCGGTGTGGGCGGCGGCTCTGACCGCCCAGAATAGGGCTCGCCTCTGGCGCCCTCAGAGGATATTGGCGGTTAGACCCATACGCGGTAACCGCACCGTATTGACGTAGGCAGCGTGCGCCTTGGCCGGAACTCCGCCGTGGGATTTGGAGGCGGAAGTGCTCGCCGAAGTTTATACAGGGACACGGCATACGGCCCCCGTCCGAAGAGATGCGCGATTGGCGTGAGGCCGCTCGTCGAGCCACGATGGTTCGTTGGTCGTCCCGGCTGGAGGCTCCACGTGCTGGTTTTGCCGCCGTGGAGGCTCTCCAGCTGGTCATCGCCGAGTGGGCAGGGCACGGGACCCTTTCCTTCCGACTGACGCAGATTCTTTCCGGGCACGGTTGCTGCTTCGGGAAGTATCTGCACTCGGTCACCAGGAGGGAATTGAGTCCCGGCTGTCACCACTGCGGCTGCAGTGAGGACTCGGCTCAGCACACGCTAGCACGCTAATTTATTCCGCCTGGGCGGCGCAGCGTGGGGTTCTCACTGCAGTTATTGGAGGAGATCTTTCGCTACTGGCCGTTATACGCTCCATGGTCGGTAGCGACAGTTGTTTTACCGCGGTCACAACCTTCTGCGAAGAGGTAATTTAAAAAAGGCGATGGAGAAGGCCCAGGAGGACGACCTCCACTCGGACCCAATTCGCCGCCGGCGAACCGGGCGGCGGAGGCGCGCGTACCAGCGCCTCATGTCGCCTTGAGTGTGGGTGGACGGGACGGGTTTTCCCCTCCATCCGCTATAGGGGTCAGCCGCGAGGAGGCGACGTCCGCGTGTGCCGTACGTCGCCTAAATGGAGAGTTTATCCACAGGTGGTGCCCGCGTTAGCGGCAGGCGCTAGGAGGGATCTGCATGTCGTAATAACAGCTGTTCCCGGATCCCTCCTATGTCAGGCGCAGAGTGGCACACCGTGTGGTTTTAGTCGGTCCGATTCCGACACACCATCTCACCGTAAACCCCGGTGGGGTGGCGGCCCGAGGGGGTTACCACACGTAAAAAAAAAGGGCTTATTTCAAACTTTCCTTCTCTTTGTAATGATGTTGTCTTGCATACTTTGTTCCCTTAGTCGCCTTTTTCGACACCCACGGGATGAGTAGGGGTGGTAACACTATGTATTCTTAATCCGTCAGTACACGGACAAAAAAGTTAATAGTTAAAAATAAAGAAAATAATAATAATATACATTTTTATTTTCAAACACACAGCCCATGTGAAGTTATACGTAGGTTTATAAATTTATACATAAATTATACATACATAAAATTTAAGAAAGTATGATTAAAAATTAAAAATTTAGAATATACTATATTACGTAATATATTACGCCTTCTGGGTCGGCATCCAAAGTCAAAGTCAAAGTCAAATTCATTTATTCATTTAGGTCACAAAAGACACTTATGAACGTCATAAAAAAAAACAATAAAAGATGAAAGATGAACAATCTGTCGATTAAAATTACAGCTAGCTGGGTTCGCAGATTGTTCATGGTAGAGTGGTGAGAAAAGAACCCAGGAAAGAAACTCACCACCACTCTTTTAACTCAAAATCTTTTAAATATTAAAATAGCAGTTATATTCACAATCATAGGTCTTAAAAAAAGAGCAATTCATTTCCAAACATCTAAATCTGTGACATAGTCTGAAACTGAGTAATAAGCCTTTTTGGACAACCTCAGCTTAACAAATTTCTTAAATTTACTAATAGATAATAATACTATGTTGTTTGGTAATTTGTTATAAAATTGTATACATTGACCCACAAACGAATTCGATATTTTATGGAGCCTAGTAGTGTGCAAGGCAAGTTTATTTTTATTTCTTAAATTAAATTGATGGAGATCACTATTTTTCTTAAATTTACACAGATTTTTATGAACATACAAAAGATTCTCGTAAATGTATTGTGATTGCCAATGCCAATGCCACACATTTAAATGGTATGGCTTTCAAATCTGTAGGCTACAAAAGCTACCAAACTATTGAAGCTGTCGCGCACTTCACATAAGCAGTATATGAAAATCAGGCACGCTTGCCTCTGTGTATATCCCCGACGGACTGCAAAAACATGGCATGGTCACATTACCCTGAAAGCATTATTATATTAAATCTGCAGAGCACAGAACGAGTTTTTTTGTGTAATTGTTTTTTTGTGTACAGGGACTGACAATAAACTTTAAAGGGAGTGACTTTGTACAATGCGCAAACCTGTGGCATAACATGTTACATCGATCTACAAACGCTCTGCGTTCCCTCTCTATGTCTACATCATCAGACAGTCCATTGATGACCTTGTGCCCCAGGTACTTGAACCAACTGACTGTGTGACTGGAGGGACGGTGTCGTAAGATTTATTGCCTGCCCTAAAAACTAGCTCACTCTTGGTTGCACTGTCGTTGAGACCACGAGCTGCCGCGTAGTCTTCACATATACGGAGCAGTCTCCTCAAGGCGCTATACTATGGGCTCAGCAGTACTATATTGTATGCGTAACTAATATTGTTAATGCTGAGTCCGTCGGTTGAGCAACCGATATTGGTACTGTTGAGATTACATATCAGTTGTTTTCATACAGGTTGAATAGCTTGGGTGAACTAACCCACATTTCAACCTGTATGCATCCTACAGGATACCAGACCCCTTCACATAATGGTGCTGGTTGTTATACCAGAACTTCTCTATTTCACCTATTTGCCATGGTAGACTATCATTCGACCGTTTCTTCCATTAGCACTCGTAAGAAACTAGGTTGAATGCCTTGGAGAGGTCCAGAATACATGCATAGACCGGACAGTCTGTTTGAGACAGTCAGACTGCCCAATACCTTTGCAATTATAGTGACCAAGAAGTTGTGTTGTAATTTTAAGTTTTGTTCTTTATTATAAGTATTACAATAGTTTTTAGTAAATAATCTGGAAGATAAGAGTGACTAAAACAAAAACTAAACAACATGGCTAAGATATTTGGTAGGTGCCCGCAAGCATATTGCAAATGCTCTATGTTTAGGCTGTCATGTCACGGTGACTTTCCAGATTTTAAGCCTTTGATAACCTAATATTCCTGGCTCCGGCTGCAGCCATGGCCTCCGAGCCAACAGACCAAGGACCTAGGAGAGAATAATTTTTAATAATCTAAATAAGTAAATTGGCTGTTTCAATAGGGTTAGCAATACGCTTGCTTATTAATTGCGCTTATCTATGCTATACGTTTATTAATTGATTATTTAATATTAAATTTCTGTTAAGCTTATAAAATAAAGCGGTTAAACGTAAAAATATGAGAGAAAAATATTATTTTAAATGATAGAATGGTTTATTTGGTTGTATTTCGTTTCGAAATGTAAAATGGGTTCATAAAAGAATGCCTTTTAGGGATTGTTTACTTTTAATTAAATACTTTACCAAATGGAGTATAGAATAAGATTACCCACAACTTTTAAAGCGATACAGTTCAATGCACAAGTTACCGCAGACCATGGATATACTCGTATAAAACATTTGTTATTTCAAAGATTTTGTATCTAAACATCATATGTTTACTACTTACTGCGTATCTAAATATATCTTTCAAATGCAAATCGATATCGAAGCACAATAATGTAGGTCAGAATTTACACTTAGCACTCGAGTCGTATTACAAAAGAATTTAAGGAAGTTTTACCTGTCCTTCGATAAATACAATGTTTGCTTCGTTTAGAACTCCGATTGCTTAGATTAATACTTTCAACCGTCGAATCTTAGACAATTTTATTGTCTTCTATTAATTGTTAATTAATGTTAATTATTTCATCAATAAGTCAATAATTATTTGTGTTTACTGTCTTAAAAATATAAAGAGATACAGGGTTCATTCTTAGATACCATACTAGGATTCCCCATTTAAATAAAAGAGTAAGTAGAACTTAACATTAGGATATTACACAATATGAACAGCCTTTAATAGTCCACTGCTGAAAATAAAATTCTCTTTAGAAAAGAGGTTTTAGTATACCGTATCGTATGGACCAGCGAAGACTGGTCCTGCACATGGTTTGTGTCAAGTTTCCCGTTTCTTCAGTTTGCTTTCCTGCATAATAGTTCCCCTTTACGAAATTTCATTTGATCTTAGTTGATTTCATCAAGATTATTTATCTCAGATTCTTTACTCAACCATATATCTAACTAGATGGAATCGATATTTATGCAAGTAACTCATCATTTCTGTAGAATTGGTGGCCGCTTGTTGAATAGCAAGCAGGACAGTATGATGTCATTTCAATTAAAGCTTTTGCTGCTGGGGCAACCCAGTGACAACACCACCCTATATAATCAGACTGTATGGCACGCTAATGATATGATTAATGAATCAAAACAGTATTTGTTGTTTTGGAGTATTAAATGTTATTGATTTTATCAACAGAGATCTGGAAGGTTATAAATAACAATGTTAATATAACATTATTATAATTTTAAATAACTGGATGTATACAATTGTACTCACGTATAAATTAACAGTTCCTATGCAATTTTTTTTTTAAACGTAAGGATATTTTAATTTTTCTTTTCCTTTTTGCCTTCAAACAAATCTTGTATTTTCTGGATGCCTGTCTGTCAGTAGTTTTATCTTTTCCATGCGATGGAATTTGCAATATTTATAAAATTAAAAAGTAAATGCATACTGTTCATTTATTTTCCACTGTTATAGAAATCGTATGACATCACCGGACGATAAACGTTACCAAGGGCATCCTATTTCAATATGAATCTATTTTAGTCTGTAGTTGTGCACTCGTTACTCAAAACTATTGAATGTTTAAAAGCTTGCTCTTGACATCGAGTAAGTTTAAACGACAAAATCTAATAATAATTCTTGATTTAAGAATTCTTTAAGCATCCTATTTCGATCGTAAGTTCAAAAGTAGCTGCAAAAACTTGCTAATGTTTCCAATACAACAGATTATACTATTTTGACGCTCTGAAAACATCATTCTATAGAGAAGAATCGACACAATTCGTGTCGAACCAAGTGCAATGTACGGAATATATATATTAGTCACCACCCCTATTCACCCCATGGGTGTCGTAAGAAGTGACTAGGGGAGAAAATTAAGCAGGACAACATCACTGCAAAAAGAAGGAAAGTTTGAAACGAACCCTTTTTGTTAACATGTGGAAACCCCCTCGGGCCGTCTTCCCACCGGGGTTTGCGGCAGGGCGCTGTGTTGGAATCAGATCGACTAGAACCACACGGTGTGTCACTCTGCGCTTGAAATATAAGGGATCTCGAAATCCTACCCTTCTGGCTAACGTGGTTTAGTAGGCCTAAATTTCCTTTTTGAGAAGGAGCCTATGTCTAGCAGTAAACTATTAAAGAGTGTTGATGATAATTAGCGCTTTGATGATTCAAAGTTATGTTTTATTACTTGATTTATTACTTGTAACTTCTAAAAATTACTTAACTGTCATACACATCGGTAATTATTTTTACATATTTACAAACAACAATCATTTAATGGAGGGGGAACTTGTAAAAAGCTCGTTAAAGCTTAATATTTCACAAAAGAATCCCTGAATCCCAAAATCGTTTATTTCATTATAGTTACGACTGTTATTTTTAAAAGAAACAACACTCTGAGAACAACCTCCTCCCCCACTTTGTCTATAGAAAGGTACCATAAGATATTTTTATTTTAAGTAATTTAATAACCACAAAGCTTAAAAAAAAATTAACTACAAAATGTTGTACACTACAAAAAAATTTGTTTGATACCCAGAATCGACGATATCCAAGATAACTCTATTCTCCGGCGAGGTATTCCTGTAGCTCACTCCATTTACGGTGTAGCAAGCACTATCACCGCGGCTAACTACGCAATGATCATCGCATTGGAGAAGACACAGGAGCTTGGGCATCCTATGGTAAGATAATGGTGATGATCCTTTTGTAAAATGTACGATAAATTGTTTAACAAATTCTTTTTTCATGTCAGGCGACAAAAGTATATACAGAACAGTTATTGGAGCTGCACAGGGGACAGGGAATCGAAATATACTGGAGAGACAACTTCCAGTGCCCTTCTGAAGAGGAATATAAGGAGATGACCATCAAAAGTAAGTGTTGTAACATTGTTATGTTTATTGTGAACCTGTGTAAGCGAATTGTTCGATACTCCTCACCCATCTTGTGTAAACAGACGTTAAGTCTTAACTTTTTATAAGTCGAAATCCTTGTAGTGATGGGTGTAGTAATAACTGAATAAGAAAGCAAATTTTACAAAACAACAGCACTGTAAAGACAACTTAATCCAGTAGGACAGAACTTCCTTACTAAGGAGAGGCCTATGTAAAGCAGTAGACTATTAAAAGGTGTTGAGCTGATGATGATAACGAGTTCTAACTGCAAAGAACAGATGGTAATAGACTAAGTAATAAGCCTATGACATAGACTTATACGGTAGGAAGAGTGTATAGCACCTACATAAATCTACGTGTGCGAATTCTATAAACCGTGTATTATATTATTAATAAGGGCTAATTTGACAGCCTAATCTTGGTAAACTAATTTATCAAGATTAAACTTTTGAATTTCTATATGGTGACGGATTAAGAATACAGAATCATCAACCCTATTTTTCCGTGAGTGTCGTAAGAGGCCACTAAGGGATCAAACTACATCACAGCAAAGGGAAGGAAAACTTGATACAAACCCCCATACCAACCCATCTGTCCAGCGTGGTATAGTGTGCCAAAACTATCTTTCTAAAGAGAGACCTATGTCCAGCAGTGGACTATTCTCAATGTCAAAAAGAATCTCAATCTTAAATATACAAAAATGTTAATTTAGTTTGTGAACACATTAAAACTTCAAAAGTTTTGCACCGGTTGGCTCAGTTTGTTACAAAGATGGTTTTTATTTATTTTTTTGCTATCACAATGTGTCACAGGTAAGCGTAACAGTGTACTTGGCAATATATTTTCTGTTCCTGTTCAAGAACCGATCATTATTATTGACAATATTAAATATTTTGTATGTCTATTTCATAGAAACCGGCGGGCTGTTTATGTTAGCGATCCGTTTGATGCAATTATTTAGTGAAAACAAGTCGGACTTCACTAAACTGTCGGGGATACTAGGATTGTACTTCCAGATTAGAGATGATTACTGCAATTTGAGAGTACAAGAGGTAAGATCTTGCTATTTTGATGGTGTATGGTGAAATCACCGAGGATATTGAACAAAAGTTTTTTGATAAGTTAGTTATAATAGAATAAATAACAAGACCGATTACTTATTTAAAAAAATTCGACATTGTTACTTCAAGACCGTTTCTCAAGCATGAAACAAACATCGTTCTCTCACGCTTACAATTTTCTAAAGCTAATCTCCGTCCTCCCGTCGGATCTAATTAATATTTATATATAGTATGACTACTTCGTTATTCTATCCGTCTAGTAGTTAGCGTATGCCACAGCCAATCAACAACAGGTCTCGGGTTCGGTACCCGACTCAGGCCAAAAACTGTTATTGAGTTTTTTGGATCATAGAATTGCTTAATAACAGCCCGGAGTTTGGAAATTGGGGTCTTAACCCCCGTGTCACAAAAAACACTTAAAACCGTCGGTCGTCTGATCTCTCCGGTCATGTCGGATAGTCGTCCCATCGTATAATGTGATTGAGGGGGGAGAGATTGCACCTGCGTTTGCGCTCACACTTTTACACTACATTATCTCCTGCGTAGGTAACCTCTGTAGCTGAAATTGGATAGGAATACATCATCATCATTAATAGTTATAAATTTTTATATTCCACCCTTACTATCACCATAGGCAAAGTAATGCGATAGATAATTTATAATGTTACTTAGTTTCTTTTATTATTATTTTTTTGTCTTTTAAATCCAGTTTTAAATTTCAAATTACACTTTGCGAGCAGACTCAATTGACAGAAAAAATATCAAGTTGTTGGTGGACTTCATTAATGATATTAATAGTCCAGTTAAGGAGTTCTTCCCAAAGCAAGTTAATCTAACTCAGACTGAAGCTGAGACATTATATGGTGTTTAGGCTGCCCTCCGTTCGGTTCTAACATATCTGTTACGTTCGTCCTTCTAAATCATCTTAGGAAAACCGCTTTGGGCTAGTATGTTTAATTTACTGCTTAAATCTTTTTTAGTACACGGAGAACAAGAGTTACTGTGAAGACTTGACGGAAGGAAAGTTCAGTTTCCCGATCATCCATGCAATCAGAAACCCGGAGGGAGACAACCAAGTACTTCGTATCCTTTACAAAATATTTAAACCTGATACGAGGGGGCGTTTTTAAGTTCGCGGAATGGAGGGTATTGAGTAATAATAAAAACACAAAATTATTTTTCTTTTTCTATATATTCCCCTGCAACACGAATACATTTTTCAGATCTTTCAATTAGTTTTTTTATTCACTCGTAAAAAAAAGTTTTATCTTTGTCTGAAAAATACGCCGAAACCGCCTCCTTAACCTCCTCATCAGTTGAAAATTTCTTACCACGTAATTCTTTTTTCATTTTTGGAAAGAGATAATAATCACTCGGAGCCAAATCTGGACTGTAGGGTGGGTGATTCAAAATATCGAAGCCCACCTTATGCAGGGCAGCCAGTGCGACTCGGCTCTTGTGAACGGGAGCATTGTCATGCAATAGCAGGACACCTTTCGTTAATTTTCCCCGTCTTTTTTCTTTGATGGCTTCTTTTAACTGTTCTAAGATTGAAGCGTAGTATTCCCCCGTTATAGAAATGCCTTTATCTTTATAATCTATCAATAATATTCCTTCTGAGTCCCAAAAAATCGTTGCCATGAGTTTCCCAGCCGACTGTGAAACCTTAAATTTCTTGGGTGGTGCTGTGCCCTTTTTGTGCCACTGCATGGAGTCTTGTTTGGACTCGGGTTCATAATGATGAACCCAAGTTTCATCCCCAGTAACAATTTGATTCAATACGCCATCCTTGTCTTCATTGCAGAGGTCCAAAAACGCACGTGAACATTCCACGCGCTGTTGTTTTTGCAATGGCGTGAGCATTCTCGGCACCCACCGTGCGCTAACTTTAGTCATGCCAAGATGATCGTGTAAAATTTTAAAAATTGTTGTATCCGATACTCCAACCATTTCTGCGAGTTGTTTCTTTTTTAGTCGAGCATCTTCCAATACAATTTTTTCTACTTTTGCAATAACTTCTGGCGTAGTCACCTCAACGGAGCGCCCCGGCCTCGGGTCGTCTTCAAGTGATTCCCTGCCTTGTTTAAATAAACTATGCCACTTGTAGACCATTGTTTTTCCTGGGCAAGAATCCCCGTAAACCGATGACATCTCATTGAGTATGATTTGAACAGACTTTCCTTGCTTAGTAAGGAACTTTATCACCGCACGGAATTCAATTTTCTCCATTTTTTTCACTTCGTTCCCGATTAAAATACTTGGTCAACGATAGTTTAATAACTAATGATCCAATCACAACAAATTTTACTATGCAGACTAATTATGAGTCACTGAATACGGTAGGCATCAAAAGAGCGCGTTTACCCGCCTTTTTCACTGTCATTCCGCGAACTTAAAAACTTACCCTCGTAGTTGACTGCAAAATGACAGGGCAGCATAGAGGTGATATACATAATAGTTCATCAACATCTTATAACAGTCCGCTGCAGGTATAAGATTTTTTTCAAGTTTTCCTTCTCTTTGCAGAGTTTTTTTCATGCGTAGTTTATTCTCTAAGTCGCCTCTTACACGCACTACTCTACTCTTACACGCAGGATGAATGGAAGTATGGCTCTTCGTACTCTTAACCCTACCTGAGACAGGTAAATGTTAATATAGGCAGTCAAAAATAGTTAAACTTACATTATTAAAGTAACTTCGGGAATCATGTAGTTTTGTATGCCTCCTGCAGTCCGTTGACTATCAAATAGTGCATCCTTAAATCATGCTGTTAGATATTCTGCGCCAGCGCACTCGAGACGTTGAAGTGAAGAAGTACTGCATCACGATACTGGAGAAACTCGGCAGCTTTGCTTTTACCAGGGAAACATTGCAGAACTTAGACGAGGAAGCAAGAAAAGAGGTAAGCATGAGCTAAATCAATTAACTGATATCACTAAAATATAGATGAAATGCTCAAAATGCCTATTTTTATTCTTTCTTTTATGATTTAATTTCGGCTATACGTATATTTCTGTGCACACACAAAAATATAACCGGGTATTCTCTAATGTTATTGTGTAATAATATAAATATTCCTGTTTTATGAATATTTACCGAATTCAACAGGGTAAAGTAATTGGTGGGCCACGAATTAGTTAACATTTGAAAAAATCGTATAAATAACCATTTGATATATTATAAAAATTGTTTATTTACAAGAAAGCTAATTAGTTGGAGTTAATTTTTTAAAAATTACATCGTCTAAATGACCACACTTTCAATTTTTGCACTCTTCTAAGCGAGCACCGAAATTTTCGAATACTCGTCGGTAAAGCGACCGCGAGATCGCCGGCATCTCTTCACTGATTTTTTTATTTTAGTTGACTAGTTTAGTTGATTTATTTTTACTGTATTTGGTTTATTGATGTAGTCACGATATTTCAAATAAACCCATAAAAAGAAGTCTGCCGGGGATAGATCTGGACTTCTGGGTGGTCATGGAATGTCACCTCGTCTGGGAATCAGTTTTTGCGGAAACATGTCTTTGACCACCGGCAGGGACTCACTGGATGTGGACAAGTGGCTCCATCTTGTTAAAACCATGTATTACGATTGTAGCCAGCAAATGCCTGTAGCATCGGTCCCAAAAACTCCCGTAACATGTTTGCGCGGGATGTTAGATTCAAATGTTAACGAATTCTTGCTCACCCTCTATTATAAGTGTTATACAGAAACATTTAAGTGTTATTTCATGTTACTATATTCATAGTATTTCTATAATGCAACAGGTGGATCGACTCGGCGGCAACCCGCACTTAGAAGCACTATTAGACGACCTTCTCAGCTGGCGACAGTAGCCACTTTAATTTTAGTCAGGACACTTTATAGACGTGACTAGACGAAGGCAAACTTAAACCCTGAATGAGTTTCAAATATTAACATTTAATTTGCTCGAGACTGCAATACATTAATTCCTTAACCGCCATTATCACGTATATATGACAATGAAAATATTTTTAGGTATTTTCATTGCATTTATAAAACAATGACATTTTAAAAGCTTGAATACAATTTTAATGTACCGTTTAATTGTATAGATTATTATGAAGCAGAATTTCAAATTTGAAATGAGGGTAAGTTGCAATATTATAATTCTATTAACATATTAGTATTGTTGTATTGTGTTAGAGGTTGAATTCACTAGCATATCGTATTAAATAGTGAACAGTAGCTTTATTTTATAGTTAGATGTTAAAATATTTCTTTTACAATTGTGTTGCTAGAACCTAGTTGCGTCTATAAGCAATTTTACCAAAACCATTAGATTTATAGTGTAAAAGACATTGTTTTACTTTTCATTCTGAACATTAATTATTCTTTGGAATATTACATTTTATATATATTTTGTTATTTTTATGTCTTAATATTAACACATGTTGATTTTAAGCTGGTTAGCAAACTTACCATCACAAGAAACCATTTGTAATTAATTAATTATAAAGTTTTGTTTTTGTATTTGTAAGTTGGTTTCATAACTAGTACAATGGATTTTATCAAAAAATATCGAGAAAAAATTCTAAGCTAGGCAGTTTGTAACTGAAGAATTATTTTTTTTTTATTCAATTAATATGATAATGAAGAGTAAACATGGGTTTTATTCTTTAAATTTTTTTGTAGTGTCATAGTTTTTTTAGTACCATTGTTTTTTTTCTTTAGTGGTTTTTATAATGGGCTTACAATTTTTGAACTTTGATCAACAATGTTACAAGATAAGTTCGGATTATTTATTTGTTGTAATAATTTTACATTCCATATTTACAATTTTAGTAAGAGGTTTTTAAATAGTTTAGACAATGAAAGACAAAGCCTTTTTAATAAGTTTAATCAAAATTGGCTTTTTGAATTTCTTTCTATAATGCATAATACAGTGGGTAGTTTTTTTTTAAAGTGGTATGTGTAGGCACTGCTTAGTGCAAGCGGGTTAGCTGCTTAGGTCATCTATTTTTATATTGGATTTTTTTATTAAATGGATAATTTAACAAAACTGTTTTTACGAATTTTTTAATTTCTAGCACGTGCAAATCTTTAACGCGTTTCCTTGTGTAAATAAATACTGAGATATATAAAGATGTTTACGAGAACATTACTATTATTAACGGTACTGCAGATAAAAAAAAGTGTATTTCTATTTGAAAATCACCCTTTATTAACGAATGTTCTCATCTCAATAAAATTCGTAAAAATAATTTAAGCAATTTAAATTTTGTTATATATGTATATTGTAAACGAAAAAAACGTTTGGTTATTTTTAATTTAGAAATTTTGCCATGCAATTAATTTTATAATAGCGTTAAAGTTGAATTCGTAGCTAGAGATCGTCTTACATTAAAATGAACGCTACTTTTTAGATGACATGCTTAAATAACGTTTGTTAATAATCTCACTTAATTGAAAATGAATTCGCTTTAAGAAAATATTGACACATCGAGTAAGTCCGCACCCCTACCAACCAGGTTCAAAAAATTATATATACGTGTTTCATACGCAAGCTTGGAACCTGATTGGTCAGTGGGGCTTGATCGATGCTTAACTGTTTTTTTTACACGAATGAACTTTAGTGTGCGTTGCTTCTTTACTTCTTAGGAGTTAGTATCAACATCAGTCAATGACGTAGTGGCGTCCATTTTTAACCTGATGGTCGACGTCAGCATATTCATGAACCCAAATTACTTTACAGTATTATAAAATCTATACTATAGTGTACTATTTTATTGAAAATACATTTTTGTTATTATTACATACTTAGAATTTTACTAAGTCGATAAACATTCAAGTTTTGCACACACAAACATTAGGGGTTTTTGGCAGGCTATTTTGATCACCAGGCCTAATCTACCAAAACCTGATGTATTAGGTTTATTAGCACACAAGTTCGAACATCTCTACAATCTACACTTTAGAGTAACTTGAGTTCATGAAAATAAAATTATTGCTTTGCAAAATAAATAAGCGTTCCCTTATGCTTACTTAAGCCGCTTTGTACTTATGCAAACGAATGCTTAAATATTTTAAATTATTTTATTAATAATAAAACTATTGTTACGGATTATCTCGTTTTTTTTATAATTAATACCTTTTTTGTGTAATATGAGGATATGAAGAGGAAGTTATTAAAAAAATATTTAACTAAAACTAAAGTATATTTAGTTCCTATACTTAATTAAATGGTGATTAATCCGTAAAAGTAGTTTTTAATTGAACGTTTCTTAATCACCAATTTAACGAGTTTAGTTCAGTTTGTATTCTGATCATGTCGTAGTCGTAACGGTAATAACGATTTGTTTTGTTCTTTAACTTATATTAGTAATAAGAATTATAATTATCATTCATAATTCGTCATCAGTATGAGGAATAATATTAGTTTTAACAAAATTGAAGTGGTTTCGAAAGTCCTGAAACTCATCTTCTAAATTTTGCTCGTAACCACGTGAGTCAGCTGTTAGGGACAGAGAATTGTTCTATTTTAATTCATTTCCGTGTGTTAATCTCCTTTGGTCGCGCGATCGTGCGTCAACAAGATGAATCGACCAATTTTTACAAGATTGTAATTACCTAGTAAGGTTCAACATTGGTATGGCTTGTCAATGTGCCTCTAGATATATAGAATATATCAACCTTATGCCGTAGTAATTGTATGTACTACACATTGTATATTTAAATGTATTGGTGTGTGAATTGTTACTTAGACTTGTGATTCTATACTAATATGTCTCATTTATTTATATTTTATCTGGTTTCGTTGACAAATAAGTATAAAATCTGGCTGAAAAACATTTGATGTAAAAACAATGTGATTGTAAAAACAATTACTGTATGGGTGGCCTAGCGTTCGCCACCCCGCTTTGTGAGTGTTGCGAGTTTAAACCCCCACATAGGACAACACTTTGTGTAATTCACAAATTGTTGAGCTGGATCTGGGTATTCTTTTTTAAGTCCTTCGCGACACAGAATATATTTCTAATGCGGCAGTTTTCTTCTAAAAGAATAAAAATTGTATCACTGAACACCATAGCATGAGTTTAAATTGAAATACAATTAAGCGTTGCTTGTACTTGCATTTGTGTGCATTATATCGGATATAATTGCAAATCATCTCAGTTCTCGATTTTAACGTCTCTACAGGCATATTGATCCTTCAATTTTAACACTCTTTGAAGTTTAAACATGTTTCAAAGAGCACCACATTGAGAAAAATGGCATATTTAAAAATTTACATAGAACTCTTCTCATAAACATAGTGCATAATTTTATCTTACTTAAAAATTGTACACTCAGCCTTTAAAATTGCTAAACTTTTCGTCTCAAGAAAATTTTCAATTATTATCATTAATTAGAATTATTTATTAATAATATTACATAGAATTATCTAATGTGAAATTTATTGACGTTCAAACTTAGACATTTCGCTAAATTTACTCTTAACGTTGTAAAAGTAGTTCGTAGTGTTCAGCTAAAATAAATGTACTTACTTAGCATATTGTATCAGCTATTAGCCAATAACGACAATAATAAAAACGTTTAGTATCAGGTCGGTACGATACGTAGACACTTAGTTATTCAGCCATAGAAATTTTATTTAGTAAATATAAATTAGGATTAAAAAACATTGTTCAATACGTATTTGTAGTCGCTGTATACCAGCTTCTGTTATAATCCCTATAGATGCAGGGGCAGTACTTATTTAATAATTCCCCTTTCATTTTAAAAAACCGAAACAAAGATATTATGTATTCTTAAATTGCGAGAAACATCTAAGCCGTAACTATTTAAGCTTTCGTCTAAGATCAAACAAAAAAAATTAGATGTTACTCTATGAACAAACAATTGCGGTCGATTGAAACTGCGCCTCACCGTGTAAACAAAGCTACTGGTAAAGACGTCATATTTTGTGAAAATCTACTTCTGATCTTGATTCTTTTATAGGTAGTAGAGCCACGCTCACTCTGCACCACCAACTGACAGAAGATCAACTTAAAGCGACAGCATACATACAAACTGTCGTGTTTCGTTGGTGAGTGCGAGCCCGGTGGCCCATTGATTCAGGGGTGACAGTTGCCGTGGTAAGTGTGTGCAATACAATGCCATGATGACTGTTATGCTTTTTACGTTCCCAAGCGAGGCGTGAAAAAGCGTTTTACTGTGCCGCCATAGTGTGGGTCACCATACTGCATTGTCTGCATTCGCAAGGAGTATGGTGGCCACAACTCTCGGATTTTATACATGCTTCCCACCAGACAGAGTAGAGTCACTTTGACAGGCTCTTAAAATATAAAAAGGTTACGTTGGACTCTAACTAACCAGAACACCACCTACAGCTTGCAAATGGTCCCCGCTCGTGTGTTTAATTTAGCTATAATTGGGTTTTTTACATTTACTTACAATATTTGTGTTTTTAATATTTTATTTGTTCAACTAACATTAAATAAATTCTGTAATTATCCTTTTCTAAAATAAAATATCTTGCATCTCATACATTTTAGTATAAAATTTATCCCAAATCTAACCAATTATTATAAAAATTGCCAAACTTATGCCTTATTCAATTTTTTTTAAGAACTTGAGTGAAAATAGATTGTTTTGTAATTTCCGTTACGAAAGTTAGTCAAAAAACGGACTAAATTAAACGGTTAATAATATGTAGTAAAAAGAAATGAACTTACAAAAAAAAACCCGGGGTCACTTCTTTGTTTGCAAAGTTCTTGACTTTTTTTATTTGATCTGAGACTGGTTTAGTGTGGTTTTTATAATTCATTGTGTCCCTTTTTTGATTATTAATATACATTTTAATAATTTTAAGTTAAGATATTTCTTTATAACTTCTAAACACACGCCTTGTCTTCCAAATTATGACAATAAATTGGCTTAATATTAATATAAAATGTATTAAATTTCTAGAATAGTGTACTTTTATTCAATATTTGTAGATAAATGAGAAAATAAACTCATATCGTGACATCTGTCTTTAAAAATTTATGCTCACTTTTAGTAAATAGCTGTGACTGATATCGAACACAATAATAAATAACCTCACACATCTCACACACGGCTGTCTGATTCAAAATTAGGCAAAGCCTGTGCTACGGTAACCAGACTGCTGATAAACATACTTAAATATTTTTAAATACACACATATTATAGGTAAATTACAATAGTATCGTCTCTATTGTGTTACTTGATTAAAATTTACAAAAAAAAAAACAAATATTTTAACATTATTTTACACAGTAACTTACTAAATCACAGAATTTCATAACCAGTAAATCTACACATTGTGTCAGAAGTTCTTATGTTCGTTATGACATAAGTACTCATAGCACTACAGCATATCAATTTACAGAAACTTAGCTCCGTGTCACCATTTACAGAACTAAGAACAAAGGTTGTATTGAACAACGAAAACTTGTTATGCACTGTCTTTAAAACATATCTGTTGTATTTCAAATAAAGCTTGTGTAACCGAATTATTGTTTTATTTATGCACTATCTAGCTACCCAATCAACAAAAAAGAGGTTCGTTTGCGATGTGTACATAAACGCACTTGACTTGAATTTGTCCGAAACTGAAATCAATCTTTCATGACTACTGTCCTTGCTAATTGTTTACAACAAATAAATCTGTCAATTAAATTGAATCTCCATTAAATATTTTAGACATCTGACAAACAACGCCATCTAGTTTCCAACTAAACAGAGTTTGTCCTATGAAAGCCAGATTGACTGAAACAATAATTATTTACTTTTTTGTATACAGATACAGAGAAGACACCCAAACTCTGAAACATATATTTGTAGACCATGCGAACATTAAGTTGCTCATCATTTGAACATTTGATCCGACTCGGGAACCCAATTCGAGATCTCCGCACAATAATGTAAAAAAAATCAGAGGCAGTCACGAAGACTGCTGACAGAAGGAAAAACTTAAATTTTTTCAGAGCATATTTATTAAAGTAGATCATATTATTTTTGCTTTATGTACGCACAACAATAGGCTACATCGCCTTCTACAAAGCTTTTCATCACTCCCGAGACCGTAACGCATCGCATACATTGTCCCCCAGGCACAAGCGTCTCAGCCAAGCGTCCATACAGAGAATGTCATGTACAACGTATTTGTTTAATATACACGGTATACATACAGTTTATAGAAAACGTACGCTGACGATGCCGCAAGTTCCATGATTTTTATTCACCCAAAAAGTGATCAACGCGCCAAAAGCTTTTCACTTCAAAAACTAAATTTTGCGCTATTTTGGAATTGTGTTTCATCTCCTTAATACTATGGATAGTGCTGGTACACTTTGTATTCTCAATTCGCCACCATACAGATAGCTTACGGGTTTTTTACAAGTTCTTTGAAGTGACAATTTCTTATGGGAGGATAAACCGCTTCGTTACGTAACGCGTTGCGGCGCCAGTCAGTTTGGCTTCCGTTTCTCTCAAGCGTACAGTAGCGGCAGGCAGACTCCTCTTCTAACACTCTTTTTAAATAAATAACATTTCTTACATTTATAGTTACCTATAATTGATACTTATGTGACGCAAAGGTCACATCGTACACTTATGTTTATAAAAATAACTACTTCGAAATGAATTATAGTAAAAAAATAAAAGTCAAAATACTGTTTATGTACTTTATTAATATTTTTACATTCGTCACAAACTACAGAACTGCGACTCTACTAGTCAAGGTTTTCGTTGGATCAAAATGCTCCTGAACCGTAAAATATCAACATAAATAAAACTATGATTACAATTAAAATTATGATTTATATTAATTTATTTGTCATAAATTGTCACAATAAAAGAATATTACATTTTTAAAAATCTAAAATCATATACAAATAATCTCTCTTATTGAAACTAACAGACGAGAAAAATCAAAGCGGATTTTTAATGGAAAATATGATGTCTGTATCACAATGTTATGGACACGTAGTTCCCCAGTAGATTCACTAAATATACATAAAGTTACATTTTTAAGCATATTTTGTCTCAAGAAAGCAAAAGGTTAAAGTATAAAAGCTATTCTTTAATATCAAAAGCCTCAGTACATTGCTAGATGTGTCGTTACAACAACCGACAAAAATTCATTCAAGTCCATAAAAGGCGAATATCAAAATTCTAGACAATAAACAAACCTAGTGCTTTGTTGAAATATTTAAAATTACTATCCATTGACGCAGAACATGACTTCTCTAAACACTAACACTTATCGACTGATATTCAAGTCATTCAAGTTATTTTAATGTGGCTTAATTACTTTGTTAGTCAAAAAATTATTAACATTTAACGTTTTTACAGCGATATATGTATATCGTAGTTACTCGGCTAAGGCTAAGGCTAATTTTTGTAGTAGTATTTATATTATAGTAGTTAACTACAAAATAAACTAACTTCTTAGCAGGCAATACCTTATTAAACATTCTAAACATTAATGAAAAATTTAATAAAAAATAAATATTATAAACCGTCAAATATGTGAGAAGCATGTTTCGCATTAATGGAATGTGCACAACTATAATATATTACATTTAAATATCATAATAAAATTAATACGAATTCATTAGCACACTATATTAAAAATTAATAGTTAAACCGTTGTCATTCGCACATTACACAAGAATTGAAAATTTATCAAATATATATTTTAGAGGTGGGCCTGCCACCGTGTAGTATTGTTAGTCAATATTTTATTTTCGGTTTTTACCGGTTACGAAACTGATAAATACCAATTCTTGTTGTCACAACATTCGTCTTCATGTGTACAGTATTTTTTTTCTGTCCGTACTACGGCGTTGTGATTGTGCATTTTTATCAAACTATATAATAGCATCAATATTATTAACCTTTTAACCTACATATTGAATATTTGCACCATGATTACATTAGAGACTCTAACGATAATATCATAAAATTGTTATGCACATAGAACACGATTATAAAACGCTATTATGCAGACAAGAGCCAAAGCGCGAAGCTCGTAGCGAGGCAAGAGCATTTACTCTGTCTAATAACTTAGAACAACTTATTTAAATAAAATAATTTGGAAAAATGTCTTTGGAAGAGCCGGACAACAATGATTACATTTTTTTTATATTTATTATTATTATTGAAGTATAGGCAATGATAGTGTTAATGAGGATAACATAAAAATACTCAATCACGACGTGTATAGAGGCTCGCGTGGTGTGAAGGTGCCGGGTGACGCTCACGGAATCCAGCCCACCACGTAGCTGCGACTGCGGGTGAACTGGCTCAGTCGGCGAATGCGACCGCCTGACGGAGAACACATGTTACTTTAATTACAGTTTATGAAGAAGTATATTTATGTGGAACGCGTTGGCGGTGCTTTTATTAAGAGCAGATTACCACCCAACTCAGCAATTTACATGAAATGTTGCATTTTGGTTATACTCATTAATTATCGCAAACTTTACCAATAAACAGAGATAGGTCATTGTATTATTGACCAGGTACTTTGTTTACCGCATGTGCATTAACTATTTGCACACTTTGTTTATAGCGCGTTAAACATCTATCTGCACATTCGAATTTTTATCTGAAAAATATTTTCCATCGCTAACACTACGAAGTATGTGCAGATTTTGTTTTCCTAAATTCTTTTTAGATTATGATTTTTAAATCAAATCATTCACTTTATTTTTTTTCTATTTTTTTACCTTTCTAATGGCAAATTTTTACATATCTGAAAAACAAAATGTTATTGTTAGTTAAAAAAACTGTCACTTATCTCATAAGTTTGTAGTTACAGTCTAAGATTATTTTAAGCTTAAAACTAAAGCGAAGGCAATGATTTTTACTTGCGAGTGAATTGATAAGGTATACAAATGTAACCAGTGAAATTATGTCTTATTAGAAAAAGGTATATAATGATTTTGTTGAATTATATGTCACATTGATGTAGCAACTTGACGTTTTCTGGCACCACTAACCCTAAAGTTTGAATCCTGTACATTTCAAATTAAACAAAATCAAATGTCATCGTTATTTCAATATGATGAAAATGATGGTAATGAGGTCCCGTTCCGGAAACGACAGCAAATCTAAACGAAGACCAGTCAATAACGCAGGAAATATTATAGTGCACAGGTGTGTGCGCAAGCAACGGTACACTCTCTGTTCCCTCACTCTCACAATCCCATGAGACGGTTTTCCGACACGATCGGGAACAGATCCTGCGTAAGAGCGACGGTTTTACATGTTCTCTGAGACACGGAAGTTAAAACCCCAACTTCCAAACTTCGGGCTGTTATTAAGTATATCTGGTTACTGAAAAACACTTTAACCCGACACGGGAATCGAACCCCAGACCTCTTGATAGGCAATCGCATATGCTATCCACTAGACCCATGAAGTAGCATTGCAATATATCATGATAATGTTAGAAAATGTTTCAATATTGAGAATCTGAAATAGTTCCTTGTAAAATATATATTGTAAATGATTAGTTTATAGATACAAGACAACGATTGTACATGTTTCACAATAGCTGTGAATAAAGTGATGACTGATAATATAGTTTTATTCAAATTAGTTTACTTTCATTAAATTGTTTAAAAGCATAGGGCTTATTATATAGACTAGCAGACATACCTGTATTATGCAAAATTGTACAAGTTACGCGATTGATTAGTAGGGAATAAGGGCGATCTGATGCAAAGTATGCAGTGTGCACAACATATACATGTGGATAAATGGAAACATGCATTCGAAGTAAACATATTTTTACAACATTATAAATATCTCCTAGTCTCGTACTGAACTGTGTGTACTGGTACAAAATACCCGCACTGTCTTCATGGGCACTGGCATGTTCATTCGAATCTTTCTTAGATTAAATAAATAATCTTATACGCGGCTGTATGCCAAATTAGACAGAGCCTGACTTAAGGTAATTAAACTGCTAATAAACACTTATGTATATATATGGAATCGAACCCACGTCTTAGCAGTTATGGCCACTAACCACTAGGCCAACAGGCCCGTCAAGGTTAATAACAACATTCAATAAAGGTAGTTCATAAGATGACTATATCAAATCTGCTCCTTCATTATGTCGTTTTACTTCTAGATTTACTTGATAATGATATTAGTAATAAAATTAGAAATAAAAAAACTAAAAAAGACATTTTTTTGCAAATATCTTTTTGAAAACGCTTTAAAAACACTTTTCTTCTGCGAACAACTTTTATTTTATACTACAAAGCAAGTCAGAGACAATTTTGTTTCTTTTTAAAAGTTTAGGTACATTTGGTGAACTTACCACGTGCGACAGTTCAAGGCTCTAAGCGTTGTTCTGGCTCCGGCGCTGCTGGCGTACTGCAATGCATACACACCGACTCGTGTCACACATTTATATACACATACACTATCACCGATGTTCGCAAACTCAAGATAAAGTATGCAAATTAACCCTATATGTTATTTTAAAGAAAAACCAATCTATGTCTTATCAAGGTCTATGGGTAAGTAAAAATAGTAATTACAACTTTTCTACTGTATATGCAAAAAGTCAAAATATCAGACCTGTCTTTTAATACATTTCAGATCAAGTCCGTATGGAGCATTAAATAATTTTAATTACGTACAAACTGTATTACATTTATTTTAGTATTCGTTTAAGACAGCTCTTGGAATCGAGATTTTGTTTTTTTTTTTAATTTTTGATTGGTAAAAGAAACTAACTATAACTATTCAGAAAAAAAGATACAGCGAACATTGGCGATGTCATGGGTTCTTTTGGAAATATCAAGGATAAAATATAGGTACATATTTCAAACAGTACATCAGTAAAAAAAATACAATTGGAAGTTACGTCCGTGCCTTTTTGCTTTGTTCGTAATTTTAGTATCAAAATCATTCCGCATACAAGTTAGTATTCACAATCATGCGTGTCATTTTAGTTCTGGAAAACATTTATCTTATGGTTTTTTAGTAAATAATGCCGGCAAACTTCTATGACTATCCTGTCTCAATTGGAATCCACAGCACGTCGAACGTTCTCCAAGCGAATAAAATCAATATTAGCTGAAGCTTTTGCGCTGTGAAAAACCGTTAATCGTTAACCCGACAAAAAAATAGCAGGGCATCATTTGACGCGAAAACAGTTGACATTTTACCGATTTTATGTAGCCATTTTGTTTAAAATATCTGACTGTTCTATGTTCCCCTCTCTGCTAGAAATCAAATTGTTAATTTTAATATTATGTAGACAGAATAAAACACATTGATGTATATTAGTTTCAATTAAGTCATAGATTTAATAAAATGAGTTTTTAAGATAATTTATATAGATTTCTTTAAAGTTACATAGTAGAAAATAGTTTAGAAACTATAAGAAATACGGCATTAATATCGCCTAGCAACGCCATTAATGCCATATTCAACTAAATAGACACTTGTGCAGTCTTAAGTACTGGATACAGTTAAGAATTAATTAACGCTGTTTTGGTTCAAGTTATTCTTGTGACTTTAAAAAGTTATTCGTAATTTCTAATTAAATGTGCTTTTATAAAATTTTATAATTATACTGTTATACAAACTGTATCACGAAATATAATACTTTTTCATTTAAGATATTAAATAAGTCACATATAATATAAAATAATTATTTTTGAAAAATAAAACTGCACTTTTGTAGTATGTGTAAGTGAACACTCTCAGCCGGTGTTTTAAAGAAGCTGTAACATAAGCGTAGTTTGTTATACTGGCGTGCTAAAAATGCACTGCTGGGCCTGACCTCCGTACTATTGGCTACGCGCCCCCTTCGCCAGGTTGTTAAAGAATCTGAATTGAAGCCGCAGCGTAAGGTCTTTCCGTACTGTAATGACAAACATTAACTCTCAACTAGTGTACACACATGTGGAGTGTTGGTTTCCTACTATGTGAATTAGAACAATTTGTTCTCGGTTACAAAATAGTTCAAGTGAAAGGTACCTGCTAAGACTTAAGTGAAGAAAAAATGATCTCTACCATGATGGTCTATGGCACATATTTATACCGAGAGAGTAAAAAAAACTCATGTCAGAAGATCATTTATATTGTTTTCTGTCAGCCAATCCAGTCAGCCGGTCCATATAGATTTAAATATTCTTAAATTGTGCAGTACAAAAAAAAGGATTGTATCCGATACATGAAATTCGGTACGTTGTCACACAACACAGTCGTTCCAAGACCTCTACGCCGATAATTTCATATATAGCGGACCTCGTTTAGCACAAAAGCGTTTCTAGTGAAATTTTTTTTTTTCTATATTGTTCGAATTCACATTTATTGGTGTAACAATCTCTACAAATACGGTTGGGGGAACGCGTGGTTGTGTGAGTGGCAATACGCGGTTACTCACGAGTGCGGGTTGGGATTTATGTCCAGTGGAGCTGCCTTCACGAATCTCTCTGCTCCCTGCTCATTTATTAACTTATCAATGACTGAGTCTGTCTCTGCATGTTCTCCTTCTACATTCATGGGAATTAATATTTCACCAGACGGACTGTTTTCAGGTAACGAGTCTTGCGTGTTAATCGGTTTTTCTGTATCGCTAGGCACCACATTTTCGATATTTGATAACTCAACTTTTCGAGGATCGGCAGATTCCGTTTTTTGTATGTTGGGATATACCGATTTTTCTATTTCCATTGATGTCGGTATTTCACTCTCATTTGACATTAATTTTTGCGTTCCATTTTCTATTACTGATTTTTGAGTATCTGATGTTCGCACTTTATCTGTATCGACTATAGCTTCATTTTTGTTTTCTTTAGCTTCAACTATGATCGATGTTTCAACCGATTCTGAAAGTACTGGTTTGATTTCTTCCTTTGTAGGAGTAACAGCTTCTACGCTTGGTGGTGTGAGATTGAAGAAGCTATTATCGATGCCGACGGCGGGCGGGCGTCCTCGCGGCAAGCGCAAGCTCAGCGACACGCTAGCTCGCTTTTGAACTCGGCAATCTGATCATGAACATCGATTTCATATATCGATTATGGCTTGTGTCTAATGGGTATTCAGTAGCCCAATTGATAGGTATGAGTCATGCGATTGTAACTTTAATCGGATGTATAATTGTTTAGAGTTTCGATACTTGTACAGTAGTCCTGATTTCTTTTTAATAATGAGTAAAAATCTATTAAATACTTTTACATTAATATAGATTAATCAAAAATTAAACAAGTCCAAACAATATTTATAATTTGCCATGATCTTATTAAAATTTACTTTCATTATCACTTTTTATTTTGTCTGGTACTTTTCGAAGGAATTCGTCTAGTGCTTTGTATAGACACAATAGACTTGATAGCAAAATTTTAGTGTCATTTATTTTGTTCATAAAAGTATGTTACAATTTTAGATATAGTCATATGTATTGTAATGTGGACTCACATTAGACACAAACATTCTGTGTACGGTGTCTTCTCCGATGATTTCGTGTACTTTGTTGACTATCTTAATGGTTAATATAAGCTAGGATATGCTACATTCAAAATGCGTTATAAGTGCATATGTGGAACGGTGTTAGATATCATGGTGTATTTACTAGAACAAGAGATTTATTTTACTCTTGAAAATCGGTATTTGATGAAATAATTTAACTTGACACGGTAAAAAAATTAAAGTACGGTTTTGTTAATAAAGACACCACAACACTATTTCCAGGATCATTATCCGGGATATACTTTATATGAATGTTTACTATAGAGCGCGCGAGCGACGTCGGGAGGCGAAGCGGTGTCCACCATCTGTGTCGTAATGAGTGCTATTAGGTGCAGTGTCTATTACATATCAACGACTTCAGATACTAGATTATGTTTTTTGACACTTACCGATTTTATACTTTTTGTTTAATTTTTTTTTTTTAATCCCTATCAAAAAGTCTTAGTTTGCTTTAAATGTAAGTTACGTAACCTATTACATCCTCCACTCTCATTTAATAATTTTGCAATCAAACTATTTTATTAAATTAATTACAATTATTAACTATATATCAATAATCTAGTATTTGGAATCGAGTTTTACATATGAGTACATTGTAAAATGTGATGTATTTCCTTAGAGTATGGTATAAATTCGTATGCTGCATTTTGTTTTACAACTTTAATATACAATTGTGAATGAAATTGCGATGTGATACATAAAAGATGTTCAAATACATCAATGAAAATAGTTTTTACTTTTATTATAATGTTTTTATATGAAATACTACAAAATTAATGTGTATATAACCTGTAAAAAACTTATACATTATATAATAGCAACACGTGTACAAAATGTTATGTATAATAAATTGTTTGATTGATGCATGTCTTTTCAATTAATATTGAGTTGTGGTGTAAATAAGATTGGCAATATTTTTAAATTTGAAACTACTTACAGAATAAGCATAATTGTAATTTCATTATGTAATAAACTGTAAAATCGAGTCACTGACTGATTGATTTTTATAAAAGCATATTGTACACAGAATATTATTCGATAATGACTCGGCAATTAGGAATATATCTTATTAATTATTTTTTATAAATTTTCCTAATTATTTATGGTGAGTGTTTGTCACATGAACTCTAATCCTTACATTTAGCCTAACGAAAAATGATAAAAAAATATCTGACGCAAAAAGGAAGTGTCTTAGAAGTAATGTTTGTGGCGGTGTAGATGGATAGATACTTTGATTTATTTTATTTTGTTTGAAAAATGACTTAATCAAGTGTTCTTGGCTATATTCAAAAGAATTATATTATTATTTTTCCAAAGTATATATGCATATAAAAAGGCAATAGACTATCAAGACAAAGTCCAGTCCTCTTTATTCAACACATTCACCATTCATTTCACATTCATTCGCCATTGTTATGACGTCACACCTGCTACTGTCAGATCAGTAATAATAATAATTATTATTATAATCAATCCACGTTCATTCGTCATTATTACGACTTCACACACCTGCTTCATAAAGGACAACTATTTTATTACTTGTTTGCTTTTAAAAATAGAATTTCATACTTAACATGAGAAAAGTCCTACACAATTTATTTGAACAACAATTTAATTGCCAAGAATTGTATAAATCACGTGTGTAATGGGTAGTTGGAATATACTCACTTCTGTCGATGTTCCTCTGCAGGTGGCTGGCGATCCTGTGGCGGGCGTCGCTGTACTCGAGGTGCAGACCGAGCCGTAACAGCGTCGGGTTCTGTTCCACCAGCGACGTGATCTCCATTTCGATCTTGTTGCCCAGGACTTGCGATCGCTAGCGAAACAGATATTTAAAATCAGATAATCGGTACGTAGTCTACATGTCTTAATATAGCTGCAGTTAGGTCATATTAATTATCGGAAGGTCTGACAGGAATCATCGCATTAGTCTATCGCAGTCCACTGGGGCACATAGGCTTCTCCCATAACACGCGACTTTGATCGATATCTTTTCTTTTTATTTGAAGCCTGCCTCGGTGGCGTAAAATACATATATAATAAAAGCAAATTCCGCATGGCGACGCATGCCATAGCGACACGTGTCGACAGCGAGGCTCCGCGGCGGCGCACCTGGTTGGAGGCGCGGAACTCCTCGACGGTGCGCGTGTCGAGCAGCGCGCGGATGAGCGCGAGCACGCCGGCGGGGCTGATGAAGTTGGTCTCCACGTTGACGACGCGCAGCGCCGAGTTCACGCGCAGCGCGTCGGCCAGCAGCGCGCCCGTGCGGTCGTTGAGCCCCACGTTCACCAGCGACAGCACCTCCAGCGACGTGTTGCTCTTCACCGCCTCGAACAGACGCTCGAACTTCTCGTCGCTAATGTTCTGTAATCGCATACCACTATCTTTTAAATATCTCACTTTTTATAAAACAAAAACAAAAATATTAACGTATGAAATAGATTCTCAAATATTATATACAGGGAGTCCAGTACGAGTTTATTTCACAGGGCCAGCGACCCGTACTGAAGTGTTCACCGATCGCAATACCGAACATGGTTTTCGTCAAGACCGAACAGATACAAAATAAACTTCCACTAGACCCTCCGAATTGTAATATTTCATTTTTCCACAATTTTTTTTATTTAGTAATAGTCAAATTAAAGGTGTTAGAAGACCATAACGCAGGTCAAACAGATTTTGAAATCGTTTTAGATTTGACAAGCGATAAAGATTTATTATACATTAATTAAATTATAATTTTTATTACCACAGATTACACATACCAGTCTACTACAATTTCTAAAAATACCTTAATATTATTCCAATTGAGATCAGTCAACTTCTGGTCATTGTTCTTTACTCGCGTGATGGTGTCGTCTGGGTCTGTGTCGTTGGGCGGGTCCATTGGATACACCTGTAATGAAATATCGCAAGTATTAACAAATGAGTAAACATTATTCTTGATTAGAAAAACCTGTTTCACCTGTAAGTTCTTAACGTCGATGAACAAATCGTTGACAAAAGGCTTTACTCGCTAGGATTTCTTTTACCATGAAAATAAATGATAAACATTCGCGTTAAGAAAATAGTGACACATAGATCAACCTCGCTTTTGTTTTTAAATTTGTTAAGACATATAACGTTCTCCTCCTTTTTATTGTTTCAGTGCTATAAAAACCTTCGTTTCATTATCTGCAGATTCAATTAATTCATTTTTAGTATTAATTGTAGTTTAATCAATATTAACCTTAAAGAACAAAAAACATTAACTATACATTGTAATAAAAGAAAAACAATATAAGAGGTATCCTACCTTAGATTTGGTAGCCTTAGTGATACCATCCCATCCGAGACCGACGGGCTGGCCTTTGTTCAGCAACGACGCGTGGTACTGGTCCTGGTTCATCATCGAGTGAAAGCCAAGGATAGCTGGAATTATACACATCTTTGTCAACAAGGTCTCTGTTTTATGGGCATTAGATATAATAATGAAGTGTAAACAAAAAATAAAACTTTGCCCATGTGGTGATGGATCTTGATCCATCACCACATGGGCAAAGTTTTATTGTTAAGTTAACTGACTTTTCAGTTCGTAAGAGTCGTAGGAGCCTATTAAAGGAGCAACCTATGTAGGACAACATCACTGCCAAGAGAAGGCAAACTTGATAAAGTTCTAAACCAACACGAATGGCCAGCATGGTGTAGTAAGCCAAAATCTCCTTTTTTGCAGAGGCTTATATCCATTGATGCGCTGTAATAGGTTGGTAATTGTCAACAAAAGTATATTGTATTTTGTAGCATTGTAAACATTCCCAATGTCATTGCCACATGTGTGTCAATGACATTCAAAAAGTGAACATTGACTCATTATTTATATTCAACCCTAAAATATCATCAACCATAGTTTTTTTATTCTTAATAAAAAAGTTTTAATAGATTAATATTCATAATAATATGTGTGTTTATATATTTTTTTTTAAGCTGTGATATTAAGTTTCAGAGTTTACGAATTCTCGTAGTCGTTTTGACTGCATTCATTTAACTTACATCAGCTACGAAACAAAATGAAATTAGACAAAAACAAAGCAGTAGTGGAACTAAAAGTATTTAGAATACACTGCTTTGGTCCTATTTATATACTTATACCACATCTTGTTTACGGAGGGGTGTATTCAGCTTTATATCCGATACATTTGTGCAAAAAAATAAATAATAAGAGTTAAAATGAAATACATAAAGTCCTCTGCCCGGTGACTGCTCCATATGCGAATGTGGATAGTCCCAAAAAAGAAAACTGCTATATTACATTATAATGACGGCTTTAATCCCAATAATTTACTCCGTGACTTTAATAACGCTAATCTGTCACCTATCTCACGTGGTGATTGCGATATCATGCGTTATTGGCTAGACATCATATCGAGCATATCTCGAGTGCCAAGCTTTCATAATACAAGCTCATTATTTACAATATGTTGATAGCCAATGTGTCGCAATATCGAGCTTAGAGAAATAGACGCATTAGTACAACACTATAAGGTCTCTATTACAGTTTGACCACTGTCCATTCAGAGTTGATTATACAGACGGCCTAGTGGTTGTAGCGGTCACCTTAAAGCTTCTTACTAAGCGGTGGATTGGGTTTGATTCCTACATGTGCAAACACTTTGAATGAACCACAAATTGTTGCAGAGCAACTGTGACTGTAACTGTGAGTATTCCTTGTGTCCGTTTCATGAACGTTTGTAAAGACCTTCATGACACACACGCACAGCATAGATACGGGAGTTGTATTTTTAAAATAAAATAACTATATATTTGGCTTTATTCGATCTGACCAGGCCAGTAGAAGCTTTGATAAAAATATAATATCTAGGTGATTTACATTTTCATATTGATAAGAACAAAGCGAAGCATAATGGTTCACTACTGTACGCAGAGCTTATAATCTCGAATACAAAATGTGTGTTTTAGCGAATTGCGCAGAAAATCCATCAAATGCTACGATACCAATTAGCGATATGACTGACGAAACGTATGAGTGTTTATGTTACAGATTAGTCTACTTACTACATTTGGATGTGTCCAATAATTGTCATTGTTGAGCGTACTTTGAATACGATGAATTGTTTTATAGTATTTTCGAATGACGAAGTGGCAATGGTCGTGAAGTATTGGCCACTGGCTGTACGCCAACATTTTGCGATGTGACTATTCCATTACAAAAGAATATTTTATCTTCCTGATCTACGCAAACTATCATAAATAATAGGTTTCTTGTATATACGGGACATGCTTTAAAATAACCTGTGTCAGTTCTAGAAATATTTAGATTTGTAGTTTATTAGAATGTGTGCCAATGGAAAGATATGAAAAATTGTATTTTTTGCATAATAACTCTAGATTGTAGTTGGGTCACAAATATGTTGTTTGTGCTAGATTCTGCTCCAATAAAGTAGTCTTTCTTCTTGAAAGTGAATTACGAACGACAATATCTAAATAACCTTCTAGAACGTTTATTTTAAGTCAACTCCCCGAAGCATAACATTGAGAAGAGAAAGTCTTATTTAAATGTGACTACGAGTCTATAATTTCTGTATGTCTAACTAAGTCTCATGATCACTGTTTTCAATTAGTGATGCGTAGCATGTTATTGCAACTTCTAATTTATGAAATTAAAAAAATCTTAAAACTTAACTACTCTACTCTTTCTACGACATCATTATCAGACATCAATAGCCTTTAACAGTCTACTACTGCACATAGGCTTCTCCTTAGGTCTTAGCCTACTGTGCCACGCAGGCCAGATGGATTGGTATAGGGTTAATATCAAGTTTACCTTCTCTGTGCTGATCTTTTGTTCTGATTAGTTTGCTCTCTTAGTCGCCTTTTACGACACCCACGGGATAAATAGGGGTGGTGAGACTCTGTATTCATAATCCGTCACTACACGTAAAATTCTTACTACTTTAGTATAAAAATAAATTATTCTTGTATAGATGCATCACTTGTAGTTAGTTGTAATGTCCCACTAATCTGTTTTAAGCATTTTCCGTCACACAAGAGTAAATGAGAGATGACGTACCAGCCAAGTCGATGATTTCTTCCTGAGAAGCTGTGGTGAGAGCCTGCTCATACTCATCTCCGAGATCGATTGTGATTTGTTCCTCAGCATCACGGACCTTTTCGGGAGGAGGAGGCGGAATCCACTGAAAACC
This sequence comes from Hypercompe scribonia, assembly GCA_949316085.1. Lineage (NCBI taxonomy): Eukaryota > Metazoa > Arthropoda > Insecta > Lepidoptera > Erebidae > Hypercompe > Hypercompe scribonia. Next base: position 11,055,782 of record OX438977.1, on the reverse strand, counting down.
AAAACAATAATAACATAATGAATCGTTTTTATATAGGAAGTAACTAAACTGTTTTATTTCTACTATTTTAAAAAAAAAAAACAATCCTGCACCAGAAATATATGATGTGTCGAAGGAGACTTAACAAACACACATGAAACTAACAAAGAATAGCTAGCCCCTAGAACAGTAATTTGAAGATCACACAAAGTGTTATTCCATGTGAGGATCGAACCCGCAACACTTAGCTCAGTAGCAAGCGAAGAGATCACTTAAACCACTACGTCATCCGTGCAGTCAACTTAGATAGCCAAAGTAAAATATTTCAGCCCCCTTAGCCAAGATGCAAGCGAGTTGTGTAGATTCTCTTTCTATAATCGTGAATGCTTCTATTCTCTTATGTTACTGGTAATATTTTGTTATGACCACATGACTTAGCGTTGGAAGACGTCATTCTGTTAACGTCTGATAACATTTACGTTTGTAGAATGTCAACTTAGCTTGGGGCCATTTTATGATGTCTTCCTAATGTTATAATTAACCCATAGTATGTGATGTGACGTCAATGCAGCATTGTTAAAATTACCAAAGAAACCAATAAGCGGTATAACAAGCAAATATTGATTTAAGTGACTAAAGACCAAGTGCACATCTGGTTGGACTTCGAATGAGTTTAATAAGAATTTATGAGCAAAATCATGATTTACTGCGATTAGATCATTTCACACTTCACCTTAACAGTACACAATAGATCGCAGATTCGAAGCGGGTTTAGCTTGAAGAAGGCTTTGCCAATTCCCATGGCACCCTTCGGTAGTATCCTCGAATTTATAATATGAGGTTATATATTATATTCTGACTTCTGTATGATTAGACAGTTCATAAAACAAGGTTAAATAAAAGTTATTATGTGCCTTGATAACTTTAATCAAAAGCAAAAATTATCAAATTCGTAGCAATTAAAAACAGTCTAATTTTACGTTTAAATTTTTGAAAAGGTTACTGAACTTGTGTTTTACTTTCATCAATTCTAAGTATATCCAATTAATAGGCACCTACTGCTATATCTGATGTCAGTAATCTATCCTTGGATTAAGATTAGGCGACAATCTGCTTACCTTCTTCCCGCGTATAACTCCAGCGACATAGGGCTTCACTTCCGGTCGGTCAGGGGTCTCTAAAGCTTGTTTGTTAATGTGTTCTATCAGTTTCTTGCGGTTGAGGGGCCCTGTGGGGTCCTTCTCGCAATCGTAGTTGTTGCGTTGTGATGGTGGTAAGAAGTTGTCCTAGAAAATGAACAGTAAAGCTATGTTAATATTAATGAAATTCAATGCCTTGGTGGTGCAGTGGTAGCGTATGCTACTGCTGCGCTTGAGGTCTCGTGTGTAATGCCCGGGTCGGATCAAATATTTCTTTGATCTGCAAATGTCTGTTTCGGAGTTTAGTTGTTTCCTATGTACATATGTAGGTATAATATGTATGTATTTACAAAAAGAAAGTAGTTTTATATTTATATCAGTTGTCTTATACCCATAGTACAAGTTCTGCTTAGTTTGGGACTAAATGGCGTTGTGTGCTAGATGACTAAAAAAAAAATTACGCCATTTCTCGTTTATTTAGCGTTTTTATTAAAGATGGTTTCTGTCCAAATTGGTTACACTTTACTTGAAGTATTTTCCATCAGCTCGTTTGTTTGCTCCATCGCCAAAAAAAAGGGTAGTATAATCCAGTAATTTACACATAATGATAGTCAAGGAGCATAACTAACTATTGTGATAGGAATAAGGTAGGTAATTTAAATCCAGTCTAACCTACTTATGATTAATTATTTATTGATATTTCCAACACAATAAGATAGGCTAAGGCTAGGTAAGCTTGTTTGATAACACAATTTTTATTGATTGCAGAAAGGTATTACACTATCTGATTGGATGGATATAGTAGTGGTTCAATTGGTCACTCCTGAGTGTTGTGGGTTCAAATCTCACAAGGGACAACATTATGTGTAATCCACAAATTTTTGTTCTGAGCCTAGGTTTCCCTTCTGTCTATTTTATGTATGCTTGTACAGTTTGTAGGTGCAGTACAGGAATATTCTTGGAGCGTCAGTTATTAATTATTTATTGATTTTAACTAGGTTCAACCCAACCAATACTGTCTACAAGGTTTTTGGTCACATGATGTAAACTGCATACACTGTATGTTATCGGATTTTATCATAAATTCATCAATCAACTGTCAGATTATTTGAACTTATTTACTCTTTATAATCTTTAATTTGTATTATTTAATATTCTGAAGTCTGAGGTATACATATATAATGTAGACACTAGCAGAGTTATCTCTATGGTAATTGTACTATATTTGTGTAGAAACCTCATTTTTCATGAACACATTATCTTCAAAATCCACTTCTTGGATAGGGATACACTGTATCCTTGACAATATTGTATTCAGATAAGTGGCATGGCAAAACAGAAAATTCAATTTTAAGAAAGAACTTTTTGTACATACTTATTCAAATTATATAATATTCTGTTTTGCTTATATATTTGTATTTCAGTACAAATACAGTTAATTTCATATTAACATAGCACACAAACCAAAACGGCCAACTTGCATTTTAAGTATCACTTATCATTTTTGTGATAAGGTTCCTTCCAATAGTGAGTGTTAAGTGATAAGCCATATCATAATCTCTTTTTAATGTGGACCTATGATGTAGATATATGAAAATAATAAACTTGGGACCTTGTTTTTGTTACTAGTAAGTGCAAAGGTATGTGATTTAATTTACTAGTAATTGCCCATGTTTATATCAGTTATCACTGTTAATAGTACCCTATGTGTTATTTTGACGTATAAGCAAATCCATTAATTCAGTACCTTTTCGTAAAAGAGTAGAAAACATCCATACATCCATCCTTACAAGCTCTCCCATTTATAATATTAGTAGAAATAATGAATTGGTTGGTTTTTGCTTCAATTAGTATTTTTTACAATTTTCACAGCCTTCATCTTTACCTTATTTAGGTGTATTATTAAAAGACACAAATTTCTCAAAAGTAAATTCGTTAAATACAGTTATACAAGCAATATGCCTTTGCTCGTTGTCTTTGCTCTTTATCTATTTTTACTTTCAATATACCCCAAATTTTCTCATCTAACCCATAGAGTATCTAGTTGAAATCCATAGACTCACTTCCTACTTTGTGAATGGCACTAAAATAATACTTGACAAAAAATAGGTTACTTCTGTGACTGATGAATGTAGGTGACTCTTTAAGGATATTCTCTTTATAGGGTAAATGTATTTTATTGTGGTATCTTTACTGAGGCTTGATAAATATAGTGAACTCATGACTGTTATAACATTCAAAGGTATTGTGTTTAAGTCTTATCAATTGAATGAGGTCAGTCTACAGTCTACATACAGTTAATACAATTGTCTCTCCCAACTTATTACAATAAAAAGTAACTCAATTTTTTCTGCTGTTATGTCTATTCAAATTATTGATAGAATTTTTTTTTTAAAAAACTAGTCCCATTGTTGATATGTTTTGTTGTGATTAACTACTGAAATTTTATAGTAAACTTTGTCATATGATTGTATGTTAATATCCATTGGAATATGATTAATAAACATTATAGATATTTGGAATCATAAGACAACTCATCATTCAATCATTACCAACATTATGAATTAATATGAGATGCTATCTAAAGAGCATGTGTAAGTTATACTAAAACAATTAATAGGTTCTGACCGAAAACACATAAAACATTGTATCAAGCATATTAAAAAATATAATTACGATTTCAGAATTTAATTTAGATACATTCATGAAAAGGAAACTTCATTTGAAACATTTTTTTTAAGTGTCAATTACATTACTAAGGTCAGGCATTCTACATTTTATAAATGGAACAAAGGGTGTCGAATTGATCACTGTGCATAGTACTCATAACTATTCCATTTGCAATAATAGGGACATCCCTATTAAAACTACTGAACTAAAGGTACATTTTTTAAATAGTCCTAATATGTATAAAATTTTAGTAAGTTGTATAATTTACATATGCTCACTCTGCTTACCAAATTCCAGTTGTATTTTTAATCTTTTGTGGAGTGCCAATAATAATATGAATTCTATTTTTATAAAATTTGTTTCATCATTCATCATTCTTATTAGATTCTGATAGTTACTGTTTGCGACAATTGTAATTTTTTCAAATTATTGCTGTAGCCTAATAAAGATTTGTAAAGCATAAAAGAATTGGGTATATAAGAGATATTTAACTTTCTGCTTTTACAGCAATTAAACCAGATTTCTACAACACTTTGAGAAAGCTTCTTATTCTTGTAAACATAAATTATTTAAATTTACTTACAATAAATTAGCTGTTTTCACTTTATTTATATCTTATTAGATTTTTACATGATCATATAAATTTAATAATAGAGTATAAAAGTAAATAGTATAAGCAACATATTTAATTTTATTTTTATGCATGTAATTATTGGGCTTGCAAAATATAATAAATATATTATCTAGTCCTAAAAAATTATGAGTGCATAAAGGCATAGCCTGTTTTCTTGATTATTTTTCATAAACTCAATGGAAAAAAAAAATTACCTACTTAACATTGGGATATAAACACTTACTTTTTTCAAGGCAACACAAGCTGTTGTGATAAAGCCAAGGTAAGATCTTTATGGTTTAACAATGAGGTGTGTAATTTGTTTGAATGTTGAGAATATTATCCAACAAAATGCTACAAGTGACCTTCATAATCAATTGGTTGAATTTAACAGATTGCAAAAGTAGGTAGATGTTCACTTGACTTTAAATATTCGAGTTATGAGGTTAAAAACATTTTTTTAGTCTGTAAAATATTGTTGTGATTTCTTCGAATTATTGTGATAAGATAAAGGAATGATTTTTAAGCTTTCCATTATCGCTTTTGAGAAATGAATTCATAAATGTATAAGCCACTCCCTATATTTTTTTAACTATCATCTGTTGAGTATTAAGACAAATAACAATGAAATTGTTACTTTTAATAATGTATTAAGAAAATAAGATTACTCACATCTGGATCAACCTCCTTGGCCAGCATCGTAAGTTCTTCCTGCGACAGTTTGGCCAGCAGCTCGTCGACGTCCACCTCGTCGTAGGTGGACAGCTCCCGTCCATACAGCTTCGCAGGAGTCGTCATCGTCGTAGTTTTTGTCGATGACGATTTCTATAAACACCAAAACATCACTTGTTACACAATGTTTCACACTATTTAAGGTTATTTTTCTATTTAAATTTCACTAATCAGTTAACACTTCGAGCAGTATTGATAAATATTACGTAAGTAGCTAAATAAAACTTAAAAATGTTGACGATAAAACAGTAACATTTGACAAGACACTTTCGGCGTTCACCACACCCACAACTTAATTGAATGATGACATTTTACAGTTTATAGATATATGCGTTATTTATTTCTGATATTTTTGTTTAATCAGAATATAACTGAATATTTATTATGATTCTCTTACATTTATATGTAAAGAAAAACTTTTTGCAGTAATACTTATTAACGTAATCAAAGTCACAAGCGCCCTCTTACGATGACAGTTCAACACTACACTACTATACTAACACACTGAGGTCTTAGCAAGATTGTCTAAGTTAGAAAGAGAGAGAGAAATAAGGTACAATGATAAAACAGTGAGCAGGAAGAAGATAGACTGATCTGAGAAGGGAAGAGATTTATGGAAGGGGAAAATAAAAAAAACATTCGATTGTAAGTTTGCAATATGTACCGGTTTCTTATCAAGGCGTATAATGAAAAAGAAATCTTTTAAGTATAATAAATGTAATATAAAGGAGATACATTTTCAGTGGCCTGCTAGGACGTTTCATAAAATAAAGCAATTGGTTCAATTCTCCGCTTCAAAAGTGCTTAACTAAGAAATACCTTTATAATACTCAATCGACAGAAAGTCCTTTTTACTTCAAGTTCTGCTTTGGGAAAATGAGTACCTAGAGTACATAGAATAATATTAAAATTCACTGTAAGTGTAATGAGTAGTAAATATGTAGAAGGTTGCTTGGCCTAAGTTAGTTTTAAAATGCAAAAATATATATCTCTTCGGCACTATATTACCTAGGTGTTTAAATTTTTTTTAAGTTAGTGATCTTTAAGTACTGTCTAAATTGTTAAATGACTATTCATACAAAAAAAATTGAAAAAATTACAATCACAATCACCATACAAATATGTTTATAAAAAATATTTTTATATCAATTATTATTTAGTAGGTGCCTCGATATTATTTAATATGTAAAAAGCGTATATTAACTTAGCACAGATACGTTTATTTATACAAATAACATCTGATGTGACCAATCAGGATCGTGACAAGTACGCTAAATATATTCCAACTATAATGGAAGGATTACGTCATATGTAGTCGCCATACCAAGCCTATCCCACTAGTAATTGTTCTCGTGACCTCTGTAATTATAGCTCACATACCGGTATTTATTATTGCATTAGTTTGTTGTGTTCATTGCGTGTCTTATTGCGGTGGCCACGTATAGTACTTATGTAATGCTCCGAATCAGTTCTTAATAGGACTATCAGGGTCAATTTATGCAAAGAGTAGATAATAATAAAGTGCTAAATCATACATATTGAATAACTTATAGATTGACGGTCTTGCGCACAGTGTTTTGTGTGAGCATGTGCTGTTGGTTTAGAAAACGGCTTGCAAGAAATAAAAGAGAGCTCTTCCATTCATCTCGTAGAAGTGACAGCAGACGACGGAGACACGGATAATGTTGAGGTACCATGCCACCCTAACTGATCTGAGACCAGAAACCCAAACCTACTTCAAACCGGAAGGAAGGCAGGACCTTCAATAGTGTGACTGTGCGGCCAAGGTCAATGTTCTCATGGGCATCCTTCCTAGAACATATCCGAGTCGCTTTGAACAGAGGCACATCTGTCGAAACACCGTGTGTTTAGTCAGTAATAAGGAATATACATGTATTTTACGTTTCTACTTCTTATTACTACTACTATTGTTATATTACCAATTTAAATATACCACTCGAACTTTAAACTATGAAGCTAAAAAATATAAGTTAAAATCACCTCATCTCATCTCACCTACCATTATCAGGTGGTTTAAACGCTGCTACTTTAACACGCTTATTCTGTGATATCAGATTACACTCAGTCAATTATAAAGTATCTGATTTACAAAGTTCCCGAAAATTTAGCGATAAGATCAACTTGATACTATGAAAAAAAAACATAATAAATATTGTGTCGTTCCTATGTGGTCCTCATAAGGTATATTTCTTTATGCCGAAAGGTGTATGTATAAGTAATAAGTGGTGCAAGATGATAGGAAGAGACATTGTTTTGTGTTTGAGCTATTTATTTTGTAGTAATGATTATTTAATCAAGTAAAGACATCAAGAAAGTGATAAAAGACAATGAAGTATCAGTTTTTTTGTTTACAAACCTTGACGAAAACATAACATAGTTTGTAAAAAATCCGTAAAAGTTCGTATTCTCAATATTTTATGTATAGTATTTATCCATCCATATGTCAACTATGGATGAAAAAATTAAACTTATTAGAAAACAAATAACCATCAGAAACAATATAAACCCACTTGTTGACAGCAGACCTCGAGTGTAAATTGACATCACATTTTGTTCTACTACCTAATAGCATTACATTTTCAAAAATTGTAATGAAATTTAAAATAGTCACTTTTTGATGATTAAATTTCACTATTAAATTATGATAATCTTCAAAAATAACTGTGTAGGTATGTTTATTTAGCATTAAAGCTTATAATATAATAAAATATTTTGTCTATTTCGGTGTCACGTGCGTATTCCTTATTCTCGTTGAAATGATAAGCCAGGGTTAATGTATTAAAATTAACCACAAAATTTTTAGTTAACCGGTTTAATTGTAGCAATTTCGATTTTTTTTATTTGGAGCCTGCTAAAATGGCTCTACTATATGGTGAACTAAATAAATTTTAGCCACTTACATATAAAAGTAGGATAAGAACTACATATATATATATGATATTTCTGTTACATAATTTTTATGCCTCGGGTTAAATCGTTAAAGTAATGAAGAAAACTGTGATAAGTACCGTTGTTGAATTAATAAGCCGTATGTTCCTTGAATCTGGTGGAACCATATAAGTAATAGTGGTTTCACAAAGAAAACGTAATCGTATCAGATAACGGTGGTTTCTCTTATTTGTGGCATTTCACACATACTTTGTTAAATGCTGTATACAATATGGTGCAAATTGTAGTGTGCGTTTACCCGCAGTGGGTGTTGGGACAAACGGGCTTTTTGAATAGTTCTATTGTTTAAAAATGATCTCTGATGATAGTCATGCTTTTCTAAATTATGTGGTAACATTTTATTTAATTATTTTTCGACATGGAATATCTCTTATTTAATATTACACCTATTAAACACACACATCAAACACAGGCACTGTTTTTGGTAAAATAATCTGTCTCTAAAATGTTTCTATGTACCCATATTTCTCTAGGTTAGTATATCAAGTACAATTTTAAACTGTTCAAGTGTAGATTCCTACTGTAGTTGTTAGTCTTCATCCTAACTGTTAATTTTAAACACACATTTTTCTTTTCTTGATACCTAGCTACACGCCTATGTCAATTGCTGATCAATAACATATCTCCAGACTCATTTTCAACTCTTATTTGAATCAATATCTTAAATGTTCGTGTGGTGACAGGTTTAGGCCACGGAGTTTCATCACCTTTATTCGTTTAGCAAACTAAAGAAGCACACTACGCAGGACAACAACACTCCAAAGAAAAATAAGAATTGAAAAAAGTTTACCAACCTGTCTGGCCAGCGTGGTATTGTAGGCCAAAACCTGCTACACCCAAATCATTATCTTATTTATATCTACGAAAAATCTGATCAACCATACTCAAATTTCACATCAGTTTAGATACGCACAAGTTTCAATTAAGATTATTTTGGGCTAAAATTTGCGTAAAGAAAGCTGTGCCAATTTGAAATATTTGAGATCTCTAGGACATAGGTATCTCTCTGACTTGAATCTAATCAGATTATAACATAACATGAACAGATCTGATAAGAAAAAGTGTATTTAAGTCCATTATACTGCCCTTGTGTTTAATAGGCTCAAACACATTGAAAGATAAAGTCTCGTTGCAAAGCCGATAAATTGTTCAAAAGTGTGTAACTGATTTATTTATTAAACTCAACATAAAATAATACACCAGAGTTTTAATATTTTTGTCAGGAATGAGAACTACGGGTGTTTTAACTCCATTTAAATACCTTTACATTAACTACAATTTAACCATATTCTGCTCACCTTTACAATTCAAAACATGAGATCGATCGATTCGATACGAATAAAATAAATAGTTTATTTAAATTAAACTTTTTAACAGTCAGTGCTGATGTTCGGTGCGATTTTCTAATTCTTCCTCTGTCTTTCTTTGCCTGACCATTGTGAAAGAGAGTGAGTTAGACCATTTCTAAACACATGGTGGTGGGATCAGCCCTTTTCATATACATACATTTGTCTTCGCCCTTTAGAGCGTTGTTTACAAAGTTTACATAAAAATATAATCCAAGAGACACGAGGTTGCTTGGAGCTGAATTTTATCTAGGAATATAAGTAATTAAATAAAAATAAGAAGAAGTCTAACTCCCGTCGTGAAGTGTTAATGGCGACATTGGTGGTGATGAGATAAGAATTAGGATATATTCAAGTCATCAGGATTTTCAGGCTAGTAGAACCTGCACAATTTTATTAAAACATTTTTCAACCATTTTGGTATAGACTTTCTTTACATTATTTCTTCCGTGTATTTATAGTCTTCCTTGAGGTAATTTTTTTCTTGACCACGTCTCTTGAGGAGACGTTTACACTATAATGTCTTGATTTCACAATTTCAGGCAAAATATTATTCAGGAATGATCTTAAAAAATAGGAGATGCGCCCAATACCAATAGTACAGAAGCTGTGAGAAATTTAATTATTTCCAATGCTAATTGTAATTTTTATTCTGTTTGTATTTTTATTTTATTTTAATTATCTTAAAAAAACAATACACACAATCTCTACATAGAATCATTATTCAATGTACGTATTATTTTCAAAGAATTTTAGTGTATCTCTAAGTATCGATTAGTTAGCAATAATAATTTTTGTAACCTGCAACACACACAAAGCGAACAAATAATTGCTGCGGATATCATTACTAACATCGCGTTAGATAATGTAATTACACAGTTTACATAATTTAAGAAAATTACATAATAAGCTGTTCCAAAGCCCATACAATAAAAATAAACAACTATTTTAAACGAATGTTAAAATTTTACTAAAAACACCACACATTTAAACTATTATCACCGACTATTATGAATCGCTGTAGAATTTTAGTGTAAATTATAATATACCAAATGTAAATAGTTATATTAATAGTCTGTATGTATTACACATTATTCGTTACCCCAATGTATTACTGAGAAAAATAGACTGTGCTGATTGATTTGAATCGATAAACGTTTCTTCCTGTTCACTACGCGACGATACCAATCGCTGGCGTATCGCCAGTCAGCTATAATTGGTGGTACCATCTCAAGAGACAAGCGGTATTCTTAGCTGACCATTCGGCCACTGGCCTTCTCACGGATACAAATGTTATTTCGATGAAAAATAAATAATAATTCGTAGTTATTCGCTCTTGACCTAGTACTCAGTAGCGATGCCAGTGTCGATACAATATTGTCTTTTAAGATTATGCATAAAAGTGTGTAACCTTTTTAGACTAGTTAATAGTTTAGGATATTTTGAGAGATGTCAAGTAAATTTATGGATTGTATGTTATAGTTTTATCTTTCTAATATAATTGTGTAAAATGGTTAGAGCATGGGCAAAAGCTTATCCGGTATCCCCTTTAATAAGAGGATTACGTTACGCATTTCTATTTGCTGGTTTTTTTTACGGTCGGTCTAAAAAAAGAATTTATGCAATACGAGAACAAGCATACCGTGAGGAACAAGCAAAACTAAAAATTATCCGGGACAAAGAATTAGCACTTTTGAAGGCGAAAATTGCAAGAGAGGAGGCTATAGCGGTAAAGAAACTGGAATCAGGCAAATTGTTCGACGAATTGTAACATAAACAAAGCATATTTATTAAAAGCAATATGCAAGAAAAAGTGAGTTTTTACTACGATACGAAAGAAATAGTCAATTTTTAAAGCTGGAATAAAATAATCAAGAAAGGCATTCTTTCAAATAATAGACGTGATTTATTATGTAATATCTATTTTGAGTTTATTATTAAAAAGACAAATAATATAGTTTGTTTTTAATGTTGTTAGTTTAGTCAATATGAATAAATAAGAAGCTGCTAGTTGTTCCTTAAGAAATAACCAAATTTTAATCACACCTCATACAGTAATGTTGTGCCAAGAACTTTTCTTTAAACTTGCCTGGCGGGAAAGTCAAAGGAAAGTTGTTAGTTACTTTTCCACAGTTGTACAGTACACACGTATGTTGGCTTAAACGTACCTATCATGTGTTACATTCATTTGAAATTTCAAGTCTCACACTTTCTACGAATGTCACCAATACACGTTGTGATGTAGTCAGGTCCACTATGCACACATTGCTGTTGAATATTAAAAATCTCAAAATTTAATCAACATTGAATAATATCGTTCGGAAAGCAATAACTACTGAATGCAGAAACGTAAAGTAAAGTAAATTTTCCATTATTTCAATTATCCACTAATTTCAAATAATGGTATTACTTAATATTAAATGAATGAAAAGCGATAGGTATTATTCTAAATTTAATTTATGCCATGAAATAGTCTCAAATATCAATACCAGGCATAATCTAGAATTAGAGCACACGGCATAGTTGTTTTCAAAACAGCATGTAAGAGTGTAAGCTAACTATGTTTCGGTTTTTAGTGCAGCAAGCAAACAGAAGTTATTAGCCGGTTGTTGTCGCAGTGTTACCGGTTTTTGTGCTCATAATTATGGAATAGGCAGTGAAAGTTTTTTTTATTGACATGACCAAGATCAACATGGAAAGTCGATCGTATGTTCATGTCTTTGAGTTTGGCTTTTTTTCATTGTTAGCGTCACTTCATCGTGTGACCTAACTTTAAACTTACTTCAAGTTTTCATGTCAAATTAAAACTGTGTATGAAACACCCAAAGTGTGGATGAGAGTTCCATAATTTAATATTTTGGGCAATGATCTGATCTGATGATAAGCTTATTGGGGAGAATAACAATGGTTTTATAATGACGTGTTTTTTTTCAAATTATCATTTTTGGTTATAAAACGGTGATCTTTAGTTAAGTTAAGTTATTTAAAACAACTCTCAATAGCTTTCTTACTTATCACGATTTGCACTGCCTGTACACCTGCAATTCTGTACTAATATTGCCGCTGATGTTTGTGGATGCGGATACAGATGCCTTTATCGATGCTGAATAAACTCCTCAACTTAGAATGCCTCCGCAATAGTACCGCTACCTAGGATAAGTTTTATATTTGTATTCTATGCAGTAACACATGTGCATTGAAGGTCAATAAAATGCTATATTTTACATTAATACATAATTTTACTCGTATACCTAATTGTGTAATATATGTGCCCACCTTCATATTCGAAAGGCAAAGACTTTTATTTCTATTTTGACTGTATTTGCTATATTATAATTCGTTATAGCTTCACACTCGAGTGTTTAAAAAACATGTTAGACATTCTAAGCGTTCAAGAATGGCAAAATAACAGTAAATGATGGTCCATTGTGCGGTAATAAAATTATTATCATAATATAACCGCAAACTTATTTTAATTATTAAAATGAAGCATCTTATAATAATAGGAAGTTACACAATGAATGTTGATTATTATTATTCATTAAACGTTCTAGTTATTACAAAAAAGGTCTACAACCGACTTGTCTCACATAGCTTGTGTGCACACCGCGACGGCCAACATGCTCGATGGTAAATAGGATAAACATGAAATAAGCTGGTCACTGTTTTAATCATGTTTAATAGGTAAGTATAAGTATAACTAAGTTACGTTACGAACAATATAAACACTCATAGAAGGTATAGAACACTTGTCATATTAGTCGTGCATTTTATCAAGTTCTTAAAAATAAAATACACTTTTACTCATATCTGTACTTCGATACAGTTAAATTTTTTTATATCCTAAAGTAAAATTGAAAACTTTATATATGACTTCTTTGTACGTATGTTAAAATAGTAATAAGTTGATAAATTTTTCGTGTATCTATGCATATGCTGTCGGTAAGCAATATATTATACAAATCCGATATTCTATACAATACTAAAGCAATGTAAACAATACCTAAAACGTGTAGAAAATACGATGAAAAAATCGGTGGTTTCCTCAGGTAGCAGTTTGCCCTGTGGTTTAAGCGTCGTCTGTTGTGCGGATGATACACTAATAATGACCAGAGAGTCACGCTTCGAGGAGGCACTTTAACTTGATGGAGGCTTGTGTCGTGGAAATGATTCATGAACCTGAGGGTGGTGCGTCAGAAAGCTGAGGGAATATGGTTCCCCGGCCTACGTGAGCGCCAGAAACCACCCATCTCAAGCTTCCGGGTAGATGACGCTGAACTCCAGGTGGGTCAGTACAAGTGAAGACATGTGTGACATATGGAGTCCCACACACACATTGTGTCTCCCCAACCGAGGGTATGGTGTGAAATGTATTCCTCGTGTAAAAAAATAAAAGGTAAAGTATGAACAATAATATTCTGGACGCCTCAGGTATTGTAAACATGGCCTAGGTATTGTAAAGAATATCTGAATTATAGAGATTGCCGTTAACATAATTATACATGTTACATAACATGTATAATTAAATTACAAAGTTACATATGTTTGTAACAATTTGCTGTAATCGTTAAACATTTTTATCATTGTTATATGTTATATCATTCAAAAATCCCAATAAATTAGGTTAATAAAAATAGTCGTTGTAAGGTTTGAACAAGATTCAGATCAGATTAATATTTTGTTATTTCATTATTTTGTCTAGTTACATATACAAGATTCATAGACAAATTTTATTAAATTAAAAGGACAGATTTTTGTGATTGCTATATCTTCAATATACAGAATAATATCTCAGATATAACTGTTTATTAATATTTTTCTAAAATATCAATACTACTAAGCTAATTTGAATAATTCTGTGACCCATAAAAGCTGAGCAACGATTATACTTAACATTAATTTAACATGGAGAACTTTCACTCGGCAGCTATTTAGATGACCCGATGATTAACTATAGTGATGTTATTTAAGATACCCAAAACCATTCTTTACTATTCATGATATATACATTTTAATTACATATACATATTTAATTAAGTCTCCGTGTGGTAACGGATTAAAAATACGGAGTGTGACCACCTCTATTCACTCCGTGGATCGTAAGGGCCGACTAAAAGAACAAATTATGAAGGACAACATCACTGCAAAAGAAGGAAAACTTGACACAAACGCTATGCAAGCCTGTCTGGCCAGCTTGGTATAATTGACCAAAAAGTGTGTAAATTTGTTACAGAACACCTAGAGGCTTATATTATGATAAAAAAATGTGAAACGCATGTCAGTAATTTGAATTGCAATGTTGCGATATGCAAAAACAATAAAATTTCTTAACAGTAATCATTGACACGCTTTAATAGGTTTGATTGCGTACTTTATTGCTTAAAAAATATTGTCTAAAACTAAGCACATTATAGAGTTTTTTATTATTAAGTGTGTCAAATGCAACCGTTAACGTTATATTGGGATAGGACACTCCCGTTTACATATTTTTCTACGTCCTAACCTGTTACTTAGGCATTGGAATATTCTAATATACAGGCATGCTAATGCTTTTTCTTATTAACATATTAAACAAAGATAAAATTGTACTTCTTAGCTTTATAATCTTTATAAAAAAGTCATTTATCCTAGTGGTGACGATGTACTGAAAGAATGATTTGTCCCCAAACTGAAATGAATGTTTTGTGTTAAAAAATTGCTATCAAATTTTAGAATTTCTATTTAACGAACTGATGTTAAAATACCACTGGCTGGAATGATTATATATGATTATGTCAGCAAATGTAGAAGATTACTGGTTTTAATGTAATATTGATTGGGTATACTGCTCACACTGGGACACGCAAGTGAATTTTCCTATTACATAACTAGAGTTCAGGCGCATGTGTGTTTTTATTACAAACATACATTAAGGTACCTAACTACCTATTATTAATTACTGCTTTCATATGCAAAAGAACTTGTCGGTTTGTTAGAAATAATTTGAAGCAAGAAGTTCCTAACAAAATATCGCGGCTAAACACTATTGCAGAAAATAATTTACGACTCTAAAACATCTATTTCAAATATTTGTTTTGACTTAAAAAAAATGTGATCTGACTGGTCTATATGATTTTTGTACTTCTAGACTTAGGTATTTTCTTGTTTTAAAGAAAATCATTGAAAACTTGAATCTTAAATTCATTATTATTGTACCGTAAAATATAGCCCTCTTGTTTATGGTCAGTTGAACATAAGGAAACCAAGCAAGGAATAATTATGTAGGTACTTGGTTCACATGAAGACTTAGAGAGTAGGCACCACAGGAAATGACTCATTCTATTGTGAATGTTAATATAGTAAAATAAATAATTATTATTTAAGAATAATTTTTCGAGGTATTGAAAACTGTCATCGATGATGTTAATTTTCTCGTTGACATTTTTAATAGCAGCCCTACTCTTAGTAGGTCCAAAATCGACACACTTCTAATTCTTTTGTTAACTCTCATCAGATTTGATTATTTTCAGTGTAAAATGTTTAGTACTTTCCGCATACATGTGATCAATAGTCAATGTATATCTGCAGCAGAACTAAACACTCAAATGTTTAAACTCTTTGAAAGAATAAAAAATCATTAATTCCTTTTATATATCATTAAGACAGAGTGTCTTGATACATGTTATAAAATTGACAATTTAAATAAATAAAGTGTTTATTATTAGTTATATTTTTAGATTTCCTTTATTTAGTCAGGAAAGCTTTTACACCATTTAAAAAAATCGAGTTTAGAAAAATGGTAAGTTAACAATGTTTTTATGAACTTATACAGAAGAAGTACAAATAGCATTTTTTAACAACGTGAGTGTAATAAAAACTATTCATAAAAAGCTACACAGATCCAGTAAACACTATTTTATATTTTAGCTTTCATGGTACGATAACTCTAACATAAAAACATTAAATGTATAACGAAAATCTAGATTGGTGATTTTGCTAGTGGGTAGGTAATTTTCAATTATAATGCCGCGATATAAAGTATTACAAAAACAATAAAATTTCTTAACATTAATAATTGACACGCTTTGATAGGTTTGATTGCGAACTTTACTGCTGAAAACAATTATCGTGTAAAACTTTAAAAAAAAGAAAACATCTACCGTACTAGAAATATATCCTGTGTCACGGGGAATTTTATAAACATACATGAAATGGACACAAAAAACACCCAGACTTAGATTAACAATTTGTGGATCATGAAAAGTATTGTCTCACATGGAGATTTGAACTAAGCGCAATAAGACGTGCCGATGGCTTAAGCCATTACGTCATACGTGCAGTCACAATCATAGCAGCAAACCTAAGGCAACAAAATTTTTTATTTTACTATTCGGTGTAAGTGTGACTAATGCGACCATAGGCGCTGCGGTGGGACAAACCCATATTGATTGACTGTTCTAATACGTTACTACTGTTCTAATACTTACTGCAGAAGGTACTTTTTATAGCACGACCACGTTAAAAAAAAAGAAATAAAAGTCTTATATATAGATAAAAGAGATTTGACGCCTGAAGGAAGAAAAAAACATTGTTTGTACCACCTTGTACCTTTTCACGTTATGCCTATGTTGTATGCATTTTTTTCGTACATACTACAAAGTACGCAAAACATGTAATAATTTTAATGGTACGAAAAGTCCTGTCATGTTTGATAGGATGATCACGTTAAAAAAAAACAAATAAAAGTCTTATATATAGATAAAAGAGACTTGACTCTTGAAGCAAGAAAAAATATTGTTTTCACGTCATGCTTATGTGGTATGTAATTTTTTTTTCTGTTTCTACTACAAAAACATGTAATAATTTTAATGGTACAAAAAGTCCTGTCGTGATACGGTAAGTTTAAAAAGAAACGGCTGAAATAATAGTGAAAACCTAGACTGGTTTTGTTAACTAGGTACTACTAATTATTAATAATTGTTGAATTGACTTTACGCTAGCTATAAAAAGTAAACTTAACAAGTATTTCACTTTCGAAGTTACGCGTTTATCAAATAATGTTCTTATATAAAATATGGTACACTTTCTAGTTTACATTAAAATCTTACAATTTAATAAACATATAAAATTCAACAAGCTTTTGACCAGGTTTCAAATGTGTAGATAAAAATGAGCCGACATACTCATGTTTCCTCGTGAACATCTTGATATATTTTGTTTTAGTAACTTTTTATGTATGTTATTGTTTAAAACCCGAAAATCACTTTTTAAATTTTATAAATTATATGAAAAGCTATTAAATATATAATTTAAATTGCAACTGTTATTAAGAAACCAACATGAATCAAAGCCTTTACGTCAGCAACCTATAAAAAACTTTATGAAGCATTCTAAACTACATGTAAAATTATTTCAGTTAAAAATATTGAGTTATGTATGTATATGTTTATGCTCTTAATTTCAGAATTCGAAATACTTCGGATAAAAAATACGTTATAAATAGACTGTTACATGCGTCACTATGCCTATTTCTAAACGAAACGAATTGGTTCCAATTAAATTAACCTGACAACGCGGTTTTAATCGCCGTCTGGTAACATGCAATTTTTTGCATGACCAACTGGTGTTGTACCGTTAAACGAAACCGGTTTTAGATCACTGCGTGTCATTATTTACGGTATTTTGAGCATTGTAAGAACGCGTTACAAAAAGTTATTAGTTCTGAGAAAATATTTGAGTATAATGAATGCATTTCTTTTTTTCTCTTTAGCAATCCGTTAGAATCTGCAATTTCAAACTTAAATTCAACTTGACTTTGGTATTTACATACTGATGTTGATGTATGACTCATACTAGGATTTGTTGTGCTCTTTAGTCTATCGCATCTGTTAAACTCTCCGTGTTGCCATAGGTCCAGAAGGATCATGACACTTAGAACAATAAAAGAAAACTTTAGTTAATTCACTTTTACACAAAATTTAATTAAAATCTTACAAGTGTAATTATTATAGTCTGAATTCATTGTCATTTATAAAACGTCTTCTGTAGTAAAATTATGCATCAGTTCCCTACTGGCCAGCAAACTGACAAAAAAATCGAATGCTTTAGTTACTTAATTAATTGTTGTCACTTTAGTTTTTTTCACTTAGTGTGACTGCCTCGAGGGCGCCGTGGTAGTGAACGCGACTGCTGTATTTAAGATCTCAAGTTCAATCGCCGGGTCGAACTATTATAAATGTTTTTTTAATCTGTATATATTTGTTTCAAAGTATGGGTGTTTTCTATGTATAATATGTATGTGTTTACAAATAAAAGTACATATATATGTATTCTATCAGTCAATCTACTCGTAGCTATCACAGTACAAGCTCTGCTTAATTTGAAGCTAGATGGTGTTGTATGTCAGATGTCTGAATATTTAAAAGAAAAAAAATTATAAATGGTAAGAATTTCACTCAATCGGTGAAAAAAAAACAAAAGAATGACAAGTTTTCTGGCAAGGTACGGTTTATTAGTTCGGTGGAGTTATCATCGGCTGGTGTACTTTCACAGAAGGCTCTTCTACGGTTATCAGGTAGTTAAATAAATATATATGCTAGTACTACACTTTGGTAGGACACGAAACGGAAAGGACACGTCAACGACACGTTATTACTAAAATCAATCTTGTTGAGAAAATGAATTGATGAAATAATAGACAATGGCTGGACGAGCATAGATTTCTAATGTTAATATTTATATAACCTTCATCCGTAAATGTAAGTAGGTAACGTATATATTTCATAAATATATTAAATTGGGGGCGATGAAAGATCTAAACAAAGATGGCTTCCCACGACGATGGAGTTCAGCGACTCTTTAAGGAGCTCTTAAACGTGCCTTACTCATTACAGGAATACAAAACAGGTTATTTTTGGCGCAGTTTCCTTTACGTTTAATATAGATCTAAAGTACTTTTCCATTATACGGATTTAAACTGAACTTTCCAGTGTGATTTGGAGCTCTTCAAAAAAGATTATTATTATATCATATATAAAAAGATTAGATAACTGGAAAGAATAGAGTGAAAAATTATCTATTTTTGAAAATATTTAAAAAGAAACCGTAACTAAGTAACAACCGTTGTAGTTGTTAACTACTGCAAATTCGCTCGTGTAAGTACACATACATATATTTATTTTTTGTTCATATATTTGTTGGATAAGTCCTTTTTACTTTTTAATTTTAAAAATAGTATGCTTGATTCAGTTGGCGCTATAAAACATAAAATTAATTAAAATTCGTGTTCCGATGACAAATTTTTGTCATCAGAGCACGAAAAGGGAAGTTACATACACAATAGGTTTAAAATAAATATGCATTAGATGTAAAGAAATAAAATGAGAGAGAAATAGAATACAGGCTCCTTTTTTTGTTGACAGAGTGGAAAATCCTTTGAAAACCGTAGATGGTACCTTTTGTGAATTCGATTTCAATAAAGTGGTTTGAGTTACAACTGTAAAAATATTGTTTTCCATCAAGTAGAGTGGAATAACTTTTTCAGGCACATAAAATAAAAAAAAGATAATGAAAATCGTTTGGACCCGTTCTGTATTGATCCCATAATATTTTAATTTAGTTACGCATATAGGTGTGTTTAGACATCACAACTAGATTCAAACATTGTGTGCTTAATATATATACACACGAATAAAGTTAGATAACGATCGATTACAATTTATTTCATTATTTCTGCAATACATGTGCAATAGCTTGTTTTTGCAACTCTACTCTGCCTGACGGAACGCATGAATAGAATCCAAAAGTTGTAGTCACCATACTCATTGCGAATGCAGACAATGCAGTATGGTGATCCACACTATGGCGATCTATTAAGATGCTTTTTCACGCCTCACTTGGGAACCTAAAGGGCATGATAGTCACCGTGGCATTGTATTGCACACACCACGACAACTGTCGCCCCTGCATCCATGGGCCTCCGGTGTCGCACTCACCAACAAAACACGACAGCACGGATGCTGTCGCTTTGGGTTGATCTTCTGTGGGAGGGTAGTAATGCCTGTAATCTTCTAATTAGGTACGCATATAACGGTGTTTATTTTCTTGACAGCTAAGTTTAAAAATGTTAAAATACATTGGTTTCGAAACCATACGATAAATCGAGTTATATTATGATTTACAAGGTTTTACACCTAAACATTTCGAGATTCTATTTATATATAACGTTTAACAACATTATTACAGTGTTCGCCATCTAACCTCCTCCATTACAGAAGTTATAGTTTTAAAAGCCATTCAACTCTTACGGTCGTAAAGATTTTTATGTAATTTTTGCATCACAGTGTTATAACTAGTATCTATGATAAGTTTAAAAAAACTAGAGGCTCATATAATGCATTAGTCGCTTATGTGTTGTAATTTAAAATTAAAAAGAAACGCGGTATTCACCGACTTCCTGTTCAACACATTCATTCCCTTTCCTTCTCACAGGAAAGTAAAAGGAAATATGTCACACGCCCAAAATAATATAACATTCACACTCAATTTATAAATTCGAAAATACCTCTGTCGGTCAGCCTGTTGCACTTTTACAGCTAAACTGCTGAACCGATTTGGATAAATTTCGGGATAAAGATAGATTGGATCTTAGAGAAAGACATAGGCTACCTTTTTTTGTAATCATAGTTTTAAAGCACGGGTAGAGCTGCGGGTAATAGCTAGTTCTATATAAAATTGCACTGAGTGGTGTGGAGTCAAACCCCACACTGGGACATTGTGTGATCCACAAATTATTGTTCTAGGTCTAAATGTTTTTGTGTCGATTTCATGTGTGTTTGTAAAGTCCTATGAGTGTACAGATGTCCTAGCAGTGGTTTCGAGTTGTCTTATGAAAAAACTCTTACGTTAAAATGTTTATTCATATTAATTGATCATAATTATTATAATATTGTTAAAGTAATAACTTTAAAAATCACGAGATACTGAAATCAGTGTGTAGATAAGTGGGTAATAGGAACATACTTTTGAGCAAACCCATATATAAAATGAATAAAGCAGAACTAACTACAGCTTTAATTATTACAACGGTTATCGTAAATCGATCAAATACATCGAATCAATTCGATACATTTCACGATACGCTTTTACGGTTCATTTCACGGTAAGTGAGTATTATCGGTAGAAATGAAAAGTGTAGCCTAATGCCGTAAACAATTACGTCAGCGACGCCTATTTTTAAATGTAGGTGAACAAAGGGTTTGACCTATCAACGCTGTAGGTATATAACTTCCTTATGGTTTTGTTTTATTTTTAAACTAGCTATGCCTGACGTAGTATCACTCACATTCATACTATTATAAATTGTAAAGTAACTCTGTCTGTCGGTCTGTTACGTTATCACGGCTAAACCACTGTACCTATTTCAATGAAATTGTTATGGAGATACATTAATTCTTGAAGAAGGACAGGTTAGTACATCGAAAACCACATTCTGCAACCAGAAACTGTGTGGTATTTAGGTACGTTCATTAAGTGTTGGTAGTATTTGTATGTATGTATGTAAGTGCTTGTAACGAAAAAAACATTTTGTGGAATTTTAAAAATACCGTTTATAAACACCTAAATAAACGGATGGACGCATTAAATGGACTCTTAAGTTTAATCGGCCCTGAAAGAACTGAACACTAGCGTTTAACCCTGCTGTCATAACTGAAACGATATTCTGTGTCTCTTAGCGGCATGTACCGGTAGAATAGTGTGTAGGGGGTAGATAATTTCTATAATTTTAGCTATTTCGTAGTAAAAGTCGCGTGATAATTGGTTCATCTGTTTCAGAGATAAATATGATGGAACAAATATATCGATACAGTTAAATGATTTTAGGGTGTAAGTTGTACCTAAATCGCCATAACATTAAGCAGAACCACATATTTTGGCATTATAGAAGTAATAAATACCTATCCTAACATATTTCACAATTGCCTTGCCCATTTGTAGTTTATTAGTTGAGTATTGTCAAGTTCTCTGTGTATTATCTGATAATACACAAATAAGATGACTTTACTAATCTGTGTGTAGTTATTATGACAAATGCATATTGTTTAACATCTGTTCAGACAATATAATAAGATACAAACGCCGAGTATTTGACGAACAACATATACATACAAGGCTTATAAAGATGAAAGTTTGTGCCGTAGGGAGAGTACGAAATTTATTGAGATAAAGTTTTATCTGGTATAATGCAATTGACAATACGATAGGTTTTATTGACTAAGTGTTTTCAATCCACGCGCAAGCGAAACCGTCCATAAATAACTACCAAATCGAGTATACAATTTATATAAATAAATAACATTGAAGTGCCTGTTTGCAATTGCAAATAAGGAATTTTTCACTTAATGCATTTGAAAGTACATAAATACGGTACTTACATCAAATATTCCTTTTTTTTAAATTGTTGTCTGTCTGTCAGTCTGTCTGTTTGTTCCGGCTAACATCTATGGCCATTATAGGGCTGAGTTTGACTCGATTTTTACTGGTAGATAGCTGATTTTATAAAGAGTAACATAGACTACTTTAATTTTATAAAAAATAGGTCATGTGAAATAAAATTAAAACCATGAAATAGTGACCAATATCCGATTCAAAACAATAAAAACCGCTACTACTACCGCGGGTAATAGCTTAATTTAAGTAGTTCAACAATCGACACAAACAAGAGAGCTCCTGTAAATATGTGTATAATAAACATGTATATATATTGATATATATTTTTAAAACACCAGAAATAAAAAAATTCTAATGCGTGATTCACAAAAGTCAATGACAAAAACAGGAAGGTTATGACACATGATTTTATTGGAGTCTGGTACTACGAGAATTTAATTTAATTTAACTTTGGCAACAGTTCCAATGATAAATAAATAAATTGAAAACTAGGAAAACGATACAAATACCTAGTTGAAACGGTGTGTGTGCATATGGTGGTGAAGAAATAGCGATAGAATAAATTCCAGTGAAAGTTTTTGTATTAACTCCATTTTATAGTTGCAAATGATAATTTTTCGAAGAATACTAACGTTTGTGCATCACACCACATCAATAGTTTTTAATTGCTGAGCATAGGTCTCTCTTTAGAAAGGAGATTTTGACCTACCATACCATGCTGGCTAAATATGTTGGCCAATAAGGTTTACTACAAGTTTTCCTTTTCTTCACCTCTTACACTTACACCCATGGATTGTATAGGGGCGATGACAATCCGCTTTTTTAATCTGTCACTACACAGACAGAAACGTTTTAAGAAGTACTCAAATACAGAAGGGCTACTATGGCGGACAAACAGCAGTTATTAACTCTACTAACGAGCGTAAAATCTTGACTAAACCTGCTCATTCTTATCGCTTTAAACGGGCACAGTTGGTTTATACCGTGGCGCATAATAGCTATGTAGTATTATGCAATCAACTGATAAGGTAAGCTGATTACATATCATGTTTCTGTTGACTTCTAGTAATTATACTAGTACTTATACGTGTTGCATTGCTTTATGTAGCTCCTTGTAGAAATTGTAAGTCATATTAGGAACATACATTTTTCAGCTTAACTATTTTAAATGGGTGATTCAATCATCACTCATTTTTTGTTTTAATCTCAATAGATTGAGACAGACATATAAATCTTTGTTTTAAATATCTTTAAATCTTTGTTTTATAACATAAAAAACTCGAATTTTTCACTAAAAACACTGATTCTATTTTTCGATTTGTTATTTTGTATTTGAAACTATAAATGTTGCATAATATGTAATATTTTATAAGAAATTGTTATTTACTTTCGTCTAGTATATTTTTTGACCGAAAAATAATATAAAACTATAATCTTTGTAACACATTTTGCTACATAATTTTAGCTTTCTGCTCTTTTTCTACTGATATAACATTAAGTACTCCGAATACATTATTCGACCGTATCCCGTGTTTGTTCAAAAGAGAACACAAAGAAAATTTACCTTACTTAGGTATCAATAACTATACAGGCTATTACTTTGTAGATTGATATTTTCATTTCTTTATTTATATTTTACTTATTTCTTTTTCTTTATTGTATAAACACAAAACAAAGCAAAAAGCAAAGATGAGTTACAAAATATGTATTAAAATGTAATAATCGACTTTCTTATTACTCACGGCGATTTCTTTTAGATAATCGTAATACGGACATCAGGTGTTTAAATATCCTAGGGTAGTACACAAAAGTAACACATTATAACAACAATATTTAAAAATATCGATAGAGATGTCATACACAAATACACACCCATACATACACCTACACCAATACATATATACACACACATATATTTATACTATATATTTTTAACATTTTCTATTTTTTTTTAAATATAATATTTTATCATTTCATACAGCGCATGAGTTTATTCTTGTAAAATACTCCAAATAGTGAGTCTATTTTAAGCAGAAAGTTTCTGACTGCAATATATAATAAATAGGGTAAAGTGGACTGTGGACATATGCTACCTTGGTCGCGACATTATTATGAAGGTCGAATGATACACCCACTGCCAAACAATAATATTTTGTATTATTTCCTCATTCTAAGTAGGTCTACGGGACTATAATCTAGCTTGTTTATGAAAGAAATATAATATAATATGTATATCATCAAGTAGGAATTTTTGCGGTGATATAAAATCTTGAAGGTCTGAATAAAAATAATGGTTATAATATTAGAATTATTTCTTGACCTAGATATTTTTGGTTTCACTGATTATATAGAACTTGCAAGTCGCAATGTTATGTACGTATTTACCTTCGATTTCCGGCTGTGTACGTCGCAGTTGATGGTACTTTTGGTTTGGCCCACATACTCTCATTGACGCAATCGTGTAGCATCGCCCTTGATTCGTGTTCGGTGCAATATTTCACCAACTTTATGGTTGACTGATCATAGATTTTCGTAGAAAGTTGTGAGAAAAACTACTCGGCAAGAAAGTTTGAAAGTGAAAGATTTCGAGACGTATTCGTGATTTGAATTTTGAAAAGGTTGATTCTTTATTTTCTAAAACAAGTACGTTAAATCCGTAGTTTGATAGGTGAGAGAAAATGAGTAACAGTGGAATATTTTTTACTTGTATAACTACGAATTTTATTGATAAATCA
The DNA here is from genome assembly GCA_949316085.1 of Hypercompe scribonia. Lineage (NCBI taxonomy): Eukaryota > Metazoa > Arthropoda > Insecta > Lepidoptera > Erebidae > Hypercompe > Hypercompe scribonia. The sequence goes on along the minus strand of OX438977.1, from coordinate 11,030,170 downwards.
CTGTTTTATAATAAACTTATGGGTAAATTATTTATCTTTTCAGAAATAAGGCACTGTTTAACGAAATAAAATTTATAAACTATTACTAGTAAGATATAAAAACAAACATTACAAGTTATAATACATTGTCAAACTTTTTATTGGTCTTTAATAATTTGAGACAATAACAAAAAGAGCATGAATTAATAATTACTATAAATTTCAACTCAAGTGGTAAACATTTTTTTTCACTTCACATATCGGGCAGGTTCATCGTAACCCAATGAAGATTACTTAAATGCCTATAGAATAATCCCGAGATATCTAGAACAAAAATAATGTGCTTATAGTCACCAGTAAAATATCCCCGTGACCCACAATTACCCACTCTCCTTGATCCATGAAGACGTTTAATTTTCTCTTTCTTAATGCTTTGTGTTGAATTATATTGAGATTAACGAGTTTATTATTTTTAATGATAAAAGGTTTGGTTAAAATTAAGTATCCCATACAGCCTACTTTTTTTGCTACGTATTGCATTATCTACAAATAAACGATAAAACATAATTTGATATAATATAAAAAATAATGTTATTACAATGCATCACCTGTTTATTTATATAGATAAACATTTAAAAGGAGTTTAATTTACAGCTAGCATGATAGTCATTATAATGTGCAAGTGTACTAAATTTATTTTTGTTGGCAATATTTCCGATGTGATATAAATCTTATCTGAAGAATAATTAATAGCATTGTTTAATTAGTAGTATACATAAAATGTCAGAAGTATATTAATTGCTGTCAAGTATATGTAAATTTAGCCAAGCAAAACCACAATAGTTTCACCATTATATTAATTATTAAAATAACGCACCGCCATTTTGAGATTGATATGTACATATATTCAAATGCAACTTAAATGCAAAATCTTTAAGGTTTTACGTACCATTCGCAAGTGGTCTCAGAAGTAAACAATCTCCTAACTATCGGACTAATTACTGTGTCTAATATCAGGAGCATTCTTTATTTCACTTCGATTATCATTAGGAACGATGAGCATAGAAGTGAATGAGAACTGTAGGAAGGAAAAATTTGTAGGATAAATTATATAACATTAACATATATTTATAATATCGATTAGTACTCGGGTTGTGGAGGTCTGATGGTATGTAGTTGCTCCAGTGGTGGAATTAAAGCAGATTCCAACCTCCCGGGTTCGGAGAAAAGACAGAAGAAATCTGTATGAACTCTACTGGAATACTACTACTCAAATAGATTTAATGTATATTTTAAAATTTAAATGGAGGTCCTATGTCATTTTTTTATTTTTGTACCTATATCTTCAATCAAAGATGTAATTAATCTTAGGATAACTGATTTCGAAACACGAATTCTGTAATAAGTAATGTGAAATCATAGTGACTTTTGATTTCTTCACTTGTCTAATCACATCGAATGAGATTTATTTGATAATAAAATATCCGATTATTTAGCTATATTTGCATGTATTATCAAATCACTCATCAGTTATTAAGCACTACCTACCTCAACTAGATTCTGTTATATTCAAAAAAGCATCCTGCCCGTCATACTTGGCACGATATGAAACCATCGTAAGAGCGGACAACCTTATTTCCTGTCATAAATATCTCATGGAAATAATAATATACTTAAATTAAATAAAGTATCTTGCATCAAATTGTTAGATTAAAACATTCCTGTTTCATAGGTTTCATAATATTAACGAAGAACCTCATACAATTTATTATATCAACAACACAGTTAAAAACAAAACTCAAGTCATACAAGTAATAATGCCATTCGTCCACTATACCGTAGCGTCCACCGTCTTATGAGTAAAACCTGACTTACTTTCGTACTGCTTTTGCAATTAATGAAAAACAATACAATTGCAAAGTGTATACGAAAGTAATGTATATGCAGAAAACATAACTAAAATTGCAGTACCTATGATGGGATTATTTCTTGCTTTATAGATTTACGATATTCAAATTTTGAAGCATTCGTATTTGGTGAAGGTTTTTAATTTATTTTATTTAAGTATGATTTAACTTGTAATAATTCTTGCGCTTTAAGAATATTCCTAATTAAATTAACTTTAAATTGTCAGTGAACAATTCGGGATTGTAGCATTGTATACAACAAAGAGACTGGATTATACGGCTGTGCCTTTCTTTCTTTACTGCTTTACTTGGCGGTCAGTTGAATGGTTACATTTTTTTTTCAATGGAACGTAGTGGAAGTATTGGTATTTAAGAAATCAATAAAGATATTTACAGTTACTAACATTTATGTAACTAAGCATATGTAACTATACAAAACATTGAATTGATACTAAATAAATATTTTTCTTTTCATTGTTATGTTAATGCCATGGAAATTAGATTATACAATAATAAATTATTAACATTGTTTTCAACATAGCCATGGTTTAAAGTGCCACGTTTAAATGTAAAATTTATAAATCTGTTCACGATGTTTCCTTTCTCAGCAACAAGCTACTATTTGTATACTAAAATGTATTTAACCGAAACGTGAGTTCACGACTCACGACTGATTCGTGGGACTTTCGTTTATTATGACAGGCGTGACTGTGATTGTTTAAGGGAGCGTAGGAATCGCCATAGTGGCCTAAAGATTTATGTAAAACATGAACTATTTCAACGTGCAGGTAAATATACAAGAACATGTTTTACCTTCAATCCGAAAATAGTAAAAATTTAAACATAAGCTTCGTTAATATTCGAAAGAGTTTTTGTGCTGACTACAGCGCGTGGTGAGCGTTCTCATAAGATCTATAACACGAATTTCGCGATGCTCTGTCTGTGATTGCCACAAAGTGTTGTGAGCGTTTTTCGCTCACTAAACGTTTTTGAGTTTTAGACGTAACATAGGCATAAACTCAATATTCCATACGTGGTTGCTTTCTTAGATAGATTTTAATAAGTACCATTTTATAATCGACTAGCTGACCCGCACCCACTTCGTTGGGTGGTAAATAGCCCATGTCACTGTCCATCCTTTTATTTAACTACTATCTCCACTTAAAAAAAAAACATCAATTCATCACTCCGTTTTGCCGCGAAAGATGGACAAACGACATCATCATTATCCACAGGCTGCATAGATTGTCTTTATGAGGATGTTAAAGTTGTTAATGATGAAAATATTTAAATGTAATTAATACTAAGTTTTCACTTCTGCCGGGAGTCCCGAAGTGTAACCCGGTTGTTTTAGGATAGATAAATAAAGCGATTATTGTAGAGCTTCTCTATAAACAACATTAGACGTTAAATTATTTTCTGGTAACAAAATATACTGATGGTCGGGAGCCCCGACCCGTGATAGGGCAACGTAAAGTTGCCCATGCGTAAAACATTCTTTTCGTAAATCAATTCCTACTAATTTGAATGTTTGGCCCTGGGATTTGTTTATCGTTAGTGCGAAAGAAATTTTTACTGGAAATTGGAGCCTTTTGAAGGGTATAGGCAAATCAGTAGGAATCATGGGTATTCTTGGTATATGAGCTAATTCACCAGCTGCAGGGCCGGTGATAATCTTCGCTACTATTAAATTATCTTTTAGCTCCTTTATAAGAAGTCTCGTGCCATTACACATGTTAGGGGGGTTTAAATTTCTGAGAAGCATTATCGGCGTGCCTACTTTTAACGACAGTTCATGAGGTGGTAGCCCAGCGGGGTTCAGAGAATTTAAAAATTCCTGGGGATAGTGTACTGCGTCCTCGATGTTAGTGACGGTGTCTATGGATTTATAGCACTTAACTTCACCCGGTACTTTCTGCATAATTAAATTGTTTATTTCGTTGACTGTTTCATTCCTGGGAGAAACTATTGCTCTACAACACAGCCAACGAAAATCATTTTGATGTAAGTTTTCGATGTCAGGATATATAGCATTTATCAGACTATCTAAATTATGGACTATTTGGCCTAGAGACTCATCTAAAGTAACTGCATAATTGGTGCCCAAATTTAAAAATGGAAAAATTCCTTCTCCAAGTTTCAGCAGCTGTTGTGGAAAATTGCTATGCGCATTTCCATGTAAGTGAGCTCTCATGTTGGTGCGCAAATACAAATGTTGAACAGATGTCCAAAGTTGAGACGATTTTAAACATGCCTTCATAATATCTGCTCGCGTACCTCTGTTGACGACTGGAAGCGTTTGTCGGAAATCTCCAGCAAATACAAAAGTGATATCACCCATAACATTAGCAGAGCTTCGGAGGTCTTTTAAAGTACGGTCCACGGCCTCCACATGAGCTCTATGACTCATGGTGCATTCATCCCATATTACCAACGACGCGTCTTGCAGTAACTTACCAAGAGGCCCATTTTTCCGAATAGAGCACGTAGACCGTTGATCTAAAGATACAGATAGCGGGAGTTTAAACGTAGAGTGAGCAGTTTTTCCTTCGTTCAAGAGAGTTGCAGCAATTCCTGACGAAGCTACTGCAATCGCTATCTTCCCTGATTGCCGTATCTTAGCAAGTATCAAATTTGCGAGAAAAGTCTTTCCGGTGCCTCCTGGTGCGTCCAAAAAAAATAATCTCCCCATGTTATTGTTCACGCTATCCACAATAGTCTCATAAGCATGTCTTTGATCTGGTACTAATTTTGGCACATTGTCATTTACAAACGCTGTTAGATCATTTCTGTTATACTGTTGTACCATTGTGTCAATAGTATTATTCTGGGTACGAACGGGAGAAGGTAATCCAAAATCACTTAAATTTTTGTCGTTTAATTCTAGAAGTTTGTTTTCTATTTCAATTAATCCTTCATTATAAATTACTTCAGTAAAGGGTAAAGTGTTATCCTGATTTTGTTGTCTGATACGATGTCTAATATCTTCACAGAACTGATCTTTGAAAGTATGCCATAACTTCAATGGTTCCGATGGTTGACAAAATAAAAGTATGACTACGAATAACTCCCTTAGTTTTTTTGGACAATGTGATAACGAAGCTTCGCTTAAAGTATTACCCCAATGGTCATCGTTTTCAAGTAAACCTCGGTCACGGCAAGCTGCTTGATACGTCTCTTTGACAAAACCGTTTACAGTTTTGAGGTATGCAAATGAGGTCGGACCGCGTACGTGGTGCAGTAGAATCCTAAGATAAAAACACTCCGATTGTGATGGATGTATCCCGTAGACTCTACCTAAAGCGGCATCTTTTTTTATCCCCGGATGTCCAACTACATCTTCACCACGCCTCCTTCTAGTGAATTTATTATTTGCCCATGTATAGTACTGCGGGACTTCATGATACAGAAGAGTTTTCGCGAATTCATCTTCATTACAGAGAGCAAAAAATGCCAGTAATGTGGTATTGCGTGGGTTTTGGATAACTTGATGAGCTGTCCCTGGTGTAAAATACACCCTTTGACCGTTCTCTAGATGAACAGCCAAATGCACTACAGTAGGATACCGGTCGTGAATGGGAAATTCAAATAAGCGCCAGACAGCTTCAGATGTGCTTATGTACCTGCCATTTAAATAGTTTTCGACCTCATCTTGTGGGTTCCTAAGGCTAAAAGTTGCCTGATCTGAGCCTTTATTTATATATTTACATATATACTTAATGGCTTGGACAGAGTGGCAATACTCCACGTTTATATGAGCGTTAAAAGTCTTACATAGTAGCGGGGAGTATGGAACAATCCACCTATTATCTATCGTCACCATGTTGCCCCTAATTTGTAGCGTAGTGCTCCGACCGCCATTTTCTGTATCGCGCCTACGATAAACTGGATACCCATCCTCTCCGGTTTGGGTATCGTTCATGAAACGGCGAGGGTATTTTTTTGTGCAGACACCGTTCTTCATGCATGGTGCAGCTAAATTATGCTCTCCGCAGGGTCCATGTACCATATTTTTAGTTATAATATTGTGTAGTACCGGATCAATGTCTTGATCGGGTAGCTCCGCAACTATGACGCTGTCGATCTCGTCTGGTTGTATTTTACTTTCTAGCCAGAACAGCAAATGACAATGAGGTAAACCGCGCTTTTGCCATTCCACACTTGCCATATAACATTTTGTTTTACCGAATATCTGTTCTTTGACAAATAATTTGATGAATTTCTTCATCTTTAAATGAAAGACACGGGAAATTATATCATGACGGTCGAAAGACCGTTGTCCTGGTAGTAGCTCCGCCTTAATCTCAGGCCATTCAGGGTTACATGTAAAAGTGACAAATAGGTCAGGTCTACCATAATTTCGGACGTACGTCATCGCGTCCTGCGTTTTCTCGTGCATGAAACGCGGAGAACCCGTAAATGAAGATGGCAATATGACATGTTGACCAATGTTTGATGGGTCAACATTTGCGTCATGATTTAAGGCATCTCTGAGATGAATGTAGTCATCAGCCCTCAGTCTTTGTTGATTCCGGGAAATATAATTTAATCTTTCAGATATCATTTTCGCCATCATGTCAACACAATATTGACTAAATAAGTCTCTGTAATTATGTAACGGATTAAAAGAGTTAGTTCTAAACATTAATCTAAATGCATAAAATTGCATACATGAAACAGTATTATTACGCGCAGAACCCTGCTGAGAGATAGTCAAATAATAACCGTCTTCTCCTGACACAAACATTATGGGATACTGTAGTGGATCATAGGACCGATGTAGCTCAGAAACTCTCTTGAGCTGTCCGTCTCTCCCGTGTAAGACTATATCCCTGGGACCTTTGTCTTCATCGACTAAGAGAACGGCTACCTCGTTTACAGTAGGAGCATTATATCTGCCTCTGTGTGCTGTCTGTGGAGTGCGATCTGAATGAATAATTAACTTTAAATTATCTGAGGAGTTGAGTTCTAAATTTTGTTTAAAACTTTGTATATACGCGTTATGATTATTCAGAACGGTCTGTAATTCGCGAATTAAATCCATTTTTAAGGTTGGTGCGATGCTTGATCGCAACGATAATTGGTCTGCATCCGAAATAAAATATATTTGCAAGAACTGTGGGTTTTGGCCTGATGGTGGTAAAAGGCTACCAATGAGATGATACACCTGTCCTTCAATTTTAAAAGTGGGCATAAAATGACCTTCCCTGATTTCTTTAGCCCCAAAAGAAGTCATTTGAAAAAGACTATTGTATTTACGTGTATTTGTTAAAAAATGACCAGATAATGGATGGTTATTAGTTAAAAGATTTTTTATTGGTTGTGGCGGCTCCTGAAGGTTAGGAAGACAAACTTTACCTGAAGCACAGCACATACCATTAGGTTCATCCGCCCATTTCTTGCAGAACAGTTAGAGCAGATCTTATTCATGACTCCGATTTGGACGGACGCTTGTTGTGCATAATCAACCTGCGGATCATATCTGAAAGCCAGTCTGTTGCTATTAGCTAAACTTCGATTGCGAACTCTATTTGTGGACAACTGCTGTCTCTCTGCCTGAGCTCTAAGTCGCTGCAAACGCTCGACATTCGACTCGCTTTCGCGCAACTGAGAGGTCCTTACATTTTGTTCACGAAGACGTTGGGAACGCTCCAGCCTCGACTCTCGTGCACGTAACTCAGAGGTTCTCAGATTTTGTTGTGCAAGGCGTTGCGAACGTTCGACACTCGACTCTCGTGCGCGAGCCTGAGAGTTTCTCTAATTTTGTTCAGCGAGGCGTTGTGAACGTTCAGGTGAAGATTCTCCCATACGACGTATTCTTGCTGCCCGTGCTTGAGAACTATGGTTAGAAAGTTGGGACCTGGCTCTCTTAGGCATTTTCAAATGTTTAAGAAAATGTTAATAGCCTGTAATATTCTAGCTCTGAAAAGAACTGTTGTTTAGCCCTGAAAAGAACTGTTGTTTAGTCCTGAAAAGAAATGTTTTTTAGTCCTGAAAAGAACTGTTGATTAGCTCTGAGAAGAACTGTTGTTTAGCTCTGAGAAGAACTTTTGCGTAGGTGTAGTTTTAAGAATGAAGTCTAATAAAAATCGAATGAAAATGATTAGACTTCGCGCACGACCGCTGCGTAGGGAGCCGACCGCGCGACTGAGCCGCGCGGGTACCTTACTCATAGATCTAAACTCCCCTCCCGCACTCGCATCCCCGCCTTGGTGACGCCCACTTCGCAACGCAGAAATAGTAATATTTTAATTTCGCCATAACTTCAAAACCAAACGTCCAATTTTAATCTTTTAAATACCAAATATTATCTACATAAACTGTACTTAGTGATGAAATAATTTATTTTGATAAGGATTAATAGCATGAGTAAAATAAATGCGTTTAAATGTAGTCCAAAAAAAAATTAAGATTTTTAAATAAAAAAATGGTTGTTGTGCCTCACTCGACATAGATAGGTATAGTGTGTCGCGGACTTTTTTGTAGATATTTATAAGATCTCCAATTAATTAGAACATTTTATGCTTCTATCTTTTATAGTTTAGGCAGCGTACGCAAAATAAGTAACTTTTCTGGTTGATTTTTTACACTTTGTGTCCGAAAAACCCAAATATTTTAAGGAACCCTATTTTTTTCCAAAATAAAATTTTGCCTATGTTACTTGTGGATAATGTAGCTTTCGAATGGTGAAAGAATTTTTAAAAACGGTCCAGTAGTTTTTGAGCCTATTCATTACAACCAAACAAACAAAGTTTTCCTCTTTATAATATTAGTGTAGACGATCAAAAATATAATCACCATCATTTTTTCAGTACGATCCTATTATTTCATGACAGAAGTATGCGCTAAAATTTACCATTACTGCGTCCTACCTAAGTTTTTGTGCTAAATTAACTGTTTCTATGATTTTATTCACAAAATCTTACTTTATTGCCGAAAACGAAAGTATTTTGATGTCAAATGGAGACAGATTTTTCCAACAGTCGGTGTATGGCAAATTGACCACGTGATCACATTAAACGCTGTTCTATCATGTAAAAAACAGTTTTGTGGCGTAATACTCGCAGATATAAGTATTTTGGGAACATGCTGTTGTAATTACTAGTGATTAAAAAGATGAGCCGTAAGTTTTTATTGCTTGATTCTTATTTTAGCTGTCTTTATGTGGTGCAGTGCGAATTTCGCTCAAAAAAATGTAAACAATGGAGCAGTTAATCTTGATTTTCATACTTACCTAATTCAAATTGGTTCCTTTACAATTTAAATACTTAGAATTTATTTTTTTCTGTCTTCTCCAGATACTGTTAAATCTTTGTGAATAAAAATGAGTCACCAAATTTAATGTGTTGCTAAGCCAAAAACTCTAGAATCGCTCGACCAATTCTGATTTCAATTTTTTCATTTAGGCACAAGAAAGTTTGTTATTGCAAGACAAAACTTTAAAATTGTGTAAACATATTAAAACCTATTCTTTGCCCAAATATAAATCTCAGAGTAAATTAAAACACATTGATATTAATTAAAACAAAACAAAAGCACGTCAAGTTTGTCTTAGGTATCTGTACCTCAGAACGATCTTCGTCCTCCGAAACGACAAGCCTGGGGGTGACAGGTGAGGCCATCTGTCACCTTCGCAGAAGTACATTAGGATGGCAGCGCGACATGCTATCGAACACGCGCGCTCTTTTGAGGTCAGAAAAGGAGTTATCTGTAAGTCGTAGGTAGATGGCTCGAGGTACATCGTGGTTCCAGGGATTTCCTTTCTAGGGTACATCTACTTCCCCGGCTACTGTTACCTGAGACGACGTACGGTGTTTGGTCGGTTCGAGTCTGACATAACCACCAGTAGGTGGTATCCGCGGGATTACCGCGCAGGAAAAAAAGGTACCTATGCCTACAAGTTAGTCGGGCTGCACGGATATTAAATATGTGCCTGCTTAAAATAAATATCGATGAAAATTAATCACTCGGAAATGCTCTATTATTATTTTTTCTATTGGACTGAGACGGGCCAATAACTTTTGACTCAAGTCTGTCGGTGCCACTAGTATAATAGTGTTTTGTGATGTCTTGTTGATTTTTTCGTCAACTTTCTAGATTTGTGCTACTTTACAAATATTATAAATTGCAAATGAATTTGATGATTATCTAGTAATCGATATTTTACAGAATTTACATATAACAAAGTGTAAGTGTTGTACCTCGCTGTATTACTTTAGTGTTGATATGCCAAAGCGCTGGTACGCTAATTTTTTCCTTGCTTTGCCTGTTGCTTTGGCAATGAAGTGTGCCATATAACAAAATATTTTTTACAAGACAATGATATTGTGAGTTATCAGTGTATTCAACTTTTTCGTTTAGGTTTATCTATTTCGGAAATAGATATACCTAAACAATGAAGATTATTAACCTCTATCTACTGACTTTTTTCACCAAACAAACGTAAAGTTGACCTTTAAGAATAATGTGATATGCGTTAGGGGTATTTACATATAACCTTGTGTTAATTTATTTTTAACGCAGTGCTTTTATTTGATTTCCAAAAATGTACGTATCTCGCTGAGACGGAGTAGTTGAATCTATTTTAGATTCCACTGCACGCAATTCAACAACATCGTATTTAAAATGTTTCTGTCGCACGAATTTCAACATTATTTCTAGCCTACCAAGATATTATTTTGTTTGTACATATAACAGACGGAAAATTTTATTTGTATTGCAATCATTTCAATTAATTAAATTAACAGTATTTATGTGGCAAAAACTTCACATTCATTAAATAGACTATACGTTTATCGCGATTTGCAGACGACGTAGGTAATCATCCTGGCGGCATCTCCACATGATCTAGAAGAAATGCTCAATAGTTTGGACGATACTTCAAAACGAGTTGGACTGGGGATAAACATCGAAAAGACGAAAATCATATATATATAGTAGATATGTATCCCCGGGTCCCGTAGACGTTAATGGCTCTACTATCTGAGTTGTGCAAGAAAGATAGATGGTGATGTACTGCCTTCATCAATCTACACACAGTACAACTTCGCGGATTCTCGGTACAACTTCAGTCGGGAGGTCTATAGAAAGAATGAGTCGTCTGGGCTGGGCGGCGTACGGCAAGTTACGTCGAGTTTTGTAGTCAACAATACAACAATCATTGAAGACTAAGATATTTAACCAGTGTGTTCTGCCCATAATACCATACGGAGCCTTGACGTGGACACTCACCATTGGACTGGACTACAAGTTCAAAGTAGCTCAGCTTGTGATAGAAGACGCTATGCTAGGTGTTTCTCTGTCCTAAAAGTCCGTAACGAAGTTATTCGACAGAGAACTGGAGTAATCGACTTCGTACGTACAATCAGTGCGCTTAAGTGGAAATGTGCCGGTGATGTCACGGTAAGACAAACGTAGTGTAGGGCATGTAGGCACGATGGACCAACGACTTGAAGAAAGTGGCTGAAAGTGGATGGATGCGGATTACCCAACACCGGGATAGTTGCTGCTCCTTGTAGGAGACCTTCGTTCAGCAGGGAATGACGATAAAATGATTTGATACGTTTATAAATTATTATTCCTAAGCATAAAACTCTAAATTATTATTGATTTCACAGTGGAATTTTGCGGTATTTTTTCCTTGCTCTAGTTTGTTCTATGATAAAAGAAAAACTTTTTAAGAACACGGCTGAAACAAATCGGTGATTGGTCACGCTCTCTCAGTAGTGTATAGTGTTCTAATCTATTACTCTGGACTCAGAGTTTTTGGCACAATAACGCATTGTTCGTGTGTGTGTAATTAGCACTTTTCCGCAGCTGTCATCGACCCGTGTGATGAAACTGTTTGATGTTGTGGTGGACATTTTACATCGCACCCTATATCGTCACTGTTCTTGTTGATGCTGACTTGGGAGACAAAATATGGCGCCTTAAGCTTTCATTAATAAAAGTTAAGGTTCACCAAGATAGATTAACGTAGTTATGTTAGAAGTCATTTATGTACACATAAAATCCTATGTGAATAAAAAAATCTTACATATTTGAAAAAACCTACCTATGAGGTAATTTGGACTACTAATTTTGTCAATCTGTACGGGACAAATATATAATTAAGAGGAAAATATGCTTACGGTATAATAGTTGAAATACTAAGAAAATAATTTAATTAAGTATTTGATTTTTCGCGAATTTTTCAAAAGAACATAAATAACTTCTTTATCGAAAGCTTTTTTTAAGTCATTTCAAAGTATTTGCAAAAAAAATTCAAGAAACAGTTCCAAGTAGAGTTAGTATCACCAGCATCCCTACTCATGCTACAAGTGTCGTTAAAGGCGACTAAGAGAGCAAACTACGCAAAGCTACTACTTCTCTTTGCAGCTAGGTGATATGACAATCCATCTAAGCAGCATAATATAAGCCTAAACCTAAGGAGAAAAGTCTAAAGAGAGGCCTATATTCAGCAGGAGACTGTTAAAGGCGGTTGATGATGATGATCACCATTTAAATAAACTTCTACTTTTCTATCGCACCCATCCATGACGCAAATGACGTGGTAACAAGAATTTTTGAAAAAATATATGAATATGAAAAGATGTATGAGAAATTAATTGTCATTAAATTCTGTATATTTGTTTATGTATACCGAAATGCAGAATCACAGGAAACCGTATCTTCAAACATATGAACCCTTGCCAAATCGTTTTTGTCTTCGTACCTATACCTTTGTGTCAATTTAGGTGTTTAAGTTATTTTAGAGGATTTTTTTTCTTTCTTTTATTTGTAAAAGCAAGACCTAGTTAAGTGGATTGCACCTTCGCAGCGAGGCCTTTTGAGATAGAGTAAATAGTTCGTTAAGCATAGAGAATTCAGAACAATTTCCATTTTTGTTGTTTGAGGTATCATGATAAAAAAAAAAGTTTTCTCTTTAAAATAAATGCATATTAATACTCCATATATTCCACATATTGTAATAAGTACAGGACCAGTTGTTATGGAGTGTCTTGAGGGAGGCCTATGTAGAACAGTAGACGTCCTTCGGCTGAGAGGACAATAATGATGTAGAAAGTATTAGTCAATGTTTGTTACAAAAATAGATTCGTAAGTGTTCTTTATTCAACCCTGTTGATAAATAAATACTTGCCATCAATTTTAGAGTTCAATGATCTTGTAGAGAATACTTTCAATATATTTATTACAATCCACTTTTAACACTGTTTTGATAAGGTTTGAAATATTAAATACTCAGTGAGCACGCAGCTAATTTTGTCGACGTAAAAATGTAGTTGACCTAATTATTTTCGTAGGTATACCTTTTCAATTCAATTTTATTTAAGTGAAGAATATATATAATAATATTAAAATATTTATAGATGATACAATATTTATATTTACAATAAATCAGATCGACCTAACCAAAAATGAGATCAATTTCATCATGTCGACGAAGAAGCAAATATTCAATGATGTCTTTGTGGTCAATATGGTTAAAACCGGAAGTGATCACCGACTGGTTAGAGGCACATTGAATATCAACACCAAGCTTGAAAGATCGCGGCTGATGAAGTCTACGCTCCGACCGTTACCTGTTCATATACAAAACTCCGAAAGTTTTCAACTCGAACTTCAGAATCGCTTCGAAGCCCTCGAGTCCTGTATTGATACGAAGGAACTCAGTAACAGGCTAGTGAAAACTATCCGTACGGTAAGAGGTTCTCTGCCTGCACTCTCAAGCTCATGCAAGAAAGGTGAAACATGGCTCTGTAGTTTTCAGTCGATGCATCTAAATATCGGACGCACAACAGACAGATATCTAACTGTCAGAGAAAAGACCTACGCCAACTTAATACCTTCCGTATTCAAGAGGCTATAGAGCGAAATCAGGGGACTGAAATATTCGCACGAGCTCTGTCTATTGGGCAGAGCCAGTGAATAAAACTGAGGACCAATGATGGTAGAATTTTAACGTCGAGATCCAAGCTTCTGAGTGAAGTGAAGAGATTCTATGGGTAGTTATACACGGCAACACTGGATCCTGTTACTAACTTACCGAAAGATCTAAGGGCTAAGTTAACCAGACGCTATACTGAAGGCATACCGGATGTTAGTCTATGCGAGATTGGCTTGCCTCTCAGATAGCTTAAAATCAACAAGGCACCTGGTGAAGATAGAATTACGGCTGAATTCCTAAAGGCAGGTAGAAAACCGGTTTTGAAAATCATTCAGAAAATATTTAATTCCGTCATACTCAATGGGAAACCACCTCAGGCATGGCTCAGGGCTGTAGTTGTGCTTTACTTCAAAAAGGGCGAGAAACTCTGCCAAAGAATTATAGATGCATCTCTCTTCTGAGCCATGTCTATAAACTGTTCTCGAGAGTCATCACGAACCATCTCGTACGCCGAGTTGACGAGTTTCAGCCTCCCGAACACGCTGGATTCCGAAAAGGCTTTAGTTCCATAGATCACATTCATACGCTGCAGCAGGTTATACAGAAGTCCGAAAAGTATAACCTGCCACTATGTTTGGCGTTTATGGACTATGAAAAAGCTTTCAATTCGATCGAAACTTGGGCTGTGCTACGGTCTCTCCAGTTGTGACAAGTTGACTGCCGGTACATCAAAGTATTAAAGTGTTTATGTGAAAACGCCAGTATGTCCGTCCGATTACAAGATTAGAGCTCGAAACCTATCAAACTACAGCGAGATGTAAGACAAGGAGATGTAATATCTCCGAAACTGTTCACCACGGCACTGGAAGACGTCTTCACGCTTCTGGACTGAAATGGATTTGGCATTAACATCAATGGCAATATGTCACCCACCTTCGATTTGCTGATGATATAGTCATCATGGCAGAAACCGTGGCAGATCTTAGCACATAGACCTTGATGATCTGACCCAGTAGAGTCTCTAAATGAGTGGGTTTAAAAATGAATATGGATAAGACAAAAATTATGTTGAATGCACATGTCACACCCACTCCAGTGAAAATTGGAGAATGTACCCTCGAAGTGGTTGACGACTACGTGTATCTAGGACAAACTATCCAGTTAGGTAGGTCCAACTTCGAAACAGAGGTCAGAGTTCGGTAAGCTATGTAACGTTTTCTGGTCACAAATACCGCAGTGTCTCAAGACAAAATCTTTGACCAATGCGTGTTACCAGTGATGATTTACGGCACAGAGACGTCGCTCAGTATGGGCTTGATAAGAAGGCTCAAAGTCACCCAAAGAGCAATGGAGAGGGCAATGCTCGCAGTTTCTTTGCGTAATCGAATCAGGAATGAGGAGATCCGCAGACGAACCAAGGTCATCGATTTTACCAGTAAAATTGCTAAACTTAAGTGGCAGTGGGCGGGGCACACTACACGCAGAAACGATGGCCGATGGGGCCATAAAACCCTGGAGAAGCGACTACGTACTGAGAAACGTAGCGTTGGTAGGCCCCTAACAAGGTGGTCCGACGACCTGGTGAAGCTCGTGGGAAGCTGCTGGATGCTGGCGGCACGGGACTGGCTGTTGTGGAGAACCTTGAGGCATGCCTATGTCCAGTAGTGGACGTCTTTTGGATGAGATGATGATGATGATGATGATTTATAGGTGATATCCAAACTAACGCTTGTATCTAAAAATTACAACAGTAAAATTAGACTGTACACGTCTAATTTAACAGTTGTAACTTGGATATATACTTGGATACATTGTCACGACATAATATTCAGAAGTTAAAAGAAGGCTGAAAATATAAATATACATAAAGAAGAAAGGAAGAAACTATTTTAAAAATTAAAACAAAAATGTTAAACATAATAATTATTCTAGCACTATGGCTCCGTATCTAGTTTTTTAACTCGTCAGCATTGATGTAATTCAGGCTCAGTAAAAAGTGTGTTAGTTTATTTTTAGCTGTGAAGATGATGCAGTCCTTAAATAAGCATCTAGATGATACTTTATTATATGTCTATGAGTGCCTGTATGACGTTTCTCTATGTATTAATGCACAGTTTGCGAATACTCTGGACTAAGATTTAAAAATTTTATCACATTTAATTTTCGTTTTTCTTTAAAACAGTAATGGCAAAGATATAAAATTATTCTGATAACAATTAATTAATGCAATGATTGTAACGGAACCCAATTAAAAACTACTAATCAAGTGAGTACGGTAATTGGAGACCCAGACCCCTCAATAACTCAAGAGGAAAATATTAACGTCATGGGATGTTTTATTCACTCGTTTGTGGAAATCGAAATAAATTTGCTAAATGATAAGATTTCCTAAATTTACAAAACTTCATCAAAAATTTGATTTATAAATGTTTACATCAGTGATAGTCTTAAAAAACGCATAAAGTTATTATGCGTTTTTTAGGACTTTTCTGAGGGCTTAAGAGAGATTTTCCGAAGAATTGTTCAAAACAAGAAACTCGAAAGCGAATTTATTACACAGTGCCTTTTCCTATACTGGTTAAAATTAATCCTCTTTATTTTCATTGCTTAATATAGTACGCCATGTGGTCTAATTAAGAACAAACACCTCGATAAAAAATATAACCGGTGAATTGTAGCTGTTTGGGCATCAACATTGTTTCAAAGAAACTAATATTTTAGTATGTGGAGCAATGGATGCAATGAATCATACCATTGTTTACATTGTATTTTCAGAATTAAACAAAGCTGCACTTTCAACAAAAGTATAATGTTTAGGAATATTTCTATATATATCTTATTTTCTGTTCAGAGCGATCTAATGATATAAACACAGAAACAGAAGCCTAGAGACAAGTAAAGCTACCATGTTTGAGTGTGTTATTTTTGAATAATTTAATTTTATAAAACAATTTAAATATTTAAATTAAAACAAATAAATTTAATTTATGTAAAATATCATCCATTCATAATTCTTCCATTTCTTTTTAAATTTAATTTTTTACGAGAATGAATTTTAATGACATTTTCTTATTCCAATTCTACGTATCCTGTCACGTGTGGAGTGTTCTGGAGATCTGGTGACCTTTAAACTTAAATAATAGGAAAACCTTTATGTAATTTACTGCAGTTAATATTTTTGGTTGAGAAGATTATAGTAGTTCCTCGTAATTTAAAAGAATACATGTTTCTAACTTAGAGTTTTCTTCTCGATGAGTTGATTTAGTAGTTTGATCCTAAAAGAGCAGCCTAGCCAGCAGAACATGAGTGTTGAACACACCACATAATATTGGTAAGGACTAGGTACTTTAGATTATGTATGCCAAAAACATTTGGCTTGTATTTTGCTACCACGTATCTGTTTTCTAATATATGATCAGACGTTTAATTTGGTCTGCTGAAATATTGCCTCACTGTAAATAACAGTAATATAGGTATTTTCCTTTCCAATCTTCTGGGTTTCTGCCTAATAGCATTTATGCCTAACACCGCCATACGGTGATCACGGAAGTTAACGAGTATCAACTAGATTTTGTACATATTGATATGTACATACTCCACTCGTCACCTTCTAGTTTAATGGTACAGCTGACACTGTTGTTTTAAGGAGCTGCCAGGAAATGTAAGAGTTTAAGAGCACTTGTTTGCTTCAGAGGCTAATAGTGTGATATAGCCTTAATTAACTTCAAGAATTTTATAGTATGTTTTTCTTTTCAAAAATTCTTTTGTAGTTTAAATTGAAATGATAAATCCATTTCAATTAAAATACAACAGAATTGCCCAAGTTCCAATTTTATTTTTAATATATGATGTAATATGCCTATCAAAGTCTACAGTTATTTAACAGACTACGGAAACTTTTTGCACTGTTATAACACGAATTCATTATTGACATAACTTCGTATAAGAGACTAAGTTACAAAATGTGCTATTGTTTGAAACAAAAGGCCATTCACTGTAAATGTTCATATTGTTAACGCTTACTCAATTGTCTTCGTTCAGTATCATGATATCGTGATACACACGATTTTGTTTAACATCATACAAGAACGTAGCCCTATCATGAGTCATATTACGACGCCAACTTTATATATTTTTATTATTCTAAGGGTATTGGCACAATTAAAATGTAATACCAAAGACATTTTGCTTCTTGGTTTTTAAGGTATCATAAGTTAATCGATTTTTTGGAGTTATTGACATTAATTTGCATTTTTTAGCACGTTTAAGCTTCTTTGAACAGTTAGTTACAGTGACCATTATGATAATATGTAAATGAGGTCCTTAGCCGCGAACATTCAGAAAGAAGACGTTTGCGTAGGTTTTTAAATTAGCGTCAGCACAAAAGGGAGCCAACAAGTAATCCTAATTATTTCTTCACGAGACACTTGTGCTATATGAGCCATAAAGAATTAAAACAACAGGAATAATTTGTTTTGAGACAGTCGCCAAAATACAAACTTAGAATATTATTTATATAAAAATGTTTGTAAGATTAAAAATAATCCAGGGAACTAAATTTGTGTTGAGAATCTCTGGAATATCGAGCATATGAGCATACTCATATGTGAAATGCGGATTCTTAAGAAAGACCTGTCAAGGAGTGTTTCCAAAAATTATGGTATAGATTTTGGAAAGTGCGTCACTTTATTTACAAGAAGCAGACAGATGACGGTAAAGCTCGCCTTCACCTTGATACGAAAGCTGGCTTACATCACAGGGAGTCTACTTTGACAGCGCCCGTGACATCCGCGCTCTGGACTTGTCCAAAATAAACACCTTTAACAATGATACAGATGAGTCGCAATAAAAATAAATTTGTCACGATTCGCCTTCTCTTTCGTTAGCTATCAAGGTGATCTTGTTCAAATATGTAACGCTTTAAAGATTTTTTTATTTCACCTGATTTTAACAGCGGCAAAGAAATGCTAATTCTATTCTGCGTTTTATTTTACGTAAGTCACGAGATAGATTTGAGGATACTGTTGACTTACTGATGGCCTCTTCCTTGTCGTGGTTGTGGTGGTGACCGTCTCTACAGTTTCCTCGACCACTTCCACGTCGTCGTCGTTGCCCTTCTTGCTCCATGGTCCGAAAAATTCCGACATATTTGTCGATAAATTCTGCTTCATCCACAGCACTGTATTCCGAAATAATTTTGATACACATTCACTAATCTTAACTACACTTCACTATTAAGTGGTCGATGTCACACATAAGTCGAACAACTAGCTTAAGGAACTCTAAGCTTACTGTTTCTATTACTCTTTATCGTTTGAGTGTGGAACCCATTTCGTTATTTAAGAGAAATTACGAAGTGATTTTCGTTAAGTGTCCGAAAGAGTGTTTTCTGGCGCTGCACTGCCGAGACGGCTAGAGTTGATCTTGTATAAAATCCTACTGGAAAACTGAAATAACCGGCGCGAACAAAAAGCAGCAGCCAAAACATTTCACGTACGGGGGTATTATTAGTTGGATGGTCTAGTCGAAAGAGTTAAATGTCGCAGCGGCCTTTTACTTGAATTATTCCAAATTGAAATGTGTGTTTTACTTTTATTTTATTAGTTTACATCGTGAAATACTGTTTCGTTTCGTGCTAATTCGTTTATTGCGTTGGTTCTGAACCCACTTCGTGAAATTCATGTGACATAAACGGTCCCTTAATGTCACCTTTGAACGCTTTGTTAAGCTTGTTAACCGCTGAATTTCAAAACAAGTAATAAGAATTAAAAGTATTGTCTTGATTTCAGTATTTAAGTGCTTTAAATTGTAATCCTTAAACACACTTTTGTAACACACACGAAAGTTGTCGTTTTATTGCACCATAAAGTTTTACATTTTTACAAAATTTATTTTAAAACTTGCACACGTACACGAGAAATTTTGTACGTATTTATTCTATGCAATTTGAACTTTTTTTAGTAAATTTTAGATTTTAAAATTAAGTGGCTTTTACTTAAATTTTTAATAAAGTCGGCAATAATAGGTAGAAAATGAAATATAGCATGATTTTTTATATAATATTTAAATTCTTTATTGTATGTAACCGTCCAGTGTGGCGTCGGCGTAGGCGCTGACAGCTCCTCCACTTAATATAAATACGCGGTTCTCCTAACAACCCGCAATAAATCTGTGGCATGCTGCTGGGATTAACGCCCGACATGCTATTTTAGTGGCTTATCGATAGAGTCTTCAATCGAATGAAGACGTATCACTATAGGAACTAGATACAATAATAACACGACAATATAAACCGTGCATCATACATGATATAGTTCAAAATTCAATGGAACGGCGTATTGTAGGTCATGCCAGAAATATTTTAATTTTTCATGTATGAATAATTGTTAACACTATCGAATCTCTTTTATGTGGAATAGGTAGTTATTAGATGCTGTGTAAACACATCACAGATGTATGAAACTTTAGAAGCCAATGAAGAAACTGTAAAGAATTAATTGTGGTGCGAAGTTAGTGCCAAGAATTATAGTGCGTCTGTGAAAATATAAGAAATCAAGATTCATGCAAGTTTTGAGAAATAAGTGCGGAGGAGATATGAATCTATGTCAAACATGTGTAAGGGAAAATAAACTGGACTTTCATCAAATGAAATTGTGTTAAGGTTTAGTTACTTAGCTATGTTAGCTTTGTAACAAAGTAATTGGATTTCCTAAGTTAATTTTAGTTCATTCTCTAAAATTAATACTGAAATGACAATGTGTTGGATATAAGTAATGACTAATATTTTATTTACTTTTAACTGATTACTGGGCAATTAAGTTATAATAAAGTAGGTAGTAGAGCCATGGATGTTACCAAAATTATTATTAGGAGGTGCATCTACATTCACACATACTATTTACTAATACAAAATTTAAAATTATACTAGATCTTTACTACTAGGACTTTTTTTATGAAATAAGCTAAAATATGTAATTATCTATGTATTTACGTTTCTACCAGGGGTATTTCACGCCATAGTGTGGGTCACCATATGTACTGTAGTGTCTGCATTCATAATGAATCTGGTGTGAACACAGCTCTTGGACTCTATTCAGGCTTTTCATCAGGCAGAGCAGAGCTACTTTGGCGGGTTCTTTAAAAAAAAACCTTAGGAGAGTCATGCGGCGGCACAAATCGGTACAGTTCGGCCAGAGCCCTGCTAAGGCTTCAGTGAAAATCGGTGTCCAACAATTTTTCTGTTACTTCTCACCGAGTGAGTGAAGTTGCCCATTCCATCTGTTGCTTTTTATTGAGTGAGTGGAGTTACCCATTTCTTCTATTGCTTTTGACCGAGTGAGTAAAGTTATCTATTTCTTCTGTTGGTTTTCATTGAGTGAATGAAGTTTCCCATTTCATCTGTTGCTTTACATTGAGTGAGTGGAGTTACCCATTTGTTCTGTTGCTTTTGACCGAGCGAGTAGAGTTATCTATTTCTTCTGTTGTTTTTCACAGAGTGAGTAAAGTTATCTATTTCTTCTGTTGTTTTTCACCGAGTGAGTGAAGTTACTTTTTAATGAAGGGAGCCGCTCAAAAGCGGCTACGCACTTATAATTCTTAAGTTGTAGTTTGCGGTGGGCGGCGGTATCACTTACAATCAGGTATATCATACATGTAAATGTAAGTTAAAATGGAAATCTAGTATTTTTTCAAAAAAAAATAGTTCAGGACAGTATATAATAAAAATGTGACCTCTGAGTTCTCATAAATTTGAAGATTGTTAAACGACTGTTCTGGTTTTAAGCCACATTTTGAATTAATAAAACATTAACTCATGACATGCCGTTATTAGACGCGATAATTATTTTCAGTTTGATATACATTTAGTTGTTTGTTAACATATAAACAAAATAATTATCGTTAATTAAGGTACTATCCATTGAGGTTTCGAATGTTAATTCAATAATTAAATTTCGAATGTTTTCTTGTGACATTACTGAAAAAATATGCTTAGTACATTCTTATTAGTTTTTAACCTTATTTACACCATACTTAATAGAAGGAAGTTTATGTTTATCGATTATATGTATTTGTGTACACTTCTAAGGCACGCTTTGTAGTCTAAACAGCTTGATGGAATTTGGCTTCGGAGGTGTCGTTAGATTCATCTTAATTATTGTAAAAGTGACACTGATTATTTGAAAATAACAAAAACTTTAATCACCGCTTTCAAAATTTTAATGGATATATTCACATTGCCACACATTTTTTGTTGTTTTTTATTTCAATAATAAAATATTTTAAAAATAACTATTTTCGCTAGACAATTCAACAAGTTGTGAAATATTTCTTAACATTTTTGTAGCTACCCTAGTTTATTCTATATAATAAAATATTTTTTGTTAAATCCTCGTGAAGTTCGGATAGAAACTTACTAGTGGATCATTTTGAAGTTTGAAAACTAAGCTTTTCACCAAAACAAAGCAAAAGCGTTTGACCGACAGTTTATCGCTTCTCATAAACAAGATTATATCGTCCATAGTTATAAAAAAATCGTTTACGATTTGATTGTACGAAACCTTCAAGCCAAAAGCGACTAAAACCAATCTGCATTACATGCATGATTAGATTTGAACCAAAAAGTGGACAATGAAACTGTATAAATAAACATTAAATGTCTAATTTGTATCTGATTGAAAACATTCCAACAAAAAACCGATCGCAAAATACAGATAATATGAAAAAAAAAACATTAAAAGCATAAACAAAGTTATCTAAAATCTAATGTGAAGCACGGACAAAGAATGCTTTGTGTTTATTGGAATTTACGACTATTATACGTACGTACGTATACGACCATCCATAGTAGGAACTTACTACTATTACTATATAGTTAATTTCGTCATAAAAAAGGTTGTTGTTTTTATGAAGGACAAAATAATTAACTTTCATTTTAGTTTGTAATTATAATATTTAAATTCTTCGTAATTTCCTAATAAATTAAATATAAACTTTATTTTGTGAAATCAGATTTTTAACACAACCAAATTGGTTTAGAAAATATTTGAAACATTTTTATTTAATTTTAGTAACTGTTTACAGTTACTAATGTTAATAAACGTTAATGACGCTTGTGCATTGCCAACTCTAAAAACAAAACTACGTTAGTAGTGATAATTTGGTGAACCCAGTGGTGATCGGAGTTGTCTAAGGGCAGTTGTAAATTGTATTTACTTCAACCGACCGAAGCAATTTTTTAAATTTTTTTAAACTAAACTAACCGATGGAGAAGGACATTAAGTGCAATTCGGCAGTAACGTTCTGCAAGAGCTACATTTTGACACATAAGAAAATAACGGGAATATACTTCTTATGATTATAAAAATATAACAATTGTCACTAAAATCATGAGACTTTCGGTACTATTAGAAACTGTAGTCGCATATTATCCGAATATTATAAAACCAAATAAGCCAAATAACTTCAGGTGTCTCGATTTCGAGTGAGAATAACCAACAACAATCCATTTTCATTATCTGCAATCTTTATATTTTTTTAGGTTACTTAAGTCTTTAGGTTATTTTGAAAAATAAAATTACGTATTATATGTTTAAATTACCTTTCACAAAGAAATAATACTAATATTTTAACGCAGCTTGATTAATCAAGTATTTATAGGAAAGCAATTTATTTGGTTTCAAAGTTATTATTGTGTTTTAAAGCAGGCCCATATAATAAAAGTAATATTCTGTTAACGCGAAGATACAACATGTCAGGTTTATTGTACTGCTAAATAAACTATATTTCTACTAAGGGTTGAACAAAAAGTGGATATCTATTCTTGATTTGGCAGTATTTGTTAAACTCAAACTTAACCCATGGGGTATTTCATTGAGTACCGCAATGTTTCTTGAACGATAAAACAAACCTCAAAGAAAATACTGTACAATCACACATGCTCGACTTCAGTAACTATCTAGTACTCACAATGTGATTATTTTTTTAAGTCTGTAAGCATTTAATGAAATAAATATTCTGAGGTCAGCAGTCGATTTTAATTGCACCATTCGGCCAAGGTGTCTTTTTTACAAAACTAATGTGAAAGTATTCTTTTTGCGCAGATATTTAATTTTATATCCTGGCTGTGCAGTTTAAGGCTGTTCCGCATATATATACTATACTATAAATGTATATATTTCCTAACTTAAGTATAGATCAATGAAGTAAAAACGAGGTATTCTTTGTTTGTGACTTACGCATACTTCCAAAGGTAACTTGTCATTATTTTCTCATTCATCTTCTGTAACGTCCCACAGCTCATGCCAAGGCGACTTACCTGCAATTATAGTCCAAATTAAATGTAATGAATGACTAATACGTACTTAGAGTGTCATAAAAGGTCGTTGAAACTCGAGTGATAGACTTGGCTTGGTATCAGCCGAGATGGATATCATTTTCGTGAGAAATGTGTTCAATGTTTCGTTAATATTGTATATATATGTGTATGTGTGTGTGTCTGTTTTGGAAGTTCATACAACTTCAAGCATCGAATTTTAAATTGTTTTTTACGAATTATCACACTTTTAATGCTATACGAAATAAATAAATGAGTTAGTTGACTTTACTGGTTAGGCTGTATTAATATTTTCATTTTTATTTTTAAAATAGGTAAGTAATATTATGTATAATTGCCGTTACCTTTTATGTATATAGTGTTGGCATTTTCTTATGTTATATAATAGTGAATTGAAATTAATTATTTTTATTCTAATTAAATTTCAAAGTAAGATTTTTTGGATATTTATGATGTTATCAAGATTGATCTATATTACTACTTCACGTCGTTTTAGTAAGAGTTTAATAAAATGTGGTACATATTTTTTTATATCAATAAGCGTTCCACTTTTTTTAAAAGACAGGTAAAGTGTTGATCTTCTGTTTTACTATTTTATTTACCGAAGCAACAGTGACAACAGAATAGTGCACGATTGGCGTATAATGCTGTAAAAAATGTATTGTGTGTGTGTAGTTTTAAAAAGTAAATGGCTATTTCGCTTTCGTCTTTTATTATTTTAGCTCCACATAGTTAACGTACCTTGACAATGTGTGCCAGTTCCCTTTTGTTTGGTCATATAATTTAATAAATTGCATTAGGTATTCTTTACACGGCGGAAATCCTTTATAGATATACATAAGTGTGTATACTGTTCTGTATAGAGTATAAGTAGATCCAAAAAAGTATCAAAAGTGTCAATCTTGGAATCAAAGTACAAATTCTGCTCGGTTTGAAGCTAGATGGCATTATGTGTCAGATGTCTAAGGCATTTACTTATTAATAGAAAATACAAATAAAGGTAAAAAAAAACAACAGACCACATTGTTTTTATTTCGTCAATAGATTTATTTTTTAATTCTGCTTCTTTTTATAAGTAGCATGTGTTTTGTAAACTTCGCTGATTGCTGAAAAATAAACGTTTTGACGGTTGATACAAATTGCGTGGACTGTCATCGACGTTGCAACGTCATCATGCGCCCTTGTCATTGGACGAGGACATGGCACTTCACGTGTCGCGCCCGTGACCCACAAATACCTGGACACTTGAGTACATCCGTTTCGTAATTATATAATAAGATTTACGTCACAAGGTCATTTGCAATCTTCTTTTAAATTTTAACGTTTCCTGTCGCAGCGAAGCTTCATTAGATTCAAATGTTTAGATAAACGGGAAAAAAAAATGTACTTGTTAAAAGAGGAGAAAGACATAGACACACGAGTCATACGGATAAATAAAAATTTGACTAACTGACTTTGTGATTCTATGACATTTAAATAGGGACCAGAATATTAGACCCACTGGCAATGCCAAAATATGGAAGCTAGTCTTCTGTACTTTGTTCATGTACTCGCCCATATATAATTGAGCTATAACCCATGAATATAAATAAATTAAGTGCCACAACGTTCCACATGACGTTTTCAATAGTCATCGTCATGGGTGCCGCCAGAATTATTTTCAGGGGGGTGTCTCTATTCTGTCCGTCTCTAGTGTGTCTACTTATATACTACTGTGTATACTATGATATTGACGGTTTTTATGCAATAAGTTACCATTTTTTTTTCTATACTTTTATAGATATAAATTAATGTAATCACCCATATAATCGATGCATCTTTGCTAACAGTGGCAACTTATTGATACCAATCATATGCTTCTTACCCCAGCACACCATCGTTTATCAACCTATTCTTTTTTTTATTTTAATCCCTTTCAATTTGAAAAAAAGGAATAAAGAATAAGGTCTATTATAATTTATCATGATGTGCATAATGCATTGCAGTTTGTAATTCTTTAAAAAAAGTTTACTATTGTAGGCCTTTTACGTAAATCTATGACATTTGTAAATCTATTTCAATAACTGTTGATTATTTCAAACACCCGACCTGTCAATCAAAACCAAGTGAGCGGAATACGAGCCAACATCGCTTTTATGACAAAGAGATGTAAATTTACACAACTATTCAGTTGTCTTTCAATTACCGCCTTTTAATTGCTCTGAGACATTTACAATCTGATCTGTTTACCCACTAATGTATCTCCAGTTGAATTTTTTATGACATTTCGCGTCAGGCACGGTTGCATACGTTAGAATGCTTTCTGTATATGCAATAGCAACATCAATGGATGAATTTAGAACTGTTATGTGGTAAAGTTGCATTACAAAGTGTTAAATACATTGCGCAATCGCAAACACAAATAGTGTTAAATACATATGCTCACGTAATACTACGTAGAAAACTAAACAAGAGTTTTCTTGTTTGGCAGAACGCAACAATAGTTTAGTTTATAAAGTTAATTTTGCATTGTTTAGCGAGTTGAGAAAGGTTAAGGAGTAATAACTATTATAGCACATAAAGTAGTAACAGCTTGTAACTTTATTTGTTCAAAAGTATTATTTAATTTATAAAAATATATAATTTACTGTATATATGATGATTTTATATTAAGTTTTTATGTTAAACATGGATAATTGTTAAGGGGTCATGAAATTTCATCAAAGTTTTATTGTCAAGATAGCCTTAAAAGTTAAATTCATTTTATATAATTTTCACAAGCTGGCGACAGACGTAATTTGCTTTTTATAAGTTAATCTTTGTAATATTTCAAACACAGTTAATTAAAATAATTTATTATTTTTTTTTTTCATTAAAAGAATTTTGATATATATTTAACTTAGGTATTTGAATATTTTTAACTTAGTCACCAGTTGTCATGTTCTGATCTCCATTTCGGACATTAAAACATGACAGCTCATTTAGGTCAGCCGCCCGTCGTCGGCTAATCCACAACATGTACAGCTTTTAACAGAGCGTATAGACAGTTTATCATTTTCACACATTTTTACCCTCCTGTCGTTCCAATAATCACATTCCATTTCCATGTGCCTGTCAGTTTACAACTAGTAATAAATCAAAATAGACATTGACGTCAGCATATTTAGGTTTAAAATAGAATAATGAAAAGTATGGACAAAAAAGGGTAAGTGTTGTTGACAATATAAAAAGTTTTAGATAATATTTTTTGTGTAATGAGGAAGAATATACCTTACGTAATTTCATCCTCTTCCAAATCAAACAATAGTCAGTATTTAATAAGTACGAATACCACATACAACAGTAAGTTAGCATGGGCGTCGCCAGAATTATTTTCAAGAGGGTGCTTCTACATGCACACATACTACTAACCAATATAAAATATAGAATTATACTACAACTTTTTTTAGGAAATAAGATAAACATATGTTTTTTTCTTTATATTTTCTTTTCTGGCGTAGTTTCTTTTCTGAAATATATTATTGTTCTTGTGTACCACCATGTTGTACCACCATGTTGTGCTTAAACGTGGTAAATATGTTATAAAACTCGAAAGTTAGTAATATATACACTCTGTCCCTTGATATTGCTTGGTAAATTCCATTTACAACTTACTAAAAGCACCATGTAAGCGATACAAACTAAACTACTGCGTGTGAAAAAAATTAAAATAATAAAATAAATAATGAAGCATTATTTCATAATATCCAGACTGTTTGAAAAATACGCAGAAAAATGAAACTGCCAATAACTCTTAAGTATCAGAATTCTTCAGTCCTACTTAGTAACATTCACGTAGACTGAATAATGTGATATATTATAAAATTAAGTTTGTAATAGTTTTAATCGTGCTGCTTGATTTCAATTGCCTTGTTTCACTAGCTTTCTAGCCTGTATTATTCTTAAAACAATTTAGGATCGGCTTCTTTTTTTTTTTTTTTTTTACGTGTGGAAACCCCCTCGGGCCGTCACCCCACCGGGGTTTACGGCGGGGTGGTGTGTCGGAATCGGACCGACTAAAACCACACGGTGTGCCACTCTGCGCCTGACATAGGAGGGATCCGGGAACAGCTGTTATTACGACATCCAGATCCCTCCTGGCGCCTGCCCGCTAGCGCGGGCACCTTCTGCGGATAACCTCTCCATTTAGGCGACGTACGGCACACGCGGACGTCACCTCCTCGCGGTTGGCCACTATAGCGGATGGAGGGGAAAACCCGTCCCGTCCACCCGCGGCCACACTCAAGGCGGCATGAGGCGCTGGTACGCGCGCCTCCGCCGCCCGATTCGCCGGCGGCGGATTGGGTCCGAGTGGAGGTCGTCCTCCCGGGCCCTCTCCGCCGTCTCCTTCCGCGAAATTACGTCTTCGCAGAAGGTTGCGACCGCGGTAAAACAACTGTCGCTACCGACCATGGAGCGTATGACGGCCGGTAGCGAGAGATCTCCTCCAATAACTGCAGTGAGGACCCCACGCTGCGCCGCCCAGGCAGAACAAACCGCCAGCGTGTGCTGAGCCGAGTCCTCACTGCAGTCGCAGTGGTGACAGGCGGGACTCAATTCCCTCCTGGCGACCGAGTGCAGATACTTCCCGAAGCAACCGTGCCCGGAAAGGATCTGCGTCAGTCGGAAGGAAAGGGTCCCGTGCTGTCGCCCCGCCCACTCGGCGATGACCGGCTGGAGAGCCTCCACGGTGGCAAAGCCAGCACGTGGAGCCTCCAGCCGGGACGACCAACGAGCCATCGTGGCTTGACGAGCGGCCTCTCGCCACTCGCGTATCTCTTCGGGCGGGGGCCGGATGCCGCTACTCACCCGGAAGTCTGCCGTTCGCCGATAAACTTCGGCGAGCACTTCCGCCTCCAAATCCCACGGGGGAGTTCCGGCTAAGGCGCACGCCGCCTCCGTCGATATAGTGCGGTAACCGCGTATGGCTCTAACCGCCAATATCCTCTGAGGACGCCAGAGGCGAGTCCTATTCTGGGCGGTCAGAGCCGCCGCCCACACTGGTGCACCATACAGCGCCATTGACCGGACAACCCCCGTGTATAGCCGTCTCGTCGCGACGCTGGCTCCACCCAAATTGGGCAAAAGTCGCCCAAGGGCAGAAGCAGCGCCGACCAGCTTTGGAGTAAGCTGTCGGAAGTGCTCGTCGAAGAGCCACCTGCCGTCAAGGATCAGGCCCAGATACTTCATCTGGGCCTGAACCGGTACGAGAACCGAATTGACTACGATGGAGGCGCCGGAGGGTGGACCACGACGGGGCCCATGGAACAAAAGGGCCTCCGTCTTGTCCAGGGCCACCCGCAAACCCAGCGCCTCAATACGCCCGACCACCAGAGAGACACCCGTGGTGGCCAGGCGCGCCGCCTCTGCAAAGTTCATTCCCCGAGCCGTGACCAATGTGTCATCTGCGTAACAAATTACGCCCAGCCCGGGGGGAAGACGACCTCGAAGGGCCCAGTCATATCCCATATTCCACAGGAGTGGTCCGAGGACAGACCCCTGTGGAACACCGCACAACATGAGCCGCCGCCTCAGAACACCGTCTCGGTCCTCGTACATAACGGTACGCTCCTGTAGATAGTCTGCCACAAGCCGCCTCAGGTACTCGGGCACCCCGTGGAAATGGAGTGCTTCCCTGATGCAGCTAAATGGCAGACTATT
This sequence comes from Hypercompe scribonia, assembly GCA_949316085.1. Classification (NCBI taxonomy): domain Eukaryota; kingdom Metazoa; phylum Arthropoda; class Insecta; order Lepidoptera; family Erebidae; genus Hypercompe; species Hypercompe scribonia. The sequence continues at coordinate 11,000,385 of OX438977.1, read as the reverse complement.
AAATGCGTTGGCGATGTCCAACGATACCGCCAACAGCACGCCGCCACAGCTCACCGCCTCTTCAGTCACAGCCCTCAGGCGCAACACAGCATCGACTGTCGAACGTCCGGTTCGAAACCCGTATTGGGCGTCCGACAGATCGGGGCCCACTTCACAGAGGTGCCGGACGATGCGGGCAGAGAGTATCCTCTCAAACAATTTACCCGCCTCGTCCAGCAACACGATGGGCCTATAGGCCGCGACCGAATCGGTCGACCGTCCCGGCTTACGTAATAGGACCAGCTTCCCGCTTTTCCAGCCCTCAGGAAAGCGCCCGGACGCCAAGCTGGCGTTTAGGACTTCCCCAAGGCGATTCGACATGTGGTCGAGGGTTCGCGCCAACACTCGGGCAGGTATCCCATCTGGCCCAGGGGCGGTGTTCTTAGAGCGGATCCGTAGAACGACCGCCCCTATCTCCGATTCTCTGACGGGCGGAACATTATCCTCGTTCCATCCCCCGTCGTCTCTGACCAAGGAGGCCATCGACGGGGGTGTGTGTTCCACCCGCTGCGGGACAAGCCCCTCGACCACTTCCTGCAGGAAGCTGGGCTGGAGGGTCTCTGTAAGGGGGGGGCCCGACGTGCGGAGCTTTTGTCGCGCCGCACGATAAGGGCGACCCCAGGGGTCACGATCGAGACTCTCCAGCATCTCCTTCCTCTTCACTTCTTTGGCGCGGCTAATGGCCAGCTTCAGAGTTTTCCACGCCTCTCGGTACTCCTCGTGAAGCTGGTCCCCCTAGCCTTCTTCGCGGTGTTGCCGCCGACTACGGGTGTAGGACCTCCGGGCACGTGTACAGGCCGCACGGAGGTCCGCCAACTCCTGGGACCACCAGTAAACCCCCCTCCGTGGAGGTTAGGATCGGCTTCTAGTTTAACCAGTTCAACGTAAATATCAGTTTTTTCGCGAAGCGACTGGCATCGGACCACTGCAACCCCGAGGGTGGACTGAGTTGAGGGTTAAATGTATTTGAGGACTGACTTCCCATTAATAATTGCCATAGATATACATATATGACCACCGGAACCGACTGCTTAAAGTGCATCTCCGATGCATGTGCATGAAACACGGCCAACTTCCATACACTGGGCTGTTATTAGGAATTTCTTGTTAGAAAAATCCAATAACACTTTTTGGCCGTACCCGGAATTAAACCTGAGACTTCACGTCCAGCAGTCGCATATGTTAACCGCTAGACCAAAGACCATTCATAATGTAACAGGTGATGTGGCTTATACCAACCACAACAGGTGGTTTTATCTATCAACATAAAAACTGTTACATCTCATATTTTCGTTCGGATATACGACACTGCTACTTAATTCAGCTTTAAATGATAATCACTAAATGCCACGTCATGTTGTATGTATTAACGACTTTGAGGAAGAAAACCATACGAGTTATTAATGTTTCCTTGTTGTTTATAATTGTGTTTACAGGAGCAAAATACCGAAAGCGTTTGGCAATGGACTACGTGAATGAATCATTGATCACATAGGGGTCACACGTGTTTATCTCAAAATAAAAGAAACTTCCTAATAGTTAGAGAAATTAATGGCTCAAAAATATAAATTATACAGTGTAAGTAATAAAAACAACTAATAAAAGTAATGTTAAGACTCCCTATGGTAATAGATTAAGAATACAGAGAGAGCCTGACCTTATACCAAAATTATTTGGACGAAATTTCGCTATCCAAACTAGTAATCTTTTTTATACAAATGCAGCTTTGGAATAATTTTAGGATTGCAGAAAATAATGTTAAGAAAAGCACATTTTTATATGGTATTATAAAATTTTTGTTTGACTGAATTTTACCTAGTACATATACCTACATGACACATGACATTAATATTTTCAAGTAATGTCCCTCATAATGAATACTTCATTATTTTCATACATAAACGTACGCCTTAACGTTTGTAAACACAGCCAATAACTATTTCTGGAACGCATTTTTGTTCTTTATAGCGCCGATCATAATTAAGACGTCACTTGAAGTTTTATTTGACTTTATTATTATAATAAAATGTACTGTTTACAGATAATTTAATAACAGCAACGACTTGAAATTTTTTTAGTTATATTCACATTTTTTGTTAGGGTTTCGTTTGGAAGAAATTTATATATGGTAACAGCGTTGTTTACGAGGCGGTGTCAAATTGTCAAAAATATCAAATTTTTATGTTTGTAATATGACAATTTCAGCCATACAATTTGCGAGTAATACTAAAACAATTTTTTTTCAATATTATCATGAATAGCATAAAATTTATGATTGCAAAATTGTTTTTGATATATATCGTTGTGTTCGAATGGCTGTTTTTCGAACGGCAATGTATATTGCGTGACATAGAGAAAACAGAAAAATGTTTAATTACATAAAGTCATCACCATCCATACATACGGATAAAAATCATTTGTTGCTCTTGGTAAACGGATTTGACAACACTTTTTTTATGGTAAAAAGTAAAGACTGGAAAATTTGCCTGAAAATGTTAATAATTATAGTATATATAGTAAATATATATGTAATTAATTAAAGTAATTATGTTAACATTTTCAGTCAACGCTTAAATAAATACCTAAAATTTTAACTATCTCTATAAAGAGATAGTTAAAATTTTCACAGGACAACGGATTTACGACAATCATCTAGAGAGTTATGTATAACTGTTACTTTATTATTTGCCCCCCTCCCCCCATTATGATCCCGGGTCCTTTAAATGGGTGTGAGAAAGATCTCAGTAAACCGCCATAGTGTGGGTCACCATACTGTATTGCCAGCATTCGCAATGAGTATGGTGACCACAATTCTAGGATTATATTCATGCCTTCCATCAGGCTGAGTAGAGTCACTTTAGTAGGCTATAAATAGAAAAAAAATAATAAAGCTTTAATTCGCTTTTAAAAATTAATTGCAGTACCCGCTTTGATATTTTGGTTACAGATGTTCTTTCAGTAACGAGTTATAATGAAGTAGTAGATGCCCAAAAAAATTTTTAAAAGCCCAACCAAAAAAGGAAACTTCAGCTTTGTAATAATTTTAAAGATTGTTTTTTTAAATATTCTAATTAAATGAGAATAAATAAAATAAGAAATATATCTAATCTGTGACTAGAAATAATGCCAACCTTAGGCCATTTACCTCGTTTCTCACCCTTTTGTTTGTTGAATAAAATAATTTATATTGATATTTAATTTAAAGCAGACATTCCCACCCAAAATCAACAAGAGACTGTAAAGGGGAATGCTCTACTACACCCACACAAGTTTAAAACGTAACATTCAACGAAACGTCAATATTTTTTTCACAACATTCCAGCTTCACTCGCTTTCACGTTTAAATAAATAACACGAAACGAATATCACAACCTAGTGCATTTGACCGTAGAAATTCCAGTTTCACTATCATCAGTGCGAGTAATTGCTAATGTAAATATCAATGATAATAATATGACAATTTAATAACGAAAAACTTTATTTCTAGCTAAGACCCACTGCAACGCAACCAGTGAATTATATACCGACAGCTGTGTGTTTGACACACGGATTGACACAAGTCTACGCGAGTTTAATAAAACTAGCGACATCTGTACGCTATACTACGAACTAAAGTTTCTCACATATCGTGCGGTGATAATAAAGCGCTGCTTGTCTTTATTTTTACTTGTTAACAGTTAAATGAGAATTAATATAACTTTACGATAGCATAATTTAGTGAAGTAGCGCAGCAGATTTCTGTTCGAGTTGTTACTACCGGGGTAGATTTTTATCGTAATTTGCATGTACGAGTTCGTTAAATAGTGCTACTAGCACAAAATTGTTTTCTGTTGCTGACTAGAGGAGTATAGAAAGTACAAATTTAACAAGAGAAGTGTTTAAGTTTTTTTAAGCTTTTCAAAATTTTAGGGCAAATAAGTTATATTATTACTTCTTTAATCGTTAAAGTGTCAGTTAGTCACTAAATCATTATTATAAAAAAGTAACAAATTAATTAAGTTAATTTAAGTGCTAATTTGAAATACGGTGGCCCAAAGAGATTAATTGTAAAAATACTGTCTAAGAAAAATAACTCTGGGAACAACTAATTATGAATAGATAGTTAATTCATCTCCCTGATGAGTTATATTTTCTTTTCTTTTTAAACAATGACGAATGCGTGAGTGCATGAGTCTAAAAATATGTGTGACGATGTTACAAGACTACGGAGTTTGTCGCAATTTTAAGACAATGACAAAAATACGTTATTTATTTGTGAATTTTGTGTTGATTTCTTGAGTAGAGGCTGCTATAAACTAATTTTTTAACTTGTATTAGCTCTCAGTCGAGATTTGACCATTGACATCATCAGTTGAAAGTCTAAAATCTAACAATACAAATTAATGAAAAAAAAATTGATTGACACACAGAATAAAAAAAAAATCAACGAATTTAAGTCTTGCAAGTCACAAAACAGGTATTGTACAGCACAATTTGTTCAATTATTATTAAATTTGTTAACTGACAACCAATTTAAACCGTGCCAAAGTTGCCATGTATTAAATTTTTTAATTTAGGGTTGATATTGTGAAAGATAAAGACATTGCTTTTTCTTTGCTTCACTTGGCATGTTCATTTTTCTCGATATATGAGAATTAAAAAAATTAAATAGGCGTTTTTAAAAGTCAAATTAGAAAATGAAAGAAATGAAAATACAAAATATGATATATAGGAACTTATCAAATGAACAGGCTTGTTGGTCTTAAATAACGAATTTATAAATTGGTTTTATGTAACTTAAGAAAATAATGAAAATATGCCTTTCGACATAAAACGCGCGAGTATGTTGTTCGTCTGATACTAAATGACCTTGATAGCTGATATTTTCAGAATGCACAACATGTAATCCATCACATAATACTGTTATGTAACTATAACTAGTTATTCAAATATTTATAACAAATACAAATTAAAGTACTACTCTTATTAAACCCCTTGTACTTGAACAGTATTTATCTGAACCGAAGCGAGTAGAGGACACATTTCACAACAAGAAATAATTTTGAATAAATTAAAACTCAACTTTATTCAAACATACGAAAGTCTAGTTTCTCTTCATTCTTTTATTAGTGTGACCTACAGATTCGGATATAGTTTGACCGTGATCATGATCTTCTTAATATCAATCAGCTCTATAAACTGTAATGCTATTTGTTGCCACTAAATAACTTGGACTGGTGCTGACAATGGACTGATTGACAAGCTGCCATTATAACAAATCATTATTGTTTTGACTGTCTTATTATGTACGCTTGTCATGTTAGTACTTTGACATGATTGAAAATAATCTTTATAATTGAATTGAATTAGTATGAGCCCACGGTCAGTAACTGTTACATAAAAGAGAATCTTAAATTCTTTATCTGCTCTCTACCTCCTTAAATGTGAATTTGACATTGATGCAATTGATTTAAAAATCGATTTAAAGTTTCAATAACTGAAACATTCTCGTTAAGAAAATAGAATTGTTAACGCACATCATGTTATGTACTCGATGTATTTATACGTCATAGAGTCTTTAAATCCAGATGTATTGGCCATAAAAAAGTATGGATAGAAAAAAGGAAAAGGTTTATTTGCTCCATTGCTTATTAAATTAATACAAATTGATTTATCTAGGTATTAATAGCTTTAGAAGTGTTTTGTTGGTCTGAAGACCACCATCATCATTAACCACAGATGTGTTTTGATTAGTTTTTAAATACCCAATATATAAAACCTGCTTTACCTATATTATAAACAGAATAATAGTTACTGCCTTTGTTGCGTAAACCGGGGTATATATACGACAAAATTTCATGAATCTCATACTAAAGAAGGTAATATAACGGAACCTATCCATAGAGTCGATAACTCATGTTTGTCTAAATTGATTTCATCTATCAGGACGCTATGTCTAGACGGCAGATGGGTTTTACGACCAAACAGCTAATAATTCTTTAATAATTTCATTGTTACCTATAACAGTAACGGCAACACTTACCACAGGAGTTATTTCAACATTCAGAACGTCTGAACCTTTGTGATAAACTGAGCCGAGAGAAATTTTAATTAATTTTATGTCTACTAGAAAACGATCGCATGAAATCATATACATTTTATTCCTCTATGGGACAACTACATATTACATGTGTGACCTACAAACCTTATTTCAAAGAATTATGAACTCTGTCCGTTCTTTTTTGTCTATATGTTTCTTCGAAGTAGAAATATTATTTTTCAAAAAAAACCGTATCGATATTATTTTGGAGTACTATAAAATTTGATATTTTAGGATGCTTTACGTGTCTATGGCACAGGTATTGCACACGTAACTCTTTCAAATGATGCCCCAGTTACATAAGTATTTTTCTTATTTTCTATTAGAATAAAGATTGTAAAAAATAACAGAAGAAAACCCTATAATATGTTGTTTTTATAGTATTACTCGCCGTTTCATTTCGCAATGCTAGCCTCTGAGAGTCAGACGTATAGAGTGGGCGGTGTCAAATATATAATGGTTAATTGAGCTCATGTGATTATGTAAGTGATAGTGGATGAAAATAGTCCGTAACTATACGATGCGAGTATTAAATTTTGTTCAATATCATCTTATTTCATTATTTAGTAGCACGTCCACTGCGTCCACAGTTAAAAATAGAGCAATACCAACAGATTCGTTAGACGTATGACAGTTTGTTTTTACTTTTTTCTTTGTTAGTTATTGGAAACAAGTAACCGGCTCACTTTTTCTCTTTGAAATAACTCCCCCTCCCCCTAAAGGAGGCTTTATAATAAAAACAACTAGTTGCTTAGTATTAATAATAACAAAAGCAACGAAAGAATTACCAAACAAAGTTTTTTTTTTGACAAATTTAATAAGGTACAGCACATATAAACAATTTGTTAAGACATGGCATATCTTCGATGATCGATGATGTTGAAAAGTTGACTTTAAGAAGTTCGTAATAAATAAGTGAAACCAAATAAAAACTCATTTGCACTATAAAGTAAATTATGTAAACACAAAATAATGTGTATATTATTTATAACATACACGGCTAACACAAAATAATATACACGGCTATATAAAACAATATATGGTGCGTTAGTTTGGATTTTGACTATGATATGAAAGTCCATAACTATACCGTACTAACATGATAGGTACAGTAACTAACTTCTCTTTTTTTTGCGCTTCAATCCTCACGGATATCACCGAAAGGTGGTTATGTCTGACTCGAACCCACCAAAAACCGCACACCGTCTCTGGTACCAGTAACCGGGGAACCTGATGCACCTTAGTAAGGCAATCCATGAAACCCCGACGTACCTCGGGCCACCTACAGCATGTAGGTGCCCCCCTGCCCTTTGTGTGAACCCCCATGTTCCCTTTTCTTCCTGCAGCCAAAATGGTGAATGCAGTCCATAGTGCTCGCATCGCCACCAAGGCCTATTTCTGCTATGATAGCAGATAGCCTCACCTGCCATCCCCAGGCCTGCGCTTGTGGAGGACAGAGATCGTTTAACGATCGTCGGCGACTGTGTCTCCTATAGTACCTTGCCCGTTCACGGGCCTGGCGGACTGGGAGACTTCTAAACTTCTTCCGGTCCCGTTGCGCCATCTCCTTCGCAAGCATAACCTGCTCGTAAATAGAGACGGCAGCGTTCCACGCACTCGCAGTTCAATTTACTTGTATATTGGTATGGAATAATACATTCTAGATCAGCGGTTCTCAATCTTTTTTGGTGACGGAACCCTTTTGGAAAGCGAAATACTTGACGGAACCCTATAATAAAACAATAGTTTTTAAAAGTGTATTCTTTATTAATAAGCATAATAAAAGTACAATGTAACAGTTAGTTATTACTTACTTACATAACAAGTATAATAATAGAAGTTATTAAAAAAGAAAAAAAATCTAATGGGAGGTATGAAACTGTTTTTTATTTTTCATCAATTGGTTGATATCAGGTTTGATAGAGGACAGTTGAAGTCTCATATCAGGTTCGGCGTCCAGTCTATTGCGGTATTTTGTTTTCGTAGCTGCATAGGTTGAGAATCCTGTTTCGCACAAATATGTTGTTGGGAACGGGAGAAGAATATTCAGAGCCATTTTGGCAAGCATTGGAGATTCATCACGAATTCTGCACCAAAAATCGTTGAGAGGCGTCGTTTTGAACAGTACCTCCATACTTGTGTCTGATGACATATCTAAAAGAGATTCATATATCTCGTTTGACATACTTTCGGGCTTTTGTAAGTTGGGTAAAAAAGGATTATGAATCCATGAATTCAGTTTCATTTTTGTATTTTGTTCTTCGGGAAAATACTTCTCAAAAGATGCGCGCATCGAAGTGAGATATTTGACCAATTCCTCAAATACATCATCTTGAAACATTTCTGAATCGTTATCGCTAACAAACTCATTGAGTGAGGTAAAGCTTTCTATTTCTCTCTTTCCAACGCAAATAATCCAAAAATCTAATTTTCTTTTGAAGGCAGTTATTTTATCACAGGCCTGGAACACTGTTGTCTGTTTACCTTGCAATGATACATTTAATTCGTTCAGTTTTTGAAAGATATCCGCCATAAAAGACAGTCGGAACAACCAAGTTTTATCATACAAACGGTCTTTCAAATTAAAAGCAGTATCTGAAAGAAACATTTGTAACTCGGCTCTAAGTTCAAATAGCCTTGTTAAAGTTTTACCCCTAGACAGCCATCGCACTTCTGTATGGAGCAGCAGTGTTTTATGTTTGCTGCCATAATCTTCACACAATAATGAGAACAATCGGGATTGTAGTGGTCGTGTTTTGATAAAATTAATTATTTTTACCGCTTCTTCCATAACTAATTTTAGATTTGACGGCATTTGCTTCATCGCAAGTGCTTGTCTATGCAGGATACAATGGCTGGAACTACAATTAGGCGCTTTATTTTTTATTCGTGACACTAGTCCTGCTGTAATACCCGTCATCGCCTTGGCCCCATCTGTACAAATGTCAATGCAATTGTTCCAACTGAGATTATTTTCCCCAAAAAATATATTTATTTTATTAAAAATTTCTTCTCCGGTAGTTTTTGTGGGCAGCGGTGAACACATAAGCATATCTTCTTCCAAAGAACTTTCATATGGATATCTCACGATAACCAGCAAGATAGCCAGACCAGCGACATCAGTAGACTCATCTATTTGCAAGACGAATCGTGTTTCTTGTAGACGTGTAACTAATTCTTGTTTGACGTAGCTTGCCAGATCATGAATTCGCCGTGAAACAGTATCGTTTGATAGCGGCACAGTAGAAACATGCTTTGCAGATTTTTCATCGAGCATACATTTTGTTATGTCTAACACACATGGTTTTATTAAATTCTCAGCGATAGTGTGCGCTTCACCTGCTTGTGCAATGCGATAGCTAACTAAATATGATGCCTCTGTGGCCTTTTCATTGATAGTTTGGGTTACATGCATCATAGTTTTTTGACTTTCCAATAACTGTTCTTTTTTACGTACAAAAAATTCTTTATTTTTGTCTTTAGACTCGGGGTGTACAGTTTCTAAATGCCGGCGCAACTTGGCAGGTGCCATGGAACTATTAGGAAGCAGTTTACTACATAACATGCAGAGAGGTGAGCCGTTGGAATCAACAAATCCGAAATTGATATATGATTCATCATACTTCCTTTTTTTCGCCTTTGAAACCGTGGAACTTGACGTCGTTGCATAATCGTCTGGATCGGTAATTGCTGTATACTCCGCGCGATCTGATTTTGAACATTCGGCTTCGTTAGAAGATGTTGTTGCAACACGTTTAACGCCTGTAAGCCAACGTTCCATTCTTCTTTATTAATAATGTTACATGTCAGGATGGTGGGGTCAAAATAACGCACGATCGTTACTGCGTAAAAGAGTTTAGTCCAAAGAAGAAATGTACAATCAGAATACAGCAGTAGAACACTAAACACTTTGTTTCTAGCAAGTAGGTACTAATCACTCCGAACACTAATCGTCGACTAACTAAGCGTCGATTTTTTTTTTTTTTTTTTTTTTTTTTTTTTTTTTTTTTTTTTTTTTTTTTGAATTGACATTTAGCTGTTGGCCTCAGACGGCCTCTACAACTTTACCCGGTTTGGTTACGGTGAGCGCTGAGGGCTCTCAACCGGCCTTTATTAAACAACATTGCCCAAGGGCACCCCCTGCGGGGTACGGGCGCGATCGCCGCTTTTATAGTCCTAGCCAGATCTCGAACATTCTCAAAAATACTCGAGTCGGCGCCTTTGATAAATAACAAGCCGAAATAAAAATAGAAATACAAAAAATGCTGTGTAAACAATTTCGACTTTACGTTTTAAAATTAGAGCCGAAAGTAGCTTGTTTACAATTATTGTTAATCTCAGGGGCGGCTTTTATCAAAGGGACTCGCGCGCTTTTATCAAAGGGACTCGCGCTCACAAGTAGATATCCGCGGTGGCGGCATAGTAAAATTGTACGAGGTGACTAAGGTCGGCTGCGCCTCGTGAATCGTGATACGCCGCGTCAGAACGGTCGACCAGAGAGAGGTGTTTGGAATTTTTTCTAAATTCTTGCGGAACCCCTACAGGGATGTCGCGGAACCCTAGGGTTCCGCGGAACACACTTAGAGAATGGCGGTTCTAGATAATACGCCACTAGGCTTTTTTTGAATTTATAAAATAACAGTTAAGCTATGGGGAAATGAATATTAAATTACAATAAAATGAGTATAACGCGTTGACCCATCCAAGGATGCTGTGTTAATATTAAGTCCATAAACCTAATAGTTAGTAATTCATAACTTTTGTTATAGAAGAACGCTTTGTAATTTTGTAAATCTGCTGTACAAGACATTGGAAATATATTCATTAATGACTATACTGTCAGGTAAAAACGTCTTACTTTTTAATTTATAATGTTAAAATAGATAGGGCAATAAAAGACATATGCATTAGATTGTAAACATCAGAAAAAAAATCTCAATTGAACATATTATCCTGAGACAGTAAATTTTGTCTCAGTACACCACAGCAATTGTATTCAAAAATAAAATTTGTGGACAGTGAACCCGACTAAATACTTCACAGCCTCCTAAGACTGCTACCATTTACCTTCGATTTATCTAGTAGCAAAACAAAAATAGCAAATACAAATGAGTAACAAGTGAAACACCTGTTTACAAAGATTTATTTATTATAATGTTCATGGCTATGTAGTCTTGTTATCTCTTGTCAATATATCTCGTATTACTCATGTATATGACAAGAAACATTTAGTTAAGATCTTATTTTATAGGCTCGGCAATAACGTTGTCGCCGGTCCATTTAGTAACGAGTGTTCACTGTCAACTGTATGATTAATACAATGTTATGAAATAACCGCCATCAATCTCGACAGCCATCTTGAAATATGACGACTGGTCACGCTAGCTGTCAAATACCTTGAACGAAGTCGTCACTTTTGACTGTTAGTTTTACGCGCAGTTTTACTTGCCATGGTAAAGGATGATTTGGCCACTAACATAATCATAATATATTTTACTACTGACAGATCAGTACCTACTTAATGATTGTTGATTAATTTCAATAGACGCAGGGTGGAAATTGAAAACATAATTTGTTCAAAAGGAATAGGGTATATGCACGTTACTCCAAAATGGGTAAAATATTTTTATTTGTAATCTTTCCGGCTATTATAACATACATATGTAATTTAATAATCAAATAGTGAGTTTTTAAAATTCCCTCGCTAATTTCTAAGATGCAACGCTATTGGTGGTACAAAACGTGACATCAATTTACCCTTGGACAGCTTCTGATCTGTCAACAAGCTGTTTGTATGGTTTCGCATAAACATATCTATATAATTATTTTTGAAATTTATTACAATTTAATAGTGAAATTTAATAATCAAATAGTGAGTTTTTTAAAATTCCTTCGCTAATTTTTAAAATGGAACGCTATTTTTACTACAAAACGTGACATCAATTCACCCTCGGACGTCTGATCTGTCAATAAATTGTTTATATGGTTTCACACGATTATATATTTCCATTGTTTCGTGGTTTTCTCATCTAAAGTTAGGTTAGTTTCTCTTTTCTAGTCAGTCAGTTTTTTTTGCACGAATATGGTACATGAAGTTCTGAATAAGTAAAAAAAAAATTGTTACTCTAATAATATGTTTGGCTTTGTACATATTATATCCATATATTTTATATATATTGAGAATATATGTCACGAACTTTTCGTAAAGTAAATTATAGAAATTATAAAAAATTATAGAGATTTTATTATTAATTTTTTAACTTATTGGTTTACATTTCAGCTGTACTATATTTATTTTTGATAATTTGATATCCCGTAGAAACGTTATCAAAATAAAAAAAATGTGTATGTTACCATAGAAAAATCTTTATAAATGTTGTGCTTTAGAGAGTGAGAGTATAAAAGAAAATTAGTGCTTCGTTAGGAGTAATTTGCTTAGGTACTGATAGCAAAATTTGAGGGAATTTGAAATTGTGGACTGTGATAGGGTGATGATGATGGTGTTTGCAATGTACTTGTTCACCAAAACCTTTTTTTATACTAAGTTTGCAATGATTATCTCAGTTTAATTTTTTTTTAACGTTAGAACCGGATTTAAAATTCCAGCCTATATTACACGGGCTATTATTACAAATCTATTGACACCTCATTTATTAAAATCGGCTCAGTAGCTTAGGCGCTACAGTACATTCACACATAGACTGCCAAAATCATTAGTTACTTTTTGGTTTCGCCTTAGTCGGATATAACAAGAGAATGGCAACAAATTTCCTACAAGCCGATCAAATGAAAAGATCACGTAAAAGCGACCGCATCGTAAATCTTTTGAATGTTTGAATGAACGATATACATAATGTGAATATTTCATTGATACTGTTGTGAACAATAGAGTAAGGTCAGGGTGGTAAAAATAATGAACTGGCATGATTCATTTCTTTTATTTAAAAATCAATCTTGTATTTAGATAAATTCACAGTGATTGAGTAACTTTTAGACGTTTAGACACTAACATATACGTATGTTATATATTTTATTTCTTTTTACAATAGGTAAAATACAATGTTTAGTTACGTTTGGTTGTAAAATTTTCAGTAATATGCAATCACAAAGTGCAGAATTAGTAACCCGGGCTTTACATAACGATAATTCAATAGAAAAACCACAGTGGTTAGCCGCACATTTGTATAGTAATAACTTTTATCGCAATGCTTATGTCGTTAAGTACCTAATTATTTTTTTTACGAAGTTGACGATTTTGAGTAATCAATCCCTTTTAAGTTCGCTTATCGAAAATCAGTTTAAAACAGAACTGTTCCTACACGTGCAGTTCCCAAGCACATGATTTGGATCTTTATAATCTTTAAAGGTTTATCTTATTACATGTTCTTTTTATTTTAATGCGTGAATCTGAAGATTAAAGTACTCAGTATAATGTTTTAAAAACCTACAAATTTTTCTAACCCCACTTTTAAAATTCACACAACAGAAATAAAACCTTTTTATCGAAAATTACATCTATAACTGACTAGGTACGCCACCAAGTCTATGAAAATTACAAGTAAATAGGGTATTGCTATATTACTTTTTGTATAAAATTTAAATTTATAAAATTACGTCATCATTCTCCTTAAACATCACTTTTACTAGATGTACAAGTACCTACTACATTTATTCTCGTTACCATTGCGGTCGCCAATAAAAAACACAATACTTGTAAGTAAAGAGAAGCTCCTGCCAACGAAAACACATTTGCGGCATTTGTCTATGGTTTTTACTTTACACTTTCTCTCACATTTACGACTAGTCCAACGATCTCCTCTTGACCCATTCCAGGACAGTTTTGCAAGTAGGTCGAACGTAAAGCTTGGTTCTTAAGAATGTAGTAAAAAGAAGCTAAATCGGATTATTAAGCGCGTTCTGCTAAATTCTTGAGTGGTATTTTCATAAGGCTTTGAACACACTGAGAAAAAGTGCTTAGACAATGTGCCAAATATGACATTTAAAATACCCACCTACCTTAAGTTTGTTTATGTAATGTAAAACAAGTGCAAATGTTATTTTTTTTAATATTTGCTTAAAAAAAAGATGAATAGCTTATTGGTAACTGCATAACCAATATTCAAAGTATAACTGTTTTTATTTAGTAATTATACACTTTACATATACTTGAACATTTAAACTTAAAATCTTAACAATATGAATTTATCACTAATTTGCATGAAATAAAATTAAATATTCTAAGTGAGTTATTTAACCAATAATTTATTTTCTAAAAATAATAGTGAGTACAAACAGGCTTTGAGAAAAATGATGGATCACATTTTTGAAGTTTTTAACAATAAAAATATATACGCCATAGGTTAAAGCTTTGGTTTTTGTAACACCTGACATCAATTGAATATCGAACTTTAAAGTAAACGCACCAGTCAATGCCCCATTTCAAACAAAGAACAACATTTGTAACATACTGTAGTCAAACGTTGCGCTAACGTTTAAAAATACTATTTTCGTTCTGGAACCGTCCTATTTTTAACTGTGAACGATTTTGATCACTAAAGGAGAAAGCTGAGAGTGGATACACCGCTCATAAGGCAATGACCTCAACGGGAATGATCTTTAGGTAATTTTCAGCTACACCTCAAACAATATGGGCGCAACGCTATTTGATAAATACATCAGTGGCACTGACAGATGCAGTAATGTTTGGCATATTTGACAAATCTATTGCTTGCTTGTTTTAAACGAATCAAGGATAAATAGAACAATACTTTACTGGGATTTGGAACTTTTCTGAAGCTAAAACAACTATTTTACTTTATCATCATTAACAGCCTTTCATAGTATACTTTTGGACATATTACATGTGCTTTACCTTTAAAAGGAGATTTAATTTACTCAAGTACATACCATAAAATAATACTTTACTATGTTAAATTATTTTTATAAACAATTAAATGAAATATTATTTTTAGTGAAATATTTTATGGTAAAAAGTAGAATAAAAGTAATTTCCAAGTGAAGTTATAAACAAAAATCTAAATTTTTTATTCAAATTTCGTATTTTATAGTAAATGTAATAAACATAAAAAAAAATTGAAAAGTTTAAAAAAGGTGAAATTATAATATTACACATAGCATGATATTTACCTAATCCCATCGAATTGAATAGTCAAGGTAAGTGAAAGACCGTTCCCTTCTAAGGGAAATGTTTTATTTGTGTTTTAAAATATTTTCAATATTATAAACGAAACGAAACAAAGTATACAAACACGACGCGTAAACGTGTGTCACATTTAGGCTAATTCCTTATTACTCATTCCCATTATACGATGTCAACGACCTGTGGACATAATTATTCTACAATAAATCACGTATGTATTGCGTACGTCTCAAGAGAGGTAAGTAAAACTCGTGCGAGTACTTGTTTAAATGAATATTTTAATAAATAATGAGAATGCTGGAGTGATGCATAAGACTACGAATTGAAATGTCAGTACCGTTATATTAAACGTTTAGATTAAGAATGTGTATTTGCAAAATTTCGTAGTTGAACGTCGTAAAAGCTAAATATTTTGTAAAAGTATAACCTTATGGATTTGTAAAAAAATGGAACACCTTAGAACACTACAGTATTTAAGACGTACGAAAAAAAATGTGGGCAAACTTGCCCATTTGACGGGAAGTGAATTCAATTTCATTCCTACACAGTCACGGATAGTCTATTTCAATATTTCACAAAATATTTATTAGTGAAGTCGGTTTTTAACACGTTTTTGTTTTAAACTGTACGTTTATTTGCTTATTTGTAACCGATTTTCTGTTTTGTAAACGTGTTTTTAATTCTTTCAACTACATTTTTTAAGACAACTCCCATCGAAGCGACGAACAGCGATGGCCTCGACAAATAATATATACAATATTCATGAAATAGACCCAAACATCATCCAGGCACTTAACAAGAATTTAGATGTATTACACAAGTATTGTCCCAAGTGTGAATCGCGCCCACATAATTCAGCGCAGTAGGAGATGACCGCTTAATCCACTACGCCATTCATGCATTCGTGCTATATTTGTTGACAGTGAAGTACATCATCATAATTTTATTCATTACTAAACTGTTTAACATACCATGCTAGAGAAGAAAACGCACAGAAAAAGGGATATTGTTCTGAATATCAAGGTATGTTTGGGAAAGTAGCATCTACCGGCACTGAACAACAACACAGTTCTCATCAAAAAATACGTCATACTAGGCCAGCCGTGTATTTACTATGATTTGATCTTTGTCTCAATCTTTGTCAAATCTGCTTTGTTCCGTTTTTTCCTTATGCTTATTATATTCCGTGTAAAAAATGTGTTAGGTCATTTTTTCTTGATCTAACTCTTCGAGTCTCTCTGACTGAAGATTAATTGATCCACGTCATACATAATAGATAATTTAATACCTAAACCTGCTGCTGTTAGAAGAAACATTTTGACTGTTTGAATGTGTGTTGATGGAAAAAAATTGTTTAAAACTTCTAACTAAAGTGAGGTCTGTTTACCTTCAGCATAATTTATAGGCTTTTATCCAAAACATGCAAGTTTCAATGTTTAAACACTTTACAAACGGCCTATTTAAATGTATAATTACCTATTCAAGATTTTTGTATTAGTGTTGTACGTAATAAAAATAGATATACTTTTCGAAGTAAAATAAGTAGTTGCCATATAATTAACCAAATATTTTCTTAATTAAAACAAGTTAAAATAATTTATGATACTCATTATGAGACTGCATTTCTCTTCTACTGATTCTACTACTACTTCTGCTGATTATTCCATTCATTTATTTGCTTCTTGACAGTTGTTTAAGACTATGCCTACGTAATTTTAATTTTTAAAACAAATGAATAATACAAAATTACATAATAGTTGTTTTTGAAAAACGAACAGATGTACTACCAACGTTCGTTATAAGTAGACAACTACCGATCCATGACCTATACTCAACCTAGAACTGGCGAATTCCAAGTAATGAACTTTTTAAGGTCGGTGTTCAAAATGGTTTTGAACGAATTGGTACACCTAGGCACAATACATATTACCTCGACATTGGAGAAGCGACGCGCCGCGACAATCTATTTTTGTTGCATACGTACAGCTCGTTTTTCATTTTCATACGATGTGAACGCGCTTTACACGAAATATGTAGTTAAACAAACTTTCGATTATTGAGATTTTTTTGTAATAAGCATCCATCAGTCCCTGTGATGACAGATTAAGACGGAGTGTCACCACACTTATTATCACATTGGTTTCCTAAGAGCCGACTAAGGGAGCAAACTCTATATATCGACATTTCTACCAAGAGAAGGAAAATTTGAAACAAACCTCTGACCATCCCGTTTGGTCAGCCTTATCGAAGGACTCTCCTTAGGATTAGCTTTTGTTCATGTCCAGCAGCAGCATAGACAATTAAAAGCTATTGATAAGGATTATTTTAACCACCTCTTGCTATAAAAGTATTTTTTTTTAAGCTTACACTACTTGGAACAGTTAAGTATTAAAGGATATGCTTGAGCACTTAGTGTGCCTAATCACTGACATTTATTGCATGCTGAAGAGATTGTATACTATTATTACAACATTAAAATTTTTCTTATTTTCAATTTGTTCAATTCAGTTCAATTATTATTATCAAATTAGTTACTGTATTTTTTTAATTGGTAACCTATTTAAAATATTGTCATAAACTAAAAAAACGTTTGTGAAACATACTTTTAATATCAAAACATTCTTATAATTATATAATAATTACTTCTAAATAATATACAATCCTGTTATCTAAGTATATTAATGTCACATACCGAGTATCGTTAGATGAAAAATTGGGTGATTGCCATTACCATTGTATTATAACATAACAAGAATCTGACAGATTTTAAATATCTTCTTTTAATATTCCTATTATTTAATTTTTTGACTTTAATACGTTTAAACAAAAACGATAAACTTCATTTTTGTCCCAGAAATATAGCATCAACCTGTTTTAGTCAACAAAGCAGAAATATTTGCAAAGAACAGTATTTGAAACAAGAACATTTGCAATTGCTAGACGTACCGTCTTGCACTTCAATCAATGAACGTTAAGGATAGATGGATTCAATAAAAAGGTGAGAGAAAGTATACCACACAATTTAATTTTTAAAGCAACGTAATAAAGTGAAAAAGAAAATAAATATCTGTTCGAAATAATAGTAAATAAATGTAGTTTATTTCGCTCAAAAGGTACAAAGATATTCTTACATTAAAGATACAGCATAAACAGAACCTTGTTAAGAGCTGGAGTCTGAGCTCTGCTCGAAACCTGTGTGACAGATCTCCAGTTCAGAAAAAGGGAATGTAATCGATCTATAACACAACAAATACTTTAATTTTAAAATGCTTTCTATAAAACAAATGCAATATTCAACTAAAATTATTTAATTTAAACGTATTATTAAAATTTTTTTTTTAATAAAATTAAAATTTCTATTTTCGAATGCAGTAGCACAATGCCTTTCGCACATGATGTAGTTAGCTTAGCATTCTTAACAATTGATATTTCCCACCGTCAAAGTTAATTTCTGATTTCTTCATAATTATTAGTACACGTGTCGCATTGTATTGTCTTAGAAAGTTTCCTTTTTATACTAAGTCCTATTACCGTCGCAGTAATAGTAACAATAATAAATGAGGCACTGAAGGGGAATGTACCTACTACAATTTCAGACGTTATACATCTGAACATTTAAGTGCAGTATAAATATTACTAAAATACTTGTGTATATATTACTAACATGTACTATAAAGAAATTGTCACTAACACTCTAAGGACGTGGTGCGAAGTAAATTGATTTCATTTTGAGTACTAATTTATGCAACGCGTACGGTAATCTAAATTGTAAAAAAAGGTTTTCTTATTAATATATTTTATCTCTTTTTTAATCTATTTCTTCAAACAATTTTTTTAAAGGTTATATTACTCATAACTTATTTATATTTTCGTATTGTACCAACTTGTGAACGTACAATTCAGTACATTAAGAATGATACGTATATTGGTGTGTCCTGTCAAATTTTGGTTATGCTATTTGAATAATTGTTTATTAAAATTGTCCGTACGAGTATATAAGAATGAAATTACCTTTTGATTTTAATAAATTTACTTTTAGTTATATACAGCTTGTAGAGGTCTGCTTTATTTCATCGCTAGATCGACTATAGCAGGTAGGTACAATTAAGGATGTATATTTTTCTTTTGAAATAGGGTGTTTTAAAAATAAAAGTAACCAACTAAGTTATTCGGGTATAAACCTCCTTTCAAAGGTGAGGCTGTGTACTGTTAAAAGCTGTTCAAGGAATCAGGTATTTTAGCCATCTGTAACCTATTCGTGTTGAAACATTTTTCTGAAGTGACATCATATCTAACTGTAATACAAAATGATGATTGATATGATGATAATTTTAAATACTAGGCGGTAATAGCTAATAATGAGTTTTACAAATGAATAAGAGTTGTACTTGGTATTATCTCGTATGATTATATTAACATTAAAAATTGTTAAATGGGTCGGCCTTAAAAGTATGTTAACTACCTCGGTTGCGCAACAGTGGCGTATATGACTGCTTTTCATGAGGTCTCGGGTTCGATTTCTATGTCGGACCAAATGATCAGCAAATATTTGTTTCGGAGTTTGGGTGATTTCTATGTTTAATATGTACGTATTCAAAACATAGTATATATGTAAGTATTCTCTTAGTCAATCTAGGCTGTCATTGCATAAACTCCGCTTAGTTTTAAGCTAGGTGTGGCGTTATGTGTCTGATGTCCTATTACATATTTATTAAAAAAAATATAACTGGTAATTAAAATATTAAAATCTTCACTACTCCTAGTAAATAACCGTTAAATATTTAATTGATCACTCTTCCAGAACAATTGAACGAAGACAACGTGATTCGAGTTTATAATCTTTAAACAATCAGGAATTCTAAATGTAAGATGACATAACATTTAAAAAGAAAATGACTGAAAAGTCATAATGGCATATGGCAGAAGCATTAAAATGAAAGTGAACTATGGCAACATGGCAACAATTCGAGTTGACAAGCAATCATTTTAACTTACTGTCCTTAGCAGCAACAGTTACATATTTTTTTGTTTATTTAATATGTTTAATTGCATTCCAATTCTGTAACTATTTCTCATATTTCTAGTTTCTATAGCAGATTTAATGACAATATAAATACTACGTATATAAGCAAGAACGTATTTTATATATTATTAAAATTCGTAAATTCGAAGTTATCAATATAATTGATAGTCCTACGAATTGAAATAATGTTATTACTAATTAATGAACTGTAATAAACATTTTTAAATTAAGAAAACAATTTATCAATAGACAAGTGGTAAAGTATCTGCACACACTACATAATTTTTGAAATATTTCTTTTAAATGAATGCAAAGACACTAAATGAAAATAAGCTCAACACCGCCAGTTCTTTTTACACGAAACTATTTGTTGATAAAAAAATGTGAACCAACTCGCTCGCTAACGAGAAAAATAATCAGTGTTTTCTAGAAACATTTAGTCAATAATTGGAAAATTGACTGCCTCGGTAGCGCCGTGGTAACGTATATATGCGACTGCTATACTTGAGCTCTCGAGTTTTTCTAAGTATGTGTGTATTTACAAAGAATAAATATATAAGTAATTTATTAGTCAATTTAGCTATCATAGTACAAGCTCTACTTAGTTTGAAACTGTGTGTCAGATGTCCACAATATTTATACTTATTTAGTGAGTATGATTTTACTAATGAGTGAACGGGGACAAGCTTGCACGAGTGTGATGACAATCCTCTATGACTACGATTTTCTTTTGTAATGGGGTTAGCGTGCTCCCGAATGTAAATCACTTTATTTTAAGTATAATTTCGATGTTAAACAATCACTATGAGAAGTAAAAATTTAATACTAATTTTTTGGATTATTTGACTCTGATGTGCTAGAAATATTTGGACTGGATGGCTGTTCCGTGGAAACTTATGCCTTCAGTTACTACAACTGTTGAAGAAGTATGCATTTTAATTAATAATCTGGTTACTTTTAATTAATTTCAAGAGCCTGCCAATGTGATTCTACTCTGCCTTATGAACAGCATGAACACAATCCAAGAGTTGTGGTCTACATACTCATTGTGAATGCAGACAATGCAGTATAGTGACTCATACAATGGCAGCCTAGTGAGATACTTTTTCACACCCCGCTAAAGGCATGACAGTCGTGACAGTGTAAGATTCACACACTTACCACGGTAAACGTCAACCCTGCATTAATGGGCCTTCAGTTTTACGTAACTCTCTGTTAAGCTGACTGTGTCCGATTTTCTGCTCGGTGAAACTACCTATTACGGTTACCTGAGGCTACAAATAACGATAATAATAAGTAACAAAAGTTTCTTTTGTTGATTATATCCAAGAGAAGATGATAAAAGTTTAATTTTCTGTATAAATGATTTTATTTTTCAATTCTCACAATTTTGAGAGTATCAAAACTTGGCCGCATCCCTCACAATCGTTAGTATCGTGAAAAACTAATTTTTTCAGTATCACATTTTTCTTTAGCTAAAGCAACTTTTAGTTTGAAATACCTTTCCATTTAGCGTCAAGTCAGAAAGGGGTACCATAAACGAAAAGCGTCATAAATGAAGTTGTCTACTAACGTTTAATTTTGACATAGTATGTTTTAGCGCTGTCATATTAGAGTGAGTTAGAGTTTTCCAATATTTTATACTTAACTTCTAAAATGGAACGGATAATATGACGAAAGATGTCGATAATTCCTTTGAATAACATACGCCACCGTTGTTGCGAAACAGATGAGATTGAAAGCTTGAAAACGCATACAGTCTTATAAATAGAGCTAGTGATATTTAGAAATAGAAACGTCCTGACTCCCCGACAATATGATGACATTGAATCAAGCTTCATCGGTGTCAAAGAACCTATTAACATTTTAGCGAAAATTGCACGTTTAATTATTTTTATATAGGTCACAAATACCGATATTGTATACAAGAAAATATCATATAAGATAATTTTTATTCTGGTGTCATAATTTACACACGTTCTTTATTCAAGAATATAATTCCAAATCTAAATAATCTCTTTAGTTGGTACCGCCGTATCGTTGGTGTCGCTGGTATCGTTTATGTTGTTTATGAGAAACGAGTGATATTTGTTTTTGGTTATACATATACAAAAGTCTTAGTTTAGACTAGTCTAAACTAAAGCTTTTAACTAATAACACAAGGAAACAAAATTCAGTAACGACTTGGCCATTGGGGATTACGTCTCCTGGAATAATCAAATGATCTCAACTTACGTTGGTTATATGATGGTAATTTATTTGGAATAAGCTGCTTGTCTTTGCTGTAAGAAAGAATAAGTTCATCAATACTATTATTGATTAGGGTTTAAGTTTTTTTCAAATACCACCTTCCATTACGACAACGATAGCAGTCAATTGAGAGTGTCTCTCAATTATTAAAAATGAACCAAATTGATGCTTTTGATAATTCTTTTAGACTTAGGTATGTTGTTTACTATATCTAAATTTCTTTATAATTACAATCACTGTTGTTGAATAAATTAGAAGTAGATACTCGAATAGATTTCAACAACATCAACAGCCTTTCATTTTAATAATTCGCTGTCGAACCAAGACCTATCCTTAGAAAAGAGGTTTTGGCCTATTTATACCACGCTGACTAAACGCCAACTTGTCTATTGGGATTGTGTCCACTGTGTTAAATTTTCCTTGTCTTTGTAGTGCTGTTGTCTTGTACCCAGGACAACAGCAAACTATTCTCGTACTTCTTTCTTACGACACCTACGTGATTAAAAGAGTTAGTGATACAAGTCACCACACGGACAAATGGATGTACTCAAATTGGCAAAGGCATAGGAAAACCAAGCAACACCAGAGTATGTCATTGGTAACATTTTTTACAACTATTCCAATGAACGCATAATATTTATTATTCATTGAGGACATATTTCATATCCCAGTCGGGTTTGTGGAATCAACTTGACGAATATAATTTAAAGAATGTGACTGTCAGAAGTGGAGTAAGTACTAATTAATGTCAGCACAATAAAATATATACATAAAATTTTGCAAGCTGGTTTTTAATCATGATTCTCTTAAACTGAGCTCAAAACAACTGTGATCGAAATATAAGTATATTTTCATTAAAATTGCATAGGAAGAGTTGAAAATGTTCTCTGTGCAGAACAGAACCCCATTTTAAGGTAAACATGTTTTCAATAACTTAGGTTGGATAATTCGTCTTGAAACATATTGTTTACAGTGAAGCCGTCTTTTGTTTGTTATTGACAATAGAGCTGGCCCTTAGGGGCAAGTATAGTGTAGTCGCTGTCTGGTTTTCTGAAACTTCTTCGAGGGTTTATGTGCTGTTGTTTGTTTCGTATTTTATTTTGCCCGTATTACATCTCGATCACATCAATAGTATTTAATAGTCCACAGTTGGACATACGCCTGTTCTCGAAAAGAAGATTTTGGCCTTCTATACCACGTTGGCCAGAGAAGTTAATATAGATTTTATTTCAAGTTTCCTAACTCTTTGCAGTGATGTTGTCCTGCGCAATTTGCTCTCTTACGACATCCATGGGATGAATAGTAGTGGTGATACTCTGTATTCCTAATCCGTCACCACACAGACACTTACGTACAGTAATTACTTTTTATATGGAATTCACGTGGTGGCATCCCGCTTTAGACAGTTCTTGATAAATTTTACGTATGTGTATGTAAAGTTAACATGAGTTGATCAGCTAGTCTGGTAAATAAGACAGCTAATGTAACAAAATTTGCCTAATTTACTGATATTCTAGTAACCAGTGCGAACATCATCAGCATCACAGGCTGACCGAATTCGCGCGTTAATCCGCCGCCAGCGATTTGACCGAACAGTTTTAATTATATCCGCTGCGTTCCATTTTCGCGCTTCGCGACCCAACCGTGCCGCTGCGGCTTCCGTGACTTGACGTTGACCCGATCGACGATCGCCGTCGAATGCATGATGGACGCGCCGACCAAATTAAACTATCAACTCATCACGCCAATTTACGTTCAACAACCCTAACTTGTAATTAATATATTCGAGATATATTTTATCATACAAAATAAATATATTTTAATTTAAATGTCGTATTTGCGATATTTCAAAAGTTGTAACGAATGTAGTGACACATCCTGGACGTGGTCTGCAACAGACGTCTTCCGATTTTGATATATTTGCTATTGCACGGACAACTACAACATCGTATTTCGTCTATCAACGCATTATAAGGCACTGTGAATTGAGTGAAGAACGTTTTTTAAAATTTAAAGTTGTAATTAAAAGTTTAAGTTGAATAGTGAAAGGATTCGTCAAATTTATGAGTGAAATTTTATCTGAGATATTTGAAATAAAACGTCAAAACATGTATATAAAGAGACTAAATGATGAAGTTGCAAAATCTCTCATGTTTCTTAACTGCCAGTATGAAGACATGAAGAAAACGTAAAAAACATTAAAACCGAACGTAAGTAATATCTGTTTCACATGTCTTCTTTAGAAACAAAAGGAGGCAAATGGAAACGGCCTCAAAGCTGACATGAATTGAAAAGAGGAATGTACCAATGGCGGTGAAGACCGAATCTAAATCTACTCTGAGCAAAGTTGTTCAACGTACGTACAAGATTCTGGAAGCAGATATTTAACCAATCGATTTCCGAGATATATACATACATCGATTTAATGGGACAACCGGCAAAAGCACAATTATTATTCATTTTACAACTGTTATTGTAAAATACAAAATACATTATCGATGCAGCTAAAAAATACAATAAACATCATGCTAACTAGCGACTCACTTT
The DNA here is from genome assembly GCA_949316085.1 of Hypercompe scribonia. Classification (NCBI taxonomy): domain Eukaryota; kingdom Metazoa; phylum Arthropoda; class Insecta; order Lepidoptera; family Erebidae; genus Hypercompe; species Hypercompe scribonia. The sequence continues at coordinate 10,975,287 of OX438977.1, read as the reverse complement.
GACAACTATTGGACTACCAGGACCAGAAACTCCCATATATGTATCTGAATCCCTGATTTAATTAAGATTCACAGATACAAATTCTGTTCCAGCTACAAATTCTGCTTCAATTTGCAACTCGTTACAAAATATTTTTACGCAAAACGCCAGAATGACCCCACATCGAGGTTAGGTTCAAATATTGTCAAGCAATTTATCTTTTAATATTTGAGCTATGCTATATTTTTAAATACTGGCATATTATGTGCCTGAAATTAAAAGAAAACCATCACACAGGTCATAGTAAAAATTAAATTGATAAAATTATTTTTTTAGTTAGTAATATGAATAACATCAAAGCTAGCTTTTCGTTTCAATGCCAAAGGAAAATTGCAAGTCATATTTAACCGCACAGGAAACTGATAGAACATATTTTAAAACTATAACGAGATTACAGACATAAACAGAAATTTCAATGACTTTGAGGTCCTCTTAGTGAGAGTTAACATTGACTTCGAAATTTACATACTCACAGAGTCTTGAAATTCTAAATTATCAATATACCCCTACCTTAAAGACTATGAAACTCATAACACTAAAACAATCATGACCGGAACAGTGGAACTGTTGTAGTCGTGACAGTGGAAAGTTGGGTATAAAGTGTTCAGTGGAAGAGGTTCACGTATGTGACGCATCTTGTTTGCTCATGAGGGTTGATAGAAACATTGTTGCGATTAGCGTATATAGGTCACCGTCTCATAAATATATCAATTATTTTTTTATTTTAGTTGATGAATTGTTAACTACATGAAAAAAAAATTGGTGACCTGGATATAGATGTGGAACCAAATAGTGAACCGACTTAAATTCACATGACTATTTAAATATGTTGGTGAGTCATGGTCTATTACCAGGTCATGAATTGGCAACTTGTGTAATGAACTGTAAAGATCATGCTACGATCAAGACAAAATCTCAACTATTAACATGGTTTTGGCGACTTTATTAACGAATCATTATTTTAAATTAAAAAATGTAAAATTTGTACATTTGCAAATGATACTGCACTTATCTTCTATTGAAACATGTTGAAGGAGGTAAAGTCAGGCCCAAATAGGACTTAACATCGTTTAAGAATTGTTAAGTGCAAACTTACTGACTTAATGCTAAAAAAACAAAATCTATTCTTTTTTTAAATATAGGCAGTACTTTACCACCCAGTTTTGATCTTCAAACTCATGACAACTCTTACCGTAATATGCATACAATAGAGGACCCACACCAGCTCTTTTCTCGAAAGAGTTTCAACTATAAAATAATTTATTAAATTACAGAGAGCAAAGAAAATTATATTAATTTACATCTTCAAAAAATTTCGTTATGCTGCTAATAAAAGCAATTTACTTTGCCCTTTTCAATCTGTTTTAGGTCACTGTATTACATCTTTGGGAGGAGCACGTAAAACGTACATAATTAAACTCGAAAGGGCTGAAAGATCATTACTGAAAGTTGTGAACTTCAAGCTCGTCAGATATCCTGGAACTGGCCTAAACACTGAATGTGAAGTACTTACAATTAGAAAATTGATTGTTTTAGACCTAATACTAACCAAAAACCAAAAGGTATTATTTGATCCCACTTTAATTTGGATTAGACGACAAAACAAACAAAGGTTTGCCCAACAAAACATTTTTAGAAACAAATTTCCATGATGATATGTCCTATGTTATATAAAATCTTAAATGAAATCTAAAACATATACTCGCAAAACAAGCATCAAGAAGACTAATAATCTGGTTAAAAACTACAAAATACAATGCCATATAAAAAGTACTTGAACTTGTAAAATAGTTGTAAATTGAGTTCGGTTCATACATATCGTGATCTAACTTTTGTTTCGTCGAACATATAGATGTTCGACGAAACAAAAGTTACATACACAGAACATAATTATTAATGCAAGTGTACTTAACATATTAGAAATGCATATTCTGTGCAAATAATAGAAAAATAAATAAATAACCATTTCTGTCTTATTAATATACTAATAAAATGTATGTAAAATGTCTCCGAAAGAAAATAGTGCTAGTGTTCATTGTATTTCTGTGTAAATTTTTTAAACATTGTTTAAACAGCATTCTTAGCAGCAATGTGACTTGGTTTAGCGTCTATTATGTCGACAAGAATATAACTTTGTCTTACCTAATATTAACATCTACATTTGATATGAATATATGTAAGATAAGTTATGATAAGTTACTATTAAATATTGTGTATGTATTGAGTAAACACTTGAGTTTGACTTACATTGCTTTTTTATGTTATTATGATTCTTTTACACCTAATTTTCACAAAACCATCCCGATATATGCACGTCATAACGTCCCTAACGTTACAGACGTTATTATTGATATAACGTCTGTAATGTTAGGGACAGCAACATATCGATATATGCACTACCACTTTCAATTTAAACTACGTACCTTCCAGTACATATCATTATTTAAATGTGTATGTACTTAATTGTTAATGTAGTATTGTAAGAGGAATTCAGTAAATATTATTATGATCATTGAAAAAAATCGAAATCTCGACTGCATGAAAATAATTAGGTACATATGAACACATAAAAACATAGCCTACATCCTGGTGAAGTCGGGTAAAAAGTTTAAATATGCTTTTCTCGAAGATGCTGAGCCATTAAACTATTCGTATGGTAACGGATTAAGAACAGAGTGTCATCATATCTAAATAGATGAATATCTGACGAAGTACATGACCGCAAAAAAAAAAAAAAAAAAAAAAAAAAAAAAAAAAAAAAAAAAAAAAAAAAAAAAAAAAAGGAAAACTTCAAACAAATTGTCTGGCTAACGCGGTATAGTAGGCCAAATCCTCCTTGCGAGGCTTATGTCCGCCAGTAGACTTTAAAAAACTGTCAATGATAATGATGATGAAGGGGGCTGGAACGAAATGCGACGCTGGTACGACAATATTTGTTTCAATCAGAAAGAACATTCACAGTCTGTTTACGCAGAATGACAAACAGAGCTGTTTATATTCATACATTTCGTGTTCGCAATATAATAAAGCATATGGTGCACTGTAATGGCGGGGAAGCGGGTGCTGGAGCGCGATCAAACGAATGGGATGCTCGTGTTCGTCAATTAAGCAAAATCGCACATTTGGCAGTGTTCCCGAACAGTTGTTCCATTCTAGATTTTAACGCATTTGATTCGCAAAACGCGTACCAGCCATGTCTATATAAGGCGGTATTGTAAATTTGCAACATTTCCGCGCCGCGTGGCCTAAATCGAGCGCTTGCAAAAAGTGGACACAAAGAATTTGTGTCACAGACGTTGTTCACATCGTAGTTTTACTTGGCTCGGTCTTTATGTCAATTTTGGGAAGTAGTCCGAATAAAAACAACCTAAGCCTATTAAAAATGTATCTACCATATATTATAAGAAGTAACAGAGCGGAAATGTATGTTACTCTCGCGATAAATACACAATGTTAATAGGAATTTTTCTAGGAAATAATTGACGACTATTATTTTAGAAATATCAATAAGGACTGTTCCTTGTGACATATTTCTCTTCCAGTAATGTATTTCTGTCGTAAACATAATAAGTCGAAAAATCTAAAGTCAATAAGATCACAAGTTTCTAAATTTCAAATTAGCTTTTAGTAATCGTATACATTTAGTGCGAGTACAAAGTGAAATTATTGGCAACAGTTTGTCAAAAAAAAACAAAATTAAAATCGTTTATATGGCTACTTTGCCCACGCCGAGCACTAACTGAAAAACGTCTTAGTCACCGGTTTTCGTCAAATCAATATGCTTTGATATAAATAACCATGACTGGTTTATGGAGGCGATAGCTTCAAACACTACAGAATAGGTTCATGCGCACAGCTACGGGAGCACCGTGGTATGTACGCAACGTCGATCTTCATATCGACCTCAGATTGCCGACCATCAAGCAATTCATTAAACAGTGCTCCCTTAGCTACTTTGACTCTGCTCCGACTCACCCCAACCCTCTAGTGGTTGCGGCGGTAAATTACACACCGAGCGAAATATCTAAGATACGTCGACCCAAACACGCGTTAGGGGAGCTAGACGACGAAATTACACGCGCTCAACGCAGAGCGAACACACTAGGTGCGAACCGTCCGCGTTTTCGTCCCCGCCGGCGGGGGCGGAACACGGGCCGCGTAAACCGACAACAAAACATGGGAGTAGGCCGCCCCAGTGTTTCAGCAACACCCCAAGCCGAGGTTCGTACCCCGCAGGGGGTGCCCTTGGGCAATGTTGTTTAATAAAGGCCGGTTGAGAGCCCTCAGCGCTCACCGTAACCAAACCGGGTAAAGTTGTAGAGGCCGTCTGAGGCCAACAGCTAAAAATCACTACAAAAAAAAAAAAAAAAAAAAAAATATGGAGGCGATGTCCTGCAATGCAACACTCGACATGTGTTTACAAGCAAAAATTTTAAACGGTATTTTAATAAGTTTTTCTTTGCAAACAAGGAAAACCGACCTCGTTACTAGCAATATAATATCTATATCCATACCCTTTTGTATCTGTTCTTTAATTACTGACCAGTTTAACTAGAACTGTAGTTGGTGACAGATCAAACTAGACACCTATAGTTTTATGTTCGCTCCGAAACTTTTTTGTTTGATTAAAAACTGGTAATTTTATGTAACGAAACAGTTTAACTCGTTCCACATACAGCTGTTAGATCTCAAATTAGGTAGCCTAAAGTTTTGTAACCAGACTGCTGATAAAAATACTGATACATCTCTAAATACATACATTTTACACCCAAACAAAGAACAAATCATCAGACCACAAATAAACCAGATTTTACCTAATAATTTAAAAAGAAATAAACTGTAGCGGTGCATCGTTGAAATCTAAAAACTTGTGACTGTTTGTTATGATTTCTTGGTATTGTGAAATCGTGTAAAAATCTTTACCACTAGTAAATGGTTATGTAAGGCACTTTTTAATCATTTGGGCTATTAATGTGTTAACTTTATCGTCTCGTCTTAAAAACTGATAAAATATTCGATATTTTCATCCATTTTAATGTTTTTATAATAAAAACTGGCTGTACCCTGCGCACGTTACTACGTCATCAACCAAAATAAATTTGAAGAAAGACATAAAAAAAAATTATTCCCACCAACTCAGAAACCTCCGTGGACTCATGCAGAACAATTTTGCTAAAGATAATCACATAACCAAATGTATAGGTTACAATTCTATAAAGGACAAACAGACAGACAGACAAACGTTCATTCTTATATACGAGTAGATAATAGAAATTAGCGAGGATGTTTATTTGCACTTCCTAATAAGTTTTTTAGATTAATTAAAAATTTGTATATTAATTAATACATTTAAGCTAATTAAGGTTTTTTAAATAGTGCTTAATGTTCATTTTCGCATTACTAACGGATCATCTGCATAAGCAAGATGACAAAACGAGATTGGTAATCAAATCATAAAATCGTAAAAAAAAACAAAGAAAACCAGGACAAATAAACGTGTGATGAATACAATATAATTTGTCTTATGTCTGGGTGTAATATTCATGTGTTTGTAACATTAACGGTAAGGTTTAATTCTTTATTTACTTGCTTATATATTTATGGATGTGCTTGATCTTAATCAATTTACCAATCATGCATTTCATACAAAAGAAAGCAATGTTTCTGTGAAGAAGAAGCAAATGATTAGGGTCAAGTGGGGTATATATGAGACACGAAATCTTTTGATTTTTTAAATATATTATTAATGAATAACATAGCAATATAAATTTATTTTCTATTTATTTTTGTAAGGAATATTTTCATATTGGGATACAGTTTTATTTGGAGTTTATTTAAATGAAGTATAATGCTGTCTTAATTTTACCTATAGTATTCGGTAAAATATTTTTAACCCACCTGACCCTACCATGAGCCTACGAAACGCGAGTGTTCCATACTTGATATGTATACTAAACTACTTTTTATGCCTACGTTCACTGTGTGCCTATAATAAAAGCTCTTCATATTTTTTTTGGGATTTATTTTATGTAAGTATAATATGTTCACTTCTGCATTAATAAAATATGTTGGTTCCAAATCTGTACCTAACAAATTTCAGGACCACAAGACGCTGGGACACACTAAACCATTCGACTGTCACGTTTTGCGCGATTTCGAATTTGCATAAGGGCAAAAAGTTATACACAATATTTGTATGTGTTTATTCAATTTTAGACATATATTTACTTTGGTACATTATTTGGCATATTATTCGGTTTTAATATGTAAATTATAAACTTTAACCCGACAAAATAGAGCTGTAAATAATGATAAGTCATAATTTAGACCTTTAAATACTGAAGTGTGTGCGTATTTTGACGCTTAGGATGGGTGCACCCTAATGCTCTACCACTTGCCGCATCTGTGATGCCGATTGGTTACTAGCCTTTTACCTATTAATTAGTATTAAGTTAACCGTGGTGATGAGTTAAAACTATGGAACGTCACCACCTTTATTCATCCCACGAGTGACGTAAGAGCCGACCAAAAAAGCAAAGTACGAAGGGCAACAGCACTTCAAAGAGGAGGAAAACTTGAAATGAACGTTAAACCAACCCGTCTGGCCAGTGTGGTATAGTAAACAAAACTAGTAGGACTAGATGGTGTTGATGATGATGATGAACCAAGATGTTCCAGTGGAAACTTGAAAATCCGAGTTAAAGATCAGAAGACTTCAAATTTTATCTCACTTTTGCAATAACTGCATATCTTTTCAATTATATAGAGGCACTGTTAGTTTTTGGGTAAGTCTAAACATCAACTTCAATTTAGAATTCGTATACGATCGTATACGTTTTCAATACGCACGGAATAAGCTACATACGTAAGGTATTGACGTAGGTTTACTACAAATTGCAATCATCTGTTTGGTGATTCATAAACCCTACCCTCACACTAATTAAATTCATCTAAGGGGCCGTTCAATTATTACGTAAGCACTATGGGGGGGCGGGGGGGTCTTTGCTTTGCTTATTTTGGATGACATGGGGGGTAGGGGAGTCTAGATGATGATTACGTCATCGGTAGTTATTTTCTTCTTTACACGAATGGCAACCCACACATTGTCTTTGCTTGAAAACGAAAAGCATTTTCGGGGATTCCCGCAAGTAATACATACATTTAGTGAACAGTGCGCGGTAATTCCCCTACTCGCTTTAGAACCGAGTAAGGGAATTACCGCGCGCTGTTCACTTGTCTAAATTTCCTCTATCAGTGTATTGTTTTGTTTGGCTGCTATAGCGAGTAGACGTATTGTAAGCATAGTAAAGCAAGTTAACATTTGTGTTACCATTCATTCCATTATCCAAAGTTTAATGTTTAAATAAGATGTCATTTCAAATAGACAAATCTAAGTTATACCAAAAATTGTTTGAAAGTTTTAAAAAATCTCATACAAGTACGAAAGTACAAAATGTACAAAAGTTAGTTAACGAAGTGTGGCGAAATTATAAATTACAAGCAAAATCCGACAAGGAACTAGATATTATTGTATCTAAGAGAATCGAAGAAGAATTGCAAGCAGCGACTAAGAATAAATCCAATTTACTACATTTTTTTTCTAAGGTGAGTGACGAAATCATTTTAGGTACCTATGAGTACCTACTAGAAATATTAGAAATCGCCAAAAAGTTTCTCTTTGCTAATTAGAAAATATTATGGCCTATCTTAAAGTATAGAGGTAATATTCATTATATAGATTTATTTCTTATAATTGATTCCGTCAATTGGTCACAAAATACAGGATGCCAGTTTTATACATATATATATATATATATATACCTACAGAAAACTATACTCTATTCAAATAGGTATTTAACAGAATGTAAACAATCTTTATATGTCTTTTTATTGAAATATGTGGTTTAAAATTGTAAACTGTGTAAAATCTGTTGTGATTCATTTAAAAACTCAACCAATATTAAAAAATTGCTTTTCTGTAAGTACATAAAGGTGCGTACAAACATCGTGAGGCGTGCGCCGCGAATGGTTCGCACGTATACGAGTACATGTGCCGTAGCATGCCTCAGGTTGATGTATTCGAGACGAACCATTCGCGGCGCAAGCCTCGCGATGTCTGTACGCACCTTTACAGATATCTGATTTTATAATTGCATATTTCAATAAAAAGACATATCAAGATTGTTTATATTCTTTTAAATACCTACTTGAATAGACTATAACACCCTGTATTTTGTGACCGGAACGATTTGCTCGTTTAAAGATATTAGATTTAAAGCCATAGGGTTTTGTATTTACCATATTTATTGCCATACTTTGTATTTATGTAGCTTAATAAGAGAATCTTTAGCAGAACCCATAGAAAGTTTTTATTTTTAGGCAACCTGTAAACCTGCAGAAAAAACACAAATTACACAGCCAGCTTCAAATATTAAAAAACAGGAAGAAGATAAAATAAAAACCGGTAATGAATCACAACAGCAATGCGAAATTAATAAAAATACAGATAAACAGAGACCAAAACCTTCTCAGGAGGCTATGAAAAATAAGATTGCTCTACTCGAAAAAAATTTGAATGCTTTGTATTCTGCCAGAGATACTATGTCAATCCGTGCTGAAGTTGATAAACAGATCATTAAGTTGCGCGAGGAAATAAAAACAGCAAAACAGTCTTTAAACAGGAAGGTTCAAAACGCAGTTGCCCAGAAGAAACACAGGGATGGTATGAAAAGAAAGTTAGAAGATATTTGTCATGAAAATCCAGAAATGAAAAAAAGACTATCTCTGAGGGATTCAGTGGGACGTCCTAATCTTGAAAGCAATCAACCTTTACTATTGAAAACAATCGCGGATATAGCTTTATTTGGAAGTGCAGCAGATGATAGAAGACGAACGGAATCAATTCGCAGCGTAAAAACTCTTGATGAACTCACACAAGAATTACGTAAAATGGGATTTGACATTAGTCGCAGTGGGACATATCTTCGTTTGATTCCCAGAAAATCTAATTCTGCAGAGGGACGAAGACATGTATCGACAGTCCCTGTTAAGCTCATTCGGGCTCAAACTGATCACCACAAGAGCCACTTAGATAGCAAGTTCGCTGAAACATCAATCCATTATTTAGAGAACATAGCATCCATACTAGGACCAGATCAAGTATTTTTCATATCTCAAGATGATAAAGCTCGAGTCCCTATTGGCGTAACTGCGGCAAATAAGCAAGCACCTCTTCTAATGCACATGGAATATAGAATCAAATTGCCTGATCACGATTGGGTAATCGCTGAGCGTCATAAATTAATACCATCTGTTTATGCTGGTATCAAAATCACTTCCAATATGCTAGGACAACCGCAAGCCGTTGGATATTCTGGACCAACATACATCGCTATTCGAAGTGGAAAGCATAGTTCATCTACTGCTAATACTCATGCTCAGGATTTCGAGACGCTTCTCGAACTTGAAGAGTTTCGACCATTAGCTAAAACTGACCATGGACTAGTAAAACCAGTGGTAATCATGACGGTTGATGGAGGGCCAGATGAAAATCCGCGTTATCAAAAAGTCATAGGGTTTGCTATACAACACTTTAAGCGACATGATCTCGATGCATTGTTTTTAGCTACCAATGCTCCCGGAAGAAGTGCGTATAACAGAGTAGAGCGCAGAATAGCTCCTCTTAGTCGGGAACTGGCTGGTTTAATATTGCCTCATGACCATTTTGGGTCTCATTTGGATGAACGTGGCGTTACAATTGATGAACATTTAGAAAGATCTAATTTCGAATTTGCAGGAAAAGTATTAGCTGAAGTATGGAGTTCAATGGAAATTGATGGCTATAATGTTAATGCAAAATATGTTGGGGCAGGTGAACAAGATCTTCCTGATTTTCCAGACATTAAATGGTATTCAGAACATGTGCGTGAAAGCCAATACTTGCTCCAAATTGTAAAATGTAGAAATACAGAATGCTGTCGTCCAAGAAGTGGACTATTTAGATTACTAGACAACAGGTTTCTTCCACCACCTGTAAAAGTAAAACAAACAGTTGATGACTTGGTTTTAGATAAAGGAGGGCAATTTCTTAATCTTCCAGTCAATTTAGCTCTACGCTTAAGTGCTTCACTCAAAGATTTCCTGCAAATGCCATACGATTATTTTTGTCCGACGGTACAATTGAGGCTATCAAGTCGAACATGCAAAACGTGTGGTCTTTATCATGCTTCCGTCAAGTCACTAAATCGTCACATCGAAAAGATCCATAAGAAAGTAAACACGCACACTGATAGGAAAGTTAGACCTGTAAGAGTCGCTGCTCGTCGTGCTAATGAACTGATGTGCATTATTCAAAATTTAGAGCACCATGATGTTGAATGGCTCGATGAGAATGACGTAGACATTCCAAAATCGGATGAAAGCGAGCAGACTCACAACACTGAGCAGCAATCAAAGCAATCCAATGTCATCGAAAACTTAGAATCATGGATTCGGGTTTCATGGACTGAAGACTGTTAATTTGAATTTAATATATGTACCAAAAATTTAAAATAAGTTTGTTATGTTAGTAAGATATAATATTTTTGTCCTTTACTCTATGTTGAATACCGTTTCAGTAAAATATAATCTCTATCCTAAATCTATTTTCTTATTTTTCAAATTATAATTATAACATTATAAAATTAAAAAAACAATACATTAATTGACAAATGTTTACGTAAGCATGGGGGGAGGGGGTAAGAGCTTTGCTTACTTTTGCTGACAAGGGGGATGGGGGGGTAAATAATTGCAATAAATCTGCTTACGTAATACTTGAACGGCCCCTAATTAGAAATGAATAGAATTTTGAATTTAGTAATTTCAACTACATACATAAATATATATATTTGATATAAAATAGATCAGAAATTAAAAAGAGACAGCCTTTTTTTAGGAAAATAGTTTGGGGATCTACATAAAACGAAATTCAAAATATATTTACAACATTAATATACGGTTTTAGACTGACAAGTGCTGCCAAGAAATCAATCAGTCGCTCTTTTGTTCTAATAAAATTTGAACCTAACTGTTGCAAAACAATTGACTTGTTATATTCGATTAAACTGATAAAAACTAATGATAAGCTTGAAAACATTCACAAGTATTATTTTACTTCATAAATTAATCACGAACAACATAATTTTTCAAATCATACAATTCTTCCAAACTTAATCATACCAACTACCATTTCGGAGAGTGTTTTACTTGATATAATAACATTTACGCACCATAATGATATGAACAAACCTTACTAAGACTACATGTAGTTGTTTTTGTTGTTCCAAAGCTTTCATATAATATGGGACATCATATGTAGGTATATACTAGACACGCACACTCACTATACTCGTACATAATGTTGTTATTGTTTTCGCTACATTTTTTCTGATTCTATTTGAACTCTCTGTTATAAATACCTAAAGTTTTTCTTCGTAATCCTAAATTAATGTTTTGCGTGCTTTGAAAATACCGAGAATGAAACGAAACAAATAGTTTGACATGGTGCATAACGTGTGTTTTATAAGTTATACTACTTTTTCGACAGTCTGAACGTGTGAAAAAGACATCAAACATAAATCCTTTTACTCTAAGGAGTTGAAGTATCACGCTAAATTGAAGAATGGCTTTGTACAGAACAGCTGCATTTTATCGATCGTCTACTTTCCCTTTGATGCGATTAACATAATCGATCTTAATGAGAAAAACAAGAATATTTGCCGGATAATATTTAACAAAGTATTCGTTCTCTTTTACGGTATACAACGATAGCGACATCCAATTAGCACATGCATTTATACAGCAAGCCTACCTGATATATTTGATTAAAAAACAGTTTGGTAAACATTATTGTTTGTGGAGTTAGTTCTGATTTTTGGAGTAATTACTTATTAGTAACGTTAAATGTTTGCTTCTCCATCCAGGTACATCAGTTCTGCATCAAGACAACTTAACACCTAAATAAGAGTGGTACAGACGCACACATTAATACTCGCATTCGTATTGTGAATAAACATCGTAATGTAGCAGATAAACTAGGATGGGAGCCAAGACGAAAATATGCCACGGCGCGTTTTTCCATTGGATTTTGCGCTTTGGAAACGAACTGTAGTCGCGACAGAACTCACAGATATGATTGTTACAAAGCCGGAATGTGATAACACGACACGACTATAGGACCTATCACTTATTCTCATGTCGGATGCAGCACGGACACAAAATAATATATTAGTCACGCTTGAGATTCATTACATGTACGAGAATACATCTCTAATGACGACACTTTCATCTGGACCAGAACTGGTCGCTCCGTGTACAGAGTTTTACTTATTGTAGTATGTGTTTGAATGATAGAAAGTGTATATATACCTATATATATGTGTTGTGTTCATTGTGGACGAGTGTCCTGTGTTTGTATATGTCTTGCAAGGTCACACGTGGAGTGTCAGTACGAGACAGGTCGATGCACACGCTTCAAGGTGGGCACGGAAATTTTCATTCAACCGCCTGTTCTATTTACATCTCCGATAGCCACAAAATGATTGTAAGCGGCGCATCGCGCGCACACTTCCTCCATATCGAACCTACGTCATCACATAGGGAACATTGGACCTTCACATGCCATACACTCAACTGTTTTAAAACATGAGCCAATAGGGCTCGGTGCTGTTGTTGTATTCTAGGCATATTTTGAACATCCGATTTTTCTTAAGAATAAATGTACAAGATAACTCGTTACTGAGCTACTTCGAAAAGTGTGAATGGCAGGCGAGGTCGACAATGCAGGAACCCTAGAGGTGAGTTCTTTATCGACAGGATGTGGTGTTTACGTCCGTGTTCACTGTCAAATGTGTTATCTGTTATGTGAGCAGGTGCGTTTGGCGCTAGCGTCGCGCGGCGTTCGCGCCGGCTATATTTGTGTCGCGCGGGCGTCGTTACATAAAACTGTCGTGTGTCGATCCTCACCTCCTCTATCTTGAGGCTGGTGCGGACCACCTTGCGGGTGACCGCGCTCTCGTAAGTCTCCTCGATAGTCTCCGCCATGGTTGCGAGTCGCGAACGCAGCGGGCGACGCGCGCGGTAGTTGCGCCGGTACTGAGCAGCGCGTAGTTATTTTTAGTCTGCGGCGTGGTACGCTCGCCTCACAGTATTCACAATGTGTAACTAGCACTCGGGAACGGGGTGGCGATGCCGATGGCGAACTGAGCGATACTGCCGGCCTTCGGGACGTGGCGGTTAGGGGCGCCGAAACTAACCACGCGCGTGAACAGACATCTGTATTGTGACGCCGACAGACATTAAGATAAAGAACTTTGACGCTCCACGCTTCGAAGCGCCTGAGTGAACATACAAACATCCTAAATTACGTGTTCAAATATTAGGTCTTGGGAGCTTTTATGTTAGAAGCAAGATCTATAACAAAACAAAAAAAAGTATGTTTTCAGATAAATACATTCTTCTCTTTCATGCCTCATCTACATGGCCATAGTTTATTTAAACTAATTTAAAGACCGATGTAAAGGATAATTTAATACAAAGCCCTATCAAATCAAAACTTCTAGTAAATTGCAGAATAAGAACCCCCTGTAGTTCATTCACTGCTACTACCCACACTATGTATCCGAACTATGAGAAAGAAACAATATTACTGGTGACATCTAGTGCAAAACAGCTGAAGTTAACCGACACTAGATGTTGCTGTTGTTTGCTGTCAAAAAACATCAACAATGATTCTATCCCATATAAAACCGACAGTATCCTAAGCGTTTTGTGCACCGAGCGAAGGTTCTGTAATTGTACCCCATCATAAATATTTCCGCAAATGTAAAGATTAATCATCATCCGATCTAAGCTAGTTTATTTCTGCGCAACCCCAGAATTTGCGCCCCGAACCTAGACAACGCTGACTCCCTACTACTTACGGCAGTGAAAATTGTTCTTATGTTCCGACTTACGTATTTCTTTATCATATAATAGATACAGCTTAGTTACGGTTCTGAACGGACGGTTCTGGTCGAATTGACAAAATAGACATAATACTCCATCACGCGTTCTACCAGTTTATGTTTATTTAAAAATATTGCTACTGAGATAATTAGAATCTTGTGACTAACTCTCACTTCATCAAGTACTTATTAAATGACTAATTCTAATTTAAAAGTGCTATATCTGTATGATAGGAACGTAGAGCGCCTGATAATCTTGTCTGCGCAATAACCAAGACTAACTTCTATGTTTATCGAGTTCACCATTAAGGTAAGACCGTAGTGTGTTCTAAATATCATAAACATGAAGTCACTTCAATAAATATATTTCGTTAGTAATATTTAAACAAAAATACATTACAATAACTTTAATATTATTGGGTTTATAATTTTTTTCTTCATAATTAATTAGTAAATTATGAAGAAAAAAATAGAATCAGTCATTAGATTGTAGTGTGTACTTAATACGAGTTGGAAAAACAAATTTGCAGGATACGAGGTCAGTTTTACAAATAAGAAACCTATAAAATCAAGGCTTTTGGAAAACTAGTACCTTGTTAAACCATTTATTACGAAATCTTTTAAAGTTGCCTGTTACAAAACTTGATATAACATAAATCTATTACCTGAACAATCATAAACATCAAAATGTTTGATTTCTCAGTTTTTTATGTGATTGAAAGACTCGTCGCTTTGTTGAGAGAGGGCTAAACTACTATAGCTTTTAAGCTAAGGCAAGTTTTAATTAGGGCTTTTGGTTCGTGAAACCCATAACCTAAAAATTTAATTGTTTTCTAACAAAGTTAGTAGCTTCTTTCAACATCAATATTTTTGAACTTAGCTTTAAGCTTTTTCAGAACTAGCGCTCTTAGGTTTAAAGAATTTCAATTGAAGTTCTCGTATGGTATTTGCGATCACAAAAATTTTGTACTTCATACGATAGATTTAATAAAAAATGCAAAATTTTTAAACTTCTCATTTTACTTATAATAATTTAAGCTAAAAATGTTATAAAAACAGATCTCATCATTCAAAATGCTACAAATGCCTTAGCTAAAATGTAAGTTCTTTTATAGTAGAAAATTAATACGTATAGTAACTTACAAGAAACCACTAAACGAACATGCGACCTTAGGCGTGGTAGTCAGTAACACTAACCACTGCTCCATCAAATTTATATAGTTCCCATTACCTGACCCCTAAAAGTTATTTAAGGTTTCTTGTCTTTAAACACAAGACAAGCTAGATTTATTATTATTCTCTTTATTACATATAAATACACATATTGATTACATTTTTAAATATATAAAAAAATAAAAAATACATATTTAAAAATATAAAAAATAGTAGACCACCGACATCGGGTACAGGGACCAAGATACCGGTGGTTAGGGCTCCAGAGACAGAAACCTCCTCACAATACGGGCCGTGTCAAGGAGGACTGCCTTCTGCATCAGACCCTTGATCCAACCTTCTAACGTGAGCCTCTTAAGGTGTTGGTCGAGGCTCTTGGCTATCAATCCGTGAACAGATATGATTATCGGAACAATGATCACCGAATCCACATTCCACATGTCGGCAATCTCGTGAGACAGATCCAAATACTTTAATTGTTTTTCTTTTTCAACTTTCACGAGATTTTATTATTATTATTATTTAGAATTACGACGCCAGACTTCCAAAATGGCCTTGAGCTGTAATTTGATGCCTAAGCCTAAAAAATGTGCAAGCCCCTTCTTAGTGAGCAACGACAATGTTATTAAAATATAAATTTATTAAAATAACAAAAGGAAATGTTAAAAATGGGTACAACACTATAATTAAATCGTTAAATTTGGAATTGTTACAAACTACGAAAGTTAAATAGCGACACCGAAATCAATGAGACACTTGAACTTGAGTTTGGGAAACTAATTTATCGATGTTTGGATTAATTCCACTGTTACAAAGACGTAAAGAATTTTTCAAATTATCGTCAGTCAGCCTTGTACGATATTTTGATTTATTAACTTTCATCATTGAAAAGAATTTTTCGCATTTATAAGTACTGCTAAACGCACAAATCAATCTTCTTGCGAATTTTCTAAGCAGCGGAAAATGGTCTTTGTCGAGATATTTTTTGTAGAAATCGCACAACTCCACGTCTTCAAATTTAGATTTTAATACTGAGCTTTGTTGAATCTCGATCAACTCCATTTGCAAGTGTATTGGAGCATTTTGTACATTAATTTTTGTTGGAGTACCAAATAGATTGAAACAGTCTTCCATGTTTTTGAAATCGCTAAATCTGTTCGAAAATTGCTCCGACAGTACCCTGAGTTCTTCAGCATATTGAGAATAAGCAATATTCTCATGCACAGAGAGCGTAGTGAAATGGTAACTGTTGCCAGACAGCATCTGTGCCTCCCACAAGCGGATTTTATTCTGAAACGCTTTCAAATGGGTGTACAAATCATTAACTAACTGTCCTTGTTTTTAAAGTTTCAAATTTAAATCATTCAAATAGCTAGTAAGGTCGACCAGAAATGCTAAGTCACATATCCATTTTGGGTCACTCAATTCAGATACTGGTTTATCTTTTATTTGCATAAACTCTTTTATCTCATTTATAAGCTCATAAAACCGTTTCAGCATTTTCCCTTTGCTTAGCCATCTGACTTCACAATAATATGTTACGTCGTTATATTCGGCTGATATTTCATCCAAAAACGCCTTGAACTGGCGATGGTTAAGCCCTCGGGATCGAATAAAATTGATGGTTTTTACTACCACATTCATAACATTCTGGAAACGAATCGACGTAGAACACAAGTTCTGTTGGTGTATAATGCAATGAAGGATAATCAAATCACCTTTTTGCACATTTAATTCAGTTGCCTTTTCATTCAAAATTCCAATGAAACCTTTCCGTAAGCCGACCATAGAAGGTGCACCATCTGTGCATACTCCAATTAATTTTGACCATGGCAAGGCAAAACTTGTAAATACCTTTTGAACTTCATTAAATATGTCCTCTCCTGTAGTGGTTCGTTTTAGGGGCTGTAAAGCAAGCAATTCCTCAGAAACAGTGAATTCTTTATCAACACCTCGAATAAATATAGCCAGTCGAGTTGTGTCCGGCAAATCGGTGCTCTCGTCTAATGCTATGGAAAATGATTCAAAATCAGCCATAGGGTCAGTCAATGTTGTTTTTATATCATTAGCCATCATTTCTATACGTCGGACAACGGTTCGTCTTGACAAACTAATTTTTTCAAATTCATTTTTCTTTTCAGGACACACAACACTGCAAACTTCTAACATACACTCCTTGATAAATTCTCCTTCGGCAAATGGTTTTAATAACTTTGCCAATTTTGAGCTAACTATAAAACTTGCTTTCACAACATTATCAAGTACTGTTCTTTGTTTATGAAACATTTGTTGCTGCTTTTCCAAATTTGCAGTAAGCTTCTGGATTTTGTCTTTTCTTATTTGTCCTGTCAGTGAGTGCAGCTTAGGATGCTTAGTTAAGTAATGCCTCTTTATATTGAATTCTTTCATCACTGCAATGGATTCATTACACAGCAAACAAACTGGTTTGCTATTGTGCAAAATAAATAAGAATTCTTCAGTCCATTTTTCTTGAAACTGGCGATCCTCTGCATCTACTTTTCGTTTCTTTCCACCAGACATCATTTTCGTATACAAAATTTAATTAATAAGCACTCAAGATGCACACAAAGTCACAAAGCAAATTGACGGCACTAGCAGTTCGCTAGGATATCGCTCGTCGAAGTTATAACCTCGGCAGCTCAAATAGAACTGAAATATTCGGGCCATCCACCCGCTTATATAGGCAAAATGAAGGAATGTTCTTAGAATTCTAGAATCGTCTAGTGTAGAACAGTTGAGAAGAAATAATATTTTGTTGCGCCGTCAGTGAGGGTGCAAACATCAAAGGCTTTGATGTTTGCCGCCTCACTTTTTGATGGTCGCCGCCACTCGGCTTGGCTCGCTCACTTGATTCCGTGAATGTCTCGGCGAGCCGCATCAAATCATATAGCGGGCCGCATCCGGCCCACGGGCTGGCGGTTGCCCACCGTTGGTCTAGTGGTTAGTAATATGACTGCTAAGCTAGGTATCGTGGGTTCGAGTTACACTTAGAACAAATCTTTTTCGTTCTGTACCTAGCTGTAATTAATCTATAATAGGTATTTGGAAATATACAGTGCTTAGCAGCCTGGTAACCATAGTAGGTACAAGTATTGCCTAGTAGGGAATCAGACAGCCGTGTGTGAGGATATTATTATAAAAATATTATTACATTATTTTCCTCTTCAGGTTCTCCCTTAGCTCCAGGACACCTGAGGTAGTACATATCTCTGTAGCGATTTCCACATATAGCGTAAACAAAAAATACATACTACAGCGCCATCTAGCGACGACACATCAAACTACAGAGCAACTACTAATCCTGTTTCGCGAAATAAAGGTTCTTGTGGTGGCGATTAGCATATACACGGCATCCCAACATCAACAGTTGCGTCGCAGCTTGCTAGACATAATCACCTCGCCTGGTCGGAGGATCCTCCTTTTATGTCGGAGGGACATGACACTTGTCACTCTACATCTGATACTTCTGTATGGTATCAATTTTATAAAGCAAACATTGTAACTATATAGGAGAGATGGTGTTAATATGAATTTAGAGATCAATGGGACGACATGGTTGATGCTGATGCTCAATACTTACAGCTCTGTGGCTTTGCTGATAGACATTTGTTCGTGTAGTTTTAATTTCAATCGCTTAAATTACGCTTTAGGCTCTTATAGTATCGGTCGGGATTTGTATTTGTGATTACGGAAAGAAACAACAAACAAAATAAATACATTGAATAAGTTCGTTCTTTATTCATTACACAACATATAAATTATTACAAATTATATAATAAATACGTACGCCTATTATTAATTTATTTCCGAGATACGATTGTTTATACAAAACATTTAGCGCTATATCAGCTCTCACTTTTTATGTTTATTGAGAAGTTGCCTTGATGCTGCACCATATTCTAATGAATATATTAGGCAAATAACTCAACAAAATATATATATACTATATTATTTTCATATCGGTTCGGGTGAACTGTTTATTCCACTTGGCTGAAAAGGAAAACAAACAAATACTATTACGACGTAAAATAGAAGCATAAAAGTTCTACAACACCTTAGATAAAAGGAAGGTATTTAAGCAATATTCTTGCTTTTACAATAAACATGCCATAATCTCTCGACTGATTGAGAATGAACAAAAAACATTCGAAGTTTTTGAAATTCTCATATCTGTGATATTGCACCACATCGAAAAACTGTTGACTGACCGATTTTTAGACCAATATTACTGTATATTTTTTCCTCTGAGACTCTTTCTTAGGCTGGAGTCGGCTTTATGTCTACTAAGACACGGCTGAACTAAAAATTTTACGATTGCCATCACACCTCCACAACTCGATTCTAGGTGATATGGAATTTTTTAATCAAATTGAGAAGAGATTGAGAATTGCAGAGTTAATTTATAATGGTCATGCTTGATACTTACATAATGCGAACGGTATTGGTAAAACCAGAGCCTTGCTTCCATCCGGTAACGACGACTACGTGATCCCCGGTTTTAATAAAACCACGCGTACGACCGAACTTGAGTCCGCTTTGTACGCGATTGTCTACGTCCTTAAGCCAGTCGCTCGCTACGCCTTCTGTTGATGTCAAAAATTGTAGTGTTAAAGATGAATCATTGGTTACTCTAAATGTAATGATGTATATTACAACCTCTAGTTTAAATCTGGTTATAACATGTCTAGGTAGACACAGAATTGATCTGGATGTCGTAACAGCAGCGGTTCCCGGATCCCTCCTATCTCAGGCGCAGAGTGGCACACCGTGTGGTTTTAGTCGGTCCGATTCCGACACACCACCCCGCCGTAAACCCCGGTGGGGTGACGGCCCGAGGGGGTTTAAACACGTTAAAAGAAAAAGCAGGTAGACACAGAATTGGCATGAAAATTTGAACATTATGTGTGGAACTATTTTTTTTTCATGTTTATTTTTTTCTCTTGTTTCTCTGCCATCTGCTTAAGCGTTTTATTGAAAAAGGGACGGCTGCACGTGCTATGTACTTGATTTAACAGATGTCAGACCTCATACTCGATCATAAAAGCAACCTTTTTCTATAGTGTCTGCTATAAAAATTTCACAACCCAAATAGGCGAAATTAAAGTTTTGTGGAAAGACTCGATCGGACTTGTTTAGGGTTCCAACTACTCGCAACCATTGACAAAGAGGTTCTTATTTCAACCGGGACTAACGGCTAAATATGCTCTCCGAGGCACGGAGTGGTCAATACTTTAAGAATGGTTACCCATCCATAGACTAACCTGGAAAATATTCTGTTACTTTACAATGTGTTTACCTACGTCCGTTTTTACCTTTATCTAATACATAAAAATCAGTGTTGTTATCGAACTCCTTCGAAACGGCTGGACCGTTTTATGATTTTTTATGTGAATATTTGGTAAGTCTGAGACTAGGTCATAGTTTATTTTTTATACCATTGGCCCTCTCCAGAATTTGTATTTTTTTAATGTTTTATGATTAATCAACAAAAATATGTACATTACAACCCTTAATATATACACTTCTACAACCAATAAGCAATATTAATATTACTTTCATCCACATTGTTCACTAAAATATTTCTAGAAATAATTAATATGGCAAAATTAATTCTTCGTGGTGTCTTCTTGTGCATTCCATTTTATATTTTTCACTATACTATTCGATCGAACATTGCGAAATATTCGAATAATCATACCTTGGTAAACGATGGGCAGTAGGCCGCGGTAGAGATGCGCCTGGCGCGCGGTCTGTGCGTGACGCGTAACGGCGATGATAGGGCAGCGCGGCCGGTACTTGCTGAGAAGATGTGCGGACTTGCCGCTCGTCGTGATCACTACGATAGCGGCCGCCAGACACTTAGCGGACGCCTCTACTGCCGCGATGGCGGCCGAGTGCGCCGGTTCGATGGGCGGTGCCACCTACATAATATTTATACGTACTTTAAAAAATTGTCAAGATTTTTATTGAATGAAGAGAAATTGATAACAATATCTTACAGAGTTTCCAGTTGAAACAACAACTCTCTCTCGAATCTACTCTGCCTGCTAGAAAGCATGAATAGAATTCAAGAGTTGTGGTCACCATACTTATTGCAAATGGAGACAATGCAGTATGGTGACCAACACTATGGCGGCCTAAAGAGATGCTTTTTCACACCCCGCTTGAGGACGTAAAAGGCATGACAGTCATCGTGACAGTGTAAGGCTTACACAGTTACCACGAAAACTGTCCGCTTTAGGTTGGTCTTCTGTGGGAGGGTAGTACTGCCCCGGTCGAGCGGGCCCGCTTGTGCTGAAATCAGCGTGGCTCTACTATCTACCAATTGTATCTAACAGAAGTAGTTTCCTTAAGTGACGAATTACCTCAGAAGCGAGTTCATTGAAGAGCTGTTTCTGCCAGATGGCGGCCTCAGCTTCCTTGCAGATGTTAGCCATGGTAAGCACACACTCAAGAGGGTAGTCTCCTTTTGCCGTCTCTCCGGACAGCATGACGCAGTCAGCCCCGTCCAGGATGGCGTTGGCCACGTCCGAGATCTCGGCACGAGTGGCGCGGGGCTTCTTTACCATTGATTCTAACATTTGAGTGGCGCAAATAACTGGCTTACCCACCTATAAATAATAAATGATATTTTAACACAAAATTGTGGTTATTAGGAATGTAGAATGGTCTTTATTGTCTTTTCAATGACACATGTGAGTTGTTTTAAAACAATGTCTGCACGATTGGCGTAAATGTTGTGTGCTCGATTCCTACTTAAAATAACCCTTTATGTGATCCATAAATTGTTGTACCAGATCCGTATGTTCCTTGTATCCCTTCCCTTTTTTTAAAGGGGGAGTTGAGTTTAAAAAAAAATTGTTATAATAATCTTTTGTATTCTATATTACGTAGTAATTTTGCTTTATGCGTGTATTCTTTTAATTAACAAGTTTTCAGATTTTATATACACAATACTT
Organism: Hypercompe scribonia; assembly: GCA_949316085.1. NCBI lineage: Eukaryota > Metazoa > Arthropoda > Insecta > Lepidoptera > Erebidae > Hypercompe > Hypercompe scribonia. The sequence continues at coordinate 10,953,113 of OX438977.1, read as the reverse complement.
ACCCTGTTGCAGCGAGCAATCATGGTCTTTTGCGCTAAGAACACCTTCTCTGGTGGGATTTCAATACCTAAGTCACCACGAGCGACCATGATACCGTCTGAGGCCTGGAAATAATTAAAAAGACAATTCATACGTAGTCGAAACTCTACTGGGTAAGGTTCACCTTTCTATTGAAAATCAAGGAAAAGCTGCATTGGGAAAAGATCAAAAATAACTGCACCGATTATATACTCTAATATGTACTTGTGAATCGTTTTACGCTCATATGTGTGAGTAGTAAAAACAATCTTCAGTTAAACAAAATAGATCTAAAAACATTTCATCCAATACTGTCTCAGTGGCGCAGTGATAGCGTATACGACTGCTGTGCTTGAGGTCTCGGGTTCGATAAACGGGTCGGACCAAATGTTTGTGTAGTCTACAAATATTTGTTTCGGAGATTGAGTATTTAATACGTATAATATGTATGTATTTACAAAAAAAAAGTATATATGTAACATATTTATATAAGTCGTCTAGTAAAAATAGTACAAGCTTTACTCAGTTTGGGACTAGATGGCGTTGTGCTTCAGATGTCCGAAATATTTAATTTAAAATTGCTGCTTAGTCTATCACTTTCAGACCATACCGTTATAACTGCAGCGTATGTCGTGATAACTGCATTCTATTAAGGTTTGTCCTAGATCCAAGAAAGTGGGCGCCGCATACGCAGTTGCATACAAATTGCAAATTACAATCATCCGCCAATTGTATGTATGCTAGTCTTAACTGATAGTGATTGGGGCAATTGGTATTGCTTGAATGAATTCTATCACAGGCTTACAATAATTCTTCTTGAGATATTGTCTTATACAAATACTCATACATACCTTTTATATTATAGAAAGAATCTAACAGTCAGGCATATTTAGGTGTGGCAAAAACGCTGATTTTTGCAGTATTAGAATCTTTTGAATAAGTTTACAGAATCAGGTCGTAATGATGACGTCAAAATTACAATAAAGCATTATTTTTGAGGTCAGATCATTAGAAAAATGAAATACAATACTCACGGCAATAATCTCGTCAAGATTGACCATGCCTTGGTGGTTTTCTATCTTGGAGATAATTTTGATGTTTTTCCCCTTCGCGCCGAGGATTCCACGGATCTCGTCCAGCGCAGTACCGTTGCGGATAAAAGATGCGAAGATCATGTCCACCTGATGAACAAATATGGGATCAATAACATATTTCATTGTAAGCCTTACCCGCTCTTGGGCAATCGGCATCCCTCCACTGTCAAATATTTTGTTTAACTATTCGGCCTATCATGCCGCACGAAGTCCTACACTACGTTTCCTAATAGCGAGTTTTACTCATAAATATAAATAATATTATTTAATTGTCCTTTGAACAACTTATCGGCTGTACTTACGATGTAATAGTATGAGAAACCAATTATAGATTTTAACTTTTATAGCATACTAGCTTTTGCCAGCGGCTTCGCTCGAGCGGCATTTGGTCTGCCACGAAAGTTTCGTAACAGATCATTTTAAATAAATATATATATATATATATAAAGTATCCTGTTACATCTAATACCCCCAAGAACATGTGTATAATAAATTTCCAGGATGATCGGTTGATTAGTTTTCGCGTGCAACCGTTACAAACTTATATTCGCATTTATAGTATTAGTAGGGACTGATGCCACGAGTAATGGAACGTAATGTAATAACGTAAACCTTTTGTTTAGGGAATACAACAAATAACGTTGGTCACTAGGCTCCTGTTCCAACTGGAATTTACACCAAAGAGGAGCAAATTCATGAGAAAGGGCGAGTTATTGTCTTTTCGGTATTTGGTCTTGCGAGTAATTCTTTCGGGATACTTCGTTTAGGATCCGATCACTATTGTGTTATTTGATATAATCAAAAGCCACCGTGGTTGTGGTAAAGTGAAAAATGTTTTTAACTCGTCAAAAACCTACACAATCCCCGAATTGGTTTATGTACATTTTTTGGTCAACAATGCCCGAATTGTAGTTTTGGTTTTCGTAATAATTTATCTGCGGGTAAAGTTCTTAGTAATCTCGTTACATGATAAAGGACTTCTTGTATTTTTGTAGCGCTTGTACTGGATAAGACCTTAGTGAAATGTGTGTGCGGGATAAGATTAAGTTAACCACTTGTCTTTGTGTTGCAATGCAAATATTGGAGACAAATCCAATGATTCGTTTTCTCATAATTTTCCTCAAGTTCATATTGTCACTCAACCTATTTACACTAAGCAACAATACAATAACTCTCGTCTTCTACTTCAAGGCTAAGTGTATTGTCTAATGAGTACATATTTATATTTTTTTACCTTTACATGCATCTTTATACAACAATAATTAAAATAGTTTGTCAATATTTTTTTTGTTTCGACAATTGAGTGAAAACGTAATACATAGCTAAGTTATCTGATTTAATTTTATTAAAGTATTTATTTAAGTTATAGACATGATCCGGTACGAGGACTTTTTTTAAAGCAAAAAATAGTTGCGTTGTATTGCAAGTAGCAACGAGAAACTATTTATGCTGCATGTTTACAAATCTATGCTAATTAATAAATCATCTACGTTATTGTGTTGCGGATAGTTATCATATTCATAGCTAGCTGTGCCTGCGACATTGTTCGCGCAGGATTTGAATTTTAAATTTTTACCTCGGAGACGTGTTTTTGTTGCAAAAATCCCAATCTTGTAAGATATCTGGGATAAAAAGTAACCTTTATGTTGCTAAGTAACTTTCTCAATCTCCTAGTGAAAGTCTCATTAAAATCGGTTAAGCGGCTACAGAGATCAGCCCGTACAAACAAACAGATAGATAAAAATTCAAAAAACGGTAGTTTACGGTTTAGTACAGTATAAAAAACTATAAGCACTTGAAAATACTTTTTTGTTATTCCGACAGACATTTGAATTTCTTTTTTAGTATATGTATTGATGATTTATGACTAGTTGAACTCGATATACACGTGATAGATAACAAATACACACTGGCTTCGTCACTCAAGCCCTCAGTAACAATAATAATTGTAATCATTACAATATTACTACGAATCGCTTCTTTCTATCTCTGAATCAGGGCAATTTAATGTTATAAGATTGCAGTAGCAATAAAGATAAAAAGACCAAGGTGAGTTCTTCATATTTATGGCTTTACCACCTGTTTTTTATTACAATTATATAAAAATTAATATTTCTTAACTTTTTATTTAAACATCAGATGAGTGCGTGATAGAACAATGCACGAGTTTGAATTCTGATTGAGATACCGGATAGGAAGGTGTGATACGCGTGGTATGAGAATGACAACTTTTACATTGTTAGGCCACAAATTAGTTAACATTTAAAAAAAACGAATAATAAAACCATTTGATATATTACGATAACGTTGATAGATCTGGACTTCTGGCTGGCCATGGAATGTCGCCTCGTTTGGAAATTAGCTTTTCCGGAAACATGTCTTTGACCACCGGCAGGGACTCATTGGATGTGTGACAAGTGGCTCCATCTTGTTGAAACCATATGTTACGATTGTAACTAGCAAATTCCAGTAGCATTGGTTTCAAGAACTCCCGTTACATGTTTGGGCGGGATGTTAAATTCAAATATTAACGAATTCTTGACCCACCCTATATTAAAAACTAACTAGATATCCCAAGTAACGAAGGTTCGCTTACATAAGCGGATTAAAGTATAATGTGTTTGTCATAAGAGGATATCAAAAATCAGCCTGGTTATACAGACTGACTGGTGAGATATCTTCAATATTTGAGGACGTGATAGTATGCGAACATATATCATGAAATAAAATAACATAAAAACGAAATATTAAATAACTTCTTAGTAAACTTCGTACACAGTACACCGAGAGCCCAGTATTTAACTGCGGAATACTTGGACACCGCGCGGACTTATTTTTTAGAGACATTTCGATAAAAAATAAGCACCTATTTTTTTTATATCAAGTTAACGAGAATCGAGTAACGAGTACTCTCCATAAGTATTGAAGGTATCTCACCAGTCACAGTGTATAATATGCTGGCAGGCTGTGACTCTTCCGGTTTTTCGCTAAAGAATTCGGAGTAAACCGAAGGTCAATTTTGGGTTAGTTTTTTTTCTGTTAAAATACGTTCGTCCGGAGACAATTTCTTAGGATTATTTATTAGGTGGATCGATCTTATATGAATAAAAAACCACTGGTAGTCTAACGTTATTTTTTTAACTAATCTCACCTATTTTTAATTTATCTTAGAAGCCTACATCCAGTAGAAGTCTGCTATTATAGTACTTGTTAAGATTCTATTGCTTCAATGACTTTAGTGTCAATAGTAAGGTACTTCTTATCATTCTGATCATCAACAGATAAAACTACCATTTCTAGTTGACATTAGTCGATTGTCATAATATTGTGTAGGTTTGTTTTATTTCGAAGCTATTCGAATTAAGCTAAGCGTATTATTCTTCAAAGCCTTTAATAATCGACTATTTAGTATTCTGGAAGGTCATAGCGTGATTCATTTGGTTGTCTATAATTTTATAGGTATCCTAACTTTATGAATGTGAATGTAAAAGGGATATTTTGTATAGAAAAGCACTATAGCGAAGATACTTGAGTTGATAGAAAAATTTGTGCAAAGACACTCTATAGCCAGTTTCTTTACACTGTTTTGCCCATACTGCATTGTCGGCATTCACAATGAGTATGGTGACCACAAATCTTGGATTCTATTCATGCTTTCCATCAGGCAGAGTAGAGTCACTTTGGTAGGTTTCCATAAAAATAAAAAAGAACTTCAATCCATACAAATAAAATCATTTGCCCCGACTAACTGACTCCCCAAATGCAAAGCCTAAATCGCTAGATCTAAAACTTAAAATTTTTCAGTCGATGTTTTTAACTTGTAAACATCAACTGAGAAAGGTGTTTTGGAAATTTCACTCCTAAGGGGGCAAAATAAAGAGATGAATGGTTGTATAGAAGTTCGTCATTTTCAAAGAACGCTATAATAAGTAAACACACGAGTGAAATCGCGGATAATACCAAGTGTATTAATATCACTGTTTCGATCAACAGCATTATCTGCGACTGGTTCTTAGAAGTACTCGATACAAATGTTATTTCATTGAATGTATGAATTATTGGGTTACATTACCTTTTAGACATTGTCATAATCACAGTTTGCTCACGTGAAAGCCGCTTCCATGAAAGAAATTCATACGAATTTAATAACATTATCTAGAAATTAATAATTATAAGATAAGTACTTACACCTTGTTCAACTCCAAATAGTAAGTCCGACTTGTCCTTTTCGGAGACAGCGGGCAGATCTACTGGAAGACCTGGGAGATTCACACCTTTTCTTGAACCAAGTATACCTGATAAGAAATTAGGAAAATGTTATTATTTTCATAGTAATTGACGTTCTTATTCTTCGGTCATAAGTTATTTAATAAAGTGCGAAGTTGGTATTATCAATATCATGATGGAATCCTTAATATAATCAAGGGAGACTATATACGCGTGGGTGACCGAGAGACAATCCCCCCTTAAAACGATTGAACGATTACTTAAAGAAAGTGTCCGCTAGTAGATGGATGGAAACTGCCGAATTTAAAAACAAAAGTGATTATTTCGACCTAAAATGTCTGTAAATAAAAAATAACTTTTTGTAACAAACAATAAAAGTAATATCGATTTCTTACCTCCATTCTCAATAGAACATACAAGTGTATCAGTTGACGCTGACTGGCAGATAATTGAGATAAGACCATCGTCGATGAAGATCCTGTTCCCAGGCTTCACTACATTTGTAATGTTTTTGTAGTCGACATATATGACTTGAGCGTTACCGCGTTCTTGGAAAGACGGGTCGGTTGTGAGTTTGATTGTTTCTCCTTTTTTAAGTTCTACTTCAGCTGAGCCACCCTGATAAAAGATTTATGGTTATTCATTATGTTAATGTAATTATTTGTAAACTTAAGATACAATTTAGTGTTAATTGCCGTTTTACTGTTTTATCTAAAATATTCCAATTGATGTAACGCCATTATCACTATAATATTAGGGAGATACTGCAACACAGTTTTTATTAGCGCAGGTGTTAGGGAATCTATAAAGACTATTATTATATTATTATTAGAATTATTATAACTTTGTTTAATTTAACATTGTATAATAACACTCGATCAAAACTTAATAAATGTTGAAAAACATTATTTTGACAGAGCCAAAACCCTCGTATTCAGTGGATCCCGCATCTGAACCTAGCGCGGTTGCAATGACTGATGCGAAGTATCAAACATGTGAAACACGCCTTAGTTACCACAGTCTATTGATTAAGGCGAGAACTTAGTGCGACGGAGCTGAGCGATAGTACGCGTAGTTTTCAGATGCTCCTAAACGCTCATTACGGCCGCGCTACGGCAGCTACTAAAGCTCGGCGTACGCGCGTCATTCAATGACTTTTTTTTGTAAAATGGTAGTAAATACTGAATTGCCACCTGTTTTAGAGTTCAACATCTCCCATCGCAGGATCGGACTGTCTAGTAAAAATACCAAATCCTCGTCCATAGTATGAGAATACCTGATAGCCGTCAAAGTGCTCGGCTCGCATACCACAGGCCCCAGTCACCGTGCATTCACTGCAGAAATACAATGGCACGCTCCAATTGCGGCAATAGACTTGTATCTGTTAAGTTGCAGGTGTTCCTGGGCAGCAGTAGTCACTTTCCATCAAATGATCCATCTTTTGGTTTACTCTTCATAGCGTAATCAAAATCAAGATCTATTTTCCGAGTTCATTTTATTGTTTTCAACGTTGAAGCCAAGAAAATTAAAATACTTTCGCGCACGGCAGTATTGGTAGCAACACTTTCAGAAATAGAAACACGATTTTTGCTTTCTGTTTACCAAGTGTTCAGTATTCAAAAGAGAAGCGATTGTCCCACGTAAATCGTAAATATTTACACGAGAAAATTTATTTATGTACTTTAGATAACAGTATTTTCGAGATAAAATGCTTCATGTATACCTAGGCCTGTTCAAACTGATAACATATATTTCGCCATTTAAACAGTCACTGTAAGCGATTAGTTGCACTTGGAGTCTAATCACCTTCTGTGTCAGTGTGTAATGAATGTAAATCTGCTCAGAATCATAACTTTCGGTTCCACCTAATAAGTAAACATTACAAAACGATTATATTATGATAATAACCTATCTTCGATTAGATTTAGGTTTATTTCGTTAAATTTTTTATTTGGTTTTTGAGTAATTTAAATCATAAAGTTTCTTTAAGAATCGCATATTTAAGCACACATTGACAAAAAAATCAAGATTTATCTTGATTTAAAACAAAAAGGGTTTACAACTTCATCTCTCGCAACAATAGCGACTATTTGACGAAAGTTGACATAAAATCTGAGATAATACGTTAAAGAATTTTGATAGTCGTATATCAATAAATAATTTCACAATTTCACAAATCACACAGGCATTTGGCCTATTACCCTCTATTTATAATATTCATAGACCAGACAGACGTTCGGTATTTATAGTTTTCTATTCTAGAACAAAATTCTTAAAATCGTGTGAAATGTTTAAGCACAACAAAAAAACATGCTACATGTAAATTAGAAATAAAATAGCGCTGTTCTGGATGTATTTGATCAATACAAATTTTGGAATACTTTTTTATGGTACAATAGATAGATCTCCACTTGGTAGAAAGTGACTACCGCCGTTCAGGGAAGCCTGCAACTATAAGTCATAAGTGTGATGATCCACACCTATTGCTCAGTTTGTTAAAACTCGTTGACCTTTATATCGTCACAAAGCTGTATAAAAATACAAAACAATGTTAAGTACGTACACCTTCAAGCAGTCCAGTTCTGATTTCAGGTCCTTTTGTGTCTAGAGCGATAGCGAGTGAGAAGGGACTTCCAAGCTTGGCGCTATAGTTCTTCTCAGCCTCGCGGCAGTTGCGGATTGTCTCAGCGTGGTACTCATGTGAGCCGTGCGAGAAGTTCATACGGGCTACGTTCATGCCGGTTTCCATCATACGTTCAAGCATTGAGACATCTCGGGAAGCGGGTCCTAGTAAATTAAAATAGCGATATAGGTTTTAAAGAATCATTTTCCGATTGAATCATTTTCCATTATATTAGCGGTGCATCACCCATTTCTCCAGAAAGAGTCCAATTTTTGTAACCTCCGCCAATGGGAGCCGAACATCAATGAAAAATGTTTAAAACATGGGGAAAATTATTTCTTTGACAAAAGTTTTCTTACTTACTTAATATTCTATATCTATATTAATAAATTAATTAAAATCACAGAGATTGTCAACCCTTTTCGGTTTTGTCTTAGTAGGAACACCAATTGTTTTTTAACATACCAACTTATTTAAATTATAACAGATTTTATTATTTTTTTTTGTTGAAAAGACTATTTTCACTGTGACTAAAATTATTAAATGCCGCTTAGGTTTACGTTTTTAATTATGTTGACAAACGAAAAATATTTCTTTTATTTGATTTTGTTAGTAAAAAAAGTTAAAACAGGGAATACATGAAAAGAACAATTTTGGATGAAAGTAAAAAGCAAAGTCAAGCAAACAGTTGTAATTTTGTAAAATTAGTAGCTCGTCAATACTTTAATAATGTAAAACTAAAAGCAAATGTGTTATTTTACATTTTACATTATGTGTGATTAAATTATTAGTAACAACATGAATAAAATAAAAATGAAACATGCAACGCATGTATAGACTTAAAAAAATGTTTTATTTTTTACCACAAGCATGATATCCAAATAGTAATAAAGGTATTTTAACAGCTTCCTGTAACATATTTGTGACTTGGGTGTTACACGATGTTTAAGGAAGGATAGGTGGGGAGGGATCACAAATCTTCAAAAATTGTGTAACGTAATACTTCTATGCGTGCATATATAAAATAAAGACATACACTCACCGATGGTACAGATAATGCCAGATAGACGTATGTAGGAGGCCTTAGAGTCGATATCAAGACTGCAAATATGCTCCAGTTGTGTGCCTGCGTTCATGGCTGCCTGTTGCATTGCTGGTTTCTCGGTTGAACCCGTCTAAACAAAAATTATGTTACTTTATTTTAATTTATCAAAATAAATTATATATTTCTTGTTATATCTTTCCTAGTTTCTATTTAATTAGTCTACTCATACATTGCCCACGTATATATAGGTACCATTAGCAGGAGAATCAATATCCTACTAATATTATATATGTGAAAGTTTGTGAGTATGGATGACTGTTATACTTTCACGAAAAAACTACCTGACGGATTTGGATGAAATTTTACAGTAATATAGATTATACATGGGAATAACACATAGGCTACAAGTTGTAAAGATTTTATGTAATTTTGGACGTAATATACCGATACATGTCAATTAAGTCGGAAAAAAACTTGGCCTCACGTACGCTGCCTACACAATTGAAGTTATCTAAAGATGATGTACAGTAGAATTGTTTGTACGTTAACAAAAAAAAACTGAAATGATCTGATACGAAACTTAATGTGGCAGACCAAATTTCACGTGATCGAAGTCGCGGGCAAAAGCTAGTAGCAGATATTTAAATAGTTGCAAAAGATATTAGTAAAAAAAACTGTAGGTAATAACAATTTATAGAAGTCACATGGCAAATCAAGTCCTAAAAAAATCTTAATTGGATCTTTGTTATAATCTACGTACTAACATTTATTTGTATACCTACATTAATACCGCTGCAATATAAATAAAAGAATTAGGTAGGGCGATGACCTTTAATGGTTTCATTCTAAAAAAATAATAGTTCTACTAGTTAAAGAAATATGTAATACATTAAACCCGAATATGCGTATCTTTGTTAAACAACCTGAATTGCTCAAATAGCATGACTTCAATTAGGTGAAATAATTTTTGACTTCATCATTAAGTCATACAGAGAATAATAAAAACATACAAATAACAGAGTACCACTACAGACATCCATTTGGTTTTCCAATTTTGTAACAAGTATACATATGATACATTGTTTAAGTAAAAAGTGGTTTACAAAAGCAAGGACAGACATGGAGCAAAATGGAGGAAATCTTTACCCGTTAAGGGGTCCATATTGAATTGAATAAATTTAACCTATTTAATACCAGAAAAATTTAAAAAAAATAAAAAATAATATTTGGTTTGTCTTATTTTTTATTGAAATTTATTTTTATCGTGCAAATATCAGGCAATTATATAAATATCAATATATTAATGTTATTTCATACATGCACTTAAGATATACTAATAATAAACACTTCTAGAAATAATGACAAATGGTATGCCTGAGTAACACAACAGAAAATAATTGGTTATCACCATACAATACATATATTCTTTAAATATGTTTTTGTTTGTCAAGCTACTCTACCCAGGGTTGGTAAAATGTATTATAGAATAATTATGGTATATTAGGCATACATAATTGAGATAACAAATACTTTTCTAAACAAGCATTATTTCACTTCATAATACTGTTCATTAATAAATTACTTGAAATAAGATCACCTATTAATACAGAATCTATATCTATCAGAACAGTCTATGAGTGTCTAGCCTATGTTAGTATACTGTAATGTGTGCAGTACAGTGGCATTGTTTGAGTCATATGATGATGTCACATGAGCATAGGATGTGTCTTGTTACACCTTTACAGTAAGTGAGGAGAAAATTATTACATATTGTGTGTGCTGCATGATACGAACTAAGTAATAACAGATATAAACTCGCAATAAAATTACAGACATATATTTTCATTTCTTTCTGGTAAATTTGTATTGTATTTGAAAAATTTCAAATATACAACAAAATATATTTTTTATAAATACCATACTATAACCATGTGGTTCTTATAAAGATATTACCCAGGAGGTGTTATGATAGTAAACACAGAGTGAAGAGTGTCCCACAAGATTTAAACCTTTGGAAAAGCATCAAACAAATTGCCTAGTACTCGGCTTTTCTGGTCCATATGTGCCAAAGTATGGATCATATAGATGTATAACAAAAAAATTTGTATAATATAACTATAATGAAATGATATATAATGAAACTAAAGCTACCAAGCAAAAGAAACAAAAAGAACAGATTGTTTATTTAAAAAACTGTAATTAATATTTGGAATTTGAAAGACTGTTATTAATGTAAAGGTAACAGTAAAACTTACAATTTATATTTAATCAGATAACTAAGATAATTAAAAATCATAGCAATGATAGAGATGTCAGAAGTACACTTGAATAAAAGAATATTATGATAAACTTTGGGGGAGGCTTTCGTTCAGCAGAGGATGGTAATAACACGGAGAAGATGATGAACTTTGATAGACAATTATGAATACAACATTTGTATAATATACAATGTTCATTTGTTGACAAATTCGAACAACTTGTGTGAAGCTTAAAATAAACAAATATTATGCATAATAAGGAAACAAAATATTTCCATATTTATTTGACTACTGTATTGTTTAAATAAATGTTAAATCTTTTCTATAAATATAATAATGAACATTTCAGCTCTACAATTTCAAAAGATGTTAAGGACACCAGGAAAAATAGATATTTAATTTTATACTGTAATGGTCCATAAAGCATTGATTTGTAATGTCAATTAGTTTAAAATTAAAATCTAATGAATGCTGCCGACTTGACACAGAGTACCTTTAAAAGCAACTCCTTTTGAGCAAGCCTAGTTCAAGTCCCTACTCTGTTTTGAAATTATACATCCAATGTGTATGCTATTCCTAGCAAACTTCAAAGTTAAGACCTCTGGTATTTTAAATTTTCCTAAATGGTAGGAGCTGTTAGCACTTAGGCTACTTTGTACCAATGGTGTAATGGGTTGCTTAGGACATTACTGGTTTACATGTAACATCAGACTACTCATAATGTTTATTTCAGTTTTCAAGTTCTAAATTTAGAGCTTATTTTAAACATTATTCGCTTTTTCTTTAAATTACTTATGTATATATACATAACAATGAAAGTAATATAAATGTAAATAAGATAATTGCGTAATCTAGCTAATTTGTATAAAAACATTACTTTCACTAGATTAAACACAATTTATGAAGAAAACTTTTTTATAAAGCTTAGAACATATTGGAATTTAAATACCTTTGACATACAGCTTGTGTTGATTTACTGTTGTTGTGATTATTGATAGCAGATAAAGTTCACTCTAGTAAATAGGGGCACTATTAAGTTTATAAACCTTCATCTGTCTACCGCAACATGTGTCTCAGCTGATAACAATAACTAGAGTATTAATGGCTAGAAATGCTTTAGAATATCTTTTCTTTCTTTCTCTATCTTCACAAAAAATGCAATGATAAACGGAAAAACACCCAAAAGATATACATCGTCACGGAAATCATTATTGTAACAAAATTAAAATAGCAAATAAGTACCGAATGAACGTTACGTTCATGTAATCCAACGTACGACTAAAATAGATCACCAAAGGCACAATACCTCGACTTTGCCATCGTAGAGTGTACAGAAAACCATATTGTTACGGCAATGATGAAAGAGTTTTGCACTGTAAATTACGGGAGCTCGAACTGCCGGCTTTAGTGATCTTGAACTGCCCTTCCGAATGAAAAACGGATTCTTGCAGCGCCGTACAAACGGAGTTGCGTATTCGATGAGATGCCAACGGCGCGCGCAGTACGTCGCCACAGCCACGAGGTAAGTTAAATCACCGAAATCAACTAAATCCGCTCTTATTGTATTTTTCTTATAATTAAAATAATAGCTACACGTTCGTAATGCAATTTCCCTTGGAACTATTGGCTTCCCTTTGAATGAGCCTCTAGATAAATGAATTCTAAAATTAAAGTTTTTGAATTGTTGCCAATATGAAACATTAGATTTTACTATTATTCCTTTTAAATCTAGTTAGTGTAGTCGATCTCAGGAGGTGTTAATCAAACAAAACTAGCTAGACGGGGATGGAGTGATAATCAATGTTTTACGCAAATATGATATGCCGTTAAAATTACAACGAATAGCGCTTTATCCTTAACAGTTACCCTGTCATAACTTAACGCAATTTATTTGCTTTAAACTTTATTATTTCACATACCAAGTATAGGATTGCATTATGAATCGATAGAGGCAACCGGGAGTAAGTAGCTGTGGTACAGAGGGGTCGAATGAGAAAGGGTTGGAGACTTCAACCCTTTCTCATAAAAACCTAATACATACTCCAACTTGGAGTATGTATTAGGTTTTAGTCGGTCCGATTCCGACACACCACCCCGCCGTAAACCCCGGTGGGGTGACGGCCCGAGGGGGTTTCCACACGTTACAAAAAAAAAAGGTATTCTGTATGTAGAGCAGTAGGCACTAGCTCGCTTATATTTATACAGAATAATGGTTATTCTTCTTTTTTACTGTTACGTCACGTTTAGTAAAGTATTTACCAGAAGAATAACATTATGTGATAATAAACTTCTTAAATATATATTATGTGCCTAAATAATGATAATTTGTAATAAGCTGTTTTTCATTCTTCAAAAATTGAAATGAAAAATTAAATAAACTAGAAAAATAAAATTACAAATATTATATTATTCCAAAAGCATTACGAATTATGAATTTTTTTGAAGTCAAAACATTCTAGTGTCGAATCAAAATGTAGTTCAATAATTACAGTAATAAAAAAGATAAAAATATTTCGAAGTAAATTTAAGCCTATTATATGCTTTAATGTAACAATATTAGTAAATTTACTTGTAAAATTAGCATTTTTCACAAATCAATTGGTAACCAATTCAAATCTTGATGTAAAGGTTAAGATCGTTTTATTTTAAAATAAGAAAAACCAACTACAAAATGCACGTAACAATTTACACTTAATTAATTATTTTCTAAATTAATACTCTCAGACCATTTTATAAATCTACTCTACTGCTCTCTCAAAAAGAGATTAGATAGATAAGTTCTCCATGAAATATTTAAAAAAAACGTGTATCGTCAAAAGTAAATTTTACTGATCAATCAATTTATATAATCATCAGCAATATTTTATTAATAAATAACATTTGATTTAATTTCCATTTAATAACTATTAAATAAGAAATTACCTATGATCACGCAATTGGTCGATGATCGTGATTTTATTCGTGTGTTTACAATTTAAAATTTATCTCTTCACTGTTATCTGCTCGTTATAAGTAAGTAATCGTTTCTAGTTTTACTTGTCGTTAAATACAATAACATAATTAAATCTTGAGAACATCTTAAAATGGTTTTCCAAACATATTAAAAGTCATTTTTATTTACCATATTCATTTGGGTTGTTAAAAAAGACAAAAACAAAACATGATTATTCTAAACGAGAAAACCGGTGTCTCTATGTAACGTATGTAACCGTATAAATTCTAACCATTTTCATTGCGTTTCCTTTTTAGGTTAGGATATTAGTCATTATATGGTACCTATATGCATACAAAGTAGTAACCTAGTTCAAACATACATTTTATGTCGCTCATAATTTATTGTTAGACTTAGTGTATATTTGTACCTATTCACACTTTAAAATAATAAAAACTATGATCACAATAAATAAATATTAACAGCATCACACCCATTTTACCCGTCACATAATAAGCCGGGACTGCAATAGGTTAATAAACAAATCAAATAACTTTACGAAAGCACTCAACGTATAAATAAATGTCATAATAAGTTTAATCATATGACCTGAAACAGACTAATGTAATTGTTGGCTAACAAAAACTTTTAGAATAACTTTAAAACTTTTGTAACAATATTTTGATTAGTTTAAAATTATAATGTATAAGTATACTTACAAATGCCATGATTATGAAATAACTTTGTATTTTGTAGAAAACTTCTATAAAACAACCACTGTCACTAACAAAAGTAACGAAACTCCGCTAACGAAACTACTACTCCCTTGACGTAGTTTGACAGCCGCTTTGCAAGGACTTATAAAGGTCAAACCAATGTCATACACACGTAGGTAAAAGGTGGCCATTTTAACAACAATGTGTGTGTTTATCAATAAAATTACATGTAACTTAAGATTATGATACCTGAACTCATCAATGAAACTAACCTAATAATTGAAATTAAATACAAGTTGAATGTCGCCAACTGTTTAGAACATCAGATAAGCTGATGTTATGTCAAGATCATACGAAGATGGGAATTTATTATAGTTATACTTGGGATGGCAGGCAAATAATTCAAGAAATCGCTTAATTCTACAATAGGAGAATATAAAAAAACGACAGTTTTTTATGTTCCGTACTTTGAAACAAAAAATTGCTTAGGTTAATATTTTATGATAACAGAGGTACTTAACTAATAACAAAATATTAAAAAACTAAACTAATAAACTAAAACAATATAGATTTCTTTGGTTTTATATTTCATTTCATTGGTTGCAACTTCAAAACTTTGTAACATTCTTCAAACAAAAACGATTTTAAAATTACCAATAGGCCTTTAATATCGTAGGATACATTATTTATACTTACTCTATATGAATTTTTTCTTCCTTCGACAGCTTTCATTTTGAGAAACGGAAAAAATCGATTCAGACACGTTTACTCTTCAAAACTTGTCACTAAACTGTTCCCTTCTAGTTGACCCGATAGTTTATCTTGAAGCTCATAAATCCTACCCACCTTATCTTCATCAGCTGTCAATAAATTAAATTTTGTTAAACTACAGTCTTCTATTGATTATCTGCCTCTCTTGGTAATAAAAATTTATAAAAAAAAGGTTTACTATTACTCGACTGACACTACTTACATTTAGGTTTTAACCTGAAGTAAGTACTATCGCTTGAATATCTTCGATCTACACATCGTTCTGTATAGATTAAGTAATACATAATAGGTAGGTATACCATTTTTTATTTCTACTTACCTCCATTGTTTTATTTTATCGGTATTTATACTGGTCTCAAAATCTGTCGTTTTTATATGAAATTTGTGAACGATGAGTATCGTAAGTATAATAAGACGAATTTGATGAATGGTCATCTTGATTAGAATTTGTTATCAATTTCATGTAAGTAGGTAAAAGTGTTTAAAGTCAAAATTAATGGATTTTATTTATATATCATTTAGTTTATAAGAAAGCTGATGTTCTTACAGTGCAAAAACAATTTATCTATCAAACTATACGCAGGTATCACAAGACTATTTGTTCCACTTTTAAAACCATCAGGCAAAAGACAGACCATTTTTCAGTTAAAAGATTAACAAACAAATTTGCTCAACAATATACTATTAGTATACTATTTATATAGTACTATACTTCTATAGTAATCTTGCATCTAGACTTTATAACAAACTAAATTTAACTTATAAAACTAAAAATTTAACTAACTTCAAAATAAACATTTTCGAATTATGACTGAAAGATCTGGGATTTGATGATGTTAAAAGCCTATAAATAGTGAAATATTAAAAACTGGAATAATGTCAGACATACTCACACATCCTTCACAGTCACAACAGACAGTAAATCACGCCCATAAACTCACACCCACACACATACACTCACATCTCTACAAACACATTTAACTAAAACAAACTTAATAAATTGTGTCTACTATTTTAACTTTTAATTTTTCTTATTGCCTTTGAAAAGTACTAAGACTTCCAACATACGCTATTTTGGGAATCACGACTGTACAGTAAATTGTAATGCATTTGTTATAATAAAGAAATATTATTACTTTCAAAAAAATAAATAACACTCATGAAAAGAGTACCACCACAGTGTAGGCACACAGAGAACAGTACTATTTTAACTAGAAAATACAATAATGAGCAACAGGTAATCTGTTTTTAATTATTAATTACAAAACTTTTTTTAAATAATAATTATTTTTTTTAAATTATTAAGTACAACTACATACATTGATTGTGATAAACATCACAATATTGCTGTCAATTTACATCTACTAGATGTGAATCTAACATACATTTAAAACTATAGCTAATTAGCGTATTTGAAGTTCAGACACTTGTCAAATCTAAAATGATATAAAGTAACAAAATTCTAAATAAAATTACATTATTATATCAACTCTCTTAGTTTGGACTTAAGAGAGTTACAGGACATTATTTGTCTCTAAGTTTGCATGCAACTCATAACACACCAGTGTGTTGCCGCTCTTTGAGTATTCCTCCTCCTCTTCCAGTCGATTGATCTCCGGTAACCTCACTCATCATCATCATTGGCTTTTAATAGCCGAGTGCTCTCTTAGTCGGTTTCAATGATACACATGGGATGAATAGGTATAATTCACATTTTTAGTCTGTTACGGGTAAAAAATAACGAAAGACAAAATTAATTGTATTTGAATAAGTGGTCAAGCAGAGACGAAAACGTTTATTATGCAATGGCCTAGCGACGCTTGCACTTCTAAGAAGTTCTTACGCATTGCTGACAATTTGAAAATCCATAAATGCAATTTTCAGAAAATTTTGGCTGGGTACTTATTCCATTGGTAGAGTTCTGTGCTATATACTTTTTCATTCCTTTGGAATTGTAGGCGACATTTACAGCTAGATAAACCCGAGCACGTCGGGGAGCCTGTCTAACAGTTCACTCTCCCTCAGATTTGTGCACACAAAATAAATTGAGGTCTATCACTCATCTCTAGTCGTCCACCTCTTAAAACAGCGTTTTGTTGTCTTATGGTCTAACCTCAGCGCGATTGGCGTTACAATTGGTGAAAACTTCAGTGCGGACGCAATGACGATAGAGTACATGTGCAATAAACTCACACTAGACCCTCTGGACCCCAGATCATTGAACGATGTCCGATTTGATCCGTATATTTATGGTAAAATAAAACAAAGAATCATTTAATTTATTTTTATTATACAAATTGAATTTACAATGAAAATGAACGATAATAATAATAACATTTTGTTCAATAATAAAAACAAAGTCATACATCTACTGACAAGAATGTTACCTTTTTAAAAGGTTTTTGGAATGGCATCCTCAATAACACATAAAATTAAGTAATTTATCTTCGGTAGAGTATATAAGTCGAACATCATTTAGAATGAACAACCATTGTAGTGGTAGTTTAATGAAATGAGTTACACAGTAGCTTAGTAAACCCGAAAAAAAAAAACGATTTAACTTTTTAGACTAAATTGGACAATTGTTTTTATATAGAAAGGTAAGACTGCCGCCCTTAGTAACGCGCATGTGTTGCTTTAAATCTGGATTAAATACGTCACTGCTTACATAATCATGATAGTTATAACTTATAATATTGTAACTTAGTTTATAATATTTATTTCCTCAACTTTAAACAAATTCGTAGCGATTGTTTATGCTAAGCAACAGGATTTAGGTAGGTATCTGTAAAATTAAAAAACCTATATCAAATCACAACGATGAAAAATAGCACTTTAACGGAAAATTTATGATAGAACACAAGCGTTATACGTAAGGTTTTGAATAAAAATGTAAAATCGTTGCCACTACAATCGTCGAACACTTAAATTAAGACTGATTTAAATGAATTTCTGTTAGTTTATATTACTTTCTTCGCTTGTATTACATTAACTTACATAGATAAGTGCTACAGTCGTTTTAGCAATCTCAGTTGTGTTGTACCTATAGTTATGTTAGGAACTCGTAGACATATGTACTAAAATTAGGCTTAGTTTAATGATATAGAGATACATATAAAAAAACAGCTGCAGTTTATACATTATTAAGATTGTATAGTGTAAATAAAGTAGCGTTTGCAAGCATTACATATATTAGTCTATTATGGAAATTTGGTACAAATTAATAATAAACAAATTATTGTAATTTAACTACAAGTTTTAATTACTTACAAACTCTATCGGAGACTTTACATTGCATGTGTTAAATTCTTTACCGAAGACTCGGTTTCTTATACTAGCTTAGCTATTAGTGAGTTCCCATGTAGTCGTATACCTGAAATTGAAGACTTTTTTCTCACTAGCGCCAGTCTAAATGTCAAGTTATTAGACGCACTACAAATACTAGATTTTCATTTCATAATACCTGTCAAACTTTTATTCTGATATATACATACTCCGATAGTTAAATAACGCCATATCAGCACAATTTGTTAGTCCATTCATAAAGACTCGATAACTCGAAAGACAACGATTTTAACTCTTTCCACATTCAGAATGCACGAGTGTGACACAATTCATAATTACTTACTCCTACTGTATGCAAAAACGACTGTATACTTGGAATTTAAAGTAAATATTTATATTTGTATATAGACAGAAATAAAACTAGATACGGGTAGCTGTCATATACAAAAATATATGGTTAACACGTTCGCTGTGGGATAACACCTAGTTTTTTTTATAAACGTTTGCCAGTGCTGGAAAACACACTGTCAGTTTTTCGACTCGCAAGTGCTGGCCACACGACTGTTGTGTTCACCAAAAGCGTCTTTTATAGCATTTCACTAAAATGAATATTTTAAGAGCTTAAGAGATATAAGAAATTTAACAGTTGTGTTTTCAGCACTCTCGTACGGAACGCATACATACTGTCTGTCTTTGTCTCTCATAGTAGTAAAAAACACGAGGGATGTGGGTAACAGCATGCTCGTCGGGAACACATGTGTGTTATTAGCATTGCCGTACGGAATACAACAGTTGCGTTTTATACGCACTGTCGACTATTCACGGTACTCAAGTGCTGAAAACACACAACGTACATTCGTTAGCAGCGCAAGGGTATTCCTTATACATTTGCCATCTGTTAACTACAGCTATAAATGAAGTAGTCCTAGTCATGCCTGACTGGTATTATAGGTGTTACCACAATAGCGACTAGAGCGCTGACAATGGCAACATTTACTTGTTTACTGTACGAGTACTATGGTAAGCCAGTATACGTATCTTAAAGACTTTCGGTCAGAGACCAGTAGCAGGTAATGCTACCAACAACTGATAGGCAAAAGACGGTCGTGAGCGATTGTAACGTAGGTCGATGGGCAAATTATATTATCTAACTAGCCGCGTCACTGTGCTGTCCAATGTGTGACCCGACCTTAAACGTTACGATCAGAACTTAGCTTTTTTAGTTATCGAAGCAATAGGGTAACGCCAGTGTTTTGTTATGTTGTCAACTATGAGTTATTTTCTACAGTTACTGCGCATAAACATCAAAAAATTGGAAAAGAAATCAGTCACATTACGTAGCAAGCATTTCTGTTGTTATTATGGTCTCGAAATTTCTGTTAATCTAGAATTTTGTAGTACTGTAAAGATAGTATTTATAATATACGACTTTAACTTTGTAAAGATAGGAAAATTCTTTTTTTTTAAATCAGAATCTAAGATCACGGGTAGTATTTATGACACTTATACATCATTCGAAATTTAATGGTTTAAAATTATTGGTTCTTGCAATTTAAATATCCAAATTTTATATTCCTATATAACATAATAACTGCCTCGTTAGTCTTGCGGTTGCGTATGCGACTGCCAATCTAGAGGTCTTAGGTTCGATTTTGGGTCGAGTCAAAAAGTGTCATGGAGTTTTTCTAGTTACAGAAATACTTAACAACAGCACGGAGTTTGAAGGTTGGGGTATAAACTTCCATCCTTCGGAGAGTATGTAAAGCCATAGATGCTGTCACTGATCTTTCCCCAGTCGTATCGGATAACCGTTTCATCGGATTGCGAGAGTGAGGTAACAGAGAGACCTGTAGACTATAATATTTCCTGCGTAGTTAGTTGGTCTCTATTGAGACTGGCCGCCGTTGTTGAAATAGGCTAGGAGTACATCATCATAACGTAATGTAATATTAAACCATAAACTGTTTACCTTGAAATTAATATGAATAGAGAAATACGATTAAAAAATATGAAAGACATGAACAATGTTGATAACTTCAGTTTGTTGATAATAAACAACATAAAATGTCAACTTTCTATACTCACATTGGAAAAATTATACAATCCCATATACTTAAAATTGAGATAAATTGCCGAGGTGCTCTTTAAATCACAAGATGTATTTATTATTATATTAATATAAATTGGTTTTGAAAGAAAAAATATAATTTGAAAAATGATAACATTTTTAGCGCTTTGAGGTCTTCATTGACTTCAAATTGTATAATAAGTAAGTATATGTTTGTTACCAATCTTTACTGTTTAACATTATAAATTTGAAGAGTGTTTGGTTGAAGGACTAATGTTAGTTGGAATATTTATAGACAATGAAAAGTAAAATTGAGTCTTCTGCTGAAAATGATACGTTGGTAATCAGAAAATAACCCTTGATTGTGGATATCATTCCTGGATAAAGAATGTGAAAGAGAAGGAAGGTATGAAGTATTTCCTATATTAACGTTGATAAATAAAACATATTGTTTGAAATCCCTAACTTTAATAACTTTCCAAAGCGAAAAATATTATTTTTAATATTTTTGTTTTTTTTTTAAAAGAAATGTGAATAAAGGGGCATTTGCGGAAGCATTCTAAATTAAAAATATACCTGTTGTAGATAAAACCACTTAAATAATACTGTACCTCTGATAACATCCACATTTGCAAAAGTTTTAAATTTTACAATGACTACACCATTACATATATAAAAATCAGTACAAGACTATTTGCGCTTTAACATTTAATATAGTTACAAGAACCAAGATTTGTCTGTAATACCATTCATTCTTGTTAATATAATCTGCGTCAAAATTGCATGTACTTTGTTGAGAGCTCTGACATAAATATGCCATTAAAATATATCCTATACATATTTTTAAACATTTACCTACAAACAGTGTTTATGGGGTTTAACTTTGTGACTTATTGTCTGAGGATCATTGATATGTAATAAATACCAATTTACTTCTGAATGAAAAGAAAATAATACTTACAATTTTTTCGTTGCTTTCAGATTCATCTGTTGCAGCAACTTAGAGTATAATTAAAAAGAAATAGATTAACTATGGATGGCACACTGATTCCACATTATTGGTAAAGGAAATTGGGTTCGATACCGAAGTGTTTCTATTCCCTGGTCGCTACTCGGAATCCTTAGCGAACAATTTTAGAGAAAAGAAGAAAATAATACCAAATAATGGATTTATTAATAGTATAAGTGATTGAGAGATCAATTAATGACTTTATATTGACTACAGCAAAATGGAATTAATAAAAATCTTTGGAAGTTGCAATAAGAGTTTTAGTTAAGAAAACATCAGTTAATCAGATTTTTTATAACTTTACATTGTATATGTGGACTGTCTCGACTTTAAAGTATTATTTTAACTTACAAAAGGATAAATTATGCGAATAAGCTCAGCTATTATTTATATTATGATGAATACTTGCAAAATCACGTAGACAATAGGCGCTAGAAGCGGGTTATGAAAACACACTACCACAACTCATCGATCGACGTAAATGTTGATTCTTTTGCCCGCGGCACTACTGCGTAGTCCTGACACGTGCACGGCTACGCAATCGGACCGAGGACAAAAGAGTCTAAATGTTGGTTTAAAGTAAGGAATAAACGATTATCTATTGGTCAAACAATTTATAAATCCCCTATATTAAGTTCGACTTTAAATACAAAGTTTTCTAACTACACGTTTTTTACATATCGATAATGATAGGTAACTTACTTGATAATTAATTGGTCTGATATTTTATGAATGTGAAGCTGCGATTGACGAACCTTATATATTCTGAATAATTTCTAGTATAAATAACATTTAACATAATGGTTTATGAGTGTATTAACAGTTTATTTAATTCGATATTCTACCATTTTTAATAATCCCAATGTTACAATTACAAATTAATGATGGTTATAATATAATTATAAAACGTGCTCTTTAGGTGATCGGGCTCATCAAAACTTGCACGGACGGACCGAATCTAAGGCGAACGTTTGATCTCTGACCTATACATTGAGTGACTGATGAAATTGTTACTTGACATTCACATGTAACACCTTTTACCATTAAATGTCAGGTTGGTTAGGATGACCAGATCCAGATGGCAGTGGCCTGATGAAATCTGTGATTTTTTGTTTTGTTTCTCATTATGGACTTGAACTTTCTCTACTTTTTCTTTTCAATTCCTCCTTAACATTTGTAATGGAATGTAAACTATGTTCTTTACTTTAAAATTCAAATTAAATTGTAAATTTCCCTTAGATAGCTGCTCAGGTCCAGTATCTGTCAGAGTAGTTTATATTATAAGGAGATCGGATTATACTGACTATATATTAGTTTCAACCATAAAAAAAATAAAGTTATAATTGACGAATGTGAAGTTGTGTAATGTTAAATAATTTTAAAGTTTTATAATTAATATAAAGTTGTAACAATTCGTTATACTGTTCAACAGTTTTGTGTGAGCTAGAAAGATTTTCCAATCAATGGTTATTTTATACAAATATTAGCAATTGTCTGGCTATGAGTCTGTGATGCATTTTTTTATCTCTATGGCTCCTGTTTTTATAAATGATGTTATGCATTAATTATATTTTTAAAGTTTATTTCCAAATTCCAATTACAAATCAAGGTTTTTAATATATTTTTTACATGCTTGTATTTTGTTGATATTTTCACAAATTACATGTTAACTTAGTTATTTTATGCTGTGGACATTTTATGGATTCAATATTTTAATAGAACGCAAAGGGTCAACAGAAATACCTTGTCGTGCCGTTACTTACGTTTTTTTTTAAGTACACATTCGTACCAACACAAAAGTAAATCTATATAGCGTATAAACGATCATTCAGGAATAACTTTTGGGATTTCTGTTCGATGTCATCGTAGATATTAATTGTTAAAAATTATAAATTTATATGACATGGAGTCATTTACATGTTTACATAGGCTAATTATATTTCGATATCAGTTTGCGTCGTAATCAATTGCTATTTTATTTAGAGTAACGTTAGGACCCGATCGATTTAGTAATTTTACGTACTATGGAACATTTAGGCCAATAAATAATTTCGTTAGCGCATTCACGGCAACACAGATAACATAGAATCGACGTAGATATACAATACGAATCTGTATGTACACGACGTACAATCTATTCTAACGCAAAGTTATATTGTCAGATCGCAACCGGTGAAAGCGTTGCGAAACGTATTTATATCTTTTACACATATTCTGCTCGATCTCTATACATATATTAGCTACACTCGTAATATCACGCGGGGCCGACCGTCGCGGCGGCGCCTACATCCTACGCGTCTTTATACGTCGAGGACTCACTGCGGGTCCTAGCCGACCTCGCTCTTGACGTAGAACAGCAGGTAGGGCGTGGCGGCGGAGCGCATCTTGGGCTCGGCGGCGAGCAGGTCCTCGAACTCCTCGTCCGAGATGGGCTTCACGAGGTCGTCGTCGCACGCGAGCCAGGCGGGCGCCGCCGCGTCGCGCGGCCGCGGCACGCAGCAGTCGCGCGCCGCGCAGCCGGCGGGCGCGGGCCGCGGCCGGCTGAACAGCGTGCGCATGAACGACGAGCCGCCGCCCGCGCCCTCGCCCGCGCCCGCCTCGCGTCCGCACGCCCCGCCGCCCGCGCCCGCGCCCGCGCCCGCGCCTGCGTCCGCGCCGCCCGCGCGCGCGTACGCCACGTAATGCCCGCCCGTCAGCGTCTGGCCCAGGTGCATTATCACGCCCCACAGGGTGTACCTGTAACGATATACCTAACTTGAAGTATGACCGAGAATATTTATTTTTATTGTTTGTCTATTATAAATACGTACATACTATACGTAGCATATGTAAACGTAGAAAACGTCCAACCTTCGAAACGATTTTTTGTGCATTATACGAACGTTTGATCCGACCCGGTAATCGAACCCGAGACCTCGAGCGCGACGATCTCGTGCGCTAACGCTGCGATACCTACGCAATCGAATATACAATTCGTCTCCCTGCGGATGGATGCCTTCATTTCAAAAGTTACAATCAGTATATTTCAAAAAGGTAAGCGATGTAATAAGTTTTACAGCAGTCGTAGTACTAAACTCGAGACTTGTATCATAAAGGCCAAAGAAAGATTCATTATACAGTTTCACACTTCGACTATAGTCCATTAGTAAACACGAGCTCCTTTAGTCGACTCTCAAGGATCTCAGAAATGACGATTCTGTTAACAAAATGTTTCTAAACACACCTGTGTGTAGGAGGTTGGTCGGGCGGCCTCTTGGCGCAAGGTTCGCAGAAGCAGGGCATGTGAAGAGGCGTGGGCGCGTGGCGAGTGATCTTCTCCATACCGCCGCTGAAGCGCTTGAGCTGCAGCACGAGCAAGCGCGGCAAGCGCGAGTAAGCCACGCTACGTCGCGCCTCGTTGTAACGAAGACATCGCTCGCACCAGTACTGTAATATAATAAATTCCAATTATTCATTAGGTATAGACAAAACTACTACACACATTGTAAAATAAAAGGAATCCTCGTTAAAGTAAACATTTCATTTTAATTGTAGCATCGTAATTATCTCAGCCAAAAGACATCCATCTCTGGACGTAGGCCTCTCCCAAGGTTCTCCACAACAGCTGGTCTCGTGCCCTTTAATTGGAGCAACCATTAAAATATTTCCTTCAAAATTTTTATTATTAGTACACGTTTCTATATTGTATAACATCACATCAACAGCCGTAACAGTTCACTGCTGGACATTGGTCTCTGCTTTGGCTATCTAACAAATAATATTTATCTACATATAATGTGCATTTCATCTATAAATATCTGTATTTTTTATTCCAAAAACTTGTCTGTCCGGGTTCGAATTGTATTTAATAGCAAGTATAGTTATGATAGTTATTCAAATGACAATGAAACGGTTTTAATGACGTCATTGCATGTGTCGACTAAAATGCTTAAATAAGTTATTAGAAATTCTTCGACGATATATGATATACATCTAATGCTATAAAAGTGAAAAATACTCAACTCTTCTACAGGACTAATCACGAAATCTGCAAAACTACTTTATCTATGAAGACTACACAACTAGTTAATAAGTAAGACGTCATAGTCCGAGATTCAGCTGCAAAGTTACTACATTCATACATGCATGTTGAATAGCTATGAGTTTTAAAATCAAATTGATTGATATTTCGAAAAAAAATTACATGCCTCTGCCTCTCTCTGCTATTGTAATATTTTTTATTGATGATTGACTTATACTATACTATACAGTATATAATAGTCTGAAGTCCTCCTCGGTATATGGGCGATCCCAGATTATAAGAATTTTCCAACTCGAACCAGTAGTTCCTGAGACTAGCGCATTCAATCAAACAAACTCTTTAACTCTATTATATTAGTATAGATATCTGCAAACCTCATACTCTTACATGAGTCATTACTCATGCATTTTAATAAAGTTCAAGTTATCGAACACTAAATCACAATACAGGTCTGAGAATATTGAAATGTGCCAATGTATTAGAGCATGGTGCTTGTTCGTGAGTTGCTTTGTTCTAAACAGCCAGCCTCACAAAACTGCGGGTGTGTTCGTTACGTTACCTTATTCTGATCTCGTAGGTACTCAGTAGATAAACATGCTGCTTTGAATGGCTCTTCATCCTGTTCATCATCAGTGACAGGCACACACAGTTCACAAACAGCCTGTGCCTTTTCTGTCACTGCCTCACACTCCAAACACATTGTGCGTACAACCATTGTACCTAAAACGAAGTGTTCTAATTAACGATAGAAAAAATGTTATAAGTAAAACAAATATTATAGATAAACTAGCTGACCCGGCAAACATTGCTTTGCCATATAAATTATTTCTAAGTAATTTGAGCAGGATGAAAAATGATTGAATTACTAAAATGGCTATTAAAAAATAAGGGTTGATCGTAGAAGGGTGAAAATTGAGGATTGTATGTATGTATTTGATTGTATGTATATTGTATCATAAAAAAATAGAAATTAAAAATTTTCTCTAAAAAATAAAAAAAAAAATTTAAGGTTGTACTACCCCTAACATTTAGGGGGATGAAAAATAGATGTTGGCCGATTCTCATAGATACCGGATAAGCACAAAAAATTTCATCAAAATCGGTCACGCCGTTTCGGAGGAGTATGGCAACGAAAATTGTGACACGAGAATTTTATATATTAGAAATAAAAAGATTAGAGGTCCTAGTTTGAGTTTTTTTCACATTACAAAGTCACACTCTTTACCAATCACAAATAAACTCACACTAGTATTTTGTTACATAAGAGAGTAACTAGAGTTAATTATAAAATCACATATTGAAATAAACTTTGTCTATTTTGGATTTCTAGAATTTGCTTTCAGCTTATGTGTTAGTATTTACGTTTAAACCGTCATTTCTTACTTGTTTACTAAATGTCCAAATGTATTTTTCAATGACGTATGTTAGATAGATATTATATTATTTGATTAACGTTATGTTTTTACAAATGTATACCTTCAAAATCATCGGCAACGAAGTCCCACCCTGGCCTAGTTCGTTCATCTTTATCAACAGGCGGAGGTGTGGGTGGACGGTCGTCGGTCGGAGAAGCTCGCTTATCAGTGGCTTTCACTTCTTTACGTTTTTTCCATGACTTGCGTAGACCAAGGGTAGGTTTCCCAGTTTCTGTTTCTAGGTTCGTTGGTCGGCCAATACCATTACTAGAAAAAAATAATAGGAACTGAATGTTTAACAGTGCCATGTAAATTGTTTTACAGCAGTCAAAACTTATTTAATACGATATAGTGTGTAACATATATTTTAAAATTATATTTCGATCTTAAAATTTGTTACTCTTCCTGAGGATTGGCGCTTGATAGTTCTCGTTAAGCTCAGTGTAGCGGGTTTTCCCCAAATAATTTTCGTTCATTACAGCACTAGTACATGAATCCACATATTACCTGTCACCATTCTCCTGAAGTTGCAGTCTATTAGCTCTTGCACTTAAAGCTCGACACGTTTCTCTAATGTTGTCTAGTATGCACACTAGCAGCTCATGTGCATCCTGTTGCCTGTTGCCTAACAAAAAAAATACATTAAATTTAGATTTATAAGTTTTTTTTATTATAAACCTAATATTGCCAACCCTAAGGTTAAAATTTCTTTACAACAACCATAAGGTCAGTGCAGACAGAGAGATTTTCTTAAGACACTCAAAAATGAACTTTAACATTACTGCAAATGTATACTATGAAATACATTCACATGGCCCGAGGTCATGCAAACATTCAAAAGTTCTGGGTCGTTTCTTAGTTCATAGGCTGTCATTTATAAAAATCTGTGACACATATTTACCTTCAAAAGTTGAGTTAACATCTCTAAGTGCAGCCAGAAATGCGTCGGCAGCGAATGGTTCAGGGCTGGCATCTGCAGAATTACTATTCAGGCACTTGCTCTCCGCAGCACGCAAGTTCAAATACGTTTCGTGTAGTTTCTCTGTGGCTATCTGGAAATAAAATGCAAGGAGATATTTTACAAAAATAATCGTTAAGGCGTCTTCTCACTTTGGAAATTTAAAAAATTCGATTTTTATTTTTTTTTAATTAAATTTAATTGTTAAGAATCGGAAGGTCCTTTGTATGGAGCAGGCATCGCTGAGTAACCCGAGGTAAGGTTTTTCATGATTTTTCTGCAACTAATACTTTAAACGTGTTTATCTCAAAACAATCTTGCCACATTCTACCATCGCACCGCTCGCCATCGTCAGGGAGCTCATCCACATACATTGGAACCTAAATGGTCGCGCACAGTGCGGTTTCAGAGAAATTTTCTCCCGCGAACAATCCCGTTATGGAATAAGCTCCCTGCCACGGTTTTCCCTGGGAACTACAGCATGGGGTTCTTCAAGAAGGGGGTTAATAGGTTTTTGAAGGGTCGGCAACGCGCACGTGGTGCCCCTGGTGTCGCAGGCGTCCATAGGCTGCGGTAGCCGCTTACCATCAGGCGGGCCGTATGCTTGTTTGCCACCGTCGTGGTATAAAAAAAAAAAAAAAAAAAACAAGATTTTTCGGTGCCTTGTTGATGAAATTTCGGCAACTATTCGGCCGATTGTCATGAAATTTAAATGACATGTTCTTCATAGTTATGGCTATAGCGCATATCATCAGATTTTTGAAATTTCGATTTTAAGAGTTTTTTTTACAAAAACCTGCAAAAAAAACCGCGTTTTTTTTTACTTTTTCGAAAAACGTGCGCCATTTTGTTATTTTCGCAAATATCAAAAATCTGATGATATGCGCTATAGCCACTGATATACTGAATCTAAAACAGTTTTATTTTTTTATTTGAGATGTTCCGTTTCGGAGATACCATCAACAAGCCACGGCCATAACATTTTTAGACGGAGTTTTCGATGCTACTGTTGTATTATAATAATTGTTCAAAAAAATTAAAATAAAAATTTTTCATGTACTTGAAAGATGTGTTTATTACATAGGATCCATTTTATCCTATAATTTTAAGCAAAAATCCTCGAAAAAAAATCACGAAAATAACTTATTTTCGAGGCGCCTAACGTGAGAAGACGCCTTAAGTAATTACGGTTGCCTCATTATATACACTGCAAATAGAAAATATACAGCCAATATTATTTATAAACAAGCTATAACAATAACTGAAAAAATTAGAAAATATTTTTTTACTATATAGTTTACTAGTAAAGGCAGTATTATGTTATAATCCTTGGCAACCATACCCAATATTTTTTTTCAAGCCTACTTTTCAAAGTATAGGTCTCAGTAAATTTCAATCTCCAGATTTCAGTGAATATGCACTGCTTCAAATGTCTTAGTTCTCTTAATTAATTGATCACTGAGTTATATCATTAACAGCCTTTTACAGTCTACTGCTGGACATAGGCCTCTCCTTAGTAAGCCTAAGCCTAGCCTTAGTAAGGTTTTGGCCTACTATTCCAATTCTTAATCCATCACCACATGGTTATATACTATATAATAATGTTTTCATTCTCATAATGTGAATTAAATTGATTTATTTTTTGTTTTTGGGCAGATTAAAAACAGCAATTAAAAACTTAAAGATGTGTAAGGCACACTGTAATATACTAGTTTATTAAGCCATTAGACAAAGTAAACAGTTCTACTATATTAATAAATAGAGATTAATTTATTCTTATGATTAGACAATTTAGCAACTTACAGGAAAACTGTGCCAAGGTAAAAGGTAGATCAAAAACATAAAATACTTCATAGTTATCTTACTTAAGACTTTAGATAACCTGTGTAAACACATTTCGGGTTACTATAATCTTGATAAAATATTTTTTTTTGTGTTTATCACTTATTTAGCACGTGCTCTTATCAGACTAGTATTCTATATTTGTATGTTATCAAAACTTTAGCATATTAAGATGTAGTCAACATATGAGATCATTGTTTCAGTAAAATATTGATGCATATTGGTAGTTACGTAAAATATATATCCTGTTTGTAGATTTTTGTAGGTTTTATGAGAATGAGTCAGATATAAAATAAGTACACACTGGATGGTTTTCGAATTTGTATCCCTTGATCACAAGTTCATAATAATAACATTCTTGTACATCTTATTATATGCATGGTCGTCTGATATGCCCAGGAAACCAGGCTGCTAATAAATTTACTTACATATTTCTAAATACATACACACACATAAATTACACCCAAACTGAGAATAAACGATCGGGTTCATCACACAAAGAGTTGTCTTGGATTGGAATCGAACCCACAACCCTTGGTTTAACAGTCAGATTCGCTACCCACTAGAGCAACAGGTCCATCAACAAGTTTGAACCTTTAGTCATATCATATATGCTATGTTTCATAGATTTAGAAGGACCTGCATATTGCATCATAGGTAAAACAAAAAAAGTGAAGAACAATTTGGAGTAAATAAAAAAATGGCAGTTACACTTAAAAAAAACTTGAAACTTGAAAATTTTTAATAAATACCTGTATTTTACTTTTTCCTGCGCTAGTGTCTGATTGTCCCAAGGACAATAAATCTTTACTGCTCCAAGACCTGGTCCCTGATGACGCTAAACCTGCTGCACTTCTGCCCAAAGAAGAGCTCTTTAACCTGATGCTACCAAGTTTCTGCTCCACACTGGCTAAGTCTGCCACTAGGTGGTGTAAGTTATGTAGAAACCTTGGTGCGTACCTGTAATAAAATATTAGTAAATTAAGTAAGACAGATTAAAGATAGATTTAGACAACAGCACTGCAAAGAGATGGAAAATTTTAACACAAACTTTATCAACCAGTCTGGCAAGCGTGGTATATAATTAATGACTTAAAAATTGTTATTAATAATGATATGTATATAAGAAGTAGCTTACAAAGTCTAAAGGTCCTATTTAATAATGTAATTAAAAATTACAAGTAGGTAACCAATCTTCACTATACATTACTCTTTATTGCATGTTTATCAGCAGTTGTGTCATAGTTTGGGATAAAACGATCATTTGTGAGAGGTGTGAATTTGTGTATTCAAATCAAAATCACATCAACATCGAAAAAATACACAATTGAGTTGCACAAACTATGAGAGAAAATAACGGTTGCAGGTTATTTTTTACATCATAAACAATTACACTAACTATAAAACTAGCATTTTGAAACTCTTTGACTTATAAAGTAAATATCTAGCTTGTCCGAATTAGTTTTTGATTAGCTCTTATCTCTTACTTAGAAATAAAATTATCTAATGCCATATGTATGGTAAATTAACTATAACAAATTAGTATCTGTTCATTGGTAGGCACTCCAGTCGAGAACTGTCAGATATTGAGATATTGTCAGAACAAAATTTTTAAAATTCTAGAAACATGTTCCGAACTTGTATATTAATTTCTTTTGTTACTGTTAATCGAATTCTTGAGCCCAAGACACACAACAATCACATAATACTTATGTGATTGATGTTAACTTTAACAGGACAAGCTCTACTGAAATTGAAATAGTTACAGCCTATTTCAATTACATGAGTTCATCAAAGTGCACATGCACATATGTGTAACATAATTATATATCCTATAATTTAACCATATTTAGATAAATTAGTTTTAAGTACTGATCAAAGGGAGATCAGTTGAGCAGTGTCTGACAGATAAAAGAGTCTGTCTATGCAATCTATATATAATTTTACACTGTGTATATGCTTTAAGAACTTAATAAATCCTGCACTTGTTAATTTTGCCACAATATCATTGAGAAATATGGAAAAAACAAGTGTGCAGATGACGTGAGTCTTAGTCCGATTTGAGATGTTTCCGTCTTTCATATTTTGCCAAGCTAGGTCATTGTGGATTTGGCTATAACAATTCATCTATCTATCTCTGCTTTATAGGTGCCTGTGTTTTTGATTATCGAACCAAGGTACTGGAACTGTTCAATAGTTTAAAATTCTTAGAGCAGTATT
Organism: Hypercompe scribonia; assembly: GCA_949316085.1. NCBI lineage: Eukaryota > Metazoa > Arthropoda > Insecta > Lepidoptera > Erebidae > Hypercompe > Hypercompe scribonia. Next base: position 10,920,611 of record OX438977.1, on the reverse strand, counting down.
TTATATTATTTAATGTTAATATGTTCAGTGTCAAATCTTTAACTTAAGATATCATTAAAAAACATTTATCATTTACTATCTTAGAGGAAATAAAACATACATATGCCTGCTTGACATATCATAAGAATCAAAGTCAACAAATAAGGCGTTGAATATATTTCTTATATTACTTACCTTAACGTATAGAGCACACTGTTGAGAAAACAAGTATTCCCCAAATTGGAGAGAGTTGCGATGGGGGTCTTGCGTTGCGTGGTCCCCGCATATTGAGTGTCTGTTGTGTGATGGCCATTCAACATGGCAGGGCGGGCCAAAGGCTGGTCCAGTACTAAGAGTTCTGGATTATGACTCTCTGAAAGATATATTGTTTTAAAGTTATCAAGAGAACCATTAGAAGTATTTAATCTTTGTTATAGATAAGTATTTAGATACATCTATAACAAAAACTTTGCAAAAAAACTATATATTAATTCAAAATGAATACAAGGTTTACATAACTACTATAGCATCATAGAAACTATTACGAAAACAGAAAGTTTAATTGATAAATATCATTATGCAGAAAACATCTCTTATATTATACATTCACTACACAACTTGTGCAGATAGCAACAAATTAACAGGTGAATTATATTTAGTTATAATCTTTATAATCCAAATTACTATTGATATATGACTTTGAGAATATTTTGTCAAAATGTTTTGGCAAATTGGATATTGGATGTTTTTACAAATGAATATATTTAATTTATCTTTTCTATACTTTTATCTAATTTGATTCTAAAATGGAACAGATCATCATTCATTGGAATATGTTAAATATAATCTTTCTTTTTAGTGTTTCCATTCAGCTTATCTGGAACCTTTGGATGGGAGTAAATTTTGAACAATTTTACAACATTTTTCAATCATGCTTGATTATATTATGACCGATGGTCATAAAGCCATTATAACATTAGCATGTATTAACTTTAACGAACTGCACTTATTTATAAATCTATAACACAAGATAGATTGCTTTATGTAGTATTCCATGACATGTCAATAATATAGCATGACTATATTTATTTTGAGGAAAGTATTTACTACACAGTAATAACTAAGCACTGTTCGATATTTATAAATAAGAAACCTCCTCACACAAAATAGAAAAACATTAATGTCTGATTTAACATTTCTTAAACTCAAAAAAACCCTGAGGACTTGCACACTAGGCGGCTTCTCGTGCCTACCGGTCTATTACACAATACCTGTAAACTTTGATGTTTCAGTCAGGGGTTTTAATCTCTTCGCCACTAATAAAGTATTCGAGTATAAGCTCTTCAAAGGTCTTTTTAAAGGTTTGTTTTCTTTATTATTACTAGTGGACTGCTTGAAAGGGTCACTGTTCTCCTGCGAATTGTCTATCGGTTTCGTATTTTCTCTGCTCAAATAAGTTGCATTATTTCTGTTTAACGACAGAGAAAATTTGGGTTTTTCGACTCCTTTTTTCGATTCAGTCACAGAATTAACTGGCATCTTCAGCATACCTGTAAATTGAAAATGAAAGTAGCGATTTATTGGTAAAATACAGAGGCCACTTCGAAACTTTCTTATGGTATGTCAAGGATTTCTCCAATTTCATACATTTTCAGTAGTCTTACTTACGTGAATGTCTTTGTTAGATGCATTGACTTACATTATAATGTAAGACAATGTAGTCTTTAATGATAACTAATTAGTTAAAACTGTAAATTTGTAAAATTTAACCGCGAACAACCCCATTGGAAGCAATCGGCCATATTGGAATATTTGATTGATGATCGACGTCAGTCAGGACGGCTCTCTCTGGCCTTTTTCTCGGAACGTCGATTTCCTACTTTTGTTGGCTATGGTTTGGACGTTAAATGAATTACGAAATAGGGGTAACATCCTATAATGTAAGTTAAACTTAATTCATAGGACCGAAGTGCACCTTTCTTTATATTTAAGATTTCTTCTAGAATGTTTTAATAACTTGCATTCCTTATACAGAATTATTGGTTCAGTTTACATATCTGGTAACATTCTACTTCGTTTGGCCGACAATGTCATTCAAGTACCTATTTGAAGATTGGAAGAACCATTGACTAGTACATCCAAATATGGTGCATGAAAATACAGTTCTTTTTTTCGACAATTACTTTATAATTATGGCTAACACCGATTATCCATTATCAGCAAAGAACCTACTAAAATATATCGTACTTAAAACAATCGATATTAAGTGCAACACACTCAAATCTTATTAGTATCACGTATCTTAATATTTGTCTAAATATATAAGATCAGTGATGTTGATGGGCAAAGCAGGTACATAAATTTTAACGAAAATTTTTGTGCAAAATGTTTTTTTAAGGTATTTGTTTAGGTGTAACATAATTGAACAAGGACAACATTTTAAGGCAATGAATATCTGAAGTCGCTTGTAATACTTTTACATAGGAGAAATAAATAGCTGAGCTGAGCTTATTCATATACCGGTAACTTTGCTATCGTTAGTCTGTATTAAGTTTAAGGCAGTTGTTTAGTCACAGTTATTATTTTGCTAGACGTGACTTACGTTCGCAGTAACTAGTTAACATCAAGCTTATTTAACTATTTCAAAAATACAATTCCCTCTGAAGATTTGGCAAGAGTAATACAAATGTAAGAAATCTTTCATTCATTTTTACACGTAATTGTGTTCAGCATTGTATTCTTTAATTGTGTTCATCAAGTCTCATTCTGGTCTCCAACATTTTATTTATTTTTCAACAAAATTAATGTAGTTTCAAAGTCACTTAAAAAATTAGACCAAGATAGCATCCCAAAACTGATTTGGTCAGAGGCAAATACTTCATAGGTAAAATTTCATTCACAAATCGAGTAGATACTGTTATTAATTATTAATTAATACTAGTATCCTAATGCTTCGAGCATTAGAATACTAGCATAATAAATTTAAGGTTTTAGATCTACTCGACTTAAGATTATTTTCTTAGCTCACAAGCGACATCCATCTAAGACAAGACTTACCATTTGCTTTTTTACTACTTGTAAACTGTACTACGAGATATTCCTTGTAATAATGTCTGCAGTAATTTTACTAACGCATCGTCGTCACTCTTCCTCTGACGAAAAAGCTCTTTTTGCGAGGTTCGCTCGAATGACATACTGTAACGCATTGGCCAAGAATGCGCGAGTTATCGAGAGTGTGTCGATTTGTTACTGTTACTAGGAAGTGTTTCGTATACATATCGTAACGTAGCAGGAATATTCCTGAGTTATTATTTTTTTGCTATGAAATATGCGGTCCAAGATGAATGCATAGCTTAGATAGGATTAAAGAAACTTTGGGATGATTATCAAATGCCTAGCATCCTCGATGTCAACTATAATATCATTAGCTACCGACTTCTCTATTTTCAATTAGTTATCTAATAGCTAGTTTAAAATGGTTATGTTCTTGACTACCTCGACACATGTACTCCAAACCGTGTCCTACCATTTTCACGGACGATGCATACTTTAACAGAGCAGGTAATTTTTTTCTTCGTAACGAAAAATGAAATAACTGCTACATATATAGACGTAGCTAAGAACTGCGTTTTTTAGATAGTACATAAATACGTATATATGCGTATACCACCGAAAGTAGGTACATGAGTCACACTTAGACTTAGTTATTATATTTAATAGATGTATAGATTATGGTGTGTTTCCTGACCTGATGAAGTATAGCAAGATAACTCCTTTGTTTAAATCAGGTAGTCCATTAGACCCCACAAATTTTAGACCAATTTCGGTCCTACCAACATTTAGTAAAGTTTTTGAAAAGCTGATACTTACTCAGTTGCTTAATTATTTTAATGAAAATCAATTGCTGCATACTAAACAATTTGGTTTCACTCATGGTCGGTCAACATGTGATGCTGGGGTTAAATTATTAGAGTATATATTTGAGGCTTGGGAGGAGTCACGTGACGCCTACGGGGTGTTTTGTGACTTATCTAAAGCATTTGATTGTGTGCAGCATGAAACACTTGTCAGGAAATTACACCACTATGGAATAAGAGGCAGTGCTTTGGATCTTCTTACTTCTTATTTGAGTGATAGGATTCAAAGAGTAGATGTTAATGGTAAATTATCCCAGGGATCAGCTGTGGCGGTGGGGGTGCCCCAGGGGTCTATTCTGGGTCCATTTCTGTTCCTTGTGTACATCAACGACTTGCCTCATCTTGTGAGGGATAACCATGAGATAGTGTTGTTTGCAGATGACACATCCTTAGTATTTAAAGTTAACAGACAGCAATCGGTAATTGACGATGTAAACAATGCTCTCTCTAAAATGGTACTTTGGTTTTGCGCTAATAACTTGTTATTAAACAGGAGTAAAACCAAATGTGTTAAATTTTATACTAGGAATGTTAAACAAGTAAAAACTAGTGTTTTGATGAACGGGGAGGAACTGGAATTGACAGACAAGGCTGTCTTCCTAGGTATAACTTTAGATTCACGGTTACAATGGGGCCCACATATAGAAACGTTATCTGGTAGACTTAGTTCTGCAGCTTATGCTGTGAGAAAGATTCGTCAATTGACGGATGTTGATACTGCGCGATTAGTCTATTTCAGTTACTTTCACAGCATTATGTCCTATGGTTTATTGCTTTGGGGCAGTGCCTCTGATATTGATTCAATCTTTGTGCTCCAGAAACGAGCTATTAGGGCTATCTATAAGATGGGCCCGCGTGAGTCACTAAGAAACAGATTCAAAGAAATTAACATTCTCACACTACACTCACAATACATTTACGAGAATCTTTTGTATGTGCATAAAAATCTGTGTAAATTTAAGAAAAATAGTGATCTCCATCAATTTAATTTAAGAAATAAAAATAAACTTGCCTTGCACACTACTAGGCTCCATAAAATATCGAATTCGTTTGTGGGTCAATGTATACAATTTTATAACAAATTACCAAACAACATAGTATTATTATCTATTAGTAAATTTAAGAAATTTGTTAAGCTGAGGTTGTCCAAAAAGGCTTATTACTCAGTTTCAGACTATGTCACAGATTTAGATGTTTGGAAATGAATTGCTCTTTTTTTAAGACCTATGATTGTGAATGTAACTGCTAGTTTAATATTTAAAAGATTTTGAGTTAAAAGAGTGGTGGTGAGTTTCTTTCCTGGGTTCTTTTCTCACCACTCTACCATGAACAATCTGCGAACCCAGCTAGCTGTAATTTTAATCGACAGATTGTTCATCTTTCATCTTTTATTGTTTTTTTTATGACGTTCATAAGTGTCTTTTGTGACCTAAATGAATAAATGAATTTGACTTTGAATTTGACTTTGACTTTTGACTTTGACATTATTTGTGGGCTACATAAAACGATGTGCAATTAAGAGCTTAATTCTGTCTATTCATCAACCTTCTAAAATTTGAAAAGATCTATTAGCTAGTAACACCCAATTTAAAAGGCGCTAAAAGATTGGCTGAATGTGAAAACCTGAAAATCGATCGAAGTGGCGAGCAATATGCGTGTAATAAGAGGAGCACATTTCTAACAGTGCACTCCTATAGGCTGATAATGATGAAGGAAAGATTGACACGTGTAAGCTGTCTCTAAATATCCTTGTAATCATTACTGTATTATATTAATATTTTTATATTTTTCTTACCACAATTACAATACACGTTACATTTAGAAATATACACATTATCTTTTTATTGGATTTATATTGGAGACTTTACAATGGTTAACCGTGGTCAAGTGGAAGTTGTAGCTGTAGGTGGTGAGTGCATAGTGCAGAAAACGGGAGAGGAGGAGGGGAGAAGAAGCGTTTTAAATCCATAAAAGAATCTGTATAAAAGTACTGTCATAAATGTATAACCATAAGTCCACTAAACCGGAAATGTAGCAATATCTACTCATTGCACCGCTTCCGGTTTGGTTTACGGGCGGACGTACAAACACAAACCGGATGCGGGTACATCAATCGCGGTGTTTATACAAGCCTTTGGCCGTGACTACACTTGCATTAATTTAGATTTTATTCTGTTGTTACTTGAGAATAGTAGTTACTAGATGAAATGTATGTGTAAGTACATACAGTGTTTTTGTCTGGGATCAGGCTTACCTGATTGCAGCGATTATTTGTACTCGATTTTGGATAATAGTTAATAGATCATTTAGGCAAATATCTCCTTACAGGAATCTACTGAATCTATGTATAGTTACGTACACATATATCTACAAAAGTTATACATTTCTGATTGTGAGCCAAACACAATGATGTCTTCGTAAATATATGATAAAGATAAATTTATTTGTTATAAGGATAATTTGTTGTATTCTTTAGATATAATTAATGTTAATGTAATATGCCTTTAGTCATAGGCATCGCTAAAATTATTTTCAGGAGGGCACATCCAAACCACACAAACTCAAGGCCAGTTTTCGAAATTGTAGAACATGAGGAAATTACTCGTCTTCCAAAAGAAGAAGCGCCCGGCGGACTCAACATCTGCCTACGGTCCTATACTATTGCCTGATAAGATATGCAAACTCTTTGAATGAGCGATTGCATGGTGCCTCGTCAAGCACCTCTCCAGAGTGGGGTTAGATTTAGCTGAGAACCGGTATGGTTTCCATCGGGGGGGGTTCGCCATACATGTGATCATGCGCGTGAGGGCTCTGGTGGAGGAAGTAGTTTCTCGGGGCTAATAAGATATTTGTGGCTCGTACTCCACAGCTGATGGGACTTCGTACATTGTTTTCGAAATCTGGTCCTCATGTTGGTTGGTGCAACACGTGCATTCGTACGGTTCCATATCATCATGATGGATAAGAAGCATACATTCAGCAATCAATAAGTACTTAGTGATCAATAAGTTTAAAACCGGTAGCGATCACCGACTTGTCCGAGGCTCTCTAAATATCAGTTTTGAGGTTGAACGTTCCCATTTGGTGAAGTCTAGTAGTCTCAGGCCATGATAGCATCTGAAACGTTCCAGTTAAATTTGGACAATGAATTCGCTGCCGTAGAGATCACAATAGACGTAAACTAGAACCTCGAAAATTTGGTTCAGATCCCCAGGGAAGAAAATACGCACCAACTCCAACATCAACACCGATACCGATACCGACACTAATACTTCAGCAGTTTTCAGTAAATATTTACGGATTATCTCACACTCCGGTCGTTTACACAATACGTAATTTAACAACGGACACATCGTTTATTTTCATTAAGCTGTGTTACCATATCGCACACCCAGACAAACAAAGACATAAGTACAAATACGTCAATTTTCTTTATTGCGGTTTTGAATGGTACAAGTAAAGCTATATACGGTCAAGTATTCCGTTAAATCTTGACGTAAAATGAACATTTTGATTAAAAAAATTCGTTACGTCATATAAGCTAATTTTTTTTTTAAATCCGTTACGTAAATAATCAATAGAATACTGAAGTAGTTAGAAATATCATAATTTCACTTCCTTTTTTACGAAAAAGGAGCATAACTTGAAGTAAAAGAACATCAACCATTTAAAATGGTGACGTACCACGGGCACCATAAAATATTACGGGTCCTAAGTGCTGTATTTGATTTTTATTATCTGCATAGATTCTCATAGTATACTACAGGTGTACAGGTGTACCACAGTCCATAGAACTTAGATAAGTTGATCCATATATGAACTCTAATGTATAAAATGATAGACCTCATTTCACAATTGATATCCTTGTCAATGCATAGATACCCTTTTTAGACTATTCATTACGTGCGTTAGAATATTGTTCAATAAATGTAAAGTTTCTTTCTAAAACTAATAATAATATCACTATACTAAATAACAAACTGAGGTTCCAGTTTTAACAGTAAAATTGTCAAATTTAATGTGCAGTGGTGATTTGAAGTTATCTTTTAGACGTAGTTGGTTGGCAGACTTGTTTGTTTAGAGTACTTGTACATCCGGCTGATACGGGTATTGTAAGAAAATCATCTAAGACTATATTCCATAAGTACGGACCTAGTTCTGACACCCGAGAACAACCCATTGTAAGAATGATAACATAAATGATAATGAAATAAAAGCAGTACAAGATTATTACGAAATCGTGTAAGACTACTAAAGTTATAAAAATCGTTGGGGAAAATCACAGCGGAAGAGGACCTAGTTGATCTGCCATAGCCCGGCAAAGTACTCTCAAAGACCGAGATTGACTTCATCATCACAAACAAACACCAAATACACAGGGAGGCTTAATACGGAAAGTAATCACCAAAAATTTCTAATTTCTAATGGAAAGCATACCATGGGTCACCATACTCATTGTGAATGAGAAAATACACCATTACCAGTATTGTGACCCACCTAATCGTGTCCAAGCTAAAGGCCTCTTGTTGTCACTGACCACATTCAGAACAGCACAAGGCACCACCGTCACTATTAGATCAGAGGTTCACGTTGAAGTCGAAAACTTGTCAGAGAGATTATATTGTAATTTATTTTTCTTAGTTTTATATTATAACAAAGTCTGTTATATAATAAAGAGTAATTTTCTAATAATCTGTTTTATTACGCCACTGAAATGTATTTTACTTACAGGCTTAATATCTGACAATAGAATTAAAAAAGTCTGCATTTAGACGTAACATTACATTTTATTAAGCTTTAAATACGTCGTACACTTTGATATGTAAAATATAATTAATCAAAAAGTCCGTAAGGTACTTACACACTGTTTTTTGTTACAGTAATAGAACTTCGTAAAAGGCATTATCACAAGTAGTTATAGTATAATAATTCACTTAGAAAACGTTGATTGGAGTAAAACTCTTTTCGTTTGACGATTAGCCGTAAGAAATAAGAAAAACGACTGTAAAAACTTCAACATGAATTGTTCATTATCGAAATAGTTTGAGATATTAAGCTATTGCATAGCTTCTATCGCGGGCCTCGAGCGTGGAGACCGAATCCAGAAAATTCGTAACGAAAATAACCTAACACACCCCACTCCGACCGGCACAGCGGTGTTACTTTTTAGTTTTGCCATCTGTCGATGAATAGCAGAGCTTTTCATGACTTTTTGAAATATCACGCTTGTCTCTTTAGTTCAGCAACTCGCCTCTAGGTGGCTCTTCGCCCCACAATGTGGTGGCTCATGCCTACTTAGAGTTTCGGCATTAGGGCACTTCCTCTTTGTATTTACTTCATGGTACGACTCTACGAAGCTCGCACGTACAACAGTGAATATCTGTACTCGTATAATTTGTGTACAAAGTGTTTTAAATATGAATAAACAAAGTGCATTTATTAATGATTAGAAATGGCCCACACATAGTCATGGTAGCAATTTACATTTCTTCGAATCCAAAATTAGACGAAGTAGAGCATTTTATTTATCGTATTTTACTGGAGTACACATAAACCTATAGTTTCAATGTTAAATATTCCTGAATAAGCTACATGTCTTATAAGATAATAAAAATATTTTGAACAATATTAACTTCTCCTTTATTTAATAAAAGAAAAAAAATTGTTTTCTTATCGGTCACCACGCTCAAAAAGTTGAATTAATATCAAAGAAAAACAAAGGAAAAAAATATTGCATAAATAAAATAAATAAATAATTACAATTACATAAGTTAATAAAAAATGCTATGCAATAGCTTTACCGCGGCAGTCTCCGAGTGCCACACGTTTTTTTTAAATATAAATAAAAAGCTTATTTTTTTTTCTATTTTGTGGTGTATAACAAAAGATCTTAGAATCAAAAACATAATAAATATACGTGGTTCAAAAGTTTTACTGCTCTCTTGTGAAGTTAGTGTATTCGACTTACACCTTTGTTTCTTTGGGTGTGCGATATTAGAAATTCAAATGTATTTAAGTACCTACACATTCTGGGAATCGTGATTAAAAATGAATCTGCGATTTCAGTTGGTTTGTTTTAGGCCTCTGCTTACTTATGTATTTGTAACTTGGTTAGTATATCAAGAATTAGATAATGATTTAATGTTGAAGCTATCGTAACTTTGTACCTGTCATCCCAATTAGATACTAGTAGATAAGTAGTGATGAAAATAAATAGTAGTAAATTAATTTTATAATTTTGTATTAATATTTGCAAGAAAATACCATTTCAATTCTTCATAAACATACCCATACGTCTCATATTTTCCCAATTAAAATATCAGACGTAAGTATGGGTCTATTGAAGTTCACAACACTATACTCATAGGCCGTTAACTGTCGTCTGTAATTCGTAGGTTCCGCTTGTCATGCATAGATGGCGTTACATATAGTAATGTCACGCTGAAGATTTATGCTTTTAGACAAAATTACGATTTAAGTAATGTTATGTATTTGGAAACACTATTAGCTTTCAACTGTTTAATTAGTTGTTAAATTCGTTACTATATTTCTAATTCATTTCGTTTCGCTATTTTACTTTTATCAACACCGGTGACTTGTTAAATTTTAGTTTCTTGACAGTTTTGCTATTCTACTACTTATTTGTGTATATTACAGATTGACAGAGAAAATAGTATTAAAAACTATTTTAGCATAGATTGCTCGCATAAGCCAGTTGGTCGTTTACAATTACATAACACATTTAAAAGTTAATTTTACTATAAACTTTTGCAAAATACACAGGATATATTAGTGAACTATGCAGCATGTATAACGTGTATGTAATACATAGTATGCGTGGTACGTAACATTTCTTTACAGGTCTTAATATTCATCAATTAGTACCCCATCAAAGGAATTTAAATACTTAAAATAACATTCAATTAATGAATCCCTATAATCCCCTTTGCGTTGTCAGCAAAACATTTATACAGTGATCAGCGGTGAGTAGAACGTTCCAATAATACAAATGCAAATTCTCGGAAGCGTCAATTGCGACCGTGTCAATATTGGACTACTGGACCACCCCCGCAGTATCGGGTTACTAAACACTGAGAGGAGACGGTGCCACCATTTTGAATTGTTGTAAAACGAAATTGGTTTTAGCTCTTATTGTCACTATATCTAATTGTTTCGGTTACTATATGTAACCGAAACAATTAGATATACTCGTATTATACTCAAATTTGATCTACTAGGAGGTTATGGTGTTTTTTCGACGTATAAAAGCAATATTCTCTCTCCTTCGTTAATGTTTTAAAAGCTTAATATACTAACAACTCAAACTCTTTGCTTTGAATCCGGTCTAGAGTACTGTGGATTCACTGAGGTTCTAGTTGTCTACGAACCTGAGTCATTGCTGCTTGGTGTACGTTCTTCGTAGCATAGTAACTAGGCCTATGTAATATATTCATTATATCAAAGGCTTACACGTAAGTAGAACTGTGGTCGTGGAGTACGAAATATATTGCGATATTTCGAATATTATTGTAGTTTACGTTGTCGACGTTTGTGCCCACATTGGAGAGTGTACTAAATCAATCCGCTGATCTATATCTCTCTTATATCTAAATAAAAAATATTTCACAAACACACATATAGTTACTATTTTGAATTATTATAACTCATCACAAAAGTGCCTTCGCATAGAGATGTAAGTTACCACTATGTAAGCTTATTAATTAACTTAAAAAAGGAGGAGGGTCTATGTTCTACTGTGTGTATTGTTTTCTTTCTTTTTCATTTATTTATGTTCAGCGAAAATTCTTTTTGTATTGGAAAGGGTATACTCATGAGGTGGTCTCATTATCAGTAATTCGAGATCTGATAGTGGGATCCCAGGGAAATTGAGGGCAACCCTCGAATTTTGTCGGTACGTATAATGTCTTTGGTATATTTTCTAAAGTTATTTCTGTATTTGCGTTTGGTTTTTGTTGGGACGTTGTACATATACTAAACGGTGTGAGAATTTCTATATCGTAAAACAGGATAAGCAGTTACTCAGTAATTCGTTCAAACTCCGCAGTTCGTTATTTCATAGTTTGATGTGTATTCGATAGTGCCGCTGTGTGATGAAATTATCAATATTCTGTAGGAAAGAAAAGACGTTCAAAAGTGCGGAAACTACATCATAACTAAACACCATGTATTTTGCTGTGCAGGAAACCCTGTGGATACCACCGGCTGGTGGTTATGTCAGACTTGAACCGACTAAAAATCGCACGCCGTCTCGGATGCCAGTAACTGGGTAACCAGGTGCACCCTAGTAAATCCTAGCTTGTTCAAGTGTTACAATTTAAATATTGACAGTCTTAATTGTTATTCTTCATGCAACGCATGCACGTTCTTCGTGTCCTAAGGGCCTTATGTAACTATATTCACGTCAGATCGTCATAGTGATGGCAGTTAGTTTTGCGATAAATAAAGTGTTTAGAGAGCTTATTGTGATTTTGTTTCACATGAACTCAATGGTCACGGCGAGTGTGTTTGACGTTGCGACTGATAAAGATTTCAGTGTGGACTAATCGAAACGCACAAAGCGGGTACCGTGATGATCGAGTAGACTTGAAATAAATTTACACTAGACTCTCAGTGGTCAAGCACCGAAACTATCCAACTGAAGAGTAGCGGTAGCAGATTTGCTCGCTAAGCCATTCACGTTTTGCTTTGGAATATTGTTCATATTATTTTTTCGCTTGACATCGACTTTAAACAGATTTTAGGTACATACCAATCATATAGTATAATAATATTTCATATAATTAACAGGTAATTAGTGTTAGACAAGAATTGTTATTAACTAATTTTGTAAATAAGTCACAACAACTTATAAATATAATTAGCTTGATTGCTAAATACAATAGTGTTATATTTAAGTTCATTTAGAATTTTGATAACAATAACTAAATTATAGTTACTAAGTAAACTTTTGATTTAAGTAGTCAGAGAAAGTCGTGAATTTTTGCACAAATGAATAATTCAGTTTATTTTTCGCTTTTTATTGCAGGGAAATTTTGCTTGGAGTTTTTGAAGTCAGCTTAGTTTTATTTTTCATCTTTATAAAATTTTTCATTGAGTATTCGGTGTACCTCTAATATCCATATCAGGGACTTGTTCCGCATAAATGTATTGTTCTACTAAGTTACATTACTTGGAGTACACGCCTTTGTGATGAGAAAATAAATAAATTATTATTATGTTAGAATTTCAGGTTGTAAATGAAGTGAATTTCGTTTCTCATATAACATATTACGGGTTTCACAAAACTCTTTGACGATAATTCACTTGCACGAACTTATTTCTTGTAGAGTGTAATGAAGGTATACTGGTAATTTTATTTGCGCATATTGTAGGTCGCCAGTAAATGTTCATTAATATGCCTCTTTTGACTTGATTGACTAAACAGTGTTTATTACTTCCTGAATATGACAGAGTATTTATTACGAGCTTTTGTGTTTTAGAACCGATTTACCATTTACTTGGACATAGATTATCTTTTATACAAGTGATGTACATAAAGGTCTAGTATTGTCGACCAGCTTTGTTTATAATTAAAGCCTGAAGGACGACACAGGACAAGGGTTCGCGTTGATAAGTATCATTCTGATTTAGATATAGCTACACCTCTTGTGGTTGTTGCTAATAAGGACATAAACGTAAACATATTAAAAGATATGTCTGTTTCTAAATGGCATTGCTTTAAAATTATAAGAGATTTTATTGTATTTGAATTTATAAAATCGTTCATTTACACATTGTCATCTAAAATTATATTGTATTATAAAAATCAACTTGTTCATTTTGAATGCCTTGGCGCAGCAAGTGCATATTTTCTTTGTTGTTAATTTTTTTATTCAGTTACGTTTCTTGGCACTGAATTTACATTCCCGTCAGCAATTATTGTTACCATAGTGGCGGATGCGGAGGCCTGGGGCGCAGTGATCTCTTTCTGTGAAGCTATTATGCTTCACAAAGGGACTGCTGAAGAGGATCAGGAGAGGGTCGATCCTGAGAGAAGAAGAAGTCGTCGGCGTTATGAATCGTCGATGGGATCGCGAGCGGCCAGAGAATGGAAACATTTGTTGGCAGATTAGTTGTTGCGGTCGGCGATACGATGGCGGAATGGCCGCAAAATGCGATCGGGCCGTAACGAATCATTACAACCGGATCGATAGACATGGAAGCCTCTGAGGCTTCCCAAGGATAGGGCCTGGACACACGGACAATGGAAATAGAGAGTGTGTGTGCAATATCCATATAGCATTATTATGGTGTAGTGCGGTATACGAGCAGATACGCGACGAATATTTAATATGAAATTCACTCGTTTGTTAGTTTGGTATTGTTGAAAGGATTCACTTCTAATTCATTTCTAAGAAATGATCGACAGTTACACTTAACTGGAACACTGGAAGGGCTAAGTATAATTTCACTTATACTTAGGTGTATCTACCGGTAGGAATAAGTATAATGAATATTTTAGCAATCACAAGAGTATAGCTTAGAAGCTATACTTGTTGTCCCGATTGGTGTAATTTTATTTATACTTATCCCTATCGGTCGGCTACTGTCGGCTTTTATAATTAAAATTTCATTATTGGGCAACTATTTTAGATTATTTGAATGTTTAAGACTTTTCGCACAAAAAAATAATAATAGGTACTTACTCTATTTATTCCGACCGGTATCGATAAATAAAATTACACTTAGTCCTAGCGGTGGCGATAACTAGTGGGCTCTGAGTGTGAATGCCCGAAACAATATTGAGACAACTTAATTAGATTTGAGTCTCAAGTATTATACGAACACAGTATTATCTATTATTTAAACGTAATTGAATCATAATAGTGATATCCTTTTGTTTGTATGTCCCGTCATAATTGAGTACAGAGTTCATTTAATTAAGGGTAAGTACATGTTCAATGATATTGATTCTGGGACAGATATACTTCGATTGTAGAATATATGTGTATTTTAGGCGCTTTATTGTGCCCGGCAACACCCAGTCCAACGATATGTTATTCAATTCCAATAGATATGCTATTCTGACTCGTTACAAATTGTTTTCAATCTCCTTTCTATGTAGAGCATATTTCTTTCCTCTGATTCCCATTTCAATATGTATTTATTTATTGGAATAAATGAATACAAGTTTCTCATTTCTAAATTTGCTAAGGGTCTGGTTACAGGATAGATTTGTCTAGAGACTAACTTTAGACCAAAAATTATGCCTAGGTATTTATACCCCCTATACCTACTTTTTTACTTTACTGTGTCTTTGGTCTAGCAGTTTCTGTATGCGACTGCGGGTGAAGAAGTCTAAGGTTCTAATATGTCTCAAATGACTAATAACAGCACGGAGTTCGGCAGTTAGGATCTTGACCTCTGTGCCTTGGAGAGTACGTAAAACCGCCGGTCCTACACTTGATCTCTCCCCTGTCACGTCGGACAGCTGTCCCACCGGATTGCAAGAGTGAGGGGACAGAGAGTGCTCCTATATTTGCACACACGCTTGTGCACTATAATATCTCCTGCTGGGTGTTCTTCCTTGAAACTAGCCGCCGTAGTCAAAATCGGTTAGGAAAACATCATTATCATACCTACT
This sequence comes from Hypercompe scribonia, assembly GCA_949316085.1. Taxonomy (NCBI): domain Eukaryota; kingdom Metazoa; phylum Arthropoda; class Insecta; order Lepidoptera; family Erebidae; genus Hypercompe; species Hypercompe scribonia. The sequence goes on along the minus strand of OX438977.1, from coordinate 10,905,071 downwards.
TCTTGATAGATAGATAAATGATTGTATGTAGGTGTGTATATTATCCCGAAGCTGCCTTTCAGCTAATACATGTAATGGTGAATATAAGATAGATCTTTTCCTCAAAAGTGGATTTATTTCGTTATCATATCGTTATCATAGAAAAAGAGCTTTCCAGTAATTCCTTTTCGATCTCAACGACGTTGTCTAAAAAAGACCCATAGCCGATTGCTATTATGATCGTCGTTTCGCTGACGTATACTTTTCATTCTTATTATTGGCATAGTGAAGTGTAGTTAGAGGCTGGGCACACGTTAGCATTTTGTGTCCAATACTTGGCAAACGTTTTATTTAGAACTTTAATTTCTACGTATTCAAATCAATGCTGAAGCTACCTGTCTGGTTATTCATACCAAACCAGATACTGCTATTATACTTTAATTGGCATAAACAGAATCACTCTCATGATATCTAAAAAAATTAAAAATGCAATTTGGCGCAAGCCCTTACATACACAAGATAAAAGAACTATTGTAACGATTTATTGAGACGTTTAAAGAGAAATTACTATACGAAACAGCATTACAATTGACCCAAAGATAAATGGAAAGTAATTAATAATATCATAGATAAACACACTAATTGTGGTGGACTGATATAAGTAATTGTGATTGTCAAAACGAAACCAATAGAAATTGCAACTGTAATAATTTAGAGTAATTAAAATCAGTCCAAATCGATCAATCGTTCAGTTTCTGTTAATTTCGTTGAATATGTGAAAATGTTACGAGACTTCTTGGGACCGATGCTACTGGAATTTGCTGGTTATTATATATGCGTGTATGTTTAATGATTCTTATTGTAAAAAGTATTATATCTTTTTACGATAGACGAACAAAACAACAGAGCACAAGTTGTGAATATTGGAGTTCACTCCACTTTCTCGTACTATATGGACCTGCCCACATTTGCTGCTGTGTATCTAGCTTTAGCTGTGAGATGAAATGCACATTTCTGTTTGTGATATAGTGTAGACGTTAGGAATCATAGTCATTATAGACACTCAGTTTATGAGTATATCAGAATCTATACCTATATGTTAAAAACCAAACGTATTATTGAGGTGTTTGAATTCTGTATATATTAACAAAGTATTAAATCGAACAAATAATTAAGTTCTTTTTTTAAAAAATACATTCTAGGACTTAAAAAAGATTGTATAACCCGTTACATTAGTTATTTAACTTGTTCTATATTATATATATATAAATAATATTATATTTTTGGCAAGCCGTTTTATTAATTTATAGTAAATAATCTTTAAATAAAGTTTCTACAGAGTAATCTTTTGTTGCTCGATACCAGATGTCGTTGTAGGTTCACGTTACAAGTGCACAATGAAAATTAATAAACTTTGCTCACCCAAGTTTCTCTTCGAGAACTCTTCAAGTATTATTTTACCTACATATGTGACTTTATCGATATCATACGTGAATTAATTAGACCAGACGAGATGGATAAGACTACTTGAAGTTTTGAAATAAATCTTTTATTGAAGCCTGAGTTATTAAAATACTTGCCAGTAAATTCAGAATAAGTAAATACTTTGAAGAAAAAAATGTAAATATTCATTCAGTAATATTACGAATAAGATAATGCCGTTTATAACCCTGCTTGAAATTAAGCTGCAAAGGAAATTTAAATTATCCTCAAACATCGTAAATAAGCCTTTATAAGGGATAAACCTACAGTGTTCATTCGGGATTTTATAGCGTTTAGACTTTTATGGACCTCGATAAACAGACAAGAATATTACGGAAGTGTTCATAGATTTCTATAATTTACTCTTAAAGTGTATTTAATGTCCTATGGAACTAAGATCATTATTAAGAGATTAGTGAATCACATACATAGTCAAATGTATTAATCTAAAATACTTTTTTTTTGTATTATCGTTTATTTTGGTTTCGAAAATGTAGAGTAAGTTTTTTATACGTGTATAGTAAAACGACAGTAAAATGACTGTGCATTTGGTGACGGATTCAGAACCTTGAGTGTCATCACCATTATTTAAGAAAAGGATTTCTAAGGGAGCAAACAACTCAGGATAATAGTACTGCAAAGAGAAGGAAAAATATACCAACCGGCCAAATATGTACGTCACACCCACTCCACTGAAAATTGGAGAATCTACCCTCGAAGTTGTCTTCGACTACGTGTACCTAGGACAAACTATCCAGTTATGTAGGTTTCAACTTCGTAAAAGAGGTCAAACATCGGATCGCACTAGATTGGGCAGCGTTCGGGAAACTACTTAACGTTTTCTCGTCACAAATACCACAGTGTCTCAAGATAAAAGTCTTTGATCAGTGTGTGTTGGCAGTGATAACTTACGGTACAAAGACGTAGTCGCTCACTATGGGCCTCATAAGTAGCCTCACATTCACACAAAGACCAATGGAGTGGGCCATGCTCGGAGTTTCATTGCGTGTTCGAATTAGGAAGAGATCCATAGACGAACCAAAGTCACGTCGGCAGTTGGTGGGACATATTGCACGCAGAAACGATTGCTGATGGGGTCAAAAAGTTCTGGAGTGGCGACCGTGTACTAGAAAACTCAGCGTTGGTTGGCCGGAAGCCGTTAGATACGGGCGGCATAGGACCGGCGTTAGGTGGAGAACCTTGGAGGAAGCCTATATCCAGTAGTGGACGTCTTTTGGCTGAGATGACGATAATGACGTTTATTTTATTTATATATATATATATATATATATATGTATATATAATATAATCGGAGGTATATATAATATAATGTCCTTTCTAAGGAGAGGCTTATGTCCAGCAGTGGACTATCTAAGAAAAGACTGGTGATGTAGCGATGTAGAAACGATTGCAAAGGTACAGCTTGAGTTACCCATCGTAGTAGCTGACCCATTATAAAATTTTCAAAATTCAAGTAATTATCAGTTAAACGTTAAAAATTTAACTTACTTTGCAGTTTATTTTAAGGAGTATTATTGACAGTGTAACTGCTGAATTTGCATTGCATTATGGTATTTAACTTTTATAGATTTATTAATTGTTTGCAATCTATTACGTTAATTAAAAATAATATAAAAGATTTGACGCAAAAAAAATACAATGTAAATCCACAAAAAACTATAAAAATATTTATATATCCAACTCTTTTCAGGCATATTCTGAATCAGCTCGTATTAAACTAATACAGAAAATACCTGAAAAATCTTAGACTTTGTCGAAAAGGCTTCAACAAAATTTTATCAAGATTATCCTGAATTACGTTACTTTTCGATAAGTAAGTAATTTACTCCAAAAGATAAAATACAGCTACGGCCTCTGTCATATAATCATATTTGACGACATTTTTGTAAAAAGAAAAAGAACGTGCTTCTAAGAGAAACATTGACATAATAGATTAGTTTTTATATTAAATAATCTTAATACAGACACTTCAACGCTTCAAAGCTCGTGTTGATTGGATATTGAAAACTTTTATGATATAAAACTACTACATTACCCATTAGACCTTTTTTCATAATTTTTAAGGTAACTATCAAACATATTTAATGAATAATTACGTGATGCTATCATTTCGCTTTAATATATTTTTTGAAAATAAATCAAAAGTTGTTAATGAATTGAAAATAACATAAATTTCGCTTACAACAATTTTTATAACCAAATGATCGATATCATCTTTCGGCGGCAAGTCAATTACTACATGGAGTAGTAGAAACAGTAGTGCTGTGGATGATGACACTAATTGTTAAAGGTATTGTTTAGATAAAAAGAAAATGCCTCAATTTACCCAAAGTGCGACGTTCATTATTGCAGAGCGGAGGAATCATATGTCAGTTACTAGCCTTACTCATCGTCGTGTCCCTCCCCTTCAAATCATTAATTATAGGGATTGAATGCTTCTATGGATAATTAAACAATCATTAATATCCATACCATTGAGATAACCTCATTCGTTCTGTAAATTACTAACCTCAAATTTCACCTTTTTTTTTAAGGTGTGGAAACCCCCTCGGGCCGTCACTCCACCGGGGTTTACGACATCCAGTTCCCTCTTAGCGAACCTCAAATTTTACTTAGTGTAACGAGTAATAGCAGGTAATACCGCAATAATTTATAACATTTTCATTTATCATGAATACTTTGAACAACTAGGAGATTATTGTACCAATAATGATTTTTTTAATTACTATAAGAAACTATTTCAAATTACACTGGTCTGCAACAAAATCCTCCTTTAGATAAAAAATAGATTTCTATGAAGAGTTAAATATGCTGAATCCAAATCTGCTTTCCATTTTTTGCTGACACGTGTAGTTTTTTTTTAAAGTATTTTTTATTATTTCTTATAATTCCTGTTTATCTCTCATATTTTTTGTACTAACACTATCTATAACTCTGTTTCAATCAGCTTAAATCGCATTTGTCCACGCAAAACTGGTTTACTGTGTTAGAGAGAGATATAATGATATTGTCTCACATTGTTTTTGAACAATTAAACGCGCTTGCGCAGTTCGGAAAGCGACTCCGTGGCGCTCAGTTAGTTAAAAAAAATAAGTGATTGTTTTCGTTTTATTCAACGTATTTTGGTAAGTAATAAATTATATTGATATGTGTAGTGAAAATTAATAAGTATTCTAAAACATAGAGATTATATATACTTAGTCTGGCCATAAATACTGTTACACTTAATTATAAAAAAATATTACATTTGAATTTCGAATCTGTCATTTTTATACGATTGTTCATTGTGTTTTCTCATTTTGGCGCCAATACATTGTAAAATATTTTGCGATATTAAAATGGTGTGGGGTGATAAAGAGAACCGAATCGCTGTGATAGCATTACACAAAGTAGGTATGGAGCCAAATGCAATTTTTAAAACTCTCCATACACTTGGTATTAGTAAAATGTTTGTGTACCGGGCTATTAATAGGTACAATGAGACCTCCTCTGTTTGTGACAGAAAAAGATCTGGCCGTCCACGTAGTGTTCGTACGAAAAAGGTGGTCAAAGCAGTAAGGGAAAGAATTCGAAGAAATCCTGTCCGAAAGCAAAAGATTTTATCTCGGGAAATGAAGATAGCACCTAGAACCATGTCGCGTATTTTAAAAGATGACTTAGGACTTGCAGCCTATAAGAGACGCACTGGCCATTTCTTAACTGATAATTTAAAGAAGAATAGGGTGGTAAAATCGAAACAACTACTGAAGCGGTACGCAAAGGGAGGTCACAGAAAAATTTTGTTTACGGATGAGAAAATTTTTACAATTGAGCAACATTTTAACAAACAAAATGACCGTATTTATGCTCAAAGCTCTAAGGAAGCTTCCCAATTAGTCGACAGAGTGCAACGTGGACATTATCCGACTTCAGTGATGGTTTGGTGGGGTGTTAGCTATGAAGGAGTGACTGAGCCATATTTTTGTGAAAAAGGTATCAAAACATCGGCACAAGTGTATCAAGATACCATTCTTGAGAAGGTAGTTAAGCCCCTTAACATCACCATGTTCAATAACCAAGTATGGTCCTTCCAGCAAGACTCGGCGCCGGGTCATAAAGCTCGGTCCACGCAGTCTTGGTTGGAATCGAACGTTTCGGACTTCATCAGAGCTGAAGACTGGCCGTCGTCTAGTCCCGATCTTAATCCGCTGGATTATGATTTGTGGTCAGTTTTAGAGAGTACAGCTTGCTCTAAACGCCATGATAATTTGGAGTCCCTAAAACAATCTATACGATTGGCAGTGAAGAATTTTCCCATGGAAAGAGTGCGTGCTTCTATTGATAACTGGCCTCATCGTTTAAAGGACTGTATTGCAGCCAATGGAGACCACTTCGAATAAGCTTTTTATATTTTTAATTGTTTTATATTTATGTATTAAACTGACACACTGTAAAAGTAATAAATGTTATTTGCAGTTAACAATTTTCTTTTTTCTTTATTACAATATTTATGGCAAGACTAGGTATATTCACATTTTGAAGTTAATTTAATTTTGTTGTAGATTCAAAATGCCAAGAACTTGCAAAAATTCACCAAACGTATTTTGCTACGTATATGGTGAATTTGTTGTAAAATTACAACAGAATAAAATATCAAGCCTAATCAAAACTGCGTACGAAGGTTATTTTGGATTCCCAGTTGACAAAAGGAATAAAAATTGGTTTCCGAAAATATGCTGCAACACTTGTTCAAGAACGCTACGGGCATCTTTGTAGGTCCTCAAATAAGACAGCTCATGAAGGACGAAAATTTCAAAATTGAGTTGAATGACGTTGAAAAAAGAGCTTGGACCGCTTTTGTAGAAGTATGTCATAATTTTCTGGGGAACAAAAAAAATGAGAATTACAAAAATATTGTTCAAGAGTTTCTTGCGTCTTACAAAGCGTTAAAATGTAACATGTCCCTTAAAATTCATTTTTTGGACTCTCATCTAGATTTCTTCCCCGTAAATCTTGGTGCAGTCTCAGATGAGCATGGAGAAAGATTTCATCAAGATATATTATATATACATAGAGAAACGTTATAACGGGAAATGGTCAGAAGCAATGCTTGCTGACTTTTACTGGATAATTCGCCGTGAAACACCGATGGAAAATATGAAAAGAAAAACGAAGTAAAATACTACATTCTACTGCATATTAGAACAAGATAGATTTTTTTTTAATATTTGATACCAATTATATGTAATATTCTCACAATTATTAAAGTTACGATTTCAATTATAAATAAAAAAGGAGTTTTCTTTATAAATTCTATTACAAAAAAACTGTACGTGATACATAATTTTCAAAACTATATTCTTTTTTAGCAGTATCAAATCTATAATAATACATCACAATAATAAGAAGGAGGGCAAAATTTTTTTTTTTTGCAGACCTTTGTTATTTCTTTTGTTGTGTTAAAATTTTCTATTTTGATAGTGATGCGCTCATGTCTGTACTATCTACTGCAAATTAGAGTATGATGAAGTTTCTTATTGTACAGAATCAACGAATGTAACTTAATTTTACCATTCAGTTTTCATGCATATCCGGACTCATGAAGACTCACTCGTACTTTCGGATTAGATAGTAAAAAGTTGTCCAAAGATAAATTTTCTACAGTGCATCGACTCTATTACGTAAGAATTTCGAACTGCTACATTATCTGCGAGAATTGGATATTTAGGCGAGCAAGTTAGGAATTAGTAACGAACAGAAGACAAAGTTTTAAGCTCAGAAACGGAAAATTTATTATAATTATATAATTTTAATCTGACTGCTATTGATTTTATTTCATTGAGTGCTTCGATGGTCTAGCGGTTATCGTATACAACTGCCAATCAAGAGGTCTCAGGTTCCATTGCCGGGTCGAACCAAAATAACACTGTCGAGTAAATGATTAATAAGAGCACGTACTTTGAAAACTGGGGTCTTAAGTGTGACGGATAGCCGTTCCATCAGATTGTGAGATAATATCTCCTGTGTAGTTGGCTTGATTGTTTACGTTGAGTCTAGCCATCGTGGCCAGAATTGCTCGAATCGTTATTCATTTTATGGCTAAGCCTAACAAAGAACTGAAAAACTGCATTTGTTTTTGTTTGAAATAGTGATTTTAGGACTAATACAGAATTGAATATCACATACTTTCTTTTTATTAAAACCTAAAGTAATTGTTAAATTGTTCGATATATCAATTTCTTATACCCTATGTTCTAGTCTTCATCTAAGATTGTTTCAATAGACAAGCATTTGAAAAAAATATATATAAATGTATAATTTATTTATTTCTTAATTTCACATTTATGTAATTCTAAACGTTTAATAGAAGATGGCGATACAATTAACATAAAAATATTTACAAAGCCTTTTATTTACAGTACATAAATTACAGATACTGATTATCAAACATAATTATAAGTTTAACTCTAATAATTTACGGTATTTGAAATTATAGTTTTAGAGTTTAATTCACAAGATGTGTCCCCTTTACTCTTTCGATGAAAGGAGGCAAAAACGTAATCGTATTGTATCTTAGTGGACCACAATGTTACAATGACATATAACATATAATTATTAAAATTTTATCAGTAATATATTATCTTCACGAGGACAAAACCTTCTTTTTAAGGAGAGCCTTAGAAAGTAGGTTTTGTCCTCTTGAAGATGACATATGTTCAACAATAGACTCTTAAACGCAGATGAAAAGGACAAACTCTGAAGAGACATATATGGTCGGCAGCTGTTACTAGTAGTTAGTGTAGTTTGAGAATGATCTTAGTATACTTAGTGTACTTAGACTAAAAAAAAGATTTTTATTTTTTTTTCTTTGTCTTTTTGTTTTAGCTAATCTCTGAAACAACTGAACCGAATTTGATGGAACTTTTACTGACAAATAGCTGATGTTATAATAGGTAAATTAGGCTACTTTTACTTTAGAAATAAAATAGGGTTAGGCGAACACAAAATGGAAACTAATGAAATAGTAAACAATATCCGATTCAAAAGCAATAAAAAGTAGCGAAGCTATTTATGCTATCATTTTTAATTTCGATGAGTATTTCAGTAAAATAATGGATACAAGACAGTTTTAAAGTAACTTTGATGTGATAGACTCCACTTAAGTATGAGTAAGTTATATAGTAGAAATAATAGTTTGTAAACAACATTTCTTGGAACAACTTTGGCTTGAAATTTTTCTTATCGTATTTATGAGAAAAAAAGCGGTTAAAGTAAGTGAGATAAAGAAGTATTTGTATGTTTAGTCTGATTTCATTTTTACTAAATATTTAGAAAATATTCTATTGGATGTATGACATTACGGTTCATACATGGCATGACTTCCATCTAATGTATTAACCACGAGACAGAACGAGTTCTCACCTTTAAAATGTTTCCAAATTTATCTTTTAGGGTGAAATGAATAGAAATCATTATTAATAGTATATATGAAGTAAAATTTAATGCAAACATTAGTAAATTATTGTATCATAATGTTTAAAGTTTTCTTAACACTTTTCGTCCCGTAGGTGTCGTAAGAATCGACTAAGGAAGCAAACTTCACATGACGATAGCACTGCAAGAAAAGAAAATCTTGAAACAAACCCCTTTACCAACATGTCTGTCCAGTGTGGTATAATAAATTAAACCTCTTTTCTAAGGCCCATGTCCAGCCGCAGGCTAATAAGGCTGTTGATAACTAAAATAATTCATGATTGTATTAAGTTTATATATTAAACTTTTGCCCATCTTACATTTGTCACTGTCAGAGATAAACATTTCAGTAGTTATTTGATACGAAAGGGAATGTTAATTGTTAAAGAGAATTTAAATCTTAAATCATATGTAAATATATAGTAAAAAGTAGTAATACGGATAGATGTAAAGTAAAAAACAAGATAAATTGATTTTATTATATCTACGTATTCAAAAATTCTGTACATCATTATAAATTGTACCATTATTACATAAAATATTTACATTATGTTTACAATCTTGTCTTATATTTTATTTAAATTCTTATTTTATTTGTTATTTATACAATTGGTATACACATTTATTAGGTGTAAAAAGTAAGTTTATAAAAAATTATATAAAATATATTAAATCGTGCTAAATAAAAAATAAACTTCAATCTGACATACTTATCTTATAAACATTATTATCATTATTAGAAAAAAAAAACACTATAAGTCGTCTACTTAATCCATTATTAATATAAACACTTATACAACACATATATTTTATTTTCTTACAAAAAATGTTTAAGCATATATTTAAGTATATAAAACATCCACATACCACTAAATACTTGATTGACTAGTATGTCATTTATCGCAGTTCAAAACTATGTACGTTTATAACGTAGGAAAAGTATAATACTACATATACCCAGTTGTTGACAATTTTCTTTATCGCCATCTGGCGGCTAGGCGTAAAGGTCGTGCGGGGTAGGAGGCGTTCGGGGCGCGCGCTCGCGTCAGATCCATGTGCGCTCAACGGCAGCGCTTGTAGCGCCGTCGCTCCCGCATGAACCCGCCGCAGTTCCTCCCGCGGCGCGCCGCTGTCAAGCTGAGCTCACCAGAGTCTGGTTGTAAGTGCTATGCATCGAAATTCGAATGGTGCCTGTTGAAAAGTTCCATTGTTAGATTATTTTTTTTTAAGACTTCACTCCGGTCGTTAACGGTTTTATTGATTGTTATGGATAAAAATGACAGTAGTCTGGTCTGTAGAGAAGATGATGGAGTTAGGGAGAAGCGATCGATGGGTGGTAAATCGAGACACAAGGATGGTTCACGGAAAATTGCCTAACTACTGATAGGTTAAAGCTAGCGCGAGTGTTTCGAGTCTGAAACGTTTTAGAACATCGATACAATATACAGAACTCGGCTCCTTCTCTCTTACTTGTGTATTTTATTTGCATGAAGCAAGTGGGGAGAGCCAGGTGGATTTTTGATGAATTTTGTTGTCTTGAGTAAACCTACGAAGAAGAAATACTTATGTATAAATTTTATAAATTTGATTATTTTGATATACTTGTATAAAGAATGAAATTATTTACAAGGGTAAACATCAACTATGTACGAAGGAAATTGGTTTAGCGTCCCTGATTTTTCGTTAGATAAGCAAGAAGAGCTAAATTTATTAAAAATGCTGTAAGCCAAAAATATAATGAGTAGAATTTTATAAAGAATATCACAGAAGAGTTTCGTCGTATAAAAAATACACAGGCTATGTATAAGAAACGTACTGAAAGCAAAAAATATGTTTTTTTTTAATTCTGAAACGATTGCTTATTTACATAGCGATTCTAAAATATGACTGCACTTTTGTAACATTCCGTAATTAGATGAGAATGTTAGTACTTCACGATTATTAAATCCAATTTATTGATATTCGATATGTGTGTACGGATGGTGTAGAAATGTTAACACTAGTTTTTGGAAGCGTCTACAGACAGCAAATAAATATTTCATGAGCTTACTGGTACCATTCTTACGGCTAGGTGACAATGAACGCACTGATCGGTCGATGCGATCAGTGCCAAAGCCTCTACGTCTATCCAAACCTCCGTGACCAAAAGCACCACAACACCAGAAGAATTGCTTGAAGCCTCGTCTAAACCTGCAGAAATTGTATAATTTATTATTGCAATATTCACAATTATAACGAACAAAAAGCACGTAATGTTTAAGACTCACGCAAGAATTTCAGACTTTTATAAACCCGATAGAGATGTATGAGAACAGTAAAATGAATTATTTGACGGTGGATTTTTGTTAAAATTTTTAAATAATATAAAATAGGACGATAAAAAAAGGCTTTCATGGGTGATATTCGAATTTCAAAAGTTTTACTGTTTTGCTTTTGCGGTTATTTAGAGGTACAAAACTAGTTTTGTGCAGCGTCTAACGCTTTTCACGTCAGAAAGTTGCCTTGTTAAGGGTTACGTCTAATTTGGGATCTGACGACCTTGCAAGTATTTGTATCTCGTTAAGTACCGAAATTAATTTAGTAGTATTTCCGTAATAGTAGCTTCAAAATTATTATTACTTCCAATTAAAATATTTCAAGCTATTTTGAACGATAAAGTTAGCAGACATAGTAGAATTGTAAGTTGTCTATAAGGTACAATACTTGTTTTGATACCCGACATTTCGACTCAATTGCAGCAATAGTGGTCTTAGACGCATTCTGTGGATTAAATCATCTGTAACTACGATTGATTCTCCTCAGTCCTCAATTTAGGCTAGATTAATACGGTATTTGATCAAATTTTCGAAGCCGATTATTCACGTTCCAAGAAATTCGATGATATTTATGTAGATAATAAAACGTAGGCAAACTTACTTGGAATTCATCCAACAGTAGATGATAGGATTGTACATGGAGTTACTCATTGCCAGCCAGTAGATGGCCAGATATATCTCTTGTATGTGCTCGTAGTTGACCACATCTGGATAGTACGAGGTGACAAGGAAATACACGTGGAATGGCAACCAACATACAGCAAATATTACTACGACCACTATCATCATTTTCACTACCTGTTGACAAAGATAGACATTAGAATCAATTAGGAAGCATGATTTTTTTAAAGGATAACAGCCCCACTAAGAATAAACCCTGTGTCACGGTTGACTTTACAAACATACAAGAAACGGACACAAAGAACATCCAGGCTCAGAACAGCCATTTACGGATCACACAAACTGTTGTCCTATATGGGATTTTAACCCACAACCATCGGTGCAGTAGTGATCGGCATGGGGACCACTTAACTACTAGGCCAACCGTACAGTGATAAATTTAAAGTTTTAAAAGATAATTAATTTGATTTCCTTAGTATTTAAATTCCCGCTACATACGGAACTTATTATCTGAAGGCAGGTATGATTATTTGTGTAAATTAAATTAATAATAATTGTAATGGGTTGTTTCGTATACACATCCCCTCCAATGTGATAAGTTAGATTTATTTTTGATATGCATAAATTTTATTATAAATTTATATTAGAGCGCTGCGAAATGATTGTCGATATCGCCGTTCCTCATGACGAGAATCTCGTGAAAGTTGAAAAAGAAAAACAATTGAAGTATTTGGATCTGTCTCACGAGATTGCCGATATGTGGAATGTTGATTCGGTGATCATTGTTCCGATAATCATATCTGTTCACGGATTAATAGCCAAGAGCCTCGACCAACACCTTAAGCGGCTCACGTTAGAAGGTTGGATCAAGGGCCTGATGTAGAAGACAGTCCTCCTTGATACGGCCCGTATTGTGAGGAGGTGCCTGTCTTTGGAGCCCTAACTACCGGTGTCTTGGTCCCTGTATTCGATGTCGGTGGTCTACTATTTTTTATATTTTTAAATGTATATTTTTTATTTAATATATATATAAAAACTGTAGTTTAAAGCATATCATAAATCTTTTTCTTGAATCGTCAATATGTTTCAATTCAGGATTACGGCGGTTACATTTTTTTGGCATTAGGTGTAGTAAATAATAGGCACACAAACACACAAATAGATACAAAGTTAGAAATTTAATTTAAATTATATCTATTGCACCTTTTGCTTACTTTTATAGCTTTAAACAAGTAAATAGAGTTCAAGTACTGGTACTCACGTTTGCAACGTATTTTATACAATAACAAGTAAATTAATTCATACCAACTGTCAGTGTATCGTTTTATAATGCCAAATAACAACTTTATTAAAAAATAAGAATGTCACAGATCAGTAGTATAATATTGGCGCAGAGGGCACTCAAGGAGACTTTTACTAGGAAGATGTCAGATCTTGAATTTCAGATTCAAAGTGCTGGTTCCGCCAAAGACACCGTAGCCACGGTTATGTAAGAATTCCGAACCTTTCGAGAGCTAATTTTCTCGAAACTAAGCTTGTTAGTAGGTAGCATGCTAGTGCTATTGATGAAAACAGATGATTTTCTTGAGCGTCCAAGAACCTGAAAAGTTGGACTGCAAGGTTTTCGGGATTCAAGTCATTAACAACCACCTGAGATTCAAGAACATAACTGCTACATCTATCAGGATCTGTCACCGACCTGGAGTGTTGAGTGAAGAATGTTAACGACCTTTACTAGTTAAGTTTTTCAGTGTGGATGTCAGGTCGCCCATGTGAAAGGCAAAATCAGGATTTTAGGGTTCTTCTATCAGTATTAACGAGTTTCTAATAAAAACTGGCCAATCCGTCTTTGCCAAGGACAGGTTACATTTTAGGTTCTCTGCTTGCTGGACTCAGAACGGCATCATATTCGTCAAGGTTCCTGTGGCGTCCGGCATAGGATTATGGTGGTTGGCAAGTTAAACTCACTGCTGATGAAGTACCTGAAGACACAACCAGGTTCCTTAAAGTTCAGTGATCTCTTTGTGGGAGATATCAGGTATCGTAAATAATTGTAATTTAGAAGTGACACTCAATATTTTATATTTTCCTCTTGTTTATTTATTTAACTGCTGTTTATCTACGTCGCCTTAGTGCGTGTCGTGTCATACTTCATAGTCTGTATTCATAATGAGTATGGCGACTATCACTCTTGGATTCTAATAATGCTTGCCATCAGGCAGAGTAGAGACGTTTTGGTAGGCGCCGTATGATAAAAAAGCAATTATTACCTCAAATCGAGTATCCCTTGTAAACAACACCCTTATCTGTTTTATGTAAAGATACTTTTAGAAATTGTTTTGATTTCTGTACCTTTGTTTTGCTATTGAAACGACAGAATATTACTATATTTTCTTTGTTTATTGTGCATTAGCATTTGTGTATATTTTTAATGAATATCATAGATTATAAATTTTACGTTTATTCATTTCATTTCAACATTGTTTTACATTTGAATTGGGATTTTTCATTGAGTAGGGACTATAAAATATATTTTAGGTGTTTGTTTTCTGTTTCTCTTTTTACTAGTGATGTAAGCCGGTGTATTGTGCAGAGATACAAACAGTTTGCCAGAATATCTCCACATGCATATTGAGCAAACATATATTTATATTTATATATAGATATATTTCTTTTTTATTACATTTTAATATGCTTCTGCCTGTGAATCTGAAGCCAGTTAAAGCGATGAAAACTTCTCCTCTGTTACAGATACTTTCGGTGATGTTTTAAACAACAAATTAAATTTTAATGAAACCAGTTGGTTACATACATTTATGTATTAAATAAACACTCAAACGCCCAAACGTTGAGGCGTTCTGCGATGCCAATATTTATGCAGTTCTGATTTCTGAGACTTGCTCAACCCGCATCTTATCACTTCTTCTTAGCCTCTATTTGGAATTCTCACCAAGAATTACTTCTGTTCTTATCAAGAATAATCATAGAAAAATGAGGGGAGGTGTGGTGGAGATTTACTTAGACAGTGACTTTTAGTATAACCTCTCACAGTACTTGATGTTTGTGGACTATGAGAAAGCTTTTGATTCGATCTAAACTTCGGCTGTGTTACAGTCTCTCCAGCGGTACCAAATTGACTATCAATATATCGAGGTATTAAAGTGTCTATGTGAAAATGCTAGTATGTCAGTCCGTTGACAGTTGGCAGAGGTGTATGACAGGGAGACGTAATATCTGCGAAACTGTTCACCGCAGCGCTGGAAGACGTCTTCAAGTTTCTCGCCTGGATTGGACTTGGCATTAACATCAACGGGAAGTATATCACCCACCTTCGATTTGCTGATGCTATAGTTGTCATGGCTGAAACCTTGAAAAATCTTAGCACAATGCTTGATGACCTTAGTAGAGTCTCTAAACGAGTGGGTCTAAAAATGAATATAGATAAGACAAAAATTATGTAGAATGAACATGTCATACCCACTTCAGTGAAAAATTTTGGGAATATACCCTCGAAGTTATTGACGACTACGTGTACCTAGGACAAACTATTCAGTTAGGTAGGTCAAACTTCGGAAAAGAGAAAGAATCCAGCTTATTTGGGCAGCGTTCGGGCAGCTACGTAACGTTTTCTCGTCACAAATACCGCAGTGTCTCAAGACTAAATTCTTTGACCAGTGTGTGTTGCCAGTAATGACTTACTTCATAGAGACGTAGCCGCTCACTATGGCCTTGATAAGAAGGCTCAAAGTCACCTAAACAGCCATGGAGAAGGTATCGGAGAGGGAGAGCTCGGAGTTTCTTTGTGTGATCGAATCAGGAATGAGCAGATCCGCAAACGAACCAAGGTCATTGATATTGATAATGAAATTATTAAACTTAAGTGGTAATGGGCGGGGAACATTACACGCAAAAACAATGGCCGATGGGATCATAAAGTTCTGGAGCGGCAACCGCGTACTGGGAAACACAGCGTTGGTAGGCAAGGTGGATGACGACCTGGTGAAGATTATGGGAAGCTGCTGGTTGCGGGTGGCATGGGACCGGTTGTTGTAGAAACCTTGAGAGAGGCCTATATTCTGCAGTGGACGTCTTCAAAATCTCCACAACAGCCGGTCACAACAAAGGACACTTTGACTTAATTATCACTTTCAATTCATCTCCAGCTTCCTCTCATAGTCAACTAGAAGCACCCAGATTCTTACACATGACCTGACCTGACAAACTTAATAAATCAAACCCGAGATCCTATACGAGTGATACTTTACATATTTACTCAAAGTAAACACCGTATCAGATCAATCTTGTTTTCATACAATCTTTTTTTACAATTTATGTTTTATGTATATATATGTATGAGTATATGAATACATGTTTATTAATGTAAACATAAAAAATCTCATTTTTTAATGTCTGTGCATCTAACTTGTTTTATCTCTGCTCTGCATCACCTTAAGGTAGACTGGTAGAAAATGTCTACGGCATTAAGTCCACCTTTGACACTTATTATAACCATAAAGTATAAATAAAAAACGTAAAAAAAATCCTTACCAAGTAGAGACAATGAATATGGGAACATAAAATCATGTTTCACATATAATGTGTTGTGTCCTGTCATAGTATTAATGTAACAAATCTAGAGCAAAGCGCTTAGGCCAAACATATTGGACGATAGGACGGAATAAGTTTCGCTATTAGTTTTTGTTCCTGTCACCTCCAAGTTGTGCCTTGTTTCAGTTCGAGGCATAATTGTATTATGTGGCATTATTTATTATTACTTGGTGATTTCTGACAAGTTTTGGGTTGATGTTAGTCATTGTTGGTTTATTAAGGAAAGGATATTTATATTAAATGATCAACAATAGGGAACAATACAAATTAGATTTATGACTAATGAAAGAGGTTTTTTAACGTTTTTACTCAAAATATGTGTGAGGGGTTGCTTGCTACATATGCTATATATAGAATTACTCATCTCGGCATGTCATTAGTGTTATTTACAAGTAATTTGGACCTAAAATGTAGGTGAGTTTAATAAATTGTATTTTTGAACCATTTAAATATCTAACACTGATAACGGAACTCAAAGGACAATTTTTCTACTCTTATTAAAGATGCTATAATATCTAGCGTGAATCCATTTTTTTTTGAAAGGAACACGATATGAAATTTGACGGCGCCTTTCCAAAGATTAGATATCACCATAGACAGACCGGGGGGTAGGTGCTCTTTTTATCAAGCTCTGATTGTAATTACGCACGCCTACTTCCACTTTTAGAGATATTAAATTTTGTTCAAAAAGCAATTATAATAGATATAGATAAAATGTTGTACACCATATAAGAATATAAATAATCTTAGTCATTAAATATTATTATTGTTAAGCACAGTAGGCAGTCTTGTCGTTAGTAGGGGTGGCGCTTCTTTCCGATAAAGATCGATTTTTAAATCGATTCGAATTGTGACCTAATGAATCGATTCATCTAAAAATCGAGGTCTAAACTATTTTTTCAAGATTTTTTCAAGTTTAAGTTTACAATGTAAGTATAAATGTATGTAAAGTTTAAAATGTAAAACAAGATAAATATTATAATTAACGATCTCTTCGCCACTCGTACTTCCTTAGCCTTTAGCCTTTAGTAGTAATTAATCTGGTGTACAATAAAGAGATATATTATTATTATTGTTATCTCATATCAGTAAAATCAGGGCTTTCAATCAGTTTCCTTCGTGAACTAAACACAGCCATTTTACGAGTTTTTGAATAGTTAACGTATAATACAGGCACATTTAACTAATTGCAAATAATTGTATGGTTTTTACCCAAATAAAAATACCGAATGTCGATTTTCAAATCTGATATATCGATCACTAAATCGATTCAATACCACAAATCGATTTAAAAATCGATCTGAGATCAACATCCTTAGTTGAAAGCGATAAGGGCCAGACAAACTTTATATATTTCATATTTACCACTATGAAAATATACTCTGTCTAATAAAAGTTCATGTAAATGTTTTACAAACTACATGTAAACATATTTATTTAACTTGATTATATGTAAAAGAAAACACAACAATAGAAACCTTTTCTTTTTAATATGGTATATATTTTGTCGTTAATGATTGAATGTAAATAACAATAGAACAACAAAGAAAAGTACGAAGGTTTATCTAAAAATACTGACATGCAAAATATATAGAACTTTACTTAGTATTTTTTTAAAG
Organism: Hypercompe scribonia; assembly: GCA_949316085.1. NCBI lineage: Eukaryota > Metazoa > Arthropoda > Insecta > Lepidoptera > Erebidae > Hypercompe > Hypercompe scribonia. The sequence goes on along the minus strand of OX438977.1, from coordinate 10,886,974 downwards.
AGTTCTTATCGAATAAAATCTCAAAAAGAAAGCACTCAGTTCTAAAACACTAAATCTGTGTTATTGTAGAAAAAGACACTTACGATATGAATTACGTGAACTGTTCTGCATTGATGAGAAATTATAGTTATTACTAGTATATTAATAATTTAGAGTAAAAATTTAAAATTCATTTTTAAACTCACCTATCGACCACGATATTATCTATGGTTTGCTAACCCCGTACTTTAGGCTCCATTGGTAATTTAGTACCTATATTATATATGTAGATTGGTATCCAGTATGATAGTTTAGTAATATGTTGCTTACTTTGTCTTACACAGAAACATGTAAATATAAGTAAAATCTATTCCGACTTATCACACTAACACGATTTCTATTCTCAAGGGAAATCAATTATTTGTAAGGATATAAGGAAGGCGTTCGAATGAAATATCCAAATCACATTAGGGGGTAATAGATACAAAGAGGATATTTAATTTATTCTGAATATAATGTTTCAATCCAGTTTTAAGTAGGCAGTGGACCTTTGAAATGTGGTCGTTGAAGCAGCTTAAGAGTTTAGAAGTATTTTATTAAAATAAGGTTGAAATTTCAATAAGCTTTCAAACTTTGAGAGACTGTCATTAAAACTGATCATGGAATGTACGAATTTTAAGTTATTGGCAGTTATTTACAAGAATATTATAATAAAGACTGAAAATGGTATTAATATTCTTCTTTCCACCGAAATCTTTCATAACTTAACCCCTCACTTGAATTAAATGCTGCTGTAGGATACTTACGTACTAATTTATGAATCTAATACAGTTATATATTGAATGTCACCGAGGGTCTCGTGGCACAACTTAACATACACATAACATATTGCAAAGTTAAGCAGTCCTTGCTAGGGTGGTCTGTGGGCTCTACGCTTGAGTTGTGTGGTCCATGGCCCTTTATGGGCGGAGGTCCTGAAGGCCAGCAATATGGCATTACTGTGAGGATCACAGCAAATACTGGCCATCAGCATTATATCACACGGGGGTATCACACGATCTCCTTTGAGGTGGTTAGTCTCCTGGCCGGAATCCATCATGGGTCCTGGAGGCGAGAGCCCTTGCAGCTCTATATTAGTGATGCTAGGAGGCTAAAGAAACCATATAGTTCCCAGACCGGAGGTGGCCACCTATAGCCGTAGGTGGCCCAAGGTACGTCGGGGTTCCCGGGATTTCCTTACTAGGGTACAACTGGTCTCATGGTTATTAGTACCTGAGACGGCGTGCGGTCGTGCGTGCGTTTTGGTCAGTTCGAGTCCGACATAATCACGCTACGGTGGTATCCGTGGGGATTTCTGCACAGTACAAAAAAAAGGGCAATCGGGGGTAAGTGATCATTTCTTAACATATCGAGACCACTACGTGGTTCGGAGATAACGTAGAGCCACATGAACATCTGTAGTAATCGTTACGGGTATTTGGAGCCCTGAGAAGTCTGACTATAGTCTCTCTACAGAACTTCGATATCGTCTAGTACTAGAGTCATGAAGGTCTGACGGCAGTCGCTTCACGTAAAAATAATCGAAGTCCAGGCTATATAATGATAGACTTAAAGTCGACGCCAAACCAATTTCGGTGGAATTTGATGTCACTGAAAAATAGTAAAACTTGAAAAACCATCACATGTTATTATAATTTAAAACATAAAAGATTATCCAACGAATATGAACCGCTGTTCTTTACAAAAAATATTCTATCTGAGCGTCAAACATATGCAAATAACGAAATTGAGTTAACAGGAGGATATGATATGCGTGTCGTCGTTAAAATGAAATCGCCTTTATCCTTATGGAAATTCTCATGCATTTAAAAATGTTAGGTGTGTTCAATGACTTTTTAGCATGTCTTAACGTAAATAAGTACTAAACTTAATAAAATTTAAACTGTCAGGAACTATTTTACCCTTTATTTGACAATAGATTTTTAATAGTTATAGGGCAATTGTACTTATCACTTCTGAAATTAGTTTTTTTCTACCTCTGACGAGACTTTAGTGTTAAGAAAACATAAGAAATCATATGCATGTACTTTTACAGATTTTTCAATAATTATTCTTTATACAATATTGCGACGTTATAGTGAAAACACTTAAGAAAAATGTTGATTTTAGAGGTGAATTTTGAAAATACCAAAACAAAACATTGTGAGAGACCTCCGGCAGTTGTGAAATATCCAAATATCTTTTAAAAATAATGGCTACAAAACGAGTTGTTTTTGTATACTTTTATTAAGGACAACAATAAATAACACATTAAAAATATAATACTATCATAGAGCATGGTGATAGCCAGTTTGAACCTATTAGATGTTTAACATCAAAGACATGAATTTAGTCTTGTTAGTTAGGATTTGTTGAGAATACTCATAGAAATCGTCATGGTAAATAAGATAAATTTAATTGAGTGCAGAAATCACCCACACGTGCCATTTCGTCTGCAGCGTTAATTAATTCCTGCGTGCGGATATCAGGACACGTTCCATTGTTTGGAGAAAAGGTATTACTTATGAGATTCGTGTTAATTATTTGAGTAAATTATTCATCGCAATCCTCACCTATTAAATATTATCGTACAGAACTTTCACAGTTACCTAAAGGATACCATGAGACATGTTGTTACCTTTCTCCACTTACCTACTTAACATTCAACTTAAAACATCTCTCCTCCAATCGTAGCAAAAATACTTGTATTGCTAGTAAAATTTACCATTTTAACCTTCAAAAAGAAGATTGATATTGACATTCCAGAACTGTTTGTGGTTTCTTCACTTTTAAAACTGTAGATATTTCGGATGGTATATTTTTTTTAAAAGTTTGTGTTACGCAAACTCTATAGAGATTTGTTGACGGAGTTGCCAGTGTTTTTATTTTTCATTTATGTTTGTTTATTATGCTTACCCTGCGTTTACTCTTGACGTTATCAAGTTGCCTCTGCGTGCATTCACCAATGGATTGAGATCCCCACAGCTCGATGCCGACCCTGGAGTAAGTGTACGTCATCGATGTGATAGGCAAAAAGTACGTTAGCACCATGAAACAGACGTTGTACCTGTAAACACATTAGTTTCTTACAACCCATTTTACGATTTCTTTGTTCACGTTTATTATAGTACGTTGATCACGCTACGTAAATACAAATGACTTAAGATCTAAATGCAAAGTTTTCGGATATAGTAACAACAGTTGGTCTTGAGTGTGAGAGTAGGTATGTTTCGTAATCGGCCTACTGAGACCTCGATGATTTTGATAGCTAATGCACTATCCAAACTCAAAAATGTATTTTCAGATCTCCATTTAAACTTACGTAATTTTAAAGCGTTTCTTGGGGGAATATGGGTGTTTTTTAATGTTTTACGTCATTCATACATTATTTTAATATGTACGTTTACGATATACGTTTTTTTTTATCCTTGCATCGCTATTTTAAATGCTACAAAAATAAATACTATTATATAAACAATACACATTAAAAGGATTGAATTTTGATTATTTAGTCTACGAAAAGTTTGATACACTCACCAGTATTCGAGTTTCGACCTTGTAGTCATCCCATCAGGCCACTCGGAGAAACACACTTTCCTATAAAACAATCATGATATTGTCAGTAAATCTTAAAAATATTACTCTTTTTTATGAACATTAGACTATAGAGCAAGAGCCCGTGAGTGCCAGACCTTCGTCATTTTATAAAAGCTGAAAGTTCTTCTATGTGTGTCCCTAGTACAGGTAAGAATGATCCCCAAACATGAAGCTGAGGCAGCGGTGGCTTTGGCAGATAACAGGCAACAAAGGTATGTAAAATTCCATCTCAAATTCGTCATAATATAAAACTTGATTTTTTTATATTTGATTCATAATAATATCAAAACTCGCGTTGCTCATTGCCAGACAGTTAGTATGGTTCCAACCCTCTGCCGGACACCCCTAAACTATTATAATTTATAATTATACTTACATTATATTATAAAACCTAAATTTAATATATAATTTTTTGGGAGCCTATTAATTAAACTATGTTTATATAGTAGCCGGACAGTTTCGAAGGTTCTATCATCTTGCCAGACGCATTCAAAGTGAGCAATAATCGGGAGAGCAAGGAGCGAATACAGTGACTAAACGTTATATTATAAAACCTAAGTTTCATATATAATTTTTTGGGAGCCTATTAAACTATGTTTACATAGTAGCCGGACAGTTTCGAAGGTTCTATCATCTTGCCAGACGCATTCAAAGTGAGCAGTAATCGGGAGAGCAAGGAGCGAATACAGTAACTAAACGTTATATTATAAAACCTAAATTTTATATATAATTTTTGGGAGCCTATTAAACTATGTTTATATAGTAGCCGGACAGTTTCGAAGGTTCTCTCATCTTGCCAGACGCATTCAAAGTGAGCAGTAATCGGGAGAGCAAGGAGCGAATACAGTAACTAAACGTTATATTATAAAACCTAAATTTTATATATAATTTTTTGGGAGCCTATTAAACTATGTTTATATAGTAGCCGGACAGTTTCGAAGGTTCTCTCATCTTGCCAGACGCATTCAAAGTGAGCAGTAATCGGGAGAGCAAGGAGCGTATACAGTAACTAGTGCGAATGAAACAGAGCGCTTAGTCTATTGCGGGATTTCACTGCGCACCCATTGTTATTAATTTCAAATTTTGCAGTTTATTTTTTTCTTAATCCAGAAATTTCATTAATTAATTTTTACAATTTCAATAACAAATATTTAAAATAATACTGAGTAAAATTTTTCTCATACAATGTCAATCATGTCGAAAATCTAATAATTTAATTGATATTATTTTTCATTTTTAAGAAGTTTATTATTGTCAATGCTATTAAAATTATAAAGCCAATGAAACAAAGTAAATCAAATATTAGTGTTTATTATACCAAAGGACACATTTTTTAAGATAAGAAATTTACAGAGAAATTAATTTATTTTAATTAAATCTAAATATTTTCATTATTTTCATCGTTATCGCGCGCTCACTAAATCGGTCCACACGTTAGCAGTTTAAACGTCGTAAGTGCTGCGAGTACAATTCGGACCGCCTTTGAATGCGTCTGGCAAGATGATAGAACCTTCGAAACTGTCCGGCTACTATGTAAACATAGTTTAATAGGCTCCCAAAAAATTATATATGAAACTTAGGTTTTATAATATAACGTTTAGTCACTGTATTCGCTCCTTGCTCTCCCGATTATTGCTCACTTTGAATGCGTCTGGCAAGATGATAGAACCTTCGAAACTGTCCGGCTACTATGTAAACATAGTTTAATAGGCTCCCAAAAAATTATATATGAAACTTAGGTTTTATAATATAACGTTTAGTTACTGTATTCGCTCCTTGCTCTCCCGATTATTGCTCACTTTGAATGCGTCTGGCAAGATGATAGAACCTTCGAAACTGTCCGGCTACTATACAGGGTGTCCAAGAACCTGGCGTCCAACTGGATTCCCACGATGCCCCAAGTTCTAACAGTACTCAGAAAAATATTTTAAAAAATCCACCCCATGTACTTACAGAATTATACTGATTTCAAAAAAAAAGGGGAAATGAGCACCCTGTGACATACTTTTGAATGCTGTGACTGCTAATGCTGATAATTTCGATATTTCTTGGAGGTTTTGTAATCTAGGGTATTGCTGTGTCTAAATAGAATGTAAAAATAAAGTACTTTTTGTACCATTTTAAAATAAAATATTATTTTAACTAAAGGTGATATGGAAAACTATTGAATTTCGCAACTTTGACCGACTGTAGTGTAAAAAAAATGTACCAAAATAGTATGGCAAGTGACGTCAAATTTTGACGCGTTTATTCCTCTTTTTAAAAAGGTATAATACTTACACATTAATTTGAAAAAAAAAATTTTGATAATATTTTTACTCAACAACCCAATTTTTACGAAGTGCCTACCTACTAACGGTAACTGTCGGACCCTTTCTTATCTTAGAAACTGTTATGTTACTACTATTATTTACTTCGGTTCCAAGAGTGAGCAAGAAGGAAATACACACAGGTAGATGGGTTCCCAGTAGAATAAAAGCAAAGAATGTTAGTTTAAAGATATTTTATTACAATAAATGTTCAAAATGTTGACCACCCGCGGCAATACAAGCTCTCACTCTCCTTAAAAAGGACCGCTTTATGTTTCGCGAGTGACGTATCACCTGCACTGCTTGTGTTATCTTCTCACGAAGGTCAGCGATGTCATTAATGGGCTTCGCATAAACGAGCTCCTTCATAGTTCCCCAGAAAAAAAAATCCAGCGGATTTAAGTCAGGTGAGCGGGCTGGCCACGGGATTGTTCCTGATCGCCCAATCCACCTGTTCGGGTATTGCTCGTCCAAAAACTCTCTAACGGATACGCGAAAATGTGCTGGACAGCCGTCGTGTTGGAACCACATATCTGGTGGGGTCTCTTCTAGTAAGTTTGGCAAATCATTTTGAAGAAAATTTAAATATGATTCGCCAGTCAAATTCTCGGGCATCTCAAATGGACCAATAATATTCCCACAGAGAATACCGGTCCACATGTTCACTTTGAACCGGTACTGGGATCTATCTTCTCGCATCAAGTGCGGATTTTCCACATGCCACTCGTGCAAGTTGTGTAGGTTCATGTAGCCATCTTTCTTAAATGTTGATTCATCTGACCACAAAATTTTGTCGATAAAGTTTTCGTCTTCTCGATGTTTTTGCAGGATTGTTTCACAAAACGCGACTCGGCTCGGATAGTCTCGAGGTAAAAGACTTTGCACTCGCTGTACGTGGTACGGATGATATTCTTCTTTTTGGAGAATACTGTGTGCTGTGCTCTTCGGTATCCCCGTATCAGCTTCTATTCCTCGCACAGAGATGCTTGGATTTGCCGACACCGCCTCTAAAACTTCATCGCGTATGAAGTCATTTACGGGTCGTCCTTCACCAGCTACTTGATTGGGGAACCGCCCGTCACATAGTGATCTGTGCACATTAATGAAAACTCGATGGTCGGGATATCGCGTAGCCCTCGGATACCTTTCTCTGTAAAGTCTCGCTGCAGCTCGTCCATTACCTCTACATTCTCCATAAATGTAGTGCATATTTGCGTATTCTTGCGGAGTGTAGGTCGCCATGGTAGCACACACAAAACACAAACTGTCCAAACACAGGCAAAGGTCGTCGTAAAGAGTTCGTTTCAAAGTCCAGAGCACAAAGAGTAATCGAGTCCAATAAACAAAGCTTTAAATCGTAGTACGTGATCAATGGTAACAATAAGAGAGAGGTGCGTAGTAACGGCAGGAGGCAGTGACGTGTACTGACCGTACTGTTATCCTAAATAGCACGATCCCAGATAGCGTCACTATCTATCTCACTCGCACCTCTAACCTTTTTCTCCCTCACTCTTACCTGAATAATGGGGTACCATAAAGAAGAACCAGCAAATCGCAAAGATAGTTTCTGTCTTGCTCCCTCCTGTTGTAATAACGAATCACTATGGTGAGATGCATGCACATACCGTCCCTTACGGTCTAACCTGTTTTTTGAGAGGCCTGTTGTTATTTTTATGAGCATACAATAGTAATTCTTTAGAGGTTAGATTCAATTCGTCGTAAATTTTTCTTTCTAAGAATTCTGTAAGACATCGTAAAAATTGGGTTGTTGAGTAAAAATATTATCAAAATTTTTTTTTTCAAATTAATGTGTAAGTATTATACCTTTTTAAAAAGAGGAATAAACGCGTCAAAATTTGACGTCACTTGCCATACTATTTTGGTACATTTTTTTTACACTACAGTCGGTCAAAGTTGCGAAATTCAATAGTTTTCCATATCACCTTTAGTTAAAATAATATTTTATTTTAAAATGGTACAAAAAGTACTTTATTTTTACATTCTATTTAGACACAGCAATACCCTAGATTACAAAACCTCCAAGAAATATCGAAATTATCAGCATTAGCAGTCACAGCATTCAAAAGTATGTCACAGGGTGCTCATTTCCCCTTTTTTTTTGAAATCAGTATAATTCTGTAAGTACATGGGGTGGATTTTTTAAAATATTTTTCTGAGTACTGTTAGAACTTGGGGCATCGTGGGAATCCAGTTGGACGCCAGGTTCTTGGACACCCTGTATAAACATAGTTTAATAGGCTCCCAAAAAATTATATATTAAATTTAGGTTTTATAATATAACGTAAGTATAATTATAAATTATAATAGTTTAGGGGTGTCCGGCAGAGGGTTGGAACCATACTAACTGTCTGGCAATGAGCAACGCGAGTTTTGATATTATTATGAATCAAATATAAAAAAATCAAGTTTTATATTATGACGAATTTGAGATGGAATTTTACATACCTTTGTTGCCTGTTATCTGCCAAAGCCACCGCTGCCTCAGCTTCATGTTTGGGGATCATTCTTACCTGTACTAGGAACACACATAGAAGAACTTTCAGCTTTTATAAAATGACGAAGGTCTGGCACTCACGGGCTCTTGGACCACTAGTACTTAAAAGTGAACATTTAATACAACATGGAAATATGTTAAGAATCTCTAATCTATTAATAGACCCTGTATAGTGGTTATGTGAAGATTATTTCTACGTCAGTATAGATAAATTTTGCAACATGAATTAAAAAGAACTGTCCGTACACTTTATCTTGAGAGACGCATGAGAGAAAAGAAGTATCTTTTTAAGGAACAAAGCTAGTATAAAAGAATCATGTCTGTGGGAGTATAATGAAAATTATTTTCCTGGTCAATAATATATAACACACTTATACATTAAGTTTTATAGATTGTTGTAATTTTAAAAATAATAGGACAAACGATACGATATATACGATACGAGTAATAGGACGAAATTAAACTGTGCAATAAGCCTGCCGCTGCTATAAAATGTATCTCCATCAAAAAAGGTTGCATGATTATACTAATGACAAATACATAGTTCCTAATATTAGCCTGGATGTCATTTTATATTACCGGACGTAATATTGTTGTCGATAGAATAACTGTGAAACTTAACATTATACAGGTTTATGCACCAACGGCTTAATCGATATAGGAAGACATTGAAAACTTTTATGGCTCACTCGAAACATGTATCGCTAGTATCTCAAAGCGTGAAATTTTGTTTGTCTAGAGAGACTGGAATACGAAGGTATCATATACTTTAAATGATGACGACATCCGTTAAATCTTCGAGGTATAGATTAAGAGTCCGAAATAAAAGAGGTGAGAAGTTCATTGATTTCTGTCTACATCTTTACGATTGCTAATATTAGATTCAAACATCACAAGCATAGACTGTATATATGAATGTACGAAGATCATTATCGTACTAGATTGAAAACATCACAGTAGTAGGTCAATGGGAATCATCTGGAACAAACGTGAGAACTTTTCCGGATACGAACTGTACGAACGAAGGAAGGAATTGAGGAGTAGTCTTAAATCTGATAACTCTACAAAGAGAAAGAATACACGTACTTGACTAAAATTATTCGATTGGATATTCGACATCTCTGTAAAAGAGACAAAAATAATTATTTAGAGATTTCTGAAGGTCAAAGCTCATGCGGATTAGCATAAACAAATGATTATTTAAGGAGTCACAACCCTCAGTAATGAAAAAACGATTCTGAAGAGAAAGGCAATTTACATCGCATCGCATCACATCATCACATCAACAGCCTTCAACAATCCACTGCTGAACGTATGCTTCTCCTTGAAAGGAGTCTTTGGCCTACTATACCACTGGTCAAACAAGTTGTTTCAAGTTTTCCTTCTCTTTGCATTGATTTTGTCCTGAGTAATTTTCTCTCTTAGTTGCCTCTTACAACATCCACGGGATGCATACAAAATGTCACCACCCGGCAACATTTTGTATTCTTAATCCATCACCACGCGGCAATTTACATTGAGCTCTGATTCGTTACAATCGTTGCTAGCAAAATCACAAGAAATAAAAACCAAAACCCGTTTAAAAGCAACCCTAGTAAGATTTAACTTTGTAAGAGCTTTATTGATTTAATATTTAAGTATTTCCAAAGTTCCTTTGCAGATCGATTGCAGAAATTGTTCTATTGGAGCTTGTTTATGGGTATTTAATTAGTATGTTTTTATGATAACGGCGTCGTTGTATCACGCCAGTAAAATTACTTTTTGAACTGGAACAAGAGGCTGTTACTAGTTCTTCTGACGAAATGGTGATTTTAGCTCGACGATCTGGTACAAATCGGGTTAACAGCCTTTTGCAGATAACTTTTAATAACGCTTAAATTAGCCAATACATTTTATTACATATTTTTGACGAACAAAATTACTTTACATATTTGTCTGCACTTATTGAATTTTGTGTATATGACATTAATTAGAAAAAAATATAACACTGTGGCGACTTCCACATACAAACAAAAACATACAATAGCACCATTTAGCGAAGAGGCATTGAACTACGAACAGCGAAGATACATCGAACTACGAAGTATAATAACAATTGACAAAGCAACTACTAAACCTGTATCGCAAAATAGAGATTCACGTGGCAAATAGCATATATACTACATCCTAACATCAACTGTTGGGCCGTGGCCCAAATTCCAGAAATCGGTTCACGTTACGCTTAAATTTTTGTAGTTGTATAACCTCAATATGTTTTTCAACGTTCGAATCATTATACAAAGTGGGAGCTACGAAAAATCCCAAATATAATTTTTTAGATTCGGTTGAGTCATCAAAAGAAGATCCTGTACCGCTAGCCATGTGGTAGATGGTTGTAAAATTTGTACCATTTATACAGTTACTCATCTTAATTATTTTTAAGTAATTATCATAAACATATAATAAATTCTTGCTTTTTCTAACTATACTGTGCCTAAACTGAAAGATGTTCGAAAATATTTTTACGTTGTACATTAAAATCATTATACTATTTTAATCAATACTTAGGAATTAGTTCATAACTATGCACAAATTCAATTAATGGAAGAAAGATAACTAGTAATTTTTATTGAATCAATTATATTAATATAAACATTTTAAAAATGTGCCTAATTTAAAATCATAGTAAAACACTTTTGCCTATCTTGTTAATATACCTTATTGACCCATCAGGTAAAATATCGCTGTCCGTAGTGAAGTAGATTAAGTTTGGGCTGCTGAGAATGGAACTCCACACCCAGATAGCAGCTGTGATGCCAAGTGTAGCTCGTTTACCCAACCGGGGTCTTAGCGGGCTCATGATGGCAACATACCTGTGAAAAGAGTGCATCACTTTAAAATCATAGAAGTAGATAAATAGACGGCAAATTCTTTATTTGAACACCCTATTACAAAGTTTCAAGAGAGTACATGTATTGTCAGACACATAATGTACAAAAGGCAGCCTTATTCCCAAAAGTGACATCTACCAGGCACCCTTAGGATGGATCAAAATGTTACGGAGAGACAGTAGCAGTTGATGATGTAATGAACTTTCAAGAAGTGTATGTTAATAAATGTTCTTAAAAATCTATACCCTATTTATATGTCTATATGTATGAATATCTTCACAAATATACATATGTATATAACACACTATCTACAATTCTTAGTGGCTAATATCAATCTACCTAACATTAATGTAAACGTTCACGCAGATGCCTACCATAAGTTCCCTTTTATCTTCTCTTGTCTCCTTACATGAGATAGTGAAAAAATAATAATATGACATAATCTCGAGAATTAATGAACTTGCAAGTGAATAGTAAACAAGTAACAATGATTTAGAGACCGATATTTAAATATCACAAACAGTAGAAATAGTAGGAATTATTCCTGGGCAGACACACCTTTCAAAACACAATTTCATAACCTGTTCAAGGATGGAAAGGTGTTAATAAGGTGGTAATATCTAAGGATCGTGTAATAGACTTCGTAATGATGAAGAAAAGCGGAAATCACAGAAAAATGTGATTTTAATACACAATTCTTATTTTATAACTGGCAGACTGAAATTTATTTGGTTAACAGAGGTTGCTAAAATGACCACGAACATAGGTTTTTCATGCAAAAGATCATTAACAAACTTTACAGGTCCACTGCAAGACATAGACCTCTCCTTAGGAAGAAAATGTTTGATTAATCGGTAATTTGGCTGAATGTTATTTAGAAATCAGCATCTACATTAAAAAAAGTGACTTTGGTAATGTGGCGACTTCCACATACAGCGCAACCAGAAATACATACTACAGCACCATGTAGCAAAGACACATCGTACTACGGAGTATAATGAACTACGGAGCAACTACTGATCCTGAATCGCGATATACAAATTCGCGATTAGTATATACAAAACATCCCAACATCAACCGTTGCATGATCACCTCGCCTGGTCGGAAGATCATGACACAAGTTCTTTTCATAGTAATAATGACATCTTTGCCAGTAATAACCTTACATAAAGTCGGTAGTAAAATAATTCTTTCGTGGCATTTTACGAAGTGAGATTGTTGGAGATTTTTCCTTAATACGTATAATCCGTGTATTATGCCAATTTCGAGAGCACATGCATTCATTTGTTATGAACAGTCGAGTCAGTTCAGTAACTGTCTCGAATTAACATTTTATTAGTATTTTATTTGCACCAAAAGTGATATTGGCAATATACTGACGTTGCAGTATCTTTATCTCACAAGATTTATTCTATTTTGGTATCTGTTACATAGGTGGAAAAAACCAGTAAACAGTTGTAATCAATTAACTTGTAAATATGATTGGGCTTCTGCGGTAATAGAAACAAATAGCCTCAAGGACTGAGGACACCGAGACGTCCGGAATGGATATTTACGTCATTATCTGGGCATTTACATTTACTGGGACAATTTCGGTCGGGTTTCCTTCTTTCATTAACTGTGCTAACAAATTTCTTATATCAGGTTTCTTTTAATTAAATAAAATCGAATGAAATAAAAATAAAAGAAACTAAATCTGTTGAAAGGTGCTCATGCTGTCTACTTAACACTATGGTGGTATAAATTATTTAAATAAAATAAAATAATGTCGTTTTCAGACTAACAGTGAGTGAATTGAAAGTATGAAAACTACTACCAGAATTAACGTAAAAGCAATTTGATCAGGTGTAATATACCTATAGTTTTCATTGCTTTATATATAACGTAAATTTAGACCGTATAATGAAGCTATAGTAAATTTATGTCACTTTTGCCGCTTAAGCTACCTGAAGCTCATTTGTAAGTAATTTAGCTTACTACCTTATGGGAATATTATATATTAAACGGTTCTTAGTGCTGACTATATTTGAAGAGTGTGTACCGAGACGTTAGCTTTGCCTAAATTGAAATAGTTTCATAGGATATTTATCTACTGTATTCATATAGTACAGTCTCACAGGTGGGAGCGTAGGTGACGTCAGCTAAGCTATTAGGCTTGCTACATGAATACCTTGATTATCGTAATTAGCCCAATTAGCTTAATTTAGTTAAACATATCATGTGTTGCCGAATTGGCAACAAAAATTCAATAAAGTTGCAAATGGGAATTTTCTTTTTATTAATGAATGAATATTGTGAAAACAAAACCTGTTTGGAGGTTACTATACCAATTTCAATTCGTTCTGTAGATTTAAGCAAAAAATTACAAATTCATATGTGTGGCAGTTGGTTCGAAAGATTTTCTTATAACGACTGTGAATATCGTTACTTATAATTTGGATAGCGATCCGCGCTAGCTTTGCACGGGAGCAATTTAAATGTTAATGTGGTGTGAGCGTAATTTTAATGTACTATACATAATCTTCCACTTAAATTACTTTCCTCTATTAGCGAAAACTGTAAAAAAATCCGTTGCCTAATTTGAAAGATCGAAGCGTGCAAGAACAAAAAGGAAACTCATTTAATACTGAGAAAAGAAGTACGAGTACAAAGTTATTATATGTATGTAAAATGTAATAAAAGATGTTAAGCCAGTCGTGAGACAACTCTAAGAAGCGTACCTACCGGGACTATGAAATATGAGATATGCATCATAAGAATAGTAGAGAAATGAGTTATTGCGAATTCATGACGTCTAGGTAGAACCCTTTTATTTTATTTCACTTTCATATATTCAACCGGCAAGTGGTAACGTCAAAATGAAAGGGACGTAGCTATTTATGTCTGTCTATTTTTTTGTTTTGTTTCATTTTTTATGTCAATTCGACAGGTACTCACATAAATTGAAAGGAAAAAGAAACTCGAAAAAGAGACCTTGGCAATTAAAGGAGCTAGATAATGCAGAGAATGAAATACGGTTATAATACGACCTTATTGTTTTAGTTGACAAAAACAAAACAAACTATAATGCTCCACGCTAGTGTTCTTTGGAGGTAGAAGTTATGAAGATAATTAAGTCAAAAATAAAATGACTTGATGTTTTATTATTTACGTCAGCTTATAAAGTTCAAGTTAATAATAAGTACTAAAGTAAAAAAAACATTGCTATGAACCTGCTGTTACAACTATGTACGCTGCAATTTTATATATTTATATTTCTATATTTTAACAGGAAAGTCTCATGATAATTGGTACCATCACCATATTAACTATATCAGTAAATCCTTCCATTTAAGCTCAAATTAGGACTGAATCAATCATAAATAACTTACCTGTCCACGCTAATGGCCAATAGAGTGAATACAGACGCTGATATACTGAGCACTGCTACGAATTGGCAAAACTTGCAGTAGAAGTGACCGAAAGGCCAATCAGAATTCAGCATGTAGGTAAAGTTGAATGTCACATTCAATGTTGACACCATAGCATCTGCCACCGATAGATTCACTGAGGAAAAAAAATACAATTAATATCCTCTTTATTGGTTTTCTGTTTAATGTTCTGCCCGTTTCTCTAATTATAAAAGCAACATAGATTTGACTATTGTTAAGTTTGTTTGACCGTTCTTACATATTGTTTAATTCCTTAGGGTCAAACTGTTTTATGTATATGTACTATGTATGTATAAGATTTGACTGCACGATTGGCCTAGTGGTTTAAGCGGCTGCCACGCTGCTCTCTACTGCGCAGAGTGTTGTGGGTACAAATTCCACAAGGTACAGTATTTTGTGTAATCCACAAGTTGTTGTTCTGAGTCTGGGTGTTTTTTGTGTTCGTTTCTGGTGTGTTTATTAAGTCCCTCGCGACATATGATATATTCCTAATACGAGCGTTGTCTTTATAAAAAAAATAAAAAATAATCATCAATAGGTGGTTAGGATGCAATACCGTTCCTCTAAGAATAAAAACTGTTAGGTCAGAACAACCGTAAACGTGATCGGCAAACTAAGATAAGAACGTCAAGTAAATATATTTTTAAATTTTTAATTTTAAATATAATTGTAATATAACATTACTGTAATATTATATCCAATTAATAGATAGAAAAATAGATAGGTACTCTTTATTGAACACCATAAGTAGGAAACATACAAAGTAGAGTACAAAAAAAAAAGAGTGGTACAATGGGCGGTCTTATCGCAGTCTGCGATCTCTTCCTGGCAACCGTTAGACGGACTATACTGTATAGTATTATGCAGTCTGTGGTGCACATTATAATTTACGTATACTAGCTATCATTACACATAAATACATACGAATACACATTCATATACTTACATAGGGATATAAACAGGAATACATACATAAACGCGCATACAGATACAGCATACATTTGTTGTGGACGAGCTTCTTAAAAGTACTCACCGACTGTGCCCGCCTAATAACCATTATAGCATATAACAATTAATGCATTATAATAGTTGTAGAATGCCGTTATTATCTACACAGGAGTAGAGAGCAGCTTACTTAAGAGTTCAGTATAACTTTCTTACAAAATTCGCAGAATTTAGTAGATAACTTCGGCCAAATAAGCTACAGAAATTTTACAAACCATTTTCGCAACTGAATGCAAGTGCAAACTACTTTTATTATCTAAAATTATAAGCAATGCGCCCCAAAATGGATCATTAGGGTAAAAGTTTATGAACGTGTAACGGAGAACTTACACTTTTGGCTCAGTTTTAAAGTTGGAATCTAAAATGAGTGTTATTTATTAAAAGGTCCTTTGTTAGTGTTCTATGTTAGATAACACTAGTGTGTTTGTAAAAGCCAAAGTCTTGAAACGTGCTTTTTAGCAAGAGTTTCTTCATTTAGGTATCTCAACGTTTCTTATAATACAATATTGTTTAAGTACACATTTTGTTAGTTCAATTAGTATTATAGAAGAAAATTTTATGTTTAGTATTTCTATTGACCAACTTATGTTAATTGAGCTCACAAAGATATTTTAAGTTCTATTCGTTTGATTTGTGCTATATATTATATGATATATATGGTACATATTATAATTATCAGAAATAAAATTGATAAAATATATTACTAATTTTATAATCAGTTCAATAATTATTCATTTTAGCAATAAAACTGGGGCATAATAATTGATATATAGTTTAGTAGATTCGTTCAAACTAAATGTAAAATGAATGTCATCATGCTTTACTCATTGAATGATAATACCATAATGACGAAAATTAAATAATTTAATCTATTGGTGCATTTAATAGTTAGTATGTTAATCAAATCTAAGAGTTTTGTTTATATTTTTATGTTTTAATTCAAAAGTTTCGATTTATGTTACAAAATTCATTCGTTCGACAGAATACCAGTATTCACAACAGTAAAACAATAAAGTTTCGTTTTAAAATACGAACAATATGTACTTTCGATATTGCGTATATGAACACATGATATGTATAGAAATATATGAATGCCATTGCATATCAGCCCAGTTACCATACAAAAAATATTAAATTTTGCTACGCGTCAAAGTTGACACCTTGGAAAGATGTAAAACAGTTTGTATATAAATTGTTTCACATTTCCAATATCCATTTTAAAAAACACAAAACACGTTCGTACGTTTTATTCTTTCAAATTTGTCAATAGTATATATCCAATTCATATCGTCGTAGTCATAGTAGATAACAGTCTGTGTAGATATATATTTTAAAATACATAGTACAACAAAAAGAGGTTTTGTGGTAGATAAAATGGAAAACGCCAAAACTTAATTTAACATGTATCGCAGGATTGACTAAGATTTCAAGTTGGGGGAATATTTGACAAATTATATATCATTTTCTTTTATAATTTTTGTCACACAGTTTTTTAGATTTGTCTATTTTCGCTGTATTCACTTATAAAAGTTCACCCTATTTCACCATCGTAACTCGGATTTTAATTAAAGTACGGTAAATTATTTATTCCAGTTGTTGTGCTACATTTTACTCTCTATCCAACAGATTTATCTTTTTGTTATATTTTACCAACCTGATACTAAGTAATCATTGGGTATTCTGTACAAATATCAATTTATTTAACATTGTATTCATCAAAATACATCGCTTTTAAAGTTGGTCATAGGTAAAGAAATCTGTAAAGTGAATTTTTCACTTGTGAAATTCGTAAAGTTTTTACTTACCCAAGAAATAATTGGTGACGCTCCTCATCCGTTTATTTGCAAGAACTATCCATATGACGACAAGGTTGCCCACGGTGGCCACGACCACCATTCCTGCGAAGAGCACTGTCCACAACACCTGCCGCCACCAGGGAAGGATGAATGACTGGTACGTCTGGGATACAAATAAAGAAAACATACATATAATATAGATACCAATACGCAAGCTTCGCAATTCACTCAATTGAAAATTGATCTGCTAAACGTGTAAGAAACTGCTTGTCTTTTGATGATACTGAGAACCAGTACAGAGAGGATTGGTCCTCTGGTAACCTGAATGCTAATTCTAGGGTGGGAACACTCTAAGCACGGCAACGTATTGACTTATAACGTTCAGTTAACCGTGGGCGGTAAACATATTATTGAGTTTTTCTCATTAAACAAATGCTCAATAATAGCCCAGACTTTGGAAGTTGGGGTCTTCACAGTAAAACCGGTGATGCTGCGCCTGATCCCTCTCTGGTCGTTTCGGATAGCCGTTTCATCAGATTGTGAGGGTGAGGGAACAGACAGTGCACTTAAGTTTGCACACGCAGTTGTGCACTATAATATCTGTGACATAGTTGACTAGTCTTCGTTGAGACTGGTCGTCGTGGTAAAAATCGACCAAGAGTAACTCAACAGTAAATATCATTTTAGAAAACATGTTTTTATTTTTATTGAATGTGGTATGACTAGCTTCATCGGTTTTAAAATAAAATAAAGAAAAGATCATATATTTCACCTAAGTGTTTTATTATAGTCTTGGTAGTTTATAGGTATAATCCAACTAATGAGAATAATTATCAACTTATATGATGATGATGTATTCCTAACCGATTTCGGCTATGGCGGTCAGTCTCAACGAAGACCTACTACGTTGGAGATATTATAGTGCACAGGTGTGTACGCAAACAGAGGTTCACTCTCTGTTACCTCACTTTCACCATCCGATGGGATGGTTTGCCAACAAAACCGGGCAGAGATCAAGCCCGGGACTGACAGCTTAATATGCTAACTTATATACACAAATGGGCAAGTTAGATATAAAGAAGTAAATCTTGAATTTGGTCAAATATATTGGAGTACAGTTTACAAACAAAAGACTCCATTTCTTGAGAAAAACAATTTCAAATAGCCATTATTTACTTAGTGTTGTCCCAAGCCTCCTTATTATTTAAAAAGAAATTGGTTTATTTCTTTGGACAAATATTCGTAACAATAAATATAACGAACAAAGAATAACAAAAAAAGAATAATTGGTATGTTCTGAACGTATTTCAAAGTGAATATAAACATTGTTACTCTTGTATGATAATGATTTTGTTATAATATCACACAGCCCTAAAATATTATTGACTTTCTTTACTCTTAAACAGTTATTTGTAGATACTGTACGTCGTGTGAATCACAATTATATTTAAAAAACAAATTAGCGTCTGCAAAGCGAAGTGATGGTTATTTTTATTAACAGAAAATAGATTATTCTGAGTGTTTTTTATAAATTAATATTAAAAATTTCTTTCTTAATTAAAATTTTTATTACGTACAAATTTTGAACATCAACAAATCATTAGACAATTATAACATTACAAATGTATTTACAATTTTAGATCATGTTTAAGTACTTCTCTCCAAAGTAAAATGAATTAGTTAGTATGACAATAGTTAATATTAGCTCCGTAAACCAATATTTGGGTCTTAATAAATATTAAATATCCATTAAAGCTTCAAATTCAAGCTTCTTATATTTTCAGTCTATTAAAGTAAAAAAAGACCCATATTATGTTATGAACTATATTTATTTTTAAATTTGTTTTTTAATATCTACAGAGCGGGGTAAAGGTAGCATCCTCTATGTCTAAGTGAGCGGAAGGGCCTCAGTTGAACGGTGGGTCCAAAGATTAAAGGTATTGCAAAATTCAGAGGGCACAATGTGCTAAACTTACACTATATGTGCTTATCATGCACTAAAAATCGTAAATTGCCTCTATTTCTATACCACTTTCTACACGGCTTCAGAAAATATATAGCTGATGAGCCTTTGTCACGGTACTATCAAATTAAAGACCCAAAAAGAAATTTGAATGCTTGATTTGAATATTTTCCGTCCGTGCGTATTATTTTGTATGCAAAAATTATTGTTAAGAGTATCTAATTGAAATCCTAGTAAGATGTGCAGAGTGTTTTGTTAAGCACAAGATAGTCGAGTCCCGTGATTAGTTACTTGGTTATGATAGTACATGACACGATATGATAGCAAATGATTGCTTTGTTCTAAATAGTACATGTTACTATTTTCTAGTGATTCTTTCGTTTCTTTTAACACTGGATCCTCCTGATGCTGGAGTAAAGATTTAAAGGGTGGCTACGACTGACTCTTGAGTTGCAGGTGTGTGAAATTTTTTCTCTTGAATAAAATCCTAAGATGTCTTTTTAATTAAGAAAAAAAAATTGACGATTAAAATAGTCTTCTCTCACCTCAGTGTAGTTTTGTGAAGTATTAACATATTTGTTGGTGAGTTCATCGAAGAATGTTACGTAAAAGTTGTGCTCGAATCCTGGCGCAGTCGATCTGTTGGACGCTGTCGTTGGCACTAGGTCGTCAAGCATCCTCGCATGTGAGCAAACCTGTTGGCAAACATGTTGATTAATATTGTCGCTTGTTTTAAGTTGAAGTATGTATGGATTGTGAATTAAATAAAAGGTTTTGTTTTAGCAAAACACTCGGCACTTTATTAGAAAGGTATAAACGTTATAAGTAATTTCTTACATTTATTTCAATAAAATTCAATCAAGCTCAGATAAATACACATTTAGAAGCAGATGAACCTACGACCAGTGAGGTTTGCTCGGGAGACAGTTTTACAGTTTCAATGTCTACTTAATATTTGTACTAAAAATATTTAATGCCACTGAACTAGCCAGTAAGTATATTTAGTTGAATGAATAAGTTGAAAGAACTATAATGGTGTAAAAATCAGAATATCTGTCATTTTGAAGATTACTAGATAATACATTAGTAGATAGTAGACATTAGTAGACATTAGTGGACATTAGTAGATAATACAATGAAATAAAAATCAAACGTGAGCGGAGTTGGAGGCTAAACTTCGACTACACAGAACACAGGAAGTGCAAGTTACTCAAACTCCGTCAAGATTGTATCAGTTAAAACGGAAGTGAGACAAATCCGATTGAAGCCATTCTGATTTGATATTGACAATGGAACTTAAATGTGTTTAATTAAACTACGTGGATACATTAACATAGTTTCACAAGGTTCCTCATGTAAGTGTTTCAGGTGACCCCAATTTCCAATCGCCGGGTTGTTGTTACTTATTTCTGTAACTAGAAAATCTCAATAACTTGTTTTCACTCGATCTGGGCATCAAAGCAATCAAATCAAGTTAACCGTTCGACCAACGAGGCAGTTAAGTGCACCAACCTTTGTAAGCGTGTTTTTTAGTTTATAACTGATTTCAAAAAAGTGAACAGTTTTCAATTCATAATTAGTTACTGTGTGCACCGATTTTATCGATTATTTTGATATTCTTTAACTGGTGCTTGTTACGTAGTCCCAGTTAAATTTTAATGAGATCTAAAGAGTAGTTTTTAAGTTATCAGTAATAATGCATATTTAATTGGTTTCAATCACATTAATAATGCATTCTATTATTCACTTGTCGATGCAAAATGAACAAAAAAAAATCGTATACGATGATTTAGAAGAGCATTATAATATTTTGAGGAGATCCTTTTTCTTAGTGATGTCCTGATGAAGTTCTTCGGAGACATACGATGGAACTCTTCAACATATACACAATATCAAATCTGTCGTGCTTGCTGCAATTACATATTTATGTATAACATTACGCCAGTACTCTCTAAGGTGATGTGCCGATATGTTCAGTACGTCGTGGTCTACTCTGTAGTGATTTAGGGATCATTAAATACGTATTGAAAATGTGTCATTTATGAATAAATAAAATTTGTTTCCGAAAAATAATTCTGATGCCAAAATTTTATCACTAAATCTCTCTCAATTAGTGACTTCTTAATAGATATGTTCATTGAAGTATATGGTCTTGAGTAACTGTATAACTCAATTAAGTACGTAACAACTCTTCCTCTGACAACGATTAGGCACCAGAATTCCAGCATACAAAGTAACATTCAAGCTGCATTTTCCAGTATGCTCTCTTTGAAGGAAGCCTATTTTGCACTCTTCGTAAGTATATTTTAAAATAGTCCTAGAGGTTGATTAGGTAGACAGCCAAAGAAGTACGACAACATATCTAGTAATAATAATACTATAATCTCTCAATTATGGTATCAATGATACAAATACACCAAATACTCCTTGTACTGCTAACCTACGTTGGCTAACAACGACTCCAAAAATAACAATAATTGTGGACATAAAAACATGTAATTATTTTTTTCACTTCTAATTAAGTTTAATAATTAATAAAGTAATTATTTTTTAATGTATTTTTTGTTTTTGAATATTTTCTGTTTGAAGTCGTTTTCTTTTGTTAAAATTTATTTTTTTTCCTTCACCATCACCATTTCAGTCAAAGGACGTCGATTATTGGACATGGGGGGCCTCTGGTAGTAGATTAATTGCTGCGGTAGGATTAAGTGTTTCTCCCTTAAGTGTTTCAGTTGTAAATGAAAAATTTGCTAACCGTTTTACGTAGTTTTTTGCAGACTCTTTATTACGTAGATCTCTTAATAAATTGATAAATAGGTATTAGTTTTCCAAAATCAGTACTGTATATTGGGAACTAACCTACGATCCTCTGTTCCATATATCCCTTTTAAAATATTTCCACATACTAGGGATGCTTCGAACTTAGCTTTTCCAATTACTACCTTTTTTCACTCCGTAGGCTTCTTTTTATTATTTAAAAAGGACAACGCCCGCATGAGGAATATATCCTGAGTCACGGGGGACTTTACAAACACACATGAAATGGACAAAGAATACCCAGATTTAGAACAACCATTTGTGGATCACAAAAAGTGTGGAGTTTGAACGCACAACACTCAGTGTAGTAGGGAGCGGCGTGGCGACCACTTAAGTCACTACGCCATCTGTGCAATGTTTTTCATAAAAGGTCATTAAGGAAGCAACTTACACAGGACAACATCACTGTAAACAGAAGGAAAACTAGGAAACAACCATACACCAACTTATTTGGCTAGCTTAGTATAGCATAACTAGCTACGTAGCTAGTCTTAGCGCAGTATAGTATAGACCAAAACTTCCTGTCTAAAGAGAGGCTCTGTACAGCAGTGGACCATGACAGGCTGTTGATGAATTACAAAATAGATCTAAGAATACGATAAACATTTTTCAAACACTGATGTATCCAAATAAAGAAGATAATCTGCCATACATTATGCGTAGTATACAGCGCAGAACATAAAAGAAAGATGATCTAGTAAAATCGAACGAGACATTAACCTTAACGTTTAGTACCTGTGCAGCAACAACAAACCCACAACAATATTTGAGGGTCTCTTTATGTCGGCTCAACAGTAAAAGGATCGCATTAAGCGATACCATTTGTACATACACATATACACAAACTGTAAATGTTTAAAGCCACGATTAGAGGAGGAAGATCTTATTACTGTTGCCATGTGCCACAATCCTACAGTTGCTAGTAAAATCCGTCATACCCTTGAAATTTAATAGACGTATATTTGCACAAGAGACGGTTTGTGGCTCTAGACAATATATTAAGAGATAGGAAAAATAGTCTTCGGCTTTAAAACAAGGAACTGATGGCACAGGTTTTGTTTTTAAGGTGTTGTGCAATACAAATAAAATTTAACATTAAAAAGAAACATTTATAAAAGCAGTAACAATTCCTTTTATGTATGTATGTCATGACCCGTCGGGTGGCACTGACGTTTAATAGATAAACGGACAAAGGGTAAGCCCTTCGTCCATATGCTAGAAGGTTACATCTTTCTCGGCAATGGCACATTAAAAATATGAAACAGTAGAACAGTACTTATATATGCCTCATGCATATATGCGGAATAAGCGTGGGTATTCCACATTTTTATGCATATTGCAGACTATTGTTACATTTTACCCCACTCGGTTAACAGGGGATCAACCTTATATGTATAAATAACATTAAAAAGAGTATATACATAAAGTCTGGAAATCGTTTCTTAAGTTTGTATACAATAAAGATAATGAAAAGCAGTAACCGTCAAATGCTTCGAATGTCAAGTGTATGTATTATCCGATTGTATCACAACTAATTAAAAGCGAAGTGTTTTGTTTATATGTTCCCGCGCAGATTTTTGCGATATCATATATTTAAATTCAGTTGGAGCACTGAAATGTTTGCAAACTGACACTATCAGATTTAAGGGCTATTGGGATCAACCCTCGATATTATCGGTATACGGGCGCCTTACACTATTATCAGGAATTTAGACAAGCGTGTTGAGTAAGGTTCATTTGGTTTTAATACCGGGTGTTAATAATATATATAAAGTCCTGTGAGAGTTCATAGTTTGAAAGAGAAGTTACAATTAGTAGTAGTATTTCATAAACAAATATATTACAGACAAGGGTATAAACAAAATATTTATTTTCGTAGCACTCATGGGAGATCCTGGGTATGACCTCGGTGAAAGTCATTTTTCATTTTTACCATAAAAATCTGTACACCTTTCATACATCAAAATGATTTTTTAGGTTCTTACATACTTTCATATATTAAAATAATCGTTCTGACGACGACGGTGAAGATATTATACGAGTATAAGTGATTGGTAATGCCTGTAATCGGGTTTGGTAGTTTAATATGTAGTCCATTTTGTCTTCAAAATATCATTATCTAGTGTATATTTATAGTATATTTCTACTTATATATTTATATATAGTATATTTATCTAGTGATGCACATTTTACATGAAATGGTAGCGACATGTTTGTATGAGTGTTGTTCTAGGATAGTTTATACTGTATATCAAAATCGTTGTAAATAAATAATCCATTGCTAGATAGTTAAAGGAGTTTTCGAGCCAACTATCCTAAGTCCCATGTAGGACTCGAAAAGACTTACTTTCAAAATTTTCTATTGAATAAGAAAACCTGAGTTACTTGACAAACCTATTTCAGTAATTCAGTGCTAATTTATTTTCATAATGAAAGCTTGTTTATTACTATATTTTTCATCATCAAAGTAAATGGCTAATTTATAACAACTCACCACAAAGCCAGCCTAATTTAAAGGTAAATATTTCTGTGACGCGTTTTTAGAAGCCTCAAATTTTAATTTTACTCTGATGTTATTTTCAGCTTACATGTTGATTATAACGCTTTATTAAATTCTAGAAGGCTCATATTTTAAAACACCTAAGTTTATTAGGAAATTTCTTGTTTTTTGACTGCCTTGGTGGTGTAGTGGTAGCGTATGCGATTGCTGTGCTTGAGGTCTCGGGTTCGATTCTGGGGTCGAACCAAATGTTTGTACGATCTGTAAATATTTATTTTGGAGTTTGAGCGTCTTCCATAAATAATATGTATTTATTTACAAAAAAGAATATATGTATTTAGAACAGTTGATAGTACAAGTTCTGCTTAATTTGGGATCAGATAGCGTTGTGTGTCAGATGTCCAAAATATTATTATTATATAAGTTAAGTTGACAAACATCCAATCTCACTGTCTAAGTTTCTACCTAGGTCTTTTAAGAACAACTTATAAAATGTTATGTTTGCAACTGTTAACGTCGAATGCATTAACTGTACTACTAAGTACGTTTACTCGCAGTTAACTTTTTACAGAAGACCCCTCTCTTGTCTAGAAAAAAATACTAACTTAAAACTAGCCAAGTAATTAAATTTACTAACTAAAACTACTAACTAAAAATTTTTAAGCAAAAAAACACTGTCTGGATCTTCTTGTCTTGTCTTGTAAAGCAATGACGCCGAACAAGAAAACGATGAATACACTTTAAGTTTCAAATACCTACTTGTTGTCAACATTATGTTTTACGACATACTGATCATGGTTTAAGTATCATTTTAAAAGTTTTATTATTAAGTATAATTTTAAGAGTGATAATAAGGATTGATTGTTTAAACTTGTCTTCAACACAGCAGTTTTGCGTCTGGTTTAATAATTTTCTGGCTATAACATAATAAATGAGTTTTTATCTCTAAACCAAACTGGTCTCCGAGCGTGCTTGGTGCAATTGGTGATGGTGAAATTTACGTTATTGGTATTTTAAAGTCCCTTACTCAAATGCTTTCTAAGTATATCAGACAGTTCCTTTAAAATAACAAAAGTGACTTTTCTTTAAATGTCAAAGATGATACGTAACAATGTCGTTATCTTGTATTTTTGTCCTCTCAAAAATAAACTTTTGGACAAGTATATTTAAAAAAAAAAGATATCGTTATTAGTTCTACTAGCATGTTAAAACGGTAATATACGAAAGATTCGTGAACATAAAGTTTTAATCTTGTTAAAATAGTCTAGTTTAATGGAACTAAAGTTGATATTAGGATTTTCAATATGTAATCGAGGGTGATATGCTTGTCCATAAGCATTATAATTAAAAAGAGAATAAAGTGCATTTAATTGGCTTTCGTTTTTTATAACAAATACCGCTTCCTGATCGTTCAAAGAGACAGCTTAACCTGAAAGTGCAATTAAAAAAAATAAAGAGGTATAAATACGTGCATAGACCTGTCACATTTATAATTGCGCTTAAAGGTTTACGCATCAACGGTAACTTAGCAAGCATAGTAGATTGGTGTACATGTTTTTGTGTGAAAATTCACAAAAACTAATTGTGAAATGGTACGTCGGGATCGAACTGACTGACACACTGACATGATGTTTTAAAAAATTTATTCATGTTTCTATTTAACACAATAACCAGGTAGCATTAATAAATAATATATATAACCTTTCTTAATGTATTGCTTGCGTTATGCCACGAAAGTTTTTAAAGATATCGACGTCGCCGCATCGGTTCAAAGTTATATTATCGGATTCGCTTCTAGCCGTCCGTGGTGTCAAACCATGTTTTACGGTCTATCACAATAATTTATCTAGGTATTTCAATAATAACTCTTCAAGTATTAATGTGGTCGCCAGGAATTTGTTGGAACGAAGTTCCTTACGGCAGGCTTGGAGGGGATAGGGATTTCGCTGCGGGACCGAACAGAAAAAAATGTGATAGTAAAACCGTAAGTGGAAAAAGTGCGTGGAATAAATCTGTGGAAAAAAGTGCGTGGAATAAAACCGTTAAATGAGACGTGCGCAGGCGCGAAAGCGCGTCATGTGTGCTATTTTATTATTTTAAGGAATTTATTATTTTATTTCCTAAAATACTGAATTTCCTAAATACTTTCTTGTACTTAAATAAAAACTAATCAGCAAAATTTAATAGAAAAATCAAGAAAACCTACATAAAATTGAGCACGATTTTGTTTGCAAATTGTGTCGATTCCACATTATCCGAAGGAACTTCGTTCCTACCTGGTGTCCCACGACACCATTCTTTTTATTATTATTTTATAATATATTAGGATAAAAATAATTTAACGTAGTACCATTTCACGTAATACAGTAACTGGGCTGATATAGAGTTGAGGTCAAAAAATAATAAAAAGAAATTGTAAAGAAAATGTAGGTCTGTCGTAAACGAGGACATAAATAAAGAAATATATTTTTATTTATTACAGACAGTGCAGTCTACACAAAATATATTATGAATCTTCTGTTTTAGGGAACCAAAACGCGTATAATTTAAGCATTTTAAGCTTCACACCGTTTTGCAGTTTTATGAAACGGAAAGATATCAAACGTATGCAAATCGTAAGTCGATTATGCTAATGTAACATTCCTAAAGGAAAATAAATTTGAATTATGAGACTGTGTGTCGAGATTTTGTGATATGAACCTACTTTGTACTTATTAATGGCTTTTGTATTCTATAGTAATGGTTCTGTTCTGCACATTCCTAGGGGTGTACTGTGGTGTCATTTTGTTAAGCTCTAGCACTTTTTGGATATAACAAGTTTTAAACTATTTATTAACTTCTGTAATTTTGCTTTAATTTTAAAATGTGTTTCTATGATTTGTAATTTTTTTTAATTATATATAAGCGTTGGGTGGGCTCGAATTAGGCAGATGGATCTTGGGTGACATTACGTTATTTCTCTTCTTCAGTGGAACAAAATTAGAGCAGCAAAATTATTGGCACTTAACAAAGGAACTCATCAAATATTTACGTAGTCTCTTAGTTTATTCTGAGTAGTATTAATTTTGGTAAATACTTACTGGGCATATGTGTGTCATATTGGTATTTATCGATTTAGTCTTCATGAAAATAGTTACCAAAGATTATAACATTATAACATTAACATATAACAACATTAATATAAGAGTGAGTTAGGATATCTGTAAGATGATGCATCAGAAATTGTAATGTAATGTAGTAAATATCAGCATATCAATCTCTTCCTAGTGTGTGAGCA
This sequence comes from Hypercompe scribonia, assembly GCA_949316085.1. Lineage (NCBI taxonomy): Eukaryota > Metazoa > Arthropoda > Insecta > Lepidoptera > Erebidae > Hypercompe > Hypercompe scribonia. Next base: position 10,858,876 of record OX438977.1, on the reverse strand, counting down.
GATTTTAAATTTCAATTTATGTTTGCAAATATTGTTCAATAATTCTCAAAAAACATTTATTATATGGTGTCGTTGAGAGCGTAAATATCTTGTTAATGAGTATAAAAGTGTATCATAATGGATATAAAAGTGTATCGTATAAAACGAAATAATTACTCACATTACCATAACTAATGGCGAGAGCATAATGTTATCACGTCTTTCACACAAAATGGAGCTACTTAAAACTATAAGCGTCATTTAGCGATTAATGTTTGTTTAATTTAAAACCCCGAACCACCCTCTTCCTAATTTTAGGAGGGGCAATGAACTTGTGGCTTTTGAGGGGTTTATGAGTAGTTGTAGTCACCATGAGATAACAAGAATTTTTTTCTCGATATTTAAAGAGGAGGAATTATTGTTACACTGTATTTAAAAGAATAACATTTTTTTTTCTTTCTGCATTCAAAAATTGCAGAGAGAACTTAAACGACAGCGTGTCTCTAATCAGATAGGCAAAAAAAAAAATTAACTGCAAAGAGTCTGAATATAAACAAGGAAGTTGTATAAGTAGCTTTTCTAAATATTTTTAATTCTGTTTTTCAATTTTTCAATTCTTTCAAATATACTAACTTTTGGCCACACAAAGTCTTAGTATGCATATAATCCTCAAGAAGAAATTGCAAACATATCGGCATTCCGTTCAAATGGCAAGAAAAGCATTATAAAAACAGGTTGAGAACGCTTCCCGACCGACCTTCATCCATATGTATTTCTTTCGAATCCTAAGCGAAATCCTTCCACCATTCATTTTATCCGTAAGTAATCTTTCGGTACACCTATTACATCATATCTCGTTACGAAAACAATTGCACTGACATAGACAGCATATTTATTGACAGCATCACTGTATTTATATTGAAACATTAATAAGAACGAGTGAAATCAACATAATTATATTGATTCCACTCGTTCATTTTATTTCTTTGTTTATCTCATTAGATAAACAAAAAAAAATAAAATACTTCACTTACAATACATTAGCAGCATAATGATTTCCACAAATTCATAATAGTTTGAAATTGAAACCTACAACTGGCCGTATTAATAATCTGCTTTAAAAGTACAAATACGAATGCAATATTCATAGTAAAAGTAACCTTTTGTCAGAAATCACTTTAAAATTAATTTTAATATTTGTGGTATTTAAATAGAAATTACAATTTAGCTTTGTTGAACAATCTATCAAACATAATTCCGTAATATTCATGTTTCGATGGATACAGGCACGTTTAATTTATTGCAAAACAATTTGTATGTAATAGAAAAATTGTTTTAAATAATGTCTGTTAAACGAAAGATGCTCATGAACATCTGCAACTCGAGAAGACTTGAGGCAGTCAACGCACTTGTGAACATTGACGGCCTCGAGAGTTAGTAGGGGAGTAGAGGCCCATTTGAGCCTCTAAAAGTACTTGTTTTAAGCAAGGTTTAATGACTGAAAATTTGTTACATTTAAATTTTATGACGTTACGTAAGACTAGGCTTTAGAATACAGCTACGCTGGCGCTAATATCTTGTTTTTTTTAACTGTAAAATTTAACTTTCAAGAATAATGGATTACTTTTTGAAAGAAAGGCATAATCGCTAGGTATATGAAAAACTTTAAGAGTAACTATTTATTAGTTACGGTTGGAAAGTTGTAGTCACTGTGACAAACAGATATAAAAAAGTTATTGTCGGCAGCTAAGTCTCGTCGAGTAGTAAACTTATTGAAGTTTTCTAGTACTTTGTTCAAATGATTTTTTTTAATGAAACGATTACTGCTACATTAAATCATGCTTTATTTCGTAATATGATAGCTGTTTTATGGCAAGCCAAATTTCAAACGCACTTGAAACAAAATTTTGAATGTAATAATTATCTATATATATATATATAATAATATAAATATATATAACAAGAAACCCGTCCACGTAAAGCTTTACGTATATATCATCGTATATATCAAACATCCATTAAACGAAAGCAAATGAAACGTAAATAACATAATGTTGTGGTGTTGTATATTCTGTTTAATTTATCGGCAAATTCTTTTCATTTATTCCTTCGTGTGTGAAATGACCCGTAAACCTTCGAAGCAGTCTTCGGTATCATTTTTATATCATTAATTACCCCCTTCATCTCCTTCGGCTTCCGAAACTCTGTTATTATCGTCCTTTGTTCTAAAAATAATTACTTCTTTTATAATAAATATTGTCACTTGTCCAAAAAAGTATTAGGCAAACAGTTAAACGTATTTAATATGCCATTGATGTAGACAAAAATAAATTGAATGACATTCATTCAATTTACTATCCCTCGGGGCTAGTATTTTTATCTGAACGGTAGAACCCTATGTCCCTTAATTTTCTACCAATATACAGGGAACAATTTGGTATATAATCGATTGCACAGTTGGCGTAGGAAAGAGTAACAAACAAGCTAATATTCGTTTTTACTAATACATAATGTACTAGCTATGTACCGCGGTATTACTCGCGGTTTTTTTTTAATCGAATAACGTTCACTGCTTCACTGACTTTATTTTGTTTTCGCGCAACCGTATTTTCTTCCTAAAACGTAAGTTATCTTTTTCCTTACTCCTTATAATATTAGCTATCTGCCAGTAAAGGTCCAGGCGTTTCAGAGGTTAGCCGGCAAAAACAGAAGGACAGACGGACAGACAAAAAGTTTAATAATTAATTAATTTTTTGTTGTACCTAAGCACCGTGTATACTTTCATATGCATTTAGTAAGTAATTGTTAATTCTAAATTACAAATAGATACTTCAATTCTATTTACTTTTAGGAATTCAATATGAAGAAAGAAAATAAATAATTGTGTATAAATATTTTACTTTGAAAAATCGATTTTTTTTCTTCTCCACGAACCTTACTAACGCGGTGTAAAGTAAATAAATGATTGTTTCACATTTGTTTTCTGTCAAGCTATGTTTCCGGATCCCTCCTATTTCAAGCGTCGTGTGGGTTTAGTGAGTTCGATTCCGGTGCATCACCTCGCAAACACCGGAAGGGTTGAAGGGACGGCCCGTAGAGGTTTCCACGCGTTAAAAAAAAGAAATCACTCCGGTCAAGCGATGTCCTTACTATTACTGAAGATACTCGTATGTGTAGCCATTGGGTTGACATAATAACTACGAGTATTGCATACTTCAACAAAACAGTAACAAGAGATTCTTTGGTCGAATTACATGTAATTCTCCTTAAGTAGTGGGAATACTACGGCGTACTTAGAAGTAATTGTTTAAATATATTTGTGGAAATGTACTCAAATTTCGGTACTTAAATGAATGTTGCTTGGTCTCTGTTTACCATCCAAAATTTTATTTAACTAAAAATTGATATGGGTAAAATATATGCTAAAAACTCTCATAAAGGGATTGTTAGTGATCAGGATGATTAACTATTTATTAGCTTTTAAAAGGTGTCTTTAACAAACCTTCTTTTTTAATTTACATAAATAAAGGTTCGACCCTATTGTAAAATTCATTGATTATCAAGTATGTATAAACAAAAGAGATGAAAAGACTCAGAAAGAACATTACATTGACGACGCACGTATTTATGATGAAAATCGTTTATAAGGTCGTTACTGGAACGTTTGTGAAGGGTTTTGGAATATTATAATGTAACTCGATATGTGTGTAGCATGATTTTAATATTTGGAAATACAAAGCAAGTCTAAGCCACTTAGAGTAATTGCAGCCAGGTCAGAATAATCATTACGTTTTATTTATCTTTACTAGTATATGTGGTAAATAAATCAGTTAAAGTGTTTCTTAACTAGAAGTCTCATCACCACGACGGAACTCTGTCACTTGTTCACTCCGATAGTCCACCGACCGTTCTCTACCAGCTAGTGTAATCCCCAATCCTAATCTACTACCGTTATGATGAGATAAGATAAGATAAGATTGGGTGCTAATAAAACTAGCAAGGGGATATACTTATCTAAGACATATTTTTTTAATTACACTGTTGTAATATGTGATGTGCATCTAAATACCGTAGTTATTTTATATCGTTAATTATTATGTCATTAGATATTTAAGTTTAAACAAATAAAGACGTTTAAGATTTGACTTAAGAAAGGCTAAATTGTTAAGATATTGTGACAATATCAATTTGTGTAAGAGTCCTTAACGTGGATGTTTATTTTAAATTCAGTATTAAAGTATCGAATTTACTATGGTATACTATAGGTATACTTTAGCTGGTCTGACGACTTGGTGAAGGTCGCGGGAAGCTGCTGGATGCGGGCAACACGGGACCGGTTGTTATGGAAAATCTTGAGGGAAGCCTATATCCAGCAGTGAACGTCTTTTGGCTGAGACGATAATGATTATAATTATATTATATAAAAAGTTAAAATTTATCTCTATGTAGAGGTAATCTTTGAAACCATGAAATTGATTCTGGTAATTTTTACTATCATAGACCTACTTACATTTAATAAATAAAGATTAAAACAACTGAAAAAATACGCTTCCATGATAAGTCGAATTAAACATTAAAAATAATTCCTAATATAGGAATGAAAAATGACGCAAATATGACCATATCTCGAAGTATCGTTCTAAACTCAATTGATTACCAAAACACTTTCGCCGGAATCTTCATATACTTTCTCTTTTATACAGTGTTTTGTTTCATCCTAACACACTCAAGAGTGTGTGAACTACACTCTTAACTGAAAATATTCTTTAATATAGGAATGTTAAAGAACCTTCTTGCACAATACGCAATGAGTCTGAGATCATTGGAGAATTCGAAATTTAAATACCAGAACACTCCACTTAGTTTGCTGACAAATCTTTCACTATGCAGGCAATGAAACTACGAAACAATTTGCCTAAAAATGTCCGAAACGCTAAAACCTTGTATCTTTTTAAAAAACTAGTGAAGGATTATTATCAATTACTATGAATACATTTAGTTTCATTATAATTAGTATATATTGTAGTGTGTATATGTATATATATATTAATGTGTATATGTATTTTCTTTATTTGAATTAATTTAAATATTCACGGGATGGTGTGTAAATGGTGTATAAATAAAATTTTAAATACCTGATATCCATGTTAAGGTTGTCCAGAAGAAATCATCGTGAGTGATAAAATCGTTATGTATACAACTTTATAATTCAACTTTTGTTATGTTGTATATTTATACAATGAAAGTTATATTATATGAATAAAATAACTGTTATTGTGAAAAAGCGTGAGGTGCTCGATAAATCAGGTCTCGAAAATATTTGAGCGATACCGTACGTCCAGACATGGTACAAAAGATATGACACGAAGCACCCCACGTTTTTTTCGCAATAATACTAATGTTTTTTGTTCATTACTTTATACTACTTATATAAAAAACTATTTTTCAACTTTAGTTCGATTTATCATTAAAGCATTTATTTTTATTTATTTTTTTAAACTACGATTTAAACTTTGAATAGTCTGTAAAATTTAAATGAAATTTGATCATTTAAAGTAGTGCAAAAGCTTGTAAAAAGGACTCGGTTACAAACAAACAAAGAAATATACAAGCGAAGCTAATAAAATCATGGAATTATTTCAGCGATGCATAGACACCCCTACTGGTGGGTCAAGAAAATTCAAAGACAACTTCGTTCAAGTAATGGTTACTAAATTGTGTATGTGTGTGTGATGCAGCGTTCTTTTCAGGACCGTTGAAAAGTGTTGAAAATATTTCATTCGGTAAAGTACCGTAGTGAAAATTTTTAACAATTTGTACCATTAGAGATTATCATAATATAAAGGCTTTTGTTAGGTTTGTTTAACAATAATAATCTGTATAATTGGGTCAAGGCTACGTGAAAGAAACGTGCCCATGTTGAATGGTTTCAATACGTGTCTGTAACGGTCGAATTACTCACTACCTGGCTTTGACTCACTTTGTTACAATAACTTCCCTCTTTCTTCTAAATACAACGTATTGTATATTAAATAAGGTACGTAGATATTTATATAGCCGATAAAGTCTGTGAAGATAAAACTCCATTTAAGAAAAAAGTCTATCTTCCTCTTTAGGTTTTTTTTATAGAAGTCTTATTGATATATGTTATACTTTTAGACGCGGCTCCGCTCATGTGGAATTTGGTCTCCTACATTAAGTTTCGTAACAGATCATTTTAAATAAATATATTTTATTTTAACATACAAACAATCCCTCGGTACATCATCTTTGTGTAACTTCAATGGTTTAGGCAGCGTACGCCAAGATAACTCTCAGAGGCCAGATTTATTTCAGACAACAAATTACACAAATTGTCGCCTAAATGTTATTCCGATGTATAACCTATATTACTGTAAAGTTTCATCCAAATCCGTACAGTAGTTTTTTCGTGAAAGAGTAACAAACATCCATACTCATAAACTTTCGCGTTTATAATATTAGTAGGATATAGTAAACCCTGAAACGAATTAGTTTCTACAGATTAGACTTTCAAACAATGTCAATTAAATATATTATATACTTAAATATCGAACACTTCCTTTCCCCTGTAGTATTATTTTGTATTAGAATTCTCAAAGTTTTGATTACCTTTAAGTAGCTGTAACATTTGAGTTAGATAAACAAATAAACTGCCAGCAGGGTAAATAAGTAAACAGCTCGAGAAACCCTTATACCTTAAATAGCAATATTTTACTTTAGTACCATTGTTGAGAAGGTTATATAAACAAAACGATTGTGTTCCTCATAGTTGTAATCAGAACACGGAACATTTGGTTTAGTTCACACAACTTTACATTACAAAAAGGAAGCTTTTCTTTATGAAAGATAATTCCCGCAGTGGGATATCGTGTATCCCGCGGGACTTTCCAAATATTCGTAAAACGGACACAAAGAATACCCCGATTCAAAACAACAATTTGTGAATCACACAAAGTACAATATCATTTGGCAACCAAACTCACAACACTTAGCGCAATAGAAAGCGAGTCAAGTGCTTTTGGCTGAGAGAAGAAACAAAACAGGAATGAGTAGTTCGAAATTCAAATCTGCAGACTTTACATTTCAAGTATACATTTGTAAAGTGGATCGTTCTAAAGAGATAGAGTATGAAACACTAAAAGGATTGGTCATGAGAAGATACTTTAGAGGTAATCAGGCACGTACTATACCCACATGTGATAGTAAAAGTAAATACCGCCAATACTAGTGATAATGAAGTTTACTGAGTCAATTCATGAAATAAGAGATTGTAATTTAGTAAATATAGTTATCAAAAATAAAAAATTAAAACAAAACGCATTTATATACTTAAAATTTGGATTTAAATAGGTTCATAGTTAGAGTATAACTTAGTAAATCCGAGTTCTCACCCAAGAGACTTGTAATGAATATGTTTATATCAATATCCCAAAAGCGGGGAAATAAAACCACTAACAGAAACGCAAGCAAAGACAAGCAAATAATCAATATTAAAGTCGTAAAGTAGGCATTGATATTTCATGTTTTATAGATAAAAGTCTATATTCGTTTTTTGTGAACCCTGTAACGCAAATTCTAGACTAATAAAATCTTCTATTTATGTGCAATATTTTTGAACACAAACAAGTACAAGCGTGAAATATTCGAGTAGTTTTGAGTTCGACGGGGCACTTTATCAGAGGATAAAACGCCCTGCCGTATTGCGTCGTTGTCAGGCGTTTTACTATTTGGGACACATATTTGGGATAAATATAAAGTACTAGCTACCACATTATTCATATTATAGTTATTAATTAATTAATTTTAATTATATCTGATATGTATAAAATTTAAGTATACTCGTATATAGCATTTGCTGTAATGTAAGAACAACAACTTTACATTTGTTTGTAATTGTAAATGTATATTTTACATTTGTTTGGATATGGAATATTTATCTAATTGCAAGTTTCTGTTATTAAACAATTTTCACCTATTCAATAATATTTGAATAACAAACGAGATTGAGAGAAACGAATTGCTTAACATACAAGCATGATCATCTAAAAATTGTCTTCATTAAATAGCACTACATATGTCAACCTCACTGACATCACACATACTCCCCGATATCAATCTCCTTGTGAAGCCACTCGCATAATCCTACGCTATTTGTTTCCAAACGGCTCGCCTCAGATCTCAAGATCGGAATCCGAGTCTTAACTACTGTGATCCTGGAACAAGCGAATTAAGTTTAGAGGGGTTATTGGAACTTTTAATATAAACTAAATTACATATAGAATGCTTTGTAGAGTTATAACTTTATTATGTTTTGATCACTTAAATTTGGATTTGAATTTTGATTACATATACATATGTGGGTGAATTTTAATAAAACTTTAATTATTTATTAGAATACGCGTTATATTTAACGTTTGTTACGAATAGTAAAAAAAAAGAAAAAGAAAAGTAAAAGTATGTTATCAATTCAGTTTAATCTTTCGGGGTCATTGCTCCAAGGTCTACTGAAAAGTTCAGACACTGCTACAAAAATAATTTCTTGATGCTATTTCTCACGATAACTTCTCATACACGATACAATAATGTTAAAATACAATGTACTATCTAAATGTGACTCAATCTACAATTCATTGAATACCCTGGAGCTCGACCTCGCTAAGTACAGAAGGGAATACAAAACGAGATCCGGGCGTAGCTTACTTGCTGGTCGCTCTGTGAAACCCATCCGCAATCTGGCTTGATCTCGTTAGAGACCGCCTCCCACCGGACTGACACCCAGAAATACCAACAGGCAAAAGGGAGACCCCACCCAAAGACCCAACTGTAGTCACAGGCGGCGCGAAGGACCACTTAGATAGGCCGTAGACCTTGTAAAGCTTCCCTAAAACTCCTCCCCAAAGAAATCTACGAGAGGAACCGCAAGAGCATTAATTTAAACTCTTTTTGAAGACTTTTCTTCTCCTATATATACTGCATAGAAATTCGAATTCTACATTTGAAAGTCTCATTGAAAGTAGGTACTTTCCTGGTACAGAACGAATCGGAAATATACTGCGTTACTCCAACATCGTAAAACCTAAGTATTTTTTTGTTTTAAGTGATTACAAAGATTACTTTTTGCACAATATGTACATTGCCAAATCGCAAATGAATTGCCCAAAAATAAGGGATTATAAACGAATCATTTATTTTTAACAAGCTTCAAAATGTATAATACTGCCGACGAAAATCCAGTATCGGTTTCCTAATTTTTACCCAAAAAATGTGATATTTTTTTTCTATTTTAAGAACCTGCCAAAGTGAATCTACTCTGCCAGACGGAAAGCATAAGAGTTGTGGTCATCATACCCATTGCAAATGCAGACAATGCAGTATGGTGTTCCACGTTATGGCGGTCTTGTACGACACTTTTTTACGCACCTTGGGAACGTGAAAGGCATGACAGTCATTATGGCATTGTAAGGCTCACACGATTACAAAGATTACTGTCACCTTTGCATCAATGGGCTTACGGTCTCGCACTTACTAATGAAACACGATAGTATGGATGCTGTCGTTTTAAGTTGGTCTTCTGTCAGAGGGTATTACTGTCCCGGTCGAGCCGGCTCATTTGTGCTGAAATTAGAGTGGCTCTACTATCTATAGTTTGGCATACAACTTCAATATAAGCGGTTTTTATAATAATAGCTCCCATTAGTAAAATCTATTATTGTTTTTAAGAACTCCCTGAGTTTGAGGTTTTTTTAAATAAAATTTGAAAACAATTCCTTAATGACGCACTAGCCTTTGAGCGCTTCATCCGTTAATAACTATTCATTTCTAACCAACAATAGCCTTTTTAAATTTCATCAGTTTGATTACCGTCCTATTCAGAGTACTGTCACAAACCTAGTCAATATTAGGGATGATAAACGAATCAGAATAGAAAGTAAAACCTTACTTTTTTGCTCTTAAATTTTTAACAAAGAAGGTTTTAACGTTCTACCCAATATTCAAAGTTTCCTTAATGTATCTTCAATGGTTATTTAAATTTCTGTGTAGTCGTCGACAACGGATATGTATTGAAAATACTTATTCATCTTGGAGTAATGTATCTGCTGGCGTACCCCAGAGTATTCTATCTTCTCTTTTCATCGTAATTTTGTAAATTTAATCTTAGATCAAATTTTCTTTCTTTATAACCGATATGTATACAACCTTTAGATATATTTCTAAGAACTTATAAAAAATTTGCCTAAAGAAGTTGACAACGTTCACAATTTTATATCTCAAATCCGTGATTAGAATTCATTACACGTGTTCTCTGTCAATCAAACTAAACCAATTTTGTTGGCAGTTCCAGGAAAATCTTATCAGTTAGTTGATCAAAATTGTTGAATACTTTTAATGGTATTTATTCATGCAAATACTAGCTGTCTTGATCTCACCGATACTCAAGCAGATAAATTAGAATTAATAGACTTCCAATTTTTAGTTAATAGTCATAATTTTCATGGGAATCATTTAAGGCTATGGTAGTAGTTTATTTATACACCATAATGTTTAATGATAAGATATGTAAATCTCTATGATTGTGGGCTTTTGTTTCAAATGTGTTACAGAAGCTATTAACTTGATCACTTGATCAAGTTTGGGCGTACTGCCAAAGAATTTAAGTAAAATTAACAATAACTCAATAAGACCACAACATTACCAGAAATAGAATCAAATGTAGTTCGCCGTCAATTTATTAAAATAAATTTAAAGTCAAGGCCACAAAAGTGAAGAAATAAACTGCTTTCGTGCGTGTTTACCTTACATATGACTATTCTTTATGAGTTTGTTTTCATAAGATTTACAGAAAAGATAACTTGTGTATTATATTTGAGAATGGTTAAAAAAAGGAAAAGTCCTGAGAAAAAGCGAGAAAAACATTCATTTATTTTGGTGTGTATCTAATTACACAGTCTCAGTTTAAGTTTACAAGAAAAATAAATAGAAAGCAAAGAATGTACTGTTACATAAAAAGATAACGCGATTGCACTGAATACGGACTGGACTTTAAACGTGAAATATATATTAGCAATTTTTATACCAAAAGTGGATAACATTTTTATGTTATTCTACAAAAAACTTTTAAAGTAAACCTTTATTAATTTACCAGAAACTAAAGAAAATCTTGTTGATTATCTAGAGAAGTGTTATCGACAACAGCACCGCAAAGAGAAATACAACTTTAAACAAACTTTGCACTAACCTGGCTACCCAGTGTAGTATGAATGTCTTTTCTAAGGAAATACCACACTGATCAAACTGGTAGGTTTAAAATTTGTTTCAAATTTTCCTTCTCTTTGCAGTACTGTTTTCATGCGTATTTTGATATCTTAGTCGGCTCTTACGCGTCCCATGGGAAGAATAAAGGTGGTGATCACCATACGGATAGTGCATAAGAGATAAGAGTGTGTGTGTGTGAATATACATATATGTATGTATATCGCATAATATTTATAACATATTCATGACTTTCTCATATTACGAGTAAGCTACCTACATCTAATAAGGCACTTTCGAGATGAATTATTAATTAGTAAGACTGATAGGGGATTTAATTAGAAGTAAATTTATGTACTTGGAAATATGTGTTTGGTTGGTTGATAACATTGAGCGAAAATGTTGAGAACTACGTTGTCTTTGATGATGTTTATTAACCTTTTAACCGCCCGACTTCAGAACAGTTGGCGTGTCCCTAGCGCCCGGCACAGTGAATCGAAAATTAAATACCTAAAAGATAGAGAGATGTGCAATACTTAACTTTGCGATGTCGATATTTCGTTTTAATAACGACATTTGCATTTGCGAGCGTGGTTAACTAACAACTACATCTCACCAAGCTAAGTTTGCACCTCGCGTCGTTTACGTCACACTGAGGCTTAGGTACGGGCTGTAAAAAAGGATTCGTTATGACTTTAAAAAAGTAAACAAATGTTTGTTAGATTTTACTTTGTATTTGTTGTTTTTAACATTATATTATACGTAGGTACACGGGTACACGCCGCATTCCAGCGAGGTGTAAACTTAGCTTGGTGGAGATATAGGTACCTACCTACTTGAATACTACTTAGGTACCTTACGAAATTATACGACATTTTTCGCAAGCCAGTAAAACAAAAAGTGTTTAAAAATTTGAACGATTTATTAATTATTACTTAAACTATTCACAATAAAATCAGTCCAGAGAAGAGTTTGGCGAGTTATACGAACATAAATGTAGGGAACAGCTGATTTTTTTTTTCACGATTTTAGGTTTGGTCCCATAGTTTACTATTTAGAGGTTGTTAATGATTTACCAATAACCCTGTAGATAGTTCAACTCATCTGTGCGCGCGGCGCTATGTGTGGGTAAAGTGATAAGGACACGTTTTGCTCGGACGACGACTGCCGCTTACGCTGCCACACAAATGAAAGCTGTATAAATAAGCGCACGTACACATGGCGCTTCGTGCACAGATGAATTGAACTATCTGTAACGATATTTATCACAATCACAATAATTTGTATCACACTAATTAACAACAAACATAAAAATAAAAATTTTACTTGACAATGTCATTATCAGTTTACCTATTGACTTAGATGTAACGATATATCACAATCACAATAAAATTTGTATAACACTAATTTCAATAAAATCAGTCAAATAATCACAGATATAATTTCTTATTACTAAAATCAGTCTAACAATCAGAGGTAATATTTTTCATTAATCGTCGAAAAATTATTTATGCTCGCTATCGACGAGGCGAATTATTGACGAGACCACATTTGTGTAACATTCGATAAACTTATTTTTACGAGTTTCATCGCCAACAAAATAACTGTCCGCTAAAATTTTGGCACTTTCTTCGATTGGATTATCAATTTGCTCGTATTGTGTACTTGCATTTGTTGTTTTGACTAAAGTTTGTGTCGCCGTAGATCTATATAAATCTGGCGTACTATCAGAACTTCTTAGATGCGACTGACCCTCATTTAAATAAACCATATACTCGTCGTTGGTCAGCGTTGATGGTAAGTTAACATCTTGGCTACAGTCTATGTCTACTTCATCTTGGCTATAGTCTAAAGGAGCCAAAATTGACTGGCTCTCTTCAAATTTCCCTATAAAACAAATCAAACATGAGTTTTTGTAATGATATCACCATTTACATGCAATACGTTTCGAAGACCACTTACTTTTGGACCCCATCTTGATATTAAAAAATTGTGAAATGTTCACTTGATTTTACAAACGTCGTGCCACTAACAGTCGTCACTGTCGAATACGGAATAATGGATATTGTCGAGTATCGACAACGTCTAGCTGACCATAGACATAATAGACTAAACGCAAAAATAGTGATGTGGGATTACGATACCGATTGTTTTGTAGAATTGTGGTACTCAACAGTACATGGATCTATGCACAGATAAACTTTGCATTTTTGGCACATAAAACGAGTCTCAGACCGTTTTCTTTTTGCTGCGCACATTTTGCATCGCTGACTTTTGCCGGTTAGTATTCTAACAGGAAAGTGCTCTAAGGCACTATTATGTAAAAAACGGTTAGGGTCAAGGACGCCGCGCGAAGTTGACTGTTGAGTTAAAGAACATTGTTTGTATTTTTCTATTATTTGTCTGATAACGTTTAATTGGAAATCAGCTAAACTATAATTTTGTTTATTTTTAATCACTTTAATGAAATAGAATGCATTAAGTAAAAACATGTCAAATATGTGAAACCCAAGCTTTTTATGCCATTTTTTTGATTTTCTTATACAGCCCAATGTGCTAGTCATCATATCAGAAGTGTCAACCGACCCCATATTTTTTGTGTAGTCTACCACACACTGTGGTTTCATTTTGGGTAGCCCAGTTGAGTAGTCTACATTGTCTGATGGTATTATTTTGTCATCGTGCATTGTAGACAACATTACGACCGGTTTCTTATCTTGCCATTTTAGGGCTAAGAGGGGAGGAGACGAGTAAGCGGCTATTTGTCCACGTTTCAGTTTTTGGAATTTAGGCATCCCTTTCCTATTTGATCTTACGGTACCACATGCATAAGTCGCCCTTTCTTTTAAATATATAAAAAGCTGAGGACTGGAATACCAGTTATCTACATACAACTCTCGGTTGCAAAAATAGTAGTCTTTCAAAAGTTCAGTCACAACTGATCCAGTTAAGCCTAAATTTGGTACGGTCTCTATTTCTGTTTCCGATCCACAGTACACTATAAAATCCACGATATAACCGGTTTCGACATCACATAAAACAAATAACTTAATGCCAAATCTATTACGTTTTTTAGGTAAATATTGTTTTATAATTAGACGACCTTTAAAAGGCACAATACTTTCATCAATGCACATTTTTTTACCCGGGATAAATGTTGTTTTGAAAGTTTCACGAGCGTGGTCAATCATCATTTTTATTTTGTGCAATCTCGGTACACTACTTGTCCCTGCAGGTGCTTCACAAAAAGATAACATTGCAAGAATTGAGCAATATCTATTTCGAAACATAGTATTACTGAACACCGTACTATGTAATAACGGGTCTGTAGACCAGTGTTCTTCAATTGTTATTCTTTTGTTTCTAGTGAAAAGCATTGTTACTGCTAGGAAAATGTACAGGTCGTCAATAGTCACGTCGCGCCATTGTTGCAGTCTTGAATATATTCTGAGATCAGTATGTCTTACGAAGTGTTGATGATATTTATTCGTACAATTGGCTATTTTCTGTAACAAGTCTTTGCTACAAAAATGTTCGAAAAATTCGAATTCAGTGGAGGTATCATCTAATTTGACAGCAGGCGACAGTCCACAAACAAAGTCGTCGAATTCTTCTAACATTGGGGTAGCAATTTGCGTTGTCCAATTAGTGGTTGTGACATTGTTTCCTTGAATCTGAAATAATACAAAAAAATAATTGTAGAGTAATAAAAATACATCGGTCTCCAAGGTAGGAAATTTGAATAGCCTACAAAAGCAAAATTAGCAGTGCGATTCAGTGCGGTGTGTGGCAGCGCGGCGGCACGCACAAAATAAACTCTACCTATGTAGGTATCTACGAGCGAGTCAGCGCGCCCACACGTGACTCGCGCTCCAACCAATCAGAATCACCGTTCCAGAGTGGCCGCGCGCGCATTCTCATCGCACGGCGCGCTCTCGCCATCTCACTCACTCTAAGTTTAAAATTTCCTTTCAAACATCACCACCATACTACACAATAAATTAAAATACATTTATCTAGATATGTAATAAAAAAAATAATTACCTCTACATCAATGTCAAACTCTTCGTCTGCTAAAAATTCTTCATTTTCATCGCCTTCTAGAATTCGTATTAACTCTTCAGTAGTCGTCATGATACATTTCTATCATGTACATTTATCGACATACGAACGTAAAACTTCATGCACAAGCACAACACTGATGGAAAATTCCAGAAGTCGGCACTCGTTTATGACGTAAGAAGCGGTCGTCTTTATCCGACCGTAGCGCAGGACGTACTAACAAAGTAAGTTTCGGAACATGTAGGCTAGGGATGGGAACCATCAATTCAATCGCTGACATTTCATATGTAAATTTACTTAATTTTAAAGGAATTAAATGAAATACTCACAAACATTTGTAAAAAAATGTTTTATTAACAATTGCTGTATTTGTTTTAAAGTTAATTAGTCAGTATAACGAGAAATATTTTGATTTATGTTTATTTTTGTATCGGTAAATTTTGGCATATGTCCCGTCCCTCATGTCGGATTTTGTCGTCATGGGCGTTGCACATCAATACAATTTTCTAAAAATTATGTTAGTAATTCATCTAACTTTGGACATTATTTTTAGGACTTCTAATTAAGAGACTAAAGTGTATTAAACTGTAAATGATTACTTAGTTAACTATTTACCTAATATAAACATATTTTTGATAGAATACAGCGTAATTAAATAAAAAAGCTGATTAAACGAGCAGTGATATTTTGGTCGTAAATATACGACTCTGGCGAAATGGGCCCGAAAATATTTGTCGGATTAATCCGACGTAGGCGGTTAAAAGGTTAAATTACTTTTATTAAGTATCATATTTACAAAATTAAATTTTAAATATTCACTTTACACGTTTTGTAAATATGCGAAGCTTGTCTATTTTTAAGCAATTTCTTAGAAAATTTATTTATTCACTCAAATATATATGTACAATAATAAAAAAATGCATGCAAGCAGCATCTGTGCTGTCATGTTTCGTTGGTGAGTGCGAGACCAGAGGCCTAATGATATACAGATGACGGTTATTGTGGTAAGTGTGTGAGCCTTACACTACCACGAATAGTCATCGTTATCTCAGCCAAAAGACGTCCACTGTTGGACAAAGGCCTGCCCCAAGTTTTTGCACAACAGCCGGTCCCGTGCCGCCCGCACCCAGCAGCTTCCTTCGAACTTCACCAGGTCGTCGGACCACCTTGTGGGGGACCTGCCAACACTACGTTGCCCAGTAAGCGGTCGCCACTCCAGAACTTTATGGCCCCATCGGTCATCGTTTCTGCGTGTAATATGCCCCGCCCATTGCCACTTAAGTTCAACAATTTTACTGGCAATGTCGGTGACCTTGGTTCGTCTGTGGATCTCCTCATTCCTTATTTGATCACGCAAACGCGAATAGTATCATAGGGTAATTAAGAAATCTCGGCAAGTCGTTGATACAAAGAGTAAAGACAGAAAGATCTACCACATTTTCTTGAAGTACACCATAGACAACAGAACGTTCTTCACATGAGAATATTTCCTCTCGTTTAGTGTCACTATTTGTTTTATTGATTTCCGTTACTTGTTTTCTAGTGTGGGTAAGATTATAAGAGTTTCAGAACATTTCCTCCTTCCATCATACGCGTCAAGCTTTTGTAATAATACACCAAATTGTACATAACCAAATGCCTGAGACGTACAACAAAAAATAGCTCAAACTGGATTATTTCTATTTATATTTGTCATTAATATGCATAAAAAGATTTATTAATGACTTTGTTTTTCTAAACCCTTTCTGTTTATTACAAAGTATGCTATGTGTTTCCACGTACGTACTAAGTTCTTCATAAATATATGATTCAAATACTTCAGAAAATATTGATATTAGACATATAGATCTGTAGTTCTCTTTTAGCTCTTTATAAAATTTATGATGTAACTATTTTGATTATTATATATTGTTGGCTAGAAGAAATTATCCTGGATATTAGGTTTATTGACTTAAAAAATTATCATCTCCCTAGTTTTTATTATTCCTAAGACTATTTGGGGACGACTACTAGTTCAAGTGGTTTTACCTGAATAACAATTTTTCTACGGAGCGACTGGAAACGGACTTCCACAAACCGAAGGGAGAGCTGAATTTGATAGTTGCGCTAGTTGTTAGTTTGTTTCCCCCGGCGCCTCCATTGCTGTCAAATTGGCCCTCGAACCGGTTCAGGCCCAGCGGTAGCTCTGACCACCTAGAATAGGGCACGTCTCTAGCGCCCTTAGAGGCTATTGGTGGTTAGAGCCTTATGTGGGTACCGCACCATGTCGACGAAGGTGGCGTGTACCTTGGCCGGAACTCCCCTGACGGATTTAGAAGTGAAAGTGCTTGCCGAAGTTTATAAGCGGATGGCTGACTTCTGGGCGGGTAGGGTTATAAGGCCGCAGACCAAAGAGGTACGCGAGTGGCGTGAGGCTGCTCATCGAGCCACGAAGGCTTGTTGGTCGTTCTGGTTGGAGGCTTCCCGGTTCGCTTTGCCACCGTGGAGGCTCTTCAGCCGGTCATCGTCGAGTGAGCAGAGCGGCAGTACGGTTTTCCCCTTCATCCGCTACAGTGGCCAACCACGAGGAGGCGACGGACGTGTGTGCCGTACGTCGCCTAAATAGAGAGTCCGCATATGGTGCCAGTGGTAGTGGGCTGGCGCTAGAAGGGGTATGGATGTCGTAATAACAGCTGTGCCTGGATCCCTCCTATCTCAGGCGCAGAGTGGTACACCGTGTGGTTTTAGTCGGTCCGATTTCGACACATCATCCCGAAGTAAACCCCGGTGGGGTGACGGCCCGAGGGGGTTTTCACACGTTAAAAAAAAGTTGTCAGTATGTTTGAGGGCACTGACTTCCCACCAATAATTGTCATAAATATTCGTTTTAACCGGGACCGACAACTTAACGTGTTCTCTGACATATACATATACATAAGCAACCTTTATCTGTTAAATAAAGTTACCGTCAAATAACCACCTAAAACTTTATTAAGAACTGGTAAACCTTGCCTTTAGGTATTTACCAATGACCTAAAACAATCAATTTGGACTAGAAGCCATTTTCCTTAGTGTATTTAAAGACCGAAGAACAATAAGCTCAGATTATTTTATTTTTAGACAATACGGATAGAATTTGCAAAACGCTCCATTCAACGAGAAATAATGGTCCTTAAGTTTGATCCGGGTCTCGATCGTATATTTGGAGAACCGATGTTCGACTTCATGTTTGAAGGCTGCTTTGTTTGCTTATAACATAAATGATATTCTGAAAAGATTTTGTTATCACTATTATAATAATTTCTTCTTTGTATCTATTGAAAAAAAAAATCTGAGCAAATAACAATAAAAAGAATTTTATACGAAAATTAATATACCCGATATACACGGAGTACTAAAGAGGGTTGTAAATATGGGCGGAGACAAAACGTGGGAGACAAAAATAATGACAAACAAATGTTCTTTGCTAAGCGCCTCACTTGAAAATAGAATAGGCATATTAAAAAAGCATAAATTATAAACTAGGTACTTTTTGATTACTCCACGTTTCAATTCAATTAAACCATCAAAGTTGAACAAGAAAGTTTAGTACCGTAAAATAAAACTAGAAAAAGATCTAATTGTTTATTTCTGTCTTTCTTGACGGCTATTAATTATGAAACCGCTGTAATAAGGTTAGTTATAATCAAAATTTAATAGATGTATTACAGTGTTTAAATAGCTAGAAGTTAAATGTTAGTATAATTGGATGGGTGATAGATGCATTAAACCACCTCAAACCACATCTGTTCACGACGGGTTGATTTAAGCTGATAAAAACGCCAGCCTGTGTAGTAAAAGATGGTGCTATTTTGTCTTTCATGTAAAAAGGTCGTTGTAGTTCATTCTGAGGGCTGAATAAATTGATTTAACGTAATCTGTCCCAGACATAAAAGATATTTGACATTACGCTTTCATCTAAAGGTCAAAGGGAAAATCTAGATATAATTATGTTGACAATTTGATTCGAAACTTTTTGTGAATATTACCGATAAATTGAGTTATATATAGAGTTAGATAACAAGATGATGAGAATACAAGTAATCTTAAGCGGTAACAAATTAAACAATTAAACCAATAGAATAATTAATTGTGTTGTGTTAAAGATCCCCGTCCACTAAACTGTATCACGTTAAGGATTGTTACAGTGGCCATTCACTATACAGTTGTACTTACTATGACAAATGTTTGTCGACGACATATGTGGGTCATAACGTACTATGCATTAGCAAGGGTTACGCTTGATAAATGTTTTCGTACATTTAATTTGTTTATTTTTGTGATGTATATCATGTTCAAAAGACAAAGAGGAATGTTATTAACGTTAAGGCATTACTTCATCAATCATCATAAACGTGATAAATAGTTCCTTTCCTTAAACAGGAGATTTAGGCTTACTCTCCCATGCTGGCTAGACGGGTTGGTATTGAGTTTGTATTAAGCTTGCCTACTTTTTGCAATGCTGTTGTCTTACGTAGTTGGCTTTCTTAGTTGAGTATTACGACAAGAATGAATAAGGGTGGTGTCACACTATGTTCTTAATCTGTCACCACGAGTTACTTAAGTCAAATATCATCTATTTTGACTGCCTCCTTTTAGAAAGACGATATAACGATGTTTATGTATAATTGTGTATGTATATATATCGTCCAAAATAAAAATTTTTTGACCTTAGCCAGTTAACTTCGTCGAATCGATGTGATCCTTTTAATTCCCGTAGAAAGACTTAATTAAAAGTTTCACGTACAGACATTCATCATGAAAAGGAAAAGTGGAAAAGTTGGTTGAAACACGCAAATCCCTAGAACCATCATTTGAATTTAGAATGTGTATACCTATAAAGGAAGCGCATAGGCTGTGTCCAATCATGCTATTGCAAATATATGAGTGTAATTACATATTTAAACTATCCCTTTTTGAGACATTATAGCGTGGTCAATGTCACATGGTCAATGAGCCATATTTTTTTTGAGGTAAATAAATTTAAATAAATAAATTATTTATATGTACTGAACACGATGATTAAAAGAAAAGTAAGCTTACGCAATCCAAGTAAAAGATTAGAGAATTCGTATACGCTATTCATTACACAAACCTTAAAAAAACTGGGTTGGATATTTTTATTAGTCGGTTAAGTGGAGTGTGTCATTACGACAATGTCGGTTTCTTTAACAAAAGAGGCCGAAGTACTACAAGTTTGTTATCGGAGTCTTTCCACATCATTGCTCTTCACTTCACGGATATTTTTCTCCTATTTTGCTAATGCTAACTGGGTGATTAATTCAGAAGACGCCGAGGAATAGTGTGATTATATATAATTTTTTAGTGAGAGGATAGAAAGAGTTTCAAGTTACAAATTTTATAATTTTTACCATCATAGCTTTAATAATTAGTTCATATATGTATTTAATAAACTCATTCCTAAAAGCTTTAACGTGGCCTGATATTACGATCATAATCATTTCATAACAAAACTTGTTCTTAAAGATTGTCAACAATGAGGACACGTGGAATTTATTGTTTACTGCATTTGCGTAGCCTTTAAAAGGAATACATTGATGTGTTCAAGATGGCTTTAAAATTGATATAAACATATACGTTAACTAGTATATATTGTACAAAATTTATAATTAACATAATTAAGCCACTTACAAGGATTAATATCGAAAATTATAGTACATTAATAAATCCCCAATTGAATGTAGCGAAAAGACGAGTACAGTTTAATATATTTTATGGAGCGTTAAGCGTAAGTTAATCCGTAAAGTAGAGGAAGTAATTAATATTGAAATATGGAGATTATTAGCTTGTAAAGGTTTGCATATAAATTTTCACGAGAGAGTGTTAAATTCTATTACTCTAATACATGTCAGACAACACTTTAATTCGTCAGACTAACGTCAAACTAACAGTCTGAAGTAAGTATGAATCAATTTTTAGAATATTCTAAGCATAATCTAACTGCTTTAGATGCATATATCACTGAGTTTTAAAAAAGTTGGAAGACGTAATCGAATTAGTAACAAAAAATATTTTAAGCCTTATTTACTTTGTGTATAAATTTATATTCAAAGTCATTGGGCAGATGCGGCATAAAAGTGTAATTTGTAACAAAAAATATAGCAAATTATGTGCGATTGTGATGTGTGAATTCTGTAATTCAAACAACGGCGAGATTTCTTGAAGTCTTAACTTATAATGTATTGTATACACTGGTACAAATTTTCATTATAATCCTTTAAGTGATTAAAAAAATTGGTTGGGGCCCGGAAATTTCGGTAACTCTACACGATGAAAAGTAATGAAATAATTGATTATCACCGGTTTTATAAGAGACCATTGTATCACTGCAGTCGAACCAGCTCACACGTGTTGAAGTTTGGCTATCCCACGTTTAATTTATTATATAATAATAACTTCTAACTTTTTCTCATTTCTACATATTTTTTCGAATTACACGTAATAGTTCGGACATATTTTGTTATCAGTCAAATTATAATAATTTAGGTATTCTCTTCAAAGATTGATTATTTTATTGCTTATAATATTAGTTTAGAATTGAGCGGCAATATGTAAGACATGTCAAGTTATTACACGATATTACTATTATTATCATCATCTAGCTTAGTACAGGCAAATAAAAAATATTTTAAATAAATTTTACATGCTTAAACTTTAAAACGAGTTCCTAGTTTGCCTTCAGTAAACTTAAACTTTTTAAACAAGAAAAGCTCTAAGAAAGTGACCAGTGCCTTAAAGGGACGTCGAAAAAAATAAAATGAATGGACTTGTTTCTTAGAACAAATGTTCTTGTATACACTGAACGTAATTCAAGGAGCTACTGTCTAGACTTTGATAAATTAAGCATCTGAGTATTAACTGACTCAAAGGAAAATTCGGGCAATTGTTAAAAAGCTAAGTGATTTGACACTTTGGGATTTAGAAGAGACATTAGAGATAATAATTTTATCAAATGCACAATTTGCAAGGAGGCATGTTATCTACTTTGTGCCAATAGTGCAGGGAAGAAATCGCAGAAACATTATAATGGGGCAAGACTTATCTACGTCAGCAAGACGCCTAAATATAAAAACACTAACACCCCAATACGTCGCATCGAAAATCACAGCCAATCTTCTTTAAATTGGATAACACAACGTTTACAGTCATGAGGAAGGTGGTCTCCCGCTTTGACTGACCACGGATCTGTTTATCAGTGTCTAATGTCAAATTAAATCCTCATTATATTTAGAACTACTTGGGTTAGTTAGGATGTCTATTACTTCTAAATTATAAGAAATTAGAACCATGACCCAGTCCATGGATTTCATAAATACAGAGACTAAAGCTGTTAGATGTGAGATGAGTAGTAAATTTGAATTGACTATATGTTTCTAGAAAGATCTTGCAGGATTGAGTGTTGCCAACAAAGAGCTAATACAGCTATGAGCCGAGATATACTCGAACTACTAATGTTGATCCATAATGTGTATCGGAATATAAGACAGAAGATTTACTGACTTTTCCAATGCAGCTAGCTAAAACAGTTGTTTGATATTGTTTGGTATGTTATATTGATTGATAGTGTAATTCCATAAAAAACTATCAGTTCCAAATTCTTGATTTAGTTCTTTTATCTAAGACTCTAAGTCACATATATCAGTCAGTGAATCTAGTGACATGTTTACTCTAAAAGACAACTATCATCCTCTCTGACGTAGAATTCACAATTAACGCCGACAGTGATCTTAATTCGTGTCAGTCACTTACACTTAATTTTAACAGACTGGATAGATTGGATAGATTTCTTTTCAATTTGTAATAGTCTTAATGCAATAGTAACACAAATTTGTAAGATATTACATATAACAATAACTAAAGTAGTACCAATGACCATACTGAAGAGCAACATATAGCCGGTTTGGTATTCAAGAGGTTTATTATTGTGGTTAAAGAAAATAAACAAACAACGATGTAATTTGTGAAATATAAGAATCTTATAGATGGAATAATCTTAAATCTATTAAAAAATCATATCGGGTATTGCTAAAAACCCAAGATATTTTTGGATATTTACTAAACATAAACGCAATTCATGGAAAGCAATTCTTGCAACCCATATGGATGGATGGATGGATGGATGGCAGCCGTATATGCAGATTTTAGCAAAGGTTCTATCAAAGTGAATCATCTTACACTATTGTTAAGATTTTAGCCACTGAAAATCTCAAAATATTAAGACCTATTAGAAAACTTGACGATTATAGTCTAATTCAAGACGATATTGACCGCCTTGTTAAATATTGTGAGCTTAATAGGATTTATTAAAATGTGGATAAGTGTACTCATATTTCCTTCACTGGAAATAGAACAAAGGTTCAAGGTTCATACACTATAAATAACTAATCTCTTAAGGAAGTCGAAAGTATAAGACATTTGGAGATTGTGATAGACTATAAACTAACAGTTAACTCATATCTAGATAAGATAATACTCAATGCATCTAAAATATATGACTTTATATGTAGAAATACTAAACATTTTAAGTTACCAAAAACTATGATTCCTTCTTTAATGCTTTATTTCGCAGTATATTGGAATATTGCTTACAAGTTTGGTCTCCATATTATAAATAAACACAAAGGTTTCTTAGACATCTTACGCATAATAAAGAATGTTACAGAACACTAATATGTACAATGCTCGCTTGAAACACTTTAATTTCATGTCACTTAACGATATACGAAAACTTCTTGATTTTTTATTCGTGTAGAATGTTCTTAATAGTAATGTAATAGAGTAATATAGTTTTTTTACATTATAGATGTTTTGTCTATTATTTAAATTATTGTCTTTCTTACTTTTTAATTTAAAATAGCATAAGTTTTTCACATTTCAGCTGTCATCGACAGCCTTTAACAGTCCACTGCTGGGCAAAAGCCTCTCCTTAGTAAAGATGTTTTGGTGTACTATACCACGTTGGCCAGACTGTTTGGAATCACGTTTGTTTCAATTTTTTCTTCACTTTATAGTGATATTTTTTTTTCATAGTTTGTTCCCTTAGTTGCCTCTTACGACGTGTTCGTATTCTTAATTCGTCACCACACGGCTGTTAATGCCTAATTCGATGATGACAAAACATGTATTTCACATTTTTATATTTGTATAAGATATGTGTATCGTTTGTTGGTGATCCAAAATAAATAAAATAAAAACTTTTACACATTTTTTTACAACTTCTCCGCAGTAATTAGTGTCTGGTAAGTTCAAATAAAATTTTCAGCATATTTTTTAGGAACCACTTACAAAAGTTGAGTGGCCATTGATGGTATAAGTACTTAACATCCACTCGTACATTGAAATAATTTTCGTTTGAAGCGTTTTATTTTATATCAGGTCTTTTATATCCAGGATTAATAATGTTTTCCTCGTCCAAGCCAATATGCTTCCAATCTTAACGCAATAAATATGGAGACCGTGCGATTAAACTGTGTTACATAAACTGGTTTTGGCAGTTGATTTCTAATAATCAATAAGCACAGATTAAGAATTAAAAAACACCTTTACAAAAGTCGGTTACAAACAAACAAACATACTAGTTAAACTAATAAAATCCTGTTAAAATTTTAGAATTCAAACTCATTAAAAAAATAAACAAATGAAATCACTAAACATAACTAAATTCTTTTTTTTGTATAAAACGAATATAATGGAAAATGGACATTAAAAGGTATTTCAATATTCTAATACTTAATACAGCAAAAATTTTTACTGCCCATAGAAATTTAAAAACAAATTTAAAACCTGCCCACATATAAGCTATAAAAAGTTAATTAATTGTGTTTTTTATTTATTTAGTGGTCTCCCGACACTACGACGTGTATTATAAAATATAAATTATTAACTATTTCAATATTAAAGTTTTATTTATTACTTTTCATGGATTTTTTGAGAACAATTTTGTCATAATTTTTAAAAGTGAACATTTTAAAATGATCGATCGATCTTCTGATCTGATAAAACGCCATGAGTTGTACTACTAACTACTTTAACAGAATATTTATATGTATTATATTAAAAAAAACACAAAAAATCGTAGTAGAACATTACACCCTATGTTCCAGAATATTAGGACTTATTTCCCTCCTCTTTTTTGCATTAAAGAATATAGCTTATTTAAGATTACCTACAACAATCAGACCAAATATTATTGCGTACATAAAAATTCCCTTCGTTCATTGGAATGTGCTGATATTGAATTCTATATGCGTATAATAAGATATGTCGACGACGTTTAGAGGAATGTCTTAACGATATCCGTGAGAATACTTACGATTGTTTTGGAAGAAAATTCAACGAGGTAGTCTAATCCACTTTCTTCTGTAATTATTTTTGGGTTAAAGGAAATGGTAAACATTAGCAGTGGAGAAATTAAGATTGTAGCACAATGATTTATTTAACTTTATAAAATGTCAATCAAATAAAGGAATTACACTAAAAATAGGTTGTAATTTCTTTCTTATATCTGAATCTTAAATACTATTTACTAAGCTGTGTTTTTTTTTTGTATAGTGTACCCACAGATGGCTATTGTTAAACTATTAAGTGTAAGTAGTATTTTACTTCAAGTAACGACTGATTATTGGAATCATCTTTTATTACACTTCTTCTTAGTTAGGATTAATAGAATAATAGATAACCTGATTTAGAAGAATTTAGTTAATTTTAACGTACATATATATATATAGATATGTTGATATATAAAAGTGCACAGTACCAAGTAACAGCGCGGTGGTGTGCGGTGGAACTAACCCGACCAGTGCGACAAGTGGAGGAGCAATGGCCGCCATTCTTTGGGACTTCACTGTAGACGGTCTGAACTCATGTTTTAGTAGTTTTTTATCTTGTACTTAAGTAAACCAGCAGGAATACAGTTAACTGATATTTTATTTACGTTCACCTGGACCTTAGTTAAATTTATGTTCAGAAGGAATAAATGCTTTTGCTTATCTTGGTTTTTAATTAGAACTTGAATCCGACAAATAGTTTGAAAATTTAACAAGTAATCAACAATGTTGATTATTTGTTAAGTTTCCAATAAAGCATTAAAGGTTTTGTTAACTTTCAACTGCTAACATTTCGATATTCTGTTTTATATTGCCTTTAATAACTACCGAAATTAATTAGTACTTTACAAAGTTATTACTTTAAAACCTTTGCTTTTAGAATATCAATTAGTGATTTATAGACATGTAAATTTAGACGAATTATTATAACGAAGTTAGTTTAGAAAATTTAGTTTCAATTACATTCAGATAGGTATATGATAATCTAAACATAAGCGAACTGTGCTAATAAAGGATTACAGCATTTATTACTAAAACAAGCATGAAGTGTTATATAATGAATACAAAGATAGTTTATTTAGAAAATTTATTCATGGTCACTTGGGTTGTCCGCGTTCTGACGGCAGCCACTTCATGTAAAAAAAGGAAAATCAAACGTATGGTATAAGACTTAAAGTCAACCAGCCTGGTTTGGAAAAAGGCTCGGTGAAAGACAGCTAAAGTTATGACATTACTAATTTTTATACATTGTGATTTGCATCACAGTGTGTAAAAATGAATTGTTATATTTCTTAAAGATAGCACTTACCTACAACGCTCTGTTGAGATTACGTCAAAGTAGTCCGTTATCGCTAACTTTTGCCAATCATACGGTGGTAAACGTTTCCGCCAATCAAGACTTTTCGAAGAATAAATCACTAAAGTTTATTTTAGATATTTCTCTAGGAAAATAACGGGTAAGTCAAAGTTGGGACTATTCTCAACGAAGTTGGTGTTCTCTGAGCTGAGATATAAATCTTAGCAATGATTTCGACAATATTATATAAATATTGTCGAAATTGTTGAGTCATATGGTGTTTAGATAGATGTATAATATTTAACTAGAAAAAAAAAAGTTTTGTAATGAACAGTTTTTATTTTTTAGGAAGTGAAAAATTATATTTGATACCTTTACTGGTACTTTAGTCAAAATTTAGACTACAACACGCTGAAATCAGTTAAAAGTTGTAATTGGAATCGACGTTCGTAAAAAGTGACATTACCGGCAAGCAAATACTTGTTGAGCTTTATAAATTGCTTAAACAGTGAGCATAAAATGATGAAATCCCTTGGAATGTCCAGCTCGTCCTGGATGCAGAAACCAAGAGTATTTATTTATAAAAAGTGAAGAGTAAATGGTATTTCTACTAAAAACCACCTCAACGGTCGGCATCAAGCTCAAAGGCATACTTTGAAGAGGATACCATGCCTAATCAGGTCAGTATCAGGTGAGAGCCACAATCTTAACTCAACTTAAATCGTAAGTAAGTTTAATCAGCTTTCTAATACTTATATAATCCTGTTTTCAGATGGGAACAAGAAAGAAGATAAGTTACCTCTGCATTACTATGCCTAAATTTGCAGTGACTAAAGCGTCATGGGGACCTATAGGATTGTGAAGATTAAGTCCTAAAACGAAAAAAAAATTATGTTAAATTTTCCATTTTATTGTGGAGGAAAGCGTGTACAAATTTTCAAAAATGTAAAAAAAAAAACAGTCACATGGAAATATTTGAGCGCGTCAGATTTTCATAATACGAGCGATGTCTTTCTGATAACTGAGCAATATTAATCTGACGAATAATTAGTGGAGGGTGGCCGTAAAAAGGGGTAGAAAAAAAAACAAAAAAAGTTATTTGAGCGTGTCAGATATTTAGAGGGAATATTAAGTAAGCTTAAAAAAGTGTCCTATTCAAAAGACTGACGATGAAAAGTCATGACAGATTTTTGAAAATGTAAAAAAAAATGTGGCCTTGAAATATTCGAGCGCGTCAGATATTTATACCAGCAGTTCAACTTGATGTTCTGATCGTTCTATGGCTAAGATCCGAATTGTGCTCACAGCACTTACGACGTTTAAACTGTCAATGTGTGGTCCGATTTAGTGAGCGCGCCAACGTCTGTTAGCAGTATTAATAATTCGGACCACTTGTGAGTGTGCTTATGAATTCAAAAAGTTGAACATAGCCTAACAGAGCATTTTTGACATAAACATGAGTGGAGTATGTGGTGTAGCTGATGAAGATGGTAAAATGCTCGTATTTCAAGCATTTTCCGCTATCGAGGAAAGTCAATTCAAATAAATGGCGCAAAATAACGTCAATGCTCATGATGCTAACGATCTGACCCGTCAGTACTGTAAGCACTAGGTAGTGACGTCACATGTGACGTCATAGCATCCACAACGCCAACGGTGAGCGTGAAAAGCACGAATCGGACCGCACGTTGGTACGCTACGAGCGCTGTGAGCGTGATTCGGATCACGGCCTAAATGATAATCTGACAATAATGTGGAGGAATATTGATAATCTGACAATTGGAAACAGATTTTTTTTTAAATATTTATTGATATGAAAAGAATCAAACAAATATTAAAAATAAATGTTTTAAACTTCATCTTCACTGGATTCGTTTTCGAGGTTGGTTTCCACTTGTTCGATTTCTTCGTCATCTTGTGTTTCTGTAAGCAGAAATGGTTATGAACTCATAATTATCTTTTATTTATTTTATATTATAGTATTAAAAATAAAACGTACCTGAATCTAAAGTATCTTCCTAAATGTCAGGTGTTGTGACGATATCTTCGTATGCTTTTGGAAGTTGGTTACCAACGAACCAAGTCAGGAGATGGTAGTGTGCGCATGGTGCGAGAGAGTGAACGGTAGAGAAATAGTGAGAAGGAAAGAGAGACGCAGAGTGGGAAATATACAGTTCTCAGCAGGTGTACGCTCCACACTTTATTTATGGTTTTAGCTACATCACCACATGAAAATCGTCAGATTATATTTTTTCTGTATTCTTTAAGAGATTTCCTTGAAAATAAAAAAAAGTTTAATCGCGCTCGAGTATTTCGAGGTAACTTATTTTTTTGTCACCTTTGTGACTCGCCTATTTTCTTATACCACGCTTAAATCGTCAGATTATTGAAATCTACGCTGTTCTGTATGTACTTAACTTACCTTGCCTTCATCTGACGCGCTCGAGTTTTTTTGAGGATCGATTTTTTTTACTAGTCTGACGGTCCGCCCTCAATGCAGGCCCCTATATTAAAGGTTCATGTATGGTAGGGGTACATTACAGGGTACAACGTTTTTCCCCATATAATTTTCTGACGCGCTCTAGTAACACGGAAAAACCCCACTTGGGTTCCCCTACTATTAGTCTCTGTTGAGACTGGCTGTCTTGGTTGAAATCGGCTATGAGTATCATAAGGTTAACGAAAGTAAAAATGAACCAGTTATTTATGATATCTATAACTAGATCCTGACAATCAACGGCTGAAATGTGTTGTACTCTTACTATCGCCTGTCTAGTTATTATTACCTTAGTTACTAGCTACGTCATCCTAGACTAATTGACATCATCTTCAATATCACAATTTCAATATCTTTGATATTTCTGTTTTATAGACAGATTATTACAAATGTAAAGTAATTCGTAAAGTAACTACTATTGTAATAAAATTATAACCCCTGTGTGTAAAAATGTAATAATAATATTTTGACATACCTCACACATGTAAATTATAGATAAATTACAACTAGACACAGAACAAATGATCGTGTTCATCATACAAATTTGGTCTAGATGGAAATCAAACTCACGTCGTTTAGATTAGAACTCCTCAACAGCCTTTTACAGTCCACTGCTGGACATAGGCCTCTCCTTAGCAAGTAGGTTTTGACCTACTATTCCACGCTGGCCAAACGGCTTGGAATAGGGTTTGTTTCAAGTTTTCCTTCTTTTTGTAATGATGTTGTCTTGTTTACTTGGTCCCTTAGTCACCTTTTACGACACCCACGGGATGAATAGGGGTGGTAACACTATGTATTCTTAATCCATCACCACACGGCCGGATATTATAACTCAGGATCACTAATTACTAGACAAAAACAGCAGTCAAACCACAACGAAAAACACAACAATAAGTACAACAAACAGCAAAATGTAAAACATCTAAGATTCGAGACAGTGACTTGTGAAAATGTTTGTTACGCAAGAGAGAAAGGTAAAAATACTTTTCCAAATAAATTTGATTGCTTCTGGTTTCTGTCTTTGATTTGGTCTTACTTCACTTCATCTACGTACTGAATAGTATCACCTAGGCAAGTCTTTCACGTAAATTTGACGAGGACCCATATTGAGTTGACTTGACTTTTCCATTTTCTATGTGATTAATCATCGGCGAACCTTCTCTTACAAACTGTGTCAGGTTAACTTGATATAAGGCTCTTACAAAAGAGATTTGGGCCCACTATATGACACGGGATAGTTGGTAACAGGGTTTGTTTTAAGTTTTTCTTGTCTTTACAGTGCTGTTATTCTGCAGTTTGCTTCCTCAATCGTTTATTACAATTCCACGGGATGAATTAGGATGGTGATGATAATTAGCATATTAGTTCGATAGATTTATTAGGTTTCATATTTATACGGTTAAAGAAATTTACGTATGATACGGTACACCTCAGAAATAATATCTATTGTAATATGATATATTATAGAAGAAATGAGATCAGAAAAAAAATTATTTTTAAAGAGTATATACTAATACGAGTATCGGTCTACGTGTAAACTAGAATAGATTTTTATTTCCTTGGATTATAAAAATACAGATTGAATAGAATAGAGTGTCATCTTTACGAGTTAGACCGCTATGAAAGGGACGGTAGAGAGCGCTTTAAAATACTTATAACGTTCATTTTGTCAATCGGATTAATTCTAGCGGGACTGCTGGTTGAATGTATATATAATTCATGGATTTTTATGGGTCAACGCGGTGCTTTAAGCAGACTGGCGAATATTTAACATTTTGAATTTACAGGTCCGAGTGTTACGAAGCCTCAGGTACAATTTAGAAACATTGTAAAAGGGGTTCCAATACATAAACTATCAAAAATGACCTGTGTTTCTAATCCCTCTATTAATATTTTTGTAATTATGAAGATTATTCTGATGATTTAGTGCCAAATTACTAGTCGTAGATATTGGTTGTTTGTATTTAATATAAATGTAATAATTGGTAATTCTTACACAAATAAATGAGTTAGTCTTACTAAAACTGGACCATGTCTGTTACTTAGAACGCTAAAACTGTTTAATTACAAGTTACCGAAAGAATCATTGGTCTCATATTTTTTTTATCTGAATTTATTCCAATATACTGGAGTGATATGTTAGCAAGATAGAATAGAATAGAATAGAATAAACTTTAGAATAAACTTAATAGCATATCAGTTCAGTGACCATGTATAAATGAAGGCCTTATTGCTTAAATCAATTCCTTCTAGGCACCTAAGATAGACATATTGCAAAAAAGGGAAAAACGAAAAAAAACATAGTTTTGATTGTGTACAAATTGGTGTGTGTGTTGTAAATATAAAGAATTGGATCCACTACTATTTTATTTTAAGAGATAAAACACACATACCATAGGAAATAAATATTATTTATAGTTTTATTTAGTACCTAGATCAAACAATAACAAGAATAGCAGTATTGGCGACGTACACATGTTCTTAAAATATTGTTTGGTATGAAAATGCATAGGTACTTAGTTCTTGAAGTTTGAAGAAGAATAAGAGAAGATCGCGACTATGTCCGTATATTTATTGGTTACCACGATGAATAGTAGCCTATGTGTTATTCTGATGTATACTCGTACTTTACGTACTAATGTTTCTGTAAAGTTTCATCTGAATCAGTTAGTTTTTTTGCGTTAAAGAGTAACAAACATCTATACATACATTCTCAAAAACTTTCGTATTTATAATACATATTTCGTATTTATATGTATAATAATAGTAAGAGGTAGGATGTATGTCATAAAAAAAAGTTCTTAACGGGTAAAGGGCTGCTTCGTATTCTGTTTATAAATCTATGCCATTCTTTTAAGTTTGATAGTGGATGTTCTGTTTCAAAATAAATTAAATCGTATTCAAGACAAACAACTTTGTAATGTCGTAAGTACATCAAAATAGACAAAATCAAAAATTTAAATCAAACAAATTCATGTGGCCACCACTGTCATTCATCCCGTGTTGATAATGATTGACGTAAGTTAGGCAATTATAGAAACCTTGCCGTAAAATTACGGAATTTCGAAAGTTATTTCTATTTTTTCACAACAAATACATTTCTAAATGACTAAATAGAAATTTGAGTCTTTGAAACAAAGTAAAACAACCAATGCACCAATGATCGTATACAATCAATATATTTTTTACGCTTTACTTCAAAGTAACGTAGTCTGGTCCTTTATCATAGTGTTGTGACACTTCAAATTCATTTGTACATGAATAATCTAATAAAATCAAATTAATAACTTGTAATTTTCAATTCAGACGTCATTTAGTATTTACAATACACAAAATACAAAGCTCGGACAATGAAAATAACTGCACACTATTTGTTAGAATTGTATCTACTTGTATAACGTATCATCATCGATCATCAACAGCCTTTAACAATCCACTGCAGGACACAGTCTTCTCCTTAGCAAGGAGGTTTTAGCCTACTGTATCATGCTGGCCAGACGGATTGGTACAGGGTTGGTGATACTTTGCTTTCGTAATCTATTTCTAAACGAATACTTTAAGATTTTCAATACTATAGTGGCAAACAAGTAAAACAAATTTCACGATTTTTACTAAAATTGTGAAATCTGTAACTATTAGGGAATATCAATGAACAAACACTCATAATATTAACTTCCATATTTAGTTTGTTTACGGTGACTAAAGATTAAAAGATTTTTTCTAAGTATATTGCAATATATACATATATAATAGAAGTACGCTTTACGACAGATTCGCTTTATAAAATAAGTCAGATAATCGTACAGATAACACAAAAGTGTTGCAAGCAATTTTCACCTTTAACGATATTTTGATTTGATTGATGCTGATCATGAATATAAAAAAACTTGGCCATAGTGCAAAATTCAGAAGTTCGAAAATTGCTTGCACACATTTTTTATAATTTAAATGTGATGAAAATTAAAAAAGAAATGTTCTACGCAATTTTCAACCTAATGAAATCCTTTAAGATCTAATTTCTTTTGTAACGGGACTGATCACTAGTCCCGTTTATAAATGTCAAGGACTACGCTTATAGTACTGGTTTTTGTTGACAATCATAAAACAAGGTATAATTTTTTTTTCCAGTTGTTGACACTCATACTATATATTACGTATCTGGAAAAAGAAACAATGTGGATATTAATTTTGTACCTGTATATATCTTTACATATCTTTACTGGTAAATTTTAAGTTATAATAATATACAATGGTTTACAACTACAAATACAGGGTGGGCCACGAATTAGTGAACATTTGAAAAATCGTATAAAAATCATTTGATATGTTGCTGAGATACTCTTAATTTGCACTAAGCAAGTATTGATATTTTCGAATACTTACTGGCAAAGAGACCGCGAGATCGCCGACATCTCTTCGCTGATTTTTTCTTTTAGTTGACGTAGTGTATTTGGTTTATTGATGTAAACACGATTATTCAAATAACCTCATAAAAAGAAGTCTGCTGGGGATAAATCTGGACTTCTGGGAGGCCATGGAATGTCACCTCATTGGGAAATCAGCTTTGACCACCAGCTGGGACTCATTGGATGTGTGACGGCATCTTGCTGAAACCATGTGTTACGATTGTAGCCAGCAAATTCCAGTAGCATCGGTCCCAAGAACTCCCGTAACATTGTCACATATTCAGAAAAATTAACAGTAACTGAATGGCGGCGAGAATCTTCGAAAGAATAGTATCCAATGATTCCTTTTGCTAAAATTGCAGTCCATACGGTTACCTTGGAAGAATGAAGTGGCCTCTCGTGTTTAGCTTTGGAATTTTCACTGCTTCAATACCGACAATTCTGCTTGTTTACATGTCCGTTGAGGTGAAAATGGGCTTCGTCAAAAAATAAGATGTTGTCAAAATTACTGAATCGTTCCAACATTGTTTCGGTATACCACTTGCGAAAATTTAAATTATTTAGTTTTAGTACCTGCACTATCTGGATCTTATATTGATGTTATTTTAAAATACGGCGTAATAATGTGCGAACCCTAATTCAGCCGAACATTTGCGCGTCGATAAATCTGGATTACGTCGAACAGTAGTGAAAAATTGCTGCACGTTCTCTTCGGTCCGAGAAGTCCGTGGGTCTCCAGTTAGCTTCACATTTAACGTAGATCTCGTCTTTTCATACTTCTTCATTCATTTCTTTATTAAAGGAGAACTTGGACACTAATTTAAGTTGTGGAAATCGTATTCAATGCGAAATAAGCGTCTCACAGTAATAAGTAAAATGTTTAAGTAAAATTGTTTCACACAATAAACGCGCTGCGGCCCCGTGAAGTGATCCACTGCGAAAAAAAAATCTGAGAAACAAGCTAGTAGTCAGACCCCTCCCCGCGCCCCGCAACGTATTTGTTTGCACGGGATGTTAGATTTAAATGTTAACGAATTCCTGGCCCACCCTGTACTGAAGATAAATATATTGTGTATATAGTTTACCTTCTGTCAGGCGGACCGTGAACTCCATCAACTTAACTTCACGATAAACAATACTTATTTTGTAAGTAAATCTTTTACAGATATTTTAAAAGCCGAACTTTACAGCTAGAAGGCACCGGGATTTCATAAGACTCACTCTGGCAAGAAAGACCAACACAAACCACAGAGGTAACTTGTTATTTAAGTCCATAAATATAATAACGATTTTAAAACAAATTAAGTAGTGCGTAAGTTGTGACCACACCTGTCAGCACTCTATCACTAGATATATATGTATCAATACATGTACATCTTGTTCATAAGTTTTGAAAAACTAAGTACTTATTGGTGAGTAGCTACAAAATCGTTCCAGTCGCGTGCGAACGCCTCGTAAAGTGAAATGAAATAACGCATGTTATTTACACGTAACATAAAATACGTAGAAGAAATTAAATATTTGTAGTAATAGTTGTAGAAGTAAAATATATGGGTACATTGCCGTGGAAAGTTACAAAATGATTCTACTCTTTATAGTAACGAAAACTAGAATTTTCTGTTTTTATTGGATAGTAACTAGTGCGAATATTATTAGTGCTGAGATATTTTTGGCCACCATTTAACTCTTTAATAACCAAGCCACGGGACTGTCAGTCAGTTAATTTAGACAATATGTACCATCTATTTCATGATCATTATCTCAACCATATGATACAGGGCTCTCTCAATGGTTTTTAAAAACACCGACTTATAAGCAGACTGCACCCCTGGTTGTCCTACTAATTTCACAATTTCGTTTTATATTACATTCCTCTTATATTTTCACTTGCTAATCTATTCGAGTATGCCATTAATCTTCCTTGACCTGCGTATTTTCAAATTCTTAGATCGATCTCGAAGTGAAACACCGAACATAGCTCTCTTCGTAGTGTTCTGCATAGCTCTGAGCTTATTTAGTAAGTTATAGTTGTAGCTATAGTGTTTGGTACTGCCATTTGTGCACTTTTGTGAAACAACCGCATACGTCTGGTACACATGTGAATCTTTTATCTATTTATCTGCTATATTCAGAATTTGATTCAATTCTCAGTTCGTAAGGTAACTTTACTCTTCTCTCTACCTATTTCCTCGAATCCATATCAGTACATGACTTTAATAATCTTATTTCCGTCGAACGTAAGGTACCTAATTTTATTGCCGTATGTATATTGTAAGCTCATACGTAATTTGGTGATCGAAATTTGATTTTATACATATTGTTTTCCATCGTGCTCATCAATACAAGTAGAAGTATTTTATGTAGGTAGATTTATTTATGACGTGTTTGTGATTTGATTGAAACTACACTACAGCCTTGATGATATAAGTATAGTTAGTGAGTTTAGTTTATTAAGCGACGACAAGTGTCGAGATAATTTCGGCTTCTTTTTTTATTTTAAGAGCCTGCCAAAGTGTCTCTACTTTGCCTAATGGAAAGCATGAATACACTATTAGATAAAATGATTATACTTAGAGTAAGATTTTCT
This sequence comes from Hypercompe scribonia, assembly GCA_949316085.1. NCBI lineage: Eukaryota > Metazoa > Arthropoda > Insecta > Lepidoptera > Erebidae > Hypercompe > Hypercompe scribonia. The sequence continues at coordinate 10,822,413 of OX438977.1, read as the reverse complement.
AAAGAACTCGTAACAACTTTTACATCTTTATTGTGTTTTGAAAAGGAAATCAAAATGGCGACTCTGATATAAAAACCAATCAAATTTAAGAAATGTTTCAAACTATTCACAAAAGTGTTGGTTTAAAAACCAGTTTTAACTAAATTATTAAGAAATTCCTTTCGATGTAATATAATACTTAATGTTGTATATATACATGCCTTCCTATATTTAAATACAGTAAAGGCCACTGAATCTAATTGTAAGTTTAGTCCGCAAAAATATACCCGCACTCTTGAAAGTGAGTTCACTTAATTCTCTTTTGCCCGCTAACAGAGAGCACCAGAAAGATTTAAGAATATTTTATAAAAATTTAAATGCCTGACAGAGTAAGTAGGGAATATTTGAAAGAACTTTTTGCCAAACTCAATCAAATTCATTGTATTTTTGGACTTACGGTCTTCAAGGACTATTATAGGCTGTTAATGTTGATAGGACGGCATTCAAGCCTTTAACAAAAGACGTAATCAACCACAAAAGACAATTTGTGCTACTTAAGCCGTACGTGCACGTAGAGCGACGTAGACCGCTGTGAAAGTCACTAAGTAAGTTGAGACGCCCCTCCTTTTTTTCCACTTGTAATAAAATGACATATATTAAAATAGAGCTTTCCGCGGTGGAACAAATACATGCCGAAAAAAAAATTACAATTAAATTTACACGAATCAATAAAAGTAGGTTAAAAGTTTTCACAAACTGAAATGTTGTGGCAATGAATAGTAATTATTAAAAGGGAAGGGCATTTCTTTTATTTCGTTTTTGCGTGTTTAAGTATTTCACGTAACAATTATAAGCTATTCGTTTATAAATATCTGACAGAGTATTTGGGAATTTAACGTTAAGCAAAGTTGATGGAGTAGGGATATTATTATAGACGGCTCTACACGCAATCTCCCTGGTACTTGTATACATAAAGGTGAATCTGTAAAATTATTTCTAAATGAAGATAACGTAAAAATTTATAAATGGTAAGGTAGAATATTGACAGTTATATGATAATCTTTCACCCATGTTTATTATAATAAATAACTTGTACTTGTAAGGTTTTGTTGCTTACAAGATTCAACAGAGAATATTGAGGAATAAACAAAGTTTCGGCTGAATGGGTCAGTAATGGAACGTTCTTTAATTGCTTTTCACCGCGCGAGTTAGATTACATAGTGTCGGGTATCCTTACGCTCAGTTGACCCTTATACCATAAAAATAAACTATAACAGTCTATAGTTCCGATCCTACAGCATTAGTCAGTCAAATTTCACTACCCGTGGAATAACAATAAAATCATTAATGAAATACCAATTAGTAACCATTGATTTTTAAGTTTAATAGTGATTACAATTTGAGCAATTTAGCTAGTAATTCTATTCACACAAGAACAATCGCCTCTCAATTGGGCGTTTCTGACATTAATTGAGGCTCTATCAAAACAATTGTTGTCCAAATGATGATTATACGCACTGAACAGAATAGGGTTATAAGACAAATATTTCTTTAATATTAATTTCACTGGATAAACGATCTAGTGTAATTGGGGACACAGTAGTGTCCCTGATAAGTCAAGAACTAACAAACAAACAAATGTGTAGGCTGTCAGACCCTTGTATTATATTTTCAGGTCAATTTTGAGACCTTTTTACCGTATTTTATTATGTGTTTACTTATTTAACGGATCATTTAAACATGTTTTGCATTCCTCCTATAAAAAGTAAGTACCTTTTAATTTTTTTAATGAATTTAAAATATTTTTCACACTTTTCTAAGAATTTTTATCGAACGATCATAATCAAGTCCAATCGTCAAGAGTAATGGACATAGGCCTCAGTTAAAGGAATAAGACTCAAAGGAACTTTACAATAATTTTTATTTTAAGTACATAGTAGGTACTAGTTCTAAAACGTGTGCATTGTGTTAACGTTGAATATTCATTATTATTATAGTATCAAATGTTATATTACTGTGATACGCTTTATATAATACTAATGCAATTAGAAATATTTATTTCAACGATCAGAAGCAATAGGACAATATCTTTTAAAATAAAAAGTGACTTTTAGCAATAAGGTCGCCGTTTATACATGGTTATTCAATTGATATACTTCTATATAATATGGAAATTTTATTATTTGGTGTACAATAAAGTTTATTCTATTCTATTCTGTGAATTTAAAGCATTTAGTACAAGCTTGGAATTTTTGCCTTCTTGCAGATAATCGGATCAAATTCCTAAGCAAACAAAAGGGTTTATAATAAAACAATCTCATTTAATAAAATGAAAATATATTACTTATCTGCTACTTTAGGGTAAATCACATGAAAACTTTTGAGGTGATTGTTATCATTTCAATTTCGGTCTATTTTCGATTTAAGAATTCGTAAATCCGATGAGAAACATAATGCTTCTTAGGTTAATCTTGTGTTATAATATTTTTTTTGTCACGTAAGCGTGTAAATATATTTTTATAAGCTACATGATAAAAATTAAACTTTTAACACGAAACAAAGTCTACGAAAATTACACAAACTATATATATGCAAGTTACATAATCGCTGGTTTATTTATTATATTATAAATACATAACATATTATATACAAAACTTGCCTCGTTGGTCTAGCAGTTAACATATGTGTCTGCCGATCAAGACGTCTCCGGTTCGATTGCCGGGCTAGAAAAGTGTTATTGGGTTTTTCTGATTATCAAAATGTTAAATAAGCAGCCCGGAGTTTGGAATTTGGGGTTTTAACCACCATGCCTCGGAGAGCACCTAAAGCTATTGGTCCTACGTCTGATTTCTTTCCGATCGTGTCAGACAGCCGATGAGACGGCTGTCTGACACGATTGTAGATTGTGAGTGGAAGGGAACAGAGAGCGCACCTATATTTGTGCATACATTTGAGCACTACAATATTTGCTTCATAGTTGGTTGGTCTTCGTTGAGACTGGCCACCTTGAAATCGGCTAGGAGAACATCATGCAAACGTTGTATACACAGTACTCTATGGAAAAGTTTTTGCAGTAACCTATTTATTTACAAAACAAGTAGATGTCGTAAGCTTTCACTTACGACATCTACTTGTTTTGTAAAATCAGAAAAACTTATATGAATAAACCCTTTTTCAGTTCTAAGACAAATTGTTTGTAGCTTTTTATAAAAGTTTCTAATAGCACAATTCGTGTTATCATTTGTTCGTGTTAATCGTAGCCTATACATAAACTAAAATATACTTTTTAACCATTTGATATGCGCATAGATTTCTTCTGTTAGAATAATTGTTACAATTTTTGTTCAGCTTATACTTATAGTAACAATCAGATTTCCTTTAACAAGTGTCGAGATTATTTCGGCTTCTTGTTTTTATTTTAAGAGCCTGCCAAAATGACTCTACTCTGCCTGATGGAAAGCATGAATAGAATCCAAAAGTTATAGTCACCATACTCACCCACACTATGGTGGCCTATTAAGATACTTTTTTACGCGCCTCACTTGGGGACATAAAAGGCATGACCGTCATCGTAGCATTGTATTGTACACACTTACCACGACAACTGTCGCCTCTGCATCAATGGGCCTCCGGTCTCGCACTCACCAACCAAAAATACGCATATTTATATTTTCATAATGAAAATATTTTTATAACATACGTTTTTTTGGTACTGTAAAATTGTAGCGAAGCATTCCCTACAGCATTAAGTTTTTTCTTTCGGTCACAATCCTATCCGCGAAGACACACTTCCATAGACCGATATAATAGGCCACAATAAGACAGTGGCCTCTTTTTGTGAAGTTATTATGCTCCAAAAATAGATTACTAGACTACTAGATAGTAGAACTACTAGAATCAAGTGGAGAAGTTATACGTGGTTCTGTAATTTATAAATCATATTTTATCATCGTATATGGACTAAGAAACAGAAAATATCAGTTTTTAGTTTATCCTTTACCACGTCGGGCAGTTTGACATAAAATTGGTAATGATCCAGCTTTAATACGAACAAAGTTTTAGAATCGTTCTGAAAGTCAACTCCAATTCACTCGAAACGTTATCAATCCATGGATAAAATTAATTTACTTTCCAGACAAGTCCGAACAAAAGTTATAAGTGGGATAACGGATATTCTATTGAGATTGACTGCCTGGTATTCAGTGCCAATTGTTCAATAGTATCTGCCAATCACACTTAGTCTTGCGCCGCTCCAACGCCATGCTAATGAGTATGAATGACTGACAAAAAAAATTAAGTTATATTTTAAACCGTTTTGAGGCCGAAAATTTCACTTTTAAAATTGACAGTGACAGTGACTGGTGTCAAAAATAGCTGAAGAATGCTGTTTTTTTATATTACAAGCTACATTTGTTTCTAATTATGTTATAATAATAAGTTCAAATATCTTATACACGGGCGTCTGATTTCAATTCAATTTCAATATTGTGACTATTACAAAAAAAGAAAATAAAGGAGTTAATCAAAGATTTTGTACATAAAAACAGACACTCAACACTCAACACTCAACTCACACACACAAAAAATATTGCAAACATTTGTCACACACACCCCATCTAGTCCCAAACAAAGCAGACAAATATTTGTAGATTATATAAACATTTGGTCCAACCCGTGAATCGAAACCGAGAGCTCAAGCACAGCAGTCGCATGCGCTACTACTGCGCCACCGAGACAGTTAAAAGTTACAAGTCTCTTGTTATATATTATCATCTACAGCTTTTATGTTAACTGCTGAATTTCGATTAACATCCTTTTTCTGATTTTTTTCTTTGTTTAGATTTTCGTCAAATTCATCAGCATAGTTTTTGTGTGTAACGTTTCTATCAGTATTTTCAGGTTCAAAGTGACATTTTACTTTATTATTAAATAAATATTATGATTACAAACTAGCATTAAAATAGATTGCAAAACCGTGTAAAACTGTGAACAGAATTAATTGGCAAAACATTAAAGCGTTGGTGGTAATAAATCGAGTGTTAGATTTAAATTAGTGGCGATCTATAAATAAGGTGATCGGCATACAGCAAAATATGTTACTGTAAAAATAATGAACTAAATACTCTATGTTAAAAGTGGGTCATTTAAAAAATACATTTTGGATGTTTAAAGTGCACTTAATTCTTAAGTAAGTCTTGAGATTTAAAACAGAAAAATAATATTTTTAAAAGGGGTACCATGTACGTGTAGAACTAGTTTAAATCGTACGAATCAACAACAAATCCGATCTCGCAGCTGTGTGGAAATCGCATGTGTCCCAATGCAAAATGTTCAAAGACTTCATATCGGATTACTGTAAGACGGACGAACACAAGTGTCCTACTTCTTTTGCATCATTATTATCGCAGCATTGTGTAACTTTGTAGCTATCCTAATGTATAATGTACTAAAAACAGATATCGCATTAACGCATCCGGTATTATCGATCGATATTAACGCGCCTGTGTTCCCAGAGGCAAGGAGAGCCGTTAAGGATTAAAATAAATATTTAAGCTAGTTTACAGTAGACATTACAAGGATTGGTTTTGGTTTGGCGAAGTAAATTACTAAATTTGGGCAGTAATTAAACTCCAGGTACCTAAATCAGCTTATATGCTTATTCGGGAATCGCCTAATGCATTAATTATGGAACTCGTAAAATATGGCTGAACGTATGATAACATTATATGAAAACCTTTAGAGATAATAAGGTTGTGATAAAATACCGAAAAACGGATTTATTTTAAAAATGTTGTTTATCTCAAAGGAGATGAACAACATTTTTAGGGTTCCATTGGAACCCAAAAAATATGCTGGAATCTTGGACCAGGTCGATAAAAGTGATGCCACAACCTCATAAAAGAAGTGCTAAGTAATTCTTTCGTTACTTTTCATCGGTTGAATTAGGTTACCGGAAGTCATATATCCTTCCTAATCTTAGGTATGTAGATTACTCGAAGAATGGCAACATATTTATGTTCTTTTAGCAAAGTAATTGTACTTTGTTTGATGGCAAGCATGAGCAGAATCTGAGAGTGATGGTCATTAAACAATGCAGAGTGGTGACCGGTGGCCTGTTGCGATACTTTTTCACGTTCCGATTAAAGAACCCGAAAGATGTTTACATAGGTAACAGGAGTCATTTACTTTCAGGGGATGTGCCCATATATTGCACGGAAATATTCCAGTTTAAATTAACTGATTCACAAATGTATGTATACAACAATAATGGTTGTAGATGTACCAGTTAACACGCTTATGAGTTTGTGTATGTTTTTGCTTTTATATAAAATACTTATAGCATTTAGCCGTGGTTCCGCCCTTGTGTATATCGATTATCGCGGTAAATAGTAGCCTATGTGTTATTCTTTCTGATGTATCATTAACATTACTGTAAAGTTGTATCTAAATCCGTTCTGTAGTATTTGCGTGAAAGACTAACAAATATCCATTTGATTTATAAATTTTCACATTAAAAATATTAATAGGATACTCTTATACACAGTACAAAATGTATATGTACTCTGTTGCACTTCTTTTGTTGATGCTACATGTCTCAAGATGCTCATTGCGATACGTGTATTTAAAGTTTATTTTTCTCGCTTAGTTTCTGCAAATAAAATAAAAAGATTATCAAAGCAATGAAGTGACTCTTGTGGGACTCAGTAGCTACTCGATACACGTTTACTTAAGCTCACAGCTTTTTTCGGACTAAATTGTTTCACTTAAAGCAGCACGAGTTATTTCTTATTTATCGATTGGTATATTTACTTATTTTTCGTCGTCGTCGTACGTCACGTGACGATAAGAAAAACTTTCACATATATTTTCTGAATCTTCTTTCTTGCTATATTAAAAGTTAATAAATGCAGTGATTATATGAACTTATTTTGATAATTAAGTAAAAACTCAGAAACATGTAGTATATAAATTCATGTTTCTAATATTGTCCTGTGACATCAATATCACAGCAGGTAAGAATGATAAAAGCAGCCTTACAAATACCCGTCATATTTCTATATTATTATTATATAAATGAATAGAAATAGTTTTCAATTTGTGTCTCTTAGAGGGTAAATGATAAATGAACGTCTATTAAGAATTTGCTCTCACTTTTCCAGCAAATGAAAGGGCAATTTTATTTTTAGAAAAATGTACGTTATATTTACATTTAAAATGAATTTAGACGTTATAGTATCTAATTGTTGAGGACCGTTCGGGTTTTATTTTCTGTAAACTTCTTTTAAAATAATTATTTTAGGATATGACTTTTTCAATAATTGAACCAACAAAGTAAATAACTAAGCGATTTAGATATATAGTTATAAGTTATAAGTTATATAGTTATAAACAAGAGATATAGTTCTTATTGTTTGTAGACCAAATCACCATGATATAAACATGGAACAATGACTGTATAGAAACGGCGTAAAACGGCTAGTTTTTGATTGTTAGTTTACTTTACCCGAATTCAATAGTGGAGCAGTTATTAACTTCGGAGAACGGCTAGTAATTTCACACACGACAATTATTATTTTGTGTTTCTTATTTATATGATCATTACAATAATATATTTAAATATAGACAGATATGATATCAAAAAATTAGCTTTACAATCTGTATGGAGATAGATACCTAATGAGAGAGTCTCCTGTATATTAGTCACAACACGAGGGTTAAGAGTTGAATTTACCCTAATCCTATTATTATATGTTTTGATAACGTAATGCCAAATGTGTCTTGACGAGGGCTCTGGAAATTACCACGCGATTAAGGTTGGACAAATCTGAATCTGATATGAATGTATGTTCTACTGAGTTGTTTTCTATTATCATTTAAATATTCCCAAAAAATTTTTAATATGTAATATAACATTGAGATTCATAAATGGTTTAACGTACAAAAACATGCAGCAATTTTCTTTTCAGAAAACACGAACACGTGGTCTAATCCCTCTTTGGTACTAAGTATTCGGTTCATATATGAATTGAAAAGTCTACTGAGTCTATTTTGGGCCCGTTAGTTACGTAACTGAAATGGATTTAAAAAGTAGTTAGATGTTTTTAAGCAAAATCGCAAAATATTATATGATGTTTCTATCTAGAAAAGTTCAGTTCAGTTCAAGTTAAATTACGTAATTAAAATTTCATCGAATACGCCACGTCTGAATGGTTATTAATCGATTGTAAATAAATCAGTAAAGTATGAGACTATGTATGAAAATCAAGTGATAAGCAATTATTTAGTGAAATCGATACATAGAGAATCCAGTTTCTTTAAACTTTCTATGGTTGGCAATTTTAATCACCGACCGACATCTGTCTACGAGTATTTTGTCATCTCTTACTACTTGGCAAAACTGGCTCTTTATTTTGAAAAAATAACTATACTTATCGATTGTATATTGAGGAAATAGATAATTATGTGAACTTTATTATTGCGACTGATCCCAGAAATCATCTATTCTATCTATTGGCAATAGAGTTTTGTATGATATGATGGAGCGATTCTATCAGTTATTCGTTGGTAGATATATCTTAGACTTTAAGTAACTCTTTTCAAATTAGACTTTGAGCCTACTAAGCGAATAAAACTAGATTTAAGTACCTGCTGTTGAGATCTTCAACGTCATGGTGACCCCTCCACAGGTATACTCAAAGTCTCGTCTTCGACAATAGCACGTGTGCATGATACGCCAAACGTGTTAAATCTTTGATACGTCATACATGGAGGCTCTTTCTTTGTACTTCATGTATAAAAATATTACAAAACCGAAACCATTTAAAAACATTTCGTAAAAAACATCGAAAGGGCAACGTTAGAGAAAAAAACAGCAGGTTGCACTCCAGGAGTGCCGGCAGAAGTGACAACTTGAATGTTAACATTGTCAATTTTGTACGAATTGTTTTAATTATCAGTATAAAAGTTCTGTCATTTAAATGGTTAATACAATATTCATTTATTGCGCTATCGAACACAAACATGACAATCTATGTACACACACCTTGCGCCGCCTGAACGAAACAGCACGAGCAGGTATACATTTGCGGTAGGAACACGAGGATACTTACTCTCCTACTGTCTTACGAACTTTCGATCAGGCCACGTTTCCTGACGCGAGTTTATAAGCGGTATTGTACACTTTTTTTGGTGAGTAAACAACCCACCCAAAATTACCACCCACCAAAAAAAGTGTACAATACCGCTAAAGAAGTTTTCACTTCAAAAATTGTAAATTTCAATATTAACATGTAACAATAAGTATGATTGAGGTAATATCTGGATCCTAAAAGGGGCTGTAGAATTATCCACTTCTTCCTTCAAAAGCTTCAAAGGAATAATACACAATACTAGACTTCTAAGGGAAAATTCTGATTCCAAACTTTGTGTGTACTAATAAGTCAGGGTGAACGAGGTCACTTCATCTAGGTACATTAACTTTTAAAGATATAGGATATGCTCGAGTTTACTTAATTGCTCATAAAATACTTAGCTACTGGTATTTCAACGCAACGCAATTATTAAATGAGAATATTTGTTTTGATTCTTATTCACAAGTTTTAATTAACTTACAGCGTTTGTGTGATTTTGTTCTGCCTTTGTGCTTAATTGATTCTGAAACAAAGAAATTAAACTTCACATATTTTCTTACATCTTATTATAAACACTATTCTAACTTGAATGGTCTAGTGGTTAACGTATATGATTGCCGATGATGAGGTCTCGGGTTCAATGGCTGTGTCGGGCTGCAAAAGTTTTATCTAGTTTTTCTGATTATAGAAATGTTAAATAACAGGCCGGAGTTGGGAGGTTGGAGTCTGATCCCCGTGCTTGGAGAGCACGTAAAGCCGTCAGTCCTGGGTCTGAATTTTCAGTCAGTCGTGTTGGATAGCCGTCTCGAAAGTGCACCTGTATTTGCGCACATATTTGTGCACTATAATGTCTCTTGCGTAGCTCGCTGGTCTCTGTTGAGACTCATCGTCGTAGCTGAAATCGGCTAGAAGTAACATCACATAGCATAAACACTATAAATAACACTTTAAAACTATATTTGTCGGTATTGGTATTGGCATGAATAGAACAAAGATTCATCATTAAATTGCATTAACTGTATTTGACTGAGTTCCTGTAACACGTTTAGTGATATTCAGAACGTCAATGTACACAGAGTATATTACATCATGGACTACACAAGATAGATATACGAGTATATGTATCGTATATGTTTCAAAGAACACTGAGAATAGAAGACGTGGCGACTTAAAGCCACTTACTTTCTTTGTAGTTTCATTATTTCTATTTATTGAGGTCTTCTTTAACACACTTGTATATAACAGCTTTCGTTATCAAATAACGTGATATAAGGTGTAATCAGTTTCTATCTGTAATAAGGTCTATCCTTTATTACTAATAACATTAATGTATAACTTAATAATATGTACTACAACTATGAGTACTGAGTACCTGCTACTCTCAGTAACATTTTTGATACAAATTTTTGCACGGAAGACAATGGGACATTCTTCTGTCATGATTGATATTCGATGTTCTTTTATTACTATTTTTATTTTTCTTTCTCAAACCTTCATTTTATAATACCTATACAATGTTCCTTTAGTGTGTATACTTTCAGAAAATTACACTACTACTACAAAGTTAAAATGCAGAAAATATTCAAATATGTTTTATAATTAAAATTTCTATCGAATTTCAACTGCTTTGAATTTTTGTTCTAATTTACCAGCACAACTTGAACTACTAATTTATACAGTTTTACGAAGGCATTTTTACAATTTTAACTTACACTTTGCAGCTAAAACTTTATAGTTTTTTTTTAAATTTTATTTTATTTAGTTTATTGTCAAAATTTTCATTTGGTGCGCTTCTGTAACACACAAATTAATAGTATTACCAAAAAGCGGTTCAAAGAACTTTGTACAAGTATGATATAGGGATTGTTAAAATTAAAGGTATGCAAGATATTATTTTCAAGGTAAATTCCTTTTAGTTATCCTTTGAACGAGATGAATATTACTGGATATTGACGTTGTTATTATTTCTGGATTAATATGAGTATAATAAAGATGATGGCGCTGTCAATAACATAGTCAGATCTTTATTGTGTTTGTCTAGACACGGCTTTTTGTGAAAGCACTCTAATTCTTTAAATAACATACCCTTTTGCCTTGTGATAATTAGTATTATAGAATACGCTTGCTTTTCTTTACGTCAACAATGAAGTAAAATATTGCAAAGGAAATGATACGTATACTAAATTATAAACTGTGTTCTATGTACGACTGTATTTATATTTATTAAGGTTTTGTTTTTTAAAAGGAAAAGCATAAAACGTTTGAGAAAAAGTGATCCTACACTTGGTAGTCCGCTTGCCTGTCTGTAAAGATGCTTTTTTTTAATAAACATCAAAATCAACTTCAAAACTGTAAAAATTCAAGTTAGTAGTTGAATTTATTTGTTTAATATAGTCTAATGTGCTCGAATCGAAATTGTATCTAATAATCGTAATAGAAAGTATATAACAGGAAGTAATGCTTTTAATTACTGTTCATTTCGCATATGGAAGAAAGGAATTATCTCCATTCAACTCAATGAGAGGATCCTCCGAACAGTTGAAGTGAAGCGATCCACTGTCCAGATCCAGTCACTGCCACGCCTGGCATGAATTATGTTTTTTGTTGCATGTGGAAGGCACTATACAAACGTACTTTACAAAAATAACATTACACTTATGATTCCACTAATTATACATGTAATTACACAAAAACTAAAAATACGTTTACAACCAAGCATACTGGTGAAACTAATAAAAGTGTGCTAATAGTAAAAAAATACACGATTAGAAACTTAATTAAAAAGATAAAAGTGTTGCAATATGTAGTAGGTAAGATTAAAAAGATATTTGTCATTTTTTGATCTATTTATCTGTCTATCAAGTGTCAAAGTAAACAAAATAGTTGGCGTTATAACAAAATAAAACAGGAAAAGATTAGGATAGTATTCTCGTAGATAAAAATATACCTACTCTATGAATCTGTTAGAAGCACACAACACTGTCCGATTGATTCGGGTTAAATGTAACGGGAATATGTCAGCATTAGCCTTATGACTCCAATTAGAACTAACAGCCATGGCAAATGTTTTTATTAAAATAAAGATTTAGAAGAAATTATCTTTTATTCACGGTAGTAGTATTCATATACTTAAAGTACTACTGTGACCGTACCTATTCTACTACTACTATAGAATACAACTTTTCGTAGCAAGGGTGTAAATGAAGTGTTAAATAAAAAAGAATGGTTCATGCATTTCATATTTGGAATTTTGCTGACTTTTGTTTAAATTATTTAATCTTGATATTCAAACCTAATTCCTCAACACCGTAGATAAGTTGGTGATGACTCAGGTGATTGTGTTGTTGAAATCGAAGTTGAATTTGCGTGCGGTTTAAAACGACTTAAATATAGGGTGGACACGAATTAGTTATCATTTGAAAATCATTTGATATATCATAAAAAATATTTATTTACATGAAAGCAAATCAGTTGGAATTTACTTTTTGAAAATTACATGGATAAATGACCACCGTTTTGACGTAACGAAAAACGCACACTTCTAAGCGAGCACTGAAATTTTCGAATACTCGCCGATAAAGAAACCGCGAGATCGCCAACATCTCTTCGCTGATTTATTCTTTTAGTTGACGTAGTGTATTTGGTTTATTGATGTAGACATGATTCTTCAAATAATCCCATAAAAAGAAGTCTGCTGGGGATAGATCTGGACTTCTGGGTGACCACTGGCAGGGACTCATTGCATGTGTGACAAGTGGCTCCATCTTGTTGAAACCATGTGTTACGATTGAAGCCAGCAAATTCCAATAACAACGGTCTCAAGGACTCCCGTAACATGTTTGCACGAGATATTAGGTTGAAATGTTATCGAATTCTTGGCCCACCCTATATAATGCGTGTTCCTTATGGCTTTAAAGTGGAAGTAAAACTTTACTGGGCAAATTTGTGAGTAAACTTAGTGAGCGTGTAAAGAAAACCACAGAATAATATAGGGATAAAAGTTTCACTTCGTGTAAAGTTTTTAAGAAATGCCTACGCTTCTTCGTGCACTGTTTAACTGCCACAATTTCATTTACCTCATGTTATAAGAGCAGTTCCGTAATATTAAAAAAACAAGACATGTTCTTGATACTTGATATTATTTTATACTACTACTCATTATATGCTATTATCACTGAAAACAATCACAAATTGTGAAAAGTTATTAAGATAATCTTGCACCTAGATAGTGGCTTTGTATGTCTAATTAAATCAAATACTAAAATTTAAAAATATGATCATTCAAAAATTACATTATTACTGAAGTCTAAAATTCTGTAAATATGTTAACTTCAATTTGAAATATGGACTGAAATGTTTAATCTTTTTCAGCTTAAAATATTCATAATTCCCAAAGCAATTTCTTTGCTATAAGTTGAAGTTGTTCCCAATAAGCAAAGAATAAAGCTTTACTCGTACTTCGTTAGCCGTGGCCAGTTGATCTGATTAAAAATAAATAAGCCCAAGACTTTGTTTTATCAAGAACATTGAAATAAGTAGAACTAATAAAAAATAAAGTTTTTATTTTTATGGCATACAATTGATAAGGCCTATGTCCAGCAGTGGACTGCGTTCGGCTGATGATGATAATTTTCTTGGCTACCATTTACCGATTTCAAACAGAAAAGACTTACTATGGACTACTTGGCATTACTTAAACGATGTTTATTATTAAAATCATTAAACTTAGAATTACATAATTAAATAACTCCTTAGAAGTGGTAGATAGTTATAGTGAATATTTAAAATGAATAGACGTGAGACCTCATACCATTAAATGAAGTTAAGATATCTTAGCGTTCAGACTAAAAAAAAAACTTATGCAAAATCAATCAAGTGTGTAGTACTAGTAGAACTTACGATACCGTGGGAAAAGAAGATCCCTAAAGACCCTATTTTAGGAAGACATAAGTACTTTGAGTAAACTAACAAAATAACTAGACATAACTATTTTGTTACGTTGGACATTTCCATCATCATTTCTATTACGTTAGTACAATGAGTATTTTAGCTAAACCTCTTTATAATCTGAATATAATATGTACATTTAAATTTAAAACACCTGTATATAAAAAAAGTATCAAAATTGTCATTATTTGGCTCATATCAAATGTGTTTAGGTGGAGAAGGTAACACAGCAGACAGGAGTTGAGCGCCGCCGGTTCGCAAAGAGTATTCTCACTTTCACAATCACGTGTGGTGTCCCTATCTGACACGTGATGAACTTGTCACAAGTAAAGTGATTCCATGGAATGAAATTGTCTTGGTATCTCATTCGTCGTGTAGAGTATTTCATTTTTGGTTGCAATGGCAATGGAAAATTCTGATCAATTTGGTATATGTTGTTTTTAATTAATGTTTAAGTAATTACGATCACGATTAAAAACATAAACGTCATATTATAATTAGTATAAACTAAATTACGAACAATATAAGTATTGCCAGCCTTTTTTCATTTTATACCTACTACTGACGTATAACAGAATTGAAAAACAAATCTTATTTGAAATCAAAGAAAAATATGTAAGAAAAACGTGATTAGGATCCAATTAAAAAAGTTTTATAAGATTACGTGCTTATGTTATTATTGCTCCAGTAATCAAAAATATTAATTTGACAAACAATGTATCGGAGATCTAGTTTTGACTTACCTTAACTTACAGATATGCTTTACAAAATTCTTCATATAATTAAACGGCTATTGGGTGCGGCAGTAGAGTAAGTACATAGAGCTTCTGACCATACCATGCCTTGCATTGGTCATCCCATACAAAGTTCCATAACAAAAGCTCTCGTAATAAGTAGGTTAATAATCGTAATAAGTCGTAATAAGTAGGTAGGTAGATAGGGTTAGCCTATCTATTTCTAAGGCTGAAACTTTAAGGCTTGAATTCTTGTCCGAAAAGGATAATTAGATAGAAGAATTAGATAAAAGATAATTAGAATACTAGTTAAGCCATTTTGTACACCTTATCACAAAAGGCGTAAGTGATTTTTAAAATATACTTGAAAATGTTATAATTTTGTTCATGATTTAGTAGTAATTGCATATTCCGTTGTAAACTCTAATAATACTTTTTGCTCCTACCATTAAATAGATAATACTCATATATTACTTCAAGCACTTAACTAGCGTCTAAATTTGATCAACAGCGCAGTTTGAATATTGTGTCTTATCCCTACAACCAAATTTTGATCGAATTATTTCGTTGCGTAAACGTACCTCAGCGATACAATTTAGCCGATAGGCGTTTAGTAAATGAACCCGGACTGTTTTTTTACTTTATTTATCCTTTTATTCAGGGTTCTTAATCTACCTATATATAAAAAGATCATTGAGCACATAAAATAAATTTGAAATACATCTTAAAGAAAACTAATCAGTAAATATATTTTTTCAATCTTTGTCTAAAGTGAAAATAACGATAATAACGATTCCTAATGCTGTATAGTTCTGTTGCGATTCTTCGAGCTTATGAAGGATTCAAAATTATATCTTTTAGAAATATATTCATGAAAAAATTACGTTTGACATCTGAGTTCAAAGCAAATATGGGTTATATTTTCACTCATGAGCCTTGCTTTTCTTGTTTACGACATGCATTAGTAAACAAAAAAGCAAGACTAATATATAAAATTATTTCGGTCAGTTTAGGTATTCGAAAGTAGTCTGACATATAAGTCTGTAAGTACGGTTATGAAACATGAATCACTAAATATAAATCGTTGAAAAGGGGTGTCAACTACGGAATAGAACAATCCAGAGCCCAATATCTATGTACTTTGAGTTTGACACACTTTAAAGCCACAGAAATAATAGTATGATCGTTATAAAAATAATATCCTGACACACGGTCATCTGATCCCAAACTAAGCAAAGCTTGTACTATGATACCCAGACTGCTGATAAACATCGTTATATATTTCTAAAGACGTACGTATTATAGGTAAATCACACCCAGACAGAGTAAATAATCGTGTTCATTACACAAAGATTTGGCCTGGGTGAGAATCGAACCCACAATCTCTGGCTTAGCAGTGCTGATCACTAACCATTAGATCAACAGGCCAATCCGATTAATCAGTTAACGCGCTCCAGATGTCGGGATACAATAGCCAATTGTGATAGAGTAAGTGTTACGAACGTTCACACGATTGTAACGCACGAGCATTCAGTAACTGGACCTTCCTTTCACTTGTACTCCAACGTGATATTTCTCTTAGATGCTATATATAACACAAACAGATTTACAAAATATAAGTTTTCTTGTATATGCGCCGATTCTACTTTGAAATGTTTACTTTAGACACAGACATACATGGTTTACGAAAGACAAACATAAGTTCAGAATGTTTTAACGTCCATCACTCGTTGTATCAACGAACCGTTCCGCACTGAGAAGGTAAACGAAAGTGAATATAAATAAATAAAGTTTGGGAAGGATTGGGGAAAAAAGAGCTTTGGGCCCACAACCAGTCCACACAGTACAAGTTTTGTTTTATCAATAAAATTAATTATTTGATGTTATAATCGATTTTAATCATCCCGAAAGCTTATTTTATGGCAAAATGTTTGTGTTACAAAGTTTTTATTTGTCTTTATTAACGATAAAATACAGAATATTTGTTAATCTTAGGTTTTATCAGTAAATCTTATAGGATTTACCATAAGAATTTAGTGTATGTTCAATTTTACCAGTGACAGTTGGTAAATGTTGGTTTTGGGCATTCAACAATCCACTTAAACTCATCTAATCCGAATGATTCAACAATAACAGAGGGGATCTGGCGTATTTATACTCACTGTTTTAATCTAACCAAACATACATGATTCAATAAGAATATATAGTATCTGTTATGGGTATAAAAGGAGAAAGAGAAATAAAAAAAAAATGTTAACACGAAAATGGTAGACATTTGAAATCTTATCAATTTTTGTAAAAATATACAAAACGAAGTAGACGTTCTTGTGACCTATCCGTCAACATTTACTGTGTCTTTAAGGCAAATCCTTAGATCTACCAAGTGGATGGTGGTAAAAGTTAGAAATAAACGATGATCATAGAACGGTTCGCACTTTTAACATTAAGAGTTAGTAAATCTTAGGTTTACTGAAAAATATTAGGATTTACCGTAATAAGGAATAGGAGACTGTTTATTTCCTGCATTCCGCTTTCAGTATACGAGTATACATGCATCACCTTATCACAGAGAGGGGCGTCGGTATCCAATGCACTCTCATTTCGACCTATGATTAAGCCATGATCTCCAATGAGAAGTAACACACGAAATTATAGTGTTTATTCGTTCCCGCGAAATAATTCATGAATAAATGAAATGGGATGTGTTCACGACAGCTCAGAATGGAATGGAAATTTAAAACAATGTCCTATTTAATCGTAGTTGTATTCAGGATATTTGTGAGGTATTTTTAATATACTACTGGTATAAATATCTGAATTCATTTGTTTTTAAATGGGCACAGCAAAACTTGTATGTTTATTTTGGAGTATATTTTTAAACCTAGAGTATGTTATAGGCATATAACTGAATCACATAACAGCTGGTAGTCAATTATACAAAAAATCTTAACACAGACATTTTCAAATGAATTATCTTATTCATTGACCTCTCCTTGTTAAAAGTTTATTATTCTTACAGTTCTTATTCCTAAATTAGTTCCAAAGGATACTTTTTATTTTATGATAAGCAATTTAATGTTTTAGTGTCTTTTAAAAAGGTTTTTAAATCTAACAAGATAAGTGACAATGTACGAAACCTTATAGCGAATGATTTATCATAAAGCTAGCTGCGCTATAGTATTTCCGTGTGGCGACAGATTAAGGATAGAATGACATTAAGATATCAACCATGTCAATAAGTAATTTGACGAAATTTTTATTGATTTTAGTTTATGTAATCAACTCATACAGGAACTGAAATAATAGTACCGAGGAGAGATTAGAGTCTTGTGTTCTTGTTTCCAAAAAGAAAATTTCTGCTTATTTTTGTGTGTCACATCATTTGTCTATTTCCACATTACTTATTAGGTACATATGTCCATGTTGTGACAGATTTAAAATACGGAGTGTCACCACTCCTATTTTTCCCATGAGTGTCCCATAAAATATGCAATACAATATCACTAAACCAATAAAACGTAAAACAAACCCTATACTAACGCGTCTGGCCAGCGTTGAACGGTAGGTAAAAAACCTCCTTGCTAAGGAGAGGCGATGTCCAGTGGTGGAATCCTAAAGGTCGTTGATGATGCTGAAGCAGTATTTTTTTAGAGGTAGCTTTTGCCTAATATCTATATATAGCAAATGCTTACAAAAGAGGCATGTGCCTTATTAATGACGAGCGTTATCATAACATATATGTCAAAACAGCCATATTCCTTTGTTATAATCTGATATTAACCAATAAACCCCTTTGTAACGTCAATCCATCAAAACTATATGAAACTGATATCTTTACTACCTACACTGCTATAACAATGAAGTGGATCTCCAGAACCATCCTGCGTATTTCTAAAAGTCTATCATGTTTTAAAAGTGAATTTCTAGAGATAAACACAGATATATAAATTCATGATGAATTTTAAATTATTAGGCAAAGTTACGATAATATTTATAAACCCAGTCTAGCAAAATCGTGTCCCTTGAGAGTGCTACGACATGTGAACCTCGTATTGTAAAGCGCTACAACTGCCTGATGCGACTACTTCGTCGAACTGATTGGATGATGTAAACTTTTTTCCTTTTGGTTCGATGTAAAAGCACGACTGTACTAATTGGAAGGCTCGGACTGTTATTTCTTTGAGACCGCCGTGGTCCGACCAATCGGACGACATGTTTTTTTTCTTTAGTTTTTAAAAGTAGACCTAATTTTGTCGTGGTTATATAAATAACAAAATATCAGTTTTCATGGCATTTTCCTACGTTTCAATTTTTGTCTTGAAGATATAGGTGTGACAAATAAATGTGTATTATAATATTTTTAACCACCTATGAACTTAATAGAAAATCCCCGACGGATAGGATGGGGGCTGCCATCACTATTTTAAATTTCAACTATAGTATATTATTGTATGATGATATACTAATAATAATGGAAATGATATTTCCGATTATTTACTTATTTAAAAGTGAAAAGTTTTAGTTCATTCAATGGCAGCCGCGACGGATAATATTGAGTTTTTTATTAAGTTCATAAATAGTTGAATATGCTATTGCCACATTTATATCTTCGAAATACAAACAGATATGTAAGAAAATGCAATAAAAACTAGTTATAATATAATACTAGTTTATATGACTGACTCCGCGAGCTATCAACTCTATTTATAAAAAGCTTAATACGTTTATGATGGCCCGTTACATAAATTCTTTAAGACGAGTATTTTTAAGTTAGTTTATTCTTTTTCAATTACGTTTAACCGCCGTGGTTTTTGTCAAAAACTAAATTATTTTTTTACTTCAATCTTTTTGGAGAGCAAAAGCATTATGTACACTGTACTAAATATGGATAAAGTTTATTTAATAGTAATAATATATAAGTATTTACAACTATACTTCGCCTAGGGTTTTGTTGTAACTACACTCGATATTATTACGTAGAATAACAATAAAATATATTACTGTAGCGTCCTTTAGTGAGTTACTGCCACAACGCCTATCTAAAATCGTCACTAATCAAACGTTAATCCATTACTGAAAACCTCGTCAAAATCGGACTACCAGATTTGAAGAAAAATGCAAACATTGGGTGGCACAAATATCTCACCCCAAACGTATATACCTTCTCCGTATATAGGTAAAAAATTGATGTGTTTAAACTTTCTTTTGATCCGTAACATGCTCTTGAAGCGAATATAAGTAGTATACTAACTATTTGCGAACATTGGTAAAATAACTGTTTAACAAATCAACGTCGTGCAACCACTGACAATAAATAAATGTCCTGACACTGTCCCATAAATTCCTTTGTGTTTCCAATGGATAAAGTAAAAGTACTTCAGAACAGGCGAATATTTTTACAGGCGAAACTTTTACAAGGCGAATATTTTGTTATTCTCCACTACATATTATAATAAACGTAAACGTCTTTAACTTTCTGAATACTCATATTAGTCATAGTCAGCCAGTTATAATTCTTCCAGAAAATTACCTGACGATATAAACCTAAACAATACTAACGACTTGACTCCCTACTGTTAAGATCTTAGAGCTGGCAGCCAATAGTCATTTCAGTGACTTATTATCTTTCACCTTCTGCTCAATTTGTGTGTCAAAGTCTTCGTTAGTCACCTAATGATGAAGCCAATAATATCCTATATGGTTGTCAGTCGTGGTTAGGTTAGGCCTGGCAAATCTTGATGCTGTTTCATACTTATCGAAAAGACTGGAAGCAGTTAACTTTACTCCGTGTGGTGACGGATTAAGAATTCGAAGTATCACTATCTCTATTCATCCTGACTAAAGAAGGAAGCACAGGAAAACTGCTCTACTACACGGTATGCCACTCTGCACCTGAAAATAGGAGGGATCCGGGAACAGCTGTTATTACGAAATCCAGATCCCTGCTAGCATCTGCTCACTGACGCGAGCACCATCTGCAAGTAAACTCTCTATTTAGGCAACGTATGGTACAAGCGGAAGTCACCTCCTCGCGGTTGGATGCAGGTGAAAAACCGTTCCGTCCACCTGTGGCCACACTCAAGGCGGCATGAGGCACTGGTATGCGCACCTCCGTCGCCCGGTACGTCAGCGGCAAATTGGGTCTGAGTGGAGATCATCGTCCCAGGCTTTCTCCGTTGCCTCCTTCTGCAAAATTACGTCTTCGCAGAAGGTTGCGACCGCTGTAAAACAGCTATCGCTACCAGCCATGGAGCGTATGACGGCTGTCCAAATCTCCTCCAATAACTGCAGTGAGAGCCACACGCTGCGCCACCCAGGCGGAACAAACCACCAGCGGGTGCTGAACCGAGTCCATACTGCAGTCGTAGTGGTGACAGGTGGGACTCAATTACCTCCCAGCGACCGAGTGCAGATACTTCCCGAAACAACCGTGCCCGGAAAGGATCTGCGTCAGTCGGAAGGGAAGATCCCGTGTTGCCGCCCTGCCCACTCAATGATGACCGGCTGGAGAGCTTAAGTACCAACCTATTTGACCAGTGTGGTATAGTAGACCAAAACCTTTATTTACCTAAGATTATTAAAGGCTGCCAAATGTGAATCTGAATTGACTTTAGAGATTCACTGTTAAATTAACCGGTAAATATATAGGGTGCAAGATTTTTTTCGACGAAATGATTTGTATGTAAGATTTTGCAGTGAACTTTGAAATGCATGTGTAAGAATATTTAAAAAAGGTTACTATTCTCTATTACCACTATGATTATCGTTTAATCTTATGAATACCCACTTTTCAATCTAAAATTCTTACTGAACTAAAATTCTAAAATTCTACAGAACTGTAGTCCTTACCATAAGGTAAGGACTACAGTTCTGTAGAAAATATTCAAATGATGCTTTAATGCTAGATTATCCATAAATTATTACTTCTATAAAATTGATCGATTCAATATGAATTGTGAGTCCGTATTTTAAAAGTCCCACTAGTATCCGTTGAACCCTGATTACTTAAAATTAGTTTTAAGGTCACATCGAAAGTTGAACGTCATTTTTATTATAGAAGACGTTTTAAGTGTAAGTCAGCTGATCAGTAATTGATTTTAACTCACAGTCTTTTTTCAATTACGTTTTCGCTATATTGAGATAATTAATCCGTAACACGCAGCAAACTATATTCAAATATATATTTTAAACATAACTTCTATTAATTTATTTGTAAACACGTTAATAAAAACCAGATTGACAAAATTAAACGTAATGAAATTAAACTAAAATAAAAATGATCAGCTATTAGCAAAAACCGAAATTTCAAATTATAATAAAAATAAAATATCAAAACTTGTCATGTTAAATTGTTAAATTATGTGTTTATTTTTATATTACAATAATATTAAACATTAATCATAAATCACCATATTGTAGTGATTTTTATTCAAATAAATACTTAAACTTATATTTAAATGAACTGAATGTCAATTAAAGTCAATTAAAGTGAATTGAAACGGGTATATTGAGTAATTCTCTCGTGAAGAAAGTAAATAAAGTAAATTTTTCGTAATTATTGAGAAACAAATCATTGAAAAATAAGTCCATTAATCCTAAAACACCTAAGAAATCATCGCTTGAAACTAGGTTCAGCATGTCTCATGTAAACAGAGATCATATCTGTCAAAATCTATATTTGATTGAAGATTTCGATAGAAGTTTCGTTCTGTAATAAGTTATTATTCACTTGAGTATGGATTGGTGAATCTTGTTTTGAGGATATTGGCGGTTAGAGCCATACGCGGTTACCGCACCGTATCGACGGAGGCGGCGTGCGCCTTGGCCGGAACTCCCCCGTGGGATTTGGAGGCGGAAGTGCTCGCCGAAGTTTATCGGCGGACGGCTGACTTCCGGGCGGGTAGCGGCATACGGCCCCCGCCGGAAAAGGTACGCGAGTGGCGTGAGGCCGCTCGTCGAGCCACAATGGCTAGTTGGTCGTCCCGGTTGCAGACTCCACGTGCTGGCTTTGCCCTCGTGGAGGCTCTCCAGCCGGTCATCGCCGAGTGGGCAGGGCGGCAGCACGGGACCCTTTCCTTCCGACTGACGCAGGTCCTTACCGGGCACGGTTGCTTCGGCGGTCTAGCGGTTTGTTCCGCCTGGGCGGCGCAGCGTGGGGTCCTCACTGCAGTTATTGGAGGAGATCTCTCGCTACCGGCCGTCATACGCTTCATGGCCGGTAGCGACAGTTGTTTTACCGCGGTCGCAACCTTCTGCGAAGACGTAATTTCGCGGAAGGAGGCGGCGGAGAAGGCCCGGGAGGACGATATCCACTCAGACCCAATTCGCCGCCGGCGAGCCGGGCGGCGGAGGCGCGCATACCAGCGCCTCATGCCGCCTTGAGTGTGGCCGCGGGTGGACGGGACGGGTTTTCCCCTCCATCCGCTATAGTGGCCAGCCGCGAGGAGGCGACGTGCGCGTGTGCCGTACGTCACCTAAATAGAGAGTTTATCCGCAGATGGTGCCCGCTTTAGCGGGCAGGCGCTAGGAGGGATCTGGATGTCGTAATAGCAGCGGTTCCCGGATCCCCCCTATGTTAGGCGCAGAGTGGCACACCGTGTGGTTTTAGTCGGTCCGATTCCGACACACCGCCTCGCCGTAAACCCCGGTGGGGTGACGGCCCGAGGGGGTTTCCACACGTTAAAAAAAAAAAAAAAAAAAAAAAAAGGTGTCGTTCAATAATAAAATCTCTACCTAAAATCAGTTTCAAGATTAGGTTCATGACCGGGACACGCTTTGAAATACGGGTTGTAGTGTCGTAGTTTGTTTTATGCTAACTAGTAGCCCATTGATTTACTATATGAAAATTTAAATAAAAATATATTTATGTTTGATCTTCTATAAATTTCAGTTAACTCGATATTTTATGATTAATTACTTAAACGTCATGGATACACGCAAAATGTTTTTCGAATCCAATAGGAATTTCAGTGTTCAGTAAGATCTCAAGAATTTAGGCTCCTCAAAGATTTAAATGTTTGTATATACTTTTAAAGTTTCGATAATTTTATTATATTCTTATTATTTTATAAAAAACTGTGTTCATGTTATTTATTATTTTGCTACTTAAAAAGACAATAAGATCTAATTTCTTACATGTAATATAAAACTGTAAGAATAATTTGCCTTTGAAAATCCCAAGCGACCGTAACAATTTAGAATTTTACAGCGTTGACGACGCTACGAAGTTTTATGACGAAATATTACTAAATTTATTAAACTCAAACTTTTATTTAGTGGTTACTTTTGTAGTTTCTGTAAGAGTTTCGCGCAAATATCTCTTATTATTTAAATTGACAAGATAACCCAACCACTATTTTGTAGTTTTACTTAATGACATAAGCCTTATTTTACGAATTAGTTGTTTAATAACATTGTAACAGAAAAAAGTCAGCGGTAAAAACAATAAAAAATGAAACAAAATACCTAAGAATGTGCGCTATTATCAAGATCTCGGTTCGATATGAAAGTTCAGCATACTATTATTATTTGTTAGGAAATCCTTAATACTACTTCTGCGTTTGATAGATAGCAAAACGCTTACCACCTAAACAATAAATAATTAAACAAGATTAACCAACGTGCCAATGGTAAAAGTTCCTCGGTATCGAGAATCTATTTGATGTACTGATTATTAGATTTACAATCTAAAATTACGAGCTTAAATAAAAGTGGTACTTGAATTTAATGTTATTAAGTAGATGCCCTAAAAATCTATGAATTTTTCACTAAGAGGAAACTGCGTTCTACTTAAATTTATTGCTAGTTGCCACGATACAAAATATGTCGGCGTAATACTCACCATTCTTATATGCTTCATAAGTTTTTGGGAAACATAAAATATTAACTCCATCATGTTTCTTTAGGGATAGAGGCAAACGACCACAAGGGTTACCTTATGACAATAATAATAATAAACTAACAACACTAACAACACACACAAGCAGTTAAAATTTCTCACATATTTTATTTAAAATAAATTATTTGCATTGTATTCGAATAAAGAGAAAATAACTACAACAAACGAATTAGCACCAAGCATAAAATTATGTTAGAAACACGTCAGCGTAACGTTTAAACGTAATGTCAAAATAGTGTTTTTGTTTGAGAAATTCCACCAAAAATGATAAAAAGAACTCTGTATCTGCAGAGTAGATTTAACGCTTTCGGACTCGTCACTCGTGCCGTCTCCGAATAAGACAAAAGAAGTTCCTGCTGTTGCAGAGGTGTCGAACTCTACATCAAGCGACGAGTTTTTGTTACCGCAGACGTCGCTAACATCTGTACATCGGAAGGGGAGAAGTCGGCCACCGACCAGTTTAGGAGCAATGTCCCTGCTACAAGTGGTGATGTGTGCCGCTTTAAGTGGATATTTTCCATAAATGAGAATATCGTAAGGTCATATTTTGGCTGGGCGGGGCATAAGGGCTACAGAATTGGCCTCGGTGCTAACGATTCTCATTACGTACCTTGTTAAATCAGTCTCTCTCTTTCAAAAGCTTGAACCAGCTGTCGACATATCGGCACTATGTCGAATATGATAACTATGCGGCACTATTTAATATACGAATGTCGGATCAAGTATGAACTACAGCGCTGTCATCTTCGAGATGATGCAGTGTCAGAAAAAAATGCTCTGACATAAGGAAAAGATTAACTATTCCTTGTTCGTTACACACTGTGGTAGGCAACAGTTTACTTTACTTGGCACCGTATAATGAAGATGTTGATGAAATAGTGATGAGTGATGAGATAATGATTTCTTAGTACCCAATACAAAGATAGGATTAGTTTTACTTTGGAATACATAATTCAGGAATCTAAATCTGTAAATTTACAAGGTGGTATTGCACGAGGCAATGCCACCCTCTCACATAAGACTAATCTAAAGCGACAGCATCCGTGCTGTCATGTTTCGTTGTGAGCGCAAAACCGGATGCCAATGGATACCAGGATGAGATTTACTTGATAAGTGTGTTAGACTTAGACTTCCACGATGACTGTCATGCCTGTCACGTCTCGTAGTGGGGCATGGAAAAGTATATTACAAGACTGCCACAGTGTGGGTCACCATACTGCAGTCTACCTTCACAATTAGTATGGTAACCACAACTTTTGTATTCTATTCATGCTTTCCATCCTGCTGAGTAGAATTACTTTAGTAGGCTCTTAAAATAAAAAATAGAGTGAAGATCTTAGTGTTACACATTCTATTCTACACTGTGCAGCTATTACATTTTGTCAAGTAGTTGGTGTTACATTGTTGAACCTTTCACTACTACTCGACCTAAAAATACTGTGCCAGTTTGGAATTATAGAATTGAATGTAGTACTGCTGAGATCAGGACACTGATCGGTGAATTAATTAACTTTCAATGTAGTAATACGCCGCTGAGAGTCACACAGACAGTTTTGTGAAACAGTCAGTCTCGGGGACTCTTCGTTAGTCTTTAACAGTACATATTATGCGCATAGACCTTCTAAAGAAGAAAGTTTATGCATGGGTGAATAGGATAAGACAGTAGAAAAAACATATAGATCGGTAAAATTAGAATCGTATGTTGTAAAAAAATGAGAAGTTTGTATACCAGAAATGAGAGGAACCGGGTCCATGTGTGAGTGATGAGTATTTCCCAGATGAAAATATCACTACTATATTTTGCCATAACATCTAATTAGTGTCTATCACTTATACAGAAGGTTTTCGAATGTCAGACGCTCATGTGAATTTAGAACATTTATGGAACACATTACCATTGCCAAAGATGGTGTAAATTGTGAAGTTAGTTCTTTACCTTTGTCACCTGGTCCAGATGGACTGCACAACTTTTGACCTAAGAGGTTCCGGAATCCACATGCGTATTTGGCATCTCAATTCCAAGTAGCATTAGATTCAGGTTTATTACTACAATTTTTAAGCACTGGCATAACCCACTTACTCTCTAAAAATGATAGTGCCATGGTTCTTAAAAATTTAAATCATTTGATCATCTATTCTAAGACTTAAAATAACCACATACATCAATAATAATTTGATTTTTCTATTTTTCAAGATGGATATAGAAGTGGGACTTATGACACTAAACAGTTCCTTATTATAGCCATGATCATTACCCAACAGGTACGTCGTAATCGTAAGAGTCTGGTAACATAATGAATGGATTATGAGACGGCCCATGAGTCGGTTCCACATACGTGACTTTTGAAGGTGCTAGATTTGTATAAAATTAATACAACTCTGTGCAATTTCTTGAAGTCATGTATAGGTTAATGGAGAACAGCACTTCGCTATTTAGGATGTCAGCAGATTGGTAAACGATTCACTAATAAGATCAAGTGAAGTATATTTCAAGGTGACAGTCTGGGTCCCTTGTGGTTTTGTTTGACTTTGAACCCTCTCAGCAGTCGATTAGAGGGTTCAAAGTTAGACTAGGTTGCAAAAAGATGATCAAGTTATATTTCACCTTTTTTATATGGATAATTTGAAACTACTAGCCCATAGAAACCATAAATTATATTTATGTAGACAATAATTACATTAGTAAATACATAAAAAGGAAAACAAATTTACATATTTGAAAGTATTAAAAATAGTAGACCACCGACTTCAGTTACAGGGACCAATACACCATTGGTTGGGGCTGCAAAGACAGGACATCACTAAGCAGGTCGTGTCAGCGAGGACTGCTTTCTGTATCAGATTCTTGATTCAGCCTTCTAACATGAGCTTCTAAAAGTGTTGGTCGAGGCTCTTGGCTATATTGGAGGTCAAGAACTTCGATCAATACTTAGAGATTATTGGTATCTGACTATCTACCTAGATTTAATGTCTGTTCATCAATGGCTTCTAGTTATCAATATAGCTAAGAGTCAATAATCTCGATGATTGGAACAATGATCAGTGATTTCATATTTCACTAAAAGACAATCTTGTGAGATAAATGCAAATATTTTATTTGTTTTCTTAAATAATTTGCTTATCTATATTTGGTCTGACCCGGCAATCGAACCTGATACCTCATGCACAAAATTCGCATATGCGGCCACTGCGCCACTGAGGTAGTCAATACACATTTATATACCTACATATATTTGTCAAATACAAACTATCAAATTGTACATATAATATATACATTTTGTGTGATTATGAGGTTACTTTACTAAAACAAATATCCGGTTTTCGCAACAAAATTTGTTAAATTAAGCCTAGTTTAGCTCGTAAAAGTTAAAATTATTTCAACCTTGCAATTCACAATATTTATTTAATCACATTTCCGGGCAAATTAATGAGCGGATGTTTGAATTACTTAAATCAGTTTGTTATTGTTGCGATGATCGGACGAGGGGGGCGATAGAAATGAGCTTATTTGACAGTTATACACTTAGCTTAGCATATAAACTATTGACAAATTAATAAAACAAATTTCTAGTTTAATATCTATCAAACAAATGGCATCTGTCAAACACAATCTGACACCTGACAATTAATCTTAAACCGGTAATTATTCGAGCTAGAGACGTCTGATTGGGTAAGAACCTTCACCCTTCACAGATCTTGTAAACCATACCACAAATTCGAATAGAACTTCCAAACGTGCATTAATTAATCACGTGGTAGTAAATCACACCAAAGTGTAAAGTATTTTAAAGTTCAAGAGTTTCTTTTGAACCCTTAACACAGAGTAGAAACTTTCTGTTTTTCTTCACGAAAAGTATTCTTTTTTAGGTTTGTATCACCTCTAGCACCTTTGTATGTTACCTCTATATGCAAAATTTCATTATAATGTCTTAAAAAATCACTATCATTTCGCACATAGAAATCACAAGATTTTTTTTGGTGTTACATTACGTATTAATAAATATTTATCATATTGAATCCATAGTTGGTTCGACAAATACGGTCGCCTTCAGTTATTTTAAATCAACTTATCACACAATATTTTTATTAACTGACACCTACTCCCCGTAAACGAAGTATTTCTGCCAATTAGGATAACCGAAAGTAAATATCTATCGAATAAGATCGAGCCGAGAGGTCTAAATTAAGATACATTTTTGCAAAAAAAACCATCCACCCTTTTTGGTCATTTTATATTGTAAGCAAATTAAAAGAGAAAACCATATGACATGTCTGTAACAACGAAACCAAGAAACACGTTCATATTATTCCGGTATTCCTGCATTAATATCCCTTCTTGACTAAAGAATCCCACCTACAAACTACTTGCCTGCCATTTCAAGTCTCAACGTAATCTTTTTGACATTTTTCCATTTCTGTTTACAGTCGGTGCAATGAGTTTCTTCCTTTACTTCAATCCATCGTTTCTTTTTAGGTTTTTGTTTCAGGTAAGTGTGCTTTTATTTCAAATAGATATAACATAGAATGCTGTGTTTTATTTTATATTACTTAGTTAGAATGTCTTTCTTTCTAAATCCAAATTAAAATATTAATTTAATTAATAATGGTATCAAAAAATTTAAAACTGTTGTTTTTTCTCTGATCAAAGAAAAATCAGGACGTAGTACGAAGCACATGTGTTGGAAAATTTTAACAACCTATATGGTGCAGACATGAAAGGAACGCGGTTTTGGTTTGATGGCATCTGTTCTGGATGAATACATACTCGTATGATGAGTTTTAAAACTTTTTAATCCGTCTGTCGGTAAAATACTTTTCCAAAATCAAAAATTTGTCTTTTTCGTGGTTTCTATTTAGTTATAGTAATATGTGGTACACGGTGTAAGTATTCAAAGCAGATGAAAATAACATCGAGTCCCTCCGTGGCGCAACGGTAGCCAATGCGACTGCTGTGCTTGAGGTCTCGGGTTTAATTCCTGGGTCGGATCAAATATTTGTATGATCTGCAAAATATTTGTTTCGGCGTTTGGGTGTTTTCTATACATGATATGTATGTATTTACAAAACAAAAAGTATATACTTAAGTGTTCTATCAGTCAGTCTAGTTATTGTAGTACAAGCTCTGCTTAGTTTGAAACTAGATGGCGTTGTGTGTCAAATTGCCGAAATATTCATTTATTATTTATTTAAAAAGAAATAAATTTTTGCCATTATAATATTAGTACAAATGGTATTATATGTTACAATATTAATTGGGAATGAGATTCACGAGAAACTAAGCAGGAATTTAATACTAATATTAGTATACTGATTTAATTTATGTCAGATTAGACAAATCGATGCAGTTTTAAATAGAAGAAACTATATCATACCTAATGATAATTTATACCAAAAGTATTGTTATAATATACATGTCATGTCTACATATAGGTATTATATTTTGTAAACAAACAGACAATATCTTATATTTTGAAATACATCGTACCGCAGACAAGGGCTTTGTTTGGCAAATACTAGCGATTAACGAAGTTGTGTAGACGTGATTCAATGTACATAAATAGAACAGTATGTCGAGTATCAGAAACAGTTGAAAGGATTATTTCAGTGTTTATATTTCAAATTTAATTCAACGTACTCATGTCATAGCTCACATTCAAATAAGTGATAATCGAACTCTAGGTCCGTGAACTCAACGTAATTGAGGTCTACGAGAATGCAGAGCATTTGTGTAGCTGATAAAATATGTTGTCTCCTAAACCGAGTGTTGTAGTATATTTTTTTATTTTACCATATTAAATGTACAAATAAAAGCTGCAGTATAAAGTGTGCACTACTACCGCATCACATAGTCGGCCACATACACTCATACAATTACAAAAATATAAATGGAGACCCCATGGCGAGTAAGGAAGCAAAGAAAACGAGACGGTTTGCTACCAGATCGAGCCCGACATACACGGCACAACATTTTAGCCCTATGGTACGTAACTATACATTTCCACTTAAAAAAAAGCACACATACACTATAATCTGTTCCCAAATTAGACTTCGGTGAACAGACTCAAAAGAAAGCAAACTAGTGAAGCATAACAAGACCACAAATATTTTACTAAGTAAAAATCTACTTAATTATTAAATGTCAGTAACTACCTAGACACCACAATCAACTATCTTATCTTGTAATTGTTTTAGCAATAATACTTTCTAGAACTCATAGCGTAAGACTTTATTAAATGTTGGCGCACATTAACTAAATTGACATTCGCAGTCATCTTCACTAAAACCTTGACCGAATGTTGACGTCATTGTCCAAACACCCACTTAAAATTATAGGCGCTGCTGAATCCTCATTTCTACCAGGATGTGATAAAGCGGAACAATGGTTATTTTATGTTGTGATGTCTGTTTTTTATGACCAAAGGGGGCCTAATGGGGGTTTCAAAATATTCAGAATATTTTTTTTTAATCTGGAAAATGATATCTAAATAGCTTTTCTTAAAGTTTGTTATATACTTATAGAAATATACTACGTGTTACGAATATTGTATTTCGCTATGTGTTTTCGAACGTTTCAGAATAGTACCGATACATTAGTGTCTCCAGAGAATTTATCGACTTCTTATCTCCCACGTATACTCGTATAGTAGTCGTAAGAAAAATATTTTCAATGCAAACTAAACCTTACATAACGGCAATTTGTTTAAAGATTTTAATGTAATTTATTGTCGTTTTTCCAATATAAACAAATTGATATAGGCAATTTATTTTCATTTATTTCAATAAAACTATGGTATGAATAACCCAAGCTAAATTTAAAATATGACACGATATATAGATATTTGTGTTATTTAATCAATACCACATATTTACTCATAAAACCCTGAATTTCGTAACTGCAGCCAACGAACGGTTGAAATTATAAACAAATCGATTCGCATACTACTGTAAAGATGGCAACTGTTTGTTGAAATTTCATTAGGTCAGCTGCATTTGAGTAGTTAGTTCAAGTATTGTAACAAAGTATATAACTCTCAGAATTACTGTCAATTATAGTATCACATGTAGATAAACTTTATTAGGTAGGTATTTATTTACAGTTGTTTTACGTACATATTAAAATACATTAAAATTTAGATGCAGACTAATTTAAAACGACCAACAGGAAGTGAGCTCCACTTTCTACTTGTCGCTTGTATTTGATGCTGGACCTTCACACCAATAATAATCATTGTATCAAGGACTAAGCTAGTGTCACTGTCTATAGACAAGAGTTTTTAAATTGTATAATAATTTTAGCAAAATTTTTAACGTCTATTATATATATAGGTAAAATAGATGATAGCGGAATTGTTGAGATACAAAACACAATCAAACTCTGAAAAATTTGTTGAAAATTGCATAACTAATTGATTCTTGTGGGATTATGTTGGTGTTGACAGAACTTCAATTACCTCCCACCATAGTGATTTAAGTTTAATCTCTCTACTAATAACTATATTTCATTTCGACTGGAATCACTGCATTCCAGTTCCAGCATTAAAAGACAGTCTGTTCGTTTACCCTTTTTACTATAAAACAGATAATGTGGCCCCGAGATAAAATTTTCATTGTTTATCTTTTATTAACAAGGAAGTCAAAATGTAATTCCTTAATGTACGTAATTAATCTTGGAACTTTGAGATATCCATTAATTAAGTTGAAGCAAGTTGTTCTTTGCAAGGGGTTAGCTCTTACCAAACATAAGATGTCGCAGTCAACCGGGATTATAAATACTTGTAGAGTTAGTGATGTTTCCAAATCTCGTGATACAATTACCCGCAAACATACATTGTATAGGACACTCAGAAATGCTTTGTTTGCTACCAAGTATTTGTGAGATCATATATTTCAAAGTAACCATTGAACCTTATGAATCTTACTATTACACTTACTATCCTACTTATCATTATAAATACGAAAGTTTGCCTGGATGTATGGATGTTTGTTATTATTGCAAGCAAAAACTACAGAACGAATTTCGAGTAATAAACATAAACCTGTATAACACATATGCTACTATTTACCATGATAACTGGTTCAACCACGAGCGTAGCCGCAGGCAAAAGTTAGTTCTCCACATTTAGATTAATAAATAGGTAACGTGTAAGATAGGTCTTTGGTTCCAAAATTCAGAGATCGGTCATCATTAGACATTGCATGAAAACATAAAAAAAATGGTAATTTTTTTGAATTAAACTATGATTGAACAGTTGTGGAATCGTTTAATCAGAAGACGCAGGTACTTTCTTACTCATTCATACCTCTCCATTTTAATGAGTTTTTGCTGTAACAATGTAAACAATTTGAAAAGTTAATGTTAAATAAACATTTTTAAATTTTAACTAACATTTTTAAACTACAATTAGTTACTTAGCAGTACAGTAAGTACGTCGACAG
Organism: Hypercompe scribonia; assembly: GCA_949316085.1. NCBI lineage: Eukaryota > Metazoa > Arthropoda > Insecta > Lepidoptera > Erebidae > Hypercompe > Hypercompe scribonia. The sequence goes on along the minus strand of OX438977.1, from coordinate 10,789,288 downwards.
TTGAGTATTAATAAACATGATTAAAAGCTGAAATAAACTCATATTTATTGATCGTTGTTGTTTTTTTTCAAAACATCTTCAGTTCTTAAATTTATTATAGTTGCCCGTTTTTAATGTGTAAGCTTAGCTTCACTCGGAATATATGTTCACCTTGGCAGTACGTGGTATTTCGTCTCTAAATATAATATGTATGTTTATACCTAGTCTTGCCATAAATATTGTAATAAAGAAAAAAGAAAATTGTTAACTGCAAATAACATTTATTACTTTTACAGTGTGTCAGTTTAATACATAAATATAAAACAATTAAAAATATAAAAAGCTTATTCGAAGTGGTCTCCATTGGCTGCAATACAGTCCTTTAAACGATGAGGCCAGTTATCAATAGAAGCACGCACTCTTTCCATGGGAAAATTCTTCACTGCCAATCGTATAGATTGTTTTAGGGACTCCAAATTATCATGGCGTTTAGAGCAAGCTGTACTCTCTAAAACTGACCACAAATCATAATCCAGCGGATTAAGATCGGGACTAGACGACGGCCAGTCTTCAGCTCTGATGAAGTCCGAAACGTTCGATTCCAACCAAGACTGCGTGGACCGAGCTTTATGACCCGGCGCCGAGTCTTGCTGGAAGGACCATACTTGGTTATTGAACATGGTGATGTTAAGGGGCTTAACTACCTTCTCAAGAATGGTATCTTGATACACTTGTGCCGATGTTTTGATACCTTTTTCACAAAAATATGGCTCAGTCACTCCTTCATAGCTAACACCCCACCAAACCATCACTGAAGTCGGATAATGTCCACGTTGCACTCTGTCGACTAATTGGGAAGCTTCCTTAGAGCTTTGAGCATAAATACGGTCATTTTGTTTGTTAAAATGTTGCTCAATTGTAAAAATTTTCTCATCCGTAAACAAAATTTTTCTGTGACCTCCCTTTGCGTACCGCTTCAGTAGTTGTTTCGATTTTACCACCCTATTCTTCTTTAAATTATCAGTTAAGAAATGGCCAGTGCGTCTCTTATAGGCTGCAAGTCCTAAGTCATCTTTTAAAATACGCGACATGGTTCTAGGTGCTATCTTCATTTCCCGAGATAAAATCTTTTGCTTTCGGACAGGATTTCTTCGAATTCTTTCCCTTACTGCTTTGACCACCTTTTTCGTACGAACACTACGTGGACGGCCAGATCTTTTTCTGTCACAAACAGAGGAGGTCTCATTGTACCTATTAATAGCCCGGTACACAAACATTTTACTAATACCAAGTGTATGGAGAGTTTTAAAAATTGCATTTGGCTCCATACCTACTTTGTGTAATGCTATCACAGCGATTCGGTTCTCTTTATCACCCCACACCATTTTAATATCGCAAAATATTTTACAATGTATTGGCGCCAAAATGAGAAAACACAATGAACAATCGTATAAAAATGACAGATTCGAAATTCAAATGTAATATTTTTTTATAATTAAGTGTAACAGTATTTATGGCCAGACTAAGTATATACGTCTGATGAATTTCTACAAACAACACGGCACTCATTTCGGCAATTCATTTTCTATATAAATTCTGAGAAGCACTCAGCAAGCTAGTTAAGTGGTATAACACTAGTGATTACCAATAAAATATAGAAGTGATAGTGAAAATGTCTTACATGACATACGCCCACATAACAGTGACTTTTGGGCTGGTGGTAAATGAAGTGTGTGGACTAAGGCGCGGCTGATCGATGCGCCATTAATCTTATGAGGTGACGTATCAACAGTGACCTAATATCATGAGAAATACTTGGTGGCAAAATATTGTATCTACTACATTATTTTATGTATAAAAGTTGTCGTAAAGATAAGACCTAAATTTCATAAGATGTATACATGTATTTGAAATTGCTTTTTCTGTAGTACGGGCAAACTAAATTTGAAATATACGCCTTTTATGTTTAAGTTTGCTAAACCTGAATTATATACTTAGTCTTGCCATAAATATTGTAATAAAGAAAAAAGAAAATTGTTAACTGCAAATAACATTTATTACTTTTACAGTGTGTCAGTTTAATACATAAATATAAAACAATTAAAAATATAAAAAGCTTATTCGAAGTGGTCTCCATTGGCTGCAATACAGTCCTTTAAACGATGAGGCCAGTTATCAATAGAAGCACGCACTCTTTCCATGGGAAAATTCTTCACTGCCAATCGTATAGATTGTTTTAGGGACTCCAAATTATCATGGCGTTTAGAGCAAGCTGTACTCTCTAAAACTGACCACAAATCATAATCCAGCGGATTAAGATCGGGACTAGACGACGGCCAGTCTTCAGCTCTGATGAAGTCCGAAACGTTCGATTCCAACCAAGACTGCGTGGACCGAGCTTTATGACCCGGCGCCGAGTCTTGCTGGAAGGACCATACTTGGTTATTGAACATGGTGATGTTAAGGGGCTTAACTACCTTCTCAAGAATGGTATCTTGATACACTTGTGCCGATGTTTTGATACCTTTTTCACAAAAATATGGCTCAGTCACTCCTTCATAGCTAACACCCCACCAAACCATCACTGAAGTCGGATAATGTCCACGTTGCACTCTGTCGACTAATTGGGAAGCTTCCTTAGAGCTTTGAGCATAAATACGGTCATTTTGTTTGTTAAAATGTTGCTCAATTGTAAAAATTTTCTCATCCGTAAACAAAATTTTTCTGTGACCTCCCTTTGCGTACCGCTTCAGTAGTTGTTTCGATTTTACCACCCTATTCTTCTTTAAATTATCAGTTAAGAAATGGCCAGTGCGTCTCTTATAGGCTGCAAGTCCTAAGTCATCTTTTAAAATACGCGACATGGTTCTAGGTGCTATCTTCATTTCCCGAGATAAAATCTTTTGCTTTCGGACAGGATTTCTTCGAATTCTTTCCCTTACTGCTTTGACCACCTTTTTCGTACGAACACTACGTGGACGGCCAGATCTTTTTCTGTCACAAACAGAGGAGGTCTCATTGTACCTATTAATAGCCCGGTACACAAACATTTTACTAATACCAAGTGTATGGAGAGTTTTAAAAATTGCATTTGGCTCCATACCTACTTTGTGTAATGCTATCACAGCGATTCGGTTCTCTTTATCACCCCACACCATTTTAATATCGCAAAATATTTTACAATGTATTGGCGCCAAAATGAGAAAACACAATGAACAATCGTATAAAAATGACAGATTCGAAATTCAAATGTAATATTTTTTTATAATTAAGTGTAACAGTATTTATGGCCAGACTAAGTATACTATTAATAGTGATGGCGGCACACTATATTTATGTAAATATGCTTTATAAATGTTAACAATAATATTAATTTTTAAAGTATATCAATACTCAATAATACCTGGGCCAAACTGACACTGTTTGATATGATTGTAGAAAATTGAATGTTATAAGTAGTATCCATACCAGTATAAAAAAAGGTATTAACGACGCTATTTTAGGCTTTAATATTTATAACAGTTTAATAACTTATATCTAACTTCCTAATTATTTGTGAATATTTTGACAGTATTACTATAACTATAGCGCGAACTAGAAATTAGAATCGTTCTAAAGAATTTGTCGATGTTACAAGACTAAAAATAATCAGTAGATGAATGGTCTATCACAATATTTTGTGAAACTGATACAATATCCACTCACGTAGAAAGGCAATGACAAAAAATATGCGTTGACGTCATCTATGACTCATTTCTGAGAGGTGGTATCATATTATATTTAGAAATAGGGTTGTAATAGGCACGTTAAATAAACGTGTATAGTATTAATGGAAATACACGTGTTTTTTTTTAAGCTAACATGATATATACAAGTGTTATTAAATAGTTTAAACTTTTATTAAAATAAGATCATGTTGTATATTACGTCGTTGTTTTTTCATTAATTTCTTTTAGTAGTAATAGCTATTATTATCGTCCACGTTTGGTCCACGTCCCATTATAATGTCATTATATCAGAAATACTCGTATAATGTATTTTTATTTAGTATCAGTATTTTTTGTTATCAGTATCAGTATCAGTATCAGTATTTTTTGTTAAATTTTTACTAAAAACTTTTAACTCAATGATGAAAAGGAGGATCCCTTTTTAACTTATGTACTTATAACTTCGTAAAATTGAGCCTATATCTGTTGTAATTTCATTGATTAAACGATTTGGCGAACAGATGTTACAAATTTAATGCTATAACAGTGTGCGTATAGCGTTAAAACACACACAATAAGAATGTAAACTGTGAATGAATTTATGCATTTGCTGAACTATTTTTGGATAAACACTGAGTTCTTGTTGCGGAAGTTCTATCGTTATTTTATCGTAATTTAAGAGTTGCGGATAATCTGGAGAACGTAAATAATAATATTAATAAGATGTTGAGTTAGGAATAGAAAACCTTCGGATTAAAAAGTGATTTTTTTTTATAAATATAGGCTACGTTTATTCTTGTAAATTATGGATATTAATTTTACATACGTGTGTATTTCAGACGCACATGCACGACAAACTTTGGACTCCACGCGTGTCGGGATCCTTTGCCAAGGGGTGCAATGACCTCTTTTTGTAGATTTCAGACGTCATTACATAGTCCATTACATTGCCAGTTTTGACGTAAGTGAAGTCATTTCTAGGCCTGATATAAACCACAAAATATAATGTATTGGCTATTGTGTCATTGAAAATACCAAGGAAAAAACATAATTTACTACGAGTATATCTGTTTTATATAAACATAGGTATATTAAATAGTTTGTGAGTAGACTGTTAATGTGGTTATTTTTTTAGAATATTTTTTAATTATTACCAATATAATTATCGTTTAGCAGTTAGTAGATAGAAATGAGTCATCGTAATAAGTCATAACTAAATATAAGATCTCATGGTGTTTTAGTTGAAATTTTGTCTCTGATACATCCAATAAGTCTTGTGATATGCAATATGAGAGTAGACATTTTTTTTATTGAATTAATCACTCCTACGTGCCAACTGCTGTACATACAATACACTAAAATCAACAGTAGCGACCCATGAATACACCGACTGATGACTCATCCCATTTCATTCATAGGAAGTCCCCGAAAAAAATTAAACTGTCTAGGTGCCACGAAATTAATTAAAAGTCAATTAGTGGAGTTGGAAATATAATAGATTTATTTCTCTCTTTAGCGAAGCGGGAGACCAAAATAAAGTCAAAAAAGGTATAAACTCTACTAAACAGGAAATTAAAAAACTTACTTCCATTCTTGAATTGTTTATTTCTGTAGTTCAAGTAAAAGAAATTACTTTTCTTGAAACAATTAATTTTTCGAAGCAATTGAATATAAAATTTTAATATAATTAATCTAAAAAGAGTCAATTGTTATTGAATATGGATTGACCTACAGCTGACGTACTGTCAGCGTCTAATGAAACCCGGTCAGGATCTTCGTTGGTAGATTCTAAAGAGTCAGCTTATGATACTAAGCATATATTTGTTATGCCTATCAACTTTACAGGGGGATTTAAAAAAGAAATAGCTTATTGATATTTCTTTTTCTAATTGCTATTAAGCATAAGAATAATAAAGTCGTACTTAGTAATTACACATTACTAGATAAAGATTCATAATGTATTCAGAATTAATGTCTTATGATAATACTAATTATATAAAATAGAATATTTTGGTAATATAAATAATTATAATTATTAAAAAAATATTGCAAAGTCAACAACTACAATTTAATAAATCATCATCATCATCATCATCATCTCAGCCAAAAGACGTCCACAGCTGGACATAGGCCTCCCCTAAGGTTCTCCACAACAGCCGGTCCCCTGCCGCCGTTAATAAATATCAATTGAGATTTAGGTATGTCATTATAATTAAATACTCTTGAAGGCTTCAGTCTTACTCGTATCTGTGGCAACAATACAGATAAATTGCATCGAGTTCTGCAGTTAGAAATGGTTCATTATGCTCCAACAAACTATTCCAGTTCTCTAACGATCTGAGGAATAATAGAATTCATTTGGCAGATACAGAAACACGTATCAAATTAAAGTAGATTAGATAATATTATTGTACGTCTGAAAGCGAAAATATTATCCTACTTATACTAAATATAAATGCGAAAGTTTGTATGGATGTTTGTTACTATTTTACAAAAAAACTACTAGACGAATCTGGATGAAACTTTACAGTAATATAGGTTATACATCGGAATAACATATAGGCTATAATTTGTAATGATTTTCTATAAGTTTGGTAATATAACGATACATGTCAATTACGTCGAAAACAAATCTGGTTCTGAGAATTATCTTGGTGTACGCTGCCTAAACCATTGAAGTTACACAATGATAATTTATCGCAAGATTGTTTTCATGTTAAAAATATATATACTTATTTAAAATGATCTGTTACGAAACTTAATGTGATAGACCTTGTAGGTAGTACAGCCACGCTGATTTCAGCACGGGCGGGCCGGCTCGACCGCGGCAGTACTACCCTTCCACAGAAGACCAACCTAAAGCGCCAGCATCCGTGTTGTCGTGTTTCGTTGGTGAGTGTGAGATCGGAGGCGCATTGATGCAGGGGTGTCAGTTATCGTGGTAACTGTGTAAGCCTTACACTGTCACGATGACTGTCATGTCTTTTACGTCCCCAAGCGGGGTGTGAAAAAGCATCTCACAAGGCCGCCATAGTGTGGGTCACCATACTGCATTATCTGCATTTGCAATGAGTATGGTGACCACAAATCTTGGATTCTATTCATGCTTTCCATCAGGCAGTGTAGAGTCACTTTGGTAGGCCCTTAACATAAAAAAAAAAAACAAATTCCACGAGAGAGAAGCCGGGTAAAAGCTAGTAAAAATAGTTTCATTGAGGTAGTGATTAGGGGTGTTTATAGTTATTTAATTATATTAAGATAAAAACACAGTCCTAACGCGTAACACTAAAATTAAATGTTGATTGATTATCATAAATTAAAAGTTTAAGAATATGCCGAGTGACAATAGTGTCGTTTTAAGACGTACGTTGTACGTAATTTTTGAGAAGGGGCCAGAAATTATTTCCATGAACTGTGCTTACAATGGTACTTGTACTGTCTTTTATTAATTAAAAAGAAATATTAATCACATCGGAGATAGTAAATGGATATGTCTGTGTGCTATCTGATCTGCCCACAAATTACTTTACAGAAATTTACTAAAATATTTTACAGTATGTTAGGAAGAAATCACGATATGACTTTTGAACGTTAGGTGATAAGCAGGTCTAAAAACAAACGGCAAACGGCTAGTCTGCAAATTTTCACGTTTGATGGTTTTGATTTATTTTTTAATTTTAAAACTTAATAATAGATATACGTAAGTTTACACGAATCATCAATTTTAGACGCAATAATAATTTATTGTATGTTAATTACATTTGAAATTAATTAGTTTGAATGTGAAGAAAATTATTTGGAGGGTTCACTCAACTAGATTCAGTCATACAGAAATGTTTGAACAGATTATTGGAAACTTGTGATATCCTCAGCCGAGATCCATGACATATATGATCAGTGGTACAAGAAGTTACATATTGTCGTTAGCTTTCCATGTGTAATAAGGACTGCATTATTCCAATTAAAGCTCATTGCTATTAGATATAATTAATTAGTCACTAGGTATGTGAGTTGTATGCAATGTCATTGTTGTTTGCGAGTGATAGCTCACCACCTATTCTTACCTTAAGCAGTGTGTAGGGCAGTGTAGATCATATTTTCGAGAGTAAACTTGGTCCATCTAACGCAACAGCATTTGGGCCTTTTTCCCTGGATATTACCTATCAGCCTTTCGCGTTCCTTTAGGATAGACATTCTGCTACGGTGCGCTATCCAGCACCATATCTTAAAGGCATCGATCTGCTTGGTGAGCGGCAGCTTTCAGCGTACACGTCTCAATATCGTTCAGGTTTGTTGTAAAGATTGGGTCTGTAATAGTTTTATTTTTGTCCTTCTCGAGATATACGGTCCTTCTATATCATATCCAGGTCAGATATTGCAGTTTTAGTCATACTAATGCATCTTCTCATCTCTTTTCAGATGATCCGATGTTAGCGTTGTTGAAAGCAAGGTAGATAAACTAGTTAGATAAACCACTTCAAGGTTAAGAAACTAATTTTTTTTTGACCCTATTCATTTTAGCCCTACGTCTTCACTGGCTCACTCCATTCGGTTCAAGAGAGCATGCATAGCGGGCTCTAGGACAGTACTATTGGCTGTGTAACGGAGATTTGAGAGGTTTGACGCCACGGACACATACATCGTTGTTCCAGTCTCCGAATGCTCATCTAAACATTTATTCGCCATAGAATCAGAGACAGTATGCAGTCCTGGTGTACATTTTTTTCCAAAGAAAATAACATTGGCAGGACTTAGTCCACCCTGATGGTATTCCTGATTTTATTGTATAATAACTAGTTTTTCCACGGTGCGACTGGTATAGGACCTTCGCAAACCTGAGAGCAAACTGAATTCGAAGGTTAAACTAATTGTTAAGAAATTTTAATAACAGCTGTTCCCGGTTCCTTCCTGTCTCAGCTGTAAAGTGGTACACCGTGATATTTTGGTCAGCCCGATTCCAAAGCTCCTCCCAGCCACCTCACCCTGCTGTAAGTCACGGTGGGACGACGGCCCGAGGGAATTTCCACACGTTAAAAAAGAGTTTTCCGTAAATTTTAGCGCACTGATTTCTCAATTTTATCGATGTCGATAAAAACAGTTGAAACAGTAAAAAATTAACGTGAAGACATTTGCATTCTATATCCATATTGGAAGAGTTGCAATATAAGTTTCCTAGGTGATACTCATATGTACTCTCGGTCATCTGAATCGTTCTGAACCTGAACTGAGATTTTTACCTGTGGTTCAGCGTGACGCCTTTTAAGTAGTCGGGCAGCGTCTAAAAAACAACGTCAAAAGTAATAAATAAATTTGTGTATGACGAAAGGTAATCCACTGCTAATATATAGACAATTATCAACTTATAGCTACGAAATATGGAATATAAATACATAGTATTTGAAATATTTGAAATAGAGGTTAACTCAGTTATGAAACTTTGTGAAATTTTCTAAAATCTTCCCTTTACTGATCTTAAAATTGGATTACCATCAACTTTTACAACTGTAAAGATCTTGTTCTATATTCTTGCAACAAACTTTGTCGTGGCACTCTCAAAATTTTTTTCATAAATGTTATTTACAACGTAGTTGTCGAATCCCGAAAAGAAAGTAATACGAGTGTACATCTTTCTTTGTTTACGGTTAAGATTTTATTGTTCTCTTAGAAAATACTTTGTCTTGGTCTTTCATATTGATTTCTCTGAGTTTTTCAAGTCACAACTGTCTTTTGTAATCATGATGAAAGCTAGTGACCTGTTGTATAAATGTTTGTTCTATTATTTGCATAATACCTTTACAATATATTAAAATAAAACCTATGTCAGAATATACTAATACAAGATATTAACATATATGATTTTGTTAAAGACTTCAAGAGGCGACTGTAGTCATTTACAATAAAAAATACATATATTATTAACTTGAAGAAAAACATATTCGGTTATCAAGTTTATTGCAGCACATAAAACCATCTCGTATGATCTAGATAGTAATATTTTATTAGATCTCGTGAAAGATCAGTTATTGGTGGTTTTTATTCCATCATTCAATGTAATTGGTCGTCTACAGTTAAAAATAATTAAGCGGGGTACTAGAGGCAAAGATTTGGTTCAGCGATATTACAATATTTAAATATAGATTTAAATATTAATATTATACCACAGCTGAAACGCTGTTTGGCTGAATACCAAAACATTCAACTATGGGATATTAGTTTATGACTGACAACGAAATATTGATTTTAAATAATAAAAAATGAACTCAGAATAGTGCTCCAATTTATTGGCGCACAAAAGCTTCGTTGAAAGCTAAATTAAAAAGTTATTTAAACTCTAAAGTCAGTCTAATCTTAATAACGAGGATTCTTTCAGAATTATTTAAATACTCTGTGACGAGGCGTCCTTTAGTAGCTAATCTTCAACAATGGCTAAATAAGAAATTACAAAGACAGCTTCGGACGCTTCTCGCACATAATAAACGACAGATTTACTATAAGTTTTGCTAATATTTTAAAGAGGTGGAAAATAAAAATCGTAATAATTATTATTCGGAAAATTTTGATCAAGTTCGCTGCTAGTATTGTAAATGCGGAACTAACCGTCTGTTACGCTTTCACGGCTGCACCATTGAATAACTTTTACGAAATTTAGAATGGAGATATTGTTATTGATGGAGGGTGTAGGCTACATTTTTTCTGACAGTGTAGGCAAATGAGTAGATGAGTCACCTGATGGAAAATGACTACTGCTGCCCATGAATGTCTGCAAATCAGGAGTCACAAGTACCTTGTCGACCTTTATTTTACCACGATAATTTAAATACTTGTTGACTATAAAATTGATTCTCCCTTGATTTGTTCCAACTAACGTTTATATGCACTTGTTCGACGTTTGATTTTTCCAAGCGCCCAAACCACGTCATAACTTTTTTCCTCGTTACATTACCTTAAGACATTCTGCACGCGATAATCAGCATTTTTTCCTCATGAACAAGTTTATTAATTACATAATGTTATAATTTATCTATCTTAATTAAGTTTCTGAGAATTATAACTCTACATATATATACGAGACCTCGTAGATCTCACCGTAGATAGGTTTTGGCCTACTATACTATTCTGTCGGACAGCTCGGTATAGAGTTTTAGTCAAGTTTTTCTTCTCTTTGGCGTGCAGTTGAGCTACTTAGTTTACTTCTTAGTCGACTCTTACGACACTTGTGGTGACATCCTGTGTTCCTAATCCACCGCTACTTAATCCATAATTTTGTCTTCACTCAGAGTAAATATATGATGACAGACTGTTTATTTCTTTAGTACGTATTTTAATAATAAGCTATGAAAGTATAATAAAAGAAACAAATGCGTTCTTAATTATATATTAACTTACCATATATAATGTTTTACTGAGTACTTTAGAAGTTAAGATGAAAAGATAAGCAAAGTTGTTGCTATGTAATTTTTTGAACTTCTAGATCCGTCGACACAAATGGCAATTGACGCAAAATATGAAATAATTAACGTGGTCCAAGTGATAAAAGATATGGATGTCAAGGTTGTTTCCGTACAGAGACTCACTAGTCTATGTTGCCTTGCTAGATCTCAAGTATACTTTTTTAATTACTAATTCAAAGAATCTCATTACTCTACCTTCTAATATAAGCAAATTGAGAAAATATGTGAATATTTAATATACTGCATTAATTTTTAAAGATATTACAATTATAATTTATTGCATTTTTTTTATAGTATTGGAGTAGATACGAATATAATAGTATGTTTCATTCATTCGTGATCATAACTGTTATTTTTGCTTCAAAGCAACTGTACTTTAGATTTAATTCATGAAGTGCCTATTCACAATTACTTTTTCTATTTACAAGGTCACCCTAATCATTTTCTGTAATGTCTACGCAAAATTTCATGATAATAACAGGAACGTACGAGAGAATCAAATATCTAATTATAAAAGCGAACAAATATACACTGCTGGACATATGCCTCTCCTATTGCACCTCCTATTGATTATAAATATTAGTATCTACAAATATATGTGCATATCACGTGTAGTGGAAGTGTGTGCGACTGCTGTTCTTACAGTCTTGAGTACGATTCTAGGGTCAGACTACATTTGTAGGTCTGTCAACATTTGTTCCGAAATTTGAATGTTTTCTGTGTTTGTCTACAAGAAAAAGTATGTATATATTTATATCAGTTGTCTACTTCCCATAGTAGAAGCTCTGCTCAGTTTGGGACTAGACGGCGTTGCGTCAGATATCCGAAATATTGTATTATTATAAATATTACTATTAACAAGCTAAAAGTGTTACCTTATTGAAACTACTTCATACTTAACGAGTATGATTGGTTATTGTGACAGTTTCGACGTAAACGAATTGTTATTAGTCACATGTGTCTATGTCGTTTCAGACAAGCAGATTTATATTTTTTGTTTGGGATTAGGTAATTTATCAACGTAAGTGTGAAGCTGTTTTATCTGGTTTTTTATTAAAGGGTATGTTATTTATGTGCATTTCTCGTGGCAATTTGTTTGAATCGAAAGATATTGAAATATTACTTATTTTGTTCTGATTAATTTGTTTTTATCACTTTTAAAATGATTTAGTGTTATTGTTTTTATCGTAATATATTTGTACAAGGTTATTGTATTGCCAAAAATATCCTTATATATTCAAAAAAGTTATTTAATAACCAGACGATTTACAGTTTATGTGGTTACCGCTGTCTACGAGTAAACAGAGAGAGAAAAATTAGCTTAGTATGCTTAGCTTTAACTACTATCAAAATACATTTAAACATTGAGGTATCGCAAGTTGTCTAACAGATGTAAAATATTGAAATATTCTTTTAGAAATAATAAATACGAAACGATAGTTGATAAAAAGACATTATTAATTTGGCACAATAAAAATTACAATATGTTATTTTTAAAGAAACACAGAGTCACTTGCGCATGGCCATCGAAACACTTATTACGCTACTATACCTACACAATTTTACAAAAAGACAAACCAGTGAAGCATTAATAATAGGATTCTCAGCCAATGGAATGTTAGCAAACGTATTTATTGTCCCGGAACAAAGGCATATATTATTTTTAGCGGAAATCAAATACACAGTATTTAAATCTCGCTAACGTGTTACACTTTAGGCCCTCCACATTAACAATTGAACGTGTACCTCAGCAAGCTTTATCAAGATTTTATGTTCTGACGAGATCCCGTCACGCATAATTTACGTAAACAATTAAACGCTGACAATGTTATCGGGGTTTAATCGTTAAGTGTGAATAACGACCTCAGAAGTTATATATTTGGAGATATCTAATGGTGTTGTTTCCTTTTTAGACTCAGATAATCTCTAATTCCGGGTGTTTAAGTGTTAACTACGTATGGTAAAGTTAGAACTAGTTCTAACCTTAGCAGGTTTTGCTCTGTAAGTTTAATCTATACTGTAAGCGTCTGCTTGCTTTTTGATCCTCGAGAATAATTCTTTTTTGATTGATGTTGTATGTAATCCATGTCTTTGTTTGCATCGTTGGTAACGTGTAGACATGCGCCTGTAACACAAATAAATATCGATTTTTTCGATATTAAGTAAGATTTACTATTTAAATACGATTAGTGACCATTCATTATATGTCACGTGCATGTATTATATATTTAATTTTATACTTTGTACATCTTTTTTTTATATAAAAGATATGAGACTACCAGTGTCGATAGACAGTAGCAACTCAAAAGACATATATAGTTGCGATGCCATCGTCTTTATCTTTGTCTGGCTTTTTTGGCTGCTGTTTTCCTAAAGAGCCGAAGACATAGAGATTTTCTACCCCATCAACAAAGGGCATGAATATATTAACGCTAACGACGCGCTGTGATACTCAACTTTTAATCGCAGTTGTGTTGAAACTAAACAATTTGGTATGCTGCTTAACTCCTAATGATGTCTAATGCTTAGTAGCTAAGTAAATATTTCTTGTTGAGAAAACCACTTGAAAAGATGTTATAAATGTATATATTTTGTTTTTACACATAGATGCTCTCCTAAAATAAATGGTCCAAAAATAAACATTTTCCTGAAAAGTTAAACTTTTAATATTTTGTTCATAGAATATTTATATTTAGTTACGAAAATGTCTACTGATATTTGTTCAAACACGTTCAAAACGTGTCTGTACGCAATTTGTTTAAAAGTAATGGTATCTGTAAGCATAATTTATTACGTATAAACAGTAGCCGAATGTGGCCATCAATTGGTTGAATGTGCGAGGCGTTTCTTTGTTTAAAGAATCATTAAGTACGGGTATAAGAAAATTGATAATTATAAAGTGGATGTTCATAAATAGATTTACAGTTAAAGAATAGTTTATTTTTTGTATGTTCTATTGACTGCACGGATGGTATAGGGGTTTAAACGTTCACCACGCCGTTTTTTACTGTACTGAGTGTTGTGTGTTCGTATCCCATATGTACCCCATTAGTCAGGTTGTTCTTTGTGTCCGTTTCTTGAACGACTGTAAAGTCTCTCGCTACACAGGATTTAGGTATTCCTAATGTGGGCCTCATTAAGTGATAAAACTGATTATTTATTTCCTGCAATGGTAGAAGCATGTATAGTATATTACATAAATAAATAATAAATATTTTGGACATTTGACACCCGCCTCATCTAGTTTTAAATTTAGCTGAGCTTGTGCTTTTTTTTTTTAACGTGTGGAAACCCTCTCGGGCCGTCACTCCACCGGGTTTCCGGCGGGGTGGTGTGTCGGAATCGGACCGACTAAAACCACACGGTGTGCCACTCTGCGCCTGAGATAGGAGGGATCCGAGAACCGCTGCTATTACGACATCCAGATCCCTCCTAGCGCCTGCCCGCTAATGCGGGCACCATCTATGGGTAACCTCTCTATTTTAGGCGACGTACGGCACACGCGCACGTCACCTCCTCGCGGCTGGTCATTGTAGCGGATGGAGGGGAAAACCCGTCCCGTCCACTCCCGGCCACACTCAAGGCGGCATGAGGCGCTGGTATGCGCGCCTCCGCCGCCCGGCTCGCCGGCGGCGAATTGGGTCCGAGTGGATATCGTCCTCCCGGGCCTTCTCCGCCGCCTTCTTCCGCGAAATTACGTCTTTGCAGAAGGTTGTGACCGCGCGGTAAAACAACTGTCGCTACCAGCCATGGAGCGTGTGACGGCCGGTAGCGAGAGATGCAGTGAGGACCCCACGCTGCGCCGCCCAGGTGGAACAAACCGCTAGCGTGTACTGAGCCGAGTCCTCACTGCAGTCACAGTGGTGACAGGCGGGACTCAATTCCCTCCTAGCGACCGAGTGCAGATACTTCCCGAAGCAACCGTGCCCGGAAAGGACCTGCGTCAGTCGGAAGGAAAGGGTGCCGTTTTGCCGCCCTGCCCACTCGGCGATGACCGGCTGGAGAGCCTCCACGAGGGCAAAGCCAGCACGAGGAGTCTCCAACCGGAACGACCAACGAGCCATCGTGGCTCGACGAGTGGCCTCACGCCACTCGCGTATCTCTTCGGGCGGGGGCCATATGCCGCTATCCGCCCGGAAGTCAGCCGTCCGCCGATAAACTTCGGCGAGCACTTCCGCCTCCAAATCCCATGGCGGAGTTCCGGTCAAGGCGCACGCCGCCTCCGTCGATACGGTGCGGTAACCGCGTATGGCTCTAACCTCCAATATCCTCTGAGGGCGCCAGAGGCGAGCCCTATTCTGGGCCGCCACCCACGCCGGTGCACCATACAGCGCCATTGACCGGATAACCCCCGTGTATAGAAGTCTCGTCGCGACGCTGACTCCACCCAAATTCGGCAAAAGTCGCCCGAGGGCAGAGGCAGCGCCGATCAGCTTTGGAGAAAACTGTCGGAAGTGCTCGTCGAAGAGCCACCTCCCGTCAAGGATCAGGCCGAGGTACTTCATCTGAGCCTGAACCGGTACGAGGACCGAATTGACTACGATAGAGGCGCCAGGTGGTGGGCTCATGAAGCAAAAGGGCCTCTGTCTTATCTAGGGCCACCCGTAAACCCAGTGCCTCAATACGCCCGACCACCAAAGAGACTCCCGTGGTGGTCAGGCGCGCAGCTGAGCTTGTGCTATGATAACTAGACTGACTGATAAAACACTTTTTTTTGTAAATATTTACATATTGTACATAGAAAGCACCCAAATTTCGAAACAAATATTTGCAGATCATACAAACATTTAGTTCGACTCGGGAATCGTACCCAAGACCTTAAACACAGCAGTCGTATTCACTACCGCTGCGCCACCGGGGCAGTTTTTTTATATGCTAATAGACTTGAACAGTGTTTATACTTATCCCTTCCTAATAAAATGAAATATATGAAAGATGATTTACATTTAATCTTTATAGTCACACATTTCACACCGATTCGGGCCGAACTGGACACAACCGAATTCGGAAATTTCTCACTGATATAATATTTCGATAAACTTATACCTGTTTGTATAAAATGAAAAAAAGGTTCATTTATTTTAATTTAATTTACTTGACTAAGCTACGCTTGTTGAAACAAAAAACTGCTACGAACTCAAATCTACAACTGAGCGATATCGCTAGTCACCGAATGGCGTCGACTGTATACCAATGATACTAACATAAACTTACGTAACATGTGTGGACGTAGACATATATTATGCATCTAGAATGTTATTGATATTTAATGTCACAGCCCGAAACAGCTGTGTTCGTATTACCATCGAAAATATTTCATAATATAAAGTAAATTAAATGGACGAATTAACTATGCATTATTTATAACTAAACGTATCATTGAAACCTTATTTTTATCTCAGTTTAATATAAAATTACAAATATTTTAATGAATAGCGGTAAAGATAACTTGTCTGCCACCTTTTCAAAGTTCAGGAAAGAGATAAATGACTTTCTAGAAGCACTTGATAAATTCGTACTTCTACGACCCTATTCTCATCATAATAAATGACAGTGAATAACTTTAGTGGAAAATGGAACAATGTTGTACTCTATCTTCCTTTACACATTATTTTTTGAATTAATTATACAATACCTATGGACTAGTGTTATGAGTTTATATAACACGTCACTTACGTCGTACAGCTTTACTATATAATTAACTTTTACCATTAATGTTGACTCCTTTGTGTTTGGTAGTTTTTAACGTTTTACCGAAGCTTGTTTATTCAATATTTTCTGTAAATTACTTAAATCCGAAACCAAAATGACCACCAGATGCCTATTAATATTTGCAACAGAATTTTGCGTTGACATATTAATCAACTCGTTGTCAGAAATGATAAAAATTACAATACCAATACTTGTAATCTGTATCATTTTCGTCAAAAGGGAAAACTGAACAATATCCCTTTTGATATTTTCGACGTAATGAAATAAAGGGTGGGACGATTTCACAAAACGACCCTTTTGACGTACAAGAGCATTTATTGGTGATATCTTTTTTCGATATAAATGTGTAACAACATTTCTATCAACATTATATTATTATCATAAAAGCTTTGCGTCGAAATGAGCGCTTGTCACTTGTCTAAGCTATTGTATTTTGTCATCTTATATTCGCTGGTTCCATGCTATTTCAAGCTTTACATATATCAATGAATTCACGTAAAGGAAACTAAAGGTCTTGGTTACAATGCATGTACCACCATGCATAATAATTACGTTTTACTTTGGAAAACCTTTCTTACCATATTTACTTATGGTATTGGGCTTCGTAATGAGTTCATTAAAATAGTGAAAAAAAAAAATACCCATATTCTATGATGCAATAATAATATTTTTGTTACAAACTAGAAATTATTATTGTAATAATTAAGGTCATAGTCATAAAATCTGTAACTGCCAAGCGTGTTACGTATGCGTGTGTGCGTGTTCATATGTGTTTTTTTAACAAATTATCGCAGCTGTGTGTAATAAATAGAGTTATGTTCATATAAAATTAACTGGGGCACGTCCGCAGGCCATACCACACAATAGGGGTTGCTTTTGAAACATAATTTTTGTATGATAAATTTTATTTCAGATTTGTATATGGAGAAATAAAATTTATTAGACAAAGTACTTTCCTAATGTATTATGTTATGAAAGGTACTTAGTTGTATATGATGAAAAATTTTACGTGTCTGTCTGACATATTCTGTATTAATATAGTAATTCTTGTTAGAAGAGAACTTTTATTAACCTGTCTGCCTTTTGCCTAAATTACACAACAATATAGATCATTATACATAAAAACGTGTGTAGAAAATTAAAATAATCCACTTTAAAAACACATTTTTGTACCTTCTTAGTTACTATTAATAATACATAAATGAAATAAAGTTTAGTGTAATGAAGTAAACTAATTTAGTTAATAATAGCAAGTCCACAAGAAAAGCATTTTAGTTTTGATACGTTTTTAATTTTGTTTCATTATTTGTTTAAATTGCCTTTGTGATCATAATTGAAATAGTCAGAATTAGATGAAATTATCATCTAAACAGCATAGCATTCTGGGTATAGCATCAACTAGAAAAAAATTAGAAAAGTGGGCATTTCACGAGTAAATTTTTAAAGCAACTTTAAAAAAAATATTTTTCTTGTATGAACTGAATTTTAATTGGGGTATACTTTCGAAAGATAAATCTAAGTGCAAACAAATTATAAAAGTGACAAAAAATATTGTGATAAAAGTAAACTGTTGAATAACATGTACATAACAATTTGAAAAATATTTCATAATCTTTCAAACTTTTCCAATTAAAATTATGTAGCAACGCACTTGTGATTCATCTGTTGGTGCATATGGGCGGCGGTCAAATACCAGTAGATACTGTCTGTTCATTTAGACCTCTATGTCATAAAAAAGCCCAATATAACACAAGGTTGATACTCTAAGGCATTAAGCATACGTTAGACAGTCCGCTTAGCAGTACCTATGTAATTTATGATAGGTATTAAATATTAAAAAAAATATCTATTTGCTCAATAAAAACGGTGCTAATTTATTGATACATATACATTGTATCTATATTACATTCGAATACCTACAAACAAGTTCCATTTATACGAAACAAAGCATTTGTCAGCAACTGTTGACGTCGATGACTTCCCTCATGGCTCCATTGTTGTTTAGCGTGGAACAAAGGCAAGAGTTATTATCTGTTAGGTAGATATTCGTTTGAAAAAAATAATAAAATCACACCTGTTTCTCAGGAGGGATAGGTAGAGACATATTAGACGCCCACTTTTTACCAGTGTTTTGGTCTCACGTTATACTTGGCGAGCCTATGATGCTTATCGGGATGTTTTATTTACTAGATCCTCGTTGGTCGATTAGCTGGTACACTACTTGCAGATGAGGTCGACTTGGGGTGCTAAGCTCTGGGTGGGAACCCTGTGCACTGCGAATATAATGTTTATGTTTCTTTAATACCATTAAACCATTACTCAAGGTAGGTTTTGGTAGTATTTTGGTAGTACTCGCTTGTTTTCATTTCTCATCTCTTCATTTTCCATTCTTACAAGCTGAACAAGTTTTTTAAACTTAAAGTAGGACCAATTTTTAAAACGTCCTTTGGTCATTATTCTTATACCAGGTGTATTTAAGTTGTTTTAGTAAAATTTGTGAAGAGGGGTGAAGTTAATCTTAGGTCTAGTCTACACTAACTATTTATGATATTTATGTAGTTTTTCTTATATTTGATTATGAGAACCTAAGATAAAATGTCTTTGAATCAAATTAATTTTGCTATTTTAACACAACTACAAGTAACACTCATAACTTCGTCTATTAATGGCCAAATGTATATTTTTTTTATTTTATAAATGTTAAACTTTCTATGTCTGTTAACTATAGCATATTTCGCGTAGAAAAGCATATTAATTTTACATCAAACTATTAACCAAATTATTTTTCATCTTAACAGGAGTAACGAGGAAAAAAGTAGTTTGACCAGAGTAAAAATATGAACGAAATCTGTTACATGTCATGAAGTTTTTCTTTACTAATTTAAATTTATGTTTACTTCAAACAAAACTACATGAATTATAACCGATTGGCTAATTAAATTAATTGAGTTATGATCGTTTAGAACACTTTATGACCATTATTTTTATATCAAAAACTTTTAATCAGAGGTAAAGTTCTAAATTCTACTTGTATAATTGTATAGTTGTATCATGTAATCGAAATAAAATTTTTTCAATATTTTCAATGTTAGTCAATTGATACCACGAATAGATTGATATCAATGCCTCACAGATAACTAAGTATATAAGTTGTGGCGGCTTCTAATCACGTCGGGGTCACCACTGTGGAGGGACGTGTGCTGTGCCTAGACACTGATGAGGCCGTAGGGTAACCAGGCTGAAGCGGGCGCGTCCTGCGTGTGGTATCCCTGTTGAGGCCGAAGTTGCTGGCTGGCTGAGACTTGATTACTGATCATCGCTGTGGGAGTGACGCTGCTGATATTGACTTGAAGGCTGCTTCCAATCACGTCGGGGTCACCACTGTGGAGGGACGTGTGGCATGTGTCCCTCCGACACAAAGGGAGGATCCTCCGACCAGGCGAAGTGATCATGCCTGGTGGGCCACAGCCCAACGGTTGATGTTGGGATGTTGTACATATGCTAATTGCCACGCGAATCTCTATATCGCGATGCAGGATTAGTAGTAGCATTGTAGTTCATTACATTCATACGTTTCGTTCATACTTCGTAGTTCGATGTATCTTCGCTAGATGGCGCCGTTGTACATTTACTTTGTGTTATAATGTAGAAGACGTCACATAAGTTATTTTTTCAATGCTTTTCACCGAGTGAGTGAGCTTACTTAAGCCCAAACCGAACTGTTTTGTAGTCTTTTCCCTCAGAATCAGGGAAATGGAAAGCTCTCTATGTATACACAAAATATATATTAATGTATATATGTGTATGGGTACAGCAAATAATTTTATAAAAATCAATTCACCATCAACTACTACTGCTCCTCCAAACCTTTTTCATCCATCCTAACGTTCCCTCTAACCAAATGCTTTTGGCAATAAAGCTGTCCCTGAATTTTTTTATTTAACTGTTTTAATACATTTCTCTCATACATCCACACATACTCTCCCCAGGACTAGTTTTTTTCATTTCTACAAAAGTTTGTACTATTAAGAATTTAGAGTTCTCATAATTTACAACGCAGTTAAATAAAATAAATACTGGCTGAGTAAATTGTGAACTATTTAAACGTTTATTGCTGGCATACAATGTACATTATTTAACTTTTAACTAGCAAATACTACCTTTGCTCATAAGATTGTTAGAGTAAATAGTATTAAAACAACTATCGCGTGTTCCTAAATATTTTAATAGTCTGTACATGGTGTTGATGCATTTAACAAATTTGATTCAAGTTGAGTAAATTTAGCGGGACTTCCCCGGAAATTTTCAATCGTAAAAACTGATTCATTAATTTAGGAAAGCATAACTGACCTTAATGCGCCTATGTCGCATCGTGATTTACTAAAATA
The DNA here is from genome assembly GCA_949316085.1 of Hypercompe scribonia. Classification (NCBI taxonomy): domain Eukaryota; kingdom Metazoa; phylum Arthropoda; class Insecta; order Lepidoptera; family Erebidae; genus Hypercompe; species Hypercompe scribonia. Next base: position 10,768,051 of record OX438977.1, on the reverse strand, counting down.
AATTAAATTGAGACTAAATTTTAAATTTTTTAAATGAAAATATAGCTTTTCAAATTAGTGCAAGAATTAAAGCGGGCCCAGTTTACATAAAAAAATTGTCTAATCATCTTGTTATTTGTCTTATTATATTAGCAAAAGAAAACTGTATTGTACCGTGTTTGCAACTAAAAATGGAGCAACTGTTATAACACTGTGTAAATAAATATTTTTTAAAAGTTTATCCATCAATTTTATTGTATTGTGATGACGATGATGATTTATTTCTAACTTTTCTATGTCCAGTAGTGGACTATTAAAGACTGTCGATGTGAGTGATGAAAATGTTTTTAACAAATTTTCATAAAGATTCGATGCCTATATTGTGATTTTTTTTATATTTGAATATGTACCATTCGATGTGCCACATTAAGTTTTATAAAAACTAAAATTTTAGTTCTTGTATTTTGTAATATTGAAATTTATTTAATTTTTTCATATTATGGCTCTAATGCGCGTTAAAAGTAATGTCACTTCAAATGCCGGAAAAAAACGTAAATAAATATACTGTAGAGTGAAAAGTTTTACTGGACTCTTCCAATGTCACGTTCGAACACTCAGTCAGATATTGTTAAGTAAAAACTTTTACAGAACATTAACACGTACTTTTATGTTCCTTACTGTTCTAAACTGCGTGTATTTTTATTTTATAATTAATATAGATTCGTCATCTATAAATATATACTTATATAAATTGAGATTAAAATAAGTTAAACGTCTAATGTTCCCATAAAATTGGTGTAGAAATACCCCAAAAACAAAAAGCTGTTACAATGATATTTTTTAAATACACGTATTAAAAAGCTGATTGAACTGTTACAAAAAATATAGATTTATAATAACACTCCTGGGCAAAAACCAGGCGTAGTCACAGTCGCATATGTCACCCCCATCTATCAAACAATGGACCCGCTACCGACACGGAGAATCTATGGCAAACTAAGAAATAGATTTTCTGTCAGTAATAAAAAATATTTTGAAGTATTTTTAATATTTACTGTCAGGCTAACGCATCACCTAATTATTTCTTTAGTTTTGACAACGACATAAAATGATGAATTGACTAAAATAACTAAACTTCTGTTGTTACATAAGATAACACAATTCGGTAAAGCTGACAGCTGAAGGCGATCTGAAAGCTGTGCGAAACAAATAGAAACTCTGTTTCCTCGTACTACTGAGGTTGAAGGGATCTACATAACTGAATATCATTATATACTTATATTTAGGTATTTATTTAAATTATGACACATCAAAGACTTGTTTTTAATCAACAACAACTATGATTAAATTAACACGTTATAATTTATCGTCACATAACAATATTTTGAGGATATGTTGGACTATACAAATATAAGAAATAAGTTTTAGGCATCACAAAAAGGTTCCTCTCGTTAAAAGAATATCACAAATCGTACTATGAAAATAATCATAAGATTGTTTTATTTTATAACGTGTGCGTTTTAATACCGGTTTGAGAGCCTCTAAAATCCATCGTTGGTGTTCTTCGATGTCCATATGCTCCTCGAGCAGCTGATGTGAAAGGGGTGTTAGATTTCGACTAACGTTATCCTTCACTCATCACCATCGAATTAAAATTAATTTGTTTGGTAAAGAGAAATGTGAAAGTTGTTTATATTTCTCTGATCTTGGATTTTGTACATGTTTTTTATAAATGTTTCCCTACAAAATTATATTCTAGAATTATTACTAAATTAGGTTAAATACTTTATTCTTTGGAGTACCTACAGATATTACATTTCAGCATATGAAAGTATACGATGAGAATAAGAAAATTATGTTGAATTGTCTACTTTCAAAACAAGAACGATGCAATTGGACATGTTCTTACGAAATAATGAACTCTAATTCGTAAGTTTGACTAAATTTAGTCGAAATAATGTTATACTAAAAATTACAATTCACGATATTTGATGTTAAGAATTGAGACACTAGGGTCACGAGGCCCAAGTGCTCGTTCCGTTAACGACTGATTGTAATTTCTCGTGACCAAAGGCGGAACTTTACTTGCACAGTGAAATATTAATTCTTGGTTGCAATGGTGCCAAACTTCTACGAACGCTACCAGTACATTATTTTTTATATTTTTTCAGGGTATAAAGAAAGAAACTTAGTAGTATTGCCTTGAATATCTATTGGTTAATTCATGTATCCTCAACTTACCTTTACGGCTAGTTAAAGAGATCACCAAAAGTTTTATGTTACACAGACAAAATGCTAAAATAAAATAATAAAAATATTTAATATTATCATGGTGGTTAGGTTGTTGTCAATCATTACGAATTGCTCTGTGTGTTTGTTTGACCTCCCTACATCACCCAAAACCTTCAAAAGGTATGCCTAAACACTAACACAGAAATTATTAACGATATCAACACTCTCAGCATGTTGACTTGTACATGGTAGATGTGTACATTGCGGATTGAAGAGAATGGTAACACTTTATTGAAATATAAACATTTCAGACTATAAAAGACTTTAGTGATCCTTAGCTAACATTTTAGTACTAAAAGGTACAGTAAAAGTTATTAAAACCTCAAACTTTACTACGTTAAATTTTACTTTTATAGCGGTTTATGAAATACGATATTTGTTTATTACTGGTATTACTATAAGATTGAGTATAAAAATAATATGTGACCTCGCAGGCCTGTAAAGTGTAATGAGGTTATAAAAACTGTTATAGTAAACTGTTACAAATGTTTACGTTCGAGTATACGATAAAACATTATTTACTGATATTCCTATTAAAAGTTTACAAGCGTACAAATAACGTTTAAATAAATAAGAATGATTTAAGAAGTATGATAGACAATGAAAGTCATATGTGTTACTATAAAGTCCGAATGTTGGTGAATGTTATATTTTACCAGTAAATCTTAAGATTTACTAACACGAGTTGGTAAATGTAAGAATTTAAAAAAAAGAACATTTTTTTTTGACTATCCGAATTCAGTACATACTTGGATTTACCAGTGATGGTTGAGAAATGTTTGTTTTAAGAATAAAAAAAAACTCAAACTCATTTAATTTATATGATTCAAGCATAACAGTGTGTAATAACATTAACGATCATGCGCTCAGTTGCCACTGTCCCGTATACATAACAAAAGTTATATGGTATCTGACAAAGACATTTGTGCAGAAGAAGAAAACACAAAAAGTATATATTTTTTGTTAGAACGAAAACTTAAGCGTTTAAAATGTAATCAATGTTTGAAAAAATATACGAAATGCAGTCGATATGTATTTTTGCGATACCTTTCTTTCAACATTTACCATCTCCTTGAGGCAAATCCTAAAATTTATAAAGTGAATGGTGGTAAAAACACAGAATAAACGATAATCATAGACCTGTTTGGACTTTTACCGTTAAATGTTGGTAAATCTTAGATTTTGCTGGTAAATCTTAGCATTTACCATGGTTCTGGCTTTTATAGTAACACATACTTCAGTTTATCCTTATTTCGAAAATGCCCGAACAACAGCTAGGAACCCGATGGCATCGATTATAAATTCGTCCAGGGCCCACGCACTCAAGGGGAACACACCCTTGAGTGTGTGGTTCTCTTTGAGTTAGTTATCCCTGACAATGAAGTATCCAAGTAAGACGATGTTACGTTACAAGTGAGTGACACCATTTATTTTTTGTTAATTTGAATAACGTTCACGAAAGTTTCATTCTGATGTCCTCATAATGTCGATTTTAATTTGTATCATAGGCCAAGCTCGTAGGATTTATTCAGACTTTAAGCTTATAAGATAAGATAATCGGGGTATAACAAAACGGTACTTCAATAATGATGGAAACTGAAATGATGTAAATGATAACCTGAATGATGGACAGTGAAATGTAAGAGATAGCTTCAATAAGGATCTAAACCTACAATTATAATTTTCCAAGCAAACGGAAGTACTATTATGAATGTTCCTAAAACTATATCGTCTGGGGACTTTAAGTGTGAGTACATATATCTATTTCATTGTTGTATCGGGTAGGTCACGAATTAGTTAACATTTGAAAAAATCGTATAAAAAAATTACATTTATTTCATTTACAAGAAAGCTAATTACTTTATTTTTAAAAAAGCTTTATTTTTAAAGCTAATTAATTTATTTTTTAAAATTTCATCGTCTAAATAACTACCATTTCAACGTTTGCACTCTTCTAAATGAACACCGAAATTTTCGAATACTCTTCGGCAAAGAAGTAGAAGATTTTTACTTTTAGATGACGCAGTGTATTTCGTTTATTGATGTAGACACGATTCTTCAAATAACCCCATAAAAAGACGTCTGCTGGGGATAGATCTGGACTTCTGGGTAGCCATGTAATGTCGGTTCGTCTGGAAATCAGTTTTTCCGGAAACATGTCTTTGACCACCAGTAGGGGCTCATTGGATGTGTGTGGTTCCATCGTATTATAAACCATGTGTTACGATTGTAGACATAAAATTGTAGAGAGCTCCCGTAACATGTTTGCGCGGGATGTTAGATTTAAATGTTAACGAATTCTTGGCTCACCCTATACAACTTTAAAGACGTCAGTTACTAGAGTTAAAAACTCAATAAAATAACTGTATGATCAGGCGAAATTAAACCTATCCATCTGAGTACAATGATTGTTGTCATAGATTAATATAATTTACTTATACTATTAAAGGCCTTACATTAACGATGTATGTTATTTAATTAACTTCGTGTCAGTACTGGCTGTCCCATGCAAAGCTAGAATTACACACAAAATTAATTGGTTTTAGGCCGCGTCCTTTGTTAAATGTTCCTTATGTGAACCCAAACTATTGTCGTAATGCCTTCTATCAACGCGAGATGAAAGGATTTAATCATTTGTCCAGTGAACTAAACACACATAGACTTATTCTGAACAGTCGGTAAGCTTACGGTCAATTTAATATTTAACAATTTAAAGGATTTTTATGTATAGTCTATTTAGATACTGATTCAAAGCGTTAATGTCACTGTTATAATGGTAGTGTTTGAATGACGATGATTTAATTTTATTATTACATGTAGTCAGTTACTTACAATACAATTTATATAGTAATAGAAAACTAAGTGTTAATAATGTATAAACATATTAGACAACTGTCCAAAATATTCTAGAAGCGAGGCTTTTCGTTAACGACAGTAATAATTACAAGTTTCATAGGTGTTGCAAACGTGTGTATTATACGTTATAATGTATAAGTAAAGAAGGGAGTAACAGTGCAAAACAGTAGATGTTGGTATGTCTTGTGTTCTTTAAGATAACATATTCGTATAATGTGCTTGAAATATCATTTTGTTATGAAAGCTAAAATTTGCGAGTGAAATAAATTTGTACAGACAAAGGTAAGTTTAACCACCTGCAATAACTCTGTTAATATAACATCGCCTATGATTTATATATACTTAATTTTGAAAGGAGATCTCACATCATTTGTTTGCTCAATTCAATATCTTGTACAATAAGATTTGATGAGCGCGGCTATTGATTCCAAGTTTCAATACCGATATTAATAAAAAAGACCCGCCGGGAAATTATAAACGGTATGTAAAATTTTTGTCGTATCAACCAAAAGTATTGTAAAGTATTTTCATTGTCAAATACCACCGGCAAAATGTTGTCGTAATGGGGATTAAATTTTCTTCATGCGAATCTTTTATTTCTTCGTAATATGCATATAACATTTTATCAGTCATTGATAACTGAAGTTAACTAGAGTAAATATTTATTTTTTTTATTTTAAATTACAGCAGTGCTAGATATTGACGCAAAAGGTTTCTATTCTCATTAATAAAGGGTCCTTTTGGGCTTTAGTATTAATAAGGGACCTCAAAGTTAGTTAATCAGATATATGACTACAGCCGTAATAGGTATATGTCTTTTACCAACATCAATAAACATAGATTTTTATATTAAATCAAAAGATGGGGGGAGTTGGGTAAGTTCTACCGAATTGATATATATATCAATTCGGTAGTAGAGGCTAGCTATCCTACCCCTCACTCTGAAAGATTTCCTTTAGTTTTGTGCTAAAATGCTGAAATTCAACATACCATTTTACAAAAAGTTGTCAGATAAATAGAGAATATAGCTATAAGCAAAATATAGTTCACAATAACTGATGGCTCATTGCAAACTCGTGGTCACATTTTTTTGATAATTTTTTTTATTTATACATCATGCACTTTATGTACATAGGTGGACTTAATGCCTAAGGCATTCTCTACTAGTCAACCTTTGAGTGATGCAGAGAAAATAGGAAGTAGGTGCGTTTCAGGTGTTGAATAGAAGAAGTAGACTTATACAAACTTTCATTTACTAAAATTAATACAAATACATAAATACCTACACATACATACTTAAGTTGATCTATATACATACATACACAAATAAATATCATAACAAGTATAAGATGATAATCATGTATTGGTTGATTCTGCCAGCTGTTTCAGTAAATACTGCTTAACTTTTTTCTTAAAAGATAAAGCGTTGGTAGCCATCCTGACTTTGAGGGGAAGCTCATTCCAGAGAAGAACGGACTGCACAAAGAAAGATGAGCCAACAAACTCAGATGTATGAGAGGGGCAATGAAGGAGAAGATTCTTAGAGGACCGAAGCTTTCTGTCGTGATTGCTACATAAGAGTTGGAAATAAGAGTTTAAATATGTTGGCGAAGATGGGTTATTAAGTATAGAGAATAGAACAGTGAGCGCACGTTATTTTCGGCGTAGACGAATTGGTAGCCAATTGAGCTGCGAACGGAAAGAGGATACATGGTCATATTTACGGAGATTATAAACAAATCGAATGCAGTTATTAAGAAGACGGTCTAATTTATCGAGAAGATCTGCATTCAGGTCGTAGCAGCACACATCACCATAGTCAATTAAGGGCAAGATAAGAAATAATCTTACTTTATTACAGGAATGCAGATCAAATGTGTTAAAGAAATACATCAGGAAACGCTTACCCTTTTATAACTGTCTTATTAAATCGAATAGGTATCGACAGATCTGTAACAAAGATCAACAATAACAAATTTCCTCTGCATTGGTCGTTGGTGAAAGGGTATAAAGTTTTGGTATTAACAAACTTCTACACTGACTGAAACTGTTTGTTAATTCGGAAGAAATTTACTTGAAGAAGCTATCACCAGATTAGTGTGTGCTAGTATTTTTTTTTTATATTGCGCAAAAGAGTAAGCAAGAACAATAGTTCTCTCTTACAAACCCAACTTACATACTTGCTTCGGACACATTCATTAATCACTGCATGCATTCTCCTCGATTCCTCGGACTTTTCACATGGCTCTTCTTCAGAATATAACCAATATGGTCTGTAAATATTCACCGTAGATGATCTCTTCCGACACTTCATACATATTCACTCTATAAATACCTTTTGTGAGTCTTCTATCATCCAATCATCTATCCTCTCTACATAGCTAAACTATCACACACAATCAGCAAACATATGTTGGGTAACTTACAATCTCATTACGAAACCTTCAGAGGCACGTACACGTGGAATGGTGCAATATATTTGCATTCAACTTCCTGGATGGTACGCCGAACAAATTTATTTATTATTCTTTTACAGATTTATAAGACAAAATATTCAAATAAGTAAGACTTGTTTGAATATTTCTTCTAGCAGTTACTTTTCTGTGAGAGAGTAGTACTTCCTCGGTTGAACCGGTCCGTTCGTGCTGATATCAGTGTGGCTCTACTACTTAATTGTGATAGATTATATCCTGAGAATAGCTAATTCTAAACAAATTGTAAAGTTTATAAATACTAGGACAGGGTTATAATATAAAATTTGTGTAGTTTTTGCAGTTCTTAGAAGATTTAGAAGAAGATAAAGATTTAGGTGTGAAGCTGAAACTAAATAATATGAAAATACTGTACATAAGTGCCAGGTCTTGATATCATGTAATTTTTTGTCATAATGTCTGTAGCGACTATTACATAGAGTCCAAACAGTCCACACTGTCCAGACAAGCTAGGACGCTATCTACCGCAAACATCAAACTACGAAGTAACTGTCAATCCTGTATCGCGATACAGAAGTTCACGTTCGCGCCTATTAACATTATAAAACTTCTAAATATAATTTGGACCGTGGCTGTAACTCAGGAGTCACGTTACCAACCTTTGAGGAAAGTGTATACTCTTTTGTTGAAGGTTTGAAGGTCATATTAGTCCAGAAATATTTGTATAGTATATTTATATTCCGCGGAATGGTGGTGTGAGGCAAAAAGTGTCTTGAAGAGCGCCGAGCAATAGAGTGCCAAATATATTATACAATTGATGGGAATGGAAATTACTTTTTCATTCGTTATGGCAAGTAGTAGGAGGATTGGATACTACTAGCGACTTGGACTTTATAAGATTAGACGTACGTGGGTAGCAATTGATTAACACCTATTTGAAATTAATTAAAAAATAGTAAGCATATTGATAACCTAATAATATATTTTATAGAATATTATGCTTGATTCACATGCTTCAATAAATATATCTTTTTTTTTGTAAGAAAGAAATCAAATACTACGCACAAAATGTATTATGCGGTTATTTATAAAGATATATGACATAAATTTAATACATTTTTGATAACTGATCTATCAGGAAATTCAATATTCTTCTTTAATATATCGTACTGACATCAATTTCCTGCCTTGTTAATTCTCTAAAGGTAAATAATGACGTCAAACCTGACCAGTTATGTGAAGAGAAAAAGCAATTACGTGTGAAACCCCCATTCCATTGAGTATATGTGCGGCAATTACAGTTAATTAGGAATAGTGAGCCCTTTGGTAAATACAACAGTACTTTATTAGACCACAGTTGTTTGTCTCATAGTAGAACAATATTGGGCAAACTGAAATTGAAGCAAAAAGTTTGAAGAATTAGATCAGTTGCTTTTTTATTTTAGAACTATTTTACCGCTTCTGGTTTTATTAGTTAAAACTGTAAAATGTACCTATATACTTATCCTTTTTTTATTTACGTTTATATGTAGTTTACATATACACTGAACTCAAGTCTTACTACTACCTATAACAGCTGCCTGTAACAAATGAGTTGACATTGCTATCGATATGCTGTAGTTTATTTGACATATTTTTAAAATCAAAACCATTCAAACCACACCTTTTATGATTTTCTTGGTCTGTCAATTAAATATTGTCACGTTAAGTTACTACATTTAATATTTTAATATAACATTCACGATCAATAGAATCGATGGAATAAAAAAATTCTAATGTACCTATCTTAAATTAATTAATTTATAATAATTATTCACTCACGTCAGACCAGTCAGACGGGGAGATCCACTGTCACCCAAGCTGTTTTCAGCAACTTTAGAGAATATATCCCGAAAGATGGAATGGGACCAGGTTGGTTTAAACATAGATGGACGAAGACTTAATCACTTAAGATTTGCAGATGACATAGTCCTTGTCGAAGAAAACCCTAAAAAATTAGGGAAAATGATCCAAGACCTAAACAGAGAAAGCGAGAAAATTGGGCTATCCATGAATATCACCAAAACAAAGTTATTAACAAACTCAAGCAAAGAAGAAATTACAATAAATAACCAACCGCTTGAATATGTAGAGAAGTACATAAATTTGGGTCAGATCATCTCCCACAATGATCAAACAGACAAAGAAATTAAAAAACGAATTGCAAACGGATGGAAAAGATACTGGTCACTCAAAGAAATCATGAAGGCCACCGATCTCAGTATGGGCACAAAACGGAGAGTCTACAATACCTGCATTCTACCCTGCATTACATATGGCTGCGAAACATGGTCTCTCTCAAAATATCACAGAGCCATGCTCCAAGGATGCCAAAGAGCGATAGAGAGAAGCATGACAGGTATCAAAAAACAAGAAAGGAAACAAAACACTTTTATAAGAGCCAAGATGAAGATTATGGATGCACTTACGAAAATAGACCAATTAAAATGGAGATAGACAGGCCATATGCTAAGGAGCACTCAGGAAAAGTGGAGTAAAATTGTAACAGACTGGTATCCTAGAGATGGAAAAAGGAAAAGGGGACGACAATCCAAAAGATGGGAGGATGAACTGAAACTAACAGCAGACCCTGTTTGGAGAAGGGTGGCCAGAGATAGAACTCAATGGAAAATGTTGGAGGAGGCCTTTGCCAAAAGGCACACTGAACTTAGAGATATCCTCTAATAGAGGAAACATATCTTCCACAACTATTTAAGTTCAGGATAAAGGGCTTATTGTATTGTATTGTATTGTAATTATTCACTTATTACTTCGTGTAATCTGTACTGTACTCTAATAAAAATTGTGTTTTTAACTGCTTAATACTCTAGTGAACACATTCATAAATACAGATTGAAATCTTATTTCGGGTTTCTGTAATTTAAGTTTTATAAAAATGAAAAATACTTGTGGCACTCGGGGACTGCTGCGGTAAAGTTATTCCATAGCATTTTTTATACACTTATGCAATTATAATATTTCGGAGCAACTCGTCTCGATCCGTGCGAGCTTCGTACAGTCTACACGCGTACGTCTAGTCGCACGCACACAAACACCGTGCCGAAGTCTGCCGAACTTAAATGACGTTAGACGATGCACGGTTTTCAACGCCGTAGCACTGTGCCGGTCGTAGTGGGGGGTGTTAGGTTTATTTTCGTTACGGAATTTCTTGATTCGCCGCCGCGCGAAGCCCGCGATAAAAGCTATGCAATAGTTTAAAATTTTTGGATATCTGACACACAATGCAGAGTAACACAGAGTTTAGACACTTTAAGCTTATAAAACGTAGGAATGTGTTTTGTTGAGAACACGAAAGTTTAGGTAGGCAGATGTACTTTATAAGCGGTATGAATATCATAACCATCCATCATATATTGCTAGCGGAGCAGGATTCACCATCATCCTTTGCATCATTCCTCGCTGATTAATAAATATTAACTGAGTATTAGTGTTTTATCTATTCATAGGTACGATAGTAAGTATAACAGTAAGAAAGAAAAGAATTTTATATATTACTCATACTAACGTATAAGACATTTGAAAACAAGCATTAGATTAAAAAATATAATGAATAACTCTGCATGAGTCAAGCATAGGTGTTAGTACAGCATATTTCGTAGGAGCAGCTTGGCTATTACGCTAATATCTGAAGTAATATTCCAGGAGTACATGGAATCAGCTTTAAACATTGATATTTCAGCTAATTGATCAAGGTCGACAGTTAATTTTGTACCGAACGAAATATTTATTTGAAAGTATTTAAATCATGTGTAGGTTTGAAAGCGTCATGATCTTAGCCGTTATACTCTTATGTTTATATTCGTACATTTACAAATTATTTTTACTAATGTTAAAATATTGTTATGATTCAATAGAATGTTGTTTACAAAATATACAGATTACGTTTAAAAAAGCTTAAGCTGTTCTATCAATGCACATAGTTTTATCCGAAACAGAAATATATCAAAGTTTCATGTCACATTAATAGACTTTGATAGTTCATTGCTGGACATAGACCTCTCCTTAGAAAGGAGCTTTTGGTCTACTATACTATGCTAACCCAACGGGTGGGTATAGGGTTTTTGCAAGTTTTCCTTTTCTTTGCAGTTCTGCGTAATTTATTTCCTTAGTCGCCTTTCACGACACTCACAGGATGAATAGGGATGGTGACATTTCGTATTCTTAGTCCGTCATCACACATACAAGTTTGCTCTCTTAACCGATTTTTACGACACCTATTGGGAGATTAGGCATGATACCACTTCTTATGTTTAATCCGGTACCACACCGACATACAGATGTACTTTTATTTTTTTAAGAAACTGCTTAAGTGACTCTACTTTGCCTGATGAAAAGCATGAATAGCATATAGCATGAACAGAATCCAAGAGTTGTGGTCACTATACTCTTTGCGAATGCAGACAATGCAGTATAGTGACCCACACTATGGTGGCTTAACATCTTTTTATGGTTGGTTAATGCCATGGGATGACAGTCATCGTGGCAGTTTAAGGCTCACATACTTCCCACGATAACTGTCACCAATGCACCAATGGGTCTCCGGTCTCGCATTCACTATCGAAAGACGACAGCCCGAGTGCCGTTGCTTTAGGTTAATCTTCTGTGAGAGTGTAGTACTACCCCAGTCGAGCCGGCCCATCGTACTGAAATCTGCGTGACCCTACTACCTACCAAATATATTATTCTATGTGATTTGTACAAACGACGTTACGTACTGTAGATTTGGTGGAAATTGACTGCTGTTTATCAGAACTGTTAATCCGTTTTCCTCAATAATGTTTTGCCATCATATATTACAGGAAAACACAAGGAGCGACCGACGTTGTCCTCTTTAATTGGTTTAGAACTGACACGGTGACGGCTTTCAGGCCCACGTATTTTTGTATAACCATTTTCCACATTGCTAAGTTCTGTGACATTTAAGTTTATCCGTATTAAACTGTTAAAATATGTACTAAAAGTATGAACTTGTAAATTAGTAATTAGAAGCTATGTACTTTTTTAGTGTGTTACTCATGTCTTATTTAAAGAATCACAAGACAAAACTTCTTATAAATATTGCTGCGAGTGTTATATCTAACATGCAGTTTATTTGTCCACTTTAACACACAAAACACACACACGTACAAAAATATTTATGCAGATACAAACATATCCGTAACTCGGCTCGTGTGTATATTGGTTACCGTGATAAAAAGTAGGCTATGCATTATTCTGATGCATAACCTACATTACTTTAAAGTTTCATCTAAAGCCATACAGTAGTTTTTACTTGAGAGAATAATAAGCAACCATATATCCTTCCAAATTTTCACATTTACAATATATAAATTTAAAAATTAATAAAAAGTTTATCGATAAAGAGTCTAGATACTTTATACCATGGGTATTTTTTATAAAGTCTAATGAGATTCTATACCGTATACAATCAGGTGAAAAAATCTAATAGCGCTATCCATCGGAATTTATAAAATTTGGAGTAGTTCAAATACGCATCATAATGGATCTTCCTATGAGCATGAGATGTAAAAAATTTGTCGCGATAAAAAGTAACCATCACTCTCCAGCCTCTCACTCTCCATAACATCACTTCGTTACGACGGGAAAGAAAGACAAACAAATAAACACACTTTCACATTAGTAATATTATACTATACTATCGTAAGTGTGTGTGTAATATTTTGGGAAATGAAACGTTACTGTACGAGTACATGACATTATGTCAACGTATCCTGCTTTTATAAAGTGAACCCAGAGCCTCAAATTTATAGACCCTTTTTGTGATTTATACTTCCCTTTCGTAGATTTTTACTAAAACTGTTAAATTTTTTGTATATTGTACACGAAAATATCGTTAACATTTTGTAATCTTGTGGTAGCTATTTATTTATGGTTTAAAATCTTCGTACCTCCAGTAACACAATTTTTTGAATTATTTTTTTATTCAGTTAATTGTGACGACTTCGGAAATGGTATTTTTTTTGTGTAAAGTTCTCCTTTGAACACCTAATGACACGACGGCGTAATTTTTGCGGTTGAATAGTGAAGGGGTGAAATCTTAATAAACCAATTAACTGGTATTTCCATTTATAATTTAAGGTAAAATTATCAACTTCAAAGGTGAAGGGGCAATAGTGTTACAGGAGTTTCTTGTTGTTTCTTGGCCAGACACAAAAATAATATAAAAAAAATTTTTACGTTTATTATTGAATTCAGATTGTCATTATAATGTTGATTTTGCTTTTTTGTACTTAGTAATGATTTTATATTTGCTTATATCATAGTTTACATCGGTTTGATTAAGATGCTAAACTTGCTTAAATAAGGAAATGAGTAAAATAATTAAAGTTTATTTAGAAGTCGAGTGTGCTCGAGTTCTTCTTTCCAACGGAGTTGTGATATTCATTGTGATAATTAATTTGTTTCTTTTTTCTATTAAATCACTGATATTAACTCTATGATTCGCCAGGATGTTTTTGGAACTGACGATTTCTTCAGTAATTAAAGTAGTACAGTCATGGATCTTATTTTTTACTTTTAAATGACTTATTAGCTTTTCAATATGTTTTTACAACTGTTTGCAGGCAATATAATTTGTTCTGAGTGATTTGAACTCCTTAAAAATCGAGTCAAACGGAGTGCTATTTGTCAGCTTATGGGTATAGAAAAGTTTGCTTTCCTTGCGAAAAATCTTTTATACAAGCACCAAACACTTACCCTGTGCGAAAACAGAGGAATGTTCTTTCATTATATCTCCAGTTGGTAAATAGTGTGGTTATTTAAGAGAGATAATATCCCTATTTGGGAATTCAGGCAAACAGAAATAAGCATCTAAATCTTTGATTCTAGATCTGAGTAATTACTAGAGTTTAATCCATACATTTTGCGGTAGACCGTTAAAAGCTATTGATAGTTATAATAATTATTTCTAAGCTAACTATTATTATTACTAAGTAAATAACTACTAAGAGACGTCACTGTGACAAACACATTAGAATTTATTGTTTTGTTGTGAATTGTGGGTTATTATTACAGTCACATTGTTGGTAAAAGTACTGTTGGCTGCTGTGCTCGTGTTACATCGGCGGTGTGGTCCTTAAGTCATGTATGATACATTGATGTTTTCACAGCTCCAGAACCTTGCTCAGAGGGTTTTTTAACGAATATGATTGATGATATACATTTATTGCCGTGTAATACTTGACTGTTCGTTAGAAAATGATTGTTTGGCATCAGTGCTTGCAAGCTCATCCATCATTGTCTCCTATGTTAGTACTTATTACTGATTATTGTAAATCCTCACATAACATATGTAATTTTCAAATAAATTTTGCACACAAGAACACAATATTTCATTATTTTACAATTTATATATTATAAGGTTTTTTTTGCCATTTTTTAATTGTACCACTTAATTCTAGATTACTAATACCTACTTAAATGAGGACGACTAAACAAAATGGGTGGCAGAATGTAGGGGATAACGTGGATTGCCCAAGACCAGGATGGATGACGCTGTGTAGGATAGGTCTTCGTTAATTAACAGATGGCTATTTGCTGATGACTTATACAAGCACCAGATTCAATTAAAATTTATTACATTACCATCTTGTTTATTTTTTACATTTTTCTTCTTTGTTTTTTAGCTTGTAGCGAGTGGTGAGCTCGATTCCCAACCAGGTTTAATTTTTGGAACAAATAACACATATAAATATATATGTATGGTTTTATTTACTATCAGTTATGATTATCTAACTTGCTATGAGCTTAATTTGATTATTTACACATTTACTTTTTTTTGAGATTTGCTATGTTTTACAAAAAATCTTATTTTTATTATAAAACGGAATTTTTAAAAGATGTTTGGTTAAACAAATTCAAACAACTTTGGGGTCGAAGCAATAGTATACCACTATCTTGCCATGGTCATTATGATTTAAATTTTAACGTTATTTCCTTCTTAAATGACTATCGTATTAATTCGATTGGTGGTTTGCCTGTTATGAAGAGTTCAACATAGTTGTCAGTAATTTGAGAAAGAAATATAATTTCGAAATATAGCGTTGAATTTTTCGGTAAACGAAGCCAAATACCCAATGCTACAACAACCCACTTGTTTACTTTAAATAATATTTAGTGTTTTGGCCCTGGCACGGAGTTAACATATGCAGTGGTCTAACATATTGGGCTGGTAATTTATAGAGGTTTAAGTTTAAAAAATAATTTAAAGTCTTACTTTGATTACACGTGTACTGTAAATAGATTAAATTTAAGTTTTTATATTGCTTTTATACTTTTACACATTCATGTGCATACAACTTGCTAACATTGCAATAATAGGTGCAAAATTCAATCTTTGATTTGGTGGAAGTACTTGACTGCTTTTATTTGTATTGGCAAAGCAACTGAAATTCGTACGCAGAACAAATGTGATGAATTGGCTCTACGTTCACAAATTCTCAGCCTAAAATCGCAATTTTCACTTGATTCTTTCTTTTTCTAAGAATTTTAAGAGTGTTTTATTTCACAAGAAGAACGCTTCAGATACTCTCCTTACTTAAAAGTTTTTTTACTTTAAAAGAGTTTTTTTTTTACATAATATTATTCCAAATTTATTCTAAACAATTACGCTTGTTTAGTAGTCCTATACACTGCTCAATCGATACATGATACACAATGAAGACTTTAGAATATAAAAATTGTAGGCCTTTGCGTTTTTCATTTCTATTATTAGATTAATAATCTGAATTTAAGTGCATGTGCTTCCGAGCTTTAATAATAATTACTTTTATTCAGGGAAAATAATGTGACACAAATACAATTTTATAAATCTTAGAAATATGCACGTCTACAGAAACGCTGTCCTCTGAACTAGGTATAAAAACCTGTATTTCAGACAGACAGCGCCCCCCGTACTATTAAATGTGGCTTACATTATGGCATAGCAGTTATGCCATAGCTTATGTATCATAACATAATTGTAAGGAAAACAAGAACACGCAATAAATAAACATCTTAAAAGTAGGTTAATATAGTTTTGAAAGTGCAAAGTGGCATGAATAACCAAGACTCCGTTAAATCTGGTATTTGAAGTACTAAATTTACAAACTATGTGAACCTCGTTCTTTCCGTAAGTTGTCAAATTTCTGAAAATGATTTCGGAAATCTCATTTCTAACTACACATCTGGTTTCCTAGTTTTGAACGTAACTTCTGGACTTAATTTATGCTTTTGAAATTTGTTTATTTTGTAATCTTTATAATAATATTCAAATTTTTTACTGGAGTTAGGGCGTATTAGAAGTTATTTATGACTGAAGATAATCTTTTATAAAATATTAACAGTAATCCACTTTGTTGTTTCCATTTCTCTGACTCTGAGAATATTTTTTGACATAAAGAAAATATTTTTAAGCAGCATATTTTTTTTTAAATCTTTCATTGATCAAGTCAGTATTTTTATATTCTAAACAGTATTTTTATACCTCAAAAATTAAATCAAAGAAGTTACTAACATATACAACTAACTAACAGTCGTATACCAGTATTAAGTTCAATTTTTGTGACTTAGTGCTTAAAGCTTGGCTATATTTACATTTGGCAGTTTTCACAATGAAATTCAAGCAGCTGATATAGTGCCGGTACGATTGGTCACAATTTGCAGAATTGTGCTCACTGAAAGTCAAACGTGTAATTAGATCTTTAAATGTTTCGTAATTAGAATTCTACACAAAACGACAATATGACGACGTGAGAAAAATGGCTGGCAGCAGATAGATGCGGATTAGTCAAGACTTGGTGCTATTACATGCTTGGTGCTTTTGGGGGAAGACCTTCGTTCAGTGGACGGCAATAAACTGAAGTAGTAAACGATATTAATGATGTAATAATGATAAAGACACGTATTGTATTGTAAAAAGTTTTTTAGTACTATTCTACTTTATTATTACTCGTACTTTTATTTTTCTTTATCAACATAACACTATTTTAGTGCTTTAATCTTTATATATATATAAGAGTAGAGAAAACTCAATATTATCATTATAAATTACATTTAGAATTGTATATACTACTATTGCTCTTAATACATTCTCTCTCATTTTAAATTATGACAGATATGATACTACCCAAATAAAAATAAATACACTGTAAAAGTTGCATTATTACGCGGTAAGTTTGTTACAAAATGAGCCGAGTTCCCAAAGTTAATTGCAGCACATTCATGAAATTTTCGCTTATCCTCGCAGAATAAAACCAGAGATTTTGGGCCTGGTGTTTCCAATCTCGCTCACTGTAGTATTATTTTATATGTATTCCTTATAAATTACCTATTTTATGATTTGTAAAAAGGTGAGTTCGTTTGTTTCCGTGTGCTTTTTATAAAAGTTGCTAATTTTAGCATGAGATAAAAATTCCACTCAGTGGCCAAGAATCTGTTTCGTATAATTTCTTAAGGTTATGTATTACAGTTTGCAAAGATGAGTAAGTAAATATTATTCTGTCTTAAAAATAGATAATTTATGTGAACTATAGAATAAATAAATGCATTAATAATTTTTCAAATTGAAATTTAAACTGTACACTTAAATGTAGCGAGTTGGTGTTAAAATAACAACTTATGTTTAAATAATAAAATAGGTCATTTGAATAACATTTTTTACAATTATTGTTCTGTTTGTGCTATTACAAACTTAGTTTATTCGGACAGGTATTTGATACTGTTTTTGATTTTAATTCCCAGTGGAAAACCCGTTTTTATGGTGGCGGGCTCTAAGTAAGAACAATAACAAGGTCCACTGTTTCTGTAGTTTTACGATACGTAGAAAATTGTAGCGATATATATGACAGTACTCATGCCATGTTTAAAAAATTAGAATACATATATATTTGGGTTTTGACGTCTCTAGGAGTATAAGAAGAGTTGATTTTTTTTAAAACTGTCTTTGATGTGTAATATAGACAATATAGTGCAATCAAGATCTACAAGCCTATTAGTACAGAGATATGCTTTTTGATAATACTCACCTAATAATTTATTAAAACATTTATTGACAAGCAGTACGCCTATCAATAAATGTTGACTTGTTATCATAATAAAATAAAAGTGTAAATTTTACCTAACGTAAAAGCTTTTAGTATTATATCGCTCGTGCGAAAACAGTATTTCAAATTTCAAAAAAAAGTTGATAACAACTTGTTACTTAACGGGTTGACTTATAACATTATATTACCATTTTATTACGAAACCCTGGGACTATGACTTGTACAGAAAGCGGGCGCGTCCATCACCGCCCACCTCAACGGCGTGGCGAGAGTGGTTATAACTTGTTGAGTGCGACGCGGCTGTTTAACATCTTCCATAACGACTAGAAATTAAAATCTGCAGCCCTAGCTAAGTTGAAATTCTACAAGTATAAACTTTGTTACTAAATTAATTAAATTTATGGAAATAACGTTATCTCAACTATAAGTCTCGCGGAAGAAATAAAAAAGTCATATAAATATAAATCAATAAATAGTAAATAAATAAATACAACAACGCTGACATACAACGCCATCTACTCCCAGACTAAGCAGAGCTTGTACTGTTGGTACTAGACATTTGATATAAATACATATATACTTTTTTTTCGTAAATACATACTTATTATACCTACATAGAAAACACCCAAACTACGAAAGAATTTTTTGCGGAGCGTACAAACACTTAGACTGACCCGGGGATCGAACCCGAGATTTCGAACACAGCAGTCGCATACAGTTCCACTGTGCCACCGAAGCAGTCGAATACAGAAGAGAATAAAGGCATGAAAAAGATTTCACAAATACGAAACACTTGTATCTTGGCTAGGCCCCCTGTTCTCGTTACTTATGCCGTATCTACTTTCAGTCACATACGCTTTCTGCACCTGCATGTTCCAACGTTTCCATTAATCTAGCTAGATTTTTAGATATCATAGTTGATAAAAAAGAGATACAGAAAAAAATGTTTGTTAACCCAGATATTTTAAAATTCGATTTTTCAATTTCTTCTTGCTTTATGGCTTTAAAATTTTAAAGTTTTTGTATAAAGGGAATTCGGGGACAAAATTAAGTAACATATACTAACAATAGTATTGAAACTTGACATGAAATAAATTAAAATGTTAAAATGGAAGCTAGCCTTGTGTTTTGCCATTTTGGTCTCTAAAAGACCAAGAAGGGCTTTGTCTTTGACAGAACTTCAGACAAGTTTTTGTTACAGTGTATTTTGTACTAGATTCGGTAAATAGTAGATATTTCATTTAACTTCATTAAAAAACACTAGGTTTGAAGGCTTGTTAGTGTAAAAAATCACTAGTTTTTACTGCAATACATTATTGTATTTGGAATAATTTTTATTTTGAATTACACAACCAATTTAATATATTTTTAATCTTTGAGGCACAGGTGTAAAACACTACCAACCTTCCACACTTCAGGCTGTTATTAAGTAAAATTCAATAATACTTTACCCAGGAGCCGAACCCGAGATCTCTTGATTGGCAGGCGTATACTTTAAGTGTCAGAACAACTAGGTGGCCACTACCAATATATATTCATTTATATACTCATACAACAATCAGGATCCGGGAATCGAACCCGAGACCGACCCAGCCTGTAAAAGATACATTCAATAGTTATGCATAACATGAACGGTTCACTTATGGCATGTACTTTCAAGTCTGCCAAATGCTAAACTGGTATATATTTACACAAAAATGGGTAAAAATATCGAGTTCTTTGCCAATGTCGTTGTACGCAAATATTATTTACTAGCTGCTGCTCGCGACGTCGTCTGCGTGAAGGCTCTATAGCGCCAAACATACCTAAGATACCAGTGTTGCTATAGCATTATAATTTAACAACTTTTAAAATAGCATTAAAATATAAGTATACGTTTTTTTTTCCAAGCGAAGCAAGTGGAGAGAGTTATATGGGAATCCTGCTGAGTTCAGTCATAAGATGTGACTGAAGCGTGTCGTTAGATTACACGCTGTCACAGAATGCATAAGATAAATAAAGATTCACAGCTCCTCCCCCGTAGGTGATATCATGATAATATGTAGCCTATATGTTGTCCCGACCTGTTAGTAATATTCACGCAAAATTTGAAGTAAATCCATGCAGTAATTTTTGAGTTTAGCCCGGACATACATACAGACAAACAGACAAAAATTCTAAAAACTATATTTTTGGCTTCGATATCGATTGTAGATCGTGCCCCAAGTATTCTTTTAAAAAATATTCAAAATACAGTTTTGACTTTCTTACGATTTTATCATACATATATATAGATGACTCAATAGAATTCAACTGTGATAGCTTTGAAAACTTACTAGATTTTAATTCTATCAAGAATTCAAATATAACCTTAAGTGTGGCATTGGTGCTCCCTCCAGATACATAAATATGATGTTACGTATCTGGAGCAGTGCTTTTTCATATATTTAAATAGTATGTGAAAACAGATTGTCATAGGTACACGTTCCTTGAATTTTACCTGGATATTCGTTAAAATAATCTCACTTCAATTATAATGTAAGTTAATATTGCATATAAAGTTTCTGAGGTGTCATTGCTAGGGGTTTCTGTATACAAGATACTTGTAATAGGCATTGTCGAAAGTATTGAATTTGGAATGAAGTAGATTCAAGCTAAATTACTTTTAACAAATATTAGCCTACTTTAATATTTTGCTGTTGTAATATTATTATTTTAAGCGAGAAATCATCAGGACTGTTAAATAATTTTTTGGCTAAATTTACATACATACATACATTGCAATGAAATATTCTCTGTTCTAATTTATGACTGCCTCGTGTGTCTAATGGTTAGCGTATGCAATTGCTGATCAAGGGGTTCCGGTTAAGTTTTTCTGATCATATAAGTATTTAATAACAGCCCAGAGTTAGAAAGGTAATATCTTAGCCCCACGTACCTCGGAGAGCCCGTACAACTGTCAGTGCTGGGCCTCATTTCTCCCCGGTCGTATCGTATAGCCATGTCATCGGATTTTGAGAGTGAGGGAACATAAAGTGCACCTGTGCTTATGCACACACTTATGCACTCTAATATCTCTCTTTGCTAAGACTGGCGGCTGTGGCCGAAATCGATAGGAGAACACCATCAAATTATAAAAATTTTTGAAGTACAACACATTCCGATGTTTTTTTTTATGTTGCATCACATCAATAAAGCATCCATCTAACTTTATAAATAGCTTATAATAAACCTATGATTCACCACTGTGTAGACTAAAATGCAGCATTTTGAAGCTAAAACTAAATTTAATTTCACATTTGGTATTAACTGGTAAACCCGGACTTTCAGAGGTTGACGTATTGTGGCGAGCAGCGGGAAGCCTTTTAGAGGAAAATTAACAAGTACCTGGCATTGTTCTTCGAACTTAGCCATCACATTGTTTTGGTGTAGTGACGTATTTTAATGAAAATAAATGACTGTTGTTGAATTGTTCGGTTAGTATGCTGCTAATTAGAAATGGCTTTACGTGTTTATGTGTAGGTGAAACGTCTCCTGTATATGTACACACAATTTCGTAATATCTACGATCACTAACTTATATTTTTGAGATAATCGGATATGTGTAAGAATAATTAAATGTTAGGAGTTTGATGGATAATGATAAACGATCTATTAACTTTTTGTGGTTTTAAAATATAAAATGAAAACATGAAACTAATACATATTTTAAATATTAATCTGAAATAGTTATATACAAAACTTATCTGTTTTGAAATTTATATTTACCATACGATGGAATAAAAAAGTTCCTGGTATTAAACCAGTATGTTGCCTGTAAATAGCATCGCGATAGGCATTATTTCCTTTCGCATAACACGTTTATTATAATACAGAGATACCTTATCATCTTCCTACCCTTCCCCTAAAGTTATTTGGGGTCGATGCAATGAGTTTTCTTCTTCAATTTTCCTTGTACACTTGACACTCCTCAACGCCCTCCTTCGTTTCATGGTGAAATGGTTTTGGCTTTTTGATTTCTTTTTTATATTCTTATTCCTTTTGTTGACGGCCTTTCAGCACTAACATTCTATAGATACGAGTAAATCAAAAGTGCATAGGAAGGATTTTGCATGTGTCACTTTTATATGCCGACAGTATCTCGCTGAATAGTGTACTCATCGAACCGTTTATAGAAAGATTATCTACCACGAGAGATTTTAGTAAATTTATAGATTCTATATCGAATAGGGAAACTATGTAGGTGATAGGTAAAACAGTGATAAGACAATATGTTTTTATAACGTGCGTAATACAAAAATAACGCAAAGAAATTTTATCGAAAAGAAGCTATGTTTACGTCAGTAATAAAAATGCTGACGCAAGTTTTCATCCCATGAGTATTTTATGGGTTTAACATCGATATGTCGGGTCTACTATGGTTATAACGTTACTTGTGAAGTTCTTAGAGTAATAAAAAATGATTTTTTCTATTACGATATTTTAATCATCAAAAACAAAATTTGAAAGCCTAATACGTAATCAGCTTAATGATTTGACTTTACTATTAGAATTATGTTACTAAGTCGATTGGTACATTTTTGTATTAAAGAAAAGCCCGATACTTTTAGTAGGAAAGAAACTGTTTTGACATTTTGTTTAATTTGATATATCTAAATCTTGTATTCTTGTTAAATTCACACTCGATTTTAAGCCATCCTGGAATCGAGTTAAAAGCGAATTCATTTACTTTACTACATACTTTTATAACCGCTCGCTTGCCCGTGTGGACTAGCAGTCCACAAAAAAAAAAGCATACATTGCCCGTGCTGACTAGGAATCCACATCGAATTTCACTCTAAAATGCCCGTGTAGACTAGTAGTCGACAAAAAAAAAAGCATACATTGCCCGTGGTGACTAGGAGTTCACATGTACCCTGCCACAGAAAAATGTAAATATACCCTATATTTATTGAAATAGAGCTTAGTTTGTATTATTTTTTCGATTATAGGATATATTGTCTATCGTATTAATCCCAGTCGAGTTCGTCTCAGTTTGTGTACGATATGCCATGTTAAGTTTGACATAAATTACGCCGCGCGGCGGTAGATAATGGTATGGATTCAGAGGCCTGTAAAATAATAAATTTATATGGACGAGTGTATGTTTTTATTTCTTATCATATTAACTACTATCTAAATAGCATAATTAAACATTAAAAACTATAGGTCATCGCTTTAATTTTTCAGGTATGAGCTTTTAAGTGCAACACGAGCTTACAAAGCCGTTATCTCAATTTCAACACAATATAACTCGACACCAGAGAAATAATCTGATAACTTAAAGATAACATTGTATAGCTAGTTTCATAGTAAACTAAAAAAATACAACACTTGACAACCTTTTAAAACAAAATGAGTCACAAGAACAGATTATGTGTAATACGACCCGCGCGCTGATAACTTAAACAACAGTGGGGCACTTCATGGGTGTTAAGTATTTATTGACGGACATTCGGAGCTGCCATTGCGCGGGAGCCCGGGCATTTGACGGGGTGCGCGTTTTCGAGCGGGGCAAGCGAGCGGTTAAATAGAATATATTTCATAATTTAAACAGAATAAAATAGTAACTTCGAATGTTTCAGTTTGTAAACATGAAAAAATGTATTTTAAGAACAAAATATATGTCTACAATAAGGATCGTATCAACTAGTTTTTCAAATTAGATTCTCGATCTACCTACATACAAATTTATTAGTGAAAAAAATTGACCTGCACATAAATTTCTACGGCAAAATAAACAATCACAAAAAAATACATATAAATCAGGGCGAAGACAAATTAAAAGCTAAAGAGTTTGGTGTAGATATTATAAAAAGCAAAAATTAGGAATTTCATTCTGTAAAGAAAGCAAAACCTACTCAAAATGAACATCATGTGAGAAGAAGTTATATTCCAGAGGCCTCTATCTAAAAATTTCTACTTTATGTTAATTTTTAAAACACTTGTGGTCAAAAACTATCTCAAAACCATTTTTATGTAATTAGAATATTTGCAGGTCTTCACTGGCGCTGCTGAACTTATTTAAGGTACCTATTGTTATTTTTTAAAAGGTGTCTTGATATTAATTTATCTCCATTAAAATATATTATAAAGTTTAAGATTTTGAACTTTTATTATAAAAATTAATAATAACAGAGTTGTAATTTTGTTTTCTAATCTACTTATTTAAGAAAGTGACTTTGTTTCATAGAATTGTCATTTATTGTATGTAATTTAAAATTGTAGGACAAGTAGCGATGCATATTTTATACTTAGATGCTTACTACTCGGTCTTATTCCATCTATTCGTTTCTTTTATAAACAATGCATATTATTATTTTCTGTAGTTTTTATTTTTCTATCATAGTTTTTATATCAATAAAATATTTCTACAGTAGGATTCATAACATTTCCTTTCATATATTATTTCTATTTATTAAAACACTTTTGTCGAAATGACGTCTTTTAAAATAAAAATGTAGATCATAAAAACTAAAAACACGCTTACAAAAGTCGATTACAAACAAAAATATAGGTGTAGTTAATAAAAATATGTTGAAAATAGGGCCATGTTTCAAAGAACGTAACTTTATTCATTGACTATGTATTCACATCTAAATGAAATCAGTACAAACAATGTTATTTAGTTTTATTCGTATACTATTCAACTAATTAATATTATTTAAATTAATTTAGTAATGTTCTAGCAATAACATTTGTATCGAAGAGTCAATTTTCAAAATTGCTGGTTTAATTGACAATATCCGAATGGAATGTCTATTAATTAGTTTATTACGATGAAGTTCCATTATATTAGCAGTCATGTTGGTTCAACATTATGTGAACAGTCAAATTTAATTTCATACTGTTAAAACAACCTAGTAATTTGTTTTTCTTTGGGAATTGAGGTTACGTAGGTATTTATTTTATTCTTACGCCGATGACACATTGGTCACGGCCCGGGGAGCGAACTTTCAAGAGGTG
Source organism: Hypercompe scribonia (assembly GCA_949316085.1). Lineage (NCBI taxonomy): Eukaryota > Metazoa > Arthropoda > Insecta > Lepidoptera > Erebidae > Hypercompe > Hypercompe scribonia. The sequence goes on along the minus strand of OX438977.1, from coordinate 10,742,406 downwards.
TCGCGCCTAGCCACCGTGGGAGTTTCTCTGGTGGTCAGGCGTATTGAGGCGCTGGGTTTACGGGTGGCCCTGGACAAGACGGAGGCCCTTTTATTCCATGGGCCCCGTCGTGGTCCACCCTCTGGCGCCTCCATTGTAGTCAATTCGGTCCTCGTACCGGTTCAGGCCCAGATGAAGTATCTGGGCCTGATCCTCGACGGCAGGTGGCTCTTCGACGAGCACTTCCGACAGCTTTCTCCAAAGCTGGTCGGCGCTGCTTCTGCCCTTGGGCGACTTTTGCCCAATTTGGGTGGAGCCAGCGTCGCGACGAGACGTCTATATACGGGGGTTGTTCGGTCAATGGCGCTGTATGGTGCACCGGTGTGGGCGGCGGCTCTGACCGTCCACAATAGGGCTCGCCTCTGGCGTCCTCAGAGGATATTGGCGGTTAGAGCCATACGCGGTTACCGCACTGTATCGACGGACGCGGCGTGCGCCTTAGCCGGAACTCCCCCGTGGGATTTGGAGGCGGAAGTGCTCGCCGAAGTTTATCGGCGAACGGCAGACTTCCGGGTGGGTACCGGCATTCGGCCCCCACCCGAAGAGATACGCGAGTGGCGAGAGGCCGCTCGTCGAGCCACGATGGTTCGTTGGTCGTCCCGACTGGAGGCTCCACGTGCTGGCTTTCCCGCCGTAGAGGCTCTCCAGCCGGTCATCGCCGAGTGGGCAGGGCGGCAGCACGGGACCCTTTCCTTCCGACTGACGCAGATTCTTTCCGGGCACGGTTGCTTCGGGAAGTATCTGCACTCGGTCGCCAGGAGGGAATTGAGTCCCGCCTGTCACCACTGCGACTGCAGTGAGGACTCGGCTCAGCACACGCTGGCGGTTTGTTCCGCCTGGGCGGCGCAGCGTGGGGTCCTCACTGCAGTTATTGGAGGAGATCTCTCGCTACCGGCCGTCATACGCTCCATGGTCGGTAGCGACAGTTGTTTTACCGCGGTCGCAACCTTCTGCGAAGACGTAATTTCGCGGAAGGAGGCGGCGGAGAAGGCCCGGGAGGACAACCTCCACTCGGACCCAATTCGCCGCCGGCGAACCGGGCGGCGGAGGCGCGCGTACCAGCGCCTCATGCCGCCTTGAGTGTGGCCGCGGGTGGACGGGACGGGTTTTCCCCTCCATCCGCTATAATGGCCAGCCGCGAGGAGGCGACGTCCGCGTGTGCCGTACGTCGCCTAAAAGGAGAGTTTATCCGCAGATGGTGCCCACGGTAGCGGGCAGGCGCTAGGAGGGATCTGGATGTCGTAATAACAGCTGTTCCCGGATCCCTCCTATGTCAGGCGCAGAGTGGCACACCGTGTGGTTTTAGTCGGTCCGATTCCGACACACCACCCCGGCGTAAACCCCGGTGGGGTGACGGCCCGAGGGGGTTTCCACACGTAAAAAAAAAAAAAAAAAAAAAAAAAAGGTATTTATTTTATTCTAGTATATATTTTGACATATGTTTTTGTATTATTGACAGGTGTTTCATTTTAACAACCTAACTTAGGGCTTTGATCGATGAGATTGTAGTAAAAATAAATATTGTGTTAATATAACTTCATTTATAACTACGAAAAATTAGAAACCGTAGTTAAGTGTAGATGCTGTAAAATTCACATCGGGCTCATTATGGTATTTCTACCAAAAGGCCTATAAATGATATATATTATGTCAATTGATTTAAATCGAACTTAAATTAAGCCGAAACTTCTTGCCTGAATAAATTAGATTAATAATAAATTGTTTTGTTTATGTTACTATAAACCACTAAATAACCGTAAAAACAACGACAAACGAGGCAATTATAGTACATACAATGTGATTGAATTGACGCTAACTAATAGAGGCGCGGGTTTCCAATTATTTTGTTATTTTATGTGGGTTGCTCAAAGTTGCGTTTGTGAGAAGAGCTAGTTAGTATATTACTCTCTGAATAAATTGAGTTTTTGTATGTCAGTCTCAAGACAAAAGTCTTTGACCAGTGTGTGTTGCCAGTGATCACTTACGGCACAGAGATGTGGTCGCTCACTATGGGCTTGATAAGAAGGCTCAAAGTCACCCAAAGAGCAATGGAGCGGGCAATGCTCGGAGTTTCTTTGCGTGATCGAATCAGGAATAAGAAGATCCGCAGACAAACCAAGGTCACCGATATTGATGGTAACATTGCTAAACTTAAGTGGCAGTGGGCGGGGCACATTACACGATGGACGATGGGACCACAAAGTTTTGGAATGGCGACCGCGTACTGTGGAACACAGCATTGGTAGGCCTCCCACAAGGTGGTCCGGCGATCTGGTGAAAGTTGCGGGAAGTTGCTGAATGCGGCGGCATGAGACCGGGTGTTGTGAAGAACGTTGGGTGAAGCTTATGTCCAGCAGTGGACGTCTTTTGGCTGAGATGATGATGATGATGTCAGATAGGATAGCAGATTGCAAAGTAAGGAACTCGTAAATGGATCACTGACTGCTGCCATAAGAGATGGGTAATCGCTTATTATTATTTAGCCGAGTTTGATTTTAAAAGAAACTTGCTTTGCATTGTGCTATAAGTCATCGTATTCACTCCAAAATATGGCATACATCATTCGTTATTCAATACCGGAGACGTGACGATTTTTATAGCGTACTTTGCTAAAGTGGTCTAACCGACTGGAAAATGAGTTGAAAAGGAAAAATGAATTCAAGCAAAGGCAGACATAACCAGGGAAATAATGAAATATTTTCGAATTTTATTTAATAGTTTGATTCACATTCATAAGTCAAATAAATTCGACGTTATTATAGCTATAATTAAAACAGAGATTCACATGGAGACTTCTGACAGCCGTAGAATAGACACTTATTTTAGTATTTGCTTTATAACTGTAGTTGTGACATCCAGGCGTTGAAATATAATATGATTTATACGCTATCATCATTACCATCAGCAGCAACAGTTCACTGCTAGGCATAGACAAGAAAGGAGGCTTTGACCTACTATGTCTGGCCATACCGGTTGGTACAGCTAATAATAAAATAATTTACGGTAGTCACGGTAACGCGGCAGTCTGTTACCAAAGAAGAAACAAATAATCGTATAGTGCACACCTGGTTAACACAGTCACTTGAATTATAACTCACTTTTTTTATCAATATCCTGTGTTGTCTGTGAGCTTTTAATAATTACTTATTCAGCAGTAAAAATAAAATTATTAGGGTTATTCTATTTAATCATTAAATTTAGTAATTCACTTATAGTAAAATAAAAAAAGATTATAGATTTATCCATGGTCATAATAATTTACCAGATAATATATGAAAAAGCACAGCTCATGATACGTGACATCATATTTGATGTATCGCGAGGGAGCACCAATGCCACTCTTAAGGTTATATTTGAGTTCTTTATAGAATTAAATGTAGTAAGTTTTTAAAGATACCGTAGTTAAATTCTATTGAGTCATAAATAATATTTGCACAGAACGACATTGGCAAAGAACTCGGTATGTGTAACCATTTTCGTGCAAATATATGTCGGTTTAGCATTTGGCACATTCTGAAAATACATACTATAATTATACCGTTTATATTATACTTAATTATTGTATGTATCTATATAAATATTGTATGAATAATCATAAAAAATCTAGTATATTGTAAATATATATATATACTTTTAAATATGTCTATGTTCCTAAATCTTTACAAAAAGATAGATAAGATTACTTTTTGTTTTGAAAAATGGCTGCCGAAATTACAATTCATTTTGATTTTCAATTTATAAGTTTTAACATTATTTTAGTAAACTAAAAAACTAACTCCATCATAAAAATTACCTAAACGAGATCACCCATCGCTACATAGCCTCAATTGAAAATAAAACAATCTGTTTTATTCTTTACGAGACATCTATTAAATTAAGGACAACTGTGGCTGGAGCTCCTTAAAATGTCAAGTTTCTCTAATATCGAAGATAGTAAGGTATTTTACAGAGCAGTAATGTACTTTAGTTATAAGGTGCTCTTTACAGACTTGAAGAATAAAACTCACAAATTAGCTATCAAAGCGCCCATGTCTTTCAACGAATTTTATTATTGTGATAATTTAAGAAAGTAATATTTAAATTTTAGTGTAGTACCTATATCAATGAAACTCCTTCGCTTTCCAAATTACGTAAATTCTCAATATACTTTTTCATGAATCACGAACAAATAGGTAGATATGCACACATATCCATTGAATGTATTTGTATGGTATGTATAAGCTGTATGTAAAACAAACACAACTAATAGTTTTGACTTACTAAAGATACAATTATTTGAAGCCTCCCGAGTACAGTAGTACTTTACGTACTTGCCCCATTTAATACTACAAGAAATATCCATAATTCGTGGGTAAATCAAGGACTGTAAGGTATTTTCCAACGTTTTTTTTTGTAAAAACAAATTTATATTTTACGGTTGGTAAAACTGGTGTATTTCAGCACACGAGTATGGAGTAACGTTTTTAAACGGTAAGGTTCAATTTGATGGATTTTTCAGAAGTGATTCCGACAAACTTTCTTTTAGTAATAGGTTATCGGATGGATAGAATTAGTGAAATAATTATAAAATGCTTGCTAGGTGTACAATATTGAGTATTACAGAGATAATAGTATTTATTTTTTTCTAAGTTGCGAAAAGAACTACTGCAACCTTGTTTTTGGTCACATTAGTCCTGCTTAGCTTTCTGATAGTATATTTTATAAAAAAGAAGAAAAAGGTAAATAAGTCTGTCAGTGCAGTAGAGATTGAACACACAGAACATATAATGATCAAATTGGTGATAACTGAAGTACATAAGAGTAGGGTCGACATGTTAGCAACATGGGACCTTGTAAGGATCGATGTATATAGCAGGCTGGTACTTTTGATTTTTATCTAAAAAAGCATAAATTTATGTAAGGAACTAACATAAATCTATGTCTCATTCAATGTTAATAAGTCTCATCAATATTAATCGTTTACGTATTTAGATACAGGCGATATTAATATTATAAATACAAAAGTAACTTCGTTTATTTTTGTTTAGTCGTGAAAAGTTCAGGCCAAGCAGCTCAACAGATCGTAATTGGTGAAGAAATGGTCTATCTTTTCTAGATTAAAGTTAATAATTCTTGGATATGTTGATTGAAGGATTATAAATTACAATATAGTATCTCAAACATACTTGTTTGGGTTTTTAGTGATAAAAGTTCAAATATGTGTTTAACTTCTACTAAATTTTCAGAAAAGATGCGAAGTAAGGAGTTAAAATTATGTGTGTATAGTCTGTGAATCCGTACGAGTATCAAAACAAATTATTCTTCTATTATGTTACGCAGCCCACGTATACAACTGTCTGCATCTAAGATTTAAGTACATGGCGCCGTTCACTTACTCGGTCCGGTCACGTTCGTAAAATGTAATTTAAATTTAAATCAGATAGGTGTTTGCTAAGTTGTAAAATTAATTTTTCAAGTCATGTTCTCATAAATAGTTTTTGTGGTCAACATTATTTAACTATTTGCAATAAACACTAAGTTGGTTTTGTGTCCAGTATTTTTTCAATTAGGTTCATTAATTTAGGATTTTAAAACGTCTTTACCCACCTATTTTTATTAAATTTACCTTAAATGGTTAGTATTCCTATTTTGGTATTTTTTATTAATAGGAATGAATTAATATAAGAAAAAATGAAGTAGGTATAGCTCAAACTCTAAAAATTGTTTTTTAAACACTATGACAATGTTATGTACTCGTATGATCAGATACTTTACTCATAAGTGTAGTCAACAAAAATTATGATCGTGAAAATAGATGACAAAAAATCTATTTGTATTACTTAAATTTATATTATATTATCTTTCAAATAATTACGGATAAGTCTCGTTTCTCACAGTTCATAACGTTAGCTATAAACTCAGTTTTTTTTATAATGATATCCATACAACTTGGGTTGTGTGTTATGGTAAATTTTTATAATGCTTAAGCTTTGTATATAGTGAATTTAGATAATAAAATTAGTTTAAAATTAGTCGGGTTTTAAAACAGGATTTTACGCACTAACAGGAAGACTGTGTTTTTAATGGTCTATAACAAACCTCATATAAAATTTATACTTTTCCTCTTCCCTTGCAATTTATTTACAAATTATTAGCTATACCCTGACATGCTTCGCTGTGGTACATTGTGGTTGTAAAAACAACATGTTAATAACAACACCACATTTTTAATATAAGTGTATAGATTAAAGGCATTTTTTTTTCTAAAGAAGACTGCCGCACTAGGAGGATTCTTGTGTCGCGAAGGGCTAACAAACATACATAAAATAGATACAATACCCAGATACAGAACAACAAATTGTGGATCACACAAACTATGTGAGATTTCAATTTACAACACTCAGCGCAGTAGAAAACGGAAAGGTGATCGCCTAAACCACCACCATCCGAGCAAATGACAACTGCAGTATGCTACATAGTAACTGTAGGGATTGCAATTTTCGTGTATTATAATATTTTATATTAGTCCGTCTGGTGGCGAATAAAGAATACGAAATGGCACCACCTCTCTTCATCTCGTAAGTAAGGGCCGACTTAGGGAGCAATCTACGCAAGACAACAGCGTTACAAAGAGAGAGAAAATTTTATGTAAACTCAGTACCTAACCGCCTGGTCAACGACGGCTGGTAGTCTCTTATCGTCTAGATCGTTTCATCGTTAACACAGCCGACAAAAAACTACCAACTTCTATAAAACTTTTAACATGATGTCATTATATTAACATTTGTATAATACATATCGGTGTTGTATAGTTTCATTCTAGTTTGGCCTTGTCACTTACCATGGCAGTGACAGTCATTAACATAACACTGTCAACTAACGGAACTTACATTAAGGCATTTTATACCGCCTTTTATCGACACAATGATACTGAAAGTGGAACATGCTTTACAACTATAAGGCTAAAAGTTAACTAACAAAATATATATACATTTCTATGTAACAAGTTCATTTGACTCATCACTTCCCTTGGCGTTCCTACAATTTTCCTTATATATGGGAATATGATATTACATTATTATCATATTTTAGTTGCGCGTACCAACAGAGCAACCCATAGTAAGTAAATTTTCTTGTTCTGCTTTCAGCATATATAGAGATGCTTCTAATGGGTTGGACTCAAACTAGACAGCAACATGCGATGTATATATAGATAGACAGAATTGTATTTTTATTATTTTATATTATTTTTTAGTAGCCTGCCAAAGTGACTCTACTCTGCTTGATGGAAAGCATGAATAGAATCCAAAAGTTGTAGTCACCATACTCATTGCAAATGCTGACAATGCAGTATGGTGACCCACACTATGGCGGCCTATTACGATTTTTACGCCTCACTTGGGGACGTAAAAGACATGACAGTCATCGTAGCATTGTATTGCACACATTTACCACGACAACTGTCTCCCCTGTCTCAATGGGCCTCCGGTCTCGCATTCACCAACGAAACACGACAGCACGGATGCTGTCGCTTTAGGTTGGTCTTCTGTGGGAGGATAGTACTGCCCCGGACGAGCCGGCCCGTTCATGCTGAAATCAGTTCATTAGTTCCATCGAGTCAACTTTGTGATTCATATTAACCGCTTATAAAGGAACTTGAAGTAGAAATATAATTAGTTACTCAGGTAGTTGTAATGGATAAAACGATAAGATAAATGAATATTTATCATGGAACGTAGCGCATGTCGCGCCAAGGTCCTGAAACTTTAGACTCAGCTACAACTTTGTAGCTTTATTTAATATTGAAATTATTCAAAAACTTTTTATTCTAGAATACGACAGAATACCAAGGTTAATTTTAATTTTATTTAAGGCAATACGTAATTGATTTCTATGACATGAAAGAAAGATGTTAAATTCTTTGTACATCATTATTTATATTTTTTTTCAAGTTATTGATGTATTATTGTATTCTTATATATGTATCAAAGGTGCTTGGGAAAGTAAAACTTAGAATTGAATACTTATATTTTATGTTAAGTTCCCAAAATTCTAACTGACATCTTGTAGCAAGTGTTCATGAGTGTTTCATCGCAACATTACGTTACTGTTCAAAATTTAAACGTATGTAAGTGTTTTATAATTTGTACCTGGAGACCTAGCTTTTCTCCGTATTTTTTTTGGAAAATCATGTTTTGATATAAACACGGATAAAACAACGTCTTCTAGAAATGAAACCTTGTTCAATCGATTTATCGCCTACAAAACCCACTGCATACAAAATTTTATGATAATCAGTGGAGCCGTTTCCGAGATTCAGATAATATATAAATAACAACAAGAATTGCTTGTTTGAAGGTGTTAGTTAGGTATCTATCTATCTGTGTATACTGGTCTTAAACCTAGTTAATAAAATCAGCTTTCTAGGGGTCCTTTCATTTACGGTTGGCTACTAGTTCAACTGGTTTTATCCGAACATTATTTTTCCACGGAGCGAGTAACATTATACCACTGGTACCCTGAAGGCAAACTGAATCTGAAGATTAAACTAGTTGTCAGAATTTTTAAGGGTACTGGTTGACCCGTCAATTTCCATACTCCGATAGAATAGAATTTCTTGTAAGAAAACCCTACATTTTTTGGTCCGACACAGAAATCCAACCCGAGACCTCTTGATCGGCAGTCGCATCGCATACGCCAACCGCTCTAGATCAAAGAGGCAGCCAAGTCGAGAAAACATAGTAAATAAAATATTGAATAAAAATCTTTACTTCAAAAGACGTGTACAGAATTATTTATGTAGTTGTATAAGGTTATAATTAATAAGTGACCAAATCAAAGTTCAGCAAACACTACAGAATAGCGAATAACTCCCAGAAAAGACTTACAGACACGGTATGAAAATTTATAAAAAATAATTAATGTGACACTTTAAAAGGTGATATTTTAACACATTTTATAGATAACAGTTATTGCACTTTGCTGCTATATTTGAACTTACATTTCACATTTTGACTTATCAAGTGATTACCCAAAACTTTTAAACCTGTAACATAATTGCACATTAAAATAATTGATGAGGATTTGCCTGTTGAATGGAAAACCAAGAAGAAGAATTGGGTCGCCCCAGTGGTCTCACAAATTAAATGATAATAATAAATTATTTTCAAAAGCTTCTCTTTGGAATTAAACTTGTTTTAATTAGGACGTAACCGTAATTTATTTAAGTAGTCCGCAAATATTTTTCTTATATTTTTTGTAAATTATAACTTATTAAGCTGTTGCACTAATGCTGCCGAATGTTTCGAATACGATAGGCGAAGTTAATTAGTATAGTGCTTGGTTCGATTTTTTCAGTAGGATCAGTCAAGTAATTTACTAATTACGTACCTATGACGTCTACGTAGGTAGCCACAGCCCATTTTTATTTTTCCATTTTCACTTTTTTCTACTAGTTACTCAAATATTCACAACCTATATGCAATATTATCAACTTACAAAGCTATTTCTGCATTGTTTTTATATTTTTATCAGCATATTATACATTTTAATTATTTTATTATTATTATTATTGTATGCTAATGTTACACCATGAAATTAAAATTCCATCACCGTATTTGATAACGATTATGTTTCACATTATAATCAATGTTACTTACCAAAGTCACGGAATGATGAACGACTCTCTAGACAGTTCTGAAACATAAAAAGTAAGATTGTGACTTAAATTTTACTATGCATGCAATAACACTTTAAATGTATTATAGTAAACATTTGTAAAAAAACTAAAGAGATAACTAAGACTTGATCAAACAAAAAACAATTCTTGTTAATAATTTGAGACAGATATAGTATAAAATGTACGTAAATCTTTAACATTTAATTTTCAGTAGAAAATAATTGGTACAATTCAACATTCTTATTAAAGGTTTTTAATATACATCCATTAGCATATAACGACTGTGTATAGATGTAAATTTATTATTTAGCACTTGTGTTTAGCTTTCTAGCGTACTCTTTGAGTTAAGTGCTATCATACTAATTGGCTAATTAGTGAAAAGGAGCGGAAACATAATCCAACAAATATATATTATCAATTTTATTTTTGCGCAGATTTTCTTAACGAAATACTTTACGTAAATCTTTGAAGTAGCTAACGAGTGAAGTTCTTTTGGATCAAAGATGCGGGGATAATTCCGATTTCAATTATGTGAAATATATACCTTTATTAAATATTTATTAACTGCTTCATATTTTTTAAAGATATGAATGAATGAATTAATTATTAATGATGTGCTAGGTGACAAAAATAAGTCGAGAAGGTTTAATTTGAGATAAAAGTTTCATGAAACCGCAATGTGACGACATAATACATATCGTAGTAGGCTTTTTTTATGAGGGACAGTAGTTTTGTTAAGTAAAGTGTACATTAGGCAGTATAATGTGTATAAAAAGTTCCCGATGATGTTAAGTACTTAAGCGAAAAAATTTTTCGACTCTAGGGTTTTGCTATTAGGTGAAGAGATTGGTCGTTTTTGGGGCGAACTCCCTAAAAAATGATTTGAGTTTTTAGTTTTATTTTATATTGATTATTTATACTATTTACGGCTATACTTAATGCCATATGCCATTAAGTCCGCCTCACGCAAATGTAATGCAGAAAGTATTAAAATAAATAAAATAAATAATTTATATTACTTTTTTAAAATAGTTAAAAGTTTAGTAAGGCACGTGTTTAAGAAGTATATTAGATTATTGCTCTAGAATTACAGTTGTCAATTACTTTGGCAACATCTTTTCAGAAACAATTAATGAAATATGTAAAATGTTATAAAAAAGATATCTGAATTAAGATATACTATATCTAGTTGAACAAATAACTTAACCTTCAAACCTAGATGTCACACCAGGTTTGCATTATGAAGCATTAGCATTGATCGAGAACTTATGTATTTTGACTTCAAATGTACCACGTAATTAGTATGGTACGCCATCACTTGATCACTTGTCAAACGATTTAGTGAACAGTGATTGATAAATGTTTATAACGATAAAACACAATTGAACGATCTTGACTTAGCATAATTTTATTGGTGCAAATAATGAGCCATGCCTGTCTGACGAACAAAAGAATATTTATCGCGCAATTGTGCAGGCTGCTGATGCTAATTAAGGTGGTTTTTTTAGCAGTCTCAAGGTTAAACATTATCTAATTTTACCTTAGACTCGAATATAATAACATGTAACATAATAGAAGGCATAGTAATAGAAGACTAATTACCTACTCAACATATCTTCTGATGTTTTATGAATTATAATAAATATATGGGCGGCGTTGATCGCTTAGATCAAAATGTGAGGTGCTACAGAGTTTCTATTAGGCTGAAGAGATGGTACTGGCAATTACTAATGTTCCCTCTCAATGTATGTGTGAACAATGCCTTCCAATTATATAAAATGTCCCCAGCATCAAAAATAAAAAATCGAGATAACGGTACACATGATCTTTTATTATTTACGCGGTATATCGTGTCAACATATTTTCTTTTGAAAGATTCTGGCAGCGTATCCTCCTCTTCTAAACTATCGGTGCCGGTGCCTCAGTCATCGCTGGCTGTTATAAAATATGTTACAGATTCTATAAGGCTAGACAAAAAGGAACATTACACCATCAAGCAAAATAAACCGACACGATGTGGATTGTGTCACAAAAGCACATTTATGAAATGTTTAAAGTACAATGTCGCTTTACGTCAAAAATGTTCTGTTAAATTTCATTCAAAATAGTTTTCATAAGTATGTATAAAGTAAAATTTAGTTCACAATATATAATTTATTTCTAAAAACATGAGACTGGCATAAATAAATACTTTTATTTTGTACTTGTTAACATATTTCATTTGTACAACCCTCATAGATATATTCCCACTGTTCGATTTTTCGAACGGTTCCGTAACTCTAAAAATAAAAACATCTAAATATATACCTAGTCTTGCCATAAATATTGTAATAAAGAAAAAAGAAAATTGTTAACTGCAAATAACATTTATTACTTTTACAGTGTGTCAGTTTAATACATAAATATAAAACAATTAAAAATATAAAAAGCTTATTCGAAGTGGTCTCCATTGGCTGCAATACAGTCCTTTAAACGATGAGGCCAGTTATCAATAGAAGCACGCACTCTTTCCATGGGAAAATTCTTCACTGCCAATCGTATAGATTGTTTTAGGGACTCCAAATTATCATGGCGTTTAGAGCAAGCTGTACTCTCTAAAACTGACCACAAATCATAATCCAGCGGATTAAGATCGGGACTAGACGACGGCCAGTCTTCAGCTCTGATGAAGTCCGAAACGTTCGATTCCAACCAAGACTGCGTGGACCGAGCTTTATGACCCGGCGCCGAGTCTTGCTGGAAGGACCATACTTGGTTATTGAACATGGTGATGTTAAGGGGCTTAACTACCTTCTCAAGAATGGTATCTTGATACACTTGTGCCGATGTTTTGATACCTTTTTCACAAAAATATGGCTCAGTCACTCCTTCATAGCTAACACCCCACCAAACCATCACTGAAGTCGGATAATGTCCACGTTGCACTCTGTCGACTAATTGGGAAGCTTCCTTAGAGCTTTGAGCATAAATACGGTCATTTTGTTTGTTAAAATGTTGCTCAATTGTAAAAATTTTCTCATCCGTAAACAAAATTTTTCTGTGACCTCCCTTTGCGTACCGCTTCAGTAGTTGTTTCGATTTTACCACCCTATTCTTCTTTAAATTATCAGTTAAGAAATGGCCAGTGCGTCTCTTATAGGCTGCAAGTCCTAAGTCATCTTTTAAAATACGCGACATGGTTCTAGGTGCTATCTTCATTTCCCGAGATAAAATCTTTTGCTTTCGGACAGGATTTCTTCGAATTCTTTCCCTTACTGCTTTGACCACCTTTTTCGTACGAACACTACGTGGACGGCCAGATCTTTTTCTGTCACAAACAGAGGAGGTCTCATTGTACCTATTAATAGCCCGGTACACAAACATTTTACTAATACCAAGTGTATGGAGAGTTTTAAAAATTGCATTTGGCTCCATACCTACTTTGTGTAATGCTATCACAGCGATTCGGTTCTCTTTATCACCCCACACCATTTTAATATCGCAAAATATTTTACAATGTATTGGCGCCAAAATGAGAAAACACAATGAACAATCGTATAAAAATGACAGATTCGAAATTCAAATGTAATATTTTTTTATAATTAAGTGTAACAGTATTTATGGCCAGACTAAGTATTTACGATAAGATACAGATTAAAATGCTATATTATAGGTTTGACCGAAATCGGATAAATTTTGCTACACCTGGGAAGATATGGGTTAAAAGACATCTAAACTACAAATGAAGTAGATTTAAATGTATTTAGTGTATCATACAAAAATGTATTTTCTCTTTCTTCATTTACTTAACTGTATCAGCATCATCAGCTTATCGCGGTCCACTGCTGGACATGGGCCACTCTCACAAATTAAAAATAAGTCAACTAAAATAAAACATAAAACAAGTGAAATGCTGTTAATTCTTTTCTTGAACACAAATCTATATCTCACAAATTTTGATAATATTTTTTATTTATTTATTTCACATATTTTTAATTTCCTGTGGATATGTTTTATACTGAGATAGACGTTCACGACATTATGGTTATTACATACACTCACACAACTTTTTTACCGTGATTGTATTTTGATAGTGATGTATTTAATTAAGTAGAGAAAGTACTAATTCCTATTACACTAAAATTTAAAATAAAAAAATGCGTTGTTTTTTACGTAAATGCTGTTTGCTGTTTTGATATGGGCCGTCTATCCAAGATTCGAGCTACTAAATAAGCATCTGGATTAAGCGTTAGAGAGTGAATACTGCCAGTCTTGTATCTACAAGCAATATGAGTTTGAATGTCCATTCTAACTCTAACACTTGATCCAGGTTCTTATTTAACCTTTAACTAGTGACATGTAGTCTCACAGGCGTCGTGTGTTTGGTAAATTCTTAGAATTGATGACTTTTCCCCATTTGCCGCGACCCAGCGTCTCAGTAGCTTTTGTTTTAGTGCCAAAATGATCAAAGAAGGGAGCAGACGTGCTGTCGATTATGTAACAGGTTCGTAATTTTAATTTAAAAATTGACTGTAGCCTGTGAGGCTACATGTCCCTAGTTTCCATACAAATATTTTTTCAAACAATTTTTTTGTTTTTAGTGTAAAATGCTAGAAAACGCTAGGAAACATCAGCTCAGTCACTCCAACCGTTGACTTCATCAAAAAGAAAAGTAGTACGAGTAAATAGTCCATCATTTGAAGAGAAATTCAATACCCTCTTGCTAGCTTCAGACCAATCAGACAGTGAAGGTGATATTGAAGAGTTCTTTGTTTCTGACTGCGACCTTTTGCAGTTACGTGAAAGTGACCGAGATTAAGGTCTAGAGGAGAACATTCCAGAAGAGGATAGCAACAATGAGGGGAGCCATATGACTAGAGAACGAGATAACACCGATAGTTCTGATGATGCCTTGTCACTTTCGGAATTACGAAAATCGAATTTATTTAATTTTCAAAATACAAGTTACTTATTTACAAGAGATGATATGAGCTGTGAAATATTTAGATGCGGCATGTCAAAAAATAGATTTGTCATTTTGTTACTGTGTTTATGATTCGATAATCCAGATGATCGCACAGAAAGGCAAAACGGTGATAAACGAGTTCTGGCTGACGATATGGTTGAAGAAGATGTCCAAAGTCCTGAAACTAGTCAAGGCAAACGAAGAGCATTCAGTATTTGTCCGCCTAGACTTCACAGATTGACTGTGTACACATGTATTGGTTGCAATGCCGTATGTTTGCAATGTTCTCGACCCTTGTATAAAAATTGCCCATGATTTATGCCAAATAGAGTACGTGTCAGAATTTTTATGTTTTATTTTCAGAAGTAACTTTTATCTTTTTTTTATATTTGTATTGTTCAAGTTTTAATAAAAAGAGTTAAATTTGTTATGTTATTTATGTAAGGTCTATTTATATGTGAAAATAAGGATCTCATGTCAATTAAGGTTGAAAAATGTAAGTAGGTGTTAATTATCATTTGTGTTTAAAGCAATTATAAAAACTGATTGAATTAATTTATATTTGTTTCATTACATTCCAGCAAATAAATATCAACGTATTTTAAAACTTTAAAATGCAATTTTATGACAAGATTTAACTTTGAAAGTAGTAGCCTGTGAGACTACATGTCCCTTATAGTGTTCTCAATTTGTCACGTCTCTGGTTAAAGGTTAATAATATCATACAGGCAAAAAAGGGCGGCAAGATTTTATATTAAATGTACTATTTAAATACAGCTGAACTTGCCCATACGATGTAAAAAGTATAACAGAACAAGGGTCGGTGAACGCACGACTTTCATTATTTTATAAAAGCTGAAGTAAATATATTCTGCCAATGTGCTCAATAAATGTAACAACGACCAACGAGTGTGAATTTTGGAATATAATAGGTAGGATTGGTCGCTAATAAGCAGGAAAAGTGTATAAAGTTTATATATACTATAATTGATACTTTCGAAGTAAATTGATCTGAAAAACTCTTTGCCACTTTAAACGAAAACTACATAAAATATAGAGAAAAGATAGAAGAATACACAAGACATATGTACAATTATTCTTAATTTCTATAAAATACTCATTCCCTTCATAACAACTCATCAACACAACCAAAAACAACTTTAACTCACACTTCCTAATCATTATCTACAAAGGATGTATAGCTAACTTAAAGTTTCCGTACTATGTTTATCTTTCACACTTTATGTGTGTATCTAATAGACATTATGAACTCGTAACACTGGATGAGCGTACATTACGACATGCATCCCCGATATCGAATTCAACGACATAAACTATCACTTAAACGCTGCTATAAATGCATCTAATAAAAATATGGGGTGAGCTAATGTAGTTAGTAATAGAATTTATTTAATGAAAATTAAAAAAAAACAAAAGAAACTTATAAACGCAGATGTCTCTGCAAGTGACTTGTTATAAACAAATTAAACACATATTTAGAATTACTCGAAGGTGCTAATAGGGTTCAGCTTCAAGTAACTTGCCTATTGGATTTCTGAAGACTATGTTAAGAATTTTGGGTACTTGATAGATAATTGATTTTACTGTGGAATATTAAAGATTAGCGCGATCAAGCTAGCGTTACGTGCGTTATTTACATTGTGTAATTTGTAGGCTTACCATACACAAAGAGAAGTTCTGTACGTACAATATCATATTAAACTGGTTCTGCCTTGCTACACTTCATTGTAGCACACTGTGGTTGCATAGATAAGAACTATCTTTCAAGTGGTTTGTATACCGTGTTTCACGGTGTGTTTTTGAAGTGCATACAAATTAATTTAATATTTACATTTTAATTTAAATTTCTAGGTGATTATGATTATGTGAGTGGATGTGTATAAGCTCGTAAGTGTAATGTTTGATGATGATATTATCACATTAAGAAAAAAATAAAATAGAACACCAGCATTTATTTTCTAAGACTCATTCAGGGTCCATTCGTTTCTTGTCTTTTATTTAGATAAGAATATGACCTCAAAGTCTTTTATATGTAATGTATACAGTTACACGACACCTTCTCTATTTTAAGAATGCTTTTTGAACATGTTAATATTTGTAAAAAAAATCTTAGAATCAATAGTTACTTGTGCTTAAAATTTCATATTTTTATCTAAATAGTGCTGTATACTAGTGTATACATTACATATGAAAGACATTGCACTTTGCTACAGAACAAATAATCCAGATTATCCTAAATTACTAATATGGCATAATAAATTATGCTTCAGGAGAAAATTAATCCAAGATCTTAAGATTAGTAGTCCGGATCATTGACCACTAAACAAACAAGCGACAGCAAAATGAAACAATATTGGGCCTGTGTTTTCAAGTTTTTTATAACAGTTCACAAAAACACCTTATATACACGTAGTACAGTACAACGAACAGTTTTATTACTACTATGAATTTCATTGTTATATACCATATATATGCCAGCAAAATGTAAAATTGTGCATTTTATTTCCAAATAAAGATTTATTTATTTTTGGCTCAGCTTTGATTCGAAACTCAAACCCTCTATGAGACTTACGAAGCTTATTTTCATTTAATAAACCTTTTTTATTATCTATGCGAAAATCCCTCCCGATACCACCCGCTGGTGGTTACGTCGGACTCGAACCGATCTAAAACCACTCTCCGTCTCTTTTACTAGCCGGGTAACCAGGCCCACTCTAGAAAGGAAATTACTTGAACCCTGAAATACCTCGTACCAACTACAGTCATTTTATAAACCTAAAATTATTTGTTCCACTTACGTGAAAGTACATAAACTATTTAGCAGATTTAGTTATGCTGGAAGCTAGGAAAGTTGCAGCGACACCACACAACTTAATTAATTGAGTTGCTGACATGTTGCGAAGCATCAATAGCATTATGCTATACTGATAGATTTAAAAAAAAACTCGAAAATATTGACGTATATTATTTATTAAATATATTTTTAGATTCTTCTTTTAAATATAAGTATTAGAAATGTGTTCTGTGTCACGGAGGACTTTATACATGAAACGTACACTAAGAACATCTAGACTTAGAATAATAATTTTTGGAACACACAAAGCGTTGTCCCCTGTTGGTTCGAACACACAAAACTCAGGGCAGCAGCAAGCGACATAGTAACCACTTAAATTAATACGCTATCCGTGCAGTCCTCGAATTGAGCCTCATCAGTCCATTTTAGAGGAATTTTGATGGTCTTTTTTAAAATTAAAGGTCAATTTACTCTGGCAAATCTGTAGTTGTTTTAGAGTTTTTAATTCAAGGAGTTATTACAGATGTTCTCCGTTTTATATATTTAAATCTTTTGTTAATTAGACACAAAACGAATAAAATAAAACTAGTGTAACCAGCATCTTTTTTGTTGGTCATGTGTCCAAATTTTATGCCTTATTTGAATATCTACACCTTAGAATGTATCGGCAATATATTTTTGACTTTTATACAAAACACTAATATGTATTGAATATACTTTGATTAGTTGCACTACACTACTATTTATATTATTTTACGTATTCTCGAATATGGTATACGTTGTGTAAAAAAGTTAAGTGATTTATAGGAATATACTCATAACAGACAAATTATAACTTTAGGGGCTTTCCGTATTAAATATTTGATACATGAAACATTAAAAATATTAGAACAATTTAAATTAATTTTATTATATCAGTTTACCATAAATGTTCATGAGACCTAGATCTTAACGTACTCTCCGAGGCAGGGCCATGAAACGCCGCCAAACTTCAATATTCCGGGGCTGTTGCTAAAAAATCCACAATAGCTTTACATATTGATATAAAACCGCAATTGAGAATCTGTATTTTATGTAACTATAATGGAAACTAGTATTGGTCGGATTTTATTGAAATATCTATTTTTAAACACGTTTGCCGTCTACAGCGTCAATAATGAGTTCCGCGGAACTTCAAATATAACACAGGCATGTTATAAATCAAATGCTACATTTCATATCGTGGTTTAGATGCCATGTTGGAAGATTTGTTTATGTTATATATTTGATGAAACAATTGCGTAAAGGGGAATTTGTGCCAAGAAGTCATGTTATTGTTATTGCAGACGGGAAAACTATTGGATTATATGTAAATAATCTTTCAAACAGTGAATACGTTATAATTTCGATAAGAAACTTTTTGTACGTAAAAAGAAGCAGAAAATGGGGATTATATGTTTTTTCATCTAATTTACATAATAAAAGAGAAATAGTAGGTAAGTTTATGTAAATTACAGGTACTAACATAGTTATTCAAGTCTGTTATATACTTTCAAGTTTGCATATACTTCTGAAGTTTAGAATTATTTTTCTCCTTATTACAATTGTTGATATATATCAGTTATTACACGTTTTTAAATATAAATACACACGTGATGCATAAAATACAATAATTCGTTTAGTATACTTTTAGAAAAGAGTTTGTAGGGTGTGGGTAAATAGACTATGGGTCTGTAATTTTGAGAATCCTGTGTGTTCACATTCTTTAGTATTAGAATTACTTGACCAGCAGTGAACCAATCCTCTATTGTTTCTATTTACTTGAATATTTGTTGACATATTTGAGATATGTACAAATGTGTGGTTGTGAAATGTTTTAAATATTAGTTTTGCATTTTATCTATGCCTATGCCCGTTTTCCAGTTATGTGTTTTTGTCAGCGCTTCCTTTACCATATCCGTTATATATTAATTTCATCAAAATTATGTACATTCATGGCATTTGCTGTATTGTTTTCTGATTTTGGCTGCTTTAACGTTTTGTTTTAAATTTCTACTGCTATTAAGACTCTCTACTAAGATTACACTCCAATGGTAGTCTTTAACAATTGATAACTATTTGTCCTAATCGATTACAGATGATACACTTAACATTTTCTTGGTACACTTGAAACTAGAAAAACGCCTATTCGTTACAGTTGTAACATGCCACATGGTTACTTGACGGTCACATTTTATCGTCATTGTTAGAGAATTTATGCATGTTGTAAATACTACCCATAAACGTGCGTTTTCCATACATGCAAATTGGTCTTTTCTAAATAACATAGGTGTTGTTTACTAGATTGAAAATACTCTAGTACCTTTTCTGATACTTTGAAATCTTAGCGCTAACCTCAATGTACCGTACCGTACCGTTACCTAAAGGTAAGATATTTACCTACTATCTCACATCCATTTAACAAGTAATTTTTTTTATATTAATATCGTCCCAGTAATTGCAATAATATAGTTATATTTAACACGCATAATAACTTATATTTAACACGCTTAGATAGAATTCACGTCGGCAACTCCGATGTTCATCGGTAGTGGGAAAGTACTCCATGAGTTTATTTTTCAATTCGGGTCATGTGAAACACATGTTTGGTAAAGCCCGATACCAGATTCCTACATTTGTAAGCCAAGGGTATGTGGTCTTCACCTTGAACTATCATCGGTATCGAAGTATCACAGTTGTAGAATTATGTAACTGTTGGTGTTGTGACACTTGCTTTGAGTTACTTCTTGACCGATATCTTGACTCATTCCTATGCTCCAAAGAACCGCTGCTCCATTCCTTACGTATACGTTTGTTTCTCTGTTCACGTAAGCCACTGCTACGACGAACGCGAGAACGATACTTTTCCTGTTCGGCAGAATCAATCAATCAACAGCCTCTTACAGTCCTCTGCTGGACATAGGCCTCCCCTTAGCAAGAATGGAATGTTTGATTCATTTGACGGCAATTTCGTTGCCTCTTACGATGGTTCTCGGGTCGCAACATACCTTTTTTACTGTGACATGTTCTCCCTCTCGATTGAGATTCGATGTTCATCATCTCATTGCGAAAAGATAGCGTGACTATGATTTCCATTCATAATATAAAGCGTATTACGAATGGACTTACTATATGTATGTAATAAAGGTGATTAGTAGTATTTTTTTTTACAATTGGATAAAATGTTTAAAAATATATATTTCTTTATTTAACAGGTATGTATATCTAACAAAGATTTTAAAGGAAACTTTGAGAGGCAAGTTTTTAGTACTCGTTTCTACTATATCTTGAAAGTTTATTTGATTAGTACTTAAGATAGTTTCTGTTTTCATTTTTGAATATTTATAGAGTATTGGTGATGTGTTGTAAATAATCTAAATTTTTATTTAAGATAAAAATAAGTAGTACTAAGTTGAAAAGGTGAACTATGCATGAATATGATATAAATAAATAAAGGTGCATTATTTATTTGTATCATCATCATCAACAGCCTTTTATAGTCGACTGCTGGACATAGGCCTCTCCTTAGCAAGGAAGTTTTGGTCTACTTTACCACGCTGGCCAGAATGGCCACGTTGGAATAGTGTTTGTTTTAAGTTTTCCTTTTCTTTAAAATATTGTTGTCTTGCATAGTTTTATTCCCTTAGTCGCTTTTTACGACACCCATGGATGAATAGGGGTGGTAACACTATGTATTCCTAATCCGTCACCACACGGACAAGACGTATGTATATTTATTTGTACGATATATTTATTTCAGCCTAAAAGTATTCTTATAAGGTTATTAACCGTAATACTCTATTATTGTACCATTATTATACCAATAATAGAAAAAAAATATTTTGATGAAGGGTAAGTATTAGGTATCCAATTATTGCGATATTGAGAAACGTGTTTGAATTTGCACAACCCAAAGATAAAGCTTTTACAAAAGTTTTAATAGCATTTAAGCTTACTAAATTGGATTTTCATTATGTTTTCTAATAACAAGAAATATGTTAAGGCTTACTTTTTGGTCATTTATAGGTATTCTGAGTTTTAAAAAATAGTTTGAGAGTTTCCCTAACATATATGTAATTAATTGATAACTTTTTTTAATGAAATTGCTAATTTTTCATTTTGATATCATAATTGGTGCAATGATCAATTTTATGAAAGCAATGGCTTTTTCCAATTAATATCGTAAATACGAACAAATAGAAAATAACAGAAATATTTTAATGTTGCTATATTTTAATTGCGCCTAGTAGCGCCAATAATAGAATCATTTTATTCTAATAACGAGTTTTTCATTACCTAGGTTTTCAGAATTTCAAAAATATAATTTATGCCTAATGTTTTAGTAAGTCAAACTTGATAGAAAATGAACATTCAAAAGTTTTATAGATATTATCTAGCTTAACTGTATGCTATTCCTCTTAAACGTTCATCTTTGTGCTTTCTATGATGTATAATAACTTTTTTTCTTAAAGTGACAGTAATTTAATAACTCATCTTGTTTACCTTTTTTCAAATTTAAGTAAATCAAATTTTAACAATACATATCTAGTAAAGAAATGTAAAGAGGCTTTTCTTTACATTTCTGATTAGATTCCAAAACAAAGATTCCCTTCTTGAAAAGGAAAAGGCTGGCAGTAAATTGTGGTAGTATAATTCTGCTACAAGCCGGCTGTTCTAAAACATGATATATTTATTGCTTTATGATCATCAACAGCCTTCAACAGTCCACTGTTGGACATAGACCTCTCCTTAGTAAAAAGGTTATATTTATTACTTAGTTTAAAATAACTTAAAAACCAAGCATTATCTGTGATTCCTTTCACTGGTGATCAAACTATCTTTTGTTTCTATTTTAACAATGAATCTAAAATTAGTTATTATCATCATCAAGAGCCTATAACACTACACTGCTAGACATGGGGAAAAACAAACAAACATCCTTTCTAAAGCCTAAACTAGATATAAGTAACAAAATTGTATGTTTTCAGAAGATTCCAAGACCCTTTTTACTTTGTTTGGCAGTTTACTAAGTAGGGCAGCAGAATCTACTTCGACACACCTGCGGTTTCAGAATAAATATTTGTACATATATTATATAAAGTTTAGAAATATAACTAAAGTTTATTATATGAGGTTTTGATAACACAAAGCAAATTATTTAGAATTACATTAGAATATATTAGAAGGGAGCCGAATACGCAATATTGTTATTTGTATACGCTAAATATTGTTCTTCGAGCTAGAATATTTTGCAATGGTTTAAATGGAACGAACCTTACAAACAGCCAATGTGTTAAAGGAAAAAATAATTACTTAAGTATCCAGTCATACACACACAAAAGTATTCAGTCATTCCTAATCTCCTCTGATTTTAAATGGTATAAAAATAAAAAATAATTACAAATAATTTCTGTCATTATTTTCGCAAAACACAAAAAGGATTTGATCGAAGTCTTAAATTTGATGTCAAGGAATTATATGCTAATTCATATTTTGTTAAACGTCGAAAGAAATGAACTTTTATTACTAAGTTTATTACGTGAGCAGAGTTAAGCTAGAATAACTACAGACTTTTAGTTATATCCCCCGGGAAAGCTAAGCCGCACACCAGACAGTTCTTCAACTTAATTATTTTGTTCTATCTATGCAAATACTAGCCACAAGTACGAGGGGAACAATTATAGTAGTAAGAACATACGACGTTCTGGAATAATTAAACGTTTCTAATTTACAAACAACCGTGAAGTATCTATCTGTCGCTACAATTAACCTGACAGTGACAACTCAACAACTTATAAAGGTGTTGTTTACAAAAGTAGATGGATACAGACAAATTTGTATAATAATATGTACGTCTATATTGGTCAGAATAATAGTAATAACTAAAAATATATAATAGTGGAGTGGAGACAGCGTCTCGGTAAACGTAGTGTAGGGCGCCCATGGGCCAGGTGGAGTGACGATGCACTAGCACAAAATCTATGTGAGTGACGTGTAATGGGAAAAGCTTATGTCCAACAGTGGACTGTGATAGGCTGATGATGATGATGATGATATAATAGTACTACTATATACGTACATTATAAATGCTACTTTTCTTGTAACTGTTCCTAGATACCAGCAATTTCTTGCGCTGAGCAGTATCTTATTAGGTTTATGTATGTACATTTTATAATGGACTAGCTGAATAATAAAAAGAAAGAGAGAGAGAGATATATCTGAAGTGATATTGCAAGTATATCGCGTCTAGAATAATTCTGGATTCATTTTACACTCCGCCGTCGTATGCACATTTACTGATTAATTTTTATAGTACCTGGAAACGGAGCTTTGCTCAGTACTTCGTTTTAAACCGTGTTTTGGGATAAACATAGATAAAACAAGGTTTCCAAGAATGAAATCTAGCTAAATCGATTTATTACCCTCGAAACCCCCTGTATAATAAATTTCATGAAAATCGTTGCAGCCGTTTCGGAGATTCAGATTATATATATATATACAAGAATTGCTCGCTTAAAGTTGTTAGATTTAGTCACGCATCAATTCACGACGGCTTCCTCGATTGTATTGTGATAATGTTAATGCCTTTTCTTCTATAAATAATATATGTTATAACCATAAAACTCCTAAACTTGTATATTAGATTGTTTTTTTGTTTGAACAGACCTAGTAGATAATGCCCTAGATTTTTAACACAAAATTTTAAAAATAAATTTAATTTGTGAATAAATTTGAATGACAGTTTCACTAGTTTAAAAAAAGAATATGACTGTAATCAGAAATCACTAGGACTAATGCAGACATATGCAGATATAATGAGGTAGGTATCTATGTGAATATATTTACTTGACTTAACAGTTTTTTGGATTTCATCGTTGTAACAATAGTTGTTCTCCCCAACAGAAGCATGTATGTTTCACTCAGATTATATTTTCTATAATATAAAGACAGAGAATATTTTAACACAGCAACTGTTTCTTAATTATATGAAATTGCCTTTACTGTGCTAATATGTTTATATTTACTTATTTATGGTAATGAAGGTACAACGTAATATGTTTTTCAATAAGTTGTGTTAAGTTCAAAATTGTATTACTAATTTCGTATTAGTAAAGTTATTAGGCATGTTTTTGTTATAGTAACGCAGTTTGTTAATGAGAATTTTTGCAGTATCTTAATGAGTTCTTGAAATCGAATCCAAATTTTATGTTGATTTGGTAGGATAACAAATAAATTAGACGTATTTTGAAGTTAGTGGAAAGTAAGAAATAAAATGTCGATATTTTTAATCTATTTATCTTTCGGACAATTTGTCACAAGTTTACATGACTTTAATTTCATTTGATTGGATTAAATAAATTCGAAAATTCAAAGCAGCACAGTATTTATAAGTGAAGGACTGTTACAAATGGCTTGCAATTTATAAAATAGTGACATTGTAGGTATTAATCTGTAACTCCTCCTTAATTGACAATTAAAGCACAAAGTAAATGGTATGCACTTTAGTGGAATATTGATGAAGAATAATAAATTTTATATTACAAGAAGTAAAATGGAAGACAGTTTAATCAGCTGGAGCAGTATTTGCCCGTAAATAAAAACTTAGAGGAATTTGAGACACAAAAAAGTCATAAAAAGATTACCGAGTCGTGTAACTCAACGTTACGTCCCTGTGCTATAGTGTTTTTAACTTAGAGAAATAGTTTTTTTTTTAAATATACTTCAGTAATTTAATTTGTTGATTAGAAAAAAAATTACAAAAATTAAATCACTTTACAAAAAATAAATCATGAACCATAATTTTTTATATATTGCTAATTTCTGTTCAAAGTTTGCCCATTTTTTTTCAACAAAATGTATTGTATAATGTTGATCATAATTTAGAAAAAGGATGCAGCAATAAATAATAGTTATGTCTAGTTATGTTATTTTAGTCTGCAATTTTTTTTATCTAAATTTCATAATAGATTTTATGTAAGAAGTTTCTCCGTATTTCCATTATTATTATTCATAATTTCGGTGACATTGCCTAAAACGTAGGACTGTAAATCTCGGGAGTGAATTTCAATAGAATTTTTATAATCCTCTGATCCAATTTATATTGTATAGATTAGGAAATGTGATTTTAAAGTATTACGTTTATTGAAAAAGTTATATTTTATTATCACACAATACAGATGACAGATCACCATTCCACCATTGTGTTATGCATTCATAATTATACAAAAAGAATAAAAGTCAATTAAATGTACTTATAATTTAATAAACAACAATTAGCATAGATGTTTCATGTACGAATTTTATTTTGTATAATTTTAAGACTTATGGGTTGGACTCCAAAATGTATTTGTCAAGCCACATTGTATTGAATAATCTATAAAATTTGCCATAAGATTCCAGTATTAAAGTAAATGTTTGTTTTATGGTATAGTTTACTTTATAATCTAAAATAGTAAAGTTAACCTCTGTAAACCGAAAATCATGATAACGCCGCCGTTTGTACAACTTTTACACATTTACTTACTTTTTTTTGCATAACTGTCCTTAGATCATACAATTTCTAAAAGTATACAAACTATATTATTATCATATTTTTTAAATATAGTAAAGATTATCTATTTCTTAAGTCTTTATTTTTTGTCCGTATTACAAAAATAATTGCATTATTTGTGAAAAGTTTACACTATTTTACAGCTACCATATACATATCTATATGTGAGTTTGTAGTTATAATTCGTAAAGGTGAAGTATCTTCTGTGACTGATCATGAATTTTCTGTCTGTTCTGTGACCGATCATAATATATATTTCTCGGTTTATTTTCATTGAATTTATCCCCCGCTGTTGCAGAATCCATATTGAAAAAGAATTTTAAAATTTGTAATACTGTGTTTAGATATAGTTGTGTCACTCATAGAAATACTGTTAAAATATTCAATACTCTTAGTTTCAAGAAGATCCTCGATTTTAGGGTAATTCTGTTCAAACAACTTTATTGATTATTAGCGCAGTTGCATATGTTGACCTTAATATTCAATAAGTGCATTGAAGGTATATTTTCCAACCTTATGAAACAAGGTAAGAACGTCTTATCCTAAAAAATATAGACCTATTTTCATGTTATCAGTAAGTACTGTACTCAGTATTTTTATATTTACTGTACTAAGTATTCAGTGTTCTTTTTTTGGAAAATTATACTAGAACTGTAGTGGAAATAATATCTTTCAAAACACAGTTTGGCTTAAGAAGAGGTAGCCTCAACATGCGATACTGATGTTGAATTATTGGAAAATGTATTTAGTCCCTGGCGAGGTAAACTTGACGAGTTAGGTGCTTTTTTAGGCTTTGTCTAAGGTATTTCATTCTTTTTCATTAAACATTAGTAAGAAAATTATATTACTATGGAATTAAGAGTAGTGTTTTGGATCTTTTTATCTCTTGTTTGAGTAATAGAATGTAGAAGGTGGTAGTTACTGGTCAAATGTCCTTGGGATCTTTGGTCACAATGGGGCTCTGCAGGGCTCAATTCTCAGCCTACATTTGTTTCTCACTTACATCAATGACCTACCTAATTTGACAAAAGATAATCAGAAGATAGTGCTATTTGCGGACAGCACTTCACTTTTATTTAAACTTAAACGACCACATTCAGTAACTGAATAGTACTTTTCGACGTCGAAAACTAGTTCAATGTTAATAATTCGTTTAAACGAGAAAATAATTATAAATGTTAGAGTTTTTACACCAAATGTCAGGCAAGTTAAAACCAGTGTTCGGTGTGATAAATGGAAAGAAGTTGGATCTTGTGAACACAATCAAGTTTTTACGTAAAACTCTACACCCCAAATTGCAATTCAGTTCACACATTGATGGATTGTCGAATCGACGCAGTGTAATTTGGTGTTTTTTTTCGGTATTTCTTTCCAGAGTAAGTCTTAGGCAGTGCCGATGCTTTCTAGCTGTAAAATCCGACGTGTAAAATGAACATAAAAGATTTATTATACTCGTATATCTTTTTTTCTTTTAATAGTAAAGTATTACTTAGAATAATGTGTCACCTAGACCAATGTCAACCATGGATTAGAGAAATATAAGTCTCATCATTATATTTGGTTTCTTAGCAAGTCAATTTAAAGTTAAAATACAGGGCGGCTATGTAAATGTAAATTTATTGCAAGTGCCGATGTGCCACAAAACCTTATCCATGGACAGGATGTTGCGACAATTTATACATTAATATCTGTAATTGGTTAAGATTATCGTTGATGAGTTTGTCAAATCTATACTGCTATATCAGTTCCAATATTCAAGAAGGAAAGATTTCAATTTTTGTTTATATTAATAAACTCAAAAACAACTGGCACGATTTAAAAAAAATATCAATAAAATGTTACACTATCTCTGAGTGAGAGAGGCTATACTTGTTACTAAAAAAAATGCAGATCTTTACTGAAACTTCAATAACGTAACCCAAGGTGTAAAATAATTGCTACGAAATGGTTTTCATCGCTGGCGCTGCGGAAACTATTGCTGATGTAATGAAAACATGTTCTACAATATTGAACGGTGTATTAATATCTACAAAAGACGTTACAAGCAATATCAATTATCTAACTATTGTAGTTAAGTTACTGTAACTACTTTTTTACATTTTAAAAGTTGATAGAGATACCTACCAAAATCAGACTATGTTATACACCTAAGGTTAGCGTACCTTTCTCGTGAGCCATTTATTGTTGCCCTATTTTGATTAGGATTTCCTGGAAATCAATATATTTTGTTGCTTTCTACAAATATTACAAAACATAGTGTACAGTAAAGTTTTAAGGTAAGTATTTTAAAATGAAAAAGTATAAACTTACAAAATTATGACAATGATTGTGTACTCCCAACCGATTTCGGTTACGGCAGCCGTCTTAACAGAGATCAATCAACTACGCAGGAGGTATTATAGAGTGCAAGTGCACTCTTTATTCTCTCCTTCTCATAATCCGATGGATATTGGATACGACCGAGGAGAAATCAGGCGTAGAAGCGACGGCTTTACGTGCTCACCGAAGCAAGAGGGTTAAGACCTCGACTTCCAAACCCCGGGCTAACAGCATTTCAACAGCTAGAAAAGCTCAATAACATCTTTTTCTGCCTGACCTGGAAATCAAACTGGGTTCTCATGATCCGCAATCGAATACTATCACTAGACTAATACTGTAAAAAAATATAAATGAAATGTTAAATATTTAAAAAAACCTGTGGACTCAAATAGGTCTTTATACGGATAAAGATATAAACAATACAAACAAAACCTTTTCCTTCGTTCGACGTCAAATTTACGTTTTTAATTTTGAAAATTTGAATAAATTGAGTAATGAAAGTTTTAATTAATATGATTTTATTTATCTTTACCTATCACAAAATGTTCAAAAAAATATGTTTAAGCTTTGTACTAACACCTGTCAATTTACTTTAGTTTAATTTTATAATCAATACACTACAAAACATAATTAATTATAATAACTATAATTAGTTAAAAATGTTATGCGAAGTTAAAAAATGGCAACCGTGTATAAATAAGTAATATAAAATAATTAAGCACATAAAAGTAAAAAAGGTTAAATAAGATGTAAAAATAGAAAGTAATGTATAATTGGTCATAAAGGTTTATTGATAAAATATAAAATTTTGCAAGCAAAATATAAATAGTAATTTTTAAACAGAAATTACTAATGTCCGGCATAAAGATACATTTAGTCTATGTTTATACAAAATATTTTAAAAAAATATGTCCAGCCGTGCCAAGTCGGATTGACCCGCTAGTTATTAATAAGACCCTTGACGAATAAGAACTGACACGAACAAAAGATTGTAAGGTTAAGTGGGTCTAATACATTTAAAATCATAATTGTGGTACAAGTGCGTGTGTAGGTGGCTATTATCGGATACAATAGTAGCATTGTCTTATATTTAAAGGAACATAATGTACTTAACGCAAAACTGTGGAATCATTTCGAAATATTTCTAAGGACATAATATTATACTTTAATCAAACTATTTCATGTTTATTAAAGTAAAGGCTCAACAAATAGAATTATATAAGGTTTACTAATATTATGCCGTCATATTGTTTACCTCGGTGTGCTTTCAAGGTTAAAAGTAGGTAATTTCGATACCATATTGTTTTATCGGAACTATAATACATCCAATGGACGTCTAAAGTATTTAGAAATTTCTGTTTTGAAAAACCTATTTAGTTTTAAAAAGAGACATATTTGATCTTAATTTATTTTATTCATAACTCATAATCCAATCTCATACTAAAAAAATTAACATTTAGATCGACAAAATGTTGATTTTAAGGAACGAAGGGACAGAATGACCGACAAATTAGCCGTTGGTTGTGACATCCTCTTCCAAATAGAGAAAGAAGAAGCAATGCCATCGCTAAAGTTACCAGGGTGCACCACGTAGAGGTTTTCTATCCACAAACCCCCGGGAGCTCTTAGCCTATCATTTTTTTTTAACGTGTGAAACCCCTCGGTCTGTCACCCCACCGGTGTTTACGGTGGCGTGGTGTGTCGACACCGGACGGACTAAAACCACACGGTGTGCCACTCTGCACCTGACATAGGAGGGATCCGGGAACAGCTGTTATTACGACATCCAAATCCCTCCTAGCGCCTGTCCGTTACCGTTGGTAACATGTGCGGATAAACTCTCTATTTAGGCGAGGTACGGCACATGCGGACGCGCGCTGGCCACTAAGGCGGATGGGGGGGAAAACCCGTCCCGTCCATTCGCGGTTACAGTCGAGGTGGCATGAGGCGCTGGTACGCGCGCCCCCGCTGACCCGTTCATCGGCGGCGAATTGGGTCCGAGAGGGGATCGTCCTCCCGGGCTAGCCCCTAACCGGTAGCAAGAGATCTTCTAGTCTATTCTAGCCCAGCCTGCCTTGATATTGACATGATAGTATGACAGTTATTTGAGTTTTGATTCACAGAATAGTTTTGACCTTGACGACCTCATATACATGTATGTTTTGTGTCTGGGTGTTTTATTTTATAACGATCTCTTTATGCTTATCAGTACCAGACAGGGACCTATGGGTAGGAGAGACTTTTTAGTTTGATACTAGTTAACTAGCCGTGTGTGATATATTTAATTCAAATTATTGGTCGTATACAAGAAAAGTCACCAGCAACTGCTAATGTTATACATACATTTGAACTGTGCCAATTGAGCCCCTTCATTCAGTGCAACAAGGTACCATAAAGTAATGAATTTACACCTTGTAGAAGTCACCACATTCAATGCAATGTGTAACCATATAGTCTATAGCTAGTGGCCAATTAAGACACTTCTAATGATACCACATTTGTCAAAATATAATAAGTAGTTTGGGAGATACGAGGGAACAGATGAACATACATAGATACATGTATAAACTGCTAAAATTATAATCCTCCTTTTTTCTTTGCGTCAGGTAGTAAATTAGATTATTATTGTAGATAACTGGCTATGAATTAAAGTGAAGAAGAAAGTAGCTTTTTGCCGCATCTCATCAGAGCATTAGTAACTTTTACTTGTCGTAAAACAGAGCTATAGCAAGCCAAATAGAGGCTAAGTGAAGTACATTTCTATGGAAATTCTTGAAATATGAGATCAGAGTTAATACACTAGGGAAACTTTCTGTGATATTTTATTATTTTACGGTAATGTCAGAAGGTAACGGTGCCTGGAAAACACATATCCGTAGGCATATAGCTACGAAAATGTTCGTAGCAAATCTTCATTTTGACGTAACATGATGTTTTCGTTTCAACCCTCTTTATGTTTGAAAGTAAAATGTTGTTGTTGAGTAAACTCGTATATTTTTTAAGTAAAATAATAGTTTAATGTTCATTTAGGGTTCAACAGATGTTCTATCTCATAATGCTGTGTCTAAAAAAGCTGAATTGAATGTTTTAAAAATTTCTACTAAATCACATTTCTTTTAACAGGTCTCTATACTCCTAGCATATTATCTAGAAAAAGACAATATGCACAGGATCGTGGTCCCGTTTTATGTGTTGAGGAACGGGTAAGAATGTTTACATTATCACCGCCTAAGGTTATGTGACATGAATACTGATTGTTATTGTTAGTGTTAAGCTGTGTAATTACTTACTTGCTTCAATTTTGACTCTGAATCATCCTCAAACGAGCCTTTATCATAACACATGGTCCCCAGACCCAAATGCCTTATATGTATGTTTATACATATCAATTCAATTAAAATAGTTACGTAGTTTATATTATTTAACGTAAGATTGAAAATGTTATTTATTTTTTTTAAATATGGTAATAGTATTAATCTGTCAAAACTGTATGTCAAATATTGTGAAATATATCAATTTTCAAAAAATAATCGTGTTTTGTATCAATAAATCAATACCAATATTAAGTCGTATTTTCATTCGACTAGACATTGCGAGTTTCATCAGTACACATAATTGTGCAAATCAAATTGAGGCAGTAAACGGTAAATGGTAATGGTAATTTAAGCTACCAGGAGTAATTGTTCCAACGCGAAAATCGTTTATGGAGTTATGAGTTAGTGGTACTTGTGGCAGTGGAACAATTAAAGCAAGCAGCTACAAATATTAAATACCTGAATTCATAGATTTAATGAAACGGTATCAGGAGCCGTGTCATGTTGAGTATTTAAGTTTTATCTAAGTTGAATATCGCTTGACTTCAACTCTTAGTATCTAAGTTTCAATGGTTATATAGTAATATCTGTGAATTATTTGCCTTGAAGGGACTTACCGATTCATCGATCTACAGCCTAAACCGCTAGGACTACAATATTTAAATTTTAACACTTAGTGTGTACTAAACATTTTTGAATATTTAATACCTAAGTGAATAAAACACAGAAGCAAACAAAATCGCCGGTAGTGGCTAATTCATTTTTTATACTAGTTATAATAATTTAAAACAAATATTTGCACCATCTCAACAACCACCTTTAATAGTCCACTGCTGAATACGGGCATTTCTTTAGAAAGGACATTTTTGTGTACCATACCATGCTGGCCAGACAGGTTGATATAAGAATTATTTCAAGTTTTGATATTCTTTGCAGTGCGGCTGTTCTGCATCGTTTGCATCCTTAGTCGACCTTTACAATAACGCGAGGAATGGGGGTGGTGACACTCCATATTTGTAATGACGAAGGTAAATTAATTAATAATGATTGACTGACTAACTGTAAATTAATGACCAATTGCACTTAACGATTAAAAAGAGCTATTAATGTTAAGTAAAATATAAAAATTGTTACGTCCACATCTTTGTAGCGTACTCAATACATATTTAGTTGTTAAAGTGGTTAGAATTTAACTGTACATTGTTTATTAGGTTAAGATTACAAGGACTGTGATAAAACACTTGCTAACTTTTGAGTGTAAAAATAATTGAGCTTTAAAGTAGTCACAAATCACTTATTAAGGAATCATTTTTATAGTAGTAGAAATCAGAGTCAGATTAATAAAAGAAAATAATGTTACATACTGTTTCGTATTAATGTAACTTTAAAAGAATTTATAAGAAACCTTTTTAAAAAGACATTAATTTTTTTACACACTTGCGATGCTTATAAATTATAAACTACTGAATTTAACTGAATAAATGGAAATACTGTCTTCTTCTGAACTTGTAGAAGCAAAGCATTCTGAGAGACCACGATGAAAGAAACAAAAACTCACAGTTGATATTGTAGTGGCGCAAGCACCTTTCACATCCATTATTCATGGAAGACTGCCAGTTTCTCGCAGCTAGGACACCAAGATTGTTTTGTTTACTGAAACATCGCAAGTGTGTAAAAGAATTGATGTCTTTTTAAAGAAGTTTCTTATAAATTCACGTTACTTGCAGGAAATACGCTGAAATTGCTTAAGAATTTGTGATACAGTTTGCAAAACTTGTGTGAAAGGAAAAAGTTTTGCAAAAGTTTCATCTACTGCCACTGGGAGTAGTGTCTGTCTATGAGCATCGACAGTTTCCAAAGCTTAAGAACTCTATACACAAATGTTGTACATTAAGTAAAAGGTAATAAAAAAATATAATGACATAGAATGAAATAATAACAAAATGGTGAAAATAAAATTAACACATCTTACACACTGTTGTCTGATGTGAAGCTAGCTAGAATGTATACCCTGGTAACCTATTCTTTTTAAATTCTTTAAAGATAAATTAAACAAAATACAATAAATAATCAAGAAGTAGCCAGTAGTAGTAGTACAGTTACCGTCAGTAATCATTAGAGAAAACTGATGCAAAAACTGACAAAATGCAAACATGAATGAATATATAATATTGCAGTTTGCTCGTTCTGTCCTAAAAAATACTCGTCTTTATGTTATTAATAAAATTTAAGCTACATAACACATGTAGACACCATCCATGTAATTGATTTCAACATAAATCTAAAATCACTCATAGCTCTTAGTATGATAACGTGAATATTTTAGCCTTAAAAATACTACAGGCATATACTGTGCTTAACTAACTATTATTCCAGCAGCATCGGTCCCAAGAACTCTCGTAACATGTTCGCGTGGGATGTTTAATTCAAATATTAACGAATTCTTGGTCTACCCTATATTATACAAATAAATGCCATGTTTACTCATGGCCGTATAGATTTGTTAACATTTATTTTGGAAACCAAACCATAAGGTGATACTTACAAACACATACATATTATAAAATATTACGTAAGTTCCTACGTATTATACGTAAGTACGTACATATTTCATAAAACAACTAAGACAATTTTGTTCAAAACCTCCTCTAAGATAAAGGAAATATAGGTAAATAAATGAGATACTTGAAATAATGTATCGTATACTTTCATACAAAAACCGTAAACAAACAAAAATATACGAACATAAACATTATACATTGATAAACTTTTTACATTAGTATCCGAAGGAGAATATAAGGTACGCTAGTGACATCTTTACTGTTGCCGACTGAACAAATATAGAATTACGTTTACAAATTTGAATCATAGTATTATTAAGTGCATTTGTAATCGGCTTTTTCTAGCTAATAATCATATCAAAAAGGATGTTGTTAACAAATGAGCTGATATTTTAAATAAATATAAATATTTACCGGACAATAAACATTTTTCGGACATTTCGGACATTTAACGCACAATGTCATCTAGTTTCAAACTAAGCAGAGCTTGTACTATGATAACTACTGACTGATAGAATACTTATGTATTTTTTGGTAAATACATACATATTATACATAGAAAACACTCAAATTCCGAAACAAATATTTGCAGATCATACAAACATTTCTCGAGACCTCAAGCACAGCAGTCGCTTTCGCTACCGCCATGCCATCGAGGCAGCCAAAACAATATTGTATGATGTGTTTAGATATCTAGTGTGTAGCTTGAACTTGCAGCTTAAGCGTTTTAGGATCCATTGCGTAATTTTTGTCGTAGTAATTTCTCTCGAATCCTTTGAAAACCTCTATGTTACTATTAACAACCATAATAAACATAAAATTGAGGAAATTGATCTTTTTCCTGACCTCCCATCATATCATATCAGTAAAATTTTATAGACATTTTTATATAACTTCAAAATTAGTTTGCCATAAAAAGTCCCTAAATATTTTATCATCTTAATTCAACGCACTTCTTTTCAACAATTGAGAGAAAATCCTGACGGTCGGTAACATTATTTTAAAAGCTTAGAATATTGTAATACGTTTCTTTGTTAGAAGTACATTTTAGCTAAGGACAGACAGAATTGTCGCAGAGAAAAATTAAATATTGAAGCTGGACAAATTCAGCTTCAGAACACTTAGTAATGTTTCTGTACAGTAATTTATAGACAATTCCAATGAAAAAAGACAAAAATTCTGCAGGACTGTTATATCAAATGATCGTTAGTCTCTTGGAAATAAAATTTCTTCTTATTTGAAATAGAGATTTCAATGCCCTAGGTTTGTAGCTTTTTGTTTTTCGTTCAAATACCAAGTCGCTAATATGTAGGCTTGTAAAACTTACAAAGTTGTTGTTTATTTCCAAGTGCGTAAGTTATAGGCACAAAAGTTAGGGCGTTCTCATTTCTTGCTTGAACAAATAAACAGATTAAGGATTTTGGCAAACGGCTTTTATACGACTATTAAACGATAAAACTGCTTTTAAGGTCCACCTGTAGATTTTAAGGCTATATTACTGAGATTCAATATGTTATAAGGCTGTTTCTAAACCGTAAAGACCTAAGAGACACTGTTTTCTGCCAAAAGTATTCTAAGAACACAAATTATCTAACCTGAAACTGTTGTATATACTTCACCAGCATTGAACAAAGAACGTTATTTCTGAGCTCACATTTATTTCTATCTTGAATTTTAAAACAAGATTTTTATCTATTTCTAAACTTAAGTTATATGTAATAATTTTCCATACAATGATTCTTATTCCGAGGAATTATTTGAGGCATTACTTCTTCTTACCATAGTAACATTTGTCACCACGCGAGGGTTTACTAAAAATTTATGTAAAACCTCTTACACTACATATTGCCGGGTTTAGTGGGTGAAGGCGAGAGTGCTCTGGCTTAGGCTACCTAAGCGGTGGTATAAAAACCATAATGTCTACCGCAGTACTACGAAAGCCATTTTTATCAATAGACACGCAATCCATTTAAACATAAGAAGACTGATCAACTTTGTCATTATATGGTGGCAGAGTCTTATTAAAGCTTAAACTTTTATGAAGTTCGGTATATTACACTCGCAGTAAAAGTTTTGTCTAAATGACTGACTTCTTCAGATTATTCTAGACGAAACTTTGACTTCCATATAATACATGGTATATGTTATATAGTGATTATTTTCTTTAACTTCATCATAACATTACTCTACCTTTTTATTAACGCAAACTATTAGGTGTACTACTAAATTAAAATTTCTCAACGTGAGAATACTTCTTGAAGTTATTAAATGTGTATTTGCCAAACATTAATCTTAAAAATGTCTATCTAAAAGTTTAGCTTGTCTACTTTAACACCGAGAAACGATCAAAAAGAGTATTTTAGTCAGACGAATTCAACATCATATTTTTTTGCAATATATCGTATATTGTAATGTGTTTGAACATTTTAATCAGCAAATGTGATAGACGGCGGCTTTTAATATCATATATATTCTCTCTTAACCATGTGCTTAGTAGAAACATTTTTTATTAGATCTTTATCAGACTATTCATTTACAATAATATTTGTAGGTTTTTAAAAAAAGCAGTCATGTCATGTTAGCCGTTGTATGAATAAGATCCTTTTCTTTTACACAGCTAAGGTATGTGTACTGGCACTGGAACCAGCATACCTCATAGAAAGTGGCAACATCGCAATAGTGTCACTTGTGGTGGAGTTTGTTGCAAACCTTTTCTTACTTCCGGAAAAACTAACTAACTCCAATCTAATTTAGGAAAAGGTCTCACAGGAAGAAGACTAAGCTCTTTATAACCTTCTAATGGGTTTAAAATTTATCTACTTCTAATATCTCTCTTTAGTTAATACTCAAAAATAATCTAATATAGATTACAATATTAATCATTAATATTGTTCATTAGTACAACACGGTATCATGTCCGAAGACACAGAAGTTTTACAAACACACTAGATAAATATAAATTTCTAATCCGCTCAAAGCTTTCCGGTATGTAGGTGCTTACGTAAATTAGATTACTGTGATTTTATTTAGGTTTTAGTGTTTAATTTTAGTTAAATAACAAAAAAAAATGATCTACTCTATATAACAGTTATACTATACATACAACATAGGTTTATAAGAGTGTATATGGAGTAATAGTGATATTATGTACTCTCTAGTGTATTAAAAATTTTCTTATATTGAAAATTCCTGTCTATTTATTCATAACAATAATATTTTCATATATTTGTGTATATATCTGCCTGTTAGATTAAATTGATGTTGATATGACTTTCTTGTGCATGATGTGGTCTCCCATAATTGAGGAAGCACAAAACTTTTTGATTTTGTTAGTTGTTTGTTTTTGATTTTGTGTATTCATTGTTGTGAGATATTTAGGTAAATAAAAAAACAATTGCTTTCTTAGAATATTTTCGTTTTGTAGGATAGTTGACTGTTATATTACTGTTTGGATTATTGTTTAACTTTTGCCCATTACTTAATTTGGATATACAAGTTAGAGTGTACCGTATAAGTTACAAGTTTATAAAATACAGCAATGATATGGGAGTTCTTCGAAACAGATGTTACTCACTGATACAGAGAATCAATACTTTTTCTACCATTATTATGAAAAGCTATATTTGTATTATAAGTTCTCTAAAAGCGCTCTAAAAGAATTTACATCTATTTTAAGTACTAACTTTTATCCTTTGCACTTTGTTTAAAACACAATCACTCAAACAAAATTGCCTTCCTCTTTACTTGCTTTCGAATTTTCACAGTTTTTAATGTTAGACAAGACGATATTGGATTATAAATGTGGATTGTAAATTTAAATTTTGCTCCAGGCACATCATCTTCTCAGGATCGGCTAGTAGTAGATTCAGTAGCGCGTGGCAATTAGCATATATACAACACCCCAACATAAACCGTTGTGCCGCGGCCATCACCTCGCCTGGTTGGAGGATCCTCCGTTTGTGTCGGAGGGACATGACACTCGTTCCCTCCACACCTATGTAAGTGTGTGAATGTGTATTCGTATATATGTATGTGTGGTATCTAATATACGTAAATTGTAATGTGCACCACAGACTACATAATACTATACAGTATAGTCCATCTAACGGTTGCCTGGAAGAGATCGCAGAGTGCCCTAAGGCCGCCCATTGTACCACTGTTTTTTTGTTCGTATTCTACATTGTATGTTTCCTAGTTATGGTGTGCGATAAAGAGTCTATCTAAAGAGTCTATCGATCCATCTATAAAATAGTGTCAAATACAAACACATAATGAAATAAAAAATTACTATAAATAACTTTACATACACTATATGTAAATAAAATAAAAAATAAATAAATCTACTTATTGTGATCACCTCTAAAAGTTAACCTTTTTCATTTGTGTCTTGAATAATTAGCTCTGCGTGGTACCGTTGATCATACGCAACGTCATTTGAAAAAAAATGATGCGGCGTGTATCTTTAGCCTATCAATATGAGACATAATATATATCTACAACAATGATAATTAACAGATTCAAAAGAGGTTGTTTAAAGTACCAAAAAGAAAAGAATAAAAGAGGTTCAAAGGATAATGTGTTTAAAAAAGAAGAAATAAAAATAATTACGTCAACTGTCATATGTGTCATATTTGTGTCATATTTGATAAGATGAAATATAAGTAACTCCCAGTGCTACTGGATTTACCTGAATATCAGTTTTTCCACAGAGCGACTGGCATCGAACCTCCGCAACCCTGAGGGCGAACTGAATTTGAAGATTGAACTAGTTGTCGGCATATTTGAGTTCACGGACTTCCTAAATGACTGCTGTAGATGTTTATGACAACGGGGACCGACGGTTTAACTTTCTTTCCGAGGTACGGGTGGGCAATGCTTCCGTACTCCGGGTTGCTATTAAGAAATTCTTGTAAAAAAAAATCTAATAACATTTTTAGCCCAACTTGGGAATTGAACCCGAAACCTCTTGATCAGCAGTCGCTAACCGTTAGCTCACCGAGACTGTTTGCCTTAGGATATATCTAAATATTCTTCATATTCTTCCGTTAATTCCATTTATGCAATGTATGTTTAACATTAGTCGTAACAGAGAAATCAAAATATGTGTACACTGTACGAGTGCTGCCCTTGTTGGATCTGTTACAAATCTTCAGAGAAAACAAGATCATTAATTAGAGCATTTAGAGTTAAAAGCAGGTTCTTAATTTAAACATTTAAAAGTATTTTACTACTACCTGGGTGCAAATGAGATATATACCGTCGTATTGATATATTTTTTGAATCAAATTCATTCTTACTTGTGGTAAAATCAAGTATGTCTAGGCAAAAATATTACAAAAAATTTTTCGTACCGTTCCTTAAAATATTCAAGATCTTACCACCACGTAACCTGTAAATTTATAAAACTTGTGCCTACATATCTCTGGATATAAACACAAGGGAAATGCGAAAAACACTAAAGTGTAGGTTTACGTAAGAACCGCCACATACAGATATTTGACAGAATGAATTTATGCAAAGAATTTATTTGTTTAATGAAAATTCTACTATTGACTTTTAAATTTGAAACAAATTATTGAGAATTTTGAACATACTTTTGCCCACTATGTAAGAATAGCATATTGTACCTACTTACTACATAGCCTTAAATTAATAATATGCCTAGATAGAGCATCGCGCTACAACAGAACAAAAAGAAATGAGAGAACTTTTTGATATTAATGTGCGTGACAGCTACATCTTACACTCACCTCACATCATTCTGAATTCCTAGTGTGTGTGGAATACCAGTTGTAGATATTTTTTTTAAAAAAGGGAAAATTGAACAATAAAAATCAAATTATAACGGTATTAAATCTGTTTTTAATCTAGAAAAATAAACTCTAAGTAAAAACGATAATTTAATTAACTTAAACGTTTCGCTCAACACATGAAATTAGTTTTCTTGTCACACGTTGTAATTTGTATTATAAAATGTATTGAATAAATATTTATATATTTTTTTTTGTAAACTCGTGAATACATATTTCTATATATTTTTTTTTTTTTTTTTATACCACGACGGTGGCAAACAAGCATACGGCCCGCCTGATGGTAAGCGGTTACCGCAGCCTATGAACGCCTGCGGCACCAGGGGCATCACGTGCGCGTTGCCGACCCTTTAAAAACCTATTTACCCCCTTCTTGAAGAGCCCCATACTGTAGTTTCCAGGGAAAACCTCGGCAGGGAGCTCATTCCATAACGGGATTGTTCGCGGGAGAAAATTTCTCTGAAACCGCACTGTGCGCGACCATTTAGGTTCCAATGTATGTGGATGAGCTCCCTGACGATGGCGAGCAGTGCGATGGTAGAAAGTGGCTGTGGGCATCATATCAAACAATTCTTCAGAACACAGCCCATTGTAGAGACGATAGAGCACACACAAGGAGGCAAAGTCTCTCCTAAGACTTAGTGGCTCGATACCGTCTGTGAGATCAGGATCGTCGACTATTCTCACAGCACGTCTCTGAACTGAATCGAAAGGCTCAAGCTGGCACTTCGGTGCTCCCGCCCAGAGATGACAGCAATACTCCATGTGAGGTCGAACTTGTGTTTTGTAAAGTAGTAGCCTTTGTGCCGGTGTGAAGTATCGCTTCGCTCTATTCAGAACACCAAGCTTTTTTGATGCCAGCTTGACCTTCTCTTCCAAATGAGCTCGAAATTGGACGTCACTGGAGATGTCGACACCGAGGATTCCAATACTCTGTGAGATGGTAAGGGGTGTATTCTGGAATTGTGGAACCACAGTGAACGGGGTTTTCTTAGCGGTAAACGCACAGACTTGTGTCTTAGAGGGGTTAAATTGGACCAGGTTATCCCGACCCCAATCGGAGACTCTGTGTAAGGTGCTCTCGATTTGAGACACAAGTTGTTCGCGACTTTCTACTACAACGGTACGAGGGATGTTAGCTCGGCCCGTGTAATACGCATCTCCAGTGCTGTCGTCCGCATAACAATGGATACCATCCGTGGACAGCATATCATTGATATGCAGCAAGAACAGCGTTGGAGATAGCACGGAGCCTTGCGGGACACCAGCGTTTATGTCCATGCTATCGGAACAGCTACCATCGACGACGGCTTTTATGCGTCTGCCGGACAAAAAGCTAGCCACCCACTTGCACAAACCCTCGGGCAGGCCGTAGGATGGTAACTTCGATAGAAGACCCCTGTGCCAGACCCGATCGAACGCCTTTGCTATATCCAGGCTAACTGCCAAAGCCTCACCTTGACTCTCAATGGCTGAAGCCCACCGGTGAGTGAGATACACTAGAAGATCACCAGTCGAGCGACCGTGGCGGAAACCATACTGGCGGTCGCTGATCAAATCGTGCTCCTCTAGGTAACTGAGGAGCCGTGTGTTGATCACACGCTCCATCACCTTAGAGAGAAGGGAAGTTATAGCTATAGGCCTGTAATTCGATGGGTCCGATCTATCACCCTTTTTTGGCACTGGATGCACATGGGCAGTCTTCCACGAAGACGGCACTTGCCTTTTGCGGTAGGAAAGCGCGAAAAGTCGCGTTAGTACAGGGCACAACTCAGGAGCACACTGCTTGAGCACCACTGCAGGTATGCCGTCTGGCCCACTCGACTTATGAACGTCTAGACAGTTTA
Organism: Hypercompe scribonia; assembly: GCA_949316085.1. Lineage (NCBI taxonomy): Eukaryota > Metazoa > Arthropoda > Insecta > Lepidoptera > Erebidae > Hypercompe > Hypercompe scribonia. Next base: position 10,700,529 of record OX438977.1, on the reverse strand, counting down.
GTTCCCGCCGCACTTCTCTTTGCGAAATGTGTATTTCCGGCAAAGAGTGTTGGCACGGCGGGTTAGTAGGCGGTACCGCACTTCCATCCTCGTTCATGGTCGAGTTTGAGGCAAAGAGTTGCCCAAGTAGGTCGGCTTTCTCTTTGGCACTGTGGGCCAAGTTACCATCGGCATTTCGCAATGGTGGTAAAGACGACTGGCAAAAGTTTCCCTCGGCCGCCTTAGCAAGAGACCAAAAGGCACGACTCCTAGAGGGGTAGCCCGTAAGTCGCTCACCAATCCTGCCGATGAAATCGAATTTGGCTCTGGCAATTGTCTTTTTGCAGGATCTCGAGGCAGCATTTAGTTTGCGTTAGTATATATACACAATTTCCGAAATGACACATTTGCTGATCGTACAAAAATATTATGTCTGACCCTGGAATCAAACCCGAGACCTCTGCACAACAATTGCATACGCAATCACTGCACCACTAACACCAAACCATGTATTATACTTGTATACATATAATATAATAAATAATATTTTTTTTAGAAATAAATAAATTTACTATAATTCTGAAACAGACACGAAACATTGGAAGTTTTACATAAAATACACGATACACTACATTTTAGAGGAGTTTTAAATTGAATTCATAAACTAGCAACACATGTAAAATACCGAATATAATAATAATTTAGTTTAGAAATAGTTCAATTGCTTGTAATGCTGAAACATACACAAAACAATGGTACTTATTGATGTTAGGTAACTTTTTAATTTGATTTAGATCGTCCTTTATAATTTTTATACACCTTTAATACACAATTCATCATATAAACAACACAAAACATGAAAGAAACACGTGAGTGTTCAGTAACAGTACTTTTTATACTACGAGTAAACATGGAAAAAGCTTTTAGCGGTCAACAGATAGCAGTTATTTTTCCCTCTGTTTTTAATTTGAGGCTTTGATTGTTCATCTAAACATTTAAAAAACATAAAAACAAAGCAATTAAAATGTACATCATTTTATATTTAAATTCACTAGAGAAACCACTGAGAATTTTGGGTATGTTATTAGAAAAAACGGAAATAAAAAGGGAAATTACGAGTTTTACGAATAATTTATTCTTTATTTAATAAGGTTTTCCTTTTTTGTTAATGTTTAGTATTTAATATACATTATTGGGTCTTTTAATAGCCTTATATGCGTAAAATGGAGTACATTCACAATATTTATTTTTATTTCAGTGTCGTATTCTTGAAGCGATCAATTCTAGTGTTTTCTGTCTTTATATATTTTTTAAGCCAGTGGTTTTCATTATAAAATTTAAATAATGTTATTTTAATATTGTTAATTTTTTTTTAACGGGGTGTCAGAGAGAAACAAGACGAGAAAAGAAGTATATTATTACAAGGAGTATATCATTCTATTAAATGTGTTCACTATTTTAGTTAGTTCTTATTTTTCGAATACATTTAAAAAAAACCCTTACTGGGATTATTATTCTTGTGATTTCGAACATTAAGTTATAAATAAAATACATAAGACATCAAATCACTTCAGCCATTGTGAGCAGATGCACTTACGATTAAACTTTTTTGATATAAATCTATGCAGATAATATTGTACTCGTAATCTACACATTAACAAGTAAAAACGCTGAAAATATTTACCTTGAGACTGCACTAGAATAAAACATCAACTAAATTACACCTGTTTTTATCGACTAAATTTTTTTTTATTGAATATAAAAGAAATACTTTCATACTCAGTCGTTAAATTAAGTTCTGCCGCCACAATATATGTAGAGAATTATCGTAAAGCTCTGGTGACGTGTGAGCACGGAGTGGAATGTTTGGTCTACTTTTCTATATGATTGTACCAACGAAAACCCGCCGCATTCCTTTTAGTTCACGGAAGGAAAATACTTTTTGGAATATAACTTCAATGGAATTGTCCACATATTCACTTATAATAGTGATACTAGTAAACGATAGAATACAATTTCTGAACTGCTTTTACTCAAATTTATTTGAAATATAATTATTACGACAAGACATGAGCTTCACATATTTTTATTTTAATCTTATCCAAGTTTAATGGAATAAAATATATATAAAAATTAAACCGGAACTCATGGATATATCATATTTTATGTTTATCATGTACTGCAACAAATCGGATTGGATGAGTTACTTTCATTTTCATCTTATTTTTTATTGTAAAGAAAAATCTCACAACCAAATTATTAGCACAAAAAACAAAAAAGGCTGTAACTAGTAAGTCGTGTATTTTCTCAAAGAATACACGGTCTAAATGTTTCAAAGACTAGGGTACTCATAATCATGCAGCGTTTCTGTCGAGTTTGGTTCTTGTTTATACTTCACACTGTCACACTTTCTTTGTTACAACCCCTTTGTTATGTATGAGAGCGAAAACGGGGTACACCCTTTTATACTGCATTGTAGCTTTAGTGTAGGCATCTAGTTTCATCCAGATTCAAAACTACCTTCTCAAGTGCAATTCCTAATACATAGTATATCGCTTTGCCTTTACGGCTGTAAAGGCTAATTTTCTTCTTTACTAGCAAAAAAACTGATCGATAATCTTATTTTTATCTTCCTACTATAGTAGTAAGTAGTTACGAACAAAAATAAATATATAATTGAATTCTTTAAAGCTTTTATTTCTAAGAACTATGTAGTCGATTTTCCACTTCCAGCCACATTCCACCTGTGACCCAAATGGCACGCTTGTATCTTTAAGGCACTTACCTTACCGTAGCATTACCGAGCATAGCTGTCCCACGGACAATAAAACTATAGAATACGAATAAATATCATGTTCATACTTACACTTACGCTTTTCTTACACTCTCTCTTATACGCACATATACGTATACGCACTTTTTTTATAATATTCTAAGCAAATTTAAATTCCAAGTTTCCTTTAATGAAAATAATATTTTACCCAGAAAACAGTTTGGTTTCATAAGAGGTCACTCGGCAAGTGATATTAGTGATGGTCTTTTGGAAAGTATGTTTAGGGCCTGGGACGTTTTTTTATGAAACATTGGTCAGAAAATTGTATCACCGTGGAATTAGGTATACTGCTTTGGATCTTCTTGTCTCTTATTTGCGTAATAAGATCCAGTGCTTGGGGTCTCTAATCACTATGGGGATTACGCAGGGCTCAATTCTCGATCCGTTCTTGTTTCTGGTTTATATACAGTATATCTACAGTAAAATTTCAAGCAAATTTAGCAAATTTAAAAATGTAAGCTCTTAGTAAAACAAAAGCAGCAGTAAAAACAAAGGTTGTTTAGATGATAAAATTGCTTGGGATTGATGCCGTTCACTTTCGCATTTACTTTGCTATCATTACTGTTACGTTTGAAGATAATGTATCTTTAATTTGTTGTTGTATTTAGTATTTCATTTATTTTTCATTTATTTTTCTTTTCTTCTTAATTGGAATTGTATAGTAAGTCTTTTATGAATGTTAATGTGAGTATAGTGCAGGCTTATATTATAGTTTATATTTAATGACTTTCTGGTGGTTTTAAGTGTTTCCATTGCCTATCCAAATGTCTTGCTGGCCTTAGTGTCGCTCTTTAATTTTAACTAATATCAGTTTGGGTTCACAGCTCGTATACCGTTTGTATGAACGGGCCAACTCAAACCTATGCTCCTTTCTTCAAAAAGGCCAACCTCGATTCTATACTGTACTCACATAGTTTTATTCAACATTGTTCATAGACTAAAAACAAGACACCGCTGTGTTTGTTTCGATATAAAAAGAAATTCATTTATCGCTTATCATTACTGATTTATGTATTTACAGTTGCGATACTAATTCTGTTTAAATGTACCACATTTCGACTAAAGGCGTTATTGGCTAAAGCTCAGGGTTAAAGTCTAATTTATAAATAAATTTTTATACCGGAAAATTATTGTCAAAATCTGTATTGAAACATTTACAATCAAAAACTATTTCTATTTTGGTTTTCTCCAAGTCTTTTTTCCCAAACTAAGTTTGGGTCGACTTCACGCCTACTCTGATATGACTGAAGTCGATTTTTTATGAGGAGTGAGTGCTATCAGATCCACAAGCCAAGTACTAGACGATATCATAATTCTGTAGAGAGACTGTTATCGGACCTTTAAGGTTCCAAGTACCCGTAACGATTGCCAAAGATGTTCTTATGGCGACTGGGACTGATAGCTTAATGTACTCTCTGAGGCAGAACTGGTCTTCTAAAGAGTATTTTTATGACCAAATTAATATTCATTCAGTCTTCCATACCTAATTCAGTAGTTCACTCATTCAAATTGATCAGCTACATGATTAAATAAATAATGAATAAAGTAAGATTTTGAGTAGAATGTGTATCACGCTATATACAGTGTCCTTGTAGCTTCTATCATTAATTATTGTCACTGACGATATTTTAGCGTGGTTAACTGCCAAATCGCAGTTTATGATCTTGATATTTACTAAAAAGAGGGAATTTCATCTAATTTTCATCCGCGTTTTAGCATCATTAGTTAGCAATGTATATAACATATTCCATCAAAGTATATTGATTACAATGGCATTAAGTTGGAACATAAAGCTGGTAGTAGTATTAACAGGTAGTTTTAAATATTTCTTGCATTTACGTGACTATGTAACTTAAAAAGATATGAATAATGGAATAACTAACTAACTTAATATTTAAAATGATCTTTCGTTTGTAACCTCTTACATTGAAATTTTTTTAACACCAAAAATCAAACTTTGTAAATCAGAGAAATAAAAAATATGGTAATTTAATCAGCAATAAAAATAAAAGGTCATAGTTTTTATTGCGTTCACTTTGAAATTCATGAATTTAGGTCCAAGGATAGGACCTGTCTTGTAGATTGTGATTTACTTGACATGTCGGATGTGTATTTTTTACAGAAAAAGTGTCAAAGGGATAAAGGATTGCTATTTGTAGTTGGAGTATTAAGCATAATGTATGCACATAAATCCAATTCCAACTACATACATAAATAATACATACATTATACTTCCCTTCTTATTTACCTTACCTTTCAATATGCTTCCAATTTTCCTTATTACGCTCAGTTGACGGTAATTGGCCCTATTATGTAAGTACGTATAAAATTATTTTAAACGCCCCTTTAGATATATAGTGCCCTGTGAATCCAGTAGAACAGTTTTTTAAGTATGTCTGTATTGAATTAAGGTGATTTTTGGCCTATTTCACTTATATTTTATAATAACTCCCTTGGAAGAGCGTCACACGCTTTGTAGATGTACTTTAAATTACACTTAACAACTATTTTAATAAAAATACTCTGTAAAATGTCTGTAAATCGAATAAATTAATTTAAATGTTACAAACCATGGCGTTTAAAAACAGTTGAATAAATAAATTTAACATCAGTTCTCTTTATCTAATCACTTTTTAGCATTATGTATATTGGTAGATTAAAAATATTCTTTATATATTATAACATTTATATACATAATTATTTTTATAGTTTATGCACGAAATGAATCAGTTTTATGAAACACTAAAGCTAGTATCCCAGTAAAAATGAACACAATAATAAAATCATTAAGTAGATATTACTAAAAAATAAACACTTACCAATTGTGTAAAAAACACTTTTATATTTCGTTAATAACCTCAAACACTAATTAATAAACTTCAACCACTAAACATTATAACAAACTTTTGTGAAAAACAAAAGAATTAATGAAAATGAAACAAAAGAGTATTTAAATTTTAAAAGTGTATGAACTACAGAATATTAATTATTCTTATAATAATCTTTTAATTTAATTTTTATAATTTAATGAAATAAGAAAAGTCTTTGATAAAAAACAGTGTCCACTGAATATTTTACGTATTAATATTCATCACATAATATTTACTCACAGATAAAATTTTATTTTTATCAATCATAAACTTTTTGCAACGTTACGACAACAACGCGTTCAGCCAGTACGCGTCTCGACTCGTGTTAGTGAGCGCTAAGTCGGAGTGACACTGCTGACCTAGCGCTCTGCAATCGCAATTTGGGACTCGAATGTATATTCGCGCAAACGTCAAACTCGAGTTTTCATTTTTTTTGAAAAAATTGAATCGTGTTTAACTTCTAAACCTCTAATAAAAGTAATATTTATATATAAAGATTCTATAAGTTTTTATTCAGTGTTAAATAAAATTGTGTCCTAAGTGTATATATAACGAATAAAATAATGGAGTTGATTTTTTTAAATAAAAAGAAATACCTATTTAGTTTAGTAAAATATTATAATGTTTTAATATATACCATCTCTTCCAGGTTATGGTTGCAAAGATTGAATTATAATTTATTTGCCTGCCTTTTTTCAAACGTTAAAGACTTTTAGAGTTTTATGAAAAGTGACATGTTGAAAGGCACTTTTTATCTTGTCTGGAATTAAGAACAGAATACAAATTTAATAACAGCAAGCTGTTGCGCTCGTTGAGGGACTATTTCCTCTTTATTCTCCCGTGGTATCTCTGATATCGGGTAACTTAAGCCTATCGGGGGTTCAGGAATTTAAAATTATGGGAATTTTATAACATCAAAACAAATGTTATTTATAAGTAACTTGCACTTGTTGACTCTCTTTCAAATGAGCAAGTAGCTTAAAAAGTTGTTCGAATATTTTTGAGAGTTAAAATAATACATTATGTGTCTGTGTTTTCATAGGTACGCACATCGGTGCAGCAGAATTATTACACATACTATTAACTCTTTCAGTCACACTTTTACATCGAGAATATTTAAAACATTATTAAGTTACTTTTAGCATCATTCACAATCAAAATATCATAAAAAGTGTGAAAAAAAAATCTAGGTGTAAAGGCTTTCGAGGTATAAGGTGGTTAGTCATGCTAACCACCATGACTATTGATACAAATAAAACTTTGATGAATGACGTATATTATTTATTAATATTAAAAACTATAATCAACTTTTCTGCAAGCGAATATAACATAAAATTATTTTTTATGAAAATCTGCAAAACATGTTTTTCCTTTGCGTAGACAAAGAGGCACTTTACAGGTATTGAACTGCCATACAGTACGCACTGGAGATATTTTGGTGCTATATTTGCAGCATCTTCTAGAGGTGATTCTCTCCGGCTGATGGCGACTGCATTCCAGACGAATTTCTCAAGGGACTGTAAGCTTGTGCCGTTTTATTAATGCAAGTCCTGGAGAAGACATTGCGTAGCTACGGTTGCTGTTTACTGTATCGGGTCTTTGTCTCACCTATGCTGGCGCCAGTAAACCCTGGTAAACACTTCGTCTAAATTCTTTCAGAGTTGATTTGGATAAGTCTGGGCGTGAAGAAGACTGCAGTTCTTTATAAATTAAGAAGGCATTGACAACACAACAATCACGGAAATGAAAAAAAATCCTGTGCCACCACCTGTGTGATTTTCTGTCTACAACATAACTTCCTTTTAGCTGATCAAATTTGTCTACAAAATTTACATTTGCGTTGTAGTCTTTCACGGCTTCTGGATACGACACTTCCACGCTGGTACCATCGCGCTCTCTGCGGTTAACTTGTTGTAAATATCAAAATCTAGGTAATAACCTGATTGTGCACACGTCATCCAAACCTTGTATCCTCGTTTAGTCGGCTTTTTTAGCATGTATTGTTTTAAATAGTTCCTGCCTTTGAATTTTATCATATTTTCATTAATTGCCACCTTTTCTGATGGTTTATAGTTATTTTGAAAATAAGCTCGCAGAATGTCGAGTACAGATCTAATTTTATAAAGTCTGTCAAAATCGGAACAATTTCTGTTGTCGTTTACGTGCAAATTATTCAAAAGCCAACTAAAACTATTGAAACTCATAAACTTTGAAACGTATTTATCATGCAAATCAGGTGCTGAACACCAGTAATCTCTGTAATTTGGCAGATTTTTTATGCCCATCACCAAGTTCAAAGCAATGAAAACATCAAGCTCTTCTGTTGTAGTAGGTGTATAACGCTTGCCGGATTGAGTAGCGTAAAGGTTCGTTTGGAAACATAAAATATCTTGTACATGCTCTGTCCAAAAAAGGCGAAATAGTAAAAGCGGTGTAATATTTTTCATGCTAAGAATTTGTTCGACTATTCCCACACTTTCAGAAAACTCAGCAGGTACGACCATCCTATAATTCTTCTTCCATTTTGGAGCTATTGTAATCAGTCGGTTTGAATTCAAAGTGTTGGGCTCGACAGGGTCAGGATTCTGGCGTACTAAGCTAGACAAGGGTAGGTCATCATCATCATCAAAGTCGTGATCATCAATTACTTGAATTTCTCCTATCAAATCACCTAACACCAGTGGATTTAGCTGATCGTCGGAGTCCTCTACGGCATCATCATCGCTACAAATACTCTCTCCACCTGAAGGAAAGTCTTCTAACTAGTACTCTTCCAGTTCTCTACTTGTTAGTGAGCGCGGCATACTGTAAAATATAAGAAAAATGCACTATTAGTTACATGTCTAAGTAACACATAGATTGAGACCATATACCCACAACAGTCACGGTGGTTAGTGGCACTAACCACTACATTTTCGTTCTAAATGCACATCGAAAACACAAAAATAATAGTATTTTGATCGATACACGAATAAAATAAATATCAGTAAACACAATGAACAAAAAATATTGAAGAAAAAAGTTTACTTACCTGTTTCACAATTTTTCATATCGAACTCACTCAAAAAAGTACGTTACCACAAAAATGAATTCAACGCAACTGAACTGTCATTCATTCAAAAACTGACAACCGGTCGTGTTGTGTCAGCGATGGATGGAAGTTTTATTATAATTCAACCGATTACAGCTAGATGCTGTAGATTTTAATAAAAAAAATCGAAAAGTGGTGGTTAGCGACACTAACCACCAAGACTGAAAGAGTTAAACAACGTTTTATATTTTCTTTATCAATAGGAGAAAGCACCTCCTTGAACTCCCCTCCGTCGTCCATAGGTATATAATATCCCATTTGAGTCCGAAAAAAGGGGAGTCCGCCATGGTGGCTTTTTAACAGTATTATACATTTGCACAGAGTACTTTAAAAAAATAAAATGTTTTTGATTGCAACTTTGTGACTAAAATTTAGTTATATTTCTGTAGAGAAAGCGTGAAAGAAGTAAAAGTCGTAAAAGTATTCTTACAGCCTTTATTAAATTTGTTTAAACATTATTTGTCACTGAGATCTCGAATATTTAAAGAGATTCGGAAAAACGATTATGAAAAGTAGACGAAATATTCTAGGTATATCTTTTGAAAACAACCGGACAACCTGATATAAGATTCATATGAAGGTAACAAGATAATTATTTATATATAATGGATATTACAAGATATAAGAGACGATATAAATATATCTTAAGTACCTATCGATTCTATTATCAGATAAAATGTAAATTGTAAATTACCTCATAGAGATAACATTCAGAAAGTTGGTGGTTAAAATCTTCAGAGTATTTGATGATATTGAGAATAAATATAAGCAACGAAATTATTATTAATTTCAATTCTTTAGTGAAATATACCAATAAAATAGCTAAGCACCTGAAACCGTTGAAATTTTAGAGATAGTATATACGACACTAGAGATTTTAATATAACTTTAAGTGTAGATACGTTGTTTAAATCTTATTAATTAAATACTAAAAATACTTATTGTTTGTCCAAGTTATTTTGTTTTTAATCGTTGTAGAATGTAAATATCTCATTAAATGTAATTTATTTATTGATATTCTTTGTGTGTGTTATCTTTCTAAATAAAATAACATTGTGTTTCTGTTTATTTACGCATACAGAAAAACAGCATGGTGGAAGCATAATTTATCCGATCAGGTTGAAATTTACGTATTGTACGTGTATGAGACTGAAGGACATAGAATATATTTCATTAAGAAAAGAATATTATTTTTGCGGATAACAAAATTATGAAAGGTAAAACTACAGTTGTAGGTAAAAGCTGGTCGTGTGATATTTTAATTAATTACTTAAATCCTGATCAAACCGAGAAGTCGAAGATAATTTAATATTTTTAGACACGTACCGTAACGCCATCTATTATCTGTGAAGTAAAAGCTCTCGCTTTCCAAAATTTATACGAAAGCAGAACGTTATTGTATGTGTAATTATTTATTTATTTTCCCTGGAATATCTGAAGTTTTTCCATTTTCTTCTGAAATGAAAAAAGAACACGTCCTCCCTGGATCCTAATTTAAGATACATTTACCGTTAAATAGAGTATACTTAGTCTGGCCATAAATACTGTTACACTTAATTATAAAAAAATATTACATTTGAATTTCGAATCTGTCATTTTTATACGATTGTTCATTGTGTTTTCTCATTTTGGCGCCAATACATTGTAAAATATTTTGCGATATTAAAATGGTGTGGGGTGATAAAGAGAACCGAATCGCTGTGATAGCATTACACAAAGTAGGTATGGAGCCAAATGCAATTTTTAAAACTCTCCATACACTTGGTATTAGTAAAATGTTTGTGTACCGGGCTATTAATAGGTACAATGAGACCTCCTCTGTTTGTGACAGAAAAAGATCTGGCCGTCCACGTAGTGTTCGTACGAAAAAGGTGGTCAAAGCAGTAAGGGAAAGAATTCGAAGAAATCCTGTCCGAAAGCAAAAGATTTTATCTCGGGAAATGAAGATAGCACCTAGAACCATGTCGCGTATTTTAAAAGATGACTTAGGACTTGCAGCCTATAAGAGACGCACTGGCCATTTCTTAACTGATAATTTAAAGAAGAATAGGGTGGTAAAATCGAAACAACTACTGAAGCGGTACGCAAAGGGAGGTCACAGAAAAATTTTGTTTACGGATGAGAAAATTTTTACAATTGAGCAACATTTTAACAAACAAAATGACCGTATTTATGCTCAAAGCTCTAAGGAAGCTTCCCAATTAGTCGACAGAGTGCAACGTGGACATTATCCGACTTCAGTGATGGTTTGGTGGGGTGTTAGCTATGAAGGAGTGACTGAGCCATATTTTTGTGAAAAAGGTATCAAAACATCGGCACAAGTGTATCAAGATACCATTCTTGAGAAGGTAGTTAAGCCCCTTAACATCACCATGTTCAATAACCAAGTATGGTCCTTCCAGCAAGACTCGGCGCCGGGTCATAAAGCTCGGTCCACGCAGTCTTGGTTGGAATCGAACGTTTCGGACTTCATCAGAGCTGAAGACTGGCCGTCGTCTAGTCCCGATCTTAATCCGCTGGATTATGATTTGTGGTCAGTTTTAGAGAGTACAGCTTGCTCTAAACGCCATGATAATTTGGAGTCCCTAAAACAATCTATACGATTGGCAGTGAAGAATTTTCCCATGGAAAGAGTGCGTGCTTCTATTGATAACTGGCCTCATCGTTTAAAGGACTGTATTGCAGCCAATGGAGACCACTTCGAATAAGCTTTTTATATTTTTAATTGTTTTATATTTATGTATTAAACTGACACACTGTAAAAGTAATAAATGTTATTTGCAGTTAACAATTTTCTTTTTTCTTTATTACAATATTTATGGCAAGACTAGGTATAAAGAGGTATTACCAATTTCCATCCTCCATTATATTAGATATCCAGCCAACCTTTTTTTCATAATGTTCCTGACACAAATTTTAATTTTCAAAACGTACTACATTACGCATTATTAAAATCCTAAAAAACTTTTCACAAAGTCGTTGGACAGGGTCGGATAATGAGTAAAGTGAAAATAAAGTTAAAGAATATGTGTCCCTTGAAAGAGGAAATGATTGATTAGAAAGGGTCTTGCTGTATCTCCATGGTGAAATTTAATGCGATAGGGACCTATGTGATATCGTAGAGGGTAATAGTGTATCAAGTAGTATCAGCTCATTTACCCCATTTCTTATGGTCTTTGTTGATTTAAAAGCTACGATATTAGTTTTACAAGCAACTTACAGTATTGTTTGTTTAAAATACAATACATATACTACAGACAGTGACGTACAAATATATCGACTGTGTTTGTAAAATCCACTGGTTGTGGCTTTGTACTGAGGAACATCAATAAACGAAAGGAAACATTTTAAACTCGAGATGAAGCGTGTTGTTTACATTCGGAACGAAAATCCCTCTTTTAACAAAGGTTTGCTTCGTAGTTTTTCATAACTTTTTAATATAGCATTAATTTATAAGTTGAAAATATTCATCTTGATGAATTATGACAAAGCCTTCACCAGACTTATAACGCACTGAAAGATCTTTGTCATCACCGTCAAATGACTGCTGTAGGGATCCAATACAATATGGCTAAAATTGAATAAATCACCAACGTGTATAAACTGTTAAATACCACATCATCATAATCAACAGTTTAGATAAAACAGATAGGCAACTGCTAAACAAAGGCTTTTCTTAGAGGGGAGCTTTTCGTTCTTTTATTATACCACGCTGGCCAGACAAGGCATTACAGAGTTTGTGTCAAGTTTTCATTTTCTGTAAAGTGCTGTTGCACTACGTAGTTGGCGCCCATATTTGGTTCTTGCCAAAAAGACTGTCAAATCAAGCGATATTTATGGCAGATTTTTTTTATTTTGAACTGCCGGTAATTTCATTTGAAGATGCGAAATATTGATGGATTTTATCTTCAACCTTGCAATTTTTTTTTTCGTTTGCCGATCTTCCTTAATATGAAACTACAATTAGTATATTCCTTAAACATAGTCGATACATTATTATGTGACTGTTTTAATCACTGCTTATTATAAGCATATTAAACAAACAACATGCCAATGTACTGAGCAAATTTGCAAATTATTACTATATTGTTATTGTGCAAGATTACTTGAGTTACTATTTTTGAGATTATTTTATGGTTATATTAGGTTTCTAATATTTTTTATTTAAAATTAAAATTATAGAATTAGTACTATTAGCCATTTAAATATATATACAAGAAAATTTATTTAAAATATATTAAAAGCAAAAGTGGTAACGTTAGATTATATAATTAAGTATGAATGACTTGTGTGATCTTATTTAATATATATATAATTATACATGTTATATAAAATATCAATTGTTATTATATGTTATGCCGACTCGATCTGTTACCGTCGTGTAGATATTTAGTTTCACTCTGCGTTCATCATCACGTGTTTTTGTTGAGAATTTGCTCGGATATTACCGAACAATCGGTGAAGGTCATGGAAAGCTGTTAGATGCGGGCAGCACTGGACTGATTGTAGTGGAGAACCTAGTTAGAGGCATATGTGTGCGTCTTCCAGCCGAGACGATGATGATGATGATGATGATTACCGACAGCGGCTATCATCGTGAAATATTTCTAAACTTCTATTTCTATCATTGGATGCTAATAGACTACCAGTTGAGCAACATTTTACCTAGCGCAAACATTGTGTGTAATAAATTGTTGCCTTATATTTTGCCAGACTGATTCCTCTTTCAAACTTTTAAAGAAATATTGTGATTCTTTAAGACTCTTAATTTGCAAGTGGCCTGACACTGCAGTAGCCGCAGCCAAATTATCTGCCTGCTTAGTGAAAATTAACCATTATACACCAGGATAAGCATTTTGCGAAGAAAAATTACAGCAGAATATTTTTAAGGTAATTGAAATATTTCTTTAGCATGTTTTCTGGGCAAATTTCTGACGATATGAATTTAATAAAATTCTGCAAGCTGTGTTATCAAATGTTTAAAATTCGTTTGGAAAGTATGATACGTCTTTTATTAGTTGTTTAGAGGTTAAGTTAAATAAATGTCAAAACTAAATACTCTATACATTTTTAAGTTTTAAATGACTTTCAGTATGTTATTCTTCATCCAGACTCTCATATTTAAAGCTAGATGAATTGGTATCATGCGTTACTTTAGACCCATGTCGCTGTAAAATAATATTTTAAAAACTCTTCGTCAAATGCATCAAATCGCACAATCTTCAACAGGTTCGAGAGAACTGAGTGCAAACAATATTGTTAAACTGGCTCTGTAGTATCTCGTTGTATAAAAGCTGCGCAGAGGTTAAGTATACAATTTTTGAAATTAAAAAAGGGGTGAGGGCACTGTGTCATGTAATCGTAAACTATTACAGCTGTCCATAGATATCCGATCCTCACAAGTACGTGGTTGCGAGGCAGGTTTATTTCTAGTAACTTCACTTACTCGGTGAAAACTTAATTTCCTGCAAGACCTTATCACTTGGTAGAGTTGACCCATGGATATTGAAGCATGGCTGCCCCGAGACACATTAATACTTAACACAGTGAAGTTATTTAAGACGAAAGGGTAATTGTTAAAAAAGTTCTAGTGACCAATCTATGTAAGACATAGCCCTCTAATGGAAGCCTTTCTTAGAGGTGCATAGAGTAAGAGCGCCTCCGTTAACATTAATTTTGTATTACTTATTTCATTTTCGTAACATTTTTATTGAATAATAACCTTACCCGGTAGCATTAGCCGCAGGTTTTGTTGCTTTTAAATCTGATATTGTTCACTTTTGATTGATTTTGATGTTGTTTGCGCATATATCTATTTTTTTCTTAAATTAAAATAGCCTTAGTTACTCCTTATAACATCAGCTATTTGATAATGAAAGACCTGTCAGAATCGATCCAGGCGTTACAGAGATTAGCCGGCACCTACAGACAGATAAAAACATAAAAAAATAAAATTTAATTTTTTGATGTAAGTACTATTTATACTTTCGTATGAATTTAGTGAAAGACTTCCTATTTTAAATTACAAACAGATACTTCAATTTTATTTACTTGCTTTACTTGTGAATGAAGCTTTTATCATACTATGTGTCATCTTCAAACAGAATTCGTTTAAAATGTCAAAATCGTAATAAATATCGACATATAACGTTTACGATTTGCGTGTCCTTATTATGTATATTGTTAAACAACATTTTAGTAGTAAGAAGTCTGATTTGAATAGTGAATTCACATTTATCATATAGATATACATCGTGTTAACGTCATCATTTCCACAGGACGGCAAAACATTAATAATTATCAGAAGCGATGAGACTATTTACTTACGTTGAAATACCACCAATTGAGCACTGTCGACTTCAGATTCAGATTACGAGCGATAAAATCATTAAAGCATCCATTACCATTTACGCGAGAATGTACACGACCAATAGGTATTACATATCTGTATGATCTGTTCAAGCAGACAGACTTTAACCAGTAATAAAACCAAATCTGGGGTTAATTACCTATTGTACATTAGTAAGAGCCATTTGGAGAATCGGATAATTGTCAGCTATGTTTATGGTGTTATGGCGTTAATGATAATCAATACATACGTAGGCACTTCTGTTTGGTTTTTGTAATTAAACATGGATTTATTAATTTCATTTTTATTTGTTCTTATTTTGTTACAAGTTGTAAAATTTATAATTGTACAAAGTAATTTACAGCGTTTCAATCAATAGACAAAACAGAAAACTAATTAGGTACTAAAGTTACTAATGGAAAATGTTTGTTTGTTGCATTTAGTGCAAACTGAAAATTTTGGGAAGTATCCCCTTAATGGAGTTTCAAAACTAAACCAACAAGCCATTGAAACTTTCTGTAGTACCATTCGTGTCTCTACTTGACATGGTAAATCTTTAAAAGTCAAACAGTTCCTTTCTAAAACAGTAAAATTATAAATGAGCTAACTCCCTTTGAAGATTTTCATTAATGTTTAACAGTAAGTTCGTGAAGCTGAAATTACGACTGCTTTTTAAGTTCTTCACTATATTGAATATCTCAAACAGGTCCTTAGAGCGACTGTAAGCTGAATGCAGCAGCTAGTTTGTTTAACAGGTTCGCCGTCTAGGGACACTAAGAAGTTGTTATGTCAGCAATAATTTTATTACTTTGAATTATTAAAGTTAGTTCTATATTACGTTTGGGTTATTATATTTACTTTTTTGTATAGAACAAATGAAATAAATATGCACTATATTCTGTACAATCTTTTAAATATAGCACTTGGAGGCGACATTTGTACTCAGGTACAAGATATTTTTTTTTAGAATTCACAACTGACTACTCTCAGTAAGTTCATAGTTAATTCCTGACCCGTTGAGTCTGAGTATGAGTACAATGATAAATATGATCTATAATCGACAAGACTAAAGTATTAACATTATCTATTGGTATTGTAATCTTTCTTTTTGAATTTCTTTTTTGCAGATATCTTGCATAAAATAGATTTAATCACATAGGTATTTTCTACCAGTCTATCTTTGGGTGTTGCAGAACTGTGTGAGGCAGGTGTGGCCTCCTTCTTATTATTGTGATGTATTATTATAGATTTGATACTGCTAAAAAAGAATATAGTTTTGAAAATTATGTATCACGTACAGTTTTTTTGTAATAGAATTTATAAAGAAAACTCCTTTTTTATTTATAATTGAAATCGTAACTTTAATAATTGTGAGAATATTACATATAATTGGTATCAAATATTAAAAAAAACTATCTTGTTCTAATATGCAGTAGAATGTAGTATTTTACTTCGTAATTTTTTTCTTTTCATATTTTCCATCGGTGTTTCACGGCGAAATAACCAGTAAAAGTCAGCAAGCATTGCTTCTGACCATTTCACGTTATAACGTTTCTCTATGTATAATATCTTGATGAAATATATCTTGATGAAATCTTTCTCCATGCTCATCTGAGACTGCACCAAGATTTACGGGGAAGAAATCTAGATGAGAGTCCAAAAAATGAATTTTAAGGGACATGTTGCATTTTAACGCTTTGTAAGACGCGAGAAACTCTTGAACAATATTTTTGTAATTGTCATCTTTTTTGTTCCCCAGAAAATTATGACATACTACTACAAAAGCGGTCCAAGCTCTTTTTTCAGCGTCATTCAACTTAATTTTGAAATTTTCGTCCTTCATGAGCTGTCTTATTTGAGGACCTACAAAGATGCCCGTAGCGTTCTTGAACAAGTGTTGCAGCATATTTTCGGAAGCCAATTTTTATTCCTTTTGTCAACTGGAAACCCAAAATAACCTTCGTACGCAGTTTTGATTAGGCTTGATATTTTATTCTGTTGTAATTTTACAACAAATTCACCACATACGCAGCAAAATACGTTTGGAGAATTTTTGCAAGTTCTTGGCATTTTGAACCTACAACAAAATTAAATTAACTTCAAAATGTGAATATATATAATCTCTATGTTTTAGAATACTTATTAATTTTCACTACACATATCAATATAATTTATTACTTACCAAAATACGTTGAATAAAACGAAAACAATCACTTATTTTTTTTTTAACTAACTGAGCGCCACGGAGTCGCTTTCCGAACTACGCAAGCGCGTTTAATTGTTCAAAAACAATGTGAGACAATATCATTATATCTCTCTCTAACACAGTAAACCAGTTTTGCGTGGACAAATGCGATTTAAGCAGATTGAAGCAGAGGTATAGATAGTGTTAGTACAAAAAATATGACAGATAAACAGGAATTATAAGAAATAATAAAAAATACTTTAAAAAAAAACTACACGTGTCAGCAAAAAATGGAAAGCAGATTTGGATTCAGCATGTTTAACTCTTCATAGAAATCTATTTTTTATCTAAAGGAGGATTTTGTTGCAGACCAGTGAATTAGAGCAAGGAGATAAAATATAAAATTTATGAATATTAGCATCTTAATAGACCGACATATTACCAAAGTTATTCATAACATTATTTCTTACAGTTAGCAATTGCAAAAGTTTTATGAGTAAGCTATAAAACACATCTGGTTTTCAATTTTTGGGGTCGATATATAATAATGGTAAAAAGTTTATGTTTTGTGACTTCTAGAGTTTTGTTACAGTTATGTGGTGTTTGCCATTATGAAGGATTTTATAGATAAATGGGGTAAGTTTACAAGGGTAAAGTTGGTATTCCCAAGATTATCATTGTTCTAAAATATTTTTGGGTAGGAACGTCCGTACATATGTATGTTATCAAAATGGTAATAAAGGAGGATATTTTTACGCTACTATTTTAAAGTCTGCACACATTAGTTAGATTTTTTGGTGCTCTGCACTATCACCCAGACGATAATATATATATAGATAGGTACTTCAAATTTATATGTTCATCGAGTTGGATATTGTATAAACCCTAAAAATGTTTAAAACTATGACAATTTAATATAAATATAATATAATTTAATAAAAACATTATCATTAATTATTATTAGGACATAGATAGAAAATTATTAGAAATATACATTATCATTATTATTAAAAATTACCAAGGAAAAAAATGTTTATTGTCACCAATTAAATCACTACATCTGTGGAAGTAAGTGCCAGATAATGGTTAGTGCTGTATTTTCATAAAAAAAAACAATTTGAAAATTATCTTCGCTGTATTAACTTAGCAAAATAATTATATGTTATTTAAATTTAATTGCCTTACTTCATGAAATTGTTCAATTATTATTCGAAATTGTAAAGAAAAAGTGTATTTGAATACACTGTGAACTGCACACTTTCACTGTTTGAACAGCAAAATCATTTTTGTAGCCGTTGGATACGGGCAGTACATGACCGATTGTTATGTAGAACCTGAGGGGACATTTACGTCTAACAGTACCTATCCTTTGGCTGAGACGATGATGATAATGATTAAATTAAATAAAGAGCGTCATAGCATCAACAAGTTGTTTTGATAACTTAAAAATTATAAACATAAATGATAAAGAATCATGTTTCTGCATGCCAATGATCGCAAACTAGGTAGAAAGATATTGCTCTGCCAAACTTATGGCTATTTTTCCCCCGTCTAGAGTAGTTTTAAGCAAGGTTTTAAATGAAAATGTGAGTTTGATTTTTACGTTTTCACGCCTACGATCATTCCGATTTTAACATTTTACCAATGGAAAACTACTTTATTAGCGACTAACATTGGTTAATTTTTAAAACATCAACCGATACATATGATAGCACAACCAGGGCTAAAGACTAGCAGAGTCTATAATATTTAGTACATTCATTATTAATATATTGTTTTATTTACATATAAAAGTTATTTTAGCAGTTTCTACATTACGAAATTTATCTGAGAAATATTAAATTTGTGTTTTAATCGCTATGTTAGCTTATGCTTTCTATTTCTGTAGCATATATATATATATGCGACCTCTTTTCTTTGTTCCATATAAATATGTCCAAATTACTCTCTACTTATGCCGTAATAAAAAAATCTTGATGTATTTTTATATTATATATTTATATTGTCATATTTTATATAGCACTCTTAATAATGAAAATAAATAATTAGCCAGAGGTCTTCACACAAGCTTATGCCTCAGCTCTAACTGAGACTTCCTGAAACTTGACTAAAGCTACGATAAATATTGATCTAAAGACCAATTGAAAAAGGAAATCAACTTAAAAATTTGCTTTGTTACAAAACTAGAAACACAATAATCGAAATGAACCATAAAGTATTTACAAAAATTACTTCCGAAACAGGAAATTACATGTGACCAATGTAATATCATTGGGTCTAAGTGAAATTACTCTTAGAAGCTATAATATAAAATAAATAAATATAGATTAGTTTCTCCAGCCATAATGAAATTCTTAAAAAGTCCTGTTGTGTTCAATCTGATACAATATGGACGGAGACATCCCACAGAAGCGTCAACCAACACATGTCTCATAATTAAACAAATTCAGCAATTAATAAAGAACTTTATAGTAAATAAAAGCTATTACATTTTGTGTATAAATTATCCTTTATTATATTTAACTGTTACCCTTACTACGGAGAGGCTTATGACTGTTATAGGAGGTTGACGGATAGCAGTTACTACGTTTTATTAGAAGTGTAGGTAAAATTCTGTAAAATTTTGCTAGAGTGTGCTGTGCTGTTAAATTGTACAAGTGGTCTGGATGGAGCTAATATGTATCGCATAATATCTGTACATACACAAAATATTTAGCGACGATGAATAACTCCCGCCCTTTTTGAAAAGTATAAAATTTACACAATATCTCTTAATTTTCTTGACACTCGTGTTTTAATACAGTTTAAACTAAATTGGAGAGCTAAGTTACATTAAAAAGTCCTTACTTTGATAACTATGACTTCATTTGGTTCATTTATTGTAGGTATTTTTTAAACTTTGTTTTGTAAGAAACAATTGTATATTGAGACACGTCCCCTATTTTGAGGAACGTCTATTCTATAATATGTAACTTGTACGTTTTAATTGGTATTTACATTTATTAGTAAAATAAACTGTTAAAATAAATTTTATAAAATTACAGAAACTATTGTTTATTACTTCTATAATGTAAATTTTACAGTTTGTAAAACTTAACCCAAGTATCAATTACTGTGGGGCTTAGAGATTTATTACATTGTTAAAAAATTTATAACTATTTTTCGAAAAATACTTTATTATCTTATACAAAATTAGGTATAACTATTTTATGGGGTTCTATTGGAATCTACAAGGTTATTTTTACTTAATAAAAAGACGAAAAACATCAAATATATTATTTGAAAAAACAGTAACCGAAACAAAAAAAGAACAAGATTAAAAGAACCTCACTGAGCCATTAACAGATTTAGTTGCATGTTGCATCGTTGTTCTCCCGAAAATATTCCCACCCAATGTGTGAATGAACGCGCGCAGCTCGCACCCAGTAGACGAGACCGAGGCAGCGGTGATGGTAGCGGTGCGGTTTCAGTGGAAATACGAATACCCGAACTTAAAGCCGTTTGTTCGACAAAAGCCTACCGGCTGGCGCCAACTGGCCATTTCTTACATTTCAAATACTGTGTCTTATTTCAATAAATTTTGATAAATGATTTGGATATATAAATATAAATATAACATAGTTTGAAAATTATTGCAAATGATTTTAGCGCCGATTCTGAACAAACCATCATCAGGTTTCGTATTAGACAAGAATAACGTAGTATATCGTTTATCGAGAAAGCACTATTTGCACTTTAGTTCTAAGGTAGAAAATAACCTAATAAATAACGCTTCAAAGTTATTACTGGTAGTACATTATATGTTACGATATTTTGAACAATATACAGCCACGTTAGTATACGTTTAGGAAAAATGATAGGAGTTTGTCACTGAGCTCGATTTGGTTCAAGGGTGAATTTTTCAATGAGGTTATTAGAATCTGGTCGAATTTAGTGAAGAAGTGGTGAAAAGTGTTCCCATTTTCGTCCTCCGTCTGCAGGATAACATGTGCCGGCCTTGGAAGTCACTATTTTAGAATTGTAGACTTATATTCTCGAACTAAACGTTCCGATACTTCCTTTTTGTGCAAATCAGTCAAAACCTGGTACTCACTACCGGTGCACGTATTTTACTCCCACTATAATCCGTTTCCTTTAAGCGTGGTGTGAAAAAGGATCTCACTAGACCGTAATAGTGTGGATCATACTGAAATGCTTGTGTTTGCAATGAGTATGGTGACCACCATTCTGGATTCTACTCATGTTTTTCATCAGGAAGAGTAGAGTCACTTTAGCAGGGTCTAATTAAAAAAATAAAAAAAGACTACAACAAATGACAGAATCTGGTGACAAATTACGAAGCAACTCTTGAGTTTTTTTTTCTCTAGTCAAATAACATAATCATAAATACCGTTATTATTTCCTATCTTTAGTTGTAGCTGTCGAGTCTATTCAAAGTTGTGGCAAATATACGTTCAGGCCTTTATCCCCAAAAGGTTAGACACAGAAGTAATAAATGCTCACATTTTGCCGAATACAGTGGGATAATGTGTTTCAATGAGGGCCATTGATGATCCGATATATTAAGCAAACGGTTGCATAGCAAAAAACAAATTTAGAATTCTTCTAATGTGTTTTATCTGAGATCAGTTAGAATTCTATATGAAACACGAATGTTATTGCAAAATTTATTACTCAATTATATTTTCGCTTTGCTAAGCAAGCTGCCTAGTAAATGCAAGTATATATATTATAGGATGTTCCCCAAGTCGGTTGAAATATAAAGTATTTCAAAGATATATATAATATATATTACAGACATAATATATATATACACTAATGGAAAAAATTAAGGGATCAAAAAAAAATTCCAAATTTTTAGGCAGTTTTCAACAGGCCGTAACTTCAAGAAAAATGGTCGTACAGAAAATCAAAAAAAAGAAAATTATAGCTCCAAGTGCCTAGTTTTTGGATTCGAACTTGAAAACTTTATAGCCTCTGCGGTTTTTGAGTAATTGTAGAAAAACCAGCAACAAAAAATTTTTTTAAATTTTATTTAGTTTTTTTTTTGGTCTACGGACGTGGAAAAAATTGTTTTAGCTTAACCACTATAAAGATCAAATACCTTGTTTATTTAGCTTTAATTTGCTTTTTTATACACCCTGATTTGCCCACTTCTCGCCGAGATATCGGTTTTCAAATGGAAAAGGATCCTTTTGTCTTTGATTATCGATATTTCAGCAACCAATGATTTCACAGAAATTTAAAGGTGGGTTTCAAGAATTTGAATAAATTTTCCTTAACGACTGGCTATAGTTTTTCCGAAAAAGAAATTTTTCTTTCTGTCACATGAATTTGAAAATGCAACAAAAAAAGGGCTTTTGCTAGTTTTTTGGAAAATCAAGCACTGGATCGAAAATATTGAGGAAACCACTAATGTTAAGTGTGCCTTTTATAGTTCAATATATCCACAAAAACTCTACTAATAACCAAATTAATCCAACAAGCCGTTTTTTTGTTTCACTCGATCGAATTTTTGAAAAATTAAAGGATCACGTTTTTTGCTCTGAACAGCTCATAATTTTTAAAAATGAGAAATAAAAAGGTTTTTTCCGAGCTTTCCCACAATTTTGTTCCAGAAAGTGCTTAAATTAAAAAAAAAGAAGGATTCAAAAAAAAAAAGAATTTTTCTCAACAATTTAAGGAAATTCAAAAAACCATCGCCTAATAATTTTTATCGCGTTTCCGCCGCTGCATTCCTTGATTATTTTGATTTCCTTTTAATTAAATTAAAAAAAAAGTTAATACTCCCAATCGAATTTCAATCTTTTTCATACGCTTTTCGGTGATTGTTTTTTTTTACTTTTCGTGAATCCTTATCTGTTAACTCAATGTTTTTCCGTTTTAAAAATTATGTGCTTTTCAGAGCAAAAAACGTGATCCTTTAATTTTTTCAAAAATTCGATGGAGTGAAACAAAAAAACGGCTGGTTGGATTTATTTGATTTTTTGTAGGATTTTTTGTGGATATATTGAACTGTAAAAGTCACACTTAACGTTAGTGGTTTCCTCAATATTTTCGATCCAGTGCTTGATTTTCCAAAAAACCACCAAAAGCCCTTTTTTTGTTGCATTTTCAAATTCATGTGACAGAAAGAAAAAATTTTTTTTCGGAAAAACTATAGCCAGTTATTAGGGAAAATTTATTCAAATTCTTGAAACCCACCTTTAAATTTCTGTGAAATCATTGGTTGCTGAAATATCGATAATCAAAGACAAAAGGATCCTTTTCCATTTGAAAACCGATATCTCAGCGAGAAGTGGGCAAATCAGGGTGTATAAAAAAGCAAATTAAAACTAAATAAACAAGGTATCTGATCCTTATAGTGGTTAAGCTAAAACAATTTTTTCGACGTCCGTAGACCAAAAAAAAAAACTAAAAAAATTTTTAAAATTTTTTTGTTGCTGGTTTTTCTACAATTACTCAAAAACCGCGGAGGCTATAAAGTTTTCAAGTTCGAATCCAAAAACTAGACACTTGGAGCTATAATTTTCTTTTTTTTGATTTCCTGTACGACCATTTCTCTCGAAGTTACGGCCTGTTGAAAACTGCCCAAAAATTTGGAATTATTTTTTGATCCCTTAATTTTTTCCATTAGTGTATATATATAGATATATGTACCTATTACAGACATAATATAATACAGATATAATTATATATATATAAATACTAGAGATCTAAACCATCATAGGTACTCTATTAATATTTCTTTTAGTACATTATTATCCTACCTACTTTACTTAAAAATTTAGTGAAGGTCGCGGGATATCATTGGATGCGTGCAGCATAGGACCAGTTGTTGTTGAGAGTTTTGGAGGAGCCCTATGTCCAGCAATGGCCATCTTTCAGCTGAGATGATGATGAATGGTAAAAATATATGGTTGTAAATATTATTTATACTTTAGAATTTTCGAATGCTGACTTTAAATCCATTTATAATCTCTTGAAACTGTAAAAAATAATCAAGGCTCAGTTTTAACAGATACTCCAGTAAAAATGGATTCATTTCTTTTTATTTTTGTAATATTGAAGAGGACAGCGCTATCGTAGTGAGATATTAATAATCCAGTTGTGTTTAAATGCACCATTTGCATTTTGATTTTTTCTGTCTTTTATCTCTACTTTCATTCAGCCAGCTTAACTGAGAAACTGCTTCGTTGACTAGTGCGCTATTATTTTGGTCAGTTAAAAAAAAAATTACTGCCTCATAGTCTGAGATATAATTTTATAGGTCTTTCATTGCATTGAAATATCATCAACACTGTTGGACTATTATTTATTAGAGTAAGTGCCCTCGTCTACTACAAGATAAAGTTTTGATTTGGATAATTAAATGAAAAGGAATGGTATGATAGTATTCAGTGGAAAACTATGAAGACTCAGTAAGTTTTGTTAATTTTTAAGCTAACGAAACTTATTTAGCCATCATCTTGAAATATAATAGCATTTCAAAGTATATTATAAAATGAGCAAAAACATTTCTTAAAATACTAACATATACGAGGGTAAGTTTTTAAGTTCGCGGAATGACAGTGAAAAAGGCGGGTAAACGCGCTCTTTTGATGCCTACCGTATTCAGTGACTCATAATTAGTCTGCATAGTAAAATTTGTTGTGATTGGATCATTAGTTATTAAACTATCGTTGACAAAGTATTTTAATCGGGAACGAAGTGAAAAAAATGGAGAAAATTGAATTCCGTGCGGTGATAAAGTTCCTTACTAAGCAAGGAAAGTCTGTTCAAACCATACTCAATGAGATGTCATCGGTTTACGGGGATTCTTGCCCAGGAAAAACAATGGTCTACAAGTGGCATAGTTTATTTAAACAAGGCAGGGAATCACTTGAAGACGACCCGAGGCCGGGGCGCTCCGTTGAGGTGACTACGCCAGAAGTTATTGCAAAAGTAGAAAAAATTGTATTGGAAGATGCTCAACTAAAAAAGAAACAACTCGCAGAAATGGTTGGAGTATCGGATACAACAATTTTTAAAATTTTACACGATCATCTTGGCATGACTAAGGTTAGCGCACGGTGGGTGCCGAGAATGCTCACGCCATTGCAAAAACAACAGCGCGTGGAATGTTCACGTGCGTTTTTGGACCTCTGCAATGAAGACAAGGATGGCGTATTGAATTAAATTGTTACTGGGGATGAAACTTGGGTTTATCATTATGAACCCGAGTCCAAACAAGACTCCATGCAGTGGCACAAAAAGGGCACAGCACCACCCAAGAAATTTAAGGTTTCACAGTCGGCTGGGAAACTCATGGCAACGATTTTTTGGGACTCAGAAGGAATATTATTGATAGATTATAAAGATAAAGGCATTTCTATAACGGGGGAATACTACGCTTCAATCTTAGAACAGTTAAAAGAAGCCATCAAAGAAAAAAGACGGGGAAAATTAACGAAAGGTGTCCTGCTATTGCATGACAATGCTCCCGTTCACAAGAGCCGAGTCGCACTGGCTGCCCTGCATAAGGTGGGCTTCGATATTTTGAATCACCCACCCTACAGTCCAGATTTGGCTCCGAGTGATTATTATCTCTTTCCAAAAATGAAAAAAGAATTACGTGGTAAGAAATTTTCAACTGATGAGGAGGTTAAGGAGGCGGTTTCGGCGTATTTTTCAGACAAAGATAAAACTTTTTTTTACGAGGGAATAAAAAAACTAATTGAAAGATCTGAAAAATGTATTCGTGTTGCAGGGGAATATATAGAAAAAGAAAAATAATTTTGTGTTTTTATTATTACTCAATACCCTCCATTCTGCGAACTTAAAAACGCCCCCTCGTAGTTCACAGCTATTTATTATAAAATGGGTAGTAATAATTTAGGAAACCCTATACCGCCAGTGGTCCCATATTTTGTAGGTATTCATCAAGAATGAGCTGGTACAGCCGGGATGGAACCGTGGCATGACAGGAAACTAAAGTTCTCCTCCTATTCTTGGGGTGAGATGAGGCCAAAGGGAAACGAGCAAATATTTGTTTTTATAAAATATACCTGTCAAAATGTTCATATTACCAAGTTTTAATTACACTTTCTTAAAATTTGTTACTGTTATTCAAGTTTACAGACGTATAATAATAACCTGGTCACACACGGCCCTTTGGCCCTAAACTAGGCCGAGCCTGTACTATACTAACCAAATTTCTGATAAACATACGAGTACTTATATATGTATTTCAAAATATACAAATAACATAGATAAATTACACCCACATGCAGAACAGATCGTACTCGTCACACAAACATTTGTCGTGGGTGAGAACCGAATCCACGACCTCTTGAATACCAGTCAGGACCACTTACCACTAGAACAGCAGGTACAATGTAATGTTGTGTTCCTCGTTCAGCAGAAGATTATTTATCATGTAAAATATTCTATAAAATTAGCAATTTATTTCGCAATTGTTGATCTCATTATTTTCAAGCTTAAATTATTTTGATTTACATGAGAATTGAAAATTGATTAGGTATTATTAGTCTTCACGAAGTAGTACTTCAGTTACAAGAAATATAGATCTCCAGACAACTTAATTTGCAAATACAAAGAGAACCTTAGTGAATAATCATAGAACGGATTTTAAGAATATTCATCTTACTAGGAAGCTTGCAAACTACGTTGGGTTCAAAAATGAGTAGATATTTTAAGATTTATGAATGGAAATATCGTGAACTGAATAAATGAATCAATCGTGATTTGAATTCATGTAAAATTAAATAAATAATAAAGCATTTTAGGTACATTATGGGGCACATTACATTATCACTACATAAATAGTGAAATAAGATTATTTAAATAAAGTATATTTTATTTAAGCTTTCTGATCAAATCGTAGGACTTTCAACTATGTATTCTTACACTGTGGGTTAACAACGATTTTCCGTGTGTGCTGATTGCTAGCGTCTGTGAAAGTGAAAATCTTAGTATCAATAAATTAGTCGGAGGTATACAGTTTCAACGTTACATATTATGAATTTCCTAATGAAGATTGAATGTTTTGTTAAATGATAATTTTACTCCAGGTATACAGTACCACCACATAACGATTCTCATTACGAAAAATTCTCATTTTATCACAAAACTCTTGAAATTTGGTAATGAACACACAAAAATTTAAAGCATATTAAAACTTTTTTTACTATTTAAAGTTAATATGACTAAATACTTCAGCTACTCGGACCTAAATTTCGACAATGACCGCCGATGTACTCCTTTAAAACAAAAACATCCATTTACCATTTTTTTTTTAAGTCAATGAATTCAGTTTTATTTTAATATAATAAGATTTCTCGAATCAAATCGAAAAAAAAGGAGTACGAGTCTACACACAGTAATAGAGACAACTGTTACAGATATAGTACTATATTTTAAGGACAGTGGTTTTCTTAAATCATAGTTTAATAAAAATTAAGTTACGATTTACTTTATGTTAAAGGTGCACAGTATCTAAGCTCGATTCAAGTTTTGACCCCACCTCATTGCCAGCCGTTTTTTTAGGTGAACGGTAGAAACTAACTCACTTGCTAATGATCATCAGAACCTCTAGGACTTGCTGAAGTACTAGAAAACTGAAATTCGATATGTTGGTGTCCCCCTCCAACCATTCGTATAGGAGATGTATAACTGTGAAAGTAATAAACCTCAGAGGTACCACTACTTCAGGATGAAGTTCTAAATGACTGAAATTGGGTGCGCTGGTTAAAAATTACAAATAATTAAGGGCGAAACTAAGAAATAATGCTGTAATAATAAGGCTCACATTAAGCGAATGGATTAAGAGCTTGATGCAGAAGGCAGTCCTCCTCGTGACGCAGCAATACCGCATATATGGTGAGGTGTTTGTCTCTTTAATTTTAGCCTCTGGTAGCTCGGTCCCTGTAATTCATACTGATGGTACCCATATAGCATCTCAAAACATTTTTTATTATTTTAAGAGCCTGACAAAGTGACTCTACTCAGCCTGATATAAAGCATAAATATAATCCAAAAGTTGTAGTCATCATACTTATTATAAATGCATACAATAAAGTATGGTGACCCACACTAGGACGGCCTAGTGAGATGCTTCTACACGTCACGCTTAGAGACGTAATAGATATGGCAGTCATCGTGCCAGTCTAATGCTCACACATTTATCACGACAACTCACACTCACAAGTACTCACTAACGAAACACAACAGTACGGATGTCATTGTCGCTTGAGATGGATCTTCTGTGAGAGATATTTTAAAAATGTTAAATTATTTTTTCTAAATTAGTCATTTGTTCATGGACTAGTCTTAATCGGTTTAATAGTCATGGATATGTTAAAAATTCGAATAATTACGTAATATTAACACTGTCGTACCAGCAACTCGGTATAAGTGGCATGCATTATCAACAACGTTTATACAGAAAACGCTACAAATGAACATAACATACGTTATTAGTTTACCGGCAGTTTAAATTTAAATTTTAAAAAGGACGACCGCATAATACGAAAGTTTTCGACGAGAATGACGAATTAAAGGCAATTGTAGAAGCTGATGCAACTTTATCTATGGTTGAATTAGTATCAGCTTTCAAGGGGTGCTTGGCTAGAAAACCTCCACGTGGTGCACCCTGGTAACGTTGGCGATGGTGTTCATCACTGCCAACGGCTAATATTCTAGCACGAAGAGGAAGCCATTTTCTCCGGCAATTCAGCTGAGACTTGGTCCAACAGAGCGGGCGTGTCTGTCGAATCCTCTGTTGGTTCTTCGCTCTTCGGAGCAATGAGGAGGAAAACCTCGGTAAAAAATCACGATGGTGGGACCCTTTCTAGGGTCGGAGTTCCTCCGCTCAGCGGTAGAAAAGGTAGGACGGGCTCGGTGTGCACTTACACTGCCACCGTGCAGGCATCAGGAGACATAGTCTCCCTGCCGCCGTCGACATATCGTAGTCCCGAGTTGGAGTCTCGCGACTCCAATCGGGGGCGAGGGTCTTGGCTTAGCCGCCCGGACTGCGAGGAAGAAAACCTCTTTAAAAAATTACCCCGAATCCCGTGTTCTGGTGCGTGACCAGGGGATGCATGGCTGATGGGTAGTTCAGTCGCAAGCGCACTCCCAGCCGGGGCACCTGCGGACCCCTCGGTTGGGCACAAATTTACGCTTGCCCGGGTATTGGGGATCTCTGCCCGGGTCGACATTTAGTTCTCCCCATCTCGTGGGTTTAAAAATGGAAAAATTAACAAACACAAACAATCATCATAATATAGAAAAGAAGGAGAAGAAAAACAGGAAGGGAAAAAGTACGAGAGCGGACGACTTCTCTTCCAACGAGGAGGAAGTATTGGTTGGAGCGCCTATCTCGGTGGGGCTCCCAGAAGTCATAATGGCTGCTGGGAGCCGAAGAACATCGGAACGGTTGCGTTCCAAATCCACCGCGGGCAGTAACTCCAGTACAAGGACAGATGCACTGGACATAATGGAGACGGAGCTGTGTGACAGCAGGAAACGCGGACGCTCCAGGGACGAGGAGAGTGACACGTCCCAGGAGATGTTGCCTCCCAAAATCACCAGCAGCCGTAGAGGGAGATCACGAACCCCGATCTCGATCCCGTCAGGCTCCGTCTTTTGTAAGGCGGAAGCCTATAGGCGAGTTAGGGCGGACGGTGAAGCACTAGCGGAGGAGGAGATTGCTGGTCTCCTGCTGAAAGTCAGGGAGCCGATGGTGGGGGACTCAGTTCCCCAGACACCATCCTCCATGCAGGAGATAGCAAACGCGGCGGTGGCCATTATTCACAAAGTGGCCACCAAGTCGAGTAACCTTAAGGGCTCCTTTGTGATAGCCCTCAAGGACTCCTCTTCCGCAATTGCGGGGGTCGTGGAGACCCTCATCGGAGACGTGGCTCGTCTCCAGGCAGCCAACGACCACCTGACGGGGCAAGTGGCTGAGCTTAGCGCTCAGTTCGCCCAATTCCGGGCGCATCGTCCGGCAGAGGATCCGGCCTCGTCCCCGTCTCAGCCTACTCCGTCTCCCAATGTTGGTACCATCGCTGACGCCCAAATGCGCCAAATCACAGACGCTGTGTGGCGCATGATGGACGGCCGTCTCGCTGGCCTAGAGGCAAGACTGCCTCCTGCCCCTATTGTCCGTCCGCCGCTTGGGGCCCAAAGGCCAAAGGTCACATCAGCACCAACATCTCTGCCCGTTGTGGGCGGTCGTGTGTCCTATGCGGCGGCGGCGTCAGTGTCGACTACTCCTGTGGCCACTCCGAGGGCACGACAGGCGGCCAAGGTAATAACCAAGACGGCTGCACCGAAGTCTGGGCCCAAAAAAGTGGTAAAGGCTGGAGCGGAATATCCTCCGCTCCCCACTCCAACGAGTGTACCTGGCACCACTACATCTGCCCCCTCCACATCTGCCCCATCCAAAGATGGTTGGCAGGTAGTCGGCGGGGTTAAGTCCCGAAAGCGGGGTAAAAGAGCAGCTCAAAAAGCAGCCTCTACCCCGCAGTCGCCGTTGGTTGCGGTGGCTACCGCGAAAAAGCCGCGCAAGCTGCAGGTGCCTAAAAGCGCGGCTGTGGTGGTCACCGTAACACCGGAGGCGGCTAGTGGCGGGCTGTCCTATGCGGCCTTATTTAAGAAGGCCCGGGATAGTCTCGCCACTGATTTCGGGACTGAAGGGGTCAGATTGCGCCTTGCCCAGACGGGAGCTCGAGTCCTCGAGTTCCCCGGGGCTGAAGGTGCAAAGACGGCGGACAGGTTCGCCGAGAAACTGAGAGGAATTTTTGCAGCCACGGATGGTGTGAAGATCGCCAGGCCTGTCAAGTGCGCAGAGTTGCGCATTTCGGGCCTGGATGACTCCGTAACGACCGAGGATGTCCGCGTTGCAATTAGCGAGAAGACGGGCTGCAACGCGGACAACATCAGGGTCGGCACCATCCGCCCCGGTCCTGGAGGGCTTGGCGCAGTGTGGATCAGCTGTCCGGTAGCGTCGGCTAAAGTTTTGGGCGACGCAGGCAGGATCCTCGTCGGTTTTGTGAATGCCAGAGTCACTGTTCTGGCGGCAAGACCGATGAGGTGCTTCAAATGCCTAGCATCCGGACACACACGCGCCAAGTGCGTGAGTTGTTTTGACTGCAGTGGACTATGCTTCCGCTGCGGTCGACCGGGGCACAAGGCGGCAGAGTGCTCTGCCGCCCCTCACTGCCCAGCTTGTGCGTCGGGTAACAAGCCCGCTAATCATCAGATTGGGCAGGGGGGCTGCAAACCTCCTCGCGATTCTCGGCGAACGTTGGGGGCTAGCCAGTCGGCCCAGGCTGCCTCCGATGCCGTTCGCACGTCGACATCGTCGCCCATGGAGGAGGCTGTAGAGACAGTCCAGTAATGGACCAAGTCTCCAGCCTCCTGGTCCAGACGAACCTGAACCACTGTGCTGCGGCGCAGGACCTTTTCCTGCAAACTATGGCACAGTGGTCGATCGGTGTTGCCGTAGCCGCGGAGCCCTATTATGTTCCTCCCCGTCCAAACTGGTTGGGTGACCGGGACGGTTCCGTGGCAGTCGTCGGCTCTACGGCGGCTCATTCCCCGCCCTTGTCGCTAAGAGACAAGGGCACTGGATATGTTGCTGCCGAGTGGGGGGGGATCACTGTATATGGTGTATACTTCTCCCCCAACCGGAGTTTGAACGACTTCGAGGTTTTCCTTAACAACTTGGAAACCTCGATGCGGCGTCTAACGTCTGGGCACGTCTTAGTGCTGGGGGACTTCAACGCAAAGTCCATTGCGTGGGGTTCCCCCAGGACGGACGCCAGGGGCGAGGCCGTAGAGGAGTGGGCGGCCTCGGTGGGCCTCTGTTTACTGAACAGGGGCTCCACCAACACGTGCGTGCGACAGCAGGGAGGGTCGATAGTGGACCTTTCGTTCGCTACCCCTGCCCTCGCCGCACGAGTAAGGAACTGGTGTGTCCTGGAAGAGGTTGAGACGCTCTCGGATCACCTCTACATTCGATTCGAGCTCTCCCGGACCCAGGACCCCAGTAGGGGTCACGCGGCGCGGCGTTCTTCTCGCTTGCCGCGGTGGGCTGTAGCCAAACTGAATAGGGACCTACTAGAGGAGGCAGCCATCGTTCACTCTTGGCTGTCTCCGCAGGCCCCGACCGAGGAGGTCGACATGGGGGCTGGTCGCTTCCGCGATGCCATTGCGCAGATCTGTGATGCGGCCATGCCCCGCATCCGAGGTTGCCGGCCTCCACGGAAGGAGGTTTACTGGTGGTCCCAGGAGTTGGCGGACCTCCGCGCGGCCTGTACTCGTGCCCGGAGGTCCTACACCCGTAGTCGGCGGCGACACCGCGAAGAAGGCGAGGAGGACCAGCTTCATGAGGAGTACCGAGAGGCGCGGAAAACTCTGAAGCTGGCCATTAGCCGCGCCAAAGAAGTGAAGAGGAAGGAGATGCTGGAGGGTCTCGATCGTGACCCCTGGGGTCGCCCTTATCGTGCGGTGCGACAAAAGCTCCGCACGTCGGGCCCCCCCCTTACAGAGACACTCCAGCCCAGCTTCCTGCGGGAAGTGGTCGAGGGTCTTTTCCCGCAGCGGGCGGAGCACACACCCCCGTCGATGGCCTTCATGGTCGAAGACGACGGGGGACGGAACGAGGATAATGTTCCGCCCGTCAGGGAATCGGAGATAGGGGCGGTCGTTCTACGGATTCGCTCTAAGAACACCGCCCCTGGGCCAGACGGGATACCTGCCCGTGTGCTGGCCCGTGCCCTCGAACACATGTCGGACCGCCTCAGGGAGATCTTGGACGCTAGCTTGTCGTCCGGACGCTTCCCTGAGTGCTGGAAAAGCGGGAAGCTGGTCCTATTAAGGAAGCCGGCACGGCCTGCCGATTCGGTGGCGGCCTATAGGCCCATTGTGCTGCTGGACGAGGCGGGTAAACTGTTTGAGAGGATACTCTCTGCCCGCATCGTCCGGCACCTCTGCGAGGTGGGCCCCGATCTGTCGGACGCCCAATTTGGTTTTCGGGCGGGGCGTTCGACGGTCGATGCTGTGCTGCGCCTGAGGGCCGTTACCGAAGAGGCAGTGAGCTGTGGCGGCGTGCTGTTGGCGGTGTCGTTGGACATCGCCAACGCATTTAATAGTCTGCCATTTAGTTGCATCAGGGAAGCACTCCACTACCACGGGGTGCCAGAGTACCTGAGGCGACTTGTGGCAGACTATCTTGAGGAGCGTACCGTCGTGTACGAGGACCGAGATGGTATTCTGAGGCGGCGGCCCATGTCGTGCGGTGTTCCACAGGGGTCCGTCCTCGGACCACTCCTGTGGAATATGGGATACGACTGGGCCCTTCGAGGTCGTCTTCCCCCCGGGCTGGGCGTAATTTGTTACGCCGATGACACATTGGTCACGGCCCGGGGGGCGAACTTTCAGGAGGCGGCGCGCCTTGCCACCGTGGGAGTCTCTTTGGTGGTCGGACGCATTGAGGCGCTGGGTTTACGGGTGGCCCTAGATAAGACGGAAGCCCTTTTGTTTCATGGGCCCCGTCGTGGTCCACCCCCCGGTGCCTCTATCGTAGTCAATTCGGTCCTCGTACCGATTAAGGCCCAGATGAAGTATCTGGGCCTGATCCTCGACGGCAGGTGGCTCTTCGACGAGCACTTCCGACAGCTTACTCCAAAGCTGGTCGGCGCTGCTTCTGCTCTTGGGCGACTTTTACCCAATTTGGGTGGAGCCAGCGTCGCGACGAGACGGCTATACACGGGGGTTGTTCGGTCAATGGCACTGTATGGTGCACCGGTGTGGGCGGCGGCTCTGACCGCCCAGAATAGGGCTCGCCTCTGGCGCCCTCAGAGGATATTGGCGGTTAGAGCCATACGCGGTTACCGCACCGTATCGACGGAGGCGGCGTGCGCGTTGGCCGGAACTCCCCCGTGGGATTTGGAGGCGGAGGTGCTCGCCGAAGTTTATCGGCGAACGGCAGACTTTCGGGTGGGTAGGGGCATTCGGCCTCCGCCCGAAGAGATACGCGAGTGGCGAGAGGCCGCTCGTCGAGCCACGATGGCTCGTTGGTCGTCCCGGCTGGAGGCTCCACGTGCTGGCTTTGCCGCCGTGGAGGCTCTCCAGCCGGTCATCGCCGAGTGGGCAGGGCGGCAGCACGGGACCCTTTCCTTCCGACTGACGCAGATTCTTTCCGGGCACGGTTGCTTCGGGAAGTATCTGCACTCGGTCGCCAGGAGGGAATTGAGTCCCGCCTGTCACCACTGCGACTGCAGTGAGGACTCGGCTCAGCACACGCTGGCGGTTTGTTCCGCCTGGGCGGCGCAGCGTGGGGTCCTCACTGCAGTTATTGGAGGAGATCTCTCGCTACCGGCCGTAATACGCTCCATGGTCGGTAGCGACAGTTGTTTTACCGCGGTCGCAACCTTCTGCGAAGACGTAATTTCGCGGAAGGAGGCGGCGGAGAAGGCCCGGGAGGACAATATCCACTCGGACCCAATTCGCCGCCGGCGAGCCGGGCGGCGGAGGCGCGCATACCAGCGCCTCATGCCGCCTTGAGTGTGGCCGCGGGTGGACGGGACGGGTTTTCCCCTCCATCCGCTACAATGGCCAGCCGCGAGGAGGCGACGTCCGCGTGTGCCGTACGTCGCCTAAAATAGAGAGTTTACCCATAGATGGTGCCTGCATTAGCGGGCAGGCGCTGGGAGGGATCTGGATGTCGTAATAACAGCTGTTCCCGGTCCCTCCTATGTCAGGCGCAGAGTGGCACACCGTGTGGTTTTAGTCGGTCCGATTCCGACACACCGCCCCGCCGTAAACCCCGGTGGGGTGACGGCCCGAGGGGGTTTCCACACGTTAAAAAAAAAAAAAAAAAAAAAAAAAGTATCAGCTTTCAAGGTTAGCATCATTACTATATTGATCTACTTGCTTAAAATTGACAAAGTAATCAATCTTGACAAACGAATGCCCCACGAACTCAATGATTGTCATTGTCATTTAGTTTGTTTTTAAACATTTTTAAAGCCTTTGCATGTGGTCTGCCCGCGTGTATGTGGGCTACTGTGGTGAGAAATAGCCTATGTTCTTCCTCAAGAATCAAAATATTTTCATACTAAAGGAAAGTGTACTGTAATTATGACACCAAATTCTTTTTAAAATGTTATTACAACTGTAATATGTATGTTGTTGCAAGAGTAACATTTAATTGACAAACCAAGAAAATCGTATACGAATGACTTTGATTCCTAAAAATATCACAATGTCAACTCAACTTAATTTATATGATGTCTGATAGTCAGCTGTCACATTTGTCAAATTTATTACAACCTATTTATTATATTGTATATTGCAAACTGAATTATTTTTTATCGCAAAATTCTAAAAATCTACTAATTTAAAATATAATTGTCGAAGACATTAAGAGGCTAATAAATACAAAAATAATTCCTATCATTAAATACGCAAGACGGTATAAAAAGTCCATATATGCCTGCGAGACTGAGTTACTCTCCCATTTATATAATAATATTTTAGAAACTCAAGGCTATCCCTTGAGTTTCTAAAATATTATTAACGGATAATGTTCTATGCTGTTTCCTACAACTGAAATTATCTTTGTCCAAATTGTTAGTACATATTTAATCTAATTTTTCAGCGGCCGTTAATTTTGTATACAAACTTCCACCTCTCTTTTCACTCTCCTAAAGGTTGGGATTTCCATGATGAAAACTATCCTATGTATTTTCCTAGGACTTGAACTATCTCCGTACTAAATTTCATTAAAATTTGCTCAGTAATTAAAAGTGGGCAAGTAATATTCAGACTTTTGATAAAGCTAAATCAAATCTATTATCTTGATTTAAAGGAGTTTAGTCCGTCAGGTAGTCGCAAAACCGATGTACCTATCCTACATTTTCTAAGAGCCGGCAGGTATCGCGTCAAGGCGCCGGAGTGCAATTGAATTGTGGTACAGCACGGGTTGTCCGCACGTAATATTTTAGGATGTAATTTCTAATTACGAAAAAATAAACATAATGTTAAATTCTGATCACATAATACATTCATTGTACTTACTTGTATTTACATGCAAATTTTAATTTTATTTTTTATATTTTTATTTCATTTATTTGTAAAATCCAGAGGAAAATTTTTGATTCCTTCTGTCGAAAACTTTTTTAGTAATCGTATTTTCACATCACATAGGACTCAGAGTGTATCCTCAACTAAACTATTTTTTTAATAAGTTTTATTTAATACTTTCATCGATATGCAAGATCAAAAATGTGCATCAATGAGAGTAATTTTGAGGTTGTATAAGCACTTAAACTGTAAAGAAAATTCCTTAAAATGGGAATAAATATACTTATAAATATACTTTCGGAAGTAAATTTCTCTATTTTCGTTTTCTAAGTATTATGCGCCACGGTTTTGCGTCAGAAGCGCATATTTTATTTAAGTAATAGTAACAGTAATATTTTTCAGACAAAACGCACGGCTTTACTGAAACACTGGCCTTTAGAACTCGTGAAATGAAATTCTCGCAATGCATTAATTTTGTACAACTGTCCTACTATTAAGTTATACTGAAAACAAACATTGTATTATTATTATTATTATAGTCACATTATTTCCATATTGGATAAATTACGAAACAAATGTATCAGAAAATATTAGTAAATAATACCTCTGCTTTTCTTACTATTTCATCAATCCATTTTCCTCTTAATCTAACTCTTTTCCTTTTGTTTGTTGATCATAGCTATAGCATAGTTCCTCTCGATGTCTTTTTTCCTTGTTCATAGGTGCAACATAAGCCGCCCACTGCCATTTTTGTTTTTTGAGAGTGTATTAAAACCTCTATTTTTGTTGTTTTTCCTTCGTGCAATGGCATGCTTGTATTTTGTTTTTAATGCTATTATTGTACTTGTAAACCCGTAACATTATCATAATCAAATACAATTCTCATTTTTTCTTTCTTGAGTTTAAAGGTACTTTTGATTTTAAGATTTCTTTCTTTCTTCCAGTTGTCTTGTCTCTCCAGTTTTACAAGAATTTTATTTATATGGTAGACGTCTTTTATTCGATCTAGAGGCGCCGTAGGTACTTTGCACTTGACCGCAAGTTGCCAGAGAATAGGGACCTCTGGCGGTAAATAAATCACTGCCGTTGACGTCAGCAATGCGGCCTGGTCGCGAAAACGCGATCGGGGCGCAACTATAACTATAGCAACCAGATCAGCGGCGGTGCCTTGTAGCGTCCCCCAGGAGATGGTCTGACCAGGCGCGGCGTTGATCTTGGAGGGGATCTGAAATAAAATAAATTCCAAAGTAAGACGCCTGAGACGGGTCGCTGGGGTGGTTTTTTGTGGAAACACCACATACTCCTGGCTCCTGCGACCCGTAGCCAGAGATCCAAAGGGATTTGCCACACCGCCAAAAAAAAGGGAATTTACACTTATAAAAAGCTTTTCACTTATATACATACATACTTTAATGTGATATTATGTCGAGCCTTTGACGCAGTCAATAAATGCCAGATGGACATCATTAACGCATTTGATAGCCATTCGAGGCCACAGTGTGTTAAAGTACCTGAAGTAATATGTAAAGGAGCGTGTCACCATTACGAGGACCGTGATGGTATCTGTGACGTCAGTTCATACCGTATGGCAGTACACGGGGATCTATCCTTGGGTACCTTCTGTGGAACATATGGTATGATGGGATCTTTCGAGAAGATTTTCTCTAAGTTCAGCGTAATCAGTTACATTGATGATATTTTGGTCACAGCTCGTGGGGAGAATTTTCAGGAAATTTCATTTGGCTACCAGGGGTATCTCTATGATGGTTAGACGGATTGAGGCGCTGGGTATTAAGGGTGGCCCTGCATAAGAATCATACCTGGAGAATGATCAATAACAGAAGATGGCTCTTCTATGTACACTTCCGACAGCTAACTTCGAAGCTAATCGGCACTGAACCTACCCTTGGTTGACTTTAACCAATCTGGCTGGATCCAGCATCTCAACAAGACGACATTATACAGGGGTAGTCCAACTTATGGTAGAGAATGCGGGAAGGTGGGACTAGTTGGAAGAGATCATCAGAAAACTCTCCATGATAAGGGTGGTAGAGGACTGCCATAGAGGCAACTGCAGTGGTTTAAGAGGCTCAGTGACTTAGGGACTGTCGATGATGCGAACAACTCGCTGCTGCAATTTGTCGAAAGCGCGAAATACATATTAAATGAATCCATCGATGAAAACAGTATTCGACGCAGGACCAAACCTGAATCTTATGACGGGCTGTATGCTCAGGCGAGAAGAACCGTCTTACTTAGTGCAGTACACTTAACTTCTGTGAGGCCGCCTTAGTGACGCTCTCAATGTACTCACGTGGGTTGAGATCCCGGCAAATATGTAAATGTATTCATAATAATACTCATCTTCAACCCAACTCCTAATATTACTTTATTACGTAACGCTCAATATTGAACATGAATATTTCAATGACAATGTTTCGTGAAATAAAAGGGACAGAAAAACTTGCGTGTTATGAACGTCGTAGAAATAGCAAAGTTTAATAAATGGAAAACTGGCGTGAATCCAAAGTGATCAACTTATATATGTACATATCGGAAGTGGCAATAGCTACTCGTGAACTATATTTTATTGTAATACGAATTGTTTTTTTAAACAAAAGCGGCTTATAAGTATAGACGGAAACCGAAAATTTTAAAAAGTTGTAAATGGTTTCTTTTTTGTGATTGCAAACTTATATTTCCATTCAGAATCAACGCTTTCTGTATTTTAATAAAATAGATAAAATTCTTTCACAATTGAATCTCGAGATGTATGATTTCTCTACATACAAGTTTGCAACAACTCTCTCTAAATCCACAGTTTTGTTAAAATAAAAGGTATTCCATATATTTTTTTGTACTAGTAACGTATATATGTGAAAGTTTACAATGATCGATTGAGTTGGTGAAGCCTGAAACTTAAAAGTTATTAAAAGTTACCAGCTGGTCCCCGATACATCGTTTCCGTAGAAGTTGTTTAATTTAAATAGCTTGTTTTTTCTCAAAGTATAAATATCTGTAGAAATATTATTTTTTATGTAAATAAATATAAAATCTGTTTTGGAGTTCTACTGTATATCCCTACACTTTTCGTCCATACAGTCTTTTATTCCTTACTTTCCTCTTTTCTAGAAAATAACACTTCAATATAATTGAAGGTGACCCCTGTTTTATGGTGAGTTAATATGATAGTTTAGAACATTTGATTAGATTGTGAATTAAAGTAATTGGTAGGAAAACTGCTAAGTTCAGTCTAGACCAATGACCAGATCATTCGGTCGCGACTAAACAAAATATCTATATTCGAGAAAGTTTCGAGTTCGAAAATATTTATCAATTATTTATTAATTGTATTTGCGCATAATCTGTGCACTGAAATATTTATTGTAGCGACAGCTTGTCGATATATACACTGTACCTTTTTCTTAATATAATCTACTACTATTTTTAAAGACACCACTGTCGCCTTTGTACACTCGTAACTCAGAAGTCACAAGTATGTTGGCAGCCTCTTCGAAATTCTCCAGGCGACAATAAGCTCCACAAATTGGTTAATATTTTCATTTTTAAGTCCATGCCGTTGTCAAATTTGGGTCATGCAGATAAAATAATAATTTACGACATTTAAAGTACATCTTTAAATTTCACCTTCTGTTTTACAAACTCATGCAGAACGCAATAAAACCGAATTTTATATGAATTTATTACTTATTCATTAGTAATAATATTTATTACAACTTGTATTACAGCTCGCTAAGATAAATACTTTAGGATTAATGTACAATTATTCTTATAATTCCCTACAAATTGTAATTAATAGATTCATTTGTTTTGTGCATGTATGTGATATTTCTATGGGTCCAATATCTCTTCATGGCTAATATCGTATCATCATCTTTTAGCTCCTTTTAGGATATTAGTCATATTTAATATTGCGTAACTGAAGGTTTTCTACAAGGCTACCTAAATATAGTAGGAAGCTTTTACTAATTAATTTCAATTGACAGCTTTCAAGTATTGAGAATTTAGACTGCTCTAGAATCGGTCGACAATTCTGCTAAAGGACCCCAATCATTTACGTAATTGAGGTAACTTAGTATACAAATGGTCGGTTTCACTTTGAGTGATTAATAAAGGAAGACGGTTCTATAAGCGGAACCCACGTACAGCTCAGATTGCAGAATGTGTTTGTAATATTGTATAAGTGAAAGGAGTGAAAATGTGATTATTCATTTTGTTCGGTTAATCTTAACGAAAAATAAACTTTGGTTTACTGCTTGATATTTTTTTTTCTCTGCCTAATTTGGAATGAAATAGACGTCTGTGAAATGTATGGGGAAAGAATAAATTGTTTCGGATTATTATCATCATAGCCAGTAGCCTCTCACCATCCATTGCTGAAAGAAGACCATTCCAAAGAAATGTGCACTCTGCCGGTCTTGGGTAGTCTACATTTATTCTCTTCACACATGTCACTTTCTCATATGGTTGGTCTATTAGGTGTTCTGCACTACACTTGTCAAGTTACGGTCTCCACTATATCACATGTTGACTCTAGAGACTATTAGTCCAATTGGAGATATGACCGGCCCATTTCCATTGCAGCGTCCTGATTACTCCTTTAGATATTTAATAATAATTCATCAAAACTTTTGATAGTCCATTCCTGAACATAGGTAATTTCTTAGGAAAGAGGTTTTGGCCTACTGTAACATGCTGACCAGATGGGTTAGTTAGGAGTTTGTTTCAAGTTGTGTGTGTGTTTCTTTGTTTCACACCGCGAGCGGTTCAGACCGTGGTATGATTTTCCAATAGCTCTTTTTGAATGGATCCTTTCACAATGTGGTCCAAAGCGCCCAAGAACTTTTTCTATGGATTAATATGGACCACAGCAAGTAACAGCTTTCTTTTTTATGGGTATATTTGTATTGTACCAAAGTTCTTGTTACAATTAATAAATTTAAAAAATAAAATTACCAAAATTGTTGTTGTGATATTTTACAATATTTCCCATTATCGTTGAAAAATATAAACTCGTGCACTGTGTGTGTATTTGCTGTAAACAGTTAAGGAGTCCTAATAATCGATTCGTAAATGAAAACTCAGTAAGCGAATAACATTAATTTTCAGTCAACTGGGGTTTTCTAATTACAACGGGGATAAGTTCAAATTAGTAAATAAATGTAGTTATCGTTATCCGACTACCCTGCAAAAAGTTGAACGTAGCGATCCTAAAAATCATAAGAAACTTTAGAAGTTGGTAATTGCCTTCATTCGTCATTTATAAATTTCATATAAATTGTAGTATTGTTAAAGTGGTTAGTACTAATTTATACATTTATAAAACCAATTCGTTTATTCCATATACTCTGACTCTAAATACAGACTTGAGTATAAGATAAACGAAAAAATGTATGAAAGCTTTTAACATAAACATTTTTATGATGCACTCTCAAATAAAATGGATAGAATACGGAGGCATTCGGTTGTGAAACTTATGAATGGTACTATGGTCCAAGAGCCCGTGAGTGCCAGACCTTCGTCATTTTATAAAAGCTGAAAGTTCTTCTATGTGTGTCCCTAGTACAGGTAAGAATGATCCCCAAACATGAAGCTGAGGCAGCGGTGGCTTTGGTAGATAACAGGCAACAAAGGTATGTAAAATTCCATCTCAAATTCGTCATAATATAAAACTTGATTTTTTTATATTTGATTCATAATAATATCAAAACTCGCGTTGCTCATTGCCAGACAGTTAGTATGGTTCCAACCCTCTGCCGGACACCCCTAAACTATTATAATTTATAATTATACTTACGTTATATTATAAAACCTAAGTTTCATATATAATTTTTTGGGAGCCTATTAAACTATGTTTACATAGTAGCCGGACAGTTTCGAAGGTTCTATCATCTTGCCAGACGCATTCAAAGTGAGCAGTAATCGGGAGAGCAAGGAGCGAATACAGTAACTAAACGTTATATTATAAAACCTAAATTTTATATATAATTTTTTGGGAGCCTATTAAACTATGTTTACATAGTAGCCGGACAGTTTCGAAGGTTCTCTCATCTTGCCAGACGCATTCAAAGTGAGCAATAATCGGGAGAGCAAGGAGCGAATACAGTAACTAAACGTTATATTATAAAACCTAAGTTTCATATATAATTTTTTGGGAGCCTATTAAACTATGTTTACATAGTAGCCGGACAGTTTCGAAGGTTCTATCATCTTGCCAGACGCATTCAAAGTAAGCAATAATCGGGAGAGCAAGGAGCGAATACAGTAACTAAACGTTATATTATAAAACCTAAGTTTCATATATAATTTTTTGGGAGCCTATTAAACTATGTTTACATAGTAGCCGGACAGTTTCGAAGGTTCTATCATCTTGCCAGACGCATTCAAAGTGAGCAGTAATCGGGAGAGCAAGGAGCGAATACAGTAACTAAGCGTTATATTATAAAACCTAAATTTTATATATAATTTTTTGGGAGCCTATTAAACTATGTTTATATAGTAGCCGGACAGTTTCGAAGGTTCTCTCATCTTGCCAGACGCATTCAAAGTGAGCAATAATCGGGAGAGCAAGGAGCGAATACAGTAACTAAACGTTATATTATAAAACCTAAGTTTTATATATAATTTTTTAGGAGCCTATTAAGCTATGTTTACATAGTAGCCGGACAGTTTCGAAGGTTCTATCATCTTGCCAGGCGCATTCAAAGGTGGTCCGAATTGTACTCGCAGCACTTACGACGTTTAAACTGCTAACGTGTGGACCGATTTAGTGAGCACGCGATAACGATGAAAATGATGAAAATATTTAGATTCAATTAAAATAAATTAATTTCTCTGTAAATTTCTTATCTTAAAAAAATGTGTCCTTTGGTATAATAAACACTAATATTTGATTTACTTTGTTTCATTGGCTTTATAATTTTAATAGCATTGACAATAATAAACTTCTTAAAAATGAAAAATAATATCAATTAAATTATTAGATTTTCGATATGATTGACATTGTATGAGAAACATTTTACTCAGTATTATTTTAAATATTTGTTATTGAAATTGTAAAAATTAATTAATGAAATTTCTGGATTAAGAAAAAAATAAACTGCAAAATTT
Source organism: Hypercompe scribonia (assembly GCA_949316085.1). Classification (NCBI taxonomy): domain Eukaryota; kingdom Metazoa; phylum Arthropoda; class Insecta; order Lepidoptera; family Erebidae; genus Hypercompe; species Hypercompe scribonia. The sequence continues at coordinate 10,656,999 of OX438977.1, read as the reverse complement.
GAAATTAATAACAATGGGTGCGCAGTGAAATCCCGCAATAGACTAAACGCTCTGTTTCATTCGCACTACTACACTATACTACACTATACTACACTACACTATACTATACTATACTATACTATACTATACTACACTATATTAAATTTAGGTTTTATAATATAACGTAAGTATAATTATAAATTATAATAGTTTAGGGGTGTCCGGCAGAGGGTTGGAACCATACTAACTGTCTGGCAATGAGCAACGCGAGTTTTGATATTATTATGAATCAAATATAAAAAAATCAAGTTTTATATTATGACGAATTTGAGATGGAATTTTACATACCTTTGTTGCCTGTTATCTGCCAAAGCCACCGCTGCCTCAGCTTCATGTTTGGGGATCATTCTTACCTGTACTAGGGACACACATAGAAGAACTTTCAGCTTTTATAAAATGATGAAGGTCTGGCACTCACGGGCTCTTGCTCTACTATATTTAATACGCCTGTTTTGGCATATTTAGCTACACTTTGGTATATGCTACACTATGGGTGCATTAAAACTCATTTATAACATATATAACTCATTTATAACTGTGAACTTTACATAATTCTATACTGTGAAGTTTGATTGACCTTATTTCAAACGTCACAATAAACCTAACTATCAACATTATATCTGAATAAATTTTATCAAATAAACTTTGTACTAAATGACTATAAGAACTAACGAAGATTACATGAAATGTAATTTTCGATCATTTCAAATTAGTTTTATAATAATTTTATAAAATGAAATATACATTTTCTATCAAATGAAAATCATACAGTGCGAACGATATTTCAAGTTTCATTTTAATATTTGTTATTATGCCATATATTATACACCCATTCGATGGACTCCCTGAGTCGTATTCGATAACTGATACTGTAGCATTTAGATGTGTTTATCTTGAGAAAATGCTTATTAAGTTCGGTGGACGCGGCTGGGATGAAAAGTATGTAAAGTTTAAAATCATTTTCTGAACCAATAAAACATACATACATCGAAATTTCGATAAAACTTGATTTCAGCAATCAATTCACTTCAATCGTACGAAGGCAACTTAAACTATATTTTGAAGATCAGTTACTGTGGGATGAGTTACATTTTAAACGTACTGAGCTAAAAAATTAGAAGTTCATATATACAGCTAAACACATAGAATATCTTCCTTGATGTCATAATTTATAGTTTTAAAAAAGTTTTGCTTGAAAGCATGTTACAAACTAAGGTGCTAAAATATAATCACGATGCTGAGTTGTATTTAAAGTGGCCCACATATAGTACACTGGTGTTCGTCACGCATAGTATAAATTTGTCCTGGATGGACATTCGGAGGAAAAGTAGTGAGGACTTAAGACGGAAAGTTACGGAAACAGATAACAATCTTTAGATTCCATTTGAGCGTCACTATATAAGATACATTTACCGCGTAGATGAAAAATGTGGACCTCCAAGCTTATTCGTTGAATTTATTTCTACTTCTAACAAAGTACAAAGAAACAAACACGATCCATATAAATATAAGAGACGAAGCATGGTCTATATATTTATCGGAATATTAACACCGAAGTCACAATGTTTATTTAACATTTATCGAAAATTTACCAATGATAACAGTTTCAAGTTCTGTTCGACCTTTTTAATACACTAAGAAATTCAACTGAATGGGCCAAGATTCACTCATAAATAGAATAACATAATTGTAAATGTCAGTATCAGAAGTTCGAGTACAAAATATGGTAACCGAAATAATTTCAGCCTTACATTTTTATCTGAAGAGATTTTTTTTGCTCAAAATGCTACGAACAACAATCGTGGGCCAGTCTGTAATTTAAGTGTATTTTTAAATACAAGTTCAATTTTGAACTTTATTAAATTTCATTTTTGCGCAATGATATGTCTATGAAAATGTCATTATCTATCAGTTAAAATAAGCCGCCTTTAATTTTTTACATCAATTGATTCAATTCACGTATTAGTAAGTGTCTGCATGGTAATATGTGGATGGTATTCTAATAGTTCGAATTTGTTGAACAGAAATATCGACATTAAGCCTTTATCAATCACTGTATGAAAGATGTATGAATTTAAATTGAATGTATGTTACTGATGTTAAATATCATTGAGGTGGGATTATCTTTAGCTTAATAATACTTAGTAAAAAACTAAATGTTTTTGATAACTTTTAGCATAGAAAGAAAGTTACATTCATCAACAGCCCCTTACAGTCCACTGCTGGACACAGGCCTCTCCTTAGCAAGGAGGTTTTGGCCTACTATTTCACGCTGGCCAGACGGGTTAGAGTAGGGTTTGTTTTTTCCTTCTCTTTGTAATGATGTTGTCTTGTATACTTGGTCCCTTAGTCGCCTTTTACGACACTCACGGGATGAATAGGGGATAACACTATGTATTCTTAATCCGTCGCCACGGACAATTTAAAATCTAGACTTGTCAAATTTGAAGATTGATTTAATAACTACTTTTATTATAGTGCTACGTAAGGGAGGTGAGGCGAACGTCTAACGATTAAAAACTTTGAATTTTATTAGGCAAATAGGACTAGTGCAAATGCTAAGTAGTTATACCCTCGTATCTATTCTGAAGAAGGTTCAAAAAGCTCCTGTTCACTTTTAATTCAACAGTACTACTACAAACAACGCAATTACACAATATTTAACGATAAATATATACATGCATAAATTAAGGAACTATAAAAAAACAACGAATTGCGTAATTTATAATCTTAAATGTAATTAAATTTAACAGACTTTCCTTGCTACGTTACTGCTAACTAGCGATAATATGAACCGCAAGAACCTATTCATTGATCCATTAAAAATAAAATATGATTGTAAATAATAGAACAGCCAGTAATAAAGATCATTTTTCAGATATTCAATCGAAATACCTACTGTGTTAATTTTATTTCTAATTTTTAAAAAGGTTTTTCAGAGTTGAGGTTGATTATTGCCATAATAGTATTTTAGTTATCTTATTAAAAAGGTTAGATCGTACAGCCAGGGTTAATTTTCTCACAACTAAAATAGTTGAAAGTTTTCTGTTTAATTGTAAAATATTAAATTTAGTAAATTTTGAATAAGTAATCACAATGACGAACAGTCAAAATAAAACAATTGCAGAGAACAAACAACGAATTGAAAAAATATAGTCACTCTTAAAATAACGTAATAATTTTTGATCAACTGTTTATAGTAAGCTATAGGTACAACAAATATTTGTAGATGTAGCGTGCTACCTATATTTTATGTAATAAAATAAAAAAAAAGTTACATTTAAATACACCTTACATTCGAGTCACGCTCCATTATTGGTCAGAATTGTAGTGGTTGGTTCTACAGTATAAAAACAATATTCATGACTTCAGGAGAACTTGACTATATTATGTTTAAAGTGGAAAGGAAAATTAACTTAAGATTCACTTAGAATTTCAAAGTACATAATTCTGTAGGATACCCTCGTCCATGCATAACGCGACGATAGAATTTTCATTACAAAAATGTAAAACAACTTTATCAATATTTTTTCTTTATGTAATCGATTTTCTCGGTAGTGTAAAATGTCTAATACCATTGACAAAAATCACTATTTAAAATATGTTTTAAATATACATATATAACAGAACAAAGAGTGTAACATTAAAAATGCTATGTTAGTATCATAGCAATCAGTTTGTGTTAAGATTACACTCCAGTACTATTTGTGTATTGTAAGAGTAAGTATGTATGTTTGTAGCCAAATTTTCTCGTGTGTACCATTTTCATATGTAACCATTTATTGAAATCTTTAATCAAGAATCGAATGCTTTTGTACGTATAAAATTTTGATGTGTAATGTTTATATCCAAAAGACAGTCCTTTGATCCACATGTAGACAAATATATTGCTCTGAAAGTGAATTCTTAAATATAATATGATTTTTTAGTTAAAAGCGTGCCAGTAGACGAGGTTGAATCAAATTCTACGCTTTAGTCTATTATATAGGAAGATTTGTATAGGATTATTGTACACAAAGTACTACTCGTATAAGCAATGAATGAGCATTTACATTTCAATTCTTATGAAAACACGTGAGTGTCTAGATAATTGCTCATGCTTTTCTATAGAACTCAGTTAGCTATATTATTTACTACATTTTCTGCTATCATAATTTAACCTACAATCCTATGAGATACTACAACCAAGAAATTCGTCAATAGATAAATTCTCAATTTGCCTTGAAAATAGTCCAAGAGCCCGTGAGTGCCAGACCTTCGTCTTTTTATAAAAGCTGAAAGTTCTTCTATGTGTGTCCCTAGTACAGGTAAGAATGATCCCCAAACATGAAGCTGAGGCAGCGGTGGCTTTGGCAGATAACAGGCAACAAAGGTGTGTAAAATGCCATCTCAAATTCGTCATGAAATAAAACTTGATTTTTTTATATTTGATTCATAATAATATCAAAACTCGCGTTGCTCATTGCCAGACAGTTAGTATGGTTACAACCCTCTGCCGGACACCCCTAAACTATTATAATTTATAATTATACTTACGTTATATTATAAACCCTATGTTTTATATATAATTTTTGGGAGCCTATTAAACTATGTTTACATAGTAGCCGGACAGTTTCGAAGGTTCTCTCATCTTGCCAGACGCATTCAAAGTGAGCAGTAATCGGGAGAGCAAGGAGCGTTTACAGTAACTAAACGTTATATTATAAAACCTAAATTTTATATATAATTTTTGGGAGCCTATTAAACTATGTTTACATAGTAGCCGGACAGTTTCGAAGGTTCTATCATTTTGCCAGACGCATTCAAAGTGAGCAGTAATCGGGAGAGCAAGGAGCGTATACAGTAACTAAAGGTTATATTATAAAACCTAAGTTTAATATATAATTTTTTGGGAGCTTACTAAACTATGTTTACATAGTAGCCGGACAGTTTCGAAGGTTCTATCATCTTGCCAGACGCATTCAAAGTGAGCAGTGATCGGGAGAGCAAGGAGCGTATACAGTAACTAAACGTTATATTATAAAACCTAAATTTTATGTATAATTTTTTGGGAGCCTATTAAACTATGTTTACATAGTAGCCGGACAGTTTCGAAGGTTCTATCATCTTGCCAGACGCATTCAAAGTCAGCAGTAATCAGGAGAGCAAGGAGCGTATATAGTAACTAGTGCGAATGAAACAGAGCGCTTGGTCTATTGCGGCCCTTCACTGCGCATCCATTGTTATTAATTTCAAATTGTGCAGTTCATTTTTTTCTTAATCCAGAAATTGCATTAATTAATTTTTACAATTTCAATAACAAATATTTAAAATAACACTGAGTAAAATTTTTCTAATACAATGCCAATCATGTCGAAAATCTAATAATTTAATTGATTTTATTTTTCATTTATAAGAAGTTTATTATTGTCAATGCTATTAAAATTACAAAGCTAATGAAACAAAGTAAATCAAATTTTAGTGCTTATTATACCAAAGGACACATTTTTTTTAAGATAAGAAATTTACAGAGAAATTAATTTATTTTAATTAAATCTAAATATTTTCATCATTTTCATCGTAATCGCGCGCTCACTAAATCGGTCCACGCGTTAGCAGTTTAAACGTCGTAAGTGCTGTGAGCACAATTCGGACCGCAGCCTTTGAATGCGTCTGGCAAGATGATAGAACCTTCGAAACTGTCCGGCTACTATGTAAACATAGTTTAATAGGCTCCCAAAAAATTATATATAAAATTTAGGTTTCATAATATAACGTTTAGTTACTGTAAACGCTCCTTGCTCTCCCAATTACTGCTCACTTTGAATGCGTCTGGCAAGATGAGAGAACCTTCGAAACTGTCCGGCTACTATGTAAACATAGTTTAATAGGCTCCCAAAAAATTATATATAAAACTTATGTTTTATAATATAATGTAAGTATAATTATAAATTATAATAGTTTAAGGGTGTCCGGCAGAGGGTTGTAACCATACTAACTGTCTGGCAATGAGCAACGCGAGTTTTAATATTATTATGAATCAAATATAAAAAAATCAAGTTTTATTTCATGACGAATTTGAGATGGCATTTTACACACCTTTGTTGCCTGTTATCTGCCAAAGCCACCGCTGCCTCAGCTTCATGTTTGGGGATCATTCTTACCTGTACTAGGGACACACATAGAAGAACTTTCAGCTTTTATAAAAGACCAAGGTCTGGCACTCACGGGCTCTTGCTCTAAAACACAATACTATTTTAAAATTTCTAGAAACATGAGTGGTAGTAAGTCTGTGTTATGACAATACATTTCGATTTTATGGACCTACCACTGCGTTCCTATACCACTTGTCTCGGAGGAGACATAAAGTGGTCAGTGTACCTTTTTACGTCTCCACTTATATGACTAACGGTCTGAACGAGTGCATTTTTAATATGAAAATAAAAACAATTGCTATCATCCTCAAATACGAGTATATTATGTTAAACAACATAATATGTTTGAGAATATTTAAGGTTATGTAGACAACGTATGAAGAATTACCAAAAAAAAATAACAAAGAAAAGTTTGTGAAGAATTTTATTCTATCCTTATTACTGTAGCTCATAAGAATAAGAACAAATGTACGTAGTTATGTATTAAGGTAGATTCAGCGATATTTTTATACGTGTGCATGATAAAAATGATAAGAATAGCCTTTTTTTTTTTTTTTTTTACGTGTGGAAACCCCCTCGGGCCGTCACCCCACCGGTGTTTACGGCGGGGTGGTGTGTCGGAATCGGACCGACTAAAACCACACGGTGTGCCACTCTGCGCCTGACATAGGAGGGATCCGGGAACAGCTGTTATTACGACATCCAGATCCCTCCTAGCGCCTGCCCGCTCATGCGAGCACCATCTGCGGATAAACTCTCCTTTTAGGCGACGTACGGCACACGCGGACGTCGCCTCCGCGCGGCTGGCCACTATAGCGGATGGAGGGGAAAACCCGTCCCGTCCACCCGCGGCCACACTCAAGGCGGCATGAGGCGCTGGTATGCGCGCCTCCGCCGCCCGGCTCGCCGGCGGCGAATTGGGTCCGAGTGGATATTGTCCTCCCGGGCCTTCTCCGCCGCCTCCTTCCGCGAAATTACGTCTTCGCAGAAGGTTGCGACCGCGGTAAAACAACTGTCGCTACCGACCATGGAGCGTATTACGGCCGGTAGCGAGAGATCTCCTCCAATAACTGCAGTGAGGACCCCACGCTGCGCCGCCCAGGCGGAACAAACCGCTAGCGTGTGCTGAGCCGAGTCCTCACTGCAGTCGCAGTGGTGACAGGCGCGACTCAATTCCCTCCTGGCGACCGAGTGCAGATACTTCCCGAAGCAACCGTGCCCGGAAAGGACCTGCGTCAGTCGGAAGGAAAGGGTCCCGTGCTGCCGCCCCGCCCACTCGGCGATGACCGGCTGGAGAGCCTCCACGAGTGCAACGCCAGCACGTGGAGTCTCCAACCGGGACGACCAACGAGCCATAATGGCTCGACGAGCGGCCTCACGCCACTCGCGTACCTCTTCGGGCGGGGGCCGTATGCCGCTACCCGCCCGGAAGTCAGCCGTCCGCCGATAAACTTCGGCGAGCACTTCCGCCTCCAAATCCCACGGGGCAGTTCCGGCCAAGGCACACGCCGCCTCCGTCGATACGGTGCGGTAACCGCGTATGGCTCTAACCGCCAATATCCTCTGAGGGCGCCAGAGGCGAGCCCTATTCTGGGCGGTCAGAGCCGCCGCCCACACCGGTGCACCATACAGCGCCATTGACCGGACAACCCCCGTGTATAGCCGTCTCGTCGCGACGCTGGCTCCACCCAAATTCGGCAAAAGTCGCCCAAGGGCAGAAGCAGCGCCGACCAGCTTTGGAGAAAGCTGTCGGAAGTGCTCGTCGAAGAGCCACCTGCCGTCGAGGATCAGGCCCAGATATTTCATCTGGGCCTGAACCGGTACGAGGACCGAATTGACTACGATAGAGGCGCCGGGTGGTGGACCACGACGAGGCCCATGGAACAAAAGGGCCTCCGTCTTATCTAGGGCCACTCGTAAACCCAGCGCCTCAATGCTCCCGACCACCAAAGAGACTCCCACGGTGGCCAGGCGCGCCGCCTTTTGAAAGTTCGCCCCCCGGGCCGTGACCAATGTGTCATCGGCGTAACAAATTACGCCCAGCCCGGCGGGAAGACGACCTCGAAGGGCCCAGTCGTATCCCATATTCCACAGGAGTGGTCCGAGGACAGACCCCTGTGGAACACCGCACGACATGGGCCGCCGCCTCAGAATGCCGTCTCGGTCCTCGTACATGACGGTACGCTCCTCAAGATAGTCTGCCACAAGCCGCCTCAGGTACTCTGGCACCCCGTGGTAGTGGAGTGCTTCCCTGATGCAGCTAAATGGCAGACTATTAAATGCGTTGGCGATGTCCAACGACACCGCCAACAGCACGCCGCCACAGCTCACCGCCTCTTCAGTCACGGCCCTCAGGCGCAACACAGCATCGACTGTCGAACGCCCGGCTCGAAACCCGTATTGGGCGTCCGACAGATCGGGGCCCACCTCGCAGAGGTGCCGGACGATGCGGGCAGAGAGTATCCTCTCAAACAATTTACCCGCCTCGTCCAGCAACACGATGGGCCTATAGGCCGCGACCGAATCGGCCGGCCGTCCCGGCTTCCGTAGTAGGACCAGCTTCCCGCTCTTCCAACCCTCAGGAAAGCGCCCGGACGCCAAGCTGGCGTTTAAGACTTCCCCGAGGCGATCCGACATGTGGTCGAGGGTGCGCGCCAGCACTCGGGCAGGTACCCCATCTGGCCCAGGGGCGGTGTTCTTAGAGCGAATCCGTAGAACAACCGCCCCTATCTCCGATTCCCTGACGGGCGGAACATTATCCTCGTTCCGTACCCCGTCGTCTTCGACCATGAAGGCCATCGACGGGGGTGTGTGCTCCGCCCGCTGCGGGAAAAGACCCTCGACCACTTCCCGCAGGAAGCTGGGCTGGAGTGTCTCTGTAAGGGGGGGGCCCGACGTGCGGAGCTTTTGTCGCACCGCACGATAAGGGCGACCCCAGGGGTCACGATCGAGACCCTCCAGCATCTCCTTCCTCTTCACTTCTTTGGCGCGGCTAATGGCCAGCTTCAGAGTTTTCCGCGCCTCTCGGTACTCCTCATGAAGCTGGTCCCCCTCGCCGTCTACGCGGTGTCGCCGCCGACTACGGATGTAGGACCTCCGGGCACGAGTACAGGCCGCGCGGAGGTCCGCCAACTCCTGGGACCACCAGTAAACCTCCTTCCGTGGAGGCCGACAACCTCGGATGCGGGGCATGGCCGCATCGCAGATCTGCGTAATCGCATCGCGGAAACGACCAGCCCCCATGTCGACCTCCTCGGTCGGAGCCTGCGGAGACAGCCAGGAGTAAATAATGGCTGCCTCCTCTAGTAGGTCCCTATTCAGTTTGGCTACAGCCCACTGCGGCAAGCGAGAAGAACGCCGCGCCGCGTGACCCCTACTGGGGTCCTGGGTCCGGGAGAGCTCAAATCGAATGTAGAGGTGATCCGAGAGCGTCTCAACCTCTTCCAGGACACACCAGTTCCTTACTCGTGCGGCGAGGGCAGGGGTAGCGAACGAAAGGTCCACTATCGACCCTCCCTGCTGTCGCACGCACGTGTTGGTGGAGCCCCTGTTAAGTAAACAGAGGCCCACCGAGGCCGCCTACTCCTCTACGGCCTCGCCCCTAGCGTCCGTCCTGGGGGAACCCCACGCAATGGACTTTGCGTTGAAGTCCCCCAGCACTAAGACGTGCCCAGACGTTAGACGCCGCATCGAGGTTTCCAAGTTGTTAAGGAAAACCTCGAAGTCGTTCAAACTCCGGTTGGGGGAGAAGTATACACCATATACAGTGATCCCCCCCCACTCGGCAGCAACATATCCAGTGCCCTTGTCTCTTAGCGACAAGGGCGGGGAATGAGCCGTCGTGGAGCCGACGACTGCCACGGAACCGTCCCGGTCACCCAACCAGTTTGGACGGGGAGGAACGTAATAGGGCTCCGCGGCTACGGCAACACCGATCGACCACTGTGCCATGGTTTGCAGGAAGAGGTCCTGCGCCGCAGCACAGTGGTTCAGGTTCGTCTGGACTAGGAGGCTGGAGACTTGGGCCATTACTGGACCGTCTCTACAGCCTCCTCCATGGGCGACGATGTCGACGTGCGAACGGCATCGGAGGCAGCCTGGGTCGACTGGCTAGCCCCCAACGCTTGCCGAGAATCACGGGGAGGTTTGCAGCCCCCCTGCCCAATCTGATGATTGGCGGGCTTGTTACCCGCCGCACAAACCGGACAGTGAGGGGCGGCAGAGCACTCTGCCGCCTTGTGCCCCGGTCGACCGCAGCGGAAGCATAGTCCGCTGCAGTCAAAACAACTCACGCACTTGGCGCGTGCGTGTCCGGATGCTAGGCATTTAAAGCACCTCATCGGTCTTGCCGCCAGAACAGTGACTCTGGCGTTCACAAAACCGACGAGGATTCTGCCTGCATCGCCCAAAGCTTTTGCCGACGCTACCGGACAGCTGATCCACACTGCGCCAAGGCCTCCCGGACCGGGGCGGATGGTGCCGACCCTAATGTTGTCCGCGTTGCAGCCCGTCTTCTCGCTGATTGCAACGCGGACATCCTCTGTCGTTACGGAGTCATCCAGGCCCGAAATGCGCAACTCTGCGCATTTGGTAGGCCTGGCGATCTTCACACCATCCGTGGCCGCGAAGATTCCCCGCAGTTTCTCGGCGAATCTATCCGCCGTCTTTGCACCTTCAGCCCCAGGGAACTCGAGGACTCGAGCTCCCGTCTGGGCAAGGCGCAACCTGACCCCTTCAGTCCCGAAATCGGTGGCGAGACTATCACGGGCCTTTTTAAATAAGGCCGCATAGGATAGTCCGCCACTAGCCGCCTCTGGGGTTACAGTGACCACCACAGCCGCGCTTTTAGGCACCTGCAATCTGCGCGGCTTCTTCGCGGTAGTCACCGCCACCGATGGCGACTGCGGGGTAGAAGCTGCTTTTTGGGCAGCCTTTTTACCCCGCTTTCGGGATTTCTTAGCCCCCCCGACTACCTGCCAACCATCCGTGGACGGGGCAGATGTAGAGGGAGCAGATGTGGAGGTGCCAGGTACAGCGGCTGGAGTGGAGAGCGGAGGGAATTCCGCTCTAGACTTAGCCGCCGCTTTGGGCCCTGACCTCTGTGCACCCGTCTTAGCTACTGCTTTAGCCGCCTGTCGTGTCCTCGGAGTGGCGGCAGGAACAGCAGATACTGACGCCGCAGGAACAGCAGACACTGACGCCGCCGCCGCATAAGACACACGACCGCCTACAACGGGAAGCGACGTCAGCGCCGATGCGGCCTTTGGTCTATGTGACACGAGTGGCGGCCGGACGACAGGGGCTGGAGGTAGTCTCGCCTCCAGGCCAGCGAGACGTCCGTCCATCATACGCCACACTGCGTCAGTGATTTGCCGCAATTGGGCATCAGCGATGATACCGGGAGTGACAGAGGCAAGCGATAAGAACGAGCCTTCTTGCTCAGGGCGAACCGCCCGGAATTGGGCAAACTGTGCGCTCAGTTCAGCTACTTCTCGTGTAAGATGGTCGTTGGCCGCTTGGAGACGAGCCACGTCCCCAATAAGGCTCTCAACAACCCCCGCAACTGCAGAAGAGGAGTCCTTAAGGGCTTTTACAAAAGCACCCTTAAGGTTACTCGACTTGGTGGCTACCTTGTGGATGATAGCCACCGCTGCTTTCGCTCTCTCTTGCATGGACGATGGCGTTTGGGGAACAGAATCCCCTACCATCGGCTCCTTAATCTTATGCAAGAGATCTGCGATCTCCTCCTCTGCAAGTGCTTCGCCGTCCGCCCTAACCCGCCTATAGGCTTCCGCCTTACAGAAGACGGAGCCTGACGGGATCGAGATCGAAGTTCGCGACCTGCCTCTACGGTTGCTGGCGACTTTAGGAGGTAACATCTCCTGGGACGTGTCGCTCTCCTCGTCACTGGAGCGCCCGCGTTTTCGGGAGTCGCACAGCTCCGTTTCCATCAGGCCACCTCCCGTGCCATCCGACGAACACGTAGACCTGGAACGCAGTCGTTCCGATGTTCTGCGGCTCCCAGCAGTCATAATGACTTCTGGGAGCCTCATCGACATAGGTGTCCCAACCGATGCGTCCTTTGAATTGGACGAGAAGTCGTCCACTCCGCTTTTCTCCTTCTTCTTCTCTTTCTCTCCTTCTACATTTAAATATTTAGTTTTAATTTGATCAGATTCCATATTAGACCCACGAGAGGGGGAGAACTAAAGGTCGACCCGGGCAGAGATCCCCCAATACCCGGGCAAGCGTAAATTTATGCCCAACCGAGGGGTCCGCAGGTGCCTCGGCTGGGAGTGCGCTTACGACTGAACTACCCATCAGCCATGCATCCCCTGGTCACGCACCAAAACACGGGATTCGGGGTAATTTTTTAAAGAGGTTTTCTTCCTCGCAGTCCGGGCGGCTAAGCCAAGACCCTCGCCCCCGATTGGTGTCGCGAGACATAACCACGACACTCCTTTCAGGATTACGATGTGACAACGATGGCAGGAAGATTATATCTTCCAATGCCTGCTCGGCGGCAGTGTCAGTACACACCGAGCCCGTTCTCCTTTCTCCACCATTGACAGTGGAGAAACGCCGACCCATGAAAGGGTCCCACCATAGTGATTTTTTACCGAGGTTTTCCTCCTCAATGCTCCGAAGAGCGAAGAACCAACAGAGGATCCGACAGACACGCCCGCTCTGTTGGACCAAGTCTCGGCCGAATTGCCGAAGAAAATGGCTTCCTCTTTGTGCTAGAATATTAGCCGTTGGCAGTGATGAACGATACCATCGCCAACGTTTCCAGGGTGGTGCACCCTGGAAACGTTGGCGATGGTAACGTGGAGGTTTTCTAGCCCAGCACCCCTGATAAGAATAGCCTGAAGAACTTGTACCTTGTCGAGTTTAACTAGATAGCTGTTCAAAATGTGTTTAATTTAGGTAATGTTGTATAAAATAGTAAATTCAACAATAAATGTATCTTTTATGAAAGGAATATACTTCAAAGCCAACGGCTGACCATAATTCATTAAAATTTTAATCGAACACCATGAAGTACGTCAAAAATCGCCTGAGATTTTTTGGTATTACCGTACAGGTAAATCTAATAATAAAATTAAAAAGGTTATTTTATGGAGGTTGACTAACTAAACAATTTACAAAAAAAAAATAGTACCTCCTTTAAATGAAACCTAAGATGTTACTTCACTTTACATTAAAGACGAGAAGGTTAAGATCGAGAAGTAAATACTTTTTTTTGATCAAATCTATTAAAGTCAAATAAAATTAACTTTGTAATGAAAAATATTTTTGAAACAGATTCCAAAGTAATATTCAAATGAAGAGATTCAATATGTAACATTCAAGCGAACACTCGATAGACACTTTCTGGGATCTATATTTTTCTGTCAAGTTGAAAGTAGATGCATCTTTCGTCATATGTCAGAAAATTATACAGTCCCTATCTGCCCTCTCTTAAACGTTGCTATCATTTAATGATACCAAAGTAGTAAAATGATATACGTCGATTCGACTAAGATAGCAAATATCAAGGTCTAACAGAAAACTTTTGTTACGGAATTTTCTCGGATGAGTTTGCTGAAGACCTAATTCCCAATATGCCTATTTATTTGATTAATATATTGTACTGTTCCGAGTATCAAAGGCCGGCAACGTATTTGCGACTTTAAAAGTACAATCTGTTGTCACCAGTATTTACTTTACCTTTACCTGCAAGTGTCTCGTCTTCTTGTTCGCCCCTGTATCATAAAATAACACGCAGCATGCAATAGTTTCTTTCAAAATACTAACAGCACTTGGCTTATTGCAGTCTATACCGTTTTTATGAGTTTCAGCCAGATGTAGTACGGTATCAACATGAATACCGTAATCGCAGTTTCCAGCCGACCTTTGAATAATATAGCTATGGACATGACTATTTTCACATCTAAATTATCTGAACTACGAATTCACAATTGCGACATGGGGATATATTATCAAATTTTCTAATATCTCTGTGTTTGATTTAAGTCGCTTAAAATTGTTAAACATCATTATGCGCAAATATTCACGGGTTAAATTTATTGTACACATAATTTTCCAAAAGGTGCTACAACGAAAAAACAAACGAAAGTCTTACCAATGAAATTTAGTGCTATTCGAGTTAATAGAGTTTGCCAGTTTCGAATACCGTAATTACTTTCAAATTCTGTAAAAAATAAATAAATATGATCCACATAGAACTCACAAGATATGTATTAAATAAAATTTTATTTCACTTTTGGAATAAAAGTTATAATTAATACGAGTTATAACTTTTATTAATATCATTAACACGCGTTATAACATTTGACTATGCCTGTAGCAAACATTATTAATGTAAATTTGTTGGAAATGTCTCAGAATAATTAGTGTCACCTTTACTGTGAACTTATTTATTAATTTTTTACGTTATTTACGTTAAACTTGATAAATATTATCATTTTCTATAAAACCTGAAATCTATTTTTAGTCTTGGATTATTTTGATGTGCCCTTTAGTTATAAACACGCTAAAAATATAGTTACTAACAATGAAAATCTAGAATGTTCTATTCGGGCAAATAATCATTTTTAATAAAGGTAATAAGAATTCTTCAAATTTCACTTTTCAGCTTTATTAACCACTCAGTTCCTGGATCAGGAAACAGTATATTAGTGGAATTATAAATGTTTCGGATATTAGACACACAACGTCATTTAGTTTTAAATTAAGCAGAGCTTGTGCTATGATCACTAGACTGACTGATAAAATACTTAAATACTTTTTTTTTATAAATAGACAACACCCAAACTTCGAAGTAAATATTTGTAGCTCATATAAACATTTGGTCCGACCCGGGAATCGAACCCGAGACTTAAAGCTCAGCAGTCGCATTTACCACCGTTACGCCACCGAGACTGTTGAAGAATTTGTAAAAGAGTATGATGGTGGATTTAATTCTTCAAATTACCCTATGCCTATGTGTTTTGTGTATTTTATCTCCTCAAATCGTAATTTGTAGTGAGGCAGTGTATCGATAACAAACCCAATTGAAATTGTGGCTAAATTAAAAGGCACTCAGACTAGTGTTGCAATTCTGCAAAAAAGTAGAAAATTGTGAAATAGACTTTAGTGTATAACTTTGGTAGAAGTTTTCTATTAACACAGTTAAGTATTTTATACTCTAACTTTTGCAGATCGAATTAATTACAGTTTTAAATGGTTAAACGTGTTTAACAAGTAATAAAAGATAGTTTATGCTTTAATTGCGCAAGTATAGTTTAACATTCAAAGTTTAAATGGAACTCTACCATGAATCTTGTGGTATTAAACACGTGAAAAGTCCATTTTATAGGTATGTTACGTAACGGTTTACAGATTATATTTTATACAAAATATATAATGGAAATTAAAAAACCTTAAACTTTTAAAAATAAATGATTCAATAAATCCCCGAATGTTATTTTAAGCTGTGATATATGAAGGATAATAAATGGCATCAGATGGGTCGCGAAAACTCAGTATGTGCCATTTATATATTGTCAGATATCAGGTATAACATAGTACTAGGGTTATTTGTCGTTTACTAGTGATCCGAAACGATATATCAAATACTGTTTTTTATTCAAAACAATTCTCGATTTCTAGTTGAAGTACAGTTATTATGTAATTTATTCACTAAGAGTTTTATTATTACCTTTTGAAGATCATGTTTACATAAGCCATTCTTCTATTATTTTAACATAGATATTAAAAAAAGGAAAAAATAAGACTAAAATAAAGGTTAACTAATCTATATTTTTACAATTTTTGTAGATAATTCTGATGATGACTCTTTCTGGTGAAATGCGAGTTAATGCTCTTATGCAAATATGACCAATGAAAAGTAATGATACTCAAATAAAAAGTAATCGTCTTCATTTACCATAGACAAGCCAAAGTTCAGCAGAAATGAGCCTTCTCGAACGGAGTAATACCATGACCTCACATAAAACCGGTTTTTAGAAATTTTTTTGTGCTCTTCCTCGAGTGAATGGGGTTAACTGAGCTTAAATTTCCCAAATCTCGTTATTCTGGAGTCCGCTGCCATCTGCTGCTCTACCCTCTACCCATGCAAAATAAAATTAATAGGAGATGGGGTGCCTTTCAATGACAGTTTTGTAGTAAAAGTATATCAGGTCATTGTTGTATTGTAACTAAATAAATACGAACTGTCACCTTTTTTGCAAATATCGGATAGATAAAAGATTTATATATATTATTTTAACATGTTGTACACTTCAGTTGGCTTGTTTTGCAAAGTGGTATAATCAAAAGCCTTTACATTAACTAGATATAAGCTTGGCCTGTGGTTCAATTGGATGGGCTCTTTCAAAATACCTAAAAAATGAATAAAATAATTTTCAACCTCATTAATTTCATAAATTTAATTATCCACTAAAGTTTTTTACATATTATTATTTAATAATATTATTCCTTTACTACAAAAATGAATAGAAGTAAAAAACTGTCTTTCTGTTAATCGCATAGGCAAAACTTACAGCGAGTGCTCCAATTAGTAGTAGAAGTATTAAAGTGTCTCGTTATTTCGACTTGCAAATGTACCGTTGCAAATTCACAACCGTAGTTAATACTAAAATTTTATAGGAGACAACGATACAATTGTTTTGAGTGCAGACTGCATTATTTTAAAGTGCTAAACATGAAACTATATATTTATATATGCATTTATATAACCACCTCGGTGGCGCACTGGTAGTGAATGCGACTGCTGCTGTGCTTGAGGTCTCGGGATCGATGCCCGGGTCGGGCCAAATGTTTGAATGATCTGCAAATATTGATTTTGAAGTTTGAGTGTTTTCTATATATAATATGTAAAAATATGTATTTACAAAAAAAGTATACAAGTATTCTATCAGTCAGTCTAGTTGTACAAGCTTTGCTTAGTTCGAAACTAGGTGACGTTGTGTGTCAAATGTTCGAAATATTTATTTTTTATTATTGATTTATTTATGCTTGTCTGCGAGGGGCTTGTCCCTTAGTGACATCCAAGTAAGTTAACACATACACAAGCAATCAGAGCCAAGTCAGTCTATAGATGAGTTATCATTCCTAATACAATGAGACCCCTTCCTGGTGCAGAGAGCACATTATTCCGTGTTGTTCCGGGTTACTACAGGAACGTCATTGGTTATCTTTATGGGTAGATGGAGCTCTAAAAAGATGTCGACTGAACTTCTATTTCGCCTAGTAGTTGGATTATGAAGTTAGATAGATAGCAGTCGTTCTACGTAAGAAATTGAAGCTCATCCATATCATATTAGATTTAAATAGGACTCTAACCAAAGTAGTTTGGATTATAATCAGGCATTTCAATATAAACTGCTTTATTGTATGTGATTATTTGATTGTAACAAATTTTAGTCAATAAAGTTACAGTAAAGTTTTAATCTACAACTGTTGGATAGTAAAGCTAGTTTAGAGTGTGGTTTTTTTTTACAGCTTGTGACTTTTAATATTTAATGTTACAGGTTGCACTAGCTTTGTGCTTGCTTTGGGGTGCTGGGCTAGAAAACCTCCACGTGGTGCACCCTGGAAACGTTGGCGATGGTGTTGTTCATCACTGCCAACGGCTAATATTCTAGCACGAAGAGGAAGCCATTTTCTTCGGCAATTCGGCCGAGACTTGGTCCAACAGAGCGGGCGTATCTGTCGGATCCTCTGTTGATTCTTCGCTCTTCGAAGCATTGAGGAGGAAAACCTCGGTAAAAAATCACGATGGTGGGACCCGATTTAGGGTCGGAGTTCCTCCGCTCAGCGGTGGAAAAGGTAGGACGGGCTCGGTGGCAGTGTACCGAGCAGGCATCAGGAGACGTAGTCTCCCTGCCGCCGTCGACGTATCGTAGTCCCGAGTTGGCGTCTCGCGACTCCAATCGGGAGCGAGGGTCTTGGCTTAGCCGCCCGGACTGCGAGGAAGAAAACCTCTATAAAAAATTACCCCGAATCCCGTGTTCTGGTGCGTGACCAGGGGATGCATGGCTGATGGGTAGTTCAGTCGCAAGCGCACTCCCAGCCGAGGCACCTGCGGACCCCTCGGTTGGGTACAAACTTACGCTTGCCCGGGTATTGGGAGATCTCTGCCCGGGTCGACTTTTATTTCTCCCCCACGCGTGGGAATAGTTATGAATATGGAAATAAACAAAAATCTTAATAAAAAAGACGAAGAAAAGAAAGAGATAAATAAGACGGGAAAGTCCAGGAATAGGGACGACTTCTCGACCAATGAGAAGGAACGTGTGACTTCTGTCTCGCTCTCAGAAGTTAATCTCGCTTTAGAGAGCCGTAGAAGATCGGATCGACTACGTTCGAGATCCGCTATTCCGACAGACAGAGGTGACTATAGCACAACAACTGAGACGCTGTTAGCAATGGAGGTGGAGATTCAGGACAACCGGAAACGCGGACGCTCCACAGACGACGAAGAAGATACTTCTCAGGAGTGGCTGCCTCCCAAAGGGGCTAGTAGCCGCAGAGGGAGGTCACGCACTCCAGTTTCGGTTCCCTCAGGCTCCGTATTCACTAAGGCGGCAGCCTACAGATGCGTCAGAGTGGAGGGCGAATATGTAGTGGGGGAGGAAATCGCTGATCTCCTCCAAAAAATTGGGACGCCGGCAGTGGAAGAATTGCCAGCCCAGGCACCGGTGTCCCTGCAGGAGAGGGCGAATGTAGCTGTGGCCATCATTAACAAGGTGTCCACGAAATCTACAAACCTTAAGGATTCATTTGTTTGGGCCCTTAAAGACTCCTCTTCCACCATTGCAGGGGTTGTTACTACTCTCATTGGGGATGTGGCTCGCCTGCAGGCAGCTAACGACCGCCTGACCGGCCAGGTGGCTGAGTTGAGCACTCAATTTGCTCACTTTCGGGCCCAGACGGAACACCCTGAGCGACAGGGCGAGGTTTCAGGGTGACCTGCCCACAGTCACGGTTCTGGTGACGTCTTTGATGCCCATCTGCGTCAAATACTTGACGCAGTGGGGCGTCTGTTGGACGGACGTCTCGCGGGCCTTGAGGCGAAGCTACCTCCAGCCCCCGTAATTCGGCCGCCACTCGCAGCGGATGGGGCGAAGATCAGCCGATCAAAGACGTCGCCGCCAGCTTCGCTTCCCGTTGCGGGCGGTCGTGTATCATATGCGGCGGCAACACTTACGTCCGCCCCTGTTGCTGCTGCGAAGACAGCTAAAGCGACACAAGTGGCGACAAATGCGGCTGTGGTAAAGACGGCTGCTCCCAAGACTGGCCTAAAGGTTACAGCACAGACGAGAGCTGAGTTCCCTCCGCTTCCCACTCCGACACCTATATCTGGCCCCTCTACTTCTGCCCCCTCAAATGATGGGTGGCGGGTAGTCGGGTCGGTCAAGAAGTCCCGAAAGCGAGGTAAGAAGGCTTCGTAAAAAGTAGCCTCTTCACCACAGTCGTCACCCGTGGCAGTGGCCACCCAAAAGAAGCCGCGTAAACTACAGACGCCAAAGACTGCGGCTGTGGTGATCACTGTGTCACCGGAGGCGGCAAATGGCGGGCTATCCTATGCGGCCATATGCAAGAAGGCTCGAGATAGTCTCGCCAATCAATTTGGGACTGTAGGTGTCAAGATGCGCCTCGTCCAAACAGGAGCTCGAGTTTTAGAGTTCCCTGGGGCTGAAGGTATAAAGACGGCTGATACCTTTGCCGAAAAGCTGCGGAGTATATTTTCAGATACGGATGGTGTAAAGATCGCCAGGCCCACCAAATGTATGGAACTGCGTATCTCGGGCCTGGACGACTCCGTGACGGTTGAGCATGTCCGCGTTGCGATTTGGGAGAAAACCGGGTGCAGCGTGGACAGCATCAGGGTTGGCACCATCCGTCCCGGTCCAGGAGGCCTTGGTGCGACGTGGATAAGCTGTCCCGTAGCGTCAGCCAAGATTTTGGGCGATGCCGGCAAGATCCTCGTCGGTTTCGTGAACGCCAGAGTCACAGTTCCGGCGGCGAGATCGATAAGGTGCTTGAAATGCCTGGCCACGGGACACACTCGCATCAAGTGTGATAGCTGTTTCGACTGCAGCGGATTGTGTTTCCGCTGCGGTCGACCGGGTCACAAGGCAGCGGAGTGCTCTGCCGCCCCTCACTGCCCAACGTGTGCGGCAGGCAATAGGCCTGCCAATCACCAGATGCGACAGGGGGGCTGCAAGCCTTTCCGTAGTTTTCGGTAAACGTCGGAGGCTAGCCAGTCGACCCAGGCTGCCTCCGACGTAGTTCGTGCGTCAACGTCGTCGCCTATGGAGGGGGCTGTAGAGATGATTCTTTAGTGGATCAGGTCTCCAGCCTCTTTGTCCAGACGAACCTGAGCCACTGTGCCGCGGCGTAGGACCTCTTTCTGCAAACCATGGCGCAGTGGTCGATTGGTGTTGCTGTAGCCGCGGAACCCTATTATGTTCCTCACCGTCCAAACTGGTTGGGTGACCGGGACGGCTCCGTGGCAGTCGTCGGCTCCATGGCGGCTCATTCCCCCCCCTAAGAGACAAGGGCTCTGAATATGTTGCTGCTGAGTGGGGTGGGATTACCATATATGGTATATATTTCTCCCCCAACCGGAGTTTGAGTGACTTCGAGGTTTTCCTCAATAGCTTGAAGACCTCGATGCGGCGACTAACGTCTGGGTACGTCCTAGTGCTGGGGGACTTCAACGCAAAATCCATTGCGTGGGGTTCCCCCAGGGCGGACGCTAGGGGCGAGGCCGTAGAGGAGTGGGCAACCTCGGTGGGCTCTGTTTATTAAACAGAGGCTCCACCAACACGTGCGTGCGACGGCAGGGGGGGTCAATAATGGACCTTTCGTTCGCTACCCCTGCCCTCGCCGCACGAGTAAGGAACTGGCGTGTCCTGGAAGAGGTTGAGACGCTCTCGGATCACCTCTACATCCGATTTGAGCTATCCCGGATCCAGGACCCCAGTAGGGGTCACGCGGCGCGGCGATCTTCTCGCTTTCCGCGGTGGGCTGTAGCCAAACTGAATAGGGACCTACTAGAGGAGGCGGCCATAATTTACTCTTGGCTGTCGACATGGGGCTGGTCGCTTTCGTGATACGATTACGCAGATCTGTGATGCGGCCATGTCCCGCATCCGAGGTCGTCGACCTCCACGGAGGAAGGTTTACTGGTGGTCCCGGGAGTTGGCGGACCTCCGTGCGGCCTGTACTCGTGCCCGGAGATCCTACACCCGCAGTCGGCGGCGACACCGCGAAGAGGGCGGGGAGGACCAGCTTCATGAGGAGTACCGAGAGGCGCGGAAAACTCTGAAGCTGGCCATTAGCCGCGCCAAAGAGGTAAAAAGAAAGGAGATGCTGGAGGGTCTCGATCGTGACCCCTGGGGTAGCCCTTATCGTGCAGTGCGACAAAAGCTCCGCACGTCGGCACCCCCCCCCTTACAGAGACTCTCCAGCCCAGCTTCCTGCAGGAAGTGGTCGACGGCCTCTTCCCACAGCGGGTGGAACACACAGCCCCGTCAATGGCCTTCATGGTCGGAGACGACGGGGGAAACGAGGGCAATGTTCCGCCCGTCAGGGAATCGGAGGTAGGGGCGGTTGTTCTACGGATCAGCTCTAAGAACACCGCCCCCAGGCCGGACGGGATACCTGTCCGTGTACTGGCCCGAGCCCTTGATCACATGTCGGACCGCCTCAGATAGGTCCTGGACGCTAGCTTGGTGTCCGGGCGCTTCTCTGAGTGCTTGAAATGCGGGAAGCTGGTCCTATTAAGGAAGCCGGGTCGGCCTGTCGATTCGGTAGCGGCCTATAGGCCCATCGTGTTGCTGGACGAGGCGGGTAAATTGTTTGAGAGGATACTCTCTGCCCGCATCGTCCGGCACCTCTGCGAGGTGGGCCCCGATCTGCCGGACGCCCAATTCGGTTTTCGAGCCGGGCGTTCGACAGTCGATGCCGTGTTGCGCCAGAGGGCCGTTACCGAAGAGGCGGTGAGCTGTGACGGCATGCTGTTGGCGGTGTCGTTGCACATCGCCAACGCATTTAATAGTCTGCCATTTAGCTGCATCAGGGAAGCACTCCACTATCACAGGGTGCCAGAGTACCTGAGGCGGCTTGTGGCAGACTATCTACAGGAGCGTACCGTCATGTACGAGGACCGAGATGGGGTTCTGAGGCGGTGCCTCATGTCGTGCGGTGTTCCACAGGGGTCTGTCCTCGGACCACTCCTGTGGAATATGGGTTACGACTGGGCCCTTCGAGGTCGTCTTCCTGCTGGGTGTAATTTGTTACGCCGATGACACATTGGTCACGGCCCGGGGAATGAACTTTCAAGAGGCGGCGCGCCTGGCCACCACGGGTGTCTCTCTGGTGGTTGGGCGTATAGACGCGCTGGGTTTGCGGGTGGCCCTGGACAAGACAGAGGCCCTTTTGTTCCATGGGCCCCGTCGTGGTCCTCGTACCGGTTCAGGCCCAGATGAAGTACCTGGGTCTGATCCTCGACGGTAGGTGGCTCTTCGACGAGCACTTTCGACAGCTTTCTCCAAAGCTGGTCGGCGCTGCTTCTGCACTTGGGTGACTTTAGCCTGATTTGGGTTGGGCTAGCATCGCGACGAGACGGCTATACCCGGGGGTTGTCCGGTCAATGGCCCTGTATGGTGCACCGGTGTGGGCAGCGGCTCTAACCGCCCAGAATAGGGTTCGCCTCTGGCGCCCTCAGAGGATATTGGCGGTTAGAGCCATACGTGGTTACCGCACCGTATCGACGGAAGCGGCGTGCGCCTTGGCCAGAACTCCCCCGTGGGATTTGGAGGCGGAAGTGCTCGCCAAAGTTTATCGGTGAACGGCTGACTTCCGGGCGGGTAGCGACATGCGACCCCCGCCCGAAGAGATACGGGAGTGGCGTGAGGCTGCTCGTCGAGCCACGATGGCTCGTTGGTCGTCCCGGTTGGAGGCTCCACGTGCTGGCTTTGCCGCCGTGGAGGCTCTCCAGCCGGTCATCACCGAGTGGGCAGGGCGACAGCACGGGACCCTTTCCTTCCGACTGACGCAGATTCTTTCCGGGCACGGTTGCTTCGGGAAGTATCTGCACTCGGTCGCCAGGAGGGAATTGAGTCCTACCTGTCACCACTGCGACTGCAATGAGGACTCGGCTCAGCACACGCTAGCGGTTTGTTTCGCCTGGGCGGCGCAGCGTGGGGTCCTCACTGCAGTTATTGGAGGAGATCTGTCGCTCCATGGTCGGTAGCGACAATTGTTTTACCGCGGCCGCAACCTCCTGCGAAGACGTAATTTCGCGGAAGGAGGCGGCGGAGAAGGCCCGGGAGGACAACCTCCACTCGGACCCAATTTGCCGCCGGCGAACCGGGCGGCGGAGACGCGCGTACCAGCGCCTCATGCCGCCTTGAGTGTGGTCGCGGATGGACGGGACGGGTTTTCCCTTCCATCCGCTACAATGGCCAGCCGCGAGGAGGCGACGTCCGCGAGTGCCGTACGTCATCTTAAATGGAGAGTTTACCCGTAGATGGTGCCCGCGTGAGCGGGCAGGCGCTAGGAGGGATCTGGATGTCGTAATAGCAGCTGTCCCCGGATCCCTCCTATATCAGGCGCAGAGTGCCACACCGTGTGGTTTTAGTCGGTCCAATTCCGACACACCACCCCGCCGTAAACCCCGGTGGGGTGACGGCCCGAGGGGGTTTCCACACGTTAAAAAAAAAAAAAAACAGCTTTGTGCTTACTTTGGATCGATAAATATCAACGTTCAGACCAGCTTCCTATATAACTATCCAGTTAAAAATCTATTACATTTTTGTGTGATAGTAACAAATGTAAATCTGGCTCGAGCCTATCGCGGTCCAATGCTAACGAACACAAAAGCATAGATTCAATTTCAAGTTAATGTTTATAGTATATAAATTTCATTCCTCTAATATTTCTAAAAATCATGCATAATACTCGTTTTAATGTATTCTCGAGTCCTATAACCGTAAATGACGCTGCTATCAGGATTGTGCAAGAATATATCTATATTGTGCAAACTAATAAACTTGGCCGGCACAACTTCGATCGAGAGGCCGATAGGTGGATTCGTTTGGGCTGGACAGCATACGGCAAGTTGCGTCACATCTTCGAGTCGCCGATCCCACCATCATTAAAGACCTAAGTATTTGAACAGTGCGTTCTACTCGTAATGATATATGGAGCCGAGACATGGATACTCACCATTGGACTGGTCCATAACTTTAAAGTAACTAAGCGTGCGATGGAGTGGCGATGCTAAGTGTTTTTTTGGCTAAAAAATTCGTAACGATGCTATTCGACACTGAACGGGAGTAACTAACATCGCACGGAAAATCAGTATGCTGAAGTGTAAGTGAGCCGACCATGTCTCCAGACGAACCGATGGTCACTGGAGCCGAAGTATACTAGAGTGGAGATCATGATTGAGCAAACGTAGTGTAGGGCGCCCTGCGGCACGATGGACCGACGACTTAAAGAAGGTGGCTGGCAGCGGATGGATGTTTGGAATTGCTGTAGACCGGGATGGTTGGCACTCCTTATGGGAGACCTTCGTTCAGCAGTGGACGGTGATAGGTTGATTTGAGTTGAATATTTCTGAGACATTTGAGCGAGACGTTTTTTTCTTATTATATCTCTGTGTTCCACGACTATATTGTTTCTTCGTTGTAAGTTGTTCTAAATAAAATGGAGGTAAAAAAAACCTTTAGGCTTTGTACCAACATACACTGCTAATACATACTGAAGATTCAGTGTCTCTCTAAAATTATTAGCAGACGATATGGGTAAGAATAACGAAATACACAGCATTTTGCGACAATTATCTGTAAATTACAGTTGTAAATAGATCCACAACGCTATGTACACAAATATATTTGCAAGTAGTCATGGGCAGTTCACAAAAGCTGTATAGGTAATTAGACTTGACTATTTCTTGTATATTTTAACAAAATTAATCATTTTGAAAATCCGACATTTTGATTTTATAATGATACCAGAGGGAGCAAAAGAGCGGAGATACACACGCGCATTATTAATGGAGTTTATTTTTATAACCATCCTTTTGGAATTTGATGCAATCAGATAAAAATTGAAAAAGGAAATCACAAACATTTATGCAAATCGTAAAAATATATTTGATGTGAACTAATCGTAGCAAGTAGTTTGATATCTAGTCACTACAAGAAATTATGAAATAATTGTAAAATCTTGATTAAAACTATAAATATTATAAAAAAAAATTAATCTTTAACCTGTCTACGAAAAAAATTGGTCTAAAAAGGATAACATAAGAAAGTAATTCAAATAGAAATCCAGAAATACATGGGTACCATGTCACTGAAGGTGTCCCTAGCATCCACATAATTATAGTAAGTACATATGTATATACATAGTAACTGCGTCGTTGATATAGTGGTTAGTGTATACGACTGCCGGATAAAAGTCTCAGGTTCGATTCCCGGATCAGGTTAATAAGTTATTAAGTATTTGTCTCAATGCCCGTGACTCGGAGAGCGCGTAAATCTGTCGGGTCAACGCCTGATCTCTCCCCAGTCGTGTCGGATAACTGCCCCGTCGGATAGGGAGAGTGAGGGAACAGAAATTGTATTTGTGTTTGCACATATACTTGTGCAATATCTCCTACATAATTCACTGGTCTCCATTGAGTCAGGCCGCTGTAGCTGAAATTTGCTGAAAGTACATCATCAGAGTAGGTGCGACCACAGCTCAAGCATGACCAGTCTTGTATTTATGTATATCTGGATGTTCTTTTTAGTCACAGTCACCCTTAGTCAGGTTTTAATTTTTTAATACTTTATTTTTCCCATGCTTTTACGTTACCCAATAGGACAACGGAAAAGTATAGCCGTGTAATATCTACATCGTACTTTTTTAAGAAAGGATATATATCACGGCACGAATAGGTACGTTAAATGAAACGACTTGACCACGTGAACTGTACAACCGCATTTTAAACATATATTTTGGGGACCTATGACCTTTCTTTTCATATCAAAAACGTGATGATTATCTCAGTTAAATTTTTTTCAAGGTTGAAATTACGTCACATAAAGTTTTCATCAAATATATGTACCTATATCACTTGAGCTAGTATCATGAATCTATTTACACCTCATTTATTCAAATTAATTGAGTAGTTTAGGCACTGTGGTGAACTCACAGACATAGCTTGCCAATACTATTACCTACCCTTCCTTTTAGCTTCGTCGTAGTCGGATAAAAAAAAGTAATTTAGCCGTAAGGTAATGTAAGGAACATTTACGTTTCTCATTATTAATTTTCAACATGTTTGTAGATACAAGGGGCAACCCTGGCACGGAATAGAACACTTATTCCAACTATATTATATATCCTGCTCGTTCTATATCCAATTATTTTAGTGCTTTCGGTTTACTCTTTATGCTGTTATACTCCTAGCCTTTTTCATGTAATTGAAACCAGTAAATTTTAAAACAATCTTTTTTTTCTACTCGTCAAGCCGTCACTTCGACTATTTCTTAACTGTTAGGAGCTTTTATTTAATTTACAACGTATGTACGTGACTATGTTTGCTCTGGTGGAATCCTTCTACTCAATTTTGAAGCTGATACCTGAACCTGATTGAGATGAAATTCTGCATACATGTGCATATTTTGTGTCAATACAAAATTATGATGACATTAACCTAATCTGATGATAGAGACAGAAGGTGACCATAGGAATTCTATAATGAAACGACATAACCTTATCATGTTAGAACTTGTTTAATTCGTCTTCACGAGGGCTTTGTCTTCAGATGGTATCCAGGGTCTGATGATGTACCAGAATGGTGGCTAAAGGAAATCTTTTATTAAAGGACAATAAAGACTTATAGGTTATAAAAGTTTGTAGTGAGATTTCCATGTGTAGATAAACAAGCATTTTTTTTATTTTCAATCAAATTAAACACAAGCACTTAAGTCTCGTGTCAAGCTTTTATATCATGTAAATTGTGTAATGACATTAATTATAAGTTGAAAATAACAAGGAAAAATTTATTCTATTCTTTTTAGTGCATTTAAATAAAAGTTTGTTTTTAAGAAGTATGTATTTGTTTTAATTATTTTTTTATAAGATTGTATGTTTTTAGAAATTGAAATCAAGCATGTGCCATGTACTGAAAACTATTCTGGACCATAGACATAGTTTAAGCTTACGGTGATTTGCATTTTGATATAACAACTCGTTACTTCCAACATATTTGAACTTTTATCCGATGAAGGTTTTCTTTTTACTCCATTCTTAAATATTATAAGTACTATATTGTTAGTTTACATAAAGTCCCTAACGGTGTAAGTACCATCATCAACAGCCTTTAACAGTCCACTGCTAAACATAGGCCTCTGCTTAGAAAGGAGGTAGGTAGATAAGTGCTTTATTGCACACCATAACTAGGAAACATGCAATGTAAATACAAATAAAAAAAAAACAGTGCTACAATGGGTGCCCCTAAAGCGGCCGGTGATCTCTTCCAGGCAACCTTTAGATGGACTATACTATATAGTATTATGTAGTTTGTAGGTTGTTAATGTATATTACGGCAACAATAACCAATGTAATAATGTACATGCAATCTAACTTTATATTTATATGTAACTTTCACTTATTTCAAATTCAAATTCTAATATGTATCTGGCTGATCGACGCAATTTTGTCAATGTACTGCAAAACAATTTTCTTTTTTTGTATTTTTTTCCTAATTTCTCGTCGTTATAACTTTATCTGGACTTCTACAAACATTTGAAGACCAAAACCAAATCAGTAAAACCACTCCCGAGTTTTATTACGATTAAAACAGCAATTAATTTTTATATGTGAGATTTGAAGATTAAACTTTAAGGTTAGGACAATGACAATTAAATTAACGATTGAGACATTTGACTTTACAAACCCTTACTCGTATTTCATTTAAATATCTCTGAGGAATGGATTTGTGACGAGAGTTTACCATGGTAATTCCCCTTAGGTTCCCATCGAAACCGAACCTTCGTAACCAGTAGTGAAGGATGAGGATTTTTTATTTCTTTTTACGAAAGCTATTGGTTACTAAAAACTAAGGGTACAATGGAGAAAATGCTGTTTTTTAAAGGCTTATGGGAATTTTCATAGATCTTAATACTTATGAAATCAATGATTTAGATGACGGTCAAAGGTTCCTTTATCGAAACTATAAAAATAAATTCCTTTTTCGTAACCGCTATTGTTGGGGTATTTTGTATGTTAAATCTAAGTATATATATATATATTAGGGTGTCCCTTAAATTTCAAGTTAGATATTTTTTTACGCATACCTTCTTAAAAGTTTCGTAATAACCCTATATTGTCTAGAAAAAAATATTAGTTCGATATATAAACGATAACCCGTGCCGACTTGCTATTTAAACTTGTCGATACAAGTTGCTTAAGTACTGCCCAGTGACCTGTTACGACATGTTTTATTTGCCATTTCGTACGTGATTTTTGAGACTATTAGTGCTTCATTGTTTAGTGCGTAAACATGTCGGTGGAATTACGGAGTGATAAACAAAATATTTTTCTTATCGGATTGACTAGCTACCAAATAAATGGTGCAAAATTACCATCTAATCGACAAGTTCTCTCAGTCCTATTTTACAATATTCGTGAGGTTAAATTGACTGTTAGTGAAAGTGCAAATCTTGTGATTAGGGAGTGCATCATATATTGGGAAAAAGCAAGAATTCCAACAAGGGCATTTCCTAACTGCGTGAAGAAATTTATTGATTTATATCATGTTTGGAGAGAGTTGCAAAAAAATTGTAAGAAAACTCAGATTACGTTTAAGAGTCGTGAGAACAATTTTATAATTATCTTGATAATTTGTTTGATATTGCACATGCTGATGCTTTTGAGAGAATGAAAATAGAGGAAGATAAATTATTTTTAATGAAACAGAGAGAGCCAGGTCGACCGGGATGCTTAGGTGGTGTAGATAAAAAATTGGCGGAAAAAGAACAAAGATCTAGACAACGACGATTGGAAGAAGAGGAAAGGATTGTAAGACAAAGAGAATCACTAGCTGTTGCATCTACTTCCACCACAAATAACTTAGACAGTGTAGAAGATTCAGACGAAGAACAGATCTTGAATTCTGAACTCAGCTTGCCGGACGTTCCCTGCCATGAACAAAGTTCAAAAAGAGGTAGAAAGAATCTTATAACACCTAAACTAGTTGCAGCTTTAGATCGATGCCAGTTAAGCATTAGAGATACCGTTTACATTCTTAATGCGGTGGTAGAAGCGCTTGGTCTGAGCAGCGGTGATTTCTGTATTAACAAATCCTCGATTCAGCGAATTCGTACTGAAACTAGAAAATCAAGGGCAGAAGCAATAAAATCTAACTTCCAAAACAATATACCCGACATAGTCACAGTCCATTGGGATGGAAAACTATTACCGGGGTTGGATGTACGGAGTTCAAAAGAAGAACGCTTGCCAGTTATAGCTTCATTTGACGATAGAGAGCAGCTTCTTGCAGTGCCGAAACTAGAAAGTTCTTCTGGAAAACATCAAGCGAAGGCTGTATCAGTAGCTCTCTTTGACTGGAACCTTTATGATAAAGTGCAAATAATGTGCTGCGACACAACAGCTTCCAATATGGGCCGTTTCAATGGAGCTTGTGCTATTTTGGAGCAAACTTTAGGAAGAGAATTGTTGCTTTTCGCCTGTCGTCATCATGTTTATGAATTGGTCCTAAAAGCTGTCTTTGAAACCAAGATTAAGCAAATTACTAGTAGCCCAGATATCCAGATGTTCAAAAAATTCCAAGAAAATTGGAAAAACATTGATTGTACTAAAATTGAACCATCTCTTAATTTCGTAAAAGCACGGGTTGCCGAGACAGACATTCAAGCGTTGTTACTATTTTATAAGGCAGAATTAGATAAAGGTTTTGTAAGAGATGATTACCGCGAATTGGTCGAACTGTGCGTAATATTTTTAGGAGGAGACACAGAGGAAAAATTAAAACTAAGGCCCTCCGGAGCTATACATCAGGCATGCTGGATGGCGAGAGCGATCTATTCTTTAAAAATATGTTTACTTCAGTCACAATGCAGAGTAACTGCGAAGGACAAAAAGGCTCTACAAGATGTTTGCTTATTTCTCGTAATATTGTATGTTAAACTTTGGCTCGAATGTACAGTGGCGACCAAAGCACCTAATCAAGATTTGCGCTTCTTGAAGATGTTAAAAGAGTATGAAAAAGTTGACGCAACAATTTCTAAAGCTTCTATAAGCAAGTTCAGCCATCACTTGTGGTATTTATGTGAAGAGACAGTCATTCTATCACTATTTGATGATGAAGTTGACAACCAAACTAAGAAGAAGATGATTGCCAACTTCAACAGGGACAAAATCTCGGATTTTAGCAAACGCTATGACCCGTCGAAGGAAGAACTGACTCAAAAGTTGTTTGGTAAGTTAAATGGACTTTTTGTTGGATTTCAATTTCAATGTCCAATACTTATTTATTTATTTTCAAAATTGTTGTTGATTTTTATTTGTTATTTAACTTATTTTTCTTTTTTTTTAGACAAAGCACTGAATGATTTCGTATCGGAAAAGAGCAAACAATTTTTATCACGACTGCAGATCGACGACAGTTTTCTAAAGGAAGATGTATCTTCTTGGAATAACAATGCTGCTTTTCTGGAGGCTAAAAGAAGAATAAGTTATTTGAAAGTTGTAAATGATACTGCTGAAAGGGCTGTTAAATTAATGCAAGATTTTAACGGACTTATCACGGCTGAAGAAGAACAAAAACAGTTCTTGCTGCGCTGTGTCCAGGAACATCTAAAATTGTATCCAGACTGTAAAAAAACTACTCTAAAAAGAAGTTACCCTGAATGATTCTTATTTCTTTATGTTTTTAATTAAAAATTAATGTTCATCTAATTTATTATTTAATTTTATTCACTTAATTCATTGCATTTATAGTGAAATTATAGCAGACTGAAATTTTAGGACAAAACACGTTTTTTACTAAACTTTGAAGCTCGGTCGGCACTGGTTGCAATTATGCTAGATTGATAAAATTTTATATTTAAGTATCTTATAGCATTAGTAAAAATTATAGAGGGTATGCATTTCGAAATTCGAAAAAAAATTTTTGATTGTACTAAAATTGAACCATCTCTTAATTTCGTAAAAGCA
Source organism: Hypercompe scribonia (assembly GCA_949316085.1). Taxonomy (NCBI): domain Eukaryota; kingdom Metazoa; phylum Arthropoda; class Insecta; order Lepidoptera; family Erebidae; genus Hypercompe; species Hypercompe scribonia. Next base: position 10,625,572 of record OX438977.1, on the reverse strand, counting down.
CGGGTTGCCGAGACAGACATTCAAGCGTTGTTACTATTTTATAAGGCAGAATTAGATAAAGGTTTTGTAAGAGATGATTACCGCGAATTGGTCGAACTGTGCGTAATATTTTTAGGAGGAGACACAGAGGAAAAATTAAAACTAAGGCCCTCCGGAGCTATACATCAGGCACGCTGGATGGCGAGAGCGATCTATTCTTTAAAAATATGTTTACTTCAGTCACAATGCAGAGTAACTGCGAAGGACAAAAAGGCTCTACAAGATGTTTGCTTATTTCTCGTAATATTGTATGTTAAACTTTGGCTCGAATGTACAGTGGCGACCAAAGCACCTAATCAAGATTTGCGCTTCTTGAAGATGTTAAAAGAGTATGAAAAAGTTGACGCAACAATTTCTAAAGCTTCTATAAGCAAGTTCAGCCATCACTTGTGGTATTTATGTGAAGAGACAGTCATTCTATCACTATTTGATGATGAAGTTGACAACCAAACTAAGAAGAAGATGATTGCCAACTTCAACAGGGACAAAATCTCGGATTTTAGCAAACGCTATGACCCGTCGAAGGAAGAACTGACTCAAAAGTTGTTTGGTAAGTTAAATGGACTTTTTGTTGGATTTCAATTTCAATGTCCAATACTTATTTATTTATTTTCAAAATTGTTGTTGATTTTTATTTGTTATTTAACTTATTTTTCTTTTTTTTTAGACAAAGCACTGAATGATTTCGTATCGGAAAAGAGCAAACAATTTTTATCACGACTGCAGATCGACGACAGTTTTCTAAAGGAAGATGTATCTTCTTGGAATAACAATGCTGCTTTTCTGGAGGCTAAAAGAAGAATAAGTTATTTGAAAGTTGTAAATGATACTGCTGAAAGGGCTGTTAAATTAATGCAAGATTTTAACGGACTTATCACGGCTGAAGAAGAACAAAAACAGTTCTTGCTGCGCTGTGTCCAGGAACATCTAAAATTGTATCCAGACTGTAAAAAAACTACTCTAAAAAGAAGTTACCCTGAATGATTCTTATTTCTTTATGTTTTTAATTAAAAATTAATGTTCATCTAATTTATTATTTAATTTTATTCACTTAATTCATTGCATTTATAGTGAAATTATAGCAGACTGAAATTTTAGGACAAAACACGTTTTTTACTAAACTTTGAAGCTCGGTCGGCACTGGTTGCAATTATGCTAGATTGATAAAATTTTATATTTAAGTATCTTATAGCATTAGTAAAAATTATAGAGGGTATGCATTTCGAAATTCGAAAAAAAATTTTTTTTTGTCGTATAAGGGACACCCTAATATATATATATATATAACCTATAATAAATCAGTAATTATAATTTAGTTAAATCACTTAATCTAGTGCACTTAGTCACAGACAAAGAGACTTATATTTACATATATGCTGACATTGTTTCGTTATTTTCAAGAATTTCAGAAAATTCATTATAGTAAGCTATATTTCGTTCTTCTTTTTTGTCACTTTCAGAGACATAAACAAGGTCACCTTGCTCTTAAAAGTGTCAAGATTGTCTGCATATCATTCTTCGTAATGTATGAATCACGTCTCATTATAAGTCTTATCTTTCAGCAACGATGCCCTTATCCATATAGCAGTAATAAAATGTGACACTTATTTAAAATAGAGCCATGTAGTGTATTTCAAGTATTTCTGGATTTACAATGGTGCTTAACAAGGCAAACTGAAAAGGAATATAGTGTGTAGAAAGGAACAGTGATGATCACGCTCAGGGTAGTATGTTACACAAAAAGGTTCGTCACTTGGTTTGCAGTCGACGAAGAGGTTTTGTGTTTAGATGTTTGGGCCCTAATGAAATCTAATTCATGGTGCTTTACATATTCTCTGTAAAACCCTAACGTACAAATAAATACAAGATAAGAATAAAACAAACTAGCAGAAGCTGTAATGGACATATTTGAATAATATTAATAATACCTTTTGCCAATGAAGGGATGTCAATTGGTGATTTCTCCCGATATTCCAATATACGATGTATTGAATGAAACTTGTTTAAATGTACCTTATACTATTTCTAACTTTTAACAACATAGGCCGGATTGTAATTCTACTCTCGGTAGTTGAAACTTTAAATCCAGTATTTTTACTTCCAGTTATAAACTCGAAAAAACGCGTCTAATGGATTTGATGACCTAGTAATATGTTCTGAGTATTAATTTCAGACATTACAATTGGTTGCCAAATGTCTACGTTTCTTCAATAAAATCATAATTTGGTTAGTAGGAAAATGGATACTGAATAACTCGTCCAGAACTTGGTGTTAACCATTATTCACATTAAATTAAATCAGTCGATTAATCAAGACTGTCCTTCAAGTACCAATACATCAACATTTTAGTAATTTTATGTTATCATGCACTCATCTCTAACATTTTATCTGTTGTATAAATCTGTAACGTCACTATTATAAACAAATCACTATTTTACATTGAATGCTTACTTTTCAATGGGATATGTGAACTGCAATATACTGAGAATGAAATGTTTAGATGTAAGTACATATATTTGTGTATGTGATTATCTTAAGGGATAGGGCTAAACATATGGATGATTCACAACTTTATAGTTATTCACTATTGTCGCTTATTACACCTACAACTCCAGAGACAGAAGTACATTTCCGTCCTTCAAATAATTTATCAAAATGTTGTAACAGTAAAATAAGCACACAGCAACATACCACACAGAGAAGTGTTAATAACATTTATATTTTAATTGCCCGGCTTTATGATATAGATGCAGATATAGCACTTTTATAAAAGCTTCACTTTAAATATAACATAAAGCTGTTTTCTTGACTGTAGGTCCCTGAGCGTATTGAATGCAATCAAAATCAATCCCTAAGGTTTTAAACCTAGCTCTATCTAAGCTATTTATGTAATGCACAAGCATCTAACTCGATTTGTCTCCGAGCTATATCACGGTTATGTAGTAGTGTAAAATCATTATATCCATTGCATTCTAGGTAAAAGTATTCTGTCGGAGCATTGGATTTAAAGCTGAGTATTGCTTTTGAACGAACGAAACACGTGAAACCCTAGTGCCGCCGGGGGATGATACAGGCCGGTGTTTTGCCTCTCACCATGTAGAAGGCTGAAAGGCATGATAGCGTCCTGCCCTGTGAGTGACTCTGGTCATCCCGGGATGAGCCTCAGGAATGGGGTACGGCAAAAAGTACTCCAAAAGTAGTTACTATGTTCCTAGCGTTCTTACCTTCAGTTTGCCGCAGGCTTTAGTGGATTGACCGATTCTTCACAAGTCTCACATACGCCCTTCGTTTCTTCTACATAAAAAAGGGATATATATTGTATAAATGAGCATTGTATAATTTCTTTCTAAATGAGTAGTTTTTTTGTATTTTTTTCCTATTTTCTCATCATTATATCTTTATCTGGACTTCCACAAACATTTGAAGACCAAAACCAAATCAGTAAAACCATTCCCGAGTTTTATTACGACTAAAACAGCAATTAATTTTTATATGTGAGATTTGAAGATTAAACTTTAAGGTTATGACAATGACAATTAAATTAACGATTGAGACATTTGACTTTACAAATCTTTACTCGTATTTCATTTAAATATCTCTGAGGAATGGATTTGTGACGAGAGTTTACCATGGTAATTCCCCTTAGGCTCCCATCGAAACCGAACCTTCGTAACCAGTTGCGAAGGATGAGGATTTTTTATTTCTTTTTACGAAAGCTATTGGTTACTGAGAACTATAGGTACAATGGAGAAAATACTGTTTTTTAAAGGCTTATGGGAATTCTCATGAAATGATGATCAAATGAGATAGTTCATGGTGACGTTTTAGTTCTATGTGTGTACTTTATTAAACAGAGAAATTACATACCCATTCCTTGATAAATAATAAATTTATCAAAAAAATTGCGACAGTGCTATGCTGTCTAATATTATTGATTTCAGGTTTTGTTATATCTCTTTACAATTTAATTTAGTAAGTGATTCTATGGAGTCAGTGACACTATATCTACTATTACTATTATGTATGTTTAATAAACCTGGAGTAAGCGATGACTACCAAATAGAAACTATAGTGTTTACAGTTTCTACAAATATTTCAGAACGTACTTTTAGTATTATTTCGTATAGGTAGCTACGCTATGCGCTACAAATATGAAATATTACGAGCTAATTTCAAAATGTACTGCAGCAGTCTCATTCGCTCTTAAAGCTTAGAATGTACTGTTTCATCTTATGTTATTCTTCTTCAGTGTTAAGTTATAAGCTGTCTAAGATTTTTTACGACTTTATGTGTAATGAAACTCGCATGTTTCAGTTGCAATTCTTTAGAAATAACGTAGAAGCAGGGTACATAGAGAATAAATTATGGTATTCATTTTAATTGTGCGAAAAAATTGATTCTCAAACATCTATTTACCATTTACACGTTACATATTGCACATTTCGAAATTATAACATAATATGTACTTTTATTTATATGATAATGTTATTAAAACCCTTTTTTTTAACGTGTGGAAACCCCGCACCGGCCATCGCATCACCGGGGTTTACGCTGGAATGATGTGCCGAAATCGGACCGACTAAAACCACACGATATGCCACTCTACGCTTAAGAAACCCTGAAACTGCTCTTATTAAACCATCCGGACCCCTCCCAGCGCCTGACCGCTAGTACGGGCATCACCTTTGGATTAACTCTGTATTTAGGCAATGTACAGCACACACGGACGTCGTCTCCCTGCGGCTGGCCACTAGTGGATGAAGGGGAAAATCCCTGGCTATATCTAAGCACACCTCCGCCGCCCGCGAATCGTATCCGAATTTAGATCGTCTTCTCGGGCTGTCTCTGCTACCTTCTTTTCTTCAGCTCGAGAGCTCTCTTCCAATAGCTGCAGTGAGGACCCCATGTTGCGCCGCTCAGGTAAAACAAACCACCATCTGCAGTGCAGTGCTAAGCCGAGTACTCACTGCAGTCGTAGTTGTGACAGGCGAGAATTAATTCCGTCCTAGCGACCGAATGCAGAAACTTCCCGAAGCAACGGCGTCCTGAAATGATCTGCGTCAGCCGTGCGGAAAAGATCCCGCGCTGCCGCCCTGTCCACTCGAAGATGAGCAGCTGGAGAGCCTCCACGGCGGCAAAGCCATTACGTGGAACCTACAGCCGAGCCGACCAGTGAGTCATCATGACTCGGTATACACAACCTCTATCGATACGGAGCGGCAACCGCGTATGGCTCTAACCGCCAATATCCTCTGAAGGCGCCAAAAGCGATATCGAGAGCGAAATTTTAGACGATTAGAGCAGCCACCTACACTTTTGCACCATACAGTGCCTTTTACTGGACAACCCCCGTATACAGCCGTCTCGTTGCGACCCTAGCTCCATCCAAATTGGGCAAAATTCAACCAAGAGTAGAAGCATCATCGACCAACTTTGAAAGAAGCTATGGGAAGTGCTCGTCGAATAGCCACCTACCGTCGAGGATCAAACCCTGATACTTAATCTGGGCCTGAACCAGAACGAAGAACGCCTACAAACTACGAATTACGATGGAGAAGTCGGGGAGTGGACCGCGACGGGGCTAATGGAACAAAAAAACTTCATCTTATCCAGGGCAACCCGCAAAATCCAGCGCCTGTATGCACCCAACCATCAGAGAGACCCGTGTCGTGGTAAGGCGCGCCGGCGTTGTTTAACCCCTGCATTAGGGTAGCGTTTATATGTTATTAGTGCGTACTCGCGTTTTCGATTTACCAATTATGTAAACATCTACACTTATTAGGTATGATCACTTACCGGCTAGCATGTACCTACAACAATGACTGCAGCGTCCCACAACACCTCCATCATCCGTTGGTGGTAGTGCGTGAACGCATGTAGTCAGTGTTACCACAAATAATAGAGTACATCTACTACTAAACTCAATAAAAGTTTATTAAACCTATTCGATAATCACAACTTATTTAGGCACGTTGGTTTATATAAAGAATATAAATAGACATAATTTCTGACATAATAAACTTGTAAAGCTGGAGGTGCTTGAAAATGAAACTTTTGAAATAAAGTTCAATGGAATTTTTTCTTTCTAATGGATTGAAGAAATTCCAAAAAATAAAACAATCGCAACGGATAGGATCATACCATTATCGATGGCTTCGGAATATAATATACTAGTATTGTTTGAAGGTGTTTTATGTATTTTCATAAAAACGAAACTTAAGATCTTCACATAAACAGGTTTTATTTTCAGACTATCGCCGAACATTGGCCTTTTCGATTGCACGAAGCTTATATTCCCGCATCCAGCTTCTGCCAGCCAACTTGCGCAAATCGTCACTCCACCTGACAAGCGAGCGTCTTATACTACGTTTGTCGAGAAAAAATAAGCTTATTATTGTCATAATGTACATTACATAACATGAACTTACATGTTAAGCTTTAAAATGGAAATATTTCTTGAAATTGGTTTTATATTACCTTAGTCATTATATTTCATATACGCAGTTATACCTGTTTGAAACGGATTTGAATTCAACAATACCCCAGAGCGAACGTGCGTGTAGCGGTTTGTGTACAGGTCCGCTCACAGGCAAATAGCACTGAATTTGGCGATTAATTGAATAGTAGCACACACACAGTAGTTCTTAATACAGTTTTAGATCTAGCTAGAAATTCACTTGTTAGGTGCTGGCATTTTGAGATGGTTTTGCATAGCGACAGAAGTTATTGTCAATTTTTTTCCATTAAATAAATATTGATAATTCCATTCTCCGAAGGTTTTTGACTTAATTGCTTAAGACTTACATTAACTGTTGACTAGAATTCAAAGAGAGAATAATAAAACTGACTTAAGGCAAGGTATCGCTTCTGATCGTTCGCTATTTAAATTTTAAATAAGGTAAATTTACATATTAATTATTTATTACACGGCACAAACATATGCATTTAAAATAAGTCTATATGTTGAAGTATAATCAAATTGTCAGCATTAGCTACGATGGAGGTGGCTCGCTATAGTGCTAATTTTTAGCACTGACTGTACACGTTAGTAAATAGAAATATTGTCAGACTTATACTTTAATTTTATTTTATTTTTTCCTCAAGCTTTATCTAAATTCTGGTGAATACCCTGACTGTATATATCCATTTCCCGTGTCCTTAGGAGTTCTAGCAACACTTTTCAAACGCATAGTTTGGCTATATACTACACTACCCCGACTCACTTAAAAGATCAGATGATCTATCAACGTAAAATCTCTATCAAGACGGAGGTAGTAGGTACCCAACCTCATAAGTTACCCAAAAGGGTTATAATTGTATCTCCATCATAAATTAATACAATTTATTTATCATTCAGTAAAGTTGCGAAAAGTTAGCGTGTCTCACGAAGTTAACTAATTAATGTAAGTGCTTATGCCATACTGTTAATGGCGTTATATGTTTATGATTAATTAACGAAACTATTTTAAATTGATGATGTTAAAACTCCTATTGTGTTTATAGGCAACTGTGACGTGGCAAATGTTTTAACCTTCCGTATGTTTGCTTTCGTATATTGGTGTTATATTAGTGGTGTTAAATTTAAAATTTGTGGAACTAACACACATAAATGACTACAGGAAAATAAAATTTATCAATTATAAAAAGTCAGATCTGCTAGAATAACTTGTATACCTTCACGACAAAGTAGAAAATACGATTGCAATGGTCTAGCGCATGACTCAATTACGGTTGTAAATTTTTTACTCATCTGCCGCATAAATGCCTTGTCTTGCAACTCTTATCTTGCATTTTTCCAGTTAATTGCCTGGTATTTCACCTATGACAGGTTTTTATGAACTCTTGCCTACTTAGTTACCTGAAACAGCAGTACCTACTTCGTTCTGCTCACGCCTTTACAACCGATAAGAAGCGATTGAAAATTCTTCACGGTTAAGTCAGCCGGAGCTCTTAGTACTTTTATCAGTAAGAATGAAATTAGCAATGCTTTGTTATGTTTTGACTTGAAGAAATATTGATAATCTAAGTCAATCGAACGCAACAAAAGCTTTTTAAGGATAGTGTAAAGATGCGCAAAAATAGAGCATCTTTGTGTAGTTAAGTCTACACATTTGTCATTTCAACACTGCTATACGGCAAAATGAAACTCTACACTGAAATTAACCAAATTCTTATTTACGTTATTTATCTTACGGTACGATTATAACATCCCAACGTTGGACGGATATAGGTTTTTTAAGACCACTAAAACTTTTAATAAAAGTGATGGAATTGCGATGCATGGTTAAGAGTAATATGGTGAATGTTATTATGATTGAAGTGGGTTTTATGGCTATTGTCTACAATTAAAAATAGTAAAAGAGTTGTGAATATTAGTCTCTGTCTTTTAAAGAAAATACAATATTCCTGTCCTCATTACAACAGGTATTGCTGTCCATGTTTTCATCTAAAAACATAATAATTATTAGCGACATCAATACAAATATTGTAAATATGAACACTGACACAAAGGAACAGGAGTATCTAAACCTCACTGCTACTCTTGGTCTTTTATTAACGTATAACTTACCCACCCACGATAAAACAAGTCTGGATCATGTTTTACTTAATACTAAAGTCAACACCCTAATCCTTGTTGTCTAGTTCACTATTATTGACCATAATGCCTTTCTCGTTTCACTCCATAGGACAAAAGTACGTTACAGTCACATCATGAGCAAAAAGAAAAATGATTACACCCAGTAAGAAACTGTGAAAAAACATTTTTATTTTATGTTAGTAATTGTAAAAATGCTTTATGGATATGTTAAATGGAGTACTGAAATTGAGTACTAAGACATAAACTGTGCTTCATTGCGTACAAAGCCTTGGATCACACGAGGTCTCCTGAGATACTTAAAAAAGAGAGACAGAATGTACATATATTCAAACGAAACATTCTCCAAATAACGAAATTCTGGAATTCACTTTTAAAAGATACTGTGATTTTAAAAAATCTTAAAAAACAATATGTAAAGCTAAATCGAAGTCCAAAATTATATGGAATATAATAAGAAAAATTATACACTAAGAAAAATATAACATCAGCTGACGCGTTACTTAAAATCACACACACACACCCATTCGCTAGTGTTATTGGACACAAATGAAGCTGAAGTGGAACGCTCAATGGTAACATCACAAATTAAATGTGCTATCGGAAATGACGGTATATTATCAAACCTATTAAAACACTATAGGGAAACTCATATCTTTTTTGCCTCGTATATCAAACCCTGTATTCAAAATGATATTTTCCCACACCTCTTGAAAGGAGTTTCGTTAACCCTATATATAAGTCTGGTGATAGAGACCTTGTCATGAACTATAGGCTCATTTCGTTGTTACCAGCATTATCAAAAATTCTAAAAAGTAGTAGATAGACATGGCAAAAGCTTTCTTGATGCTCACAACATCTTATCGAGCAATCAGTGCTGTTTTCACAATAATATGACAAACTATGATGCTGCTCATGATATTACTAAGTCTATTAAAGAATCATTGGTTTGTGGGAAGAAACGCATTGACATTTTTTCTAAACTTGGCTAAGACATTGGATGTACCTTATATATATATATATTATAAAGAATTGGTATCAGATATAGCCAGCATAAGTAGTTTTAAAGATTCCTTACTGCTAGTACACAATGCATACTGATAATTAGAAGCCTTTATGCGAAGATAGTAAGTAACTATGCTCACATAAAGGCGTTCGCCGAGGTAGTATACTCTACGCTCTTTTTAAAGTATGTCAATGAGGTACCCCAAAATTAAATTAAAACATTGACAACTATTTGCGTTTGCGAACGATACAGTAACCATTTTTAGCGTTCGAGTATGAGAACAAACATTTAACGCAGCACAAATTGGCTTCAATAAATAAAAACTCACTGGCTAACATTGAACTCACTGTCACTTAATATAAAAATAACTGCATATTTTAAAATACCAACAAACAATTCACACACATCATTTAGCTAAAGATTTTTTTTGTTTTCTTTGACGGTTCGCTTATTCGTATAGTATGATTAATGTTTATTTATTAATTTTATTTTATTATTAATGTTGCTTTATGTATTGTAGATCAGAGTGGATGTACGTGTAAAGGTGTAATATAGAATTGTCTCTTTCGTCAGGCTTATGACGATACTAGAAATTTAATATATTCAATAAGTTGACAGGTTTACAAACTTATACAAGCACACATGCGTGCGTGCACGCACACACCACACAACCACTAATAATTTATTTTTGGCGTTGTATAATAAATTCAATTCAAATATAACTTTAATTGTTTGACATGTTATATAAACACTGGAAAGAAATTATAGTGATATCATTGAAAGATCGCTGGAACTGCAAAAATTTGTTGTAATATATAATAATTCTGTTTAGCTCCACAAGTTATAAACACTGCGCAACATATTAATAAATAAAATATCAATTATTATATAATATAGGATTTTACTTCACATTTCTTTTGTAATAAATATTATCCCGGGGCTGTATCATTGCAACTCGCCCCGAGGTAGTGACTGTGAGTTGATTCGTGGACTGACACCCTGAGACGTTGAAGATTTTTTAACCCATATACTTTACATCCCACAGCCTGAATTTTTATTTACTACTTTTTTCTATGCTTTGATGAATGGTCAACGTGTTTTATTTCCTGAAGTGTTTTCAGGACTATTTTTGATTAATTCCAGGCTCATGTAACGGTTTCGGTTAATCCATAATTCATACAGCGTCTCGTTGCGATATTGCTACTGTAAGGAACCTGTTATCGGTCCTTCTAATGAAAATTTATCATGAAAAAATGTCATATTGGAAAATATCAGGCTATTATGATTTTTAGAAGAATAATGGCACTTTTGCCCAATGATTAATTGTCAATTATAATATATGATATATATGTAAAATACTAAGAGTTAAAGTTGTAAAGAGTTCATGTTACGATTGTTTAGTCAGCCCTTGTCAGTTTGACACAACACAAAGCACTAAAATAAATTATTTTCGTTACTATGTGATCACGAAAAAAATTACGACTTACCCATATTGGGATTCCATAATCGGTTTATTTTTGAACTATAACTTCGTACTTAGAGTTCAAATATATTGTCTTATCGAAATATAACGAGTACATTTCATAACAGAATGTTGTATTTTATTTTTTCGTTTTAATGTAGTAATAACATGATGCTAGTTATAACAGATAACAACAAGAATCGATTTGGTCATGCCACGTGTATTCAATGGTGCGCCAACGTGTTATAAAATCATTTAGTTTATTATTAAATTAAATTTCTTGGCCTTATTATTTACTTCTAGATCTGAAGCAATACATACTGTAATTTAAGAGGAAAATTCACCGAAAAAAATGATTAGTGTCGTTGTATGTATGTGTGACGCTCAAAACTGATTAACAGTCTTAATATTTATGGCTTCTCTTTCTAATGGAGATGAAATATTTAGTAACATTTAGCAGTACTAAAACCTAGAAGTTTTAAATAAATCTAATTATTATAATATAAGTTTTTTTCAGTTCCTCCTCAACATTTCACTTTCAGAAATAACTGCACATACAATTTATTAGTAACTTATATACTATATAACATACATACCTAATTTAGGTTAAGTAATCTACTAGTTAAAATTTATCTTACTTTTAAATTGAAGTGGTCCGTAATTTAGAGACCCCAATAAATTTATTACGTTAATTCAAACTTAGTAAATGTTAGTCGATTATTCAAGAGAATTTCGTTATTAGACCTTAGACATCAAAGGAACCGTAAAAGCTAAGAACCTATTAAGTGCACCCGGCAGAAAGGCTAAGCACACGCAAGGAAATTCAAACCTTATATATAATGCATAGAACTTATATTTACAAATGACCCATAAAGGTTGTAATAGTCGCGTGTAGCGAGACTCATTTTGAATAGTACACACTTTTCGCGAATAGTACCTATTGTGGATGTAATGTTGTTGTTAAATTTGGACATACCATCGTGCATTTATGACCGAAATTCTAAAATTTAGAGTATAGTGAAGTTTTTACACTAGCATATATCTATATGAAATGTATAAAAAGTAAACCATAAACATGATCCAGCAAAATATTTATTTAAACTAGTAACTTTTGGGCGTAAACAGCTCCATAACAAACCACAAAGTATAACAATTTATTATATTGAAATTATTTTTGTCAACTAGTAAATTAAAATATAGTACAATCATTTTTTTTTTATTTTAATTGAATTGAAAAAGTACTAATTGGTAAGAATTGGCAAGATTTCCGATTTGTTATTTCTATTAAACTATGCAACGCATTTTGTTTTCTCGATTTTTACCTGCAAAAAATTTGAGTGTGTTAAGATTCAGAGTGTTTGCAGTTGTCCAACAGAATTCATTTTTCGTCACATGTAACAATATAGTGTAAGACACGTCTCGATGCGAACTTCGTGTTGATGATCATTGAGTTCGTTGGTCACCCATTTGTCAAGCTTTTTTACCTTGCTAATTTGACGCAAGTGGACCAATATTATTTTGATACTAGCGTCAAAAGCTGCCACTAATTCAGCCGTAGATTGAGTTTTATAAGTATTCACAATCACTTTTAATTCGTCAATAGCGACCAAAGTATTCAAATAACTACAGGTTATATTTTACAATCTGAAATTGCCAAAACGGCAGCCGAGTAAAGCAATAACATTTGATGCATTCTTTTGTAGTATTCGCGCCGTAAAAGTTGTTGATGTTGCGTGCCGCTTGCTGCCACGAGGGTTCTATATTCCATAATTTTTTGAATTATTAAAATGTAATCAATAAACAAACAATAAATTTTGAAAAAGGAATTAAATATTTTTAAAATATTATAGAATTAAAAGTATTTTAACCAAACTAAAGGTATTTTGATTTGATGATGATTGCATTGTAGAACGGTAATATCACGGGTTAGATAAGACCTATGAATTTATGAGACTTATTTAAAAAAAAAGATTTTCCTCCCATTACTTTGATAGTAACGATAACGTTAGTAGAGCTTTTTGTTAGACTTAAAACAATACACAGATTGGAGTCAACTGTCATTAGTCGCCCAAGTTTGTAAAATAAAATTATTACTGCCCATAAAAATGTTTTGACCAAAGAGGGTGACTATTTTTTATGGTCTGTTGTAACTTTCATAGGGGTTGACTTAACAAAGCCTGAACAAGTATGTTTTTTGATAATTTTAGGATAGAGTTTATATCATGTTTCTATTAAATTGTACCAGGTTATAGATGTAGCCATTAAACTTTTGCAGACTCATTTTCGTCCACAAGTCATCAACAGAATTTTTAGAGATATTTGTGTTTAAACACATGGATTTGTGGATACATACAATTTAAGAAAATATTTTTTTTCTTACACCGTAGTGTAATATTATCTATAAAAAATATCATAGTTACATTTGAATTATCAAAAAAAACATTTTAATATGTTTAACATTAAGATAAGTAAGTAGCTGTTAACTAGTGACTAATATTCCTGATATTGTAAACATTTCTTGACAAACTCAATTTATCGTAAGAGCAGTTTTAGTTACCACCACACAGTGTGATAATTTCAAATTACATCAAAATATTGTATGCAATAACATTGTACATAAAAATAAAACTGGTATGCACTTTCGCGATTTTTACGCATTCACATATGTTTGTTGTACAGCTTAACTTAAGTGCTTAAGAACACCTGAGGATGTTATACCACTGCAGACGCCCGGGGTATGCAAAGTGAATTGCAGTTGTGGTAGTTCCTATATGAGCAGGCAAAACGCACAACAGTAGAGTGAACAAAGTGGCATATCGCGTCTATAAAGCTGGTATCAGAAGCAAATCATTAGATTGAATTACATGAAGCACAGGTTCTCTCCATAGATCGTAACTATTAGAGTAGAACGTGAAGCGGTTGAAATCAATAAATATATACTTAGCTGTCATCAGCGGGTGTAATCACCAGCTTAAAGACGAAACAAAATGTGCTGAAATAGCTGCAGACTTTGTTTGTATATCTAGACACTAAGCTCATTGTGAGTGTACCGACAGTACAAATAATCAACGCGACCAAGTGCGGGTAGTCGCATAAGTCTAACCGTGTGGTCACGTGTGTGGAGCGGTACAACTCGTTCGTAACGTCGGGAAATAGAAGATATCGTACCTTTTTAAATAATTTTATCACGAATAACTCCCACTGTACAACGAAAAACAAATACTGATAGTATTGAGTTCAGAAAGTAGAACTAACCCAAAACCATAACTATAAGAAATAAGGGTACGAGTTTCTGTCAAATTAGGTAATTTATTAAGCTTCCATGTCACCGCTAATGGCAGTTAAATGTTTGTAGTTCCAATAGTCCGTCCGAAATGTTCAAGTTTTTGTTACGTAACGGAACAGTTGAGATAGACACTTCAGTGTTAAGTACAAAACAATCTCTATAAATGTACCACGAGACGATAAAACCGAAACGCATTAACATAAACGCAAATTTCGCGAACAATGGCAGATACCATGTCGCCCCGCGGTATCTCGTAAAACGGTCCAATAAAGGTCACAAATTGTAATCCACAAATGACGACGGGATTGTGGAAAATCATTCCCTTAAAGATATAAAGAATTACCGTTTTGCTTGTAAATGAAACATGGATTATTAAAAAAGAATACTCATGGATGTTCCTTAAATCAAAAGTATGGACAAACCATACGGCTGAACTTTGATTTTTTACGTGGAGCGACTGTTTGTGGACGACTGGAATGAAATTAAATCACGTTCTGGATACACTAATTTTATGGTTAGATCCATTGGTTCGTACAACCTAATTATATCCGTACAAGTCCATTATGGATATATGTGATATAATTAACAGTAATATTTCTAAATTGCCGCATACGATATGCTACATATACCTATCATAATTTTAATATTTATCATGTCAATCTGTGATTAATCACAAAATATGGCTTTTATTCGTGATAGGACAACGACCGTGTGAGTAACGATTACGATTGCGAAAAGTGGGAATTCATCAATATTTATAATTTGAATTTATCCTCATGTCATATAGTGATAGTGGTGATGGATTATAGTCAACGCAGAGAGCCACCACCCCTATTCATCTCGTGGGCTTTGTAAGAGGCGACTATTAGACCAAACTATGCAGCAACAATCAAAGAAAACATCACTACAAAGAGAAGACAAACTTAAAAAAAACCTTTCTTTTTAACTTATGGAATCCCCTCAGGCCGTCACCCCACCGTGATTTGCAGTGGGCTGGGATATCGGAATCAAATCGACTAAAACCAAGTAGCGTGGGACTGTCGGAGAATCTGAGTTAGGAGGGATCCGGTAACAGTTCTTATATAAAGACATCTAGACCCCTACTAGCGCCTACCTGCTGGCGCGAGCACCACCTTCGTCTGAATTTTCTATTTAAACGATGTATAACACACACGGGTGTCGTCTCCTCGCAGCTGGCTACTGAAGTAGCGAAAAACCCGTTGCGTCCACCCACGGCCACACTTAGGGCGGCGTGAGGCGCTGGTTAGCGTGCCACCGCCACCCGGTTCGCCGGCGGCAAATTGTGTTCGAATGGAGATCGTCCTCTCGGACCTTTTCCTTCCTTTTGCAAAATGATGTCTTCGTAGGAGATTGCAACCGCAATAATAACAACTATCACTACCGGCCATGGAGCATATAACGGCCGATAGTGAGAGATCTCCTCTGATAGCTACAGCGAGAGCTGACGCTGGCTGGCCAGGCAGAGCAGACCGCCAGCGTGTGCTGTGCCGAGTCCTCACTGCAGTCGCAGTGGTGACAGGCAAGACTCAATTTTCTCCAAACGACCGAGTGCAAGTAAAGCAGTCGTGCCCAGAAAGCGCCTGCGTTAGCCGGAAGGAAAGGATCCGTGCTGCCACCGTGTCCACTAATCGTTGACCGGCTTGAGACAAACCCTATACCCATCCGTCTGGCCAACGTGATATAATCCACCAAAATTTCCTTCCTTAGGAGACGTCTAGGTCCAGCTACGAACCGTTAAACGCTAATTTCGATTTTTCGATTTCAGAATTTTGTATTTTTTTTTATTTGCATCCTTTTGATTATTTAGTTTAATAATATTGCATCACTTAACTGTTTTTTTTTGTTCGAATAAGACGTTTCAATAAGGTACCATGTATACACGTGTTAAAACTTTTTTTTGTTGCTTTTTGTTTCAGGTTAGCCAAATCTTGCTCTCTCTGATTCTGGAGGGACCAACTCAATGTAACCTGTACAGTTTATGTGCGGCAATAGTCGGTTCAACCAGGTTCATTTACCCCCTGTTCCAATCGAAATATTCTAAGTGTAAACTACGTCAACCCAGGTAAGATGGCACCGAACTAATCAGATTGCTACACGCTACAACTTTATCTCATTATAAAATATATTTTAAGGCTTTAGAGAAAAATCTTTATCAATTTAGGCTAGGTAATATTTTTTATTTGTGTCTTGATATTTTTATGTTTTATTTAAAAATGATTGGTTCAACACATCCAAAAAGAGTTTAGCGTGCATATTGGATGCTTACAACTAGAATAGTTAAAACAAAAAGCACCAGGATGTCAATCAAGGAAAACAATTAAAAGAGCAGTATAAATATGTACAAGCAATGAACATTCCAGCTCCATGTTCTTTCAATAAAACATCAAAAACTTGCTCTTCTATTATTAAATTGTTAACAAGGTCATTCCACTTTATACAGACAGGATGTAATAAATTATTATTTATTCAACAATGTTCACAAATAAAGTTCATTACATCTCATCTACAAAATCTTACAAAATACGAGTACATATGTCAAGAAAATTTGTGTGAAAACAAATAATATTTATATACTAACCTTGCTGTTAGGATATTTAAAAAAATATGATTATTAACGACCTGTATTTAAGACCATATAGACTAGTTAAAGTAGTAAGTAAGTAGTAAAGTTAAAATATAATTAGATAAATTTAAAAAAAAAAGACATTTTCATGTAAGAGTAGTTTTAGAGATTGTTTTTAGAGCAAAAGATGACAATGTATTTCCACGTGTTGATGGATAGTAGAATTACTAATGTGCTTTATGAAAATTTTATATGTATAAAAAAGATTTGAGTAAAGATGCTAAAATTTGTATTTTACCAATAGAAAAAGCAAGATATCTCAATAATATAATTTCTTCAAATATGATAATTTCTCATCAGACTGTTTAAAATATTGTCCAACTTTGTGTTAAATATCGTTCAACGTTAAATTGACAGCTTAACAGTTTTGTCAGATAAGCAATGGTGTCAAATAAGTTAAAGTTTCTAAGACACTGATCAAAGAAAAACTTCTCATTTACATGGAAAATTCGAATGACTTTCGACACAAAATTTTACAAGGTGATTTCGTATATTGGATTTGTTTTTTAGAAACTTGTCATAAAATAAAAGGGTTTAAAAAATAACGTCGTATATGTCGAGTAAATGTAATAAAATGGTAAATATCGTGTTATATTGAGCAGTATGAAGCTACTAAGAACAAAAATCTAAACGGAGGTAACGTGCAGGTAGCACGTCAAGTTATGACTATACGTTGATACACGCAGAAGAATTAAGGGTTTTCACTTCTATAGAGAAATAAAACCGTATCTCTAATTAACTATAATAGCAATGATGAATCTTATTATTTTAAAACTTTAAGGACTATTATAGCATACTACTGATGATGTGCTGCATATCATGAATGTTTTATCGATAAAAGGAATTCTGTACAAAAGACATCAATCAAGTCTTCTGTTGGTGTCTGTTCTTACCGCTAAACCGAAATCGGAATCTCAATTTTAACACATTATATGCAAATGTAAACGTGTTTGCATAAACGTAATTTACACAGATGTTTATATCTGTACAGTGATTTTCCTTTTTCCCTTTTTCCACTGAAATCCCACATACTAAGTAGCATTTTCAAATAGTTTATACTAGAACCAAAGAGTTTAATTTAAAATAACCGTATTATATTTTTACTGATGTACACAAAATATGATTTTAATACGAACACTGTAATTAACAAAAGTCAGTTAGAAGAAGACTTATTTTGAATATAAATAATAATAGAGAAGTAAATTTTGCCAATATTTATCTTTCAACAATAGCGCATCACCTACTCGATACTTATCAATTATCAGCAGTTTTGTTTGTCCGTTGCTCAGCCTATCTTCCCACTATTCTATTTCCACTCTATTAACCCGGAGTTACAAGGAAAACTATCGCAAGAGTTACTTCAGAATTATTGCAGTTGAGAAATACCACAATTATTAACATTTTTTCAGAATGTGGAATCAATGTTCAATGATAAAATATAATATCTTTAGCTTGGAAAACCATTTACTTTTCGTACTTGCTAATTTTCTAGTCTTTTTGAAGAGTCACGAAGAGACTATAAAAGAAGTACAAAATAAAATAATAACACTTTTTTTGTACAATATGAAGAGCCTACCAAAGTGACTCTACTCGGCCTGATGGAAGACATGAATAGAATCCAAAGAGTTGTGGTCACCATATTCGTTGCAAATGCAGACAATACAATGTGGTGACTCATACTATGGCAGCCTAGTGAGATGTTTTTTCACGCCACGCTTGGGGACGTAGAAGGCATGACAGTCAACGGTAAAAGTAACAACAGAAACATTGAAAGCGGCTATTGAACCAAGAAAGTAGGTCACAAAAATTAGTAGGTTTCTTTTTTCTCTAAAATTAGCTTTTCAAGTACAGAAAAATGGTGGCAATGTTATCTAGGCTCTCTGTTCCGTGTAAACTAAGCCAAGTAGAGTTGAAATATTTCATTTTGTTCATGTGGTAACCAGCAAAAATTTCTGACACTGTCAAATATTTAGTTTTCATTCAAAAGTCTTCTAGTGTTCAAATCGTCATTGTGATTAAAAAACCACCGATGAAATGACATGAGGACCTTTTTTTCGAAAAAACAAAAAAAGATCACCGAATTAAAAGTTGAACAGCAATCTTTAATCAAAAGAAAAAAGAAGAAAAGAAAGCCACTTTTACTCTTCTCATAATATCTTATTACTGTCATAAGTTCACTATATAGTGATATATTGGTCAAAGAAAGATCAAACTTTTCGCTATCTAATCTCCAAATATTTTTTATTTTTCGTTGAGGAATTGGGGAAAAACGATGAAATGTGCCAGCCCTTGTGACTAAACTTTGAAGCGTTCTCAATAACCGTTGAGTAAGGAAATACATAACTTCCCATCTAACTTTTATGCTACTGTCAATCAAAATGAGCTTGGTCTGGATAGTTGCTAACAGAGTCTTTGATCTGTCACGACGTCAGGCCAGTGAAAGTAATCGCAAACATCGCCGCATACGCCATGTCAAGTCAAATTGGTATTTATTGGTTATTCGAATTTCATGGAAGCCATCGATCAAATGCATCAGATATTGAATGACAGTAAGTTAACATCAATAGAAACTGCCTTAAATAAAAAATATTGTTAAGTAAGTTGCTTGTTTTTATTTACGTAATAAATTAAACAAAATTACTAACACTCTGACAGGGCTTAAAAATAATCGTAAAATAATAAAATTACTTAACTTTTGATAGTTTCTATAGGGCACTGGCAATGATACATATCTTATCAAAAGAATTCATTAACCATAGGCTATGACTGAGTAAGCTGAATTTTGATGATTCTTAAATTATTGATTGATTCACTCGCGCACTTCGTTTAGCTTTATAATTAATGAACTGCTTAAAAATTAAAATAATTTCTTATAAAACTAAACAGTTAACACATTCACTGCGTTACGGGAAGTATTTAGTTGTAATTGATTTCTGCTCTGTGCGGCAGCTAGTTGTCCTTGTTTTGCACTCCGTGCGGGTGTGATTTTTTCAAATATTCGTACAAGAAGAAAAGAGACACTTATATTGCCGGTGTCCTTGCTTGAAGTGTATTAAAATTTACGAATAAAAATGTACGGGTATTATTTTTTCGTAACGCACAGAAAGGCAATTATTTTACAATAGTGCGATACGGGAACTATTTGGCCGTATCCTAAACCCCGTACCGCACAGAACGTGCGCGCGCGCAGAGCTTCAGTTAGTTGTAGTGCTGTGCCCAATTAATATGTTTTTACAAAACGCAATATTTTATTCGTCAGGCCTAAGTAGGTAAATTGTGAATAAACAATGAAATGTTCACGTAAAAAACTTATTATAGTCAAAAGGTGTAAAGACAGAAGGCAAAGAGTCTAGAAACATTATTGTGCAGAGTACTTGTTCCAGTTTATCGAATCCCAAACCATCTAGTACAAAAAAACCCAGTTAATTTTTTTTAAGTCAATCAACAGGAAGTGAATTTCGTATATTAGAAGAAGTAATAATTAATAAGAATAAAAAGACTGCTCCTGATTCATTATCCCTAGACAACGTTTCTGTGAGTAATCTAGTACCAGCGCTCGAAACATCACTTAATTCTGAAATGGTGTCTGTACGTCTGTGTCAACACCCCGAAGTAAGTTTTCAAAAAATGAGATTTTAGTTTAATACGTCGCATCTGTAATGTTTTTTTTTAGTTACATTTTTCTGTTGATTGTTGTGTCAAATAAATAATTACGATATCTTTTATTATGGAGAAAACTTTACATAAGGTAATTTTGTTAAAAGAAACGTTATATTTTTTATTCATAAATATTTTAAGCTTTCCTACCACTATGCTATGTAAAAATTGTATTCGTAACTGAATTAGATCTCAATATATACTCAAACCTCCTATTAGTCGTGATTATGCAAGATGTTATGTCAAGAATTATTAAAGCTTATGGTGTTTCATGGTATGGTATCTGTACTGTTACTTGTTTTAGTTATTTTTTTCTGTTGATTAAATTATCGAGTAAAATAAATAATTGTAAAAAAATCAACTATAACGTTAATATAAAAAAACTCACAAACTTGACGAACTTGCAACTGTTTAAAAAGTGTACAACTTTGAACTTTGACCTCATTAGTTCCACAAACAAGGAAGCAAGACCGGTCTCGAGTATGTAACCACGTACACTTAGCCAGTCACCAATTTCAGAACAGACAGCATTGCGACTAAGAGCGGCCCGTTCGATTAAGCACAATATTAAGCTCAAATCCTGACTAGGAATTCATTTACTTTTACTGATACAGATATATTATTAGTACTAGTTTTATTGAAGAAAACAGAAAATATACGAACTAAATATATCTTTTGATATAACAATGTTATTACTATGCTTTAATTGGAACGCTAAAAATGCCAAAAACGCAAAGAACATAGTCTGCAACTTGTAAGGTAACTCTACCACATGAACAATCCCTGTCCGAGTGTAATCTATTGCCAGCTTCCAGCTTACATAAAGCAGAAACTAAATTTCAATGCGCTGCAAATGCCAATGCATCGATAATCTGTCAAATAAACAAATAGACCCGATAGCAATATCTGCGACGGATGATTTTAACTTTTAACTGTTAGACATGCTAACTATATGGAAAGCAAAGCACTATCTCTCTACTTACAGCCTGGAAAGCTGATCAAGATACAATATTATCCAGGCTACCCAGCCGACGTTTCAAAAGACTCTGAAATTCAGCGCAGTATAATATTTATCAATAAACAATATGAAGACATCAATCGTAAGCATATTTACAATTGGAAATAAAGAAACTAGAAAATGTAAAAAAAGTTTCACGCTTGTAAAAAGCAAATTCAAGATTCACACTTTTATTATCGATAGGCTACTAAAGATTGATTTGGAATGTTCCAACCAGAAAGGACGAGAGGTCAGTCAGCTGACCTAATTTTCATTGTAACAAAAGTTAATATGAATATCCAAGTGGATACTCTCCGAGACATATAGACCAATTGCTGCAAAATTTCATTTACGAGAAATGATAAACTAACTTAATTCGGCGGTATTATAAATGGTACTCACTAATTGAAAAAATCAGTACTTAAGTTGTTGGTAATGATGGTGCTAAGCAACCCATCTATATTTTATAAATCTGAGAAATGTCTTGCCATGGTATTGAAATAAAATGACTATCCTCGCCTTTTTAAATATTCGACGTTACTCAGTATACATATAATATATTTATATCTAAATTATTTCTTTTGTTTCATTTAATATAAGTTTTTTAGCTTCAAGGACTTCAAAAATTACTATATAACTCTTTTGATAC
This sequence comes from Hypercompe scribonia, assembly GCA_949316085.1. Taxonomy (NCBI): domain Eukaryota; kingdom Metazoa; phylum Arthropoda; class Insecta; order Lepidoptera; family Erebidae; genus Hypercompe; species Hypercompe scribonia. The sequence continues at coordinate 10,603,236 of OX438977.1, read as the reverse complement.
ATACATACACTAATACATATATTCTCGAAAACAAACAAATAATCGTTATGAACATCTTAAATGCAAGTAACACTGCAATTGCAAGTCTCTGTCTACTCCCTGCAAATAAATACATAATTTGTCTTCCTGAAATCTTTTGTAGCTGCTACAGATTCTAAATATATTAATAAAATTGGATTATTATAACATCTTAATATGTAATGAAATAGATAATATTTCCAGGGCTTGCTCATACTAATCTTCAACTGAAAGATGATTCATTTTGGTTGAGCATCCAAACCAATATTTAAAAGTGATACATATTAATCAATATTAACAATTACAAGTTTATTACACTATTAACAATCACTAAAATTGAATTTGATGTTATTCTACCCGCAGAGTCCTTCTTTAGGGTTTTAAATCCTTCACCTAATCTGTAGGGATATTCTTTTGATGTAACTACAAACAATAAAACTTATTACTGTATATGTATATCACAACTTACTCAACATGAATTGAGTTCAGGTATAACAAAACCAAGTAACTCTAAAACACACCTTGGGACTTTCCTTTGTGACGCAAATTGCCTTGTACTCTTTGTAGATAATACTATAATTATATACGTATATCGTTACCCGTCGTATCTTCTGTATCAGAATTTTTGCCGTGGTTTTGCCAACATAGTAACCAAACTAAAGCACTTTGCTAATGTAGCCCTGATTGGTGATATTAATATCAACATAAAACCCAACAGTCATGACCGTCATTCAGGTACTTACCGCATCCTTTGTGCTTCATTAGATTTGTTACCTGCTCACGTACTACCAAAAAGATCAGGTAACTGTCTAGATCACGTACTATTACGTCCATTTTGTTAGTACGAATTGTATTCTTGACCTATCTAAGTATGATCATTCAATTATTACAATTTGTTTTATTTGATTAAAATTATTATTAATCCCACCTAATGCTTCAGAATGGGATTATCCGTTATGGCAATAAGTGTCGACAGAATGCTGATAGAGTTGGTCCACATTTTGTGCAACCGTATAGCGCAAAAATCATCTGTGCACATTTGTGCAGACATTAACGAGGCGTTACAGTAACAAAACAGCCCAACAGTCCCCTGAAAGCATTATCGTACTATACTCTGAGAGCGTTATAAGCTTTCTGGATATAACCAATCCACATGGCGTCCGGGTAGAATACTGTACTGTGAGAAAGTGAAATACAAAAAAAAATACTGTTAAGGCTTCATACAAAAAACAAGCTACTGTTCCTCTAAATATAATTAGCCAGAAGGTTTTTCATTTAACTAAAATTGTGTTAAGATTTTAATTTTATTTTAATAGTCATTTGTTGCCAACAAATCGCTACAAAAACATAAACACGTAAAATGTAATTTAGTTATTGTTTCTTTTTTCCTCCGAGCGTTTTATCCTAAACTCATAATAATAATATTAAATTTATTGACCGTATCGGTACCGTACTAATTATACCGTACTTATATAGGTACCTTGTGTTACAGTCGTCATGTGGTAATACGCTGCCGAGAGTTATGCGAGATTGTCGATATGTGAAATGTGGATTCGGTGATCATTGTACCGATAATCGTATCTGTTCACGGATTGATAGCCAAGAACTTCGACCAAACACCTTAAGAGGCTCACGTTGGAAGACTGGGTCGTGAGTCCGATGCAGTAAGCAGTCCTCCTCGACATGGCCCGTATAGTGAGTAGATTCTTGTCTTTGGAGCCCTAACCTCCGGTGTCTTGGTTCCTGTATCCGATGTTGGTAGTCTACTATTTTTATATTTTTGAATATGTATTTTAGTTTTCCTTTTTCATGTATTTAAAAATGTAATCAATATATTTATAAATAAAACAAAGGGAATAATAATAATAATATACTGAAAATCCAAAACACAACGCCGTGTAGTCTCACACTAAGCAGAGCTTTTACTATGCGTACTCGAGAACTAATATGAATACATATTTACTTTTTTTGCTAATTTAGCCTTGATGGGCGACATTAACATCAACTTAAATCTAACAGTCACGACTGTCATTCAGGTACTTACCTTACCTTTACATATTATAGAAAACTGAAACTCTAAAGCAAACATTTTACAAACAAAATAATAAAGTTGAGGTTGGCTTTAAGTCCACTAGTATATGGCTGAACTTCAATTTTTTACTTAAACCATTACCATCAGACCTGCACAATCCGAGCACTAGCTGATATCGAAATTCTGTTGAAAGACTGTTGTTGCACTTTTTGGGGCTAGAACTATCCGTAACGGTTTCAAAAATAGTTCACATGACAAGCGGCACCGATGGCTTAACGTCCTCTCCGAGACATGGAGGGTCTCAATATGTCAAGAATCTCACCCATCATAGGCTCACCTGTCTAGGATTGCCTAACTTTACAATGTGTTAATCTAGAGATTACCGCTGAGACACGAGCCCCTTCAATTGTAGTAATCAGATGTAGGTATAATTTACATAGACAGAATTTTGTTTCTTTGCCTATTCAGATTTGATTAAAATGTTAATATTAAAAAAAAAAGTAAGATTTCATCAAATTACATTTTCTTATCCATATGCAAGTATTGATATCCTGGCATTCGTCTAAAAGTGGAACTCTGAGTCGTCACAACACACGAACAAAAAATATAATGTTCAATTTTTACGGCGTAACACGTAAAAATTCCAAAGTTTTTTCGAAAAGTCGTCAAATGAAAAGCGACTGCCTTATTTTACCAAAGGAACACATTTCTGATTTTTATAGAGTGAGAAACATCTAAAAACCTTGAAAGTATTTTCAAGAGCTATCAAATACTCGTACTTTTTTACGAGTTTTTTTTGAGAAAATCATATGTAATTAAATTCTGAAAAAAAGCAATAATATTATAACTTTAGTTATGTTAGTGGATAGAAAGATAAACGATCATTAGTTATAAGAAGAAGAAAAATGAATAATATTGTTTTGGATATATTTTTTCACGAAAGTTAAATCTATAAATTAAATCCATACGTGCATCGATCCTCGCCCAATGTTAGGTTCTAAAGTTAGCCACTACAATAATATGAACTAATACCTAACTAAAATATAAATAAGACAAGGCCGTTGACTCGTAAATTACGAAAACCAACTTAGTTGTACCGTGTTTTTTTTTTCAGGACTTTCCATACTACCATTTGGCTAGGAGAAGTGCACTTCTCTAGTAAAAATCAGCCCTTTAAGGCTTAATATCTCACAAATAGATATTTTAATCAAAATATATTCTTCACAAATCTTTGTGTAAAATGCCTATCCAACAACACTGTACGTACATAAATATAAAAACATAACAACCGCTTTCTTACACCTCGAAGAATACGATAAACACGTATATTATGTCTCTTTATTTATTATCAATAATAGCTTTTAACAATCCAGTACTGGACATAGGCCTCTCCTTAGAAAGGAGGTTTTAGCTTTCTATACCGTGCTGGCGAGACGGGTTGTTGTAGAGTACGTGTATTTCAAGTCCTTCTTCTCTCTACAGTGATGTTACCCTACTTAGTTTTTGTTCTCTTAGTTACCTCTTATGACACCCATTTGATAAATAGGGATAGTGACAGTCTGTATTCTTAACTCGTCATCGTATAAAGAGATAAATTTTCTGTTTATTATATTTAATCTAACCTTAGAGCTACCGTCTGACGTTCATACTTTTCAACATGAAATAAGTTTATATAGCCGTAACTCACACAATCTCAATAACCTTTTCCAACTATAATTCTGAAGTTATTTTTATTTTATCAAAAAATTTAGGATTCTTTATAAGTAAAATCAAAGATGTATACGATCGATTTTTTTTTCAGACATCACTTCACAGTCAGGCAGTCAGGTCCTTTACCATAGTGTTGTAACTTCTCAAATGTAAAAATTAAAATGTAGAAATAATCGAACTTATTAATAACTAGCACGATTTACGACGACGACGACAAAAAAATTCAATTCAATTTTTTATTGTGTACTTTATTTTATTATGTACTTCATAATACATCAATTTTAATTTATGTCCAAGTATGATTGTATACTAACCAGCATTAATAAAATAAGTTTTGCCCTCTACTATTCGTTAATTATGATTTTCATCAAGTGGGAATTCGTTTCGTTTATTTAAAAATGTATAATATGCATTTACTCTAATACATCCTATATGTTAAGAACATAAATCTACACAGTTGAAATCGATTTGTAAATATACGAAAAGGATATCGAGAATCGGATAACGTAGTGACCGATTTCTTTGACACCCTCCCTATTCTTCAATCGGTCAGAACTGATATAAATACTTCTTAGATGAACCATAAAATAATCTTACAAAGCTTTTTTGTATCAACAGTTCTTAAAAGGATAAAAAGTTACTCTGCGTGTATTTCACAGACTGTTACCACTATACATATGTTTATACTTGTCACACAATTTGTTCAGAAATTTTTCGTGCAGGTGGAAATGCCGTCTTAAATTTTACGAAGGCTACGAATGTCGTCATATCTTTCGTATTATCATAATGCTGTCATAACACGGTCCATTCACCACCAGTTCAGTATAAAAACTGTTTTATTTATGCCAAAAGAATATTTATGTTTGTGACACAATGATACGATCGCATTTTATGTCTTGTTTCTTGCAAGTGTCCTACTTGTATTATTTTATTTAATATTCACTTTCTTGTACATCATACAAATTTATCTACTAACTATATATATTTCATAATTTAACTATAGATACAATTATACATATCTATATTTATCTACATATTTGTGTAAAAAATTATAGATAATTAGTATTATATTATAATATTCCATTCTTTTAGAATGGTTTGCCACACAGTGTATGTTTTTATTCATTGTTACTTTCGAAACCCCGATAAGGGAGTGTCCAGTTACATCCAATAGAGGGTTCTGTTGTACGAACATTTTGTTATTTTAATTTATGAACAAAAATGTGTTTTATATTATAATATCTTAATAGTTATGATGGCCTATACTGACGTATTAGTTGATTGAATACAAATCTATATAAGTAGTAGACCCACGCTGATTTCAGCACGAATGGGCCGTTTCGACTGTGGTATTTCGTTAGTGAGGGTGAGACCGAAGGTCCATTGATGCAGGGGTGACAGTTAACGTGGTAAGCGTGTGAGTCTCACACTGTCACAATGACTGTCGTGTCTTTTACGTCCCCAAGTGGTATTTGAAAAAGCATCTCACTAGGCCACTATAGTGTCGGTCACCATACTGCATTGTCTCCATTCGCAAGGAGTAGTGTGACCATATTGCTTAGATTCTGTTTATGTTTTCCATCAGTTAGAGTAAAATTACTTTAGTAGGCTCACAAAAAGATATGAATATTTTTGTAAGATTTTACTATCTTACGTCTTCGTGAATGAACGTTTTCTATTACTAACTTCACATCGATTTAACAATATTGTGTGTGAATTTGGTTAAAGTAGTATCTATGGCCCCATTTGCAATTTCTAAACTAAGTTTAAATAAATGCTAGATAAATACAAATATATTTACATACCCTGAATGTTAGCACACCTAAAACATGTGTCCATATATTTCAAATCCCTTATTCGAAAGTTCTCGAGTCATCATTTTATCATGTGGTTGTTCCTCTTGAATTATGTAAAAAACGAGAATATTAAAAGTTTGAGTCCAAAAGGCTGGGTGTCAGCCAAATCCGCCAAATTGACAAAATGAACACTAAACTATATTTCGTATGTCCACGGTTTAAAAATAAAATTTACTGAAACACTTTCGGAGATATTTAAGTACTGCACTGCCAAGCTGATTTTGGGCGTATTATGCATATGTAGTGACTTGCCTTAACATTATGTGTCTACCTATATATTTATATATATAATATATTATTTATTTAAATTAAATGTTAAGTATACAAACTGTCTTTATTAGTAGATATTATTTTGTTGACAACGGCCGGCGTAGTTATGGTCTATTGTCCATCGACCGGCTACGTCACGCGAGCCGGATGCGTGTGGGCGAGACGGTGATATCTCACTGTTGCGCTTGCGCACACGCACCGCGCCAGCGCGAGATTTGAGGACGGACAGTGCCTTCCTGGTCCTACCGCCGATAATTCGCCGCGCGCTGATACGTTACTTCCTTATTAATTTTACGTTCTCTCGATCTGTCGTTTCTATCACTCCTTCTTTTCCAAACTGAACTTGTGTAGTGTGTAATCCTTTTCAATAAACTTTCATTCTGTTTCTTGTGCACCTTGGACTATTTATTTCTTACTCCATCTTCATTCTTGCAACATCAACCCCACACAATACGCTACATTGGTGACCCTGATAAGTTCACGAAGAACTTAGAAAATGACTGCACCGACTGAATAGCAAGACGACGCGAAAATTTTCAGCGAGTCATATCGTGTCGGCGTGCGGGTACCCCCATTTTATCCTGAAAAACCTGCACTGTGGTTTGCTCAGCTCGAGGGCCAGTTTGTACTCGCTAACATATCGAGCGACAGCACGAAGTTCTACCACACGATCGCCCAGCTAGAACCACAATACGCCGTCGAAGTCGAGGACGTCATCACCTCGCCGCCAACAAGTGGCAAGTATGACAAGCTCAAGGCTGAGCTGATAAAGCGTCTCTCAGCATCCCGAGAGAAGAAAGTGAAGCAGCTTCTCATCCACGAAGAGCTCGGAGACCGGAAGCCATCACAATTTGTCCGTCACCTACAAAACCTGGCAGGCCCCGGTGTGCCTGAGGACTTCCTACGGACCATTTGGACAAGCCGTCTACCTCAAGGCACACAAACCATTATCGCATCTCAACCGAAAGCTGCGTTAGAGGAATTAGAAGAGCTCGCAGATCGGGTACACGACGTCATAACACCCAACACACACGTCGCATCGACATGTAGGGACAATACTTCAATACCCTCAACCTCTAACAATGTTGTTGCGGCCATGGAACGCCAGATAGCTGCGCTCACGGAACAAGTCAAAGCGTTGTCTAACGAGGTCAGGCGATCTCGACCAGCGCAGAGACAACGATCAAGTAGCCGTCGACGCCACCGTTCGAAGTCTAGGTCGCAATCAAGTTACCGCGACCACCCACTATGCTGGTACCATCAGAATTTCGGGGAGCGGGCTAAGAAGTGCGTGAAGCCGTGCGACTACCCTCCGTCGGGAAATGTGCGGGGCAATCAGTGATGGCGACCCACGATTGTCCAAGTGCTGGTCGCTTATTTATCACCGACAAAAGGTCCAAAGCACAATTTTTGGTCGACACCGGGAGTGACCTCTGTGTCTACCCCCGATCAGCAATATCAAAGCGACTGGAAAAGTCTAACTACCAACTGTGTGCGGCTAACGGGACACCGATAACAACATATGGATTCATTAATATGTCGTTGAATCTAGGGTTGCGCCGTGACTTCGCTTGGCGATTTATTATTGCCGACGTTACAAGGGCGATAATAGGCGTGGATTTTCTATCTGCTTATAATTTGGTTGTTGATTGCAGAAACCAACGCTTGATTGACAACTATACTACGCTGTCCATCCCGGCGTCGCCTGTCCGTCATTGTGATGGCGTCTCTTCAGTGAGGGTGAGTCTTGGTGATTCCGCGTATACACACATACTACGGGAATTTCCCGACATCACCCGTCCACACGGTATACACCGCACTATCACACACAATACTGTACATCATATACGTACTACACCAGGGCCACCAGTATCGTGTACACCACGCAGATTGGCTCCGGATAAATTAAAAATAGCCAAGGCCGAATTCGAGGCAATGTTGCAGTGTGGCACCTGTCGCTTGTCTGATTCACCTTGGTCTTCGCCTCTTCACCTCGCACCCAAGAAAGATGATGGTTGGCGTCCCTGTGGCGACTACAGGATGCTGAACGCACGAACCATCCCGGATCAGTATCCCATCCGGCATATTCAGGACTTCGCGCATAGTTTGTCTGAATGTACCGTATTCTCTCAAATTGACCTGGTGAAGGCTTACAACCAGATCCCAGTACATCCTGATGATATTTCAAAGACAGCGATTACAACACCGTTCGGTCTTTTCGAATTTCCATTCATGACGTTTGGACTTCGGAACGCCGGGCAGACGTTTCAACGCTTTGTGGATGAAATGCTCAGGGGTCTAGACTTCACATACGCCTACTGCGACGATTTTCTGGTTTTCTCAAAAGACCAGAAAACTCATGAGCTCCACCTGCGTCAGCTATTCACCAGGCTCAGAGACTACGGTATGGTCATCAACAGTTCCAAGTGCGTTTTTGGAGCATCAGAAGTTAATTTTTTGGGCTGTCATATATCAGCCAAAGGTACCAGGCCACTGCCTACCAAGGTCGAGGCAGTTCAAAATTTCCCAGTACCTAAGACAGTCAGAGAGCTGCGCAGATTTCTAGGTATGTTAAATTTTTACCGGCGATTCATTCCAGGCGCAGCTACCTACCAAGCACCTTTGAATGCTCTTCTCGTTGGCTCCGTTAAGGGTTCACACCCCATACATTTTTCACCTGAGGAGTACAAGGCATTCCAGAACTGCAAGAAAAGTCTTTGCCAAGCAGCACTGTTGGCTCATCCTGATTGCAACGCTAAGTTGGCGTTGATCACGGATGCTTTTGACAAAGCCATTGGCGCAGTCTTGCAGCAGTTAAAAGCAGGAGCATGGGAACCTCTTGCCTTTTTCTCACGAAAGCTGAGTGAGGCACAGGTTAAGTACTCTCCTTACGACCGCGAGTTACTAGCTATTTACGAGAGTGTCAAATATTTTCGGCACATGGTTGAGGCTCGCGACTTTGTGATTTATACAGACCACAAGCCTCTCACTTTCGCATTCCACTCTCGTAAAGAGAATTGCTCCCCACGACAGTTCCGTCATCTGGATTTAATAGCCCAGTTTACAACGGACATTCGCCATATATCTGGAAAAAACAATGTCGTGGCGGATACCCTTTCGCGCATTGAGGAGATTACTCAACCTGTGCCCGCTGAAACAATCGCTGCAGCCCAACAGGAAGACCAAGAGCTAAAACAACTGCTTATCGGAGATACATCGCTGCGATTTCAACAGGTAAGTCTACCAGGTTCACAGAAGCAACTATACTGCGATGTCAGTACTCCTACGCCTAAACCATATGTACCCAAAGAGTTGCGCAGGTCAATTTTTCTTAGCCTACACTCTTTGAGTCACCCAGGTACCAAAGCGTCCGCGAGGTTGGTTGCTGACCGGTATGTATGGTCTGGTGTTAGAAAAGACTGCCGAGAGTGGGTTCGTTCATGTTTGGCTTGCCAGCGCTCAAAGACCACAAGGCACGTTTCCGCACCAATACACTCATACAGCTTACCAAAATCAAGGTTCGCGTTCATCCACATAGACCTTGTAGGGCCGTTACCCTTTTGCCAAGGTTATCGTTATTGTCTTACCGCCATCGATCGCTTTACGCGATGGCCTGAGGCAATACCTTTAGCTGATATAACTGCAGAAATAGTGGCAAAGGCCTTACTAAGTGGATGGATCGCTCGTTTCGGCTGCCCATCGGATATCGTAACCGATAGAGGTAGGCAGTTCGAATCCGCACTGTTTAAATGTCTGTCGACCATGGCGGGTTTTCAACATCGCAGAACAACTGCTTACCATCCAGCCTGTAACGGACTGGTGGAGAGATTCCACCGGCAACTCAAGGCTGCTATCACCTGCCATGGTAACGATAGTTGGGTGGAGTCTCTTCCACTAGTCCTGTTAGGTGTTCGTAGCGCCTTCAAAGAGGACGCTCAGGCTTCAACTGCCGAATTAGTATACGGACAGCCAATGTGACTCCCTGGCGAATTTTTCGACCCGCACAGCGACGAAAGACTTGACATTACCGACTACCTGTCAAGGCTTCGGCATATTGTCAAGAACTTGCAACCATCACAAGCAGCCAGACACAAAACTAATAACAAAATTTTTATTTTCAAAGATTTGGCTACTTCAACACATGTGTTTCTTAGAGACTGCGCTGCTGGTGGTAGTTTAAACCCAGCATACTCTGGTCCTCACTTTGTTATTGAAAGAGGTGATAAAGTTTTTAAATTGTTGGTAAATGGAAAGCGGGTTACAGTATCCATAGACCGCGTTAAGCCGGCCTTCATACTGCGTGACCCTGACAGCATATCACACTCACCACATACCATCAACAATCACCACAACACACCACAGTCACTACTCAAATCTAACACTCATCACTACACACCTAACGCGGATAATCAGGACCTACGTTCTGCTGACAATGACGTCATCGGAATGACGCGGTCAGGACGTCGCGTTAAATTCCCTGACTAGTCTCTGGAAGGGGGTGATGTAGTGACTTGCCTTAACATTATGTGTCTACCTATATATTTATATATATAATATTTTATTTATTTAAATTAAATGTTAAGTATACAAACTGTCTTTATTAGTAGATATTATTTTGTTGACAACGGCCGGCGTAGTTATGGTCTATTGTCCATCGACCGGCTACGTCACGCGAGCCGGATGCGTGTGGGCGAGACGGTGATATCTCACTGTTGCGCTTGCGCACACGCACCGCGCCAGCGCGAGATTTGAGGACGGACAGTGCCTTCCTGGTCCTACCGCCGATAATTCGCCGCGCGCTGATACGTTACTTCCTTATTAATTTTACGTTCTCTCGATCTGTCGTTTCTATCACTCCTTCTTTTCCAAACTGAACTTGTGTGAGTGTGAGTTTATTGGAAAGGATTACACACTAGTAATCCTTTTCAATAAACTTTCATTCTGTTTCTTGTGCACCTTGGACTATTTATTTCTTACTCCATCTTCATTCTTGCAACATCAACCCCACACAATACGCTACACATATATAAATGAACTATGTGTAAGAGAAAACATACCAACTGCCTCATCGGTCTATTGGTTAGCATATGCGACTGCCAATCAAGAGGTCTCAGGTTCGCTGCCCGGGACAAGTCCACAAATGGTTATTGAATTATTTTGATTAAAGAAATAATTGATAACAGCCCGGAGCTTGGAAATTGGGGTCTTACTCCCGTACTTCGGATAGTACGTAAAGCCGTCGGCCTTGCGTTTAATCTCTCCCCGGTTTTATTGGACAGCTATCACAACGAATTTTGAAAGCGGAGGAACAAAGAGTGGTCCTTCTGCGTCTGGTCTTCGTTGAGATTGACTGCCGAAATCGGCTAGGAGAACACCATCATCGTAATTATGTGTATGAGAACATGCTGTTTTAAGTAAATATGTACAGGTAACATGTGTATGGGAGGACATGCTGTTTTAAGTACATGAATATGCGCAGGTAACAAGGTTCTTGAACCTTGTCAGCATAGAGTTTGGTAACTCGTGACACAAAACGAAATTAATGGACTTATCTATCTTCCTTCTTAGTGTTAAGTTTATATTTTTGTATTGATCTTTTCTTAAATCAATTAAAATCAAATGTAATACTTAAATATAAGGCAACACGAAATAGTTTTTTTTTGACGGTTTTATCGACTGCACGGTTGGCCTAGTACTGCGCTGAGTGTTGTGGATTCAAACCCCACATGGGATAACACTTGGTGTGATCCACAAATTGTTGTTGAGAGTCTGGGTGTTCTTTTTGTCTGTTTCTTGTATGTTTGTAAAGCCCCCAGGACACAGAATTTTTTCCTACTGTGTTCTATAAAAGAAAAAAGTAAAAAGAATCTATGTGTTTCGCTTAGGTTTAAGTGACCGATAGGTGATCATAATCCAAACAACGTTACGACAAAGTCAAAGAACATCCAAAATCGGGGCAATCGTTAATGAATACACAAATTTTAATATTGTATGGCAATCATACATATAACCATATAACATATTAGCCTCATTCATACTCTCAAAATAGTCATTACTTTAAAACATTTCACAAATAATTACTAAAAATACAAATCTCTTATAATCTTCGGGTACTCCTAATCAATCTTAATTAATGTACTTATTTCAAAGCAAAAATAATATAAACGACGGTCAAACCAAAGGCATTTATATTTAATTACCGAGAGGGCCATCAAACGAAAATGGTTCATAAATAAATTATTTTTTCCTATTCAATTTAATTACTTTTCCTCAATGGCAGACCAACTATTTATTTCTCAATAATACAAGCAAAATGGTGAATTAAATTTTAGATCGTTCGCTTACAGTCATTGCTAGCGGTGAACCTTTTTAATAAGCTTTCGAGTGAAAGCCCGAAAGAAATTTAATTTGGTATTGAAAGGTTATAAATACAATACTCATTCAGTATGTTTTAGCAATTTATTTTACTTGTTTGTGGGTATATTGTACATTTATATTGGCAACACAGTTCTTTTTTTCTCTCTCTGTTTAAATATGGATGAATGTTAAGTGTAATTCCTGGATAATAAAACAAGTTTAACTAGTTAAGGCTGTGTATATTAATTATTATAACATTGTTTATAATAAAACTTGTTATTTCCTCTGACTCTTATTTTCAACTTACCTATTGGGTAATTTATTTATATTAATAAATACAATTGATAAAAACTAAATAACGGTACACATTTATGTGCTTTATTTCGATCGAAGAAAGGGATCTACTGCGTTCAGAAACTTAAAAAAAAACATAAACGACTTGAGCACTTTTTTAGGATTCCGTAGCCAAAATGGCAAAAACAGCCTTTGTAAATTTATCATGTTAATCCGTCTGTCCACCCACACTATGACTAACAGACTGGAAACAAGAAATCTACAGTTTTACATGATCTTATATAGTAATTACATCAACAAAGTAGTAAAGTAAAACCTTGGAAAGATACTTCCAAAGGGATATAACTTCCCTCCACTAACCGCTTTTAAAATTAAGAGCTTGCCAAAGTAACTCTATTCTGCCTGATGGAAAGCATGGATAGAATCCAAGCGTTGTCGTCACCCTACTCATTATGAATACATATAATGCGGTAAGGTGACCTGCACTATGGTGGTTTGTGAGATGTTTTTTCACGCCCACTTGGGGACGTAAAAGGCATGACAGTTATTGTGAAAGGGGGAGGCTCACGTACTTACCACGATAACTGTCACCCCTCCATCAACAAGCCTTCGGTCTCACACTCACCAACGCAACACGACACTAGGGATGCTATCTCTTTAGGTTGGACTTCTATGTGAGGGTAATATTGCCCCGATTGAGCTGGCCCATTTGTGCCGAAATCAACAGGGCCCTACTACCTACATAGATCCGTATTAAGAGATCTGATCACGAGAGAAATCACGGCCGGCACGGTTTCACGTGAAAACTAACCAACCGATCATCATAAAATTTTGTACACATGTTCTTGGAGGTATTAGAAGTAACATACTACTTATTAAAAAAATATTACTTATTTAAAATGATCTGTTATGAAACTTAATGTGGCAGACCAAATTCCACGTGAGCAAAGCCGCGAGCAAAATCTATATGAAATATTTTTTTGTTTATAATATAAAATAACAAAACGTTCATACAACAGCACCCTGTATTGGATGTGACTCAACACACACTTATCAGGATTTTGAAAGTAAAAATGAATGAAAACATGCAGGAATGTAATAATAAGAGAAGGTTGTAGCCTGAAAGAAGATGTAGTGACAGAGATTGAAAAGAGTACGCTTCGGTGATTTGGTCACGTAGAGAGGATGGATGACAGAAGACTCACAAAAGAAATTCATAGAGCAAACGTGTGTGGAAGTGTTGGAAGAGGTCGTCCAAGACGAACCTTTACCTATTAAATTAGTGATGTACTGAAAAAAAGCCATGGGAAAAGTACAAGCTACTGACGAGCCAACATGCAGCGATTGATGAACGTGTATGATAAAATCAGTTGTCTCTGCCTATCCCTCTGGGAACTAGGTATGACTTTACGTTGGTACGTAAATAAAAATTGAAATTAAAAGGAATATCAACTTATTGTTCTTAAAGTGTAGAAAACAAGTGAATTATTACAACATTAAAGTAGTTTCGTTATCAATACACACAATTGAAACAACTAATAAATTTGAAGCTATTATTTACTGTTAGTTATTTTTCACTCGGTCAGGATTTTTATTTCTATAGTCACTTTCTATTTTACACTTTTAAGTTACGATTATAAGATGCAGATTTTCGTATTGTTATTGTTACGAATGTTACAAATTCCGTAAACGCTCTTATTTTTTAAAATAATCTTCATCGTGTGGATATCTCATATTTATACTAATTTAGTTTATTTTTTATTTAGGCGAACATTTACACACTTTCCTAGACTTCCCTCCCAATCTATTCGTTAAAATATGGTAATGAAATACCATTTTAAAATCATCATGATGAGCCTTTGAATTTGAAACCCAAAAATTGCACCATCAAAAAATTTTTTACTTTGAACTGTATCGTCTCACAGACATCATGTTGTTTTTTTCGGTCACTTATCTAAAAATACTTGGGCTACGAAAATGAACCTAAGGATATGTTATTTAAATAAATTTGTGAATCAGTTTAGAAGACATAAGGTAATAAAGACTATTTCAATATTTTTATTTAAAGGTAGTCAGGTAAAAATAGTATGGTAATATAAAATATCAACAAATGCCCTAGCAAACCATTATTCCTCGTCTTCTTCACTGAAAAAATACAACTCCAGCACTAAGAGTAAATCTTGTATCGCGAGGGACTTTACAAACATACGTAAAACCGACACAAAGAACATCCAGACTCAGGACAACAATTTGTGGATCAGACAAAGTGTTGTCCCGTGTGGGGTTTGAGCCTTCAACACTCAGAGCAGTAGAACGCAGCGAGGCGACCGCTTAAACCACTACACCATCCGTGTAATCTAATCATATCCTAGTCATATATTTATACTACTAGACAGTTTTAATTATGGTAAATATTACTTGTTATGTTTTAAAACCTTCAATGTACCTCCGTGTCTTTTTCACAAACTTTGTCGGAACCGGTTTTAAGTATACTACGATGCGGCTGAACTTCGATTTTTACTCGGAACGACTGCCATTAGATCTCCATAACTCAAGTACTGGGCGACATCGAAGTTCTGTAGAAGGACTGCTATCGGACTTTATAGGACTCCAACTGGCTGTAAAGATTTCCAAAAATGTACGTAGTTTAGTAAAGAATTTTAATAAGAGCAATAAGCAAACAGGCTGTATCGAATTTGATTTATAAAAGCGATAGAAATTTACCATTGCGCTACTAACTAAGATCTCTGTAAATATTTCTATCTTTTTTTATACCTCGGTACTTAATCTTGATACTATATTCATAAGATACAAAACATTTTTGTTTACCCGACACTCCGTAAGCCGATAATATTATCGCAATTATGTACAAGTCCGTATTAGATACAATCCATTAAACACTAATAGGTACTTACTTAGACTTTTTACGATAAAATGTTTTTAACTTAATCAATTTTTCTTTAATTTATTGAATATTATTTTCAATTTTTGTCCAGAATGTTATAAAAGTATCTTCATAATTTTTTTAAGCTATTGTTATTTATTTTTCATCAATCAACCTATCGCCGTCCACTGCTGATCGAAGGTCTCCCGAAGGAGCACCAACTATCTTGGTCTTAGCTAGTCTGCATTTATTTTTGTTTAACATTTTTGTTTTTTAGTCACAAATAATGATTATATTATCGTTAAAGAGTGAAGTACTTTAGTGTACGCTTTGTTACACGTCACACAAGAGACAAGACAAAAAAAATATTTAAGATCTTAATTAAGATAATTGGACAAACATATTAATAAATAGTATAATTAAAACATGTTATAAATATAAAATTAAGCAAAGAAAAATTATAATAGTTTGTTCGCTACACCATTAGATTTCAACCTGTAATAATAGTTGTCAGTGTAATAAATAAATATAGAAATTATTGCATTGAGTTGGAAGTTTCAATTAAATTTCATTAATTTGAAAGTGATTTAAAATCGTGTTCAAAAATTTCTTTATACACGTACTGGTAAAGTAATAGAAGCAGTTTAAAAATATAAACATGTGAATGCTTTAGTGTACTAGGAAAAATCTATTCCTTCTTGAAATTCGACTGAGATTGGAATTCTTCAGTACTGTCGTCCAGCTAAGATTGAATGTACATAAGTTGTGCATTCACTTGCATAAGTGTTAGAGAAATTTATAGCACTATACTTTTCTTGTGTTATAAAATTGTCTACCGGTAAATTACGGTCCACCCTGGTAGGAACATAACTTTTATCCAAAATCACCGGAATTACATCTCAAAGTATAGTAATTTCTAAGTACAGATATGTCCTCATTATGTTATCAGACAAAAATTTTTAAAATTGACTTGTTCATCAACCTTCAAACTTACAACCATACACCAGCTCCTAGCTGTTAATATTAACTAATATCATAAAACTCTTTAGAGATCTGACGTCTTATAAAACTTGTCTATATATTACATTATTCACCGAAGCTTTTAGTTTGCGCCATGATGCGATATTTTCCTGTACTTGAGGTCGGCACAATTGCCCATTCTACAAACGGGCTTGCGATGGTTTCTTTCATATAAATATTATACGTTATAATTTTTTTTTCTCAATGTGCATTTGCTTTTTACTACAAAAATATGTTTATTTTTTATATTCAAAACAAATGTCAAAAATACAATATGAACAAATTTCTCTTTAAACTGAGTAAAAGACTGAATTTTTAATTAAAAGATTAAATCGAAGAGTCCATTTTGTTGTCACTGTCGTTTTAAAATTGTATATAGTAATGGAAGATGCCAATCCTATGAATATACATACGATACATACACCAAAATAACAATTTTTACAATTTTTTGCCTGTCTAAGTTCTGAAATGACTGGACCGATTTTGGCGAGATTTTTATTGGCAGGTAGCTGATGTAATAAGAAATAACTTAGGCCACTTTTATTTTAATGTCCAAGTACTGTCCAGTACCGCGCGCAGCTCACTCGCATGCCACTACTGCGTCGTCACGTCGGGCGCCTCCCACCACTATATCACAAATGCTGCTCATCGCGTGGAGCAATAGCCCGCTCGCGCGTTTAGAACGCGCTATTGCTGACGGTTGTGTCTCAACGACTTCATTGTTAAATTCCACGTGGACAAAGTCGCAGGTACTGATAGTAGTATAATAAAATATGAGTATGAAGTTACTTTTTTATTAAAGTGAATCACGCTATTAACGTACTCGTATACATTTTATTTTACAAAGTAATAAAAGTATGACATAAGAAAGTAAGTAGCACTGTAAATTATGTACGCATACGTGCCTTGAAAATCAGATAAAGGAACACAAGAATACATATGAAAGGACCTATTTCGATGCATATCTACCAACATACCTTGATTAAAGTTATTATAGTTAAAAATATGTATTGTTTTTTACATATTTTGTTCAGTATAGCAATTAACAGTAAGAACAGCATTTTCTGACAGGTATAAATAGTTAATAAATTCGAACGGTAATAAATACAGATGAGTTTTTTTATCATTCTTTCACGCTTCTATTACTTAATCAATAATCATGCAGTTTTACATAAATGTGTAAATATATATATATATAAAATAATAAAGTTTAAATGCATGCAGTTTCGTATTTGTGTTCCCTAAGTTTATTCTTAGTTTTCCTGTTTTAATATTTGTCATACATATTATTCTGCTGAATGGCTATATTCATAAAATCACTTAAACACTTAAGACACTCCAAAAAATTTAACAAATATTTTATTTTTAATTTCCTTTTTAATACAACTGTAAGCGACTGTACTAGTACCGATAGGCAGGTGCTGCATCCTTCCCACTAAAGCACTCCTATTGAAATTCTTTCAATTTGACTGCTCACTTGAAGGGGTTCAATTGATTTGACAACATTGACAGGACAACCTATTTACCTTACGAATGGTACATTAGTGGTACATAAAAGTGGAACTAACGGTAAAAATACACTTGATTTAATTAGTGAACTGTTTTTACTAAGGAAGAGGATCAAAAGTCTGCATCAATTGTTAGAATATAAGAGGAATAAATTCGCTGTTTGAGAATTCCTCTGCTACTATGATTAGGTGTTTAATGTGCATTAAAATTACCTTTTTTTTTTTAACGTGTGGAAATCCCCTCGGGCCGTCACCCACCGGGGTTTACGGCGGGGTAGTGTGTCGGAATCGGACCGACTAAAACCACACGGTGTGCCACTCTGCGCCTGAGATAGGAGGGATCCGGGAACCGCTGCTATTACGACATCTAGATCCCTCCTAGCGCCTATCCGCTAATGCAGGCACCATCTATGGGTAAACTCTCTATTTTAGGTGACGTACGGCACACGCGGACGTCGCCTCCTCGCGGCTGGCCATTTTAGCGGAAGGAGGGGAAAACCCGTCCCGTCCACCCGCGGCCACACTCAAGGCGGCATGAGGCGCTGATATGCGCGCCTCCGAATCGCCGGAGGGTGGACCACGACGGGGCCCATGGAACAAAAGGGCCTCCGTCTTGTCCAGGGCCACCCGCAAACCCAACGCCTCAATTTGCCCGACCACCAGAGAAACACCCGTGGTGGCCAGGCGCGCCGCCTCTTGAAAGTTTGCGCCCCGGGCCGTGACCAATGTGTCATCTGCGTAACAAATTACGCCCAGCCCGGGGGGAAGACGACCTCGAAGGGCCCAGTCGTATCCCATGTTCCACAGGAGTGGTCCGAGGATAGACCCCTGTGGAACACCGCACGACATGAGCCGCCACCTCAGAATACCGTCTCGGTCCTCGTACATGACGGTACGCTCCTCCAGATAGTCTGTCACAAGCCGGCTCAGGTACTTTAGCACCCCATGGTAGTGGAGTGCTTCCCTGATGCAGCTAAATGGCAGACTATTAAATGCGTTGGCGATGTCCAACGACACCGCCAACAGCACGCCGCCACAGCTCACCGCCTCTTCGGTAACGGCCCTCAGGCGCAGCACGGCGTCTACCGTCGAACGCCCCGCCCGAAAACCAAATTGGGCGTCCGACAGATCGGGGCCCAGAGGTGCCGAACGATGCGGGCAGAGAGTATCCTCTCAAACAGTTTACCCGCCTCGTCCAGCAACACGATAGGCCTATAGGCCGCTACCGATTCGGCTGGCCGTCCCGGCTTCCTCAATAGGACCAGCTTCCCGCTTTTCCAGCACTCAGGTCCGGACGCCAAGCTAGCATCCAGGACCTCCCTGAGACGGTTCGACATGTGTTCGAGGGCTCGGGCCAGCACTCGGGCAGGTATCCCATCTGGCTCGGGAGCGGTGTTCTTAGAGCGGATCCGTAGAACAACCACCCCTTCCTCCGATTCCCTGACGGGCGGAACACTGTCCTCGTTCGCCCCGTCGTCTCCGACTGTGAAGGCCTTCGACGGGAGTGTGTGCTCCACCCGTTGCGGGAAAAGGCCCTCGACCACTTCCCGCAGGAAGCTGGGCTGGAGGGTCTCTGTAAGGGGGGGGCCCGATGTGCGGAGCTTTTGTCGCGCCGCACGATAAGGGCGACCCCAGGGGTCACGATCGAGACCCTCCAGCATTTCCTTTCGCTTAATTTCTTTGGCGCGGCTGATGGCCAGCTTCAGAGTTTTCCGCGCCTCTCGGTACTCTTCATGAAGCTGATCCTCCTCACCATCTTCACGGTGTCGCCTACGGGTGTAGGACCTCCGGGCGCGAGTACAGGCCGCGCGGAGGTCCGCCAACTCCTGGGACCACCAGTAAACCTCTTTCCGTGGAGGCCGACAACCTCGGATGTGGAGCATGGCCGCATCGCAGATCTGCGTAATCGCATCGCGGAAACGACCAGCCCCCATGTTGACTTCCTCGGCCGGAGCCTGCGGAGACAGCCAAGAGTGAATAATGGCTGCCTCCTCTAGTAGGTCCCTACTCAGTTTGGCTACAGCCCACCGCGGCAAGTGAGAAGAACGCCGCGCCGCGTGACCCCTACTGGGGTCCTGGGTACGGGAGAGCTCAAATCGAATGTAGAGGTGATCCGAGAGCGCCTCAACCTCTTCCAGGACACACCAGTTCCTTACCCTCCCTGCTGTCGCACGCACGTGTTGGTGGTGCCCTTGTTCAATAAACAGAGGCCCAGCGAGGCCGCCCACTCCTCTACGGCCTCGCCCCTGGCGTCCGTCCTGGGGGAACCCTGCGCAAAGGACTTCGCCTTGAAGTCCCCAGCACTAAGACGTGCCCAGACGTTAGACGCCGCATCGAGGTTTCCAAGTTGTTAAGGAAAACCTCGAAGTCGCTCAAACTCTGGTTGGGGGAGAAGTAAACACCATATATGGTGATCCCTCCCCACTCGGCAGCAACATATCCAGTACCCTTGTCCCTTAGCGACAAGGGCGGGGAATGAGCCGCCGTGGAGCCGACGACTGCCACGGAACCGTCCCGGTCACCCAACCAGTTTGGACGGGGAGGAACGTAATAGGGTTCCGCGGCTACGGCAACACCGATAGACCACTGTGCCATGATTTGCAGGAAAAGGTCCTGCGCCGCGGCACAGTGGTTGAGGTTCGTCTGGACAAGGAGGCTGGAGACTTGGTCCATTACTGAACCGTCTCTACAACCTCCTCCATGGGCGATGATGTCGACGCAGAAACGACGTCAGAGGCAGCCTGGGTCGACTGGCTAGCACCCGATACTTGCCGAGACGTGCGTGAAGGCTTGCAGCCCCCCTGTCCAATCTGATGATCGACGGGCTTGTTACCCGCCGCACACGCTGGGCAGTGAGGGGCGGCAGAGCACTCTGCCGCCTTGTGCCCCGGTCGACCGCAGCGGAAGCATAGTCCGCTGCAGTCAAAACAACTCACGCACTTGGCGCGTGTGTGTCTCGATGCCAGACATTTAAAACACCTCATCGGTCTCGCCGCCAGGACTGTGATCCTAGCGCTCACGAAACCGATGAGCAGTCTACCGGCGTCGCCCAAAATTTTGGCTGACGCTAAGGGACAGCTGACCCATACTGCGCCAAGCCCTCCTGGACCGGGGCGGATAGTGCCGCCTAATGTTTGCCGCGTTGCACCCCGTCTTCTCTCTTACTGCAACGCGGATATCCTCGGTCGTTATAGAGTCGTCCAGACCGTCGTGTCGTCGAGTCGTGCACACTTGGTAGGTCTGGCGATCTTCACACCATCCGTGGCCGCAAACATGCCTCTCAATTTCTCGGCAAAGGCATCTGCCGTTTTTACACCTTCAGCTCCAGGGAACTCGAGCACTCGAGCTCCTGTCTGAACAAGGCGCAGCCTGACTCCTACCGTCCCAATGTCACTGGCAAGACTAGCCCGGGCCCTCTGGAATATGGCCGCGTAGGACAGTCAGGTGCTAGCCGCTTCCGGTGTCATGGTGACCACCACCGCCGCGGTTTTGGGCACTTGCAGCTTTCGCGGATTCTTCGTAGTGGCCACTACCACCGATGGCGACTGCGGGGTAGAGGCTGCTTTTTGAGCTGCCTTTTTACCCCGCTTTCGGGACTTAGCCCCGCCGACTACCTGCCAACCATCTTTGGATAGGGCAGATGTGGAGGGGGCAGATGTGGTGGTACCAGGTACAGCGGTTAGAGTGGGGAGCGGAGGGAAATCCGCTCCAGCCTTTGATGCTGTTTTGGACCCTAACCTCGGTGCAGGCGTCTTGGTCGCTACCTTCGCTGCCCGTCGTGCCCCCGGAGCTGTTGCGGGAGCAGCAGACACCGACGCCACCGCCGCATAGGTCACGCGACCGCCCACAACGAGAAGCGCTAACGGTGCCAATGCGGCCTTCGGCTTATGCGCCGCAAGCGGCGGGCGGACAACGGGGGCCGGTGGCAGCCTCGCCTCCAGGCCAGCCAGACGCCCGTCCATCATGCGCCATACTGCATCCGTAATTTGGCGCAGATGGGCATCAGGAATACCACCGAGGTTGGAAGAGGGAGCAGGTTGAGACGCGGACGGGACCGGATCTACAGAAGGACGATGCGCTCGGAATTGGGCGAACTGAGCGCTGAGCTCAGCCACTTGCCCCGTCAGGCGATCGTTGGCTGCCTGCAGACGAGCCACGTCCCCGATTAGGGTATCGAAGACCCCCGCAATAGCGGAAGAGGAGTCTTTAAGGGCTCTTACAAAAGAGCCCTTAAGATTACTCGACTTGGTGGCCACTTTGTGAATTTCCCCGGCCACCGCCGCATTCGCTCTCTCCTGCATGGATGATTGTGTTTGGGGAACTGAATCCCCCACCATCGGCTCCTTAATTTTCAGCAGGAGATCTGCAATCTCCTCTTCCGCCAGTGTTTCGCCGTCTGCCCTGACTCGTCTATAGGCTTCCGCCTTGCAGAAAACGGAGCCTGCCGAGGACGAGACCGGGGTTCGTGGCCTCCCTCTGTGACTACTTGGAACCTTAGGAGGCAACATCTCCTGGGATGTGTCGCTCTCCTCGTCCCTGTCGCGTCCGCGTTTTCGGCTGTCGCATAGTTCCGTTTCCATAAACACCAGTGTGTCCTCCCTCGCACTAGAGCTACCACCCGCGACGGATCTGGAACGTAATCGTTCCGATGTTCTACGGCTCCCAGCAGCCATAATGACTTCTGGGAGCCCCACCGAGATAGGCATCCCAACTAATGCTTCCTCTTCATTGGAAGAGAAGTCCTCTGCTCTTGCATTTTTCTCCTTCTATTATTCATTTCCTTCTTTCTTTCGTTAAGAGTATTGGTTTTTGTTTTATTTAAAGATTCCATGTTTGAACCCACGAGATGGGGAGAACAGAGGTCGACCCGAGCAGAGATCCCCAATACCCGGGCAAGCGTAAATTTATGCCCAACCGAGGGGTCCGCAGGTGCCTCGGCTGGGAGTGCGCTTACGACTGAACTGCCCATCAGCCATGCATCCCCTAGTCACGCACCAAAACACGGGATTCGGGGTAATTTTTCAAAGAGATTTTCTTCCTCGCAGTCCGGGCGGCTAAGCCAAGACCCTCGCCCCCGATTGGTGTCGCGACACATAACCACGACACTCTTTTCGGGATTACGATGTGACAACGGTGGCAGGAAGATTAAATCTTCCAATGCCTGCTCGGCGGCAGTGTGAGTACACACCGAGCCCGTTCTCTTTTCTCCACCATTGACAGTGGAGAAACGCCGACCCATGAAAGGGTCCCACCCTAATGATTTTTTATCGAGGTTTTCCTCCTCATTGCTCCAAAGAGCGAAGAGCCAACAGAGGAATCGACAAAAATGCCCGCTCTGTTGGACCAAGCCTCAGCGGAATGGCCGAAGAAAATGGCCTCCTCTTCTTCGTGCTAGAATATTAGCCGTTGGCGTGATGTCCTCTTCCAAATGGCACAGGAAGAAACAGTGCCGTCGCCAACGTTACCAGGGTGCACCACGTGGAGGTTTTCTAACCCAGCACCCCGCATTAAAATTGCCTATGATGAGGAATCAAGAATTTTTATTTCTAATTCGTCATCACAGGGAACATTTATTCACACACAGTATTAACCACGTTTAATGTTATGCAACATATCTAAGGCTTACATTCAATAGTACGGGGGGCACTATTTGTCTGAAATACAGGTATTTAAACCTTGTTCAAGGGATAGAGTTTCTGTAGAAGTGCATATTTCTAAACTTTATAAAATTGTAATTGTATCACATTTGTTTTTCCCTGAATAAAAATGTTATGATTAATTATTATTTATCGTAAGGGTATCGCAAGAGGAGAATAAAAAAGTAAGTTGCGCTAAATTTTTTTTTCTATCTTAAGAGCCTGCCAAAGTGACTCTACTCTGCCTGATGGAAAGCACAAATAAAATCCAAGAGTTGTGGTCACTATACTCACTGCAAATGCTGACAACGCAGTATGGTGACCCACACTATGGCGGCCTTGGGAGATGCTTTTTCACACCCCTCTTTTGAATGTAAAAAGCATGACAGTCATTGTAACAGTGTAAGGCTTACACAGTTTCCACGATAACTGTCACCCGTGCATCAATGAGCCTCCGGTCTCACACTCACCAACGTAACACGACAACACGGATGCTGGCGCTTTAGGTTGGTTTTCTGTGGGAGGATAGTACTGCCCCGGTCGAGCCGCCCCGCTCGTGCTGAAATCAGCGTGGCTCTACTACCTAGAAAATAATAACATATTACTTGTTGTGTTTTAAAACCCTCACTAATAATAATAACTAATAACATCAATTCAAAGAGAAATAAAACTTGAAAACAACCCTACACCTACATGTCTGGCCAGTGCGTTATAGTAGGCCAAAATATCCTTTCTGAGTAGAGGCTTACGTACAACAGTGGACTATTGAAGGGCGTTGATATGTTGTGAAGTTTAATGTACTCAAAATAAGCTGATTGTTGTGGTTTTCATTCCCAGAAGTGACAACACTTTGTTAAAATCCACAAACTTTTGTTCTTTGTGTTCATGAATGTTTGTGAAGTCTCCCGCGACATAGAGTATATTCTCAGTGTGGGAAAATCTTTATAAGAAGAAAAATAAAATACACATACCAAAATATTATATGCACACATTGCATGTACATACATATATATATTCATAAATTATAAATTGTATCATTGATTAGACATTGGTGTCATGAATTATTTCAGGCGATCATGATCATGAACTCGACAAAAAGAAAAGAATGAATTACTTTCCCTTATCTCTTTTGTATGTACATATATAGAAACTGATTGAGAGATTTAGAAGCAACGATGTTACATTAATGAGTTGTGTATTAACACTTACACTGATGAAATAGGAGTCCGGAGTCCGTCAATTGGTCGAACAGCGATCGATTTTTTTGACTGAAACACGACGGCCCATGCAGACAGTAAAGTCTAAATGTAGACAGCAGTGAAAGCGAGAATGAAGTGCTATAATACACCATATAATTACATACGTATTTCACGCAGTATTTAGGTACAAGATACCTAGTTTCAACATAAAAGTGATGGGGTTACTAACATCTTTTGAGATCACGATAAGACCGATTGTCAAATATTAGTGGAAATATTTAGCATTTAATTTAGTGCGCTTTTCTGGCCGAGTGATAGTTTATATAGGAACAGTATGGGGAAACTTTGGCTCTTGTAAACGATTACAGTTATTATTAACGCTTAACAAGTAACAACGTCACGACGACGGCTGAGACGTCGTTAATTATGACAATTAGTTTAAACAAAGTAATATGGGTATAACGTAAGCTCTAAATTTTTTTGTAGTAACTAAGTAAGTTTGCAAACATCTAAAATAACATTATCTTAAATTTCAGCACAAGCTCAATATCAATAAATTAAGACAAATTCATTATAAGAATAAAACTAAGATAAATAAGCAAAATATAAATAACTAACTGTAGCCTTCGCGCGTTGCCAAGTCACCAACCTAAAGTAAATTTAAAGGAATGACAAAAAAAAATTAGACCAACTCGTAAACCTTCGTGAGTTCATGCACAGCAACTGTGCTAAAGATAATTATGTGATCAAATACGTAGTTTACAATTCTATAAAGGACATACAGACAGACAGACAAATCATCCTTCTTATTTTCGTTTTATTTACTCACTTACTTAATACTTTTGTCATTGAAAATGAGATACTAGTTTTAATATATTTAACGTTCCTAACATGCTCCATCTGCCTTTGTAAAAACCAGAGCTCATCATCAGCTTATTGCAGTCCACTACTAGACATATGCCTCTCCAACTGCACCTGCAACTGCAAAAGCTCGTAATACTTGGAAAATAAAAATGGCTATAACTTTTGAACGAATAGGGTTTTGGACTTTATTATTTTTAATAAATGCGTGATAGACTTATGTCTTTCAAGCGACTTTCATATGTATTTCATTTATTGGTTACACACACAGCCACACTGTTAAGAGTCCATTCATTTACGGTCAAGCCACGTCTTGAGCAGCACACGCTTTATGCACTTGTGTCTTTTTGTACGTGATGGGATAGGATTACAGTTTATAAATAATATAAATAAATAATAAATAAATATTTCAGACATTTGACACACAACGTCATCTAGCTTCTAAATAACTAGACTGATAGAATACTTATATACTTTCTTTTTTGTAAATACATACATATGTATTATACATAGAAAACACACAAACTACAAAATGAATCTTTGCAGATCATACAAACATTTGGTCTGATCCGAGAGTCGAACTCGAGACCTCAAACACAGCAGTCGCATTCACTACCGCGGCACCACCGAGGCGGAATACCCAGACACTAGTTAAAACATATTAAAAAGAAATATTTTCAAAGTTTCAAACTCTCTAAAAAATCAACTATTAGAACAAATAAACATACATACAATTCAGAAATATCTATAAATGGTTCGAGAGATGTTTAGGAATTCAATTTGATTTGTTCAGGTCCAGATTTATCATAATAATAACTTAATCATTGAATACAAGATCTCATTTATCAGTTGTTTAGTATTACAGTAGCTTAATAAAAGAATATACAAGTACAATAACTGAAAATAGAAATCTAATAAAATTCTTCGTATGGTATCATGATCGTGACATAAGAATGCTAAGAGGACGTTTTTAATATATTTTGGTATATCAAAGTATATTACTTCTGTTAAATATGTCTGATATATCTTGTTTTAGGATACAGTAGATTCATAATACTAACAAATTATTAAAAGTAAAACTATTATCTTAGCACTATTTTAGCACCACTAAATATCGTTTTCATTAATATGTCTGCAGTGTGTGATCTTCACACCAAATTCTATTTCTTCAAAATTCTATTTTGTTGAATAAGCGTATAAGTATAAATTATTAGCGTAAACAATTTAGTTCGAAAGACCTGTTTCTTAAATAGTTCGTGATCCTGATTGCCTAACCAGAGGGTACGGGTTCCATTCCCACTTAGGACAAACATTTCTGTGATGACCACGATAATTTGTTGTGGACCTCGGTGTAATTTACTCGTATCTATAATATGTAGGTTTTCAAAAAAATTTAAGAACTTTACAAGCTCTGTCTAGTTTGGAATTAGATGGTCATGTATAAGATGTACAAGATTATTAATTATTGTACTATCGAATTACAGAATATTCCTTTGGGAGGTAGTACAAACCCTAACTGGTCTTGCTCGTAGTTCCAACTGCGATGTCCACAAACTCAGTTTATATAAAATAGCTACTTAGTAGAGTGAGCTATAGAGATGTTGGAGTTGGAGGTCTTAAAATCACGTTGTCGACGGAAACACAACATAATTGAGACTAGACTTGTTAATATTTCAGAGTTTAAAGGGAAATGTTTACAAATGTTGCTCATTAACTTGCTAATTCTTTTTAACTTTGCGCTATCCTGTCAAACGTTAAAATGATTAGTGAACTTTTCAAGTTCCGGCAAAGTGGCTTGAGTTTTAAGCGCCTGATGTAAGTACGAGTATATTGTTAGGTTGGCAAAATTTGTTTACTTTTTATCCCCATTTTGAAAAATGGGATGACACTGGAGATAACTGTTAACCAATATTGTGATCGATGATCATTGTTTTTATTATTCACTCGATATAAAGCTCATTAATTAGTATTAGAAACAAAACTTTAAAATTAAGTTTGCATCCATGTGACGGAATTAGCGATCTCGGTAGAAATCAGATAACACTACTTAAAATTGTTTAATCCATTACCTTCCAACCACCGAAAAATTTGGAATTTTCTGTCCATGTCATAAAATATATTTGTTAATACAGTAAGAAAAAATAATGTGAAACAAAAAAAACTAAAATTTATTTATTCTAGGGTCTGAATCAGCCTGTCCTATTTGTATGATATTGAGATCATATCTTAATAAAAAAATATGCATATTATTACGACTTTATTGGCTATTGCACGTTTAGTAAAGGTTGCCCAACAATTTTAGGCAATTTGAAATATATAATGACTTTTATTTACATAGCTATAATTAGTTATATAGAACAAACAACAATGTACTCTTAATGGCTACGAAATACAAAAATTTTGAAATTATATATCTAAGTAATGTCGCTGTATTTTTTACCAAAACATTTTTTTTAACAGCGAAATAGGTAAAATTTTTGCTATTTACAAAAAAGGCTTAAAAAATTAAAGCCAGTTTTAGATAAAAAATATTAATCTGGTGTCATATAAATATGACAGTGGGAAGTAATGGGTTAAAATATATTTTGGCTACCCTGCCTTATAAAACTTTGTGTAAAAATATGGTTAATTGACATTAATTTTTGAAAAAAAAGTTCATAGAAATTTGCTTCCGTGGACATTAACAACAATAATACACGGCTTTCAACAATTTTTTCAAAATCCACAAAATCTACTGCATATATTTATCTACATTTTTTTCTTAGCGGATGAATTTTGCTAACTAAACAAAAAGATTATGAAAGAATGTAGATACTGTACCTGAAATAACCAAAAACTAGTTCCTAAAACATACATATGAGTAAAACCTTTTATCCTTTGTGGATGCAAATACCATTTACCAAGGTATTCGTTCCAATACATATTTTTGTTATTTACCCTTCAAAGTTTGAAACAAATTCTATCTTGTGCAAAAATAGACATACCTTATCTGTACATAAATAAAAACGGTCGACCCTCACTTTTCACTTGGTGGGACGGCTCTTTGTAAACATAGAACTTATTTCCATCCGTAGTATTTTGTTTTTTAAAGAGTGAGTACTTTCAAGTACATGTAAAACCCGATGAAAAAATCTATACTATATGTCTCTAAAATGTAATACGTATATGTGTATATTTTATATGTAATGTATGAATTGATGTGTCATTGTATAGTCAATTTTTCTTTAGAATAAGCTTGCACTCGAAATCAGGCTTGCTACCTACCCCTTTTTTTCAGACAAAATATCGTAGTGTCTTGTAAAACAACTGGCTGAGTCAAACATATTGTACTAATATAATATATATGTGTATAAATATATGTATTTTGTTGTACATAATGTGTATAGATTTTGGTGTATGATAAATTTATAGACTTATGAATGTATGGATATTTGATATAGTACTTAAATTTTTTGTCGTTTTCTGTGCATCACCCAAAGGTTGACATGGTGCCACTCATACTCTACCATTCACCAGTATAAATAAATATCTGTACACTGCCAAAATTTTTTTAGTGTAAAGTCACACATTGTTAGTAATCATCAATCACTCCTTGTTAAGTGATGAACCATACGGCTTCAGACCGAACCGATCCAAGGGTAAGCTTCTAGCATTCTTTACACATCTTTGAGATGAGGCTGTAGATAGGCATAGAGAGTCCTTGCTCATCAGCCTCGACATGAACAAGGCCTTCCATAAAGTATGGCATCGTTCGTTTCTCTCCAAACTTCCAGCATTCGGCCTGCACCTAAACTCTACACCTGAGTTGCCGCGTTTCAGCACAAGCACCGCATTAGAGTCCTCTGCGATGGTGCAACCTATGATTTTCAACAGGTTAAAGCACTTCAAGTACTTCAAGACTCCGTCCTGTTACCCACACTGTTTCTACTGCATATCAGATATACGAGTATGTTCCCCCTTGGCAATATACATTGCTATGCAGGCGATAGCACAGTTCATGGATGATACTATGGTCACCCTACAGCCAAGTTAGTGGACGTTGAGGAAAAACAACAGGTGCTTGTCACAGACTCGACCTGATCCTAGCCGCATTTTTGAATAAGGCCATGAAAACCTGATCGAGTTCGATGCCAAGAAAATACAGACGAGCGCGCTCTCTACCAAAACATCTCCATTTCTTCCCCTTTCCACTTTTCGGAGCACTCAACTGTGACTGCAGGATAATCTCAATATCCTGAGTATAAATATTTGCCAGGATCTCAGCCCACGAGGGTATACTGAAAGCATCACTAAGGTAACCTTACAGAAACTGGGTATACTGAACCGAGTGAAACAGTTCTTCACGCCTGAGTAACAGTGTCTTCTTTATAAGACCCAGGTTCGCACCAGTATAGATTTTCATCTTCACAATGGTTTCGTACAATATTTGCTGGACGCTCTGGATCGGTTACAGCGGCGAGCAGTCCGATTTATCAACAACCCCAAAGTCACTGAATTCCTTGAGTCTCTGCACTTGTGAAGAAATGTCGCTTCTATGGCAGTCCTCTATCGTCTTTATCATGTAGAGTGTTTTGACGGACTCTTCCAACTGGTCGCACCTTCTCCCTTCCTCTACAGGAGAACTCGTGCTGGCCTTAGAAGTCACTGTTTTAGAATGGTAGACATACACTCCCGAATTAAACAGTTCAGTTCTTCCTTCCTGTGCAAATCAGTTAAAGTCTGGCACTCATTACCAGCGCACATGTCTCCCTCTGACTACGATCCCGGCTCCTTTAAGCGGGGCGTGAAGAAGTATTTCACTAGGCCGTCATAGCACGGGTCACTATATTCTATCGTCTACATTGACAATGAGTATGGCGGCCACCGCTCTTGGATTCTATTCCTGTTTTCCATCAGGCAGAGCAGAGTTACTTTGGTAAACTTCTATTTAAAAAACAATACAAATCAATGTATCGATATCGGATACTATTTGACGTACCACTAGCAATGTCTAATGACACGTGCATGATAACACTGTAAATGATTATTACAATTAAAAGTACGTTAAAATAGAATTTTTAATATTACGTATATGGCTCAAAATCACCAAGGTGCAGAATTGGCATTGCTAGCAATTTAATGTCTTAAATCTTGACTTATTTGAGAAAAAAGTTAATAAATTACTTCAACTAACCTGTTTTGTGTGTACATCAAACAATATAACTAATTAATAAAGCAAATTTTGAATAAAGTCAGTATACATGCATGGATAATCATTTCGGGAACGCGTCCTAATGTACAATCTTCAGCAACAAGTCCAAAATTTAATATAAAAATTTAAGATAATTTACACATTTCATTACTTAATACACCGTATTTTTTTATACAAAATTTAGTTTTAGAAAGGATACTAAAAGATTATTTATTTTTAACTTTAAAAATGTCCAATATAGTTTGTCCGATACCGCACAAGTCATTTCAGTGAACGTATCGATAATCGATCAAAAATAGTTTTAAGTGAACGCAGCCATTCGGTGTCTAACGTCAGTTGAGGAAGAAAACAATAACAAAGCGGGCTGTCAGAGTATTTATCGTCAAATAAAATAAATCTAAATGGTAAGTACTTTTCAATTCATTATTCGTAGAGCGTACATCAATAGTACGTCAATTCGTAAACGTAATTATTACATTTAATTATTGATGAAATTCTTTTATACGATACGAAATAACAAAGTAACCTCAAATATTTTCCTATTGACAAACCCAGATCACATTTAAGATGGCCACCGTCTAATCAAAGCGCACCCTTATTTGAAATCGTCATTTCGTGAACGGTCATTTCGGAAACGTTCCCGGACATGATGACACGTTCCCGAAATGACTGTTGCGTTCTCGGAATGATGATTATTATTTCTAAGGGCGAATCATTTACAATTTTGTAATAAATTTATTTTAAAATTTTCTTTCTTTATAATTACAGCATAATGGAAACTCCTGATAAAGAAAAAAATAATAAAAAATCTCAAAAAAAGCTTAAAAAGGATAGTGCAGCTTATTTGCGCCAAAGAGAAAAGGGGAATGCTAGAAAAAGGAAGTTTTTGGATAAGATGACTGAAGAGCAGAAGGAAATTAAACGGGCGAAGGACAGACAATATTATAGAAAAAAAAGGCAGAGAAAAAAGTGAAGAAAATTACTAATATGACCGAACGAGAGAAGCGAAAGCAGAGAAGAGATTGGAAGAAGCATCAAAAAAATACAGAGAAAAGAAAAAAAGTTTAGCAAATCTAGTAAGTAATACGCCACCACAATCAGATGACGACTTAGCCGCAGTACCTACAGAGAGAAGACAAGTAGGTAGAAAAATCGTTCGAAAATATAGGGCCAAAGCATACTATAATAATAATATAAAATACATAATAATAAATATATATATATATAAGATATATATAAGATAATAAAAAAACAGAATAAAATTATAGTTGAAATGAAGCGGAAAATTGCATCTCTAAAGAAAAAACTAGTAAGAAGAGATGCAAAAATAAAAACTGTTCCAAGTCTCATCAAGAAAGTTGGTGCTTTAATTAAAGATATTACTGTACCTCCTGAAGTACGCAAACAACTTATATTTAGCGAAGTATTGACTAAACAGTTGCAAGAAAAGGCTGATATTTTACCAAAGAATTCAAAAGAGAGAGAAACCTTTCATAAATGTATCAGTAGAAGCACTTTGCGAAAATACAAAATGCTACATATGGCCAAGAAGATTTTACCAACTAGACCGAAGAAAATAAACTATACATCAATTTTGAAGTCTAATACCAAAGTTCGCAAAATTGTTTTAAAACAAGAAGTTCAACAAAAAGTCATTGATTTCTTCGAATAAGATAATGTAAGTCGAATGTGCCCATCTAAGAGAGATTCTGTGAAACATAATGGTATCAAAAAACAAAGACGCGTGCTTTTACACTCAGTTAAAAACCTGGTGTCAAGATTTGTAAAAGAAACTGGAATTGTGTTATCATACGCAACGCTGCTGAGAGCAAAACCATTTGGGTCGTAGCGCTAAAATCAAGGGATAGAGAAACATGCTTGTGTGTCAAGCATGCAAATTTTGAAGAAAAGTTCAATAAACTGAAATATGCAAAAGAGCTTAAGCACGCGTCTACAGAAGAGTTTATTGAACAATACACTTGTGATGTTAAGTCTCATGACTGCATGAATAGTTTATGTGAAAAATGCAAAATTCCTGAGTTTGAATCGGAAGATAATAGAGATTCTTTGACATATTTCACGTGGAAGTCCGTTCAAGAAGATAAAATTGTAAAGGGTATAAAAAAGACTTTTAAAATAACAAAAATAATCCTGATTTCGAGTACAGTCAACGAATTAAAAATTGCTTTATTTGAAGATATTCCGGCTATGAAGAAACACTTCATACAAGTGTAGATATTCCGGCTATGAAGAAACACTTGTATGGCATTTATAGTTACAACAAATTGAAAAAAGCACTAAAAGACAATTTACGTGAAAACGAGGTGATGATACAAATAGACTTTTCAGAGAACTACTACGAAGTATGCAAATGAAATACAGTCGACACATTTTGCTAAGAACCAATTATCTATTCATGCAGGCGTATATTATTTGCGAAGGGGTAACAGTGATTTAAAATCAAAATCTTTTGCTACAGTAAGTGATAATTTAGATCACCAAGCACATGCCATATGGGCTCATATGAAGCCAATATTAAGAACAATTTTGGAAAACAAACAAATTGACACAGTTCATATTTACTCTGACGGACCAACATCGCAATACCGGAACCAAACAAATTTAACTCTTTGGATACAAACATTGATGATTTTCAACAAGTGACAAAATCAACTTGGATTTTTAGCGAGACTGGTCATGGTAAAGGCCCTATGGATGGTGTAGGAGGATACCTAAAAAGAACAGCTGACAGACATGTCTCGATGGGTAATGATGTTAGAACAGCCTCAGAATTCGCCGATTTGTTCAAAAATGCTGCTATCGAACTAAAAGTAATCCCAGAAGTCGACGTGATTGAGGAAAAAAACAGCGTTCCAAAGTCTCAGGATGCTATTCCAGGTATAATGGACATCACAAAAGTGTACTGGCAAAAAGGACTAGACGTTTTAATACAATTTTAGCGATACGAACATTTTCATAAAGACCTAAAATTATCGAAGCTTTCTAGCCTTTGTAATAATGAGTGCAACTTTGAACCTGAGGAAGTTTTTATGCCTGCAATTGAATCTCCTGTTGACAAAGAGCCCATGATCACAGATAACGATTTGAGATTTAAAAATAGAGTAAGCGTTTATAAATCTGTATACTGTTCATCTTCCTCGGACAATGAAGATTTAGAGACAACATCTCGTCGTCAGCAGATTAAAGTTAGACAGATTGATGTTGAAGCAAATACGTCTTATGGCAAAGAAAATATACATCCAAATCTCGTATCCCCTGGGATATTTTTACGTGTTAAGGTTCCTACTGAGAAGCTAAATGTTTGCTTCAGATATGTTGCTACCTGCCAGACATGTGTCGATGAGGCTGATGGAGAAATCTTAGTAACCTTTTTGAGATCTGTGCGTAACAATATTAGAAAATTTAAGCTGGAATCTAAGGATCATATATTGATTTTGAGCAAATAATCAGTATTATTCCAACACCAACGCTGAAAAAAGAAAAAAGTCAAGAATATTATTATTTTGATAATGATATTGATGTTTTCGAAAAATCATAAGTTTTGTTTTGTATTTTTAATATTTTTTTAGTTAACTTGTTGTTCGTGACAGAATTTAATGTTAATTTTCTTACGTTTCTTATATATTTTTTGTATTGTATATAGAAGTTTAGTGAAGTAGACTGTGATTTAAGGTCAAAAGACTGAAATTGTAAGAACTGATTAAAACTTATAAAAGATGTAATATGGGTATAGAAGTTTAACTAGACTGATTTATGAAGATGTTAACACTGAATTATAATAAGAATTTATTAATAGTAAGAGTAGTTTTTCTTAAGTGTGAACAATATGGCAACATAAATAAATAACTTAGTTATTTAAACCGTTGCTTATAACTTAAATATTTCCTTATTTCTACCTAATTATATCAATATCATTATTTCGAGAACATTTTTGTCATTCCGGGAACGGTTGATCATTTTCGGGAACATTACAATATTTCAATAAAATACGCATAAATGGAGGTATTTCAATATTATATATATATATTTAATACATTACAGAACTTCTGTTCTGTACATATTACGTTAATTCGATTATAAGAGTTAAATATTTTGAAATTTCTTAAATTGTATGGGCAAAAATAGCAACTTCTTTAATTTCTTGGCGTATTTTGCTTGTAGAAAATTTTGAATGTATTGATTTCATTATTGCTTATCCAATATAGATATATAATATACCCATGTTTCTAAACAAAGCTCAAATTATGCGCTTTGTTTGGTTTTTGAGGATTTTATGAGATTTAGGAAAACGTTCCCGAATTGTTGGTTTTCTGGAAGATATTTACTACTAAGCAATATTACTAAAAAAATAAGGAATTCTGTGCGCTGCCCTGTCAAGGTTTAAAAATATACAAATTAAGCAACAGTATAAACTAATAGTCATCATTATAGCTTGCAATTTTTTCTGTCATAAAACCGATTTTGAAATTCGCAACCTTGGTGATTTTGAGCCATATATCTTTTAAATGTATTATTATGTTAAACCACTTCAAGATTTTTTGAATTTTGAAACCGTACATAAATATACTTAACATATATTTATTTATAGATTACATTTTAAAATACTACATAGGCAAAAAATTCCCCTTACTCATATTTATGGTTAATATTATTGAATAAAGTTCTGTTAGCTACATTGTCAGCTACAGACAATTCACATGGTATTACAAATTACTCCTTAGTATGGTGACGATAATAAAATAATTTTAGAATAGTTCTTAACCTTTTTTAGATACTATAATAAATATAGTAATATTTATTCTCATGTCAGTATAAAAATATAGATAACTGTAGCCTTTCTATTTTCTTTCGTCTACAAGCCTGCAGCAGTGCTTGCTTATATATCTGGCTACAAATACTTATGCACTCATTTGGATTTATTTTGTCGGTTGCAGCTTCAAAAAAGTACCAACTTATACTAACTTATACTAACTTTCGGATGGAGTTAGGTACAATATTAACATTTGTTACTTTTCTAATCTTGCTAGGCAATGAACCTTTTTGAGTTAAATTCTAAAGGCAATAAAACTGTTTATGCTCTTTTTATGCCTTCATTTGAATTCACTCAAATAGTTACGTAGACTTTGTCGTAATAGGTAGTAAATATTTCACCATGATAAGCTCTACTCTACCTTGTGTTAGTGGTAGTCGCTAAATCATTTATTTCAGAACTTCAGCTTAGTAATATTTCAAGTTAAGGAGGTAGATATATCAAATACGAACTTTTATTTCATAAACTTGTCTGTTCATGACAGTCAAATGGGAGTCCTCTATTAAAAGGTAAAAATAAAGCAAGAAAAATAAAGAAAACTCTTAAAAAAACGTTACACCAAACTTTTAAAACAAAATATATAATAACTATTTAGTAGTTATTGGAAATGTTTTGTGGTATATTGCACTACTTTTCTAGCATCAAAGTTAGTGTTAAAACAAAGGGTTTTAGAGTCTCATTTTTATCATAAAAAAAAATTAAAGTTCTAACATACAAAGAAGTAGTGGCTGCGTCAATCTCTCGATTTCTTTAGAGAAATAGGTACCTTAAGTAACATATTACCGACTTTCCGATCAAATTCTTCTACTTTGACAAGAAAAAATGTTTAACCAAATAACCATATTTTCCTAGCGATCTTATTTTTGAATGAACTGTTCTGGCTACGCCTCTTATCAATGCATATTGTCCTGCGAATCAATAAAAAAATTAAATGAATCATGTTAAAAAAAAATTGTAAAATTGAGGTGGATAGAAATTAAGTCCTATGTGATGGGAAACACGATTACAAAAAAAATCTCGAACAAAACAATTTCGAACTTCCCTCTGAATTTTACAAATAAACCACCGAAATCAATTAATACCTTACCAATACTAATTAAACTTTGTAAATAAATATAATACGTGTAGGTACTATGTGATCTAAATTTAAAACGACGTTCAATTTTTCATTAAATTCTATAATAAATACTTCGTGTGGGCCGACGGGCGACCCGTATCCGACGCAAAAATAAGTCACACTCCGACGTTCTTACTGGCGAACCCACGTCACTCGCTACCTGTTAGACATATACCTAAGAAAATATAGGGTAGGTACACCGGTTTCACGACCACTTAACAGACTAAGCACCTTTAAGTCGAGATAATAGTATTTCTATAAGTTACACAAACGTAAAATAAATTTTATGCGTTTTTGAAATAGTTATCAAATAACAATTTACACAGTTTAAAACAAATGATATACCCCAGCACTGAAAACAAAATTGACAATATACGAGACGAGTTAGTGGTGTGTTATTGATGATTATAAAAATATTAGTGCTACGCGCGGCACTCAATAAGTTTAAGTAGGTACTTGTTCTATACTGTACAGACAAATTTTATGTAACAAGTAGTCCAGTTTTTGTAATTATTTAATTATATTTTGCTAATTATAGGCATCATAATCCAATAAAATCCAATAATTGGTAACTTCAGTGCCGATTTATCAAAAACATTTGATGGCGGTCACAGGATCGCAATCCAATGTATACAGCATTTTTTTGTTTTGCTGAGTATGATCATAAAAGTTTATGCAGGTCTTTTACAATTTAGGGTGTAGCCTTATAAAAGTGCAAAGATACAACTGTTTGGTAAACGACCACTGTTTTATTAAATATATGTTTATTAATTTACTCACAAACAGTGCTAGTAGCGATACGAAGGCCGTTAAATAAACCAATCAAATCCATACTAAATTTATAAATTATATTGTGTGTTCGTCTGTATGTCAGTTCCATAGGTTTAAGCGCTGAACAAATTTAAATGATATTTAGTATGGAGATAGTTTGTGGTATAGGAAAGGGCATAGAATATTTTTTATAGCTAAAGTAGCTAGTAGTTATTAAGCTGGTGCTAATGAAACCATAGATCAAGATTTATAAGTTGCCATAATTCCCTTTTTTGTCCTTGTCGACCACAGTTTCGACCACGGGTTTCATTTTTCAAATTGAAATTTCTAAAACAAAAGCGGGCAAATCAATAACGGATGGTTTGTTCGCTCCCTAATTATCGTTGACATTGCGAGCACCTTATAATGTGTTGTGTTGCGACTATTTTAAAAAAAAAAACGTTTTTAAGAAAAGTTAATTTGAAATTAGAATTCTAAACCACACAAAAAATATTTTAATTTGATATGACCAGTACTGTAGAATGGCAATTTCATAAGTTAAAACCAAAAAATATAAACCTGTTATTGAAATATATGTACAATAGTATCCTATCTCGGTATCGGGTACAGGACCAGAGGTACAGATAGTTACGGCCCCAGAGACAGACACCTCGTCACAATGCAATTGGTTTCGGGGAGGACTGCCTTCTGTATTAGGCTCTTAATTCAACTGCCTAATGTGAACTTTATTATTATAGTACTATGTCCTAGTTTTAACCTTGAATGTATTTTTATATATTTATATATATTGGATAACTTATGTCGGAATACATTTGGAATTACATAGTAACTTATAATTGGAAATAGTAACTTTTCTATATATACCTAGTCTTGCCATAAATATTGTAATAAAGAAAAAAGAAAATTGTTAACTGCAAATAACATTTATTACTTTTACAGTGTGTCAGTTTAATACATAAATATAAAACAATTAAAAATATAAAAAGCTTATTCGAAGTGGTCTCCATTGGCTGCAATACAGTCCTTTAAACGATGAGGCCAGTTATCAATAGAAGCACGCACTCTTTCCATGGGAAAATTCTTCACTGCCAATCGTATAGATTGTTTTAGGGACTCCAAATTATCATGGCGTTTAGAGCAAGCTGTACTCTCTAAAACTGACCACAAATCATAATCCAGCGGATTAAGATCGGGACTAGACGACGGCCAGTCTTCAGCTCTGATGAAGTCCGAAACGTTCGATTCCAACCAAGACTGCGTGGACCGAGCTTTATGACCCGGCGCCGAGTCTTGCTGGAAGGACCATACTTGGTTATTGAACATGGTGATGTTAAGGGGCTTAACTACCTTCTCAAGAATGGTATCTTGATACACTTGTGCCGATGTTTTGATACCTTTTTCACAAAAATATGGCTCAGTCACTCCTTCATAGCTAACACCCCACCAAACCATCACTGAAGTCGGATAATGTCCACGTTGCACTCTGTCGACTAATTGGGAAGCTTCCTTAGAGCTTTGAGCATAAATACGGTCATTTTGTTTGTTAAAATGTTGCTCAATTGTAAAAATTTTCTCATCCGTAAACAAAATTTTTCTGTGACCTCCCTTTGCGTACCGCTTCAGTAGTTGTTTCGATTTTACCACCCTATTCTTCTTTAAATTATCAGTTAAGAAATGGCCAGTGCGTCTCTTATAGGCTGCAAGTCCTAAGTCATCTTTTAAAATACGCGACATGGTTCTAGGTGCTATCTTCATTTCCCGAGATAAAATCTTTTGCTTTCGGACAGGATTTCTTCGAATTCTTTCCCTTACTGCTTTGACCACCTTTTTCGTACGAACACTACGTGGACGGCCAGATCTTTTTCTGTCACAAACAGAGGAGGTCTCATTGTACCTATTAATAGCCCGGTACACAAACATTTTACTAATACCAAGTGTATGGAGAGTTTTAAAAATTGCATTTGGCTCCATACCTACTTTGTGTAATGCTATCACAGCGATTCGGTTCTCTTTATCACCCCACACCATTTTAATATCGCAAAATATTTTACAATGTATTGGCGCCAAAATGAGAAAACACAATGAACAATCGTATAAAAATGACAGATTCGAAATTCAAATGTAATATTTTTTTATAATTAAGTGTAACAGTATTTATGGCCAGACTAAGTATATAAATATACTTATAGACTGTTCTCTGTTTGATGGAAAATATGAATTGAATCCAAGATTAGTGATTGCCAAGCGCATTAGAAATACAAACCGTACAGTATGGTGACCCACACTACGGTGGCCTGTTAAAGCGCTTTTTCACGCTTCATTTAAAGGATCCAGGATTATAGGGAGAGGGAAATACTTGCGCTGGTAGTGATTATATACAATTTCTAGCCATCACACCAAATTTTAGTCATTTCGATCTTCTTGCACCCCTCTTAAGAACCAAGAGTTTAAGAGGGAATCGTAAATACCAACTTTTAATCTTCGAGAACTTCACAAAGTACCTCAGATGTTCTAGAGAATCCGCATCAACAATGAGTGAGTCAACCTCTACCATTCGCCTAGATAAAGCTATATAAATCTATTAATAGAGTTTCATTGAAACTTTAAAATAAAACATTGAAAAACAACAAAATATTTTGTATACATCGGCACTTTTCTACTTCATTTTATCTCCATGTATACGAAATGTCCAGTAACTGTGTATTTACTCTATCGTACAGTTTCTTGATATCTGCCACGAATAATTTCATTTTCCATATCTATGTACTAGATATATAACATCGGCGCTTAGTATATCGAATGACACGTATCTTGCAGTGAACTCGTGTGGGCAGTTAGGCGGAGGCGAGAATTCGAACTAGGGTACTGAGAACTCTTAAAGTAAATAAGTAATTTATATAAAGTTCGTGTTAGAAAAAAGCTCTTATGTATGTAGTTCTAATAAAATTTATTGCCTATACAATCATTCTTGTTAATATTAAATGAGTAATAGAGAGATATTAATTATTGTAAACTGATTAAGTTCTTCACATACCAATAATATAATCAGATTTCCATAATATAATCAGATTTCCTGCAGGCAAATTACGCATTGCTGATGACGTATATCGTGTGTCATACGTTTGATAGACTATGTCCATTATCGTACAATTCAAGCGTCTCATGAAGGCTTTGAATCTATTGCCTAGTGATCTAATCTATATACTATGAGATGGAATTGGTAACAGTATTAAGTTAATCTGTCGTTATGTGCCAAGTCAGTTACGGTTGATTGATGTCAATCGTTGAACATCAGTCGTTTTATAAGTTTGGGAAAATAATAAAATATGCAAAATGTAATTATTAAAGTAAATAAGCATCTTCATTTTACCCTTTTTTTTAAAAAAAATTAATCAAAC
The DNA here is from genome assembly GCA_949316085.1 of Hypercompe scribonia. Taxonomy (NCBI): domain Eukaryota; kingdom Metazoa; phylum Arthropoda; class Insecta; order Lepidoptera; family Erebidae; genus Hypercompe; species Hypercompe scribonia. Next base: position 10,562,283 of record OX438977.1, on the reverse strand, counting down.
TACTTCTTGAAACAATTATGGCAATTTTGTTTACGTCATCAGTTTTTTTTTTAAATTAAAGTTCACTAATGCTTTTTGTTAAACTTTGACGTGACTTGAATTGGTATTTCATAGAAAAAATATTTACAATTCCTGAAAAAAAAAACTAAATCTATTTTTAATTTTTCTTTTTGTAAACGGGACTGAAGACCCTCGAAAATATCGTTTGCTCATTGGTTCGACGGATTCTGTTGGGACCTCCTTCCCCAGCGTTCTTCTGTTTGCCTATGGCTGAGGGGGCGGTAATCGTGATTGTATTAACCCCGATAGACATCCATTTTAAACCTAAATCATCCAGTTCTCAGTTACACAACGATGTTCAAAATTTTATTTCATTTTTTCCCGACGTAGACATAGCACGTTTAATATATAAACTTCACAGTCTCCAATGATATTTTACAAATAAAGTCTCTTGAACTTTGATATAAGGTCACTCAGTATTGTCAAGGGAACACTTTATATGTTTATGCAGTCAATATGTACTAGAAAATTCACTTTAGAAAAGTAATGAAATTAAATACAAGCAAAATAGTTTTATGCGAGTTTTATATTAATAACAAGGTTCTATGATTAGACGTATTTATTTATTTTTTTTACTTCTAAGAGGAACAGGCTTAAACCTCGCTTGGACTTCTTAAGAGTAAAAGAAAATTGGTTCCTTGTGAAGGGAAAGATGACTACAGTATTAATGGCCAGGAAGAACTCTATTAAATACTTTCACTTCATCTCTAACAAACCATGTTCATGACATGTCACGCTATATTTGTTCTGAACGAGTGCAAAGAATGAAACCAAATTGAAACCTATGTACATATATAATTGTACAATATTTATCTAAATTGAATCCTGTTTAAAAGTTTGCCTGTCGAAATTCTCTTCTAAATTTTCATTTATCCTGACGCGAGAGTACTGGCATAGACAGCTCATTTATTTGTTTCTTTTTATCTAATTCATCTTCTGCGTTTAGGCTTGATTTAATTCCATTAGAAGCTATATGTGAACTTTTCATTTGACGTCATGTAGTTGCACAAATACACCCTAATTAATATTATAACTGTGACTATGAGTCTGTATGTCTTTATGCCATCACGTCTAAATCGTTTTTAGAAGTTATTCACCAATGAAAATTTACATTTTCAGTGAGTAAGAAGAAAAAAGTGAGTTAAAATGTGAAGATTCGTTTCATTATAGAAAACATATTTTGCAGTGTTGACAGATAGTGAACACTTCTTCGAGTTTCTGCATTTGTCTAAATTTAAATGATTGGTAATTTTCACCAATTCTATAATGACAACGATATTACATTAACTTGAATATCAACTTGAGTTTCAATTTTTAATTGTATTTAAAGTTAGCAAATAGTTACAGCAAAGCATGTCTGCATACAAATGTGTAAAAGAAAAATAGTTCGTATGTGTGTGTGTGTATGTGTGTGTGTGTGTGTGTGTGTGTGTGCGTGCGTGCGTGCGTGCGTGCGTGCGTGCGTGCGTGCGTGCGTGCGTGCGTGCGTGCGTGCGTGCGTGCGTGCGTGCGTGTGTGTGTGTGTGTGTATGCGTATATGAGTACTAATTGTGACGTTCCAATAATTTTAAGAAACTAATTTCAGCCAATCGATTACAATCATTTTAAATTAATTATTATTCAATTTACGTACATTATAAATTTTGTCACATTTGTTATATATGTGTGGAGCTAAAAAATTAACATGTCTTTGAGCAAATACTGATTTAGTACAAGACGTACGGTATCGCTCTCTAGGCCATTTCAACATAGATAGTAGAGGGACAGTACATTTGTGATAGCTTCGTAGCATTTTCTTAGCAAATATCATTCTGATAGTTCCTGTCATTTCAGATACTGAAGATGTGGGATGCCGATACGAAGCATGCGCTGCGTTTGCTCAATCTCATTCAAATGTATTTTCGTTGCACCACCCCACGAGCAAATGCAGTATCTGATCATGCATTGGTATAGTGCTTGGTAAGTTTGTATTCAGTATTGTACCATTAGAGTTAAAATACGCAAGTTTTTAAATATATAAACGAATTTTCTAACTCTAGATGTTACCGTCATGAGTCGTATTGTCCAGGTAAGCTTACCACTTACGTATGATATCAAAAGTGACAATGACGCTCGATATGTACAGTGGTGAATCAGAATATAAAGCAAACAAAAGTACATACTACAGCGCCATCTAACGAAGATACATAGAACTATAAAGGAATAAACTATGGAGCAACTACTAATCCTGAATCACGATATAGAAATCCTCGCGGTGATTAGCATATACACAACATTCCAACATCAACTTTTGGGCTGCGGCCCGCCAGGCATGATTACCTTGCCTGTTTGGAAGATCCTCTCTTTGTGTTGAAGAGATATGATACCCGTACCTCCACAGTACTAATGGACTGAAAGCTAACGTTTTAATAAATATCCACCTATTACTATAATACCAATTTTTATGAAGGAACAAATTCACAGGTTCATTTCCAGGTTTCATCAATATTCTATTAATTAGCCCATGATCACGGCCAGTATGACCTGATAAGAACATTAGGCAATTCATGAAACCTAATATTCTTTTCCAGGTACTTTTGATTTAACAATTAATCAGTTAATTTTGTTTAAAATTAACCTACTAAGATGCTGTTGTTACGAAAAGGGGTTTTTAAATATAATGGAATGTAGAATGGATTTTAGATTTTTTTTAGAAACGTGTATATAACCACAAAAAGTGATGTAAAAAATTAGCCTACAAAGGTCCGTATTTCAACACTTGCTTTATCGCTATATCGAAACGTCACACTACGTTTCGGCAATAAAAAAGCTTTAACTCAATAAAATATTACTAGGACAGTAAATTGTGTTTTGAATCGATACGGTAAGAGGTTTTTTCATGAGGACCACTCAGACGAAAGCCGATTTATGACTTTTATCCTCTCGTTTCCCCAAACATAAACATCGAATAATGTTAACTTTTTGAGATACGTGTATCTTACTCTTTATAAGTACAATATTTAACTGTCAAACAATAGATATTTTTAAGCGAAGTAATGTTTTTTGTATTAAGACATTGTTTAACTGTTATTATTTCAATGTAGATGTAAAATTAACGTATATTAAAAGAGGAAAGACTCATCATGTACATTCGAAAATAATAATATTTTTTTTAGGTTACTTAAGCTAAACAATAGTCGAATAATTTTGTAAATCAAACTAAAAGAAAATGCGTAACTTTGTATTGCGTATCGCATAATTGACATCATTTTTTAAGAGCTCGTAGACCTTGGAGTTAATGCTACGACTGCTACGCGTGTGTAGCATGATTACGTCAAAAAATTCGTTTACGAAATTAATTATATATTATACATATAATGATAAATAAGTTAATACTTTTACAAAAACATGAAATAAACACACATAAAATATTAAAAAAACTAAATAGTCATCGGCCTATAAAGTAACAGAAGTTTGAAAGTTGACCGGTTGATTAAAAAACTACTGGAATAGGACTCCTGATTCTGTGATCTCTTCTGCTTCTTACTGCTCATGTTTAAAACTTTTTTTATATGTATTATATATATTTCAGTTTACAACTTTTCGTTTGCAAAATAACTATGTAAATAAGTTCATAAAAACCAAGTACAAGAATACAAAATAATCAAATCAAAATTAAATAAATCGTATTTATCATTAGTTAAAATATGATACAATTTTGCAGAAATGCAAACTGGTCCCGAGATATGAAAAAATACTTTTACGCAAGTGAAGTCAAGGCTAAAAGCTAATGTACAATAATTCGTTACAGATAACGCGCTCTGTGTTTGCACTTCTAATTATAAAACTGATTAGTGGTAATTTCCACATTAATCAAAAATTTTAATAAACGGCAAATGTGAATTATTTATACATTTAAATATAACAAATCATATGCAACAACCGCTTTAATATAAAAAAGTATTAAAATATTCAAGGCGCTTTTAAAAATTCAAAAGAGTATTAAGTCGTTGACGTATTGGCCAACTGTAATTTTAATACGTTCCCCCAAACGTAACATATTTATCCCAACGTAACTTATAATTTTAATGAAATTAAACACAAATACAAGAATATTTAAAATCACATATCGATATAAATACAATATAGTAATATTAATATTACGTATCTAATACCTTTAAACGAGCAATTCTTGCATATCTATATATACAGTAGCGCTCAAAAGTATTTTGACAGCTCAATTTTATTCCATATCACAAAAAATGATAACAAAATTATTTCCAATCAAAAATTATATTTGAAGTAATGATACGTTTCACAAATTAAGACACTTAAATGTAATGTATTTCTACACAAAAAAAAAACATAAAGAAAAATTATTTACGACACGGCTCAAAAGCATTTGACAAGGAAAGTTTTTATTTTATAAAATAAAAAAAATATTATTTTTGCTATTAACTATTAGTATTTTGTTGCATATCCATTAGCCTTCAAGACCGCTTCACAACGCGCCGGCATCGAGTCAACTAGTTTCTGCAAACGATCAATGGGTATTCGGCTCCATTCGTTACTTAGTGCTTCATATAAAGCATCTTTATTTGAATAGCTTTGACATCTAACGCAGCGATTCAGTTCTTCCCAAAGATGCTCTATCGGGTTTAAATCGGCACTTTGACTTGACCAGTCGAGAATTTTGATTTTAGCGAGTTTCATGAAGTCGTTGACATGTTTCGATTTGTGCTTGTTTTGTTGATTGTCTTGTTGAAAATACCAACCAGGTGCCATATTTGCTTTAGCATAGGGTAGCATTTGTTGCTTTAATATATCTGCGTACATAAAGCGATCCATAGTACCTTCTATCCTAACTAAAGGTCCGACTCCGCGGCGAGAAAAACATCCCCAGACCATAATATTGCCACCTGCAGGCTTTACTGAGGGTATTTGGTATCGAACATCAAATCTTTTGTTTACAGGACGTCGCACGAACCGTATACCATCAGATGACACTAAATTAAATTTGCTTTCGTCACTCCACAACATCTTGGACCATTCTGAACTCGTCCATAATCTGAACCGTTTCGCAAATGCAAGGCGCAGCTTCCTATTCCTTGCAGAAATTAGAGGTTTCTTAGTTGGACGTCGTCCATGTAATCTGAAGTCCTTTAGTCTGCGTTTTACAGTTGAAACGTGTAAATTCACGTCGTAATTTTCCTGTAACTCGTTTTTTAATTGCACAGCCGTTTTTCGGACATCACTTGTCGAAAACCTTTTTATCAAATGGTCTTCCTTCAGCGGATGTTTTTTTCGGACGGCCACTTCGAGACTTATTTTCAATAGTTTTACGTTTATTATAAGCTTTGTTCCACGAACTAACAAGTTGTCGTGACACTTTAATACTTCGAGCAACTTCTGCTTGCGTCATTCCACTTTGTAGGGTAGTTATCACGGCATTTTTAATATCATTTGAATATTCTTTAGTCTTAGGCATGTTGATAAATGCGGAGTAATTATACCTTATAGACAAAAATATATGCAGTGTGAGTAGAACCGCTACCAGCAAGGAACTGAATGGTTGTCAAAATACTTTTGAGCGCATGTATAGACGTGTTTTGTTTTTAACAAAGAAAGAAAACAAACAAGTTCCAATTTGTAACTCACAGAGGATAAAATTCATCATAAATAATAATATAAAAAATACTAAAATTATTTTGAAGTACTCGGTAAAAAGATATCTGCAAAAGTAGTCTTGTCAAAATACTTTTGAGCGCTACTGTATATATATATAATTTGAGTCTTCACAGAACTCTCAACGATTTTCATAAAATTTAGTATGCAGGAAGTTTTGAGGGCAATAAATCGATCTGGCTAGATTTCATTTTTAGAAAACGTTGTTTTATCCGTGTTTTCAAGTAATGAAAAACTGCTACAATGGCATTAGAATACTAAAGTGAATGCTGCTTTACCGACACAGCAACGCAAAAGTTAAATAGTTCAGTAGATCGTGATGTCCAATAGACCAGTTTTGACACTCATCTATGTGACAAAATTAAGGATGGAAACAAAAGAAGTTGGTAAATAACGAATCGATTATCTGGTAGATTACCAAAAAAATACCGAGCAAAGTTCGATTTCCAGGTACTTTATTTATAACTAGTAACCCGCTTCGTTTTCGTACTGGTTCTCAAGAAGATGAAACTTTCTAATGGTAAAAAAAAATTAAAATCGGTAGAGCAGTTTGAATTAAATCGTAACAAACAGGAAAATCAATTTTGCCTCTTTATAATCCTAGTTTAGATTAATTTAGCAGTATATATTTATGCATTAAAACAAATTAAAATGTTTCTTTTATGTCATATTAATAACTTATGCCTGATCACGTGTAAAACATATTATACAATTGCCCGTGCAAAAAACATTGTGTACTTAAGTCCACTCCCACAACTTTTAATGTTCGGCCTTCTTCTTTATTAATTGTTATTGTAAATGTTATTTTTACGGGCCATCATAGCCGTTTGAATTGAAAAGACAGTTCTTAGGGTATCATAGGAGTTCTTGGTATGAATATTTTTGCACCAATTTTGTTGTTAGTTAATAAATTACATATGTGGTGTACCAAAATCATACATACAATATACTCTCAAACAAAATTGGAAAAAAAGTAATAACTGGTAGGCATTCTCATTGAAGGTACACACAACGTTCACTATAAACTTTATCTTAGAAATGAAGATCCTATCGTTTAATGTCTCAAGGTGCGGTCACTTTTTTGACTTCAATTAGGAGGATTTTACAATTACTTACATCACTGATATCAGTTACTTGAGATGAATTCTTCATACATAAACGACTATATCCCTTTTTGAATAAAAATATGTCCTGCTAACCATTCTACACATGTTTGGATATAAATCTGTAAAACGTCTCCACAAAGGTTGTAGTATGAAATTAGTTTGGTGGAGATAGATTTCATTAAAACATGGATGTGGAAAAGAGATACAACGTTTTTGCTGCTGGTCAATTTATTATATATAAATAAGAAAAAATAAACCACGCACACACATCTTCGTTGATATTATATTACGAGTAAAACAGTAAGTACAAAAAAACGAATGAAACCGAATACTATTTAAATCTAGATTACATTTACTACTACAAAAAGAACCAAACAAAATTAAGTCAACTTACATACTAGTATTCTCCGCTATAGAGCTTCTAAATTTATTTAAAGAGACATAAATGTCTATGTCTCTCAGTGAGCAGATGCTATTCTCTTAATATTAATTTCAGAGGTGTGTTTAGATCAAGATTAGACTTCAAAGTTAGAATTCGGTTTAGGAACGGATTTAAATTTGGAATCTTTTTTTTTAACTGATTTTCTTGAATCTTATACCGTTGCATTGTTTTAGAGGACGTAAATTTCTTAGTTATAAAAGAGGGGCACTTACTTTTAATATTATTTGTGCGGTGGAATTTCAGGAGGTGTCAAAGAATCTACTGCATCCACTCTATTCACAACTGTGTAGACTGAGTAGTATGCTTATGATAATACTTTGAATTTAGAATGAACTAAATCATTTATTTTACTGACTTGCGCATTAGTGAATGATAGTGTAGCCCTTTCTTGAAACCAATTTAGTATCTCAGTGTATATGTTGTTCAATATTTTTTTCCTCAACTAGCACCAAAATGTAATAGTATGACTAATATGAACTACTGATATATATATAAATATCTTTGTTTATACATTTAAAGTAAAATGGTTGCTACGATTTTTTTTCTGCGTTTATACGACATCGGTAAATATATCTATCATATTTAAGCAATATTTATGTTCAGCCTTGTACAATCTAGAATTATTTACTATAATCCTAGTCCTGTTTCCAATTGTATAAACTTTCATTGCTATTTATGGAATGGACACCTCTAGAAGCGAAAATTTACATTTACATTCATTGATTGTAAAAGAAAGTTGCACATCAATAACTGTGAGTCCTCAAGGCAGAAATGTGACCAGCATAATAAATCTGAACAGTTTTATTTTATTATTCTGTGTGTTAAAACACCATAATCTTTAAAATTAATGGTCAAATTTCAATGATCTTTTATAAAAGTCAATCTATCGCCATCTACTGCTGAACGAAGGTCTCCCCCAAGGAGCGCCACCCATCCCGGCATTGGGCAATTCGCGTCCATCTGCTGCCAACCACCTTCTTCAAGTCGTCTGTCCATCGCGCCGCAAGGCGCCCTACACTACGTTTACCTAATCATGGTCTCCACTCTAGCATACTTCGGCTCCAGCGTCCATCGGTTCGTCTGTAGACATGGCCGGCCCACTTCCACTTCAGCGTGCTGATTCTCCGTGGGATGTCAATTATTCCCGTTTTCTGTTACATAATCTCGTTACGAATTTTATCAGCCAGAGAAACGCCCAGCATCGCACGCTCCATCACATGCTAAGCTACTTTAAACTTGTGGACCAGTCCAATGATCTTTTATGTTTTCTATTATTTATTTAATAACGAATATTACATATCATCACGCGTAGAATTGCGGATAACAGCTTGTCTGACTGACTGAATGGTGATGAAGGTGGTATAATTATAGTTGTTCCTTAAAACAGTGACATTTTTATATGTCTAAGAATAACTGATATGAGTTTCATTTAACTTCTAGTTCTTCAATTATCTTACATCTAGCAGACTGACAAGACTTAATCCAAACTTATTAACTCATAAGTTGTTCAATATGGCTCCTTGAAAATAAAAAGTCTGGGCGCCATCTGCGGAATGTACATATATCGGGGTAACGTTTTCGTATAAGACTTCACAAGTTCTAGTAATAGGAACGATGTTGGTGGTTCCACTTTGATAATCTGAAACAATAATCTTTTTGTCTTCAACCTACTTCAAAAAAAAGAGGAGGTTCTCCATTTGATTGCATTTTAAATGTATGTTTGTTATCTGATATCTCCCTCATGTGTGGACCAGTTGCCAGAACTATTTGTATTCGAAAGGGTACTCTCCTGAAGTGGTTCTATTACCACCATATCAGGATCCGGGGATTGGAACATATTTGTGTTGCTGAGCTGATGATCTAAGAAACTTTGACCTTTAGGAGTTAGAAAATAATTCTTTCGATAAAATAATCATGTAATTGACCTGTTTTATTCTTTCGAGATATTTGTTAGACGTTCAGGCTGGGTCACAGGCATATGTGTATGGGAAAGTATACTAATAAATGAGATTCAGAAACATTCCGAGAAAAATGTTTGTTACGCTATCATTTTCAATATTTTTTTAAACCTCATATTTTTTTTATTTCTAAATCTAAAGACATTGCTGTAATAATGTTAACTGTAGGGGAAAGTGGTGTTTATTTTACCTTTTCTATTAAATTTATAATTATTTTTAATTCCCCTTGTTAGTATTGTTAAAAGTAAAGTAAGTACTTTACATTTAATGATGTATTTTGTGTTATATGGCGTACATCTTGCTGATGTCGTCGATTAACTGACTTCTGCGGCCCAAGGATACCTGCAACTCGAGAGAAGAAATGTAAGTGCCGCCCTTAGCCACCGCTTACAAGACTTTGGCAGAGGTAACCAATAGTCAAAGCCGGGCCCCAAAGAGGTTTGAACTCCGGTTATCTCATTCATTTGATGTAAAGTAACGAAAAAATTGCGTAACAATGGTTACCTGTCCAACCATGGTACACCTCCGTCCATGTGTGTCTCGTACAGTCAATACAAATTCCATATTAACTTTATAAAAATTAAATTAGAAATATATGAGAAATTTTCATTGCTATCGAATTTAAATTAAGAGTAGTCTAATGGTTAAATCTTAACAAAGGATGCATAATTGATTTTACATAAATGAACGTACACTATTTCGTACAGATTGATTTTTCCTTAACAATATTACTACAACTGAACTTCTGAGGGATTTGCTAAATGCTATGAATTGGAATTAAATTTGTAGTTATACGTAAAATGCCTTTTATGGAGACTCAGCTGGGGATAATCATTCCTTAGTTAATCAATTCGGTTGAAAAGTAACATGGCCTCAACTGAAACAGATACTTCCTTAAATGAACAATCGTATTAGAAGCAGAGAGAACAAGTTTCATTTAAGGACCTAAGTAGCTATACGGCGGGCCAACTGTGAACTAAACTCATACAATTGACTAACTTTTCTGGTTTGTGCGTTCGATGACTATTTCAATTAATGAAATTAGTTAAATTCGTATGCTCTCTTTGAACGTTAATTTCACGATTTGTGTTTTTTTACTAATATATAAATAATTAAAAGACAATCAGAAATAGAATACAATAACTTTAGTATTTTGGTTCATAAAACAGCAATTATCAAACTATGAATATTAATCTGAACTGGTGCATTTGTGTCAAAAACATGCACAGTTTTCCATTTTGTAAAAAAAATAATAGAAATAAAGAAGTAAATCCCTCGCCTGCAAACAATAATTAACGTATAATCATATCAAACGTAACATATGTTAACACCACTAGAACTGAACCAATATTAAATTCTATTAACTCCATGGTTTAAGAACAATTGATTTTCCACTAATATACTAAAATAAAAGACACGAACTTCCAATATATGTACATATGATACAAACATTGCAGTGTAATAAAACATATCAATTCTGTGAAACATACACAGAAAACACATTCAGTATAAAGGTTAATGCCTGACGTGAGAAGCAACCGTTAGACGACAGTCACCGCAGACAGATATAATGTGGTGATAAATTCGACACCACACGCTCCCATAGCACAAAAACAACTGTATCCTTGAAAAGATAAATGTATAACACCTTCAACAAAAACTAAAAAAGAAACTCGAGTTAGAAAACTTTTAACCATTCAAGTAAGTTCAGAATAATATTAACTATACCAATTGACGCGTATATATTTTAGGCTAACAAAATATTCAGCAAGTCACCATTCAGGCATTTTTGTCAGTTTATTTTTTAGAATTATATACCGAAATGTAGACGTACACATTTATGGTTATTTTTAAACCGAAACGTAACTAATCCACTGTTAAAATATCCACTGCTATTCTCATTTCGGAGAAAAAGAACCCTATTCCCAAGAGGTAAGGTTAGATGTACATCAAAAATGACTGCACGAATGATGTATGTTTAAGCGGTTATCTCGCCCCCTGAATATTGTGGGTCTGATTCCCACATAGAACAACACTTTGTGTGATCCAGAAATTGTTGTAATGTCTAGGTGTTCTTTATGTTCCTTTTATTTATGATTATAAAGTCACTCGCGATAAAGAATTTGTTCCTAGTGTGGAAGATGTCTTTTAAAAATAAATTTAAAAAAAATCTTCTTTTGTTTATAAAGGCTATGTCAATTAGTAATAAAACGAAATCGAAGTTTTGTTGTCGTCATAATACAAATATATGACAGGTCTTTGTCTTTAAATAGTGTTTGCGGTTTACTAGATAAGTTAAATTAAAAACAAAAAATCTTTAAATATAATAACTATAATTTCCTATCAGTCGTGTCTTTTTAGTTACCAAATTACATGTGAATAACAAATCAGCGTGTCAGTAAGTATCAGATCCAGTGTTTAAACGAAAACTACCTTTCAACCTGTGTAAGAAATAGTCACAACAGTAAAAACAGTTTTTTAGTAATTACAATATTGTTTTCAAGAAATATAACACTTCAGTCATTAGTAAAAATAAACAAACATAAGATACCGAACACGATCCTACAAACAAATTAAGGACTCGTGTTGAACGAGCACTTAATTCTTAAATGTTTATATACAACTAAACACTTCTAAAAGAAGTTTAGAATATTGTTATGAAGTGCTAAAAGTAGAAAGAAATAAAAAATTAAGGTTATTAAGTTTAAAATGAGCAACCTCAATAAACATAAACTAAAAATGTATTATTTAATAATAATGTGACTTTATATTATTTAATAATACAATAATACTGTGACTTTGTTCACTTTAAATATCAATATTTTTATAATACTTTTGTGAAATACTAGGATATCAAATTAAGAAATCTTTTTCTAATTTCGTCATTTTGAATATACTAGTTCGTAGATTCGTAGGTATTTGCAGGAACCACGGATGTTTCTCATACTTATATATCTTGAAGAGTTATAATAAATTCTAACTATAGAAATGATGCTATATAATTATATACTTGATAATAAAAGGTCATTGTTTTCATAGAAACAAAGCCAAACTACTTTTAGACTATTGAACTATTAGAATATCGAACTAAGACCTGTATTAATTATATTAAATTTATCCTTGAATACTTTATAAATCTTGTTAATCATATTACTAAGCTCTGAATAATATATCGATGCTGTTCACAGACAGCTATCAGCTCAAAATCTTAGAAGCTTTTTAAGTAATTATAGAGAAAATATATTATGTTAATCTTTCTAATTTCTGGATTAAATTATTTAATGTCACAAAAAGACCTTTAAACTTCACAGAAACGTATGTGTGTGTGAGTATATCAAGATATCAAGCACTTAGAAATATAAATGAATGAACAAAGCATTCTGGAAGGCGCTTCGTAACAATTCATCAGTCGCATTTTCAAACTAATTAGTTTGTTAATGCTACTTACCGTACTTCAAATGTACATTCAATAATCTATACGTCTATACGAGTATATTGATAGATCATCATACTTGTTCTTTTTGCATTATTATTATCATACGTTAAAATTTATACACATAATACGTAAGTAATATAAAAACATGTATATGCTTAAATAGATATACATATGAATATATATATACACAAATAAATATCAGAACTAGAATAAGATGGCACTCATATACTCGTATTAGTTAATAGGTTCGTAATACCTTGTTATTCAATAAAATAAGACATTCAAAAGCTTAAAACTTAGACCGTGGGTTAATCTCTAGTACCTGTTAGAGTTCGTCTAACGATACTATACTATAACCATAATTCCTTCGTTATTATTGTATAGGATAGATAATGTTATAATGTATTTTCAAAAGATTTTATAAAATTCCTATTGCAGTTATAAATCTCAGTCTGGTGATATTTCAAAAATATATAGTTACTAATTTTTATTCGTCACCGGCGGTAATTTTTTTATTCTTACCCTGAGGTTCTCCAGAAGTCTATAGTATCGTTTTAATAAGAAAAACGAGAGAAATGTATTATGAATTTCGTTATTCAGGATACTCTATATTTATTTACTCTATATGTATTTCTCTAGCTAAGCAGTATAATAATAAAAAAGTAACCCAACTACGAAAAACAGGAATTCAAACAAAGACGAAATAAGAAAATAATGCAAATAGAAATCCAGAAGTACATAAGTACAAAAATGGTCATGGTAGAGCCGGGGTCGCACCTACTATTGACTTACTATGACTATGACAGAGATGGTAGGTATGTAATGCGTGCACCCACAGCTCTTCCTTGAGCATTTTTTTACCTATCTAATTCTCGATTTCTATCGCAATCATTTTGTTGTTTTGTGCATGTCTTGTTTTAAATCGATTGAGTCAACCCACTTGTACCGTAGCATGGCTTTCTCGTGGTCAGATTAAACCTGGATGATTTTGCTTTTGAACTTATATTTATTATTATCGCATTTTTGTGTTTATATAATAATATGTTATATTATTCCAAAATATTAACAATATGAATGCATTTAAATTATATGTACAGAGCTATATCTGTTACTGAGAATAATTATGTGTAGTGTGCAGGCAATATGTAGTACCTACTAAAAAACGTAAAATCCTTTGTCAAAAAGCTACAAAACTTATCTGATATACACATGAGTGATGGTAAATAATAGAGAAGCTGTAAACGCAAATAGAAGCGAAGACCCCAAGATCTGGGCCACTGATGAATCTCTATTTCGTTCGTCACAATCTCTGCAATGGAAACTAAACTTAACTTTATGTTCAGAAATTTACGACCGCAGTTACGACAACCGTTATTCAGCGTCCCACTATTGTCTAGTAAACAACTAAACTGTTTATTTCATGCACAGTATCTTACCCTTCACTAGTGAATAACGGAGCGTAACTCTTGAACGATATGTTAAGGGCACAGACCTATAAAGTTTTAGATTCGACATTGTCGTTGTTTTCGGTTAAAGTTCTTAGCACGAATTCGAGAAACTTAGATTATCAGATCATATAGATCATTAAATTCTGGTTTGATATTTTTAAATTTATCACATTTCATCATATTATAAATCTGTTTTGTGTAGATTTATTTAATGGATTGTAAAATAAATAACGTCATGTATTTTCAGTACCTACCTGATGTTTGACAGTAATGTATCGTTCTATTTAGTGTAATCCTTTTTGGATGTCATTGAATCGATATTTTTATTTTAAGTCTCAGTCAGTCATGGACAGTTTCAGTTTAATTTATAAATGACTACTTTCTAGGTCATATAATCAAGCAGTTTCTTCATTATATTATCTACCATCGCAGCCACGCTAATTTATTATGTTTCGTTAATTATACATATTTTTTTTCTTTCTTTATACCTAAACTTTTAATATTTCTCGTTAAACAATAAGCAAAATAAATCTCTTGGTATTTAAAATTACTCATAAAATCAAAATTTCATTAAACTGAGGTCTTGTTAAAAAAATCTCTTACCTGTAATTGAAAAGATTTTTGCCTTGTGATTATGCCAAATTTCACTTGCTAATTAAAGCTAAAGATGTGACCTAAATTAAATAAGATATAAAATGTCACAAAAAAAGCATCGATTGAATATGTGTCTTTTTTGTTCCGTAAATATAAATCTTCATTTAATATTATTTTCAAACACATTCTAACATTTTTTTTACAAAACGACATCTATTTTTATCTTCTGTATGTAATGACAATTAAGATTTAATTTGTTATGAACTGATTCCTATTTTAATGTTACCTGTTATGCCTTATAAAACTGAACTTGATTTGGAAAGTTTGATTTCACTGTTGAGAATCCAGGCTAAACACGAAAAAGTCACTATCACCAGATACGGAATAGTCTGATGATGATAGTAGTTATCTGTTATATTGAGAATGGCAATTATTCTAGTTAGTTTTAATTTTTCCCTTGTTAGTCGTAGTAATGTATGGTAATTGACTTCACTTTTTTAAAGGATTGATATTTTTGGTGATGGTTGAGTCAGATTCCCAAAAGATTAATCTTTTAATTACAAATTAAAATTAAGTATTAATAAAATATGACCTGTTAGATATTTTAATACAAATAACACTCTTATATAGACATAAAAATATAGACACAATTCAAAGAAATCACAGGCAAAGACTATTATGCAGTAAAAAAGCAATATCTTTGTAATAGCGATTAGTGTTTTAAAACCGTAATTTACTATCCGACGTAGCCTCAATTAAATTTTTGTTCGTAAAAGGCTTAATTGCCTTAGCATTACTTTGGTACAAAATAATCACTTGAAATTATTATGAGAGATTGATATCGAGGCAAGTTCTAAACGAACATTAAAATAGAATGCGGCCTTTTTCATCTTCTAATTGATACTGACACAGTGCTAAATAAAAGTTTTAGTTAGAGCGTGGATTATACTAATGAGGATCCCGTAATTTTTAAAATCGTGACTTTTTTTATAATCGAACATCTGACACGCAACGTGATGTAGATTGTGCTATGACAGCTCAATTGACTGTTAGAATACTTACATACAGTTTTTTGTCAGTACATACATATTATACATTGAAAACTCTCAAACTCTGAAACAATAATTTGCAGATCATAAAAACATTTGGTCCGACTCAGGAATCGAACCCGAAACCTCATGTACAGCAGTCACATATGCTACCACTGAACCACTGAGGCAGTTAGATTTTTTATTTCGATGAATTTTTTATATCCTAATCAGAATATAGTTCACAAATTGAATTTCCAGCAAATGTTTAAAATATAAGTAAATTTACATAAATAAACATATAAATCATAGGTATGCTATGCTACACACTTCCAGAAAATGAAACAATTTCTTGTCAAGCAGAAACTGATACGAGTTGACTGACTGCTCTTAAACGTTAAATCTATATTTAAATTACCATCCAAAAAAGTTGTTGTAATTGCCGCAATTGTAATGTTCTATATTCAGCACAGCCAGCAGAATTCTCACCAACAGAAAGAGAAATTTATTCTCAAAATAAAATATAAACAAAATACCACAAAACATTAACAAGTGAATTCATTTGAAAACTTGGAAACAGTTACAAAGTGTAAACACTAAATCCAATTTTTGAATTCTTTCTCTGCCTGCGACACAACATTTGTTTAATTCCAACGACGAAAAAATGTTTCCAAAAAATTTGATGAAACAACCGGATTTACAAAACACTGCAGCAATTTTTGAAAATAAAAGTAGGAAATTTCAATTTAACGATGTTTTTATCGTTGAGGTTATTTAAACCCTTGCTTTGAACGTTGTTCGTACTTTCATTTATGGAGGTACAATGTGCTTACAAAAATAAACCTTATAAGGTGTCTGAACAGTCACTGCAACTGCTACTTTTCGATACTTCAAATAAGTATATCTGCAAATCGAAACAGTTTTGATTACCAGAAGCATGGGGTTCAAAATATGAAATGAAAGTGTAATGGTGAAACTGAAAAAAATGATGAAAATAGTACCTATACAAAAGAACTGCATAGTTCGTAGTTTTATCAGTTTTACTTACTCACTAACAATGATTTTTCACTTAAACTAAACAAGACGTGGAGTATATTGGAGATGCGTGAAAGAAATTGTATCACTGTAGCTTGCTTAGAACGCAATGTCAACCGTTACACTAATCTACTGCCTTAATTTTTTTAGCCGAAATTATTTTAAAGAATTTCCTCTTAAACTAGTTTGACTAGTCGATGGTATACTCAGGTAAGATATTTTTACCTTCATTTCATTTCTACATCAATACCTGACATCGGCTGTAATCATTCCATTACGTACTCTTTGAAGCTGTTAACATTTTTAACCCTTTTTAACCTCCTCCCTAATAAGCTCAATGCAATTAATACATAAATGTAATTTCACCCTCATTTGCGTTTAGAAATGTCGTCACAACATTGTTTTTCACAGAAGCTTCATTAATCTGTCGACCCGGCCTAGTGGATATACAGTGACAAATTTGATTAGTGCCCCGCCTTAATGAAGGACCGGGAGTAAAGTGCTTTCGACAAGTCGACGTCAAGCAGTGTCACTTTGTTTGGTAACATATTAAAAGTTTTAAAAAAATTAACAATAGTGGTAGGTAGAATGCCAAAGAATCAGAAATATCCATACAATTATCTAGTTCTTACATAAAGTAAATAGCTAACAATTACATAATAAGCCCTTTAGATACCCAAACTTCGAGATAATTCTATAAGTATCTGTGTAAGTGCAGCTTGCTGTAAGTGGCACTAGAGTAAATTCTCTCACACTCAGACAGGTTCTTAACAAACAATTTGCACATACCAGCGTGTTAGATAAATTTCCTAATGAAATTGTCTACTACAGCACTAAGCCCTTGGAAACACAGGTTGCTAGTACTTATATACAGCTGTATTTTCGTAGATAAAAGAAATGTTTTTAGGATTAAGCCAAAGACTAAATGTGTGGCACTCTCTAACTTCTCACGATTAGGAATCATACTTAGTAGTTTTTTTATCTACTATACATATATTTAAAAAATCATTAAAAAGTGACAAAAAAAGCAAAGATGAAATTTAAAACAAAGAGCTTTTTAAAATTAAAAGGTCAAGTTTCAAAGCGAGATATTAAATTAATTATTCAAGCTTTCTAATTTCTACAAAGTTTAAAATTTTAACGAAGGAGATATCGGATTAAGACTTTTATTCGTTCGAAGGCACCTTTAAATGTTAATGACCTTTTAAAATTGTCTTTCTTTCGGATAAACTAACTGAACGGCTTAACTCTCATCAGAAGACATACGAGTATATTAAGTGAAAAGAATTTGAATGAAAGTCGTTCCAACGTGACTTTTTTAACGTTGTCAATTTATATTGATATTAAAAAGTATCACTAATTCGAAAATGGGAAACCATTATCTTTCTTTTATATTATCATTATCATTCTGAAGGTTCAATGGTAGGTAGTACTCATACTTCTCTGAATTTAAAAATAAGAGAATTAATGCTAGATTTTTTTTCGGTCTTAAGTACTGAATTCAATATAGGTAAAGGTTTTACACACCTTATATTTTTATAACTCGAAAGATAGCAAAAATTACGTCACACGATCACTTACCACGTAGTATTGTGTCCGTTCTCTGTATGTTTGCAAAGTCCCCCGTGACACACATTTATTCCTAGTGTGGGCGTTGATTCTTAAAAAAGAAGAAAAAAAAGATTGTATAACTTTTAGTTGCCTGAGGTTTCAACTTAATTGCATTGGCCGTAGTACTTTCTCTACGTTGTCTTTCTGTCAAATAGTAACACCGGATGATATTACATATTGTAATCATCCTTATAAGAAACAAGAACGTACACTATAAGGGCCTTGAAATATTTATCGTTCATTTACTTTTTATATATTTATTCATGCAAAAGAGTTAAAACAATGCTTACAGTATTGATGTAATCACAATCTTATTCGAGATTTACTGTGCATCAAGGTTATTGATTACAAGGATATTGATTCACAATAAACAAGTTTCAAGTTACATCTCACCACAGTAATATTACATTAACGTTTATTGTGGATAGATATTGAAAGATTTATGGTAATTACATTGGCACAGATAACGCCCGCTGTCCACACCAACCACTTTTTCTATAATATCAGAACGTCATACGTGAGGGTGCAAGTAGACAATAAAATTACTGAGATACAGGCTGTAGCATGTTGTAAACAAGTTTGTATTTAATATTTAATTTCTTTTTAGTGTACCCATCGTTTTTAAAATTTATCTTTTTATATGATAAGAAATATTGTTTTAATGAATTCTTTATTTTCTTGTGAGTTATTGTGCCTCTTAATTGATAAGTTGATTGTTAAAATTTAAATTAAGTCACTAACTTAATGATATTTGAATATCCCGGGGTTTTCGTAAGGTTTGAAACTGGACCATATTAGTTATCATATCGAGTAATATCACTTTATGAGATAATAAAAACGTTATTTTTAATTTTTATGCCACATCTAAATCTGATGCTAACTTAATTCAAAATAAAATATATTTATGTTATTCTACAGTTATATTTGTATAAATATCAAATTTATTAGATTATCTGTATTAGATATAAATATATAATGGGTCCATGTACAACGGCTCTTATTTAAAGTTATTAAAATCTATAAAACTTGTTGGTTTCAGAATGTATCTCCTTACATGTAATCGTTATAGATGTGGCGACTTCCACATACAGCGCAAACAGAAACACATATTACAACGCCATCTAACGAAGACACATCGAGTTATGGAGTAACTACTAATCCTGAATCACGATACAGAAATTTTCGCGGTGGTTAGCATGTACATAACATCCCAACATTAACCGTTGGGACTCGACCTGCCAGGCATGATCACGGCGCCTGGTCGGAGGATTCTCTCCTTGTGCCGGAAAGATATGACACCTGTTCCCTCTAAATACAATAATACAATAAAATATACTTCGGCAAATGTGTAACGAATCCACTCCTCGTTTTATTATTTAACATATTCTAACTGTCGTGAGCATAAAACGGTAGCTACGCAAGATACCCATTTCAAAAGAAGAAACTTTTCAAATTATCCCTTGTGCAATATGCTCTTATGTTGTTAATGTTTAAAACATTAAAATTAGCATAATTATACATATATAGATATTTTCCCTAACTCGGTAAACGTTTTTCATTCGCTTTCCAATCCACTTTCTAAACAAAAGTATAACTCTCTAATCTCAAAAAAGCGCTTTTAATTTTATATAAAATGGGTTTTATATAGAGAGAGACAGATTATATATGGAGACTCTAGAAAGTGTTAGAAAAATCTTACGTTCGTTTGTATGTGTGATTGGGTCAGCTGTCTTCTATAATAATTAAGTAAACATAAAAATACACACAGACAGAACACAATCATTTTCTCACTGTAAATTGTGGAACCAATTTATACATAGTTTGATATCGAAATAGACAGACCTATAAAAGAAGCATAATTAAAAAAATGGTTATTAATTCACCACACGTGCACTTTCTAAAAGTATTCGAAAACACAACCACTGTTTTATTTAGCAAAATTAGTATAATCGGATTGTAATCAAATTTTTCTCTTCCCTGTTATATTCATTTTAAATCTGAGAATGTCGTCAGCAACCCAGGATTATATTAATAATTGGCAAATGTTCATTTTTTGAAATACGAGTATAATAGGCTTTTTTCTGGAACACAAATTCGTAATCTGTTGAGCCCTAATTTGTTTAATCTCTAATCTTATTATGTTTTTATCTGTTAATTAATGTGATGTATACATTTTTAAATCACATTTTAGTGTAGCCAGTCGTACCAATATTTTGGTAAAGTGTGTTCAAGAGGTCTCGGGTTCAATGCCTGGGTCGAACCAAAAACTATTACTGGTTTTTTTTTGCAAGAAATTCTTAATAGCAGCCTACAGCACCTTTAGCCTTCGGTCCTGGTTGGTATGAACTTTTATAGCAATGGTTACTTAAATTATAAAATATACTGACAACCAGTTCAACTTTCGAATTCAGTTCGCTCTCAGGGTTGCGAAGGCTGATGCCAGTTCCTCTGTGGAAAAATTGGTATCCAGGTAAAATCACTTTAACTAGCAGCTGACCCCAAATAATATAGGGAATGATAAAGACTAGAAAAAAGACGTTGTTATCATATGACGTAATATGGCTGTTCAGCTTCATTGTATACCAAAAATAATGTTTTTAAATAGCTTATTTATTTCTATAGTTTATATCAAGAACCTTTAATAGTCCACTACTGGATAGATTTCCTTAAAAGGGAAATTTATTTATGTTTTCAACATTTTAAGTATTTCAAGTGGCCTGCCTATTATCCTTAATAAATGGTTTAATCAACCGACACTACAAATAATCGGTAGTAGTTTGTAGCCGTGGCCCTTACGCTAACGAGGCGAATTGTGATAAATTTCGATATAATCTCGCTCGTTAGTGCACAATTCTGTAGGGTTGGTAACGACGAGCCGTGATTTGGGCCAGAACTACAAACAACTTTTAGTATTGCTTAACTTAAGGCTAAGTAGAAGTATCGTTGACACAGCGCCTTAGGAGACTAATCTTTAAGAAGATTAGTCTCCTTAGAAGAAGAATATTTTTTTTTATTTGAATTAAAATAACAATTTCTCTTAAACAGATAAAATAACAGAACATGTAATCTTAGATCAAAGTGTTCTGTTTTGTGAATTTGTGAAGCGGCCACGCTTACTTGTGATCAATAAAGTCTTTTCATTGTTGAGTGTACAAGGAAATCATTTATTCCTACAAGTTACCATTTTCTATTACTAAGATTAATAATATTTGGAAGCAAACTTAAATATTTTATTAATAGTATAATTTCTAATATTTAACTAAAAAGGATGTATGCAAATTTCTTTTAAAAAATTGGATTTTTTTTACATATAGGTATATTCGAATGACCATTTGTGGCCTTAGCTGCTAGACTCTTGGTAATTCTCATGAGTGTGAATATATACATACTATAACATTAAATACAACTCACATGAAATTTTCTTTTGTCTCGATCAGGGTGTAACAAACTTATCGCGTGCGTTACAAGCACCTAAACATATCCACAAACTAAACTAAACTTGTCAAAGAAAGAAATTATTTGTCACTTCAAAGCACATATATATTCATTGCTTAAAGCTTTGTAAAACAATTGAAACCGCCTAATGTTTACTAGGCAAACATACACTCTTTGCATAACATCTCGGCGGAGTTTCACATTGGCACATTGTTTCAAAAATTTATTCCGTTGAGTCAGAAAAAACGCACTTACTACGCACAGATTAGCAAATCCCTTTCACTGGATATTCGATTTATTCATACTTTATACCCGCTACTGTTACGGCTAAACAAATATACACATATATACAAATATATTTATAAATATATCGTATTTATGTATCGTATTATCACTTTGTACCAATCGTATAACGGTCTTCTGTCGATCAGATTAAATATTTTACACAATTGCTTAGTTTATTATTCATGATAATTTATAGGAAATGTTTTTATTGCTGAGAAAAAACTCTAAAAGAAATGAGTGAAATAAAATTAATTCCCAACGTAAATACTTCTTAGTTCTAAGTAACGTCCATTTCATTGGTTTTGCAATACAGTTAATGGATACTTTTAAATTTATCTTATTGAAGGTGGCAGTAGGTAATTACTTTAAGATAAATTTTGTCTTGTACTTGTCTATCTCTTGTTATTTTCAATAAACTTGTGAACTCAAATTAAACAACACAAAAATTTCACGCTTCTAAAAATGGTAGAGGTTCTATGTTCAACTGTATTTATTTTTTGTTGACTGGTATATCAGTCATCTAAGAATCGATTTTATTTTTTTCAGTAGGATTTAGTGTTGAGTAGGTAGTACATTAACTACCAACTCCAGTTCTAATGGTATCAGAGAAATTAAGCGTATACAGAGATGACTGTACAAAAAAAAGAAAATTTTGCTGCGAGATTTGGTTTTCTGTCAGACAATTTTTGTAGAAATATTAATACCTCATTCTTAATATATAAGGCTCCCATTCTATATCGTGTAGTTATCTTATCTTATATTCGTTTTTTTTTAATTAGTTTTTCAAAGAGTACTTTTCAAAGTTTTAGTTTTAAGTATTTTTTTTTATTATTATATATTATTATGTATATAAATATATTATAATATTATATTTAACTATTTAGAAATTTTTAATATTCTCATTCTTAATAAACTTTCTGAACAGATTTACAGTGGATTACTCATTAAATAGAAATTAATTATTTTAGGTAATCGATGGATAATCTAACGCAAGTCAACGTGTCATTCGAAAGAGTTCAAATACTCTCTTTGAGTTAAAAATGCACAGTCCTTTGGCACTCATAAATTTCATTTAAATTAATAATATAAACTGTAAAATTATTCTCATTATATTACTGTTGTAAGTAATGACTTTTTGCCGAAGATTACCCACCCAGGTACATTTCAACAAAAACTGAGTCTTAAGATTATCATCTTTTCTTGAGTTGTATCTCTGCTTCTACCACTGAATATAATGGCATTATTAAATTAACATTTTAACCAGATAAACGCTTTTGAATTTGTTTGTTATCTCATATTTAATCATAAACTCTATTGACAAATATATTTCAATCGAACAAGCATTTTCAAAGAAGACTCAATGTTACGGGTCTCTTCAAATTTCGATTTTATCTCGAAGTCCTAATAATCAAATTTCGACTTAAATTAAATAAGCTTTAGAGGGTTCACTTAAATAAATTTACGAGTAAGCGGCATAATGTAGTTATAAAAAAAGTAAAAATCTCTAAATGCTTTTAAGTCGTCTTATATTTTAATAAATTTGAATAATTATTAATAGAATTGGGGGAATCTGTTATCAGTAACTTAGAAAGTTCGAAAATATTGAATTTTTGTTGAAAAGTTATAAGGAATAATAATTATGCGTGTTTAATATGATACCATTACTTTAACAAATTACAAAAACAGTAAACGTTGTAGCAAATACTAGTATATACGAAAATGGCACACTATTTATAATAATACATTATAATACTTCTATTACATTGTAGAACTTCCATTCTTATTAAGAGGGTAGCTTCCATATGAGAAAAATAATAACTACACTTCATAAAGATTGTACAGGCAGTTTTTATACCATAATACTGCAATTTCAACTTTTGAGGAAAAGTTAAATTATAAAAAACGTTCCACTGACCTGACAAGGAACACTTCCATTAGGTAGTATACACTACTATTCCATTCCGTAGGTATACAGTAGGAGCGACCACGACCCTACCTTGACTATTTTTATACCTATGTATATGAATTATTTTCTTGTAGCGTTCTTTTTAGACCCTACTACATAGGCGGGTTACATTTTTTAAATTTATTTTTTTATTTAACTATACATTTCAGCTAACCGAGCGGACAATATATATAAATATTTTTATACGCCAAATTAACTCACTAAACTAAATTTAGGACAAAATTTAAATTTACAAATAAACTATGCTAAGGAGTAATAAAAAAGCTAATAATTTGTTACATCTGCATTTTTTTATTAACAATACTTAATTCACCTTATTAGGCTTTTATTTATGTACATATTGGAGGATTTTTTTTTGTAAAGAGAGGCCTATGTCCAGCAAGGGACTATCAAAGGCTGTTGATATTATGTATATAATCTAACATTTAATATTATATTAGTTTGTTATTTACGTAAACGAGTAATTAACTTGAACTGTACGGTTGCATTTTAAACATTTATTTTGCCTTAAACAATATATTATTTATACATTTGTAATGAGCTTATCAAGACCTTTCTTTTAATATCAAATGATCTGATCTCTGTTCAATTTTTTCGAAGTTAAAATCTAAGACCATCACATAAAATTTCGATTCATTAAAATCGATTCAATAGTTAAGACGTGGTGGTGGAACACACATACAACCGCCTCGATGGCGTTGCGACAGTGAATGCGACTGCTGCAGTTGAGATCTCGGTTTCGATTCCCGTGTCGGACTAAATGTATGGTCTGTAAATATTTGTACCGAAATTTGGGTGTTTTCTACGTATGATATGTATGTATTTACAAAAGAAAAGTATACTAATATTCTATCAGTCAGTCTAGTTATCAAAGCACAAACTCTGCTTAGTATGAAACTAGATGACGTTGTGTGTCAAATGTCCAAAATATTTATTTATTTATTTATGTATAGACTGTCAAAATCTTTCCTTCCTTTGAACTTAGTCGTAGTCGAGTAAAAAATAAAATTCTGTTGTTGAAGCAATCTTTGACTTTTACTAAGGGATTTAACACTTATAAATTATCCGAAACAGAACTTGATACATTAACCACAGTGTCATTAACGTTTTATATAGTATAAAATGACGTCACTTTTCGTTCTTGTAACCTTAGATTTTCCTAAGAATACAACGGATTTTAATGTGGTATTTACCAAGAGAAAGAATGATTCAAAAGAAAGGTTTATATATATAATACATATATTAATAAAACATAATTTCAAAGATTAACGTACGAAGCTGAGACGGGTTGCTAGTGCTACATAATTATTATAATAACTTTAAATTAACAGACCACGGATGAAACAATTTACAACAAACACACATTTGATTTTAATGATAATGAAACTACTAATTTATTAAACACAAAATGTATTTCCAAAAATGCGATAAAATCATACAAAATATATTAAATACAAACATACTCGTAATTCTGACGTCAACAAGAAGGTGTAATACTAGCCAATAAAGCGCAAATTTCAAAGCCACCTAGATACATAAGTGACACTATGATTAATTTAACAACTGCCCCCAGTATAAGCTGATCGTTACTCCAAGAACAAAGAAACTTCGAGTACTAAAAGTGTGGAGTTCTCATTAAGGTTGTGACTTAAACAGACTAGGAACATCAATCAAGTTCTGGGAATCACATCTCTGAACGACCTCTGGCAGAGTAATGACTTGTATAAATTAACTGTTTATTGTGCGTCTTGGGGATTTATGGTAAACAAACCCGTAAAAATAATTAACGTAGAAAAGTCATTGTTTTGGTGATAGTATAAATCATATTTATTAATGATCGGCTTGTGCCCGAGGCTCCCACAGCGTTGATTTAGATTTTATGGGTCTTGCTGCACAGCAGTAAATAAATAAAAAAATTTGAAGTAGAGGCTTCGAAAGATATTGAAATTTAGTAGATACCAATTTTTATATTTCGTTAAAAAATTTCAATTTCAACGTGAAGACTATGGTTACTTAGATATTTACTTACATATTAAGTAAGATTTTTAAGATTTTTGTCAGCTTTGAGTACCTATCCTAGCCTCTTGTCTTTGTCTCTGCTTCCTTTAATGTAATTGAGGTAGACAAAGGCTAAGCTGCATCGAGATCGTCAGGTAGTGTCGTTGGTGAGATCATAGAGTTTGGTTATCTATAAATTGCTTTAGCTTAAACATGGTAGTAATTTATGTAAGTATTGATATTTTTCGAAAATGTAAGTAAAAAATAGTAGGTTTTGACTGCCTATGGTGTTATTAAACCACGACTTAGAAAATGGAAACTAATAATGTATGTATCTTTTTCTTTTTTATATATCTTTTTCTTTTTTGGATATTCATTGCAAATAATTGTTTCCAACTACCAACTCATTGCTTCTCTTAAGGACACACGTGCACCTGTCATGTTACTGAACCACCTAAAGGTTGACTGGTAGAGAATACCATATGGCATTAAGTCCGCCTTATGCAAGTGTAATGCAGGAAATGTTAAAAATAAAAATGAATGTCTAAAACAATAATAATATGCAAATGTATGAATGAGAAATTTATTATTTACCATCTACATACATACACCGGATCGTATAACAAAATATATTCCGAAATAACATACATAAGTAAACTTGACATGGTATTTTATTTGCCGTGAGTACGCACGCGTTCGTCTAAGCAATATGAGTAACCTTCCAATGCATTCACTTCTAAACTACCTTTTCCTTTCAATATACTCACTCAATTTTCTTACCTTCAATTCTGTAAGTGCCTTGTTGAAGGCAATAGTTTGTCCTTGTTACGTAATTGGGATCTTAGTACATACCTCTGTCGATATACATGAATATAAGCTTATTTATAAGTATTAGTAGGGTATGGGTTTTGCTTGGTATCAAAACGAAGTAGTGGCTTCAAAAATTTTATGACATACGTCATTAATTTCATCAACAGCCTTTAACAGTCCACTGCTGGACATTGGAGGTTTTGGCCTACTATACTAGGCTGGCCAGACGGATTGGTATTAGAATTGCTTGAGTTTTTCTTATTTTTGCTGTGATGTGACCCTGCATAGTTTGTTCCATTAGTACGATACCCATGCAATAAATGGGGGTAGTGACATTCTGTATTCTTAATCCATCACCACACCAACATTGATTCATCGTTGTTAATTATTACTAATATTATTACATCCCTTTGAAACCAATGAATTGTTTCACGTACAACTGTTGTTTCTTTTTTAAAACAAAGCACACATTAGAAATTAGATATCCTGTGTCGTGGGAGAATTCACAAAGACAGAAGAAACGGACAATAAAATATCTAGACTCGGAAGAACAATTTGTGGATCACACAAAATGTGGAGTTTGAATCCACAACACTCAGCGCAGTAGAAAGCGACGTGGTGACTTTTTAACAACTTTTTTTCTTTTTTTTTTTAACGTGTGTAAACCCCCTCGGGCCGTCACCCCACCGGGGTTTACGGCGGGATGGTGTGACGGAATCGGACCGACTAAAACCACACGGTGTGCCACTCTGCGCCTGAGACAGGAGGGATCCGGGAACCGCTGCTATAACGACATCCAGATCTTTCCTAGCGCCTGCCCGCTAATGCGGGTACCATCTATGGGTAAACTCTCTATTTAAGGCAACGTACGGCACTCGTGGACGTCACCTCCTCGTGGCTGGCCATTGTAGTGAATGGAGGGGAAAACCCGTCCCGTCCACCCGCGGCCACACTCAAGGCGGCATGAGGCGCTGATATGTGCGCCTCCGCCGCCCGGATATCGTCCTCTCGAGCCCTCTCCGCCGCCTCCTTCCACGAAATTACGTCTTCGCAGAAGGTTACGACTGCGGTAAAACAACTGTAGCTACCGGCCATGGAGCGTATGGCGGCCGGTAGCGGGAGATCTCCTCCCAATAACTGCAGTGAGAACCCTAGGCTGCGCCGCCCAGGCAAAACAAACCGCTAGCGTGTGCTGAGCCGAGTCCTCACTGCAGTCACAGTGGTGACAGGCAGGACTCAATTCCCTCCTGGCGATCGAGTGCACATACTTCCCGAAGCAACCGTGCCTGGAAAGTACCTGCGTCAGTCGGAAGGAAAGGGTTCCGTACTACCGCTCCGCCCACTCGACAATGACCAGCTGAAGAGCCTCTACGAGGGCAAAGCCAGTACGTAGAGTCTCCAACCGGAACGACTAACCAGCTATCGTGGCTCGACGAGCGGCCTCTCGCCACTCGCGTATCTCTTTGGGCAGGGGCCGTATGCCGCTACCCGCCCGGAAGTCAGCCGTCCGCCGAAAAACTTCGGCGAGCACTTCTGCCTCCAAATCCCACGGGCGAGCTCCGGCCAAGGCGCACGCCGCCTCCGTCAATACGGTGCGGTAACCACGTATGGCTCTAACCACCAATATCCTCTGAGGGCGCCAGAGGCGAGCCCTATTCTGGGCGGTCAGAGTCGCCGCCCACACCGGTGCACCATACAGCGCCATTGACCGGAACCTTTTAAACAACTACGCCAACCATGTAGTATTCTATGTTAAACACTTTTAAAATGTTAATTTTTTTCTTAGTATTATATTTAGAGCGAAAATAATAAAATTAAAGGTTTTGATCCAGAGGATCATTTACTGGAGCTCCTGTCAAAGTGTTTGAACCTTATTTATTTCTCATAAGTTGAAGTGTATATTTTTGATAACAACGTAAACCCATGTTAACCCGACAGACATCTTTAATTATTTTCTGGTAAGGTTATAACGTAAATTTCGTGTAGAAATATCTTGTACGGCAATGTAATAAAAACATGAAAACAAAGAAGGGATATAATTCATAGACATTTTTACTATCCTTTCGTTCCCTTTGAAAAGAAAGAAAGAATTATTTAACAGTAAGCATTTATTAATTTTGTATCATATTAATTCACTTATATTATTTTTCATTTAGATATAAAGCCTTGAAGGATAACAGCTTAGCTTAGATAGCAATTAACTCGTACACTAGGAATATAAAAAAATACAGAAAGAATGAAAAATTGGAATCTGGAGAAAAAGACACCGTTATCAAGGCTGTAAAAATAGTGCACGGACAAACGATACAAAAATTACTGATCAATTATCTGTCACTAAACTACGTTCAATTACGTAAATCAGATGTAGTTTGTGGCAGTAGACAGTGACGTACATATAGACACAAATGATTAAGAATCTATCTAGAAAGAAAATTTATATAAAATGCTTCGCAAACGGAATGTAAAAACGTTTCTTGTGGCAGCTTCATGACTATTCTATGACTCACGTTAACCTACCTTTATAATAAGGAATTTTATTATTAGTACTTTTTTCATATTTCTAATCTCAGAATTTGTTGTTTGCAATTTACGGAACTAGTGTATATTTTATAATATTTACGAATTAGTTTAAATGACAAATGTAGTATTTTTTAAAAGAAAGATTTTAAAACAAAACTGGTAAAAGCGTAATTCTTATTTTTAAACAACTTAGCAAGTAGTGACTTGTGAGTATTCCTGAGCAAAAATTTAGTTTGCTGTTAGCCAGAAGATAGATTAGTAGCAGGAGTGCTAGAGATAAAGTGCAACAACAAACGTTCCAAAGGCTATATTACTATTTTATTACATAATTGGCTCCATAAATTGCTTTAACAGCTTACCCATGTCCATTTAGATCTTAGTTAGCAATAACAAAATATAAAAAAAATACTTGTGATTTGTTCCGACGAAACCTAATTTATATTACGCTAAGCGACATCCACAAACCGTAGTTTTTTCGTCAGTTGTAAATTGCATCGTTTGGGTTATCCTCTTAGGGGCCGCCTTTACAAAGTTCTGTAATATCATTAAGGAAAATAATATACCATTGTTTTATATTTTGACCTTTGTTGCAAAGAGAAATAACTTAATAAAGTATCAAAACAGTACATACTACTATAGTAAATTTAATCTGAAATTTGCCGTATGACAGTTCTGACAGATTGAAGAATAGGGAAGATGTCAAAGAAATTGATCACTACAATATCCGATTCTTGATAACATTTCCTTATACTTACAAATCTATATCAGTTTTACAGGTCTATGTATGTGAACGTAAAAGCCCGCAAACTATTTAAATCTTAGGTTTGACTAGTAATCTTTCGTATATACCAACGAGTCAGGCAATTATATAAGATGTTGTTAAAAATTCATACATTGCAACGTTGTAACTCTTCCCTTTTCGAAGTCAATTAAGGGGTTAGGGGTAGTCAGAATTTTCATTTTCGATTTCGACTTTCGATTTTTCGATTTCGATTTTTTTCGATTTTTTTTTAACAATAAACTGTCGATTTTTTTCTCGAAAATTTGAAAAAAAATTCCTGAGGCCGCCATTTTGTTAATTTCGAAAAAAAAAAAAGCTTCGATCAGGCACAAGATTATCTATTAATAAAACTATTTTTTCTTGTCCGATTGATTTTCGATGAATCTCCAAGGACTTATGATGATCACCGCAAAGGACTTCGGGAGGAACGGGCTCTACAAAAACAGCGATAACTTTTTGAATTATTAATTTTTTTTTTTGAAATTCTCGTGAAGTCAGATCGAAACGTGTTCTAATAAAGCTATGTTTTTATTTTTTTCAAATAAAGTAATTAACTACAAAAAAAAATTATTGAAAATCATCATTTTTTCAGGCCTCTGAGTACCCCTAACCCCTTAAAAAGAAATAAAACGAATAACTCTCAAAAAACCCTTAACGGTTAATAAAAGAAAAAGTTATTTTCATTATACGTTTTTAATGACAATTGGATGTCAATTGAAATTTATTAAAATGTTTAGATTGAAAACGAGTCGTTATTAAAAAATTCGATCATTCGTACATTTCAACAATTATTGTTTTAGAGGTACGTGAAATGATGTCTAAAAAATAGCGTCTGTTGTGTATTTATTGTTTTTTTGCTTTCTTTTAAAGATTAACATTTAAATTTAGTCATAAAGAATGATACATCTTGCGGTACAATACAAATTACTTCATATTTCCGTGATTCCGTATTTATTCCGTAGCTCTAAGGTTAGATAGAGTACATACTTAAAGGATTAAATAACCTAGAGCGTTATTCTAAACGGTAAATTCTGAAGTTAAATTATTTACTTTTGAATTTTATTGGTATTTCACAAAGGGGTCACTAGTTTATATAATTATGTATTATTGTTTCAATAACATTAACTGTTTATTATATACCAAATATTTGGACTCGAGGTTCATCTACGAACGTATTTTTATTATTGATGAATTTTTATGAATAAGGGCACAGATAAACAATCGACGTCCTTGTTAGGTATAACATATAACGTCTGAACGTATATATAACACGTACAGTTTATGTAAAAAAATTCACATGGTATAATTTTGGTGTCTCTGGAAATACACTCCTGGATATAGGTTTCTCTTTAAAATGGTACATTCTCTTTTAATTTGTATGTAACAGTTGGAAACAGCTTGGCAAAATTTGACAAACAGACTTTTAGACATAAATAGATGCATATCGTATATATACATAATTTTAGACTACTGGGGTAGATGGGAGTTAGGTCACTATCTTCATTAAAAAAATCATACATTATACCCTTCCTGCCCTGTCAAGAGGCCTTAGCTTTTTGCGAAGTTAAAATGAATGTTGCATGACGGTGTGACAGTGGACGAGACATTATAATAGGTCTAGTTTCTCACACTGCTTACACCGACCGTAGAGTCAGTAATAATATTTCAACACTTTAGGTACATCTCGATATTTTTTTGCGAATTTCAATAAACTCGCTTATACATTGATTTATTTATAAAATTAGAAATGATTTCTCTTTTTTATTTTTGTGTTGAAAGTTTTTTGAAGTTTTTTTTAATACTATGACAATGATGAACTACCTAAAGAATTAGGTAAGTACCAACGATTTGTTTATCAAGCTTAATGCTTGATCAAGTAATAATGAGAATGAAATTGTCGATTTTATTTTTTATTTATCTCTTTCTATTTAACTATGTAGTTATATTCTTTTCAGAGTCTAATAAATATTACACTATGGAGAACATGCTACGGATTATACGTCTACTTTGTGTGTTATCTTTGGAATTACCGGCATTTAGCAAAAGATTACGATTTAACGTTAATATCTGGATTTTCATAAATAAAGTTATATGTAATTAGAGCTATCCTGATATTCCTGAAATGTTTATTATATTGCGAAGTGTCAGACTGTAAAACCCTCTTCATTACCGATTCACGTTTCCTGTACTTAATTGACATTTAAATTTATAAAGTTGTCATGTATGTTTTATCCCCAAAGGGATTGGTAAGGACATTAAACAACAATACCATCACAATTTACCAAATATAATCTAATGGGACTTAAACTTTCCTAAGTACGTAAACCTATTACGTTCAATTCGGCGCTGTGAGATTTGAAATTAGGAGTTTATTGAAAGGTACAAGTCAATAATAATGGTAAATTTATTTTATAGGGAGAGTTTAATTCTAGTTGTCCGTGTGGTGACGGGTTAAGAATACAGTATCACAATCCCTACTCTTCCCACGTGTTTCGTAAAAGGCGACTAAGTGAACAGAATGTGCCAAACGACATCACTGTAAAGAGAAGGAAAAATTGAAACAAACCCTATACCAACCCACCTAATGAGCGTGGTATAGTAGGCCAAAAGCTCCTTGCTAAGAGGCCTGTGTCCAGCAGTGGGCTGTTGAACGCTGTTGATGTTGATGAGTTCTAGTGGTCAGTAAGAAGTGTTCCGTGTGGTGTCAGATTAAAAATATAGAGTGTTACCATCCCTATTCATCCTATGAGTGTCACAAGAGGGGACTAACGGAGCAAAGAACGCACGACAACATCACTGTGTAGAGAAGAAAAAACTTGATGGTAACCCTATACCCAACCCACCTGGCCAGCGTGGTCCAGTAGACCAAAACCTCCTTTCTAAGGAAAGGCCTATGTCCAGCGGAGGATTTTTAAAGGCTGTTGATGTGATGTAGTGTTAGTAGGATCATAGGTTCAATCTGAGCCCAAGCAAAAATTTTTGTGTTCAGGTCAATCATTTGTTATGTATGTAGATAAGTAAAAAGAATGTTATGTAAGAAGAAAAAGTATATGTAGATGGCAAAATTATAAAAAAACGTTTCAAACTTTTTTATCTATTTATAAATTCAGTTTTAAGTAAAACCAAAAAGTAAAGTAAATACTTAACTCCTATATTTATCTTCAATAACCTAGATCTTCAGCTTTTTCTAATTCTATGGATCTTCATATTTTATTCGGCAAACCTATAATATAATTGCGTGCAAAGTACATAGCAGCTAAAATATAACTTAAGGTGTTAATTGTGGCTAACATTTTTTTTTATTTTGCTTTAAATTTTTTTAAAGAAGCCCACCAAAGCGACTCTATTCTGCCTGACGGAAAGCATGAATAGAATTCAAGAGTGGTGGTTACCATGCTCACTGCGAATGAAGACGATACAGTATAGCGACCCTCGCTATGGCGGCCTAGTGAAATGCTTTTTCACGCCCCGCTTAAAGTACCCAGAATCGTAGTGGCAGGGAAACACGTGTGTTGGTAATGAGTTTCAGACTAACTGATTTGCACAGGAAGGAAGATTCGAATCGTTAAGTTAAATTTATACTAGTAACTACAAAGAAATATTAAAACACTATCAATATAAAGAAAGTCAATCAATGTAACCTTAAAATGATAAAGAAAATACACAATAAAACCCGAATGAAACCGTAGTAATGCCAAAGTAAGTAAATCTGAGTACTCTCGTATACATATTATCCCCTATTTTTCGTACGAGAAAATGTCAAGTATATTTAACCCGAAAGTGTTACTACACTCATATAAAGAAAGAAAAAAGAAAAATTTCACACACCTGTGTGAAATATGATCGTATGTTATACTGTGTCGTGAATAGGTGAATATTTCAGTATTGTGTGACGTCACTTACATCATTCCACTTACTGCAATAAAAAAAGAATTGAATTTAAATAACATTTTGTTTTCCAGAGGACTAAGACACTGTGTCGTTAATATCATAAATGAGTATTTAATTATATGTGTATACATTGATGTACACTCACTACTGTAATTGTGGAGAGTGTTTTTTGAATATTTTCATTTCAAAGTAAAAATTAACCTATTATCCTAGATTTTTTTTTACAATGTGTACCTTGATGCTGCACGAGCTAAGTTGTAAAATGTTTGCCGCTGCAGAGTCCTTGTGCAAACTATGCAATTTACTCCCTTTTTTTAACGTGTGGAAACCCCCTCGGGCCGTCACCCCACCGGGGCTTACGGCGAGGCGGCGACTAAAACCACACGGTGTGCCACTCTGTGCCTGAGGCAGGAGGGAGTTGGAAGGAAAAGGTCCCGTGCTGTCGCCCTGCCTACTTGGCGATGACCGGCTGAAGAGCCTCCACGGCGATAAAGCCAACACGTGGAGCCTCCAGCCGAGACGACCAACGAGCCACACAATTTACTCCCTACCTCTACCAAGATTGTTCTTACATAATCCCTTCTTTTCCTCATCCTTGCTTATACTGGTGCTAGTTATTAAAATCTTAGTGAAGACCATTTGAATAAGCTTGAGATGTCTCATAATATTATCATTACATAAATATTTGGGTTACATTCACTTTATATTACATATATATTTTCTCTTCGAAATAACATTCTATTAAGTCTATTTACCTCACGTTACTTTAAATCACAGTTTACTTTCTTATTTGACACGCTTTCTGAATTACTGAGATTGTTTGAGAACCTGAAATTAGATCACATTATTCCATTTCAGTATGTAAATTATGTTTATGTATTTCGCTTACATTTTTGTATGTGTTTCTTTCAATTCACACTATATCTAACTATCTCCTTATATTATAAATATGTACTTTCTTATATACTTTTTTACACACTAGACACTGCCCTACAATTTTTCTAATCATCTTTTCCCTTCATCCTATAGTTGCCCTTAAGAGATTGCCTCCGAGCGATAAGATCGCCATTTGTACCGAGATGCCTAGTATTAAGTTCCTTTGTAATTACTTGTTGTACGATACTTTTTTTATTAAATAATGTTTATAATCTACTTCAAAGGTTGGAATTTTATAGCAATGGAGTATTAACTTATTTATTACAGTCGATTTGAGGTTTTTGTCAAAGTGACTGTTGCCATCAAAGCAATCCTAACCTACTCAAGCTTACATACACCCCGTTTTAGCTTTATAGCTTTTGTTAATTTCATTCAACCCTACAAAGCATCCAGATGATTACCATAGACATTAAATATAACAGAGATTTTGCTTTCAAATAATTGAGTGTCCCTACGCTCAAATATTTATAGAGAAAATGCATTTTCGTATTTTCGTAGCAAAAAGTGATGTCTACACTTGTGAATAGCCTAGAACTTATCATCAAATAAAGCTTTAATACCCCTTTTAGGGATTATATATAATAAGTTCTTTATTTGAACAGCTGCAGCGGTTATGAAAATATTTAAATCTCCATGAGAATTAATGTCACATTGTTAATTATTTAATAAGAATTTCTTCAAATCTGACAACTATTTTACATTATAAATAGTAGTATAACGAAAACCCGTGGATTGATGCAAATAGTTATATTCCTAGATTAGAATTCATTGATTCGCACAAACATTTCACCTTCGTCTGCAGTGTATCACTGCAAAATCGCCAAATTATATAATTTAAAAAAGAAAATGAAAACGAATAAAGCTTTCATTGAATCTATTTACTATTAATCTATGCTATTTAAAACATATCAAAGTGCTGTTGAAAATCAAAATTAAATCTAAATTTTGATCAAAATTATTTATAATTACGGCTCCTAATTATACAAATGTAGTGGTAAAATTATAAAAATAATTATTTCATGACATTTTCTGAGCAGATTAATAAATATTCGGCAATTGACGATATGTATAACTATGTTATGCACGACTAATTCCTGAAATGTTCAATCATTAATGATCACATTGTAAAATAATTACATTTGCTATTAGCGATGCTACTATTGTTTCCTTTAGTGATACAACATGACAGCGTAGAATTATTTTGTATGAACAGCGAATACATAATCCTATTAATATTACAAATGCGAAAGTTTTTATAGATGTTGATTAATCTTTTATGAAAAAACTACTAGACAGATTTGGATGAAACTTTACAGTAATATAGGTTATACTTCGAAATAACATATAGACTACAATTTATAATGATTTAATGTAATTTTCGTCGTAACATACTGGTGCATATCAATTAAGTCGAAAAAAATATGGCTCCGAGAATTATCATGGCGTACGCTGCCTAAACTATTGAAGTTACAAAGATGAAGTACAGTAGGATTGTTTATGTGTTAATAAAATATCTATTAATTTAAGATGATATGTTACAAAACTTAAAGTGGCAGACCAAATGCCACGTGCTTGAAGCCGCCGGCAAAAACTGGTGTTTCATAAAACGCAAATTCAAAAAGTGCGGTGCGACATCATTTTCATAAATCTCATCTCAGAGAATTTACCATTATATCGTTTATACAGTTGAAGTCACAAACAAAACTAATATATCGAAAAGAAAACCTGTTATTACCTTTCCACCGAGGGATCAAACACTTAAGCAGTTCAAGTTGACACATTGACTTACCTTTTTTCATCCTGTTACAAAAGAAGTTTACGAAATATCCAAACAATATATACCAAATAACCAATCAATTTTCGAAATCAAAAATTATTAACCGATTTAAACTTCAAGTAAATTCTACAATGTAGAACTAAATTGCTCCATTCTTACAATATCGCTAGCAAAATGATATTATGACTCTTATTATTTTATGACAGGAAGACTATTGAAAAGTCAAGCTGATAGTAAAGTTTGTAGTTACATTGTTAGAAGCCGTTATGAGGTAGATCTTGCACCTACTTACGTAAACTAACAACTATTTCAATCTTGTGACATTATGACGGTGAACGTTTTGAAGTTTATTGCATTTCAGGCGTTTCAAGGTAAGGAATATGTTACTTGCTCGATGATCTATTAACATCTTGACTAGCCGTTTGACTTATGCATGCCTTAACTTTCGTTTCCGCGACATTGGTTAATAACTTAACAGTGACCCTACTGATCTTAATTATATTTATGAAATTTAAGTCTGTTTACAAATAACTTAATAATACTTGAATGACTTTTCTTTACTTTTGTAATAAATCTTCTGATTTTTATGATTTTCTGGCACATTAGATTACCCTATGGATTTAATTTATCACATTTTTTAGGTTACTATATTTAATTGCTTGCTGGCAATGTTTACAGTTGCAAGGGTAATCAAACATAAGTAGATGACGTTAATTTCAAATTTATGCCTTTATGCGTTCCTGAAAAAAAAGGTCTTCATAAATTCAAGACAACGAAGTGATTTTAATGAGTTTTCCCTGTTTGAGGTTGGAACCTTTAAACCAAAACAAAAAGAAACATCTACGTTGTGTAAACGCAACGATATATTAATATGTTGAGTTTATCTTAGATTAGTTCATTATAGAGGTAAGTTAGTAATTGACCATAAACAAGCTAATAAATTTCTGAAATCACTTATTTATTATCTCGTAAATTATAAGTAATGGCCTTCATAAAATATACCTGTATGTATGTCATTAAGCTTAATGTAATGATTCGTATTAACGTGATGAAATCTTCTATATGTATATGAAGAAAACCACTCTGTAAGATAAGTGATGCTTAATAAGTGACAGGAAAGGGAACGGAGGAATATTCAAACTTCCACACAGCAAAGACGCAATCGGGAAAATTGGGTTTTTTACAATGATTTCTTTTAATTATTATTATTGCAATGCGAGGCCTCAAAAAAACAAAGTTTTGAACAATATAATAATAATAATAATAAATAATAAGTTCATTTATTCACTCTTTCTTAGGGCTATTACAAAGTTATTAAGCTAACCATTGCAACAAATCCTTACAATCCATATTAACGTCGGCAGCCATAATAGTATGAAACTGTGCTATAGCTGCCAGCGCCTTCAATTGGGAACTAACAATTGAATCTACTTTATGTTATACAATACAAATATTGCAACTTAGTGATTCGATCTTTGTATTTTAGGAAAGCAACATTAAATATGTACACCAAACTAAAATCATAAAAACAATAATAATAAAAATAAGTTATGTAGAAGTAATAGAAAAACAAAATATAAATAAAATCAAAAAAAAAAAAAAAATAAATAAAAAAAAAATAATCAAACAATTAAACAGAAATAATTGGACAATCGTGTTTGCCAGGGCTATGAGTTTAGAGTGCTTGTGTGAGACCAATTCAACTATGAGTACGAATGTGTGCGTGTGCGCGCGTGTGTGTATGTTTTAAGTGTGAGTGTGTGTTATTTTTTTTTGTGTATGTGTGTGTGTGTCTGTGAGTTTGTGTGTGAATTTAAACATAGGTATTATATTGAGTCTTTGGTATGAACTATTTTTTCTGTGTGAGAATAGTCAAGGGTCAGAAGCCAGTCCCGCACGACACTCTTACATTTCTTTAATCTGTGTTGATAAATATTGTTCTCCTTATTCGCAATATTATATAGGCGTGAACCAATTGTTATAAAATGTCGCCCTGCTAGAGCGGTCTTATGTAAGGGTATACTGCAAACTCTGGTCTTGTTGCGTTTTAGTTGCGGAAAGTACATCAGAGTTTGATGTTTACGAAGTATAGTGTTCATTATGAATATCTGGCGTACAGTGAGAATAGAACTTTCGCGATAAAGGAGGGTTGTGGAATACCTAAGGGGTTTTTTGAAAATCACCTTTATGATTGCACGCTGGGCACGCTCCAAGGAAAGTAACGTACTGGTACAAGTGCCGCCCCATGCGACTATACAATACTGTAGCAAAGATTGCGCTAGTGCATGATAGACACACAGTAATGTAGGAGGATCTGCAGACTTCCTGAGTTTATAAAAGAGAGGTATTAGTTTTCTGATTCGAGCTGTTACAGATTGAATATGTAATGACCAGTTAAGATGTCTATCCAGAATTAGACCAAGGTATTTTATGCTATAGGTAGAATTAAGTTCAGGACAGTCACAAACGCTGCCAGACTTATCACAGTCATGTGCTTTAACGCAAAAATCTGTTAGTGGTTGTGTATTTGGTCGCGGTGTAAATGTTATGTATTTGGTCTTATCCAAGTTTAGTGTTAACAGGCTGTCATCCAACCACCTCCTAATCTCCCTGAAGGCCCCCTCGGCAAGTTGTTTAGCCTGGGCCCAATCTGTTCCGTGCACAATAAGTGCTGTATCGTCTGCATATGTAAATATGCTGCAGTTTGGCAATGAAAGTTTGCACAAACTGTTTATATATATTAGAAAGAGGGTTGGACCCAGGACGCTACCTTGTGGTACGCCAAAAGAGAGATCAATATCGTCACTCACGTGGCTTCCTACCCTGACACACTGTGTACGTTTGGAAAGATAATCGCGAAAGATTTCCAAAGTAATTCCTCTTATGCCGATTACTTCCAATCTATTCAAAAGCAGAGGGACTGATATAGTGTCAAACGCCTTCGATAAATCAATAAAAACCCCTATCACTCTATTACCGCAATCAAGACGCCTAACAATAGTTTCAGTAAGTTTCAGGGTAGCATCTTCAGTAGATTTACCTTTTACAAACCCGTACTGATTTTCAGCAATTACACGAGTGCTATTTAGAAATTCTATGAGCCTAGTGTTTAGGAGTTTTTCCAATATTTTTGATACAGTTGTCAGTACAGAGATGGGTCTGTAACTACCAGCAGCATTTTTGGGTCCATTTTTGAAAATAGGGTGTACAAGAGCTCTTTTAAGAATATCTGGAAAAACCCCGGTGGCAAAGCACAGATTGAACAGATAAGTCAGAGGCGGAATCAAGAATCTTCTTGACCTTTTAACTACTTGGGTTGGAATATCATCTACACCGGTAGCGCTGTCATTTTTAAGACCCATTATTATACTTTCAATCTCACTCTGATCCGTATCAAATAGAACCATAGAGTCCTTTGGTGTCAAGGACGAGGGAGCCTTTACCGTGATATTGGAACGGATACGTCTTTTTGACAGTATCTCATTAGCTAAAGTCTTACCGATTCCAGCAAAGTATTCATTAACAAAATTAAGTGATTCCTGTGGATCTCTGGATAAAGTTAATAATTCTGTGGGAGGAAATTTTTGTTTTCTAAGGTTGACTATTTTGTTTACTGTGTTCCACATTTCCTTAGGATTGTGTTTGTATTTTTTGAACTCATCCCGCTCATATTGAAGCTTTAGTTTTTTTAAAAGATTATTACAGTAATTACGGTATTTGATGGAGGTTAGTTGAAGTACAGCATTGTTAGGGTTTAATCTGGCTTTCCTGTGTAATTGATCACGATTTCTGATACATCGAATGAGTCCTGGCGTTAACCATGGTTTAACTGCACGAAAACGGTGAGGAATATGAACCACTTTGGAGTGAACCAAAATTATATTAGAGACTGTGGCAACAAAAGTATCAGCGGCTAAATTTGCGTTATCAGTTGTATACACTTGACTAAAGTCTGTGTTGAATAGATCCTGACTCAAACCATCGTAATTTATCTTTCTCAGAGTGGATTTAGTATGGTTTCTTTTTATTTTTCGCTCCAGCACAAATATTATGGGTGCATGATCAGTAATCAAGGAATCCAAAATAAAAGTCTTAGCGAAATGGTCTGATCTTAAAAAAACATGATCAAGACAACTGTCCATACGTGTTGGAAGTATATGCATAGGCATTAGTCCGAAAGATGCTGTGAGATCCAGATATTGGTTACGGTTCGAGTCACTACTATTGGGGGCTATATTAATGTTTATATCTCCAACCAAAATAAAAGACTTTACAAAGTGTAACGAGGTTAGGCAGTTTTCCAGACTGTCGCAGAAATTGTCTATATTTCTGCATGAAGGAGATCTATATATCGCCAATATTGCTATATCATTTGAAAGTTTCAAGATGAGGCTGTTAGCATCCTTTATACAGGTCTCCATCACAATACTATGTTCAATTTCAGTTTTTACGTAGATGACAACACCGTCGTTTTGGTTAC
Source organism: Hypercompe scribonia (assembly GCA_949316085.1). NCBI lineage: Eukaryota > Metazoa > Arthropoda > Insecta > Lepidoptera > Erebidae > Hypercompe > Hypercompe scribonia. The sequence goes on along the minus strand of OX438977.1, from coordinate 10,521,022 downwards.
AGTAGTTTGAAATATACGACGAATAACCAGATATTTCTGGAACAGTTAATAATTTACTGATCCAACACTCAGTAAGTACAAGAACATCACATGAAAAAGTTATTCCTCCTAACAACACTGTAAAAGCGTCAAAATTGCAGGACAAGCTACGGATATTCATGTGCATAAAAGTGATGGATTCCCCAGGGGAATCAATGTGGCTCATCAGATTTTCGGGATTACATACCACTGCTGGAGATACAAGTAGAGAATCTAGATCGTTTGAAATATTAGCAATTGAATCGGTCATTATAGTTATAAATAATTAATATTTGTGTACGACCAAATGTCAAGTGATTATACCACATATGAGTAACCACTATGAATTGTACAGAAATACCTATAGAAAGGAATATGCATCTTTTAGTCTTAGTTTGATTCACCAATTGTGTGGGCACATTTATACTCAAACTTGTCCTGCGTATAAGGTGGAAAACAAAATCAAGGTCTGTCTTGATAGAAATGTGTGTATCGTGGCAAAATACCAAAAGGTGCAATAAGAGGTGCATTGTTGACATACATGTATACAATAAAAGATTGGATCCCGTAACAGGCAAACTCAGCATCAACACAAGCCCAAAATTTAAAAATAGCAAAAATGAAATGACGACACGATTTGAAAAGTCCAACACCACAAACGTAAAAGTGTTACCCGAGAAACACTGGGGATTTTGGTAGACGTATAGTCAGTTATCCCGATTAGGGAGGAGTTTTTTCAGATCACCTTCGGTGAGAATGCGGTGACAGGGTGCACCTTCCACTTTCCGCAAGAACACCTTTCCGTGGGTAGTCCAACAGTATTTGTAACCTTGGTCCCTACTGAACTCGCGGGCGAGGAAGTACATTCTTCTAGCAGACTGAGTAAGCATTTCTGAGACAAAAACAGGTTTAGATGGTCCCTTAATTTTCAGGTCACCAGTGTTAAGTTTTTTGTCCTTTTGTTTTTGGTTGTATGTCTTAAGCGATCTCAATATTTTCTCTTTGAGTATTACAGTTGTGAAGTCTACAATAATCGGTTGGTTATTTTTTTTTTTTGTACTAAGACGAAAGACGTCCTGAATTTGTGTTTCTTCTATGCAAACATTTATAGTGTCTCCGACATTTTTTATTAGATCTATCAGATCCTGCTTGGTTTCTCCCTCATTTATTGGAATATTTCGAACTTCAAGACTAGCTTGTTTCTGCATTCTGTCCATGTTATCCATCTTCTGCTCCAGTTCCTGGATATAGGCTAAATTAGTTTTTCTCTCAATCTCCATTTTTGTCAGTTTATCTTTCATAACATCATACTGCTTCGAAATAAACTCCATTGAGCTTTTGATATCTTTGTTCTGAGTTTGAATACTTTTTATGCTTTCATGCATAAAATCTTGTTGTTGAGATAGAGCAGTTATGGATTTCTTTATATCTGCCATGAAGACAGTCAATTCATCATCATGTTGACGCTTGCGTGGACGTTGTTTACTGCTTATATTAGAAGTTTCATTACCTGTATCTACAGCCAGAGCTGAACCAAGTATTTTATCAGATTCAGTGATCTGCAGCGAAGTCTGTGGTGGTGTTCTTTTCAGGGGCATTATTATTATTACCAATTTAATCCAATGCAATCACTAATTTAACCTTCTTTTCTTTCTTTTTTTTTCTCTTCTTATTAAATATTAAACAGATTTTATAAATTTTAATTCTCGTTGATTGAATGCTTTCCCCGATTATCTTCTAAAATTAGCGTCAACCACAGCAACGGTGCCCACGTACACACGTGCAGTTTCTCAAATTATGCACCGGCGCGGCGCAATACGAATGATATAGCCGTCTGCGGTGTTTCCTTTAGTTTCTTACAATTCGATTATTTTCCCCATTATTTTTCCTTATTTAAGTCCACTTATCATTGAAAATGTTCACTAGTAAAGGCCCCGGTACGATAACTGTTGCTCAATTATTAGTATTTTTTAAACTAAATTGCACACTAATAAAGGCCCACCGAAATACGATATCTAGTGGTCGCGCCCAGAAGGCCGTAAGTGCGCGGCAAACGGCGTCACTTACGCGTTTGCACAAGTTTCTCGTATCAAGTTATAAGCGGGTACACCGAATAATTGTTCCAAATCTATCAGATTTTTAGACTTTATATATTTGTTATGGCTACATTTTATGTTTTTAGAAGTTACTAATAAAAGTAAATTAAACAGTATTCAAATTTGGAAATAGAATGATTTAAAACGGTAATGCACCAGTCCAACATTATATCTTACAACATTCTTATTTATATTTTTACTCCGGTCGTTGGCGTCTCTTTGGCAGATTCGCCCACATTATGTAAAAAACTACACTTCATTCGCAAACTTAAGGTCTACGATTATTAGGCTTTTCAAAAATATAAATATTAATATAGTTTTTTTACGGTTTGTTTTTGATCTGTAAACATTAGTGAATAGATCAGATTCCTTATTTTAGAAAGATATTTAAATCAGTAGCAATTCATAACATTAAATAATATCGTTTAGTAGTTCCAAAGCTCGATAAAATTCATGAAAAGACTACACGAACAATCTACTGTATTTTTAGTCCCTACAAGTGAGAGTAATTCAATCATGATTACTATTGGATGTCATTAACCTAGTAACCGCGAATGAGTACTGCAGATATCTTACTTAAAATCGATATCACGCATTTTTTCTACCTCAAAAAGTGTAAATTTTCCTACCTGCACTGGTAAAAGAAAGAAAAGTATAGGGTGGGCCACGAATTGTGAGCATCGAAATTTTCGAATACTCGTCAGCAAAGAGACCGCGACATCGCTGACATCTCTGCACTGATTTTTCTTTTAGTTGACGTAGCGTATTTGGTTTATTAATGTACACACGATTCTTCAAATAATCCCATAAAAAAGTCTACTGGGGATAGATCTGGACTTCTGGATGACCATGAAATGTCGCCTCGTCTGGAAATCAGTTTTTCCGGAAACATGTTTTGATCATGATCACCGGCAGAGACTCATTGTATTTATGTGTGAAAAGTAGTTCCATCTTATTGAAACTATGTGTTATGATTGTAACCAGTAAATTCCAGTAACATAGGTCTCAAGAACTTCCGTAACACATTTGCGCGGGATGTTAGATTCAAATGTTAACGAATTCTTAGCCCACCCTATACAAACAATGTGAAAACATCCTTTAACAGTCAACAGAAGTTTTAACATGTTGTACTAGCTGGTTAAAAGACTCCGTTTAGGGTTTGGATCAAGTTTGCCTTCTTTTTTTCCTTCTTTTGTCTTGTGTCCTTAATCGACTCTTACAACTTCCACATTTGATGAATACATTCTTAACCAGTCACCACACAGACTATAATGCACCGTGACTAAATAAAATGTAATAGAAACCATACTATCTATCAGATGCTTAATATTCATTAGAGATTGTAAAATATTTATATTTTTCATTGTTTCACTTTACACAAAGGAAGAAAATGGAGTAACACAGAAATAATTAACGAGGCTGAATTCATTAGTAAAGTAAGAAAACAGATACTGTTTGGATTTAATTCTTAAAAGCCTTTGTGTAAATGTGAAATACTTGATGTTACAGGATTGCTTACATAGTGATTTTGTTAAAGATACATCAAATATTCAGTTGCAATTTCTTGAAAGTTTTAAATTGCTCTTTGTGTATATACAGCTTTAAACATTATTTACAATGTCAAAGGTAGAAGAATTAAAAATTTAAACTATAAGTCACTTACAATTATTTTCATTGATTTAGTAAAACAGTATAATAATTCTGTGTGTTAAGCATAGATCAATGTGTTATATTTATTTTTAGTACAAGAAATACATGTATATATCAAGTATTTTATTGGTGTCAAAAGTTATGTTTAGTTTGGATCTATAAAGAGCTCTCATATATTTCGTATAAATATTACTTATATTACATTTATTAAGAATATCTGACACCGTCGCAGCAAGAGGGTTTATCCTTCAGTAAAAAGCCCCAAGATGGATCCCAAACTGTAGTCGAGAATTCGATAAATAGATACATGAGTAAAACCGAATCTATTTCTATAAATATGAATTCTTACTTGATATTAAGTATACCACTATCAATAAGGTAACCACAATTCAAGTTCTAACATCTATAACTATTATTTAATTTTGTATGTTTTTTATTCAACTTTTACACCAATCACTAGATTATTAAATTCTTAAAAAATATAAAAACGCATGTGTATTTCATGTAACCAGTAAAGTAACGTAAGTGAGTATAAATTAATATAAATTTGTTGATTATCTCACCATAAAAGAGGAGAGCCAAAAGAATCTAGCAATCCTATGGTCACACTAACAGTGACCTGTAGCTAACTAACAAGCTCTCTTGCCAGTAGTATAACATAATAATATAGATATTGTAGTAATTGCAGTAACTAGTGCTGTCTTATTTAAGATCAGGTATACAATGAAAATATTAGTATTCAAATCAGGTTGTGACGAAGTACCACAAACTACTATTATACTTGCTAGCTTATGGTTTTTATATCTCTACTTACCGTTTGAAATAAAAATTTAAGAGCTAATAATTATAAGTCACATTATGAGAAACAATAACCGTAAAACAACCATAAAACAAATGTACTAGGCTCCATGTCATGACGTAAGAACCGCTTCATTTCCTCTATTTAGAGTACAATCCTGCTTCAGTTCAGACGACACCTGTCTTATGAATCTGGGTAACCAATCCTTCATATAGACACAAGGGCTTCCTAAATAAATCCGTTGTGAAATCCAAGTAAAATATATTTGTCACTATGATACGTCCGCCTTGCTTGACAGGAGCAATATGAGAAGTGGGTTACATTTGTATCATTATATTCGGATGTTGAATGAGAGCGGCAGCAATTGTATTATACAGATTCTTATTTATATCAACAATGGATACACAGAAAGATGCTGTCATATTTTAGAGTGCTACAGTACTTTCATCACGTGACTAAAATAAATTGACCATATATTGATAAAACTAATATTTCATAGTAAGAAGACTATAGGCAATATGTAGTTTGAATTTTCATCATTTGTAATACATTTCTTTGAAATATACCTAGAAAAATTTAAGTTTTAAACAATTGAGTTTTAATATTGTGCCTTTTCGAACAAACGTTTTGATGAGTTTGAATACTAAATCAGTTTTTATGTTTCATATACTCGTAGAAGCGTCTCTAATTTATCTTATAAATTGTAACATCTTGTGTCTTTAACTTGAAAATACGTCAGTATTAAGAAGTTTCAGTCATTGTAGAACAAGGTAAAATTTACTTTTGTGAGTTACAATATTTGAGATGAACAATTGAGAGATATTGAAGTTAAAAAGGAATTAACTGAGTATTTTGGAAGTATATTGCTATCATCACCGTATGGTCATCGTGATATTGTCGACAGTCCTAAGGTTCCTTTCTACGGAGAGGCCTATGTTCAGCAATGGATTGTTAAAAGCTATTCACGATAATGAAGATGTACACCAAAACTGGTTAACTGTGGTAGTCACTTCACATAACCGATCTTCCTGTTTGACACTCTTTAAAAATTATTATGTGAAGGACTATAGGTCTTCCGTGTATTCACACCCTAAGTATTGTAAATTAAGTATTGAAAATTACCCGCTAAACATCAATGTTTATCGGACTCTATTCCATTGGCACTAAATTATCTCAGTGTCCTTCTGTCGTAAATATCTTGAGATACTTAAACACAAAGTAAGTTCTCCGATCGTTCTACAGAATTATTTGAAGGTTCAATAAATTAAGGTAATTTAGATTAGAATAAAGTAATAAATATAACCGAAGGGTTTTCATTAATGTCAAAGATTTGTAAAGGTCTTTTGTTGTAAACAAAGAAATTTCGTATCAATCTGTTTTTAAAAAATCTCTGTAAGAAAAAACAATTAAATATTGATAAAGTAGAAGTAACTTATTATTTAGTCCAATTTTATTATTTATAAAATGAAACGTATATTTATTTCATTTTAAAAAAAAATATAACAAATAAAGCGTAAATTAAAATAAACCTCAATTATCTTGATAGATATCACAGACTAGAGTGTAAGATCACGTCGTGCGAAAGATTTTATTGAAGTAAATACGCAAGCTTTAGAGAATCTGACATCAAATATGCTTTGTTTGTTTCAAGTTAAAGTGTGATGTGCAACCTTTTTCGACCCCATAATGGATCCTCTTACCTTGAGAATATAGCTTCAAGAAAAGGAGCAAATAATTATTTGCATACATCGAAACTTTTGTTTTTAGGTTACCCACAATATTTCTCAATGAACACTGTCTTGGTTGTGGTCCATGGGCGAATTTGTCATAGACACCACACTTGGCAGGCGAGTTGGTGACTGCAGTTGTAAGAATTATTAGTTTGATGGCGCTTCTGCCCGTTATCACAATTGTATTTGAGAGATTCTCGCAGTGCCGTGGTTATACCGCCACGAGTCGGTCGCCAGAGCCTCGTTCGTTGTTTGGTAGGCCTGGGATTGTAGGTGGCACCGCTTGTACCCCACAACTTGAAGAAAGTGGCTGGCAGCTGGTGGATGCGAATTGCCCAGAACCGGGATGGTTGGTGCTACTTACGGGAGACCTTCGTTCAGCAGTGGACGACGATCGACTGATTTGACTGTCTGTTTATCTCATATAATTTATTACAATAGCAATAGGATGCAGAAATAAATATCAGCTTACATTAGTAAATGATTAATCTACTTAGTCTGGCCATAAATACTGTTACACTTAATTATAAAAAAATATTACATTTGAATTTCGAATCTGTCATTTTTATACGATTGTTCATTGTGTTTTCTCATTTTGGCGCCAATACATTGTAAAATATTTTGCGATATTAAAATGGTGTGGGGTGATAAAGAGAACCGAATCGCTGTGATAGCATTACACAAAGTAGGTATGGAGCCAAATGCAATTTTTAAAACTCTCCATACACTTGGTATTAGTAAAATGTTTGTGTACCGGGCTATTAATAGGTACAATGAGACCTCCTCTGTTTGTGACAGAAAAAGATCTGGCCGTCCACGTAGTGTTCGTACGAAAAAGGTGGTCAAAGCAGTAAGGGAAAGAATTCGAAGAAATCCTGTCCGAAAGCAAAAGATTTTATCTCGGGAAATGAAGATAGCACCTAGAACCATGTCGCGTATTTTAAAAGATGACTTAGGACTTGCAGCCTATAAGAGACGCACTGGCCATTTCTTAACTGATAATTTAAAGAAGAATAGGGTGGTAAAATCGAAACAACTACTGAAGCGGTACGCAAAGGGAGGTCACAGAAAAATTTTGTTTACGGATGAGAAAATTTTTACAATTGAGCAACATTTTAACAAACAAAATGACCGTATTTATGCTCAAAGCTCTAAGGAAGCTTCCCAATTAGTCGACAGAGTGCAACGTGGACATTATCCGACTTCAGTGATGGTTTGGTGGGGTGTTAGCTATGAAGGAGTGACTGAGCCATATTTTTGTGAAAAAGGTATCAAAACATCGGCACAAGTGTATCAAGATACCATTCTTGAGAAGGTAGTTAAGCCCCTTAACATCACCATGTTCAATAACCAAGTATGGTCCTTCCAGCAAGACTCGGCGCCGGGTCATAAAGCTCGGTCCACGCAGTCTTGGTTGGAATCGAACGTTTCGGACTTCATCAGAGCTGAAGACTGGCCGTCGTCTAGTCCCGATCTTAATCCGCTGGATTATGATTTGTGGTCAGTTTTAGAGAGTACAGCTTGCTCTAAACGCCATGATAATTTGGAGTCCCTAAAACAATCTATACGATTGGCAGTGAAGAATTTTCCCATGGAAAGAGTGCGTGCTTCTATTGATAACTGGCCTCATCGTTTAAAGGACTGTATTGCAGCCAATGGAGACCACTTCGAATAAGCTTTTTATATTTTTAATTGTTTTATATTTATGTATTAAACTGACACACTGTAAAAGTAATAAATGTTATTTGCAGTTAACAATTTTCTTTTTTCTTTATTACAATATTTATGGCAAGACTAGGTATATAGAGTATCTCTTTTAGAGTAGGTATGTACCCTTAAATATTGAATAGTCGTTGGCAGAAAAACAAAGGAGAGGTCCTTTGTTTTGGAAGTTTCACGATGTCGTTCTTAAAACCACAATCTCTGAAGTAATTCTAACCCTTTGTTCAAAACTGTAAATAAAGTTTGGCAAATTTTTTTACGTATTAAGCAAGCTAAAAAAATTATATACCTACAACGAATGTTAATTTAATAATCGATCGGGTACAAAACTTACAAGGATATCAATAACCAAGACAATATAAAACTTAAGTTTCTGTAGTTTTTGGAAAAAATGGCAAAAAATATCTAAAAAAATATACCAAATATGCTTTAAAAAAATATTTTTAGTTAATAATATTATAACAATATTAAATTAAAACTAAATTATACTTTATCATGATCAACAGCTTTTAAAGTCCTCTGCCATCCTCTTTTTAGAAAGAATACTACACTTACAGATTCCAAATAAAACTATAGAACTGATACTCATGTATTCGTTTAAAATACAAATGTAAAAATACTTCGAGTACGTCTGCAGCCTACATACGTATAAAATGTTTAATTTTTTAAATATACGATATACAGTATCAACGACGCTTAAGATGACAACTTAGGTAAGTGGAAGTGTTAACTTACTTAAGTATAAACTAGTATAGAATGTCCTCCTGAACATTTTTAATACTTATAGGTATAACAGCTTTCTCTATATCTGATTCGAATTTAAATAAGTGGATAATTTTTATCTGAGAACACTCCAGAACAACGTCCTTCATTTGACTGAGCAACTAAAGTGGAAGAAAACGAGAAATAGTAAACAATTTAATTTATAGTTAATGTTGCGTATGTTTCATTTAATTAAAGATATTTGGTGAATTTACTCACGTGTATATGTGGTTTCCACCATCAAAATAAGTTGTTTAATTTGTTTTGTTAATACGATTTATGGCTTGATTCTTCTCAAATATAAAGAACAAAATCCTTCTTTAATTACAATGACAGAGACATCTGCTTTTAACGATAGGTTATATACGAACATGCATTATATATGGATGAACGTTATTGTACGAAATAAGATTTGATTTTAGTTAAAATAGAGGAATATTGTATAATAATTGATAACAACTAACTAAATAAAAGATTTAGAAACAATAAAGGTGAAAAATGTTACTACAGGAATACGTAATATGACACGATTACTTTAGTTTAATATCAAAAACACAATTAGGTATATAAGTTAGATAGAAGATATTTTAGTGACGTTGAGCTCCTCGTATTCCCAGATACAAGGACGAGTATTTATTGTGTATATTTACTACACATTTTTTTATCACAGTCTCAAATGGACTGATTTCTGTATCCTGGTCGTTGTTGTCTGTCATTTCATCAATTAGTCCACCGAAGCGGGAATGCGCGAAGTGCGCAGACACGGTCTTGAAAAGAACTAAAGACGTTGTTGCGCTACGCGGTCAAGTATATAGTATTCCTTAAGATATCTTTGAGTGCAGCAAAGCAAAGTTCAGTGGTTCAGATAAGGAAACGGTAAAAACTGCAATACTAGCTGTCGATAAGGATTGAATCGAAGGGCAAAGCAAATCAATTTATAATTAGAAACTCACACGATACTATTTGTTTATTAGTGTTTAAATCTGGTCACAAAGCTAGGTAACTTTTAGCTTTGTAAAGTGGCATTACTTTTATAGTCAAACTGCCGTAAGCTGGGCGTTCCAGATGATTTACGGGACACGCAGTGGGTGATGCCCTCGGTTGCATAGTACACGATTTCTAAACTCGATTTCTTCAGATTTATTTACTTCAGTGTTTAAAATAAATTGTAATTTTGTTAATATTTGCCCAATATTTCCATTTTTAGTAAATATAATATTATATGTAGTATTATATATTCAGATAAAATTTAATAATGTGTAGCGGCGTAGCTCGCGGGCCGCGAGACGTGCACATGTCGTGCGCACGCCACCGATCATGAATCCTTCGGCTAGTGATCGATTTTCCTGTGCTCACATCAGCACTATTGCTTACCACCGCGCAATGTATACTTGCTTCGCTTTATTACTCTCGTTATAATCAGCTGGTAGTTGTGCTTTTGCATATTAATCACTTTGTATTTTTAAAAGTGCTATTCTGTATTTTTCCGCTTTAAATCTTCCTACTTTCTTGTAATACTTTTATAAGTATCATCTACTGTATTCCTGCTACCTACTCTGCCGTATTTTGCTAAATAATTAATATTCAAATAATATACAATCCTTAAATTTGATCACCGTCATTTTATTTGTATTATAAATAGAACTACACCTTAAAATGAAGTAAAATCATCATCACCATTCAAAAAAGTTATGTGGCCATAACCTAATGAAACGCTCGTTGACTTGCCACAGATTAAACAATTTATTAAACACATAAAAAATGACAGATTATAACAAAGTTGATATTTCTATAATATATATGTTTAAAATAATGACGAATACAAAATCATCATTATTGAATCTTCAAAAATTTTATTACAAGATAAAATAATGCTACAAATATTAGGCAACATAGTTTTCACCAATCCATTTAAAGTTTTCATAACGCACAGTCAGAAAAGTGTAAAACAGACCTAACCAAAAATAACATGCACTGTATGCCTCCACATTTGTCATTGCCGGTGTACAATGACGCACTAGCTAATTGGTTGATCGTACACCGCTCAACGAGTACGTCCCACAAATTATCAGATGGGCCAAGTTTATGACGATTTATCTATAAGTCCAGCCTAAACTCTAATACTGATGACTTTATTATTACAACTAAATATAAAACCTTTAACAATTCGCTTATTTTTCCAAAGTAAAAAGTCTTTTAGCTCTCAAGTATTTATTTCAGAATCGAAAAAGTTTGATGAACAGGATAAGAATTAAAAACCGTAATTATTAACAATAAAAGGTCACAAATATGCTACTAAACAAAACAGGTCCACATTAAACTACATAATTCAAATTAGAAGGAAAATCAATAACACTTAAAAATATTCCATTAATAGTGTTTACTTCAGCCACGATACATTAATATCTGATTATATTTGTTGTACTCCTATTTCTAATAACAATCAGTGGTTGTAGCCAAAAGTCTAGACTAATGTTATTCATGTCCCCTTAAAGTACTTTAGAAACATTCTATATATGATATTATAGATTACGAAATCGTCACATATCTTTTGACTGAGATGATGATGATTTATCATAATTAAACACTAGTTTTCACTGATTTCATTTTTTATTTCACATTAGAAAAAGTAAGTTTTAAGTCAATAGTAAATATATCTTAAAATGGCGTAATCATAATTTTCTTTTCTCTTAAATTTGTTTGAAATTGGTGCAATATACTCTTGTTATTACACTATTATTCTTCATTTTTCTACTCGACTTTCTTTTCTAACAATATCTGTTTCTGCGGTCTATTTCTTCTTTCTTTATTTGTTTCTTCAACTACTTATATTAGTCGACTTTCATACTTGAGTTTCTTTTCTCTTTACCACATTGCTTAACTAGACTATGCCCACGGCTCCGCCCATGTGTATGTCGGTTATCATGGTAAATAGTAATCTATGTGTTACTCTAATGTATAAGCTATATTACTGTAAAGTTTCGTCTAAATCTGTTAAGTAGTTTTTGCATGTAAGAGTAACAAACACCCATACAAACTTTCGCACTTATAATATTAGTAGGATAATGTGTGCAGTTTTAATTTAAATTATTTTAGCAAATAAATTCAATTAAATTTAAACGTAACTAATACTCATAATAATTACCTCATATTGTGACAATTATTTTTATGTACAATCCAACAAAACATCGCATAATTAATACCTGCTAGGTTAAATACAAAGAGGATATTAATTTATGCCATCAGTGTAAATTGAGTTTTAACATAATACTATACCTACAAATAAATACCTTGACACGATATACAAAATAATTTAGGTTTACATATGTCAAAAATAATAAAATTGTTATAAAATCACTAAAGTTTCTTTGTGAATGAACGCGCGAAATGAATGACCGCGCTAGAGCGTAGCAATACATGTATGCACAATACTCAAAAAAATTCATAAAGTTTGAAATATTAGCAAGAAGTTATTTCGGTAATCACTGCAAGACAGCACAATGGATAAGTAGTCTTCTCACCAAGAACACTCAAGAAATAAGAACACTCATCACTGCGACGAAGGTACTCATCACCATCATTATGGCAGTCGACAAATGCCCACTTCTAGGCAGGCCTCTCTCTAGGCTTTTCAACAACCGATGCTGCTCTTATCATACGACTTCGCGCGACCTTCACAAGGCCTATGGACTACCTTGGAGGGGATCTAACAACGCTCCGTATTTCGATACTTGATCGAAAATTTTAAAAGTAACTAATCCATAAGCAAAAAACGAATGACCCAAAGGGGAAAACCATCTTGATATGAACACTTAACGGAGAACATAAACACACAATTTAAACAGGCAAACTACCACTAACATAGGGATGGTTTTTCTCATATAACAAGATAAATTGCAAAGATTTCCATGTAGAACTTTTCTGATATAGAGTTAAACATTTTAAATAGTACTTCAATAAAATCATATAGTCCTAAATTGTAAAAGTTATCTCTGCGCTACCAGACATAAAAAAAAAATATAAGAGAAAACAATCAGTTAATGACCGAAAAAGTTTACACCTTTAACAAACACGTTCCTTGTTTTTTCTTAAAGCAGAATTTCATATTAAACTTAGTTCAAAGGGGCTTCATATATTCGAGTATATTTTTATTCTTTCTCAAAGATATGCTTCTACACCCTTGTCATAAAGTCAAGAGTAATAATCTTTGTAGCTCTTTGGAGCACTTCACGCCAGTGTTTTATGAAACCAGATTTAATTAATTTCGTAATTTGAAAACTAAACTAATTACTTTTTGTTTACTGGTTTTGTAACGTTAGCCTTTGATAGGTTGTGATATATTGTAATAGTATTAATAATATATTCTGGTAAGTAGATCGTCCATTTTTAGAGTTTCTCTACTAATGGAAGTTCCTCTGTCTATCAATCTGTAGGTTATATTTCATGTTCTGTAACAAGTAAGCCTTTCATATTTTTACAGAATATATATTTTCTATTAGCAATTATAACAACAATAAAATTTATGAACAAAACACTAATGAAATAAATAATATTGGGACCCCGTACTAGAAATGTGTTTGTTTTTGACATAGAGGTGTCTTTTTCCGTAACAGGTGAGCTGCCAAAATTTTTACGGAGTTTTCTAAGTGGCTATAAAATAGAAAAAACATTGAAGAACCAAATAAACAAAAACATAGGTAATTGTTTATTAAGTGTTTTCCGCTCGATCTCAGTAATTGGATACCTACTTTTCCGCCGACCTTTTCTCCAAACTAGGTTGAGGTCGGTTTTAACGACGATGCTACTATTCAACTTCGACCTCAACAATTAATATAATTACTTAATGTAATAATGCACATGAAACCAAATAGCTTTTAAGTTTGGTTTTAAAAAAGTTAATAAAACAAAATAATAAATAAATAAGAACGCCACCAAAATAAATATTTCGTAGCATAACACAAATTCGTAGCCACAGGTAGCTTGAGTTTTTATTGAGTTTGTAATGTGAATTAGGCAGATTTTTTGAGTGATAAAAAGTTGTCGCCTTGTTAGAGAGGTTCTAAAATTATTGATTAAAGCCGTTGGTTGGACATCAAAAAGGACTGAAGGTACTTTTTTCATACGTAGTTCTCAATAATAAAAAGAAATATAACGAGGTAATTTGCTAAAAAAGAAAAGGTGTTAGGCATAAGCGAGCTTTATAATCCAGTCCAGCTTCATAGCACAGCAATAAATTAGATGCATATACTATGAAAACAGGTAGCAATACTTATATGCACCATACCCAAAAAAATTTTTAGGGACACAGTATTCTTAAATTCGAGGGAATCCAAATGTCTTTGTAAAAGATGTAGAGCAAGAAACAAGATCAAAAACGAGAGAAAGACTTCAGTGAGAAAAATCTTAAATAATATAAAATTAATAATAAGAAGTCTTTATCTTGTCAGACTAATAATACAAACCTGTTTTTACACAGAACACACTAACTCATTATATAATAGTCTTGTCCTAAAGCTAGTAAAAAAACACTTGCCGAGCGTAGGACCGAGATAACGTATCATGCAAGTTGATGGACAATATGACTGTTAAATTCTGTAAATATTAATAACACAATAGTAAAAAATTCTTCATTTTGGATATTTAAAACCTTCGTCAAATCGACCTGTTTCGTCCCTGCTACTCTCCCTGTTAGATACCACAATCGAAAATTTTTGTATGCAGAGAAGTTAGGCGTCTCACTAAAATGAAGCTACTCACGGCAAATTAACTTGATTGTAATCAATAGCCAAAATGAACTCGGGCTGATGAACTATATACTAGTAGTTTAGAAATTACATCATTTAGTTATCTAACTGATAAATGGCAGTCTCACTCTTAAATTTTTAGGTAAATTATTTATTATTATTATTTTAAAAGTCAGCCAGAGTAATTCTACACTGTCAGATGAAAAACGTGAATAAAATCCAAGAGTTGTGGTCTGAATGCAAACGAACCAGTATGGTGACCCATAATATGGTGGCCTAGTGAGATACCTTTTCATGCTTTGGGGACGTAAAAGGCATGACTGTCGTCGTGGCAATGTAAGGCTCACACATTTACGACGATAACTGTCCTCCCTGCATTAACGGGTCTCCGGTCTCACACTCACCAATGAAACACGACAACAGTCCCGTTATGTTTAATAATTTTCATTATAAATCGTATAAAACATATGCCGACATTATCTTCAAAAGATGATTATACTTATTTTTAACTATTCAACTTACATTTCTAAGACATTATGTGTCCTTAGCCTGTTCGACTTTATCTAATGTTTCTAGATTATATCAGTCTCTATAAAACTAAACACGATGTAAATCCAACTTCATTACAAGAAAATAGGGTATATTATCGTTTGTTCAAATCGTTAGACGTAAGAAGATCTATCGAATATGTTTTTTCTTCAAGCTGTCTCTTAAGATAACACTTGGCTGGGTAGTGTTGTCAGAGCAACACTGTGTTTTTATACGCAGCGTAAATAATAGGTAAGTGAGGAAACTGATAAGGACTATAACCTACCCCCTTAACCAAGTTGACATCCTACAAACGTGAACGCTATAAGAAAAGTAACAAATGTATAGAAACGACATATCTCAAAGTTAAGTCCCACAGTCAAAATAAAACATTAGCCAATAATAAAGAAAATAAAGGTGTCTGTTATTGTAGAAAAAGATTCGACGCGGAGCACTCGCATCTTGGCTCAGAGAGATGCCAGACAATGTTTTATTCAGTTTTATCGGTGGATTTTATTCTACGCGTTTTATTTATATATGACATATGGCTCCATAACTGGACAGAGTTAATTATATAGTAGTTCCTTTTCATAAAAGAGCTCTACGAAGCAATACTCTTACCTTAACCTCGCATTCCAGCAAAGTTAGTTCAGATTACTAGTACCCGTATCCGTTACTTTCTGGATTGGCAAATTCCACAGGAACCGAGGGAACCAGGGAACAATTACTCAATCTTAGACAGATCGTTGAGAAAGCCTGTCAGTTCGACACAACAGTAGTACTATGATTCTTGGATTACAGTAAAGTCTTTGATTACATCAGATATAGTTGCTGGCAGCTGGTGTTGAACGAAATGACAAAACCCCTCACAGCTCTGTTTTGGCCGCTCTACAGTAACAGCAGGAGTATCGTCAGGGTGGACCAAACCTCGTTAAGGCCATTTTCTTTCGAAAAATGCGTACACCTAGGCTGCATACTATTTTCAAGTTTACTTAACATTTATGGCGAGTATATCCTTAGATGAATACTTGACGACTGGAACAGTGGCATATCTTTTGGTAGTATCAAACTCTCAAATACCCGTTACGTAGATGACACTATTCTCCTACTACAGGAAACTTCTATTAATAACTTTAATTTTTTAGTTTAAGGAATATACTATTTAATATTTAAGATATATAAGCCAGTTTATTAATATAGTGCCAACCATTCTATGTTTAGAACAATACATAGTACTTATTGAACGTTTGTGAGCTAACGTTATATGTAAATGGGACGAGAGATTTAATCGTACTCCGACGTCATTATAATCGAAGCAAATCAAAGCAAAGGAAGGTCCAAAAACCTTACTTGAACACGATGAATAGACTCGTTTAAGTTGCTTTTATGTTATTGGATTGTTATGTGAAATATACGAAAAATCAGGAATAGATCGGTATATACAAGATAAATGTATTTTTATATTCGTACTAGCAATCATTTTAAGGAAATTATTAATATTAAATCAAACGTTATTATTCGTGTTAATTGCTCTGAGAGTATTATGATGAATATATGACGAATATAATATTTGTTAAATATATTTATGGTGAAATACGTGTGACGGATTAAGAATACATAGTGTTACCACCCCTATTTATCCCGTGGGTATCGTAAAAGGCAACTGAGGGAACAAAGTCTGCAAGACAGCATCATTACAAAGAGAAGAAAAACTTGGAACAAACCCATCTAACCCATCTAGCCAGCGTGGTATAGTAGGTCAAAACTTCCTTGCTAAGGAGAGGCCTATGTCCAGCAGTAGACTGTAAAGGCTGTTGATGATGAATTTAATTCACAGATTTAAAATGAATTTTTACGAGACCATATTAAAAGTTAACTAGAGAAAATAAAACAAAAATTTATTCTAAATCTGTTATAAATTGAAAATTTAGGTTGGCTTAGAAATTTAAATAGCTTAGCTTCAAGAGTATTTGGTTAAATATTTAATGCTGTTACTAAAGACATAGAAGCTTTTCAATTTTTGAATGATAATCTAAAAGTAAAGGCTGTATCGTATAGGCTATTGTTTCATGAAAACAAAAGCAACAAAAAAACTCATAAGTTCTTGATAATACATTGTCAATTATATTAAGAAATTAATATATTTTACTTTCTATGTACGGCTATGATGAAAAGAACCAGTATCAGTTTTGTTGAATACAGTTTTATTGTATTGATTACTTCAACCAGTGTTTGAAGATGCAACATGATACTGTACCACTTGATTTATATGCATAGAACTTAGGATTTAATAAATAAACAAAAACAACAAATTTAATCATTTAATATGATTGCTTATTTTTCATCTGAGTTTCTTTGCTTTTGTAGCTATCATATTATTATACTAAAACCATTAGTTCCTCTACTATAAGTTTACATAGTTGATCACAATCTAAGGCTTACTACAAGAACGTAATTGTGATGTGTGTAAAATTATTGATCTCTATGCGATCGTTAGTTTCTTATAAACCACGAATAACGTGAGTATGTCAAACAAATTCCCTTAGATTACCAACTTAACCGCTAAGAAATCAAAGACAATGGTTCGCTATGTATATTGAGCAAAGAGAGTTGTTTATTTAATAAATAAATAAAGATAGTAAATAAAAATATTACTTAAATATGCAAAAAACTTCTTAAATATATTTTTGATCCGAGATTTCTACAAGCTAGCACCAATTTTTATTTCAATAAAGCGTTCTAAGCATACTAACGTTACACGTTTAAATAAAGAACCCTTTTGTCACTAACGAGGTAAGATACATCGTCTCTTTTTCCTGCTTACTCATCATTTATTTCTGTTCTCATAAAAAAACAATGAGTCCACATTTTCTACGTAATAAATATTTAGTCTGCATGACTTTTTTCCAATTATAATCAGTGGGAGTTTCACGGAGTGTATGGGTCCCTGACCAGGTTAAGTTAAAAGCAATTGTAACATATACTGTACGGTTCGCGTTCGGTAGTTATACCTCTTTTTTATAGATTTCCTTCCATTTCATTACTCTTTTTATGTATCTTTCTTTTTAAATGTAAGTGTGTTTTCATCCTCTATATGAAAACCAGCGTTTTAAAATGACAAACATACACCTTTAAAACTAAACGATTCGACTCTTCCTTTCTATACAAGTCAGTCAAAACCTGAAACTCACTATTCCTAAGTGCACGCTTTGCCCTCCCACTATGATAAAGGCTCCTTTAAATGGGGCGTGAAAAAGCATCTCACTAAGTCACAATATGGTGTGACGCCATACTGCATTATGAGCATTCACGACGAGCATGGTGACCGCCACTCTTGGATCCTATTCACAGTTGCCATCAGGCCGAGTAGAATCACAGGGGATGGCTTGTATTATGGCAAAGATTTTTGAGCTGGACCTGAGTTCAGGTAGGTGACGCCTATCGCCTACGTAGGCACTAGGAACCACCCAGCTCATGCCTTCGGGTAGGTGACGGTGGGCAGTCGGTGGAGCTTCGAAGAGCGTTTTGGGCGATTAATTCCCGAGTGCAAGGGATTGCAGATGCGCTGCATCATCTGCTGCCCAATTTCATACTACTGCTCAAACATACATAAGAGTATAGGTGAGAACTGTTGAAACTGGAAGCCTATTAAAATGACAGGTAAAATGAAACATGAAAAATCTTCGTTGTTGCTCGAGTGCGCGAGGTCCCGGGCGGTTCTCTTGTACGCTACTCCCAAAGCCCTGAGCCAATCCATGTATTATACTCCTACCAAATATTACTTTACGTGGCTGAAAAGTATTCTCGTTAAAATCAAAACTTTCAGTTGATTTTCATATAAATTTTGTCGCTTTTGGAATATCACTAATTCACAATACAATACTTAATATTACAGAATAAGAAAAAGTTCCTGGTAAGTACTCCATACAATTCATAGTACGCCATAATTTTATGGCAGTTTTCATTTGTATTCATAAGCTAGCAAAGCATTTAATCACCACCAGTTAGCAGCCATTTTTTCTGTTTTCACCCCACGAAGCCTAAATAGCCCAAACGGCTGCACGGTTTTTGACATATGAGGTATCGTTAATTTCATTAGAATTGTGGTAGTGACGTAGATTATATAAATTTTCAAAATGGCGCATGCAGATGAGGAATCCCTTATCTTAAAAATATACGTTTATCTTACTATTTTAAGAAAAATTGTCGAGACTAGATAATAAAATGAACCCTTCTAGTCTTTAATCAGTTAGTTAAACAAGTGCAGACATTATTATGCTACAATCTATTCATGATAGTTTGGTCTACGGCTCTGTACGGTCACAATTAAGTGGTGAGGCCGTGCTTGGTCACATATTGAGATCCATTGTGTCTTTTTGAATTAAAAATATTGCCTTTTTATATCATATTCACTTTTTTAATGAACCTTTAGCTGATCCTTTTTGTGGCCCGCCAGATGCCAATTCTCTTAAAGATGTAAGTGAGAAAGTGAGAATAGAGTGTATTAGATGGATCATAAAGATACCTTAGATAGAACTAGTACATATTAAAAATAGTATTGTAGATAGTATAATAAAAGTAGTAAAGTAGGTTATTTTAGTATTTGATGCATCATCAGTGAGATGAGTAATTTACCGTGAAGTGAATTTCATATTTGAAAGCATAAAGAAAAACGCCAACAAAAGAAAGTAGACTGAGAGAAAAAAATGAGTAGAAAGAGAGCAAAACATGAAAAAGCATGATAGTTAAAACATTGCCTCGATCCCAAATGAAATTAATAATAATAAGTATGTTCATGTAACTGTAAATATTACATACCGTTAATTATAGTCCTAAAAATATAATTTGATCTTTGTAACAGCTTGCTACGAAACCGACGAAGTAACATTGAACAAGCATCATTTTTTTTTTTTTTTTTTTTTTTTGAGATGACCTAGCTGTTGGCCTGGGATGGCATCTACAACTTTACGCGGGTATTACGGTGAGCGCTGAGGGCTCTCAACCGGTCATTTGTTAAGCAACATAGCCCAAGGGCACCCCCTGTGGGATACGAACCTCGGCTTGGGGTGTTGCTGCTACGTTGGGGCGACCTACTCCCATGTTTTGTATACGATTTACGCGGCGCGTATTCCGCCCCCGACGACGGGGACGAAAACGCGGACGGTTCCTATTAGATTGCCTAATTGTGTTCGCTCTACGTTGAGCGAGCGTAATTTCGTCGTCTAACTCTTCTAACGCGTGTCTGGGTCGACGTAGTTTCGAGATCCTACTTGGTGTGTAGTCTACGGCCGCAACCACTAGAGGGTTGGGGTGAGTCGGAGCAGAGTCAAAGTAGCTAAGGGAGCACTGTTTTATGAATTGCTTGATGGTCGGCAATCTGAGGTCGATGTGGAGATCGACGTTGCGTACATACCACGGTGCTCCCGTAGCTTTGCGCATGAACCTATTCTGTAGTGTTTGAAGCCTATGGATCCTGTGTGGCCTAACGTGTGCGAATACTACGCTACCGTACGTCATTATAGGACGTACGCATGCCGTGTATAACCTAACTTTATTTTTCAAGTCTAACTTCGAACGCGCGTTTAATAAATTGTGGAGACGTCCTAGCACGAAGGCAGCCCGGCTGCGGACTGCCTTGATGTGGGGGCCGAAGGTTAGACGGTCGTCGAGGGTTATGCCTAGGTATTTGGCCTGCCTAGCCCAAGGGATGGACTTGCCGAACATCCTGATCTGAGGGGTCTTCTCCAAAGGATACAAGCTTAGCTGTCTTCTGTGAAACAGCACCGCCTGGCTTTTCTCGGGGTTGACCTCTATCCTCCATTTCCGGAACCAAACGCCCAGTGCGTTGGCTGCGGTCTGGAGTTTTTTGGCTACTGTCGAGGGGTTTACCCCCGAGCAGTAGATAGCCGTGTCGTCTGCGAATAGTGCCGTCTGCACATGCCGATGCTTCGGAATGTCGCTAGTATACAGCGTGAAGAGTAGGGGGGAGAGCACGGACCCTTGTGGGACACCGGCTCGTATGGGGTGAGTGGAGGACAGTGACCCTTCTACTCGGTAGCGGAAGCTTCGATTCGACAAGTAGTCTCGTATGATGAGCACGAGTCCGTGTGGCACTCCCATGGTGGATAGCTTAAATAATAAACCGTTGTGCCACACTTTGTCGAAAGCTTTCGCCACGTCAAAGAAGAGGATTCCTGTGAACAGGTTGCGTTGAAGCCGATCGCTGGTGTATTCAACGATGCGGTGGACTTGGTGGATGCACGAGTGTTCGGTTCGGAAACCGAATTGCTCATGGGGGACGAGAAGATTAGCATCGGCATACGCTTTCAGCCTATTGTAGATTAGACGCTCGTATAGCTTGCCTAATCCTTTAATCAGACTGATCGGTCTATAACTGGTCGGTTCGGACTTTGGTTTGCCAGGTTTGGGTATCCCAATAACAACGGCTTCTTTCCATTGTTGTGGAAAGATGTTGTTTTTGAGCGCTGCGTTGAAAATGAACGTCAGCAGGACCAGTAGCCTCTCCGGAAAGAGTTTTAACACCCTGTTTGTGATACCGTCCGAACCGGGCGCCTTGCGAGCGTGAAGGCCCTTGACGATCGTTTCGACTTCTTCGGGGGTGACCGTGTCTAGGTCTTGTTCATCTGTCGTCGTCCCCGTCGGCGTTGATGTTGAGGCTAGTGTTGATGTAGGAAGTGAGGTTATTATGCGCTCTACTTCCGAATCAACTTCGGCTATTTGGTCCGAGTCGCAGTGTATTACGCTGGGCGTGCACTGATTCTCTAGACTCTCGGCCAGGCACTCTGCCTTTTCGATATCGTCGAATGCCGGTGGAAGGTTAGGTCTGCTTAGAGGAGGCATACAGGTGATGGTGTCTCTCTTAAGCGAGCGGGATAGTTGCCAGAAGGCAAGGTGGGTAGGTTCGAGGTCTTGTAGTGTCCTATCCCACCTGTCTTGGCGTATTTGATCGATGCGCGACTTGACCGCTCTTTCTAAGCTTCGTAACCTGATCCTGTTGGCTTCGCATGGATATCTGTCATAGGCTCGTACGGCGGCGTTCTTCCGCTTCAGCAGCTCACGTACGTCGTCGGGTAGGTTCCAGCGGCGATCGTTCGTCGCCGGTGCCTCCCGAGTGCATTCGTTAATTAACGATTGCACGTGTGCTGTGAGGGAGTCGATCGCCGTCACGGTGTCCTCTTTGCTGATTATGTGGTCGGGTATCCTGTCTAGATGCACGGACGAGGTTGCCTCGAGTTTGGTCCCGAGGCGCCTCCAGTCCGTGATTCGTCTAGTGGGGGTACGATGACCTGTGTCGATGGGACCCAGTCAGGGTGCGAACTCCATGACCACAGGTCTGTGGTCAGAAGTTAACTCGTGTAGCACCTCTACTGAACACAAACGTAGGTTTATGTTCTTTAGGAGTGCCACGTCCAGAATGTCGGGTCTGTGAGACACGTTGTGCGGATAGTGGGTCGGTTCGAGCGGGGCGATGATGTCGAACGCTAGTCTATTCGAGAGCGACTCCAGGGCTCTGCCTTTGGCGTTGGACTGGTGACAGTTCCAAAGGGTGTTTTTGGCGTTAAGGTCGCCGCCGATTATCACGGCGTCGCTCAGTTCTAGCAGTGCTCGGAGGTCGCTCTCGAGTAGTTGCCGATTGGGTGACAGATAGGCTGAAACTAGTGTGATCGATTGGTGTCCGGTCATGCCTATTCGACAGACCGAAGCCTCGATGCTAGTCAGCGCAGGCGGATCCATAGGTACGCAGTGAAGGGACCTTTTGTAATATATGAGAGTTCCCCCTAGCGCAGAGTCAATCCTATCGTTGCGGACCACAGAGTAGTTCGCAACGTTTGGGTTTCTCTGCGAGGGTTTCAAAAAGGTCTCTTGTGCGAATAGTATGTCGAGTTGGTGTGCCCTAAGAAATTCGCCAACTTCATCTCGTTGCCTACTGATGCCGTTGGCGTTGAAAAACCCTAGCTTGAGTGATCTTGGTTTGACTCTGCTTGTCGGTGTCCTATCCATGTTATGGGTTGCACTTGAATGCTCCTAACTTCTCGAGTACGCTCGAGTACCTAACACTGACGCTGAGGAGGGCCAACGGATTGCCCTCGTTCTGACGAATTAGACTAGCGAGATGACGTAGCTCGCTAAAATCAATCGCACTCGCGAACCTTGCCACTAGGGATAGGTCCGGGTCGATTGTTTGGGTTAGGGTTAGCTGGGCTGGAGGGCTCCTATAGTCGACGAGCGGCTTGGGCCCTCCCTGGAGAGGTTTAGTGGGCATGGGCACGCCGGAGGCTGCCTTTGCGGGTACTGGGGCAGGTATGGGGGCCTGCATCGTCTTCCGCACGGGCAGAGGTGGGAAGGTCTCCCCTGTCTTCCTGGGAGTGGCCCAGGCGTTCGTCTTCGGCAAAGGAGCAGCTGTAAAGCTCCCCCCAGTCCCTGCAGCAGCAGGGACGACTGGGCGGGGACGCTGAGGTCCTTTCGCCTTGGGGGTTTTAGGCGCCTTCGGGCAACCTCTGTAGTTGGCGGGGTGGCCTTCTTCGCCACACAGCACGCACGCGACTGGCTCAGTGCAATTGGCCCTGTCTTTGGGCCTTTTGCACTTCTCCGTCGCGTGGTCTTCCAGGCACTTGACGCACCTGGGGTGGGCGAAGCAATTTCGCGCCGAGTGCCCGTAGAGCTGGCAGCGGTGGCATTGTGAGATGCCACTTCTCCGGTGAGGTGGCTCGACGGTTATTCCCGACAGCCCGCAGACGGATGACATCTTGAAGATGTCTTTACCCGCGGGGCTGTCGTCGAGGGAGACCATCACCATATCAAAAATGGTGTTGGTGCGGCCTCTCACCATCCGGTGTACCTCGTGCACCGGGTAGTTTTTGGCTAGGGATGCCTTGATCTCCTCGGGGGAGATTTCTCTTGGCACGTTGCGTATCACAACGCGGAGCTTCTTCTCTTCCGGGAGAGTGTACGTATGGAAAGGTATGTTCCTTTCCCGGAGCAGTTTTGATAGCGCCCTGTGATCGCTTGAGGTGGCCAGGGCTATTTTGATTCCCTGCTGGGTGCTGCGAGCGGACTGGTATATGATTCGGCGCTCGTTGCACCACGTGGAGATAGCCGTCCATTTAGATTTCTCTTGGACGTATATTGGTGGGGGCGAGGGGGCCTTTTTAGGGGCCGCCGATGCGTCGATGGTAGTGGGCGAGGCCCTCCCTGAGGGGGAGGGGGTGCGCTTAGGCCTTGATGCGGCCTGGGCGGGGGCGGGGGCTGCCGAGGTCTGCTTACCCTCGGTCAGCTTGGGGGCCTTGTTTGGGCCTCCTTTGGCCTTACGGCTGCGTTTCCGTGAGGAAACCACGGTGTAACCTTCTTCTTCTTCGTCCTCTCTTGAAGAGGACTCTTCCTCGCTGTTCTCGGAGGAGGAGGAGGAGGACTCTGGCTGTCCCTTTTCTTCACCCTTTTCTTGACCTGAACTTGCAGCGGGCTCTGGAGACGCTTCTGTCTCCATCTTTTCTTGCGCCTTCTGCGCGACGATGTTCGCGTACCTCTTCTGGAGTACCGCGAAGACGACTGGGTCTGAGAGGAGGTCCTTCATCGTTAGGCCCTTCATGGCCATGTCGGCGGTTTGGGTGCTGTGCGTATCGCGTGGCACGCGACGGCAACAGCAACAACACCACCACTAACAACAACAGTCCTAGTCCCCGGGTGGGACAACCCGGGGGTGTGTGCGTGCTTGTCCTCCCAGCCGGGGTAAGGCCGGGAGGGTGTACTTAAAACTAGGTGTGCCCTAAGAGTGTATCCCTTCGCCGATCTCAATGTGCGTCGGGTTCCTAGCAGCCCAGGTGCCGGGGTGGTATGGGCCTGTGCAGGCCGGCACACCCAATCTAACACCTGAGAATGGGATGTGGAGGTAAGGGTGGGGTGGGAGGGTGATGACTAGGCTCGACTAGGAGTCCCCCCAAGGCCGAGTTGTCTAGCCCCAGCCGACTACGCCTAACCCAGAAGGGGCTAGGCAGGCGGGTCGGGTCACCGCCCACTCGGTTTCGTTGGCACCGTTAGGTTTCCACCGAGGACCAAAGATGGTTTTTCCCTGAAGGGGCCTATTGACTTATCTGAGTGCAGAAACTTGCGCCTCTGTGAAGGACAGCGCACTATCCAACGTCGTATTTATAGGTATAAATACGACGTTAGTTTGTACGCGTCTTGTTCACAGACGTGACTGAAATAAGTCCTTTCTCGTTCTAAAAAGAACGATACTCGAGACTTGTGCGATACGCAACGGCTGTTAGCCGCGTGTCTCGGACGAGTGTCCGGTGCACGCAGCAGGGAGCTAGTGCGTAGCGCAGGCGGGCGACTGCTACGTCGGCGTAGCGGTGACGACGGCGTAGCGGTGCGATGAGAAGCGAGGGGTGCGGCGGAGCGCGGGGCGTGGCGTCGCACATAGCGGTGGACAGTGTCGGGAGCGATTCGGAGACGTCCGCTCGGGACGGCTGTCGGATGCGAAGTGAACAAGCATCATGTTTACAATTTTATTATATATCTCTTATATTTTTAATTTTTACGTGTCAGTTTGAGTACAAGTGAAGTGTAATACATTATAAATATAAAAACTCACGAATAATATATACCTCGTAAGTTATTAAATATAAAAAGTAAGTAAATACAATAATTTTATGGACTTTCTAACTACTACTAACTACTTTAAAATAAATATATAAATTGAACAATTTTAGTATAATCAAATCACTTAATATTGATTGTCTCAGAGTACATAATAATTCTATGTTGTCATTAGTGACAATTAAATAATTAATTAATGTTAAACAGTTGGTGATCTAATAGTCCACAGCTGGACATAGGTCTATCCTTAGAAAGGAGATTTTGACCTACTATACCACGCATATATGTATACTATATATACTTTTTGAGTTTGGTTATTACATTTTGTTATTAAGTTTTGTTGTACTTTCGTCAAGTTTGTTGCTTTTTGGTATCAAAAGAAAGGAAGGACTGTTCTGAACAGTGAATTCCGTGAGCTTGTGGTTAAGTTATAAGAATAATTTGAGCATGAGAACCAAAATATCAGTCGTAATCCTATTTATGCATATTATACATGTAGTGCATTTTCAACTCTTAATAAACTGAGTGTGGCTCTCAAAGATGCAGATTTGTTCAAAGGAAGCATGCCAAGTCCATCTAAAATAATCAAAAATATAGAACTCAGATATAAAAGGCAATAAAATGAAAATTGTATTGCTCTTGTCCGTACAATGCGATCGAATTGATCTGAGATCCAGTCAAAAGTTTGTGCCTAAATGTTATTATAAAATAAAAAAAATAAATCAAAAATAAAAAACAATTTTAATTTAAAAATATATAACAATTTTTGCTACATTTACTTCGAAATTACATACCTATATGGTCCCTAATTTCGAAGTAAATGTAGCAAAAATTCATAAAATCTAGTTTTAAAATTGCTCAAGCAAGGTCTATATACACAGCCACTGTTATTTTTGTGAAATTGTTAAGTTTTTATGACTATTCCCAGATCAAGCAGTAAAACACAACACTACGCTGCCTTTCACTGCAAATAAGATACTCACATTATTAAATAATGCCTTTGAACATGTGACGCCGCACGAATGGAAGAATGTTGTTACGGAAAAAAAGGTATACGAGAGGATTGGGAGCGTGCTTGCAATTTCGTGTAAGATTTCATATAGAAAGAGAGTAATAATCTGTGAGATTTCATCATCAACGTAAAAGAACGCACAAGTGACTCAGACCGATGACCTTGCGTAAACTCTATTACAATAATAAAAACAGTCAATTAAAAGTTTCTGTTTGATTTAAATTCAAAAAAAATTTCAAAGATCGTTTTTCGCTTATGATCTAAAATTACTATTTAAAAAATAAAGACTTTTATCGACAACTATCGCAGAGATCAAACTATACCATTAAAGCTATAGCTTAGAATAAGAGGACCTGGATCTATTGAGTTCAAGAAGGCTTCGGTACCCAATAATGTTTTGAATTTAAAAAGCGTATCTTTTTTCCACGATGCATCTGATGGTAGCCTGCTAGAGAACGATATCCTCCATTTCATTCTAACCGATTCAAGGTAACCCCTTGTGAGTAGAAATCGGCCCGGAATTACGGATCTACAGACTCATGAATGAATTGAGCGGTATACACTTACAAATCAACAGGAATAGACGACCAAGATTAAGGGTTCAAAATATTTCATTTCACCAATAATTAACAAGTAGGTAGGATCAGGTGACGTATACATATATAAGACAGAAACCCAATCTTTTGTTTTTTATGTATGTACTGTCCCTTCATAGTTATAAAGTAATTTAATGCGTTTGTAAATAGTTATGTGATAAAGACATGTTTTAGTATGAAATATGAGTCTTATGATTTGCTTCCAAAAAGGGTAACTATGAGACATGAAAGGTAAAAAATAATACTGCTTGTATTTTCTATATCTTTCAACATTAATCGAATCGGAGCGAGGCAACGAAAAGTGCACTGTTGTAGTGATTTGTGAAATATTATGTAAAATATATTATTAATGAATAAAATAGCAATTTAAGATTATTTTTTATTTATACTTGTAAGGATCTTGTTTTATATTGGAATACAGTTCTATTTGAAATTTATTTAAATAAAATAAAATGTTATCGTATTTTTATCTATAGTTTTCTGTATGTTACTATTACCCCACCTGACCCTACCACAAAGTGCCTGAAAATGTCTACTTGTGTCTTCTCATCTATCAAATTTATATTTTATAGACATTTAACGAGTTGACAAATTTTTACATCACACATCATGAGCCCAACATTAAAAACATCTGGAATATGGGTATTGCCGGATATCCCAAGTAAATTTTACTCGAAATTGATTTCAATCCACTCAAATCCCGCTGTAAGCTATCTGTAATTGAAGATTTCTCTTTAAAGCAATCCGAGTCATGGACTCTCGACTTGATTTTATAAAAATGTTATTTAATCATGAAATCTATTTCGGCGTTCATAATTATGGTTTGTATCGATTTTTTTATAACGTCTTAGTGAATATATTTTAAGTGTGATCAAACTTTTGAATACGCATACAAAAAGTAACCTTCACCACGTATGGTGTGACTGCAAGTGTAAAAATGTATAATCCCTAATCAATATCTCCTATACAAAAATATGATAAAAATATGTATAAAAGATTCCATTCCCTATATGAGGAAGCTTTTAGGTGAGAGTAATATACAACAATAGAAATACATATTATACATACCCACTTCGTTATCGCCGAAGGGGGGCTAGATATGTATAAAAATACTAATTTAACTGACTAAAATTTTAGATCCCATAACATGACAATCGAATCGCTATACTTGTTTACCGCAAAGATGATATTGATCAATCAAATACAATTTGAGCAATGGTTTTTAGTTCATTATTTGTTTTTTATTTAAATATAGAATAAATTTAATTAAGCATTTAAGCCTATTGTCACATTTACTCAATTTGCATACTGGTATCGAAATTTCAGCCGAAGGCAACCGCCATCAAACAGAATGTCGATTACTCCATAATTTATGAGTTTATATTGAGTCTTAACGTATTCTGCACATAAGCTGAGAAATAATTAATAAATCTATTAAGATTCTAGCATACTAATAATAAATCATAATACGTATTGAATGTTAAGGGGGTAAAGGATATAGACATCATTGATACAGATTCAATGATACACGCTCCAACATTAATATTGCAAAATTTATTGCAAGTGAAGGTGATCCTAAAAGCTACACGTTAGAGTTCAATTTCTTCGTGTACTTGCTTTTGGAGTACTAAAACCAAATGCCAATATCAGATTTGTGGCACAATTCACAAATTAACTCGCAGTATTAAAATACGATATTGCCTATTGCCGCTATACTAACATGCCATTGTACTTGATACAAATCTGATAATCATAGCAAAAAACAAACAACATAATATTTTGTGCAGATATACTAAGTTCGAAGGTTTGTTTCTTTGTTCTGAGGTTTGTTTAAATTTGAATTAACAGAGTGTATTACAAAAGTTCTACAGTGGAGACCGCGTCTCGCTAAACGTAGTGTAGGGCGCCCACAGACCAGGTGGAGTAACGATTTACGCAAGATGGCTAGCAGGAGTTGGATGCGACTAGCCTAAAATTGATCAGAGTGGTGTGCAATAGGAGAGGCCAATGTCCAGCAGTGGACTGCTGAACATAAATAGTGAATAGGCTAATGATGATGATGATCACAAAAGTACTTATACACTATAAAGCAAAATGACAATTAAAACTTATAAAATTATTGTTCCAATATGTCACTTAGTTTAGATACGGTGAACGCTTTATCTTCGAGTGTATTTATGTACATTATATTTCAAAAGATTTAAAATCACGACTAATACTTAATACATGTAGTTTACTAACTCTATGAAAGCTCTATGAGAGTAGAAGGTATCTAATTCTAGGGTAGTCCGCATGATATAAGTATGAAAGTAACAAGCTAAACTTTTTTTTTAATTTCGTATGTGCTGTCTGGAGTATTCTAGTACCTTTTTTATTTTTTGTGTTCTAGGATCAATAACTATCACCATATCTAGTTTCTGAGACCTTTTATAACACTGGAAGTTTAAGTGGAAGGAAGTGCGTAAAAATTTAAAAACTCAAGGGCCAAGTGAATGTAATTTTAATTTTTATATTAACTAAATATATTCCGTCTGAGTCTAAGCTACACTGGCTCTACACTCAGCTAGCAAGTGTACTAATTAACAAACTTATTACTGCTATATGAGTACATATGGTAGACAAACTATAATAGGCAAAAAAAATGTATATACAAAATTGTCAAATACATACATAACTACTTGTCCCGGGTTAGAATCCAACTCAGGACCTCTACAGTCAAGATTAGTCTACTAAATTGACTTAGAATTTCTAATCGCTAAGTCAACAGGACTGTTATTGTTTTAATCCGGCAATAGTTGTAAGTGATCGCGTAAAACTGCATTATTAAATATTTAGGTTCCCTGGTAGTAAAGAATCACCATAGCCTATGGTATTTTGACATTTTAGATATTCTTTAAAACAATATTATATTCTGAAACGTAACAGATATCCTTTTTAACATATTGAGCATTATTAATTTCGAAAAGTATAATTTCATATATGTATCGATGAAGAACATATGGTACGTGCTTTTCGCAATTCATAGAAAATAATTACTCATTTTGGATGTTTCAGATGCGTAAAAAAGAAGTTGAGTCACGTATTAAATCCATCTGAGTATTACTTTTGACGAGACCGTCGACGTGATGAAATATACAGTAGGTCAAATAATGAATAGGCTGAAATAAATTTGTAGAAAACTAGCCTTTGTTGAAACGATCGTGTTAAATTGTTTTTTGTCCTCTCGAGAATACAACTGACTGCACGAATGTCGTAGTTTAAGCGTAAGAGTGTTGTGGCTTCAAATCCCAAATGGGACAATACCTTGTGTGCTCTACAAATAGTTTTTCTGAATGTGAGTGTTATTTGTCTCCCTTTGTTATGTTTATAAAATTTCGCGTGACAAAAGATATATTCTTAACATGGGTGTGTCTTTTTAAAGAAAAAAAGAATAAACTGTTTGTATGATTTTTCAAGACATAATAGGGCAAAAGAACATAAAAATCACCTGGTAGTTGTTAACGACCACAACCCATAGGCACTTTCCACTCAAGGGTCATAAGTGCAACTATTCAAATCTCTACCACCAGGGTCTGGAAGAGAGAGGACGATCCTGATCTACAATGTACCTCAGACAATATGTACAAAAAATATATGACGATCCATTGAGTGATGAAGGGATTTCACCATAACAAATAAATTAGAAGTACACATTGTCTTTACATTTAAGTTAATGCATACGTCACAGTTACACAATTTGTGCAAAAAATAGTTACATAGAAATAAATTTATACCAAATACACAAAATTTATATCAAAGAACTTATAAAGCTTACGTATATTTTATATAATGTAAATATAATGCTGCTAAAAAGATTATTAATATTGACTATAAGTCTTTTTGGAATACAAATAAGAGCGATAATTGTTTTTTATTAAAGGAAAATTCAGGCATAGATATCATTTGTATTTCAAAAATAACATTTTTTTTGTGTTCTTTCGAAACACTTGAAGTTTGTTTTCTTCTTTTTTAGCTTTACTTAGCTGATTAAAGAGAACATAAGTAACTTAACTAATGGTTGGAAAAACTAGTTGTTTCGCAAAGACAATAGATACTAAGTTTAGATAATAAACTTTCCAGCTTGCAGACTCATTACATAAATGGCCAGACGAGAGAAAATGTTTTTCTGTCGGATCTTTTTCAGAAGACTCCAGAAAACTACATATTATTTCCTCCAGTAGTTTTATTGCAGCTTCTTCAAGATTTGTATCTTTTTACGTAAGGTTTTTCTAATTATAAAATTTCATATTGAAATAATTTAAGGTGTCACCTTTGTTATTGACCGATGTCAATAAAAGGACGAGGTTTTTAATCTAACAAATTTTTTTATGTTTATTACTTCAATAAACTATAATTTATGATTAAAAAGGAAATCATTTTTTTCTAGTAAGGTTTTTCAAGTAAGGTATTTTAACCGAGGAAGTGCCATGCTACTGCACAAATAGTCCGAATCGTCTGGAGTACTACCCCCGTCTCCTTTTAATACTTATTAGAGGGAATCAGTAAATGTCCACACCAATCACCAACAGGACACGACATTCGACTCGAATTCCCTGTAAAAACAAGACAGTATGTTTTTTTCCTAAAAATTTAAAAATATAAAAACGTACCCCCAAGTCTTTGACATAAAGTAAGTAGTGACCTATAATTTTTAGTATAATTTTGTTTAAGTAAAGTCACAGAGTACTTTACATTGTTAATCGCAATATCAAAGCAACTTTTTAAGAACATTAAATATTGAATATCGTTTGCCACACAAAGTCAATTTGCGAAAGATAGTCCAAGCGGAGTTTATACAGCTCATATTTCTTTGTGACACATGACGGACTTTTACAATATAACAAAATATTACAAATATAATGTAATAAAGGAATTTAAAAACTTATACTACGGAAGAACAAACTCTCTAAAAATTCTGTGAAAAAAACATTAAAAATCACTGTTTATCATGAATTTGTGGCAGGTACATTTTATTTTCATCTGTTATGAATTACAGCAATTAAGAAGAATTAAGGCCACATTGACTTTTTCCTGATACCGTATTTTTCCGTGTTGAACTTTTAAGATGTCGTCTGTTGTCACAAATCCTGTAGAAAGTATATAAATTAAATTACGATATATTTTTCAGAAGTAGTACAACTTTTGCGATAAATTTTTGAACAAACATAGAACTTTAACTTTTTATGAGTTTTAATAATTAATCAATTGGGAAAATAATATAAAAATGTATGTATGTATACAATAAAAATGTAATATTTACTTTTTACCAGCTTATAAAAAAAAATGTTTAAGTTATATTATATTCGGGCCTAAGTACAAGTTCGTCCATCACTTACAATCAAGAATGATGGGTCAACTTTACATAATATTATGATATATCCATAAATGAAGCGTGCTTTATTCATGGGTATGTTATAAATCCGTGGGTGTTAACATACAAATTTAACGCCACAAACATATAGGTGAAGCAAAACAGCCGAAAGGAAATTGAACAAGCTTCGACGTGTTACGTTATCGTTCTGGGAAATACCTATTTAGATTTCAGCAACGTGTACGGCTCTTATGGATTATTTATTTTTGCAAATATTTTTTATGTAAGCAATTTCAATGTGTTTTAATTTTTAGGCACTGTTATCATTTCTTGTAAACATTTATGATTGTCCTTACTATTTGTACATACCATATGGGAGTAAATCTCTGTAATCCGTGTGGTGGACAATTAAAAATATCACCCCTGCTCACACCGTGGGTGTCGTACGAGGCGAAAAAAAGAATAGTAGAAGTAACCTTTATCAACCCATCTGGCCAACGCATAGATAGTAGGCCACTTAGCAGTGGACAACTAAAAGTTGATAAGGGTAAATAATTATGTACGACGTTTATAAGATCATACATCTTCCGCAATCGAAGAATCTAATATGATTTACAAAACAAAATAATGTGAAAAACATAAATGTGAAAGTAAAATTTATACCTATATGTATTTACGTGTCACAGAGTTTACCATAGTTTGTTTTTGTAAATATGTGCGTATCAGCAAGATGTCGTTTTTTTGTTTAACTTACTTTTAAAGATGCCTAATATGGGTTGCAAAAATTTCATCAGAAAAAGTTCGACCGAAGTGATATCATTCTTTTGTTACTTTTCACCGAGTCAGGTTTTTTCATGTCATTGACCTAATTTCTACAAAGTCATCTCTCTCAAACCTAAACTCAAACATATTGGGTTTACACAGTTTCGAAAATGCTAGTGAAGCGAATTTGAGCGATAATGTAAAAAATATAGATTGGTCTCCCATTTACAATTGCAGCGATGTTAACACTAAAGTTGAGAGATTCCACAAAATACTCACAAATCTTTACGATAAATATGCCACAAAACAGAGTTACAATTAAAAATTAGATTAAATAACTAATGCCCAAGCGAGATTGAACCATGAAAAGAAATATGTATAAGGAATTCTTTGGATAAGAATTGGTCAAATTATAAAGTTATCAGGAATTACTGTAGTCGTCAGTGTAAGGGTGTCAAAAGATAATATATTTTAGATACCATAACACAAATCAACTTACCAGTGTTAGGGTGGTTTCTTAGATCTCTTTGAATTGAACTACTTTTAGTTATCGGTCTTCAGTCTTCCTTCGTCACAATAAACCTTATTTTCTTTTAACCCAATTACAGATTATGACATAAAGGTGCATATCCAATATACCAAAGCTATAGATGACTTTTTATTTTATTTAAGAGCCTGCCAAAGTGCGTGTAGATTTTGACATCCTTTTGTGCATACTAGTTTACTCTTATCTTCGGAGACTCTCGCAACTGGTTCACTTCGGAGGACCAAATACTGTGACTTTGCTGCGGGTGTGCTCTTGGTTGTTGGACTATCTCCTCTACTCTTCTCCATTTTCGTTAATGCTATCACTAATGTTATTTCTTCTCAATATCAACTTTACGCAGATGATTTGCAGTTGTACCACCATTTTAAGATTAAAGAAGTTACAGAAGTTGTCGGTACCATCAATAATGATCCGCTGAACAATCGTCTAAGCTGTTTGTCAATCCTGCAAAATCTAAAGCCATCAATGTTGGTGGCAAGCATATGTATAGTCTTGATCACACTTCATTGCCCCCAGAGTTATATAATAATAAGATATAAATATATAGAATAAGATAGAAGTACAATATCTCGGTGTTCATCTATATGACAGTCTATACTGTAGTTTGTCATGAACCACACACGTTAAAGAGGTGAGCAGCAAGCTTTGTAGATCATATCACACCTTCAAACGTCTTCAAAGTTTTCTTACCTTCCTCTTAGAAATGATATTTTTTGGTTTAAATTTAACCATATTGCATATACAAAGTCTGTGACACAAGGTCCACAGAAACGAATAACAAACGATTCAAAATTAGTATTGCTCTAGCTGCTACACCGCCGAATTAACACAGCTACAACAACACAAAACTGCTACGCGAGAATTACGACGCTACGTGACGTAATTGTATTTACGAGACCTTTAATTGTCCACAGAATGCAACCACGGAAGAAGCCCAGCTTAATAAGAAGTAAACATTGGGACATAAAATTTATTGTTAACTAGAAAGCATTAAACCGCATTATGTTTGTACTCGGACCTCTTACAAAAGAACAACAAATCCAATTGAAAGATTCTAATTATACTAAACTTTTACTTCTTTTGCTAAAAAAACAAAAAAATGTCAACCACCATTCCACATTACGTGCAACCGAGAAAAAAGTGCTAAACAAGAGATAATAGTCTCGCTACGTGACTGGAACAACAAATTTAACTCTAAAATAGATGTACTCTGCGACAAACAATTTTATCTCTGAACAAAGTAGATAATTTGACAATTAAAATTCTGGAAACGAAATAGTTCAGTCCATATAAAGAAATAATGTAAAAAACAAATTAGGCTTAGATGGTGTACAAAGATAACGACTGAAAAAAATACCATGATCGCCCTCGACTATCAGCTATGTTCAACCTCAGAGGTATACACAGTGCATTTATCATATAATCTCGGCCAATATGCCCCTAATTGCTTGATTTCATGCATTCTCCGCTGTGTAAGATTTTAATGGTAAACAGATTATCAGACATGAGTAAGTAAATATCAAGCTAATTGTCAATTTCTAAAGCATCATTCATATTATTACTATGTTTAATTTAATCTAATAACCGCACTATCTCTTGTATAAATGTCTACAAGTTATTTACTAAGTTTCTGCTTTAGAACAACCCAACCTTACAAACAAAATTTTACCGAAAAAACTTACTTCAAACAGACAATATTCCAGAACAAAAAATGCATTTATAAGTAAAAAAATAATTACATATTCTTGCGTCTACAATTACTGTTATTTTTGAAGTTCGGTCGGCACGCAGATGACCACATCTACATATCGCTTTATAGGGTACAAATGTGATTTTTTATTGTGTGATTATGTAAACAATACATTTATATGTGATTGATGATGCGATTTGCTGTTATTAATTGAAGAGTTCCATTGTATGTCCCCGAAGAACTTCATCAGAACATCACCACAATAGTAAGGAACCATCTCGAAATACGACGATGGTCTTCTTAAACATTTTATACAATTTATTTTATTCAATTTACATCGACGAGTAAAAAGTAGACAACATCATGAATGTACAAACATCAACAAAAGATACACGTTACATAAAAGAATCACATTTGACTCAAATTTAAATGATATATGACGAGCACCGGCTCTCGAATATAAAAAAAAAGTTAAAATGTGATTATATACACAATCAGAAAAAAAAACAGTGGAATTAAGACTTTCCTCCTTTTTTGGAGTCGACTAAAATCACGTATTTAGTACACTCCAATATTTTTTGTTTCGGCTCCAGTGAGAATTCAATTAGTGTATAGTGAAATTCTTACTTTGCTCCCAGTGAAACAATTTGCTATATTAATTATTTGACTCATCGAAAACATCACTAGAAATCTTACGGTGGATAACGAAATGTGTATTGAACCGAATCTAATTCAAGAATGTCTATAGATAAATGTGTAAAAGTTAACTAAAAGAAATCTATAGTAAACTTTTTACAACCCAGCAAGACCTACATATGCACTTATTTGTTTCGATGTATTTCTTAAAAGGTTCAGGGATATTGTGATGTTATGAGAAAATTGAAAAAAATATGAAAAAAATAGCAGTTACATTTAACTGCCTCGGTGGCGGTATTGAATGCGAGTGTTGTGCTTAAGGTCTCGGGTTCGATTCCCGGGTCAGACCAAATGTTTGTACCATCTGCAAATATTTGTTTCTAAATTTGTGTGCTTTCTTTACTTATACACATACATATACTGATATTTATATTATACAAAAAAAGTATATAGTACGAGTATCCTATCAGTCAGTCTAGTTATCATGGCACAAGCTCTTCTTTGTTTGAAACTACATGATGTTGTGTGTCAAATATCCAACATATTTAAAAAAATAAATAGCACATAATACTAAATAGATATAACTTATAGCATATTTTATTTTAAAAATTTTTGTTAACTCCAAGTTACTAGAATAAATATAAACGAAAAACAAAAGCCTGTTCTAAAACTAAATTACTTAATTTTAAATTATTACGAAACTCGTAAGCGATAAAGATATACTTCAGACAATGTGGGGAACTAATAAAAGGAAGCCGGCAAGTCGCGATGAACACAATGTATCGTAGATAGTTCACATTGCCAATATTTCACAATACTACTACTTCGTAAATTTTCATCTAGATCCGTTGAATAGCGTGAATTGCTATCATTTGTAGCAATAGCTCTTAGCTGCCAACAGACAGTTAATGCAGAATACAAAGAAGCGATGTTTAAAATTCAAACTTTGTTTAAAAGTCCTAAGAACTCTAATCAATTTACCTTTTTTTTAGTTTTGTAAAACTCAGACCTCGAGCGCACCTTTGGTAACTTCTATTGTAACTTTAACAACGAATTTAATTCAAAAAAGTGCAATAGGGGAAGAAGGAGAAATAATTTATATTTTAAAACTTGAAAACAAATCTTACTATTCGTTTGAGAAAAGATTTCAAACAAAAGCCAGTTTTTGTTTAAGAAGGATAAGGACAACATTTGGAATACTTAGGTTTTTATATAAATAAAAAAAGAGAATATATTAATACAATACATTCCCTATATAATTGAAACATACAGAGATCTAGTATACATATATATATATATATATATATGGATCTAGTATACATACACACAATATTGCACACACAAACACACAATTACAGTATATATTCCAAACTGGGATACTAAAAACAAAAAAGAAAACAAAAGAACCTAAACATATTTCTTACGGTGGCTTAGCGGTAGCGAGTGCGACTGCTTTGTTTGAGGTCTCGGGTTCGATTCCCGGGTCAGATCAGATGTTTGTATGATCTGCAAATTTTGTTTCAGAGTTTGAATGTTTTTACGTGTAATATGTATGTATTTAAAAAAAATAGTAAAAGAGAAAAAAAAGAATTATAAGTTTGCTATCAGTCTGTCTAGTAGTCATGTTGCGAGCTCTGTTTGGTTTGAAACTAGATGGCGTTATGTGTCAAATGACCGAATTAATTATTATTGTGGTGATTATTGAATTTCACAGGCCTCATTTGTGTAAAATAAATAGTACAGTTGTACTCAGGGGGGGAGACGTGGTGTCCTGAAACACAAGCTTCAAGCTTAGCTTAGGCACCAGTCTTCCACAATATCATAAAATAATGTATATGTTTCTAAATGTAACGTGTATTGTAATTGTGGTAAGAAAAATTATTATTCTCTTTATTACATATAAATACACATATTGATTACATTTTTAAATATATAAAAAAATAAAAAATACATATTTAAAAATATAAAAAATAGTAGACCACCGACATCGGGTACAGGGACCAAGATACCGGTGGTTAGGGCTCCAGAGACAGGAACCTCCTCACAATACGGGCCGTGTCAAGGAGGACTGCCTTCTGCATCAGACCCTTGATCCAACCTTCTAACGTGAGCCTCTTAAGGTGTTGGTCGAGGCTCTTGGCTATCAATCCGTGAACAGATATGATTATCGGAACAATGAACACCGAATCCACATTCCACATGTCGGCAATCTCGTGAGACAGATCCAAATATTTTAATTGTTTTTCTTTTTCAACTATCACGAGATTTTCGTCATGAGGAACGGCGATATCGACAATCATTGCGCGGCGCTCTAATCGATCTATCACCACAATATCAGGCTTATTGGCGACAATAGTCCTATCTGTGATAATAGATCGATCCCAATATAACGTAGCACGACCATTCTCGAGAACTGGGTCGGGCACATACCTGTAGTAAGGCACTTCAAAATTGACAAGTTGGTATTTAAGGGCAAGTTGTTGGTGTACAATCCTGGCTACTTGATTATGCCTGTGCAAATACTCACCATTAGCAAGACGAGAACAACCAGAAATAATATGCCTAATAGATTCTCCAGAACGGTGGCACGCCCGACAAATGTCAACCGTACTATCTTTCAGGATATATTTCCGGTAGTTATTCGTCATGATAACTTCGTCCATAATTGCACAAACAAAACCTTCGGTTTCTCCGAAGAGATCACCATACCGTAGCCAAGACGTCGATGCTTTAAAGTCTATATCAGACCCGTGTAGGGCCCGATAAAATCGACCATGAAGTTCTTTACCCTTCCATACTTCCTTGCGATTAGTAGTACTAAGTACTACAGGTTTGCGCCAATTCTCTTTAGCCAGAGCGAGCGGGGTAAAACCAGTATCCACTGCAACTACATTACGATGCACTCCCACATTAGTCTGTAGAAAATATTCTCTGAGATTGTATATCTCGCGATTGTGTAGAGTCTTGATATTTAATAGACCACGACCACCAAACTTTCGCGGAATATACAATCTCATAACCGACGAACGTGGATGGTGCATGCGGAATGCAGTCAGCAATGTACGGACTCTCCTGTCAAGGGCATCTAATTCGGTCTGAGTCCATCTAAGTACACCAAAGGAATACATCAGAACCGGCATGACCCAACTGTTACAGGCTCGCACCTTGTTACCGCCCGATAAAAGACTTTTAAGTACTTTTTTTAGGCGACCAAAGAAACGTTCCTGCAACATTTGTTTCACGCCAGATTCTGATATTCCCAAGGACTGTGAAAAACCTAGATACTTGTAAGTTTCGGTGGCAGACAGAGATCTGAGTTTTGTTGAATCTGAAAGTTCTATTCCTTCAGATTCTACAATCACGCCCTTCTTTACATGTATGACTGCACACTTGTCTACACCAAATTCCATTTTGATAGAATTACTAAAGTTTTCAGTGACCCTTAATAACGCCATCAATTGTAATTTTGTGGAGGCCAGTAATTTTAAATCATCCATATAAAGAAGGTGAGATATAACTTGATCATCTTTCTGCAACCGATAGCCCAACCCTGAACCCTCTAACAGAGTACTGAGAGGGTTCAAAGCTAGACAAAACCACAAGGGACTCAGGCTGTCACCTTGAAAAATACCTCGCTCGATCTTTATAAGTATGTCATTTATCGCAGTCTGCCGACATCCTGGATAGCGAAGTGTTGTGCTCCATTGACTCATACACGACTTTAAGAAAGTGCACAGAGTTGCATCAATTTTATACAACTCTAGCACCTTCAAAAGCCATGTATGTGGAACTGAGTCATAAGCCTTCTTATAGTCTATCCAACATGTCGCCAGGTTCTTACGACTACGACGTACCTGTTGGCTAATGGTCCTGTCTATGATAAGGAGC
This sequence comes from Hypercompe scribonia, assembly GCA_949316085.1. Lineage (NCBI taxonomy): Eukaryota > Metazoa > Arthropoda > Insecta > Lepidoptera > Erebidae > Hypercompe > Hypercompe scribonia. The sequence goes on along the minus strand of OX438977.1, from coordinate 10,480,875 downwards.
TCTTTAGTGCCACGGGCCCCACTTCTACATCCATTTTGAGAAATAGAGAGTACCGAATTATTAATTATATGTGTAGTAATTTTGAGTCTCAAAATAGATGTTAGAAGTTTATATGTAGTTGGTAAACAAGTAATGGGTCTAAAATTTTTGGGATCCATGGCACTACCAGATTTATAGAGTAAATGGGTTACACCAGTGGTTAAAAACTGTGGTAATGAACCAGAATCCAAAGCTGCTTGGAATTGTGATGCCAAACACGCATGTGAGCTTCGGAACCACTTAAGCCAAAAGTTGTGCAGTCCGTCTGGACCAGGTGATTTCCAATTCGGTAATGAACGGACTGCACAACTTACATCATCTTTATTAATAACAATGGGTTCCATAGCTGTTATAGACTCACATGAACGTTTGACATCCTCCAACCAATCACCCTCTGTATGAGTGACAGGCACTGACCAGATGTTACGCCAAAATGAATTAGTGGTATTTTCATCTGGAAAATGCCCATCACTCACACATGAATTCGGTTCCTCCAATTTCCGGTAAACCCATTTCTCATTCCTTTGAAACATTCGATTCTGATTATACCGATCAACTCGTTTTCTATAACGTCTTATTCTATTTGCCCATGCATAAACTTTCTGTTTTAGAAAGTCTATGCGCTCTGTGACACAGGACATGTATTGTTGAGGACTAATGGTAGTCCCCAAGAATGCCTGCTTCACAAAGCGCATGACTCTTGGTCGTGTATTACCACTTTGAAAACATGTTAATTTAGCGATGAGTGTCCTAGTCTCAGCAATACGACGTTCAATTCTATACTGCCAAGCTGGTACAGCATTTTTGGGTTGAGTAGTACTGACACGTTCAATTAATTTAACACCAGCTACTCGACAAACTGCAATAGCCGCACAATATAAAATAGAATGTGTATCACTGAGATCTTCGCTATTACCAAAATAATCTGATAATAACGAATCCAGGGCACCCACAAGCGCTAAATTACGTTTATGAATGGGCAAACGGCATAACCGTGGTCTACTATTAATATTTACAAATCGGTATTTGTGAATCGCATCCTCCAAAGCACTCCTTATCTTATCGTTACATTGGGTACTTACGGATATAACTTCACTCTCCACTAGTTCATCAACATCTTTAATACCTGATGGCAGCTGAGGTGTGCTATTGGCCACCGCAGTGTGTGACGAAGAGTGGATAGTAAAGCTTTTCCAAGTACTGTATCATCCAGCAGGTGACAGCGCTGTATAGCTCGTACTTGATCCGATAAACGTTGTGCTGAAACGTTGATGGTTGGTTCAAACTCCTGAAACAGAGAGGCTAGCCTAACACGGTACGCAGTAAGGTTCGTTCCCAACTCTGTAGCCCGAAAATATGCCCGCATGACATTCTCGTTTATCGATTTTGTCCACTTCATGCGGCGCACATCACCACCGGTAGCGGGGACCCTGTTTGAGGTCAGTGGTCCTCATGATCCCAAGCTGGTCGGTGGCCGGGTACTCTCCTGCCGACGTACAGGTCTTGGCGACGTCGGTGGAGAGAAAAACTCGTCGCTGGAACTTGAGCTCGACGCCACTGCTACAGCCGGAACGTCCATTGTTTCCTCCGGAGACGGCAAGGCGGAGCGGAGCGGCGAGTCCGGGGATCTAATTTGTGCTCTAGACTTAGCTCTCGTTAGCATATTGCTTGCTAAATATTACGGTTTTGCTACTACACTTTCGTATCGTAAATGTGCTACAGAAATGCTTCGTAAAAGAGAAAAAAAAGAATTATAAGTTTGCTATCAGTCTGTCTAGTAGTCATGTTGCGAGCTCTGTTTGGTTTGAAACTAGATGGCGTTATGTGTCAAATGACCGAATTAATTATTATTGTGGTGATTATTGAATTTCACAGGCCTCATTTGTGTAAAATAAATAGTACAGTTGTACTCAGGGGGGGAGACGTGGTGTCCTGAAACACAAGCTTCAAGCTTAGCTTAGGCACCAGTCTTCCACAATATCATAAAATAATGTATATGTTTCTAAATGTAACGTGTATTGTAATTGTGGTAAGAAAAATTATTATTATTATTATATTATTAGTATATGTTTTGCCCTGTTAAAGAATAAAAGTCTAAACAACTACAATAATATAATAACCTAGTAGTTGAAATAAAGAAGGCAGTTGAAATCTGATCGCTAGGCGGACCTCAAGTGATAATAAATTCTATACCTAAGTACTTTCGCTTCTGTACAACGGACAAGTGTAGGTAAAATATTACGGTTTTGCTACTACACTTTCGTATCGTAAATGTGCTACAGAAATGCTTCGTAAATGTGATTAAAATGACGACCTTAACATAAATAATTCTTTTATATAATAAATATATTATCGATCTATATATACAACACTTACGTTGAGTTGTCTACGCTTAATAAATCCAAAAACTTCTGCACTGATTTAGCTCAAACTTTGACATGAAATAGAACCCGCTTCCAAGATTGTTTTTGTCTATTTTTCCCATCAGTTTTGTTCCTCATTTCTCATCAATCATATACCACAGCGAAGACTGTCAGGGTACAGCTAGTACTATATGACATTTATCTTTTATTTAAAGTGGAAAAGTATTGAAAGCTGAACTTCTTATATTTATTTATACTAATTTCAGTAATAAAACTAAGTGAAAACAAAAATTCTATATTCTTTTTAAATATTTGTTCCGGGTTTGACTTCTGAATGAGTTTTACTTCGTATACATCTATTCTCCCAGGCGTTTTACAAAGCATCGAGGTAGATAGTCTATATTGAAAGGACTTGACTTCAATATAGAAGTATCACAGTTAAATACTTGTCCGAGGATCATGAGAGATCTCATATAGATTAGCTACTACTTACAGTTGGAGAGTAAAATAAACAATGTACACTATAATTTATAAACCTTATAAAAAAACACTTACAAAATAAAATCTAAATATTAATCAATTATCTTACACACAAAAAACTATATCAATGTTAAATTTCTATTGGCGAAATAGACAATATAAAATAACGAATAAAATATTTATTAAAAAATAATAAAGAATGTCATACGATAAAACATGGTTGACATATATTCAAGAGATTAAACCTTTTAAAATTTGATATGCAATTAAATCACGTTCCATCAATGTAGCCCATTCGCCAGCAGACACGATATAAAACGGTTAAATTAAATCAGTCGTGAGAGTATCATTCATTTTATAGAGTGCAGACAGCTCTACCTGTCAGTTGTTCGAAAAAGAAATATCTCATTTATCGCTTACTCTACGATTAAATCAGTGACAACATAAAACGTTTTTTTTCAACAGCTTTGAACTAATACAACTATTTGAATAACTTTTTAAAATAATCATATCTTTATACAGCTAAGCTAAATTAAAAACATAAAACTGTAGCTCCATTTTTGTTCTTAATAGCAAAACGTGTAGTTTATTTATCATTGAATGTGAACATATTTTTCTTTATATGTAAAAATCTAAATTTCACTTTTCGATATATCCAAAAAAAGATAAATTTCACGGAATAATATTTTCACAAAGCACCCAAAATTATTAATTTTTCAATTTTTAACAGTTTTTAGAGATTTGTCAATATGCTCGGCACGTTTATTTGTTCACGTATTTGCTACTCTATTATAAATTTTATATTAAAAAGTTAAAAAATCACTTCACTTTAGTATTTAGTGACTTACTTATTTAATAGTGTAAAAGAAAAAGGCAGTACATTTAATAATTAAGTTAAATATATATAAAAACCTAATAAATATATTTTTTTCAAAAGTAAAAATTGTTGAATTGCAGTAATCTTTGATAATGCTATAAGGTGATAGTGGAATAAAAGTCTAAGTGAATTCAATAAACATGAACATAACTTAGGTAGATGATGGCAAAAGATAGATCATCGTCTATCGAAGTAACGTTGTCTGTGTAGTGTGACGTCGGTCAATGTCAGTCGGGACCTGAAGAATAATGAAATGGCGATTCTGACTAGTAGCGGAGCACAAGGGTGGCTTTTAGTCAAATTAATATCGAGAAATATACAAATGATAAATCTTTCTATGTATTAAAAATATTAAGTTGGTTTGTTATAAATAATAATAACGTTGAACAGCGTGGATCCGTCGAGTGAACGTCAAATTAGGTGACAGAGCCTTTGTGCTCAGTGGGTTTCACATCATGCAATAATTTGTCGCTCAACGACTGCCTCGGTGGCGCATTGGTAGCGTATGCGACTGCTGTTCTTGACGTCTTGGGTTTGATTCTCGGGTCAGAGCAAATCTTTGTACGATATGCAAAAATTTGTGCCGGAGTTTGAGTGTTTCCTATGTATAACATATATGCATTTACAAAAAAGTTTTAGACTACATGACGTTGTATTTCAGATGTTATTAGACCCCTGGCGAAACAATAATCTCACCGCTTCTGGCTTAGCATTCAGGACTACTAACCACTAGAGCAACATCCATTCCCAGTTGGATTGAATGCACTTAATTCATGATACTTAAACATTTTTGATACAAACTTTGAATTTAAATTTATACTTTCTAAATAATCTAAAACGAATACCTAAAAGTTACAAACTCGCTAAGGAATTTATTAAAATATCTTAGGAACTATTTACTTATAAGGCGGTTCATTGAAATTCCCTCCCAAATGAGTGCCAGTCATAACTTGGATGGATATCGAAGCTACGGATAAACCCTCGCTAAATATTGCAGTACGAGCCCGTGGGTGTGAAGGGCGGAGTGTGGTACAGAATATAAAATTATGAACTTTAATTAAAACTAACGTGTAACATATTAATTTATTACACAGCACATACAATAATTTTAAACACAATTCGAAAAAATATTTCAAAATACTACAAGAGTTGCTTTATACAGTGTAAGTATACGTTTACGGAAAAAACAAGATCAACAAAGTTTCTCTCTGTACTCGCTACGGAAACGCTAAAAAAGTTTACTATCACAATCTTAGCCGAAAGAACTCTTCCGTGAACTTCACCTGGTCATGGATACGCTGAACAAATTATTCGTAATCAAACATTATTAAAACAAAACTCACTTAGACTTTTATTCCACTATCGTCTTATTCATAATGAAAAATAACTCACTGTATTTCAACAAGTTCCACGAACTGCCGACAATCAAGAATATAAATTGTAAACTTAAATATATACTTAACTAAAGTATAATATATAACGAAAACATTTTATTTCAACGTCCTCTAAAAAAAGTCAGAATAATTATTTTACAAATTACTACGTATTTCTGTTAAAAATATGTTTTTCTTGGACTCATAAATTGAAGCGCCAAATTGAGAATAATATAAACAATACTATTTATTTTCTCTAAGGATTCACTGTCTATTATTTTTATTAGACTCTTAAAACTCTTAAAACAAAACCGTATTTTCTTTTGTATACCGGGAATTGTTGACAGTAAAATATATTAAATGAGAATAATAATCCTATTTGCATATACTTTGTGATAATTTTCATGTGATATTATGAAATTCTGAAAAGTAAGGGTAACAAATAGCAACTGTTTTTTTGTATAGCTAATTAACCTAAAAATTTAATATAAAATTATAAAAGTTGACGAACACAAAACAAAATGTTGACCAATAACAATGTATGCACATATTTACCTATCTTTAGGCAGCTGATCTGATAATAAAAAATTATGGAACTAAAACATAGTCCAATACTTTGATTACATACCTAATCTAATCCAACAAATAGATTGGAATAATTAAAAAATTATTTTTGAATGACTAAATTACACACCCGACATATTTTCATTACTACTATTTCGTATTTAATTTCAACTGTTAACTACAACAAATAAATTCATGAATCAATTTAATTCAATAAAGTATGTATGACATGCATTAGTTAAAACATACTTCGCATAATTAAAGATCTGAACATGAATTTTGTTGTCAAAAAGCACTTACGTTTACCAAACAACATTCCTGTTTTCTTTGTCGCGTGACGTTGCCATTAGTAGGTGTATTTGTTAAATATAAGGAACGGCACTGACATGACTGTTTGCATACATTTACAATTTCATGTAGCAAAAATTTGTGAATATTGAATCAAAACATTAGTGAAACACATTATAATATACACCATCACACTTAATCTACAATGTTTTAGAAATGGGCTGTGAATTTCATTATTTAAGTTTGTTATATTTAAACTTCGTAATTCACAAATAGATTTCTAATATTATTTTTCAGTTTTTGATTCTCATTTGATTTTATTCAAATTTGTGAACTCAAACTCAAACTGAGTGAACCACGAAAATACAGCTTAAGTTTTATATAATAGTCTTTAATTTAAATTCAAAGATCTCACTTGAATAAGTCTTCTAATTCTTACTTAAAGTCAATTGGTTAGAAAGTAGCTTTTCGCTATTAAACACCTTTCCCTTTTCTCCAAATTCAGTAGTTCGGGAACTTTAAAACTTTATCTTCTAAAAAGTTTACTTAATGAAATTTCTTAGTACAAGTAAATCACCCGAAAGTTCTTTTGTAATCGAAACTGATGCTTGATCCAGTCTTTTAGATTATTAAAATCATTCTCCGCTTATTTGTGTACCTTAAATACCTATGAGTCTGTAGTATTACTTATAATAAGCTATTTTCTTCGACGTCTCTTTAAACGAGAGGTGTCGAGGTTTTTACTCCTATAACATGTTTTTATACTCATGGAAACACACTGGGATTTGCAGTGGGGCGATTTATCGAAATTCAATCGACTAAAAACATACGGTGTGCTACGCTGGTTTTGAACTAGGAGGAAACCGGGAACACCTTTAATGCCTGTCCCACTCTAGAGTAGGCGTTGTTTTGTAGCCATAAACGTGAGGGCGCATCTCACAGGTTTGCCTGTACAGTTGAATTTTACAGGTAAACTGGAGCGTGTATGCTACACAAATGTTCAAGTTTTCACGCCTGTTCAAGCAACTGAAAAAATATTAATATTGATATTTTTTCCCCGTTGATATGCAGTGCGCAATCAACTCAGCGCGTGTGGCGGTCGTCCCTGCGCAGATGTTAGCTGGTCTTTAAGGTTTGGCTTGGTTTTATTAAAGAAAAAAAAATTACGGTGACCACCATACGAGTACATGCACAGTTTCGCCTGTAAAATTCAACTGCACAGAAAAATTGGTCTTGTACAACCTGCCACATATGACAACCTTTAGTATGGTATAGAGGGATAATATATATACACACATATATGTATATATATACCTTCTAGTCTGATTGATTCAAAAAATATTTATTCTACCCTTTTTATCGTAAGATACGCCTGTAATTATACACACGATACGATTCACCTTGAAGGAACCAAAAGGGAAAATATTTTTTTCATTAACTTTCCCTAACTGAGCTAGGGTCGGCTGTAAGTCTACTAGGAAATGGTTGAGCTTAGATTTTTTAAGCGGACATTCCAATTGAGAACCTTCGCCTGAATATAGAATAGGGAATACCTATTTGTTCCCTTTGGTATTAAATAACGTAAAGAAACATAAATCGTATTCATTTAAAATGTATGTGTTAAACGCCTCTAAGAAGTATATTATACATAGACGTCTTAGAGGCGATAGATAGGACATATATACATATATAGGATTTTTATTACAGCAGCAATGACCCTCACGAGGATAGAAGTAGATATCTTAACATTACTCCTCTACACAGTCCAAAGTAAGCGTTCCCTTCGGAAAATTTGAGAGTACTCATTCGTTACAACCTAGATAAAAGTTATGGGTACTATAAATAGATAAACGTTAGAATCGAAAGTCGTATAAAAAACATAGTTGGACCGTTGGTTATGGCTACAGGACGTTTGCAATTCGTAATGCTCGGCAAATATTTTGAGATTCTTTATGTTTTTAAATGTATAAAATGTGAAGTGACAGGTTAAGAGTAGGGAGTGTCACTATTTGTGTTCATCCCGTTAGTGTCGTAACAGGTCAATAAGTGAGCAAACTATCCAGGACAACATCACTGCAAAGAGAAGGGAAACTTGAAACAAACACTTTTTACTTCTTTTTAACGTATTGAAATCCCCTCAGGTCATCACCCTGCCCCCTGGCAGGTCGCTACCGACCATGGAGCTTATAACAGCTTATGACGGTAGCGAGAAATCTCCTCCAATAATTACAATAGGACCTGACGCTGCGTCGCCAAGCAGACTGCAAACGTATGCTGAGACGAGTTCTCAGTGCAGTCACGGTAGCGACTGGCGGGACTCAATTTCCTCTTAGTGACTGAACATTTACCGACGAAATTGGTGATGTTTTGAGGAAGGGTCGTGAGAAAAGAACCAGGGATCGACGAGTATGCATGCAGCAATTGATAATCAATGGACTAAACAAATTGACTGACCTCTGACGGGACGCTTATTTAAAAGAAATCAAAGGGGAAATTCTATTCCTCTGAGCCTTCTTTCTCAAGCCAAATTGGGGCTAGTTTTAAGTCTACTGCGATACAGCTGAACTCAAATTATTTACATGGATCTACTACCATCAGACCACACAATTTAAGTATTAAAATATATCGTGGTAACGATTGTTCATATTGCCATCGGAACCGACAGCTTGACGCGCTTCCCAAGAATAAACACCCATTGGCTTACTTGCGTAGAATTTTCTTACGTAGCAATATCCACGAGTCACACGAATCCCTCCTACAGGGGACCCCCATGGTCCCCCCAATGTGCCTTAACAAAAAAAGAATTTTCCAAATCACTTTAGCATTAAAACAGTTATGCATTTATTTTCAATTATTGAAATTAGTGATTGAATCAATTAAAAATAAATGTAAAATAACATTTTTGCTAAAATATTTTGAAATCTCATTTATTACTTTATCGTGGATATATATCTATAACCCAGCTTAAACACCTAACAAGCAACCTAAAAGAATAAAACTGGTCAATTACAAGATTGTTACATTGAATGAGTTGTCCTCTAACTCCTAAATGTCAAGAACCCTTCCATCAGATCAATAACGAGAGATACTGACTACTGGACGCTAAAACCTATACAGATAGAGAAATAAGCTTAAATATATTGCTAGAGCCATAAAATTTTAAAGTTTCCCTCGATTTCTTTGGGATCCTATTATCAGATCACCCTGTCGGGATCGGTAATGAGGCACCTCAGGAGTATACACTTTTCAACACAAAAAGAATTTTGAAAATCGCTTCACAATACATATTCCTATTGTTGAAAAAGCTATATTCGCACTCCCAAACGTCAAGGACAGTTCTATCATCAGTTCAGTCACATAAGATATCAACTACTAAAAGCAAATACCTGTATAGTTCGAGAAAAAAGCTATAACATGTAGTCGAGACTAATATTTGAGGTTTTCCCTCAATTTCTCTGGGATCCCATCATCAGATCCTGATATAGTAATAATTTGATCTCTTCGTTTTTTTGAAATCAGATAAAAATTATAGGCGCTACTTATTTTTAAAATACTTCTATTAGCTTCACCTGTATGTTTGTTTACTTGTTACCGACTTTTGTAAGCAGGTTTTTGTTTTTTGAATTACATTTAGTTTTATTTTAGGTTCCTGGTATAGGCTATTAACAAAACATTTACGTTATTAACAGAAAATATTGCCAAGGTAAAAATATAAAAATGATACTTAGTTTGTTATAAAACATGGTCATGGAATGCGTTTAAATGCCCTAGACATGTTCGTAGTAGATAATATAAGATCAGATGCAAACAGATAAAATTATCCTGTTGTTACGATACTGAAAAGAAGAAATAAAATAAACACACAATTTTATTGTTATTCATTAAACCTTTGTCATACATGTGTGATATAAAAAATAAAGCATTTAATTTTCCTTACTTATTTTTTATTACATTTTCCAAAAGTCACGAGTTATTTTAGTATCTTTCATTTTTTTTAAGATATCTACGGCCTTAAACGTTCCAAGACAAATAATATTACATATGTCACATATCGTATTTCTCTTTCCGACTTAATGTTATTAAATAGCTCCATCCTGCTGTCACTCAACAATTAAATTTATAATCTGTTATCAATTTTGATATTTGTGTTGTCATAAGCACTTGTCAGTGCACTGGTTTGTCACTGTTTTTTGTCTAGATATTTAAAATAATTTCTTCCAATAAGCTTTAGTTTCCAGTAAAATTTAATTTAACAGGTGAAAAGAGGATGATGTCAGAACAACATTCGCCGGTAAAGGCATCAAGATCGCCCAGCGTCATTGAAACAACTGAAGACTTTGAAAATCAGGTATAGGTGATATACTACGCCTACTTTCTTTCTAGATATATTAATTATTAATTCCCTTATGTGTTATGCAGGATACTTTGCTAAAACACGTTGATATATCAATAGTGGAGTCCGAGAAACGTGCGAATGGCACGTTGCACGTTAGAGATCATTATACAGTGTACCTAATCGACTTAAAGTAAGTGGTTTACTCTATTGTTTTCTTAGTAAATTAGTCGTCCATTATGTGCCAATTAGGCTTATTATTCGTGCTAACCACGTTCTCAGTTGTAGCTAGTGGCTGTGATACAGATAAAGATGTATTAGGTCATTGTTCTTATTTGATTGTTAACGGAATTGCCCAACCACCACCTCTACCAATAATTATAAATTTTTGTTAGCATAAGTTGACTTAGTTCAAATGTTATTTTAACACTTATTAAAATCATATAATTATAGTGTCTATAAACTTTACTTATCACTATATCTTTCTTGATGAATTAAAAAAAAATTGTTTAAAAGATCTTAGTTTCATTAAATTTCAATAAAAATGTAGGTAGTTGGATTAAAAAGTAACAGTATATGTTGTCTGATACCAATTATAGGTAAAATGTACATTAAATTACTAAGTTCAATGATGTTATTAAATTTAATTCTGCAATTAATACTTTTAATTTTATTCAAAAAATGTAGGTGGCTTGATATTCATTTAAAACTTTAATGATGTACTCTTAGCCGATTTCGGTCACCATGGCTAATTTCAACAGGCATCAGCCAACTACGTAGGAGGTATGGTAGTGCACAAGTGTATGCACAAACACAGGTGCACTTTCTGTTTCCTCTCCCCCACAACTCAATAAGACAATTATCCTATACAACTAAGGAGAGACAAGGTTTAAAATTGCAAACTCTAAACTGTTATTAAACATTTCTTTAACTAAAAAAACTCAACAATACTCCTTAACCTGACCTGGTAATCAAACCCGAGACCTTTTAATGTTCAGTTGAAGGCACTAACTGCTATACTAATAAAGCAGGATGAAAATGTAATAATTGATATACAAATTACATTATAAAGCAAAGAATTACCCTTAAAAAGTCTATTCGCCATGCCATGCAACAAAAGGTAAAGAAACATGAGCATTAACTTTAAATTCACTTTTTATAGTCAATTATTTAAAAGCAAAATAAATAAACAAAAAATAATAATTAAATATATTTTTTTCAATTTTCAGGGTAACAGATTCAGATTACAAACTTGTGCAGTCAAAGATTAGTACTATATGGAGAAGATATACAGAGTTTGAACAGATACATGACTACCTACAGGTCACATATCCACATGTTATTATACCGCCATTACCTGAGAAACGGGTGAGTAAATTGTACACATTACATGCATTGTTATACATGTTGTGTATGTAGTGAGTGTATAATATTAAACATATAATGTAAGGACAATGTGTAATATAAACATGACATTGACTATCAAGTTGTCTAAAATATAATATCTTAAATTAAATATAGTTCTATGACTTAGCTGATTGATTCATACATATCATTAGTAGTTTTTAATGCAGCAAACCCTGATACATATACATTAAATAAATATATGTGTAACCCTACTAACGGTACAGGTGATTGTCAAGTGAATTCAGTATCCTTTTATTAGAAGTCAAAACCATAGATGCAGCACTTTATACTTTCAATTATTATGTTCAATTTTGATTTGTAGATATCAAAACATTAAAAATAATAAATTAATAGTGGAGGGCAATTAAAATAAATAAATAAATATTTCGGACATTTAACACACAATGCCATTTAGTTTTAAACTAAGCAGAGCTTTTAATATGATAACTAGGCTGATTTTTACTACTTATAAACATTTTTTTGTACATACAAACATATAATCCGACCGGGGCATCAAACCTGAGACATCAAGCACAGCAGTCGCTTTCGCTACCGCTACGGCATCGAGGCAGTCAGGCTGTACTCTAAGATGTTATCTAACTGAATGAACTAAACTAAATCTGATCAATAGAATTTTGTGTGTCAAATCTTCAACTAGTCTATTACAGATTCTAAAATCTAGTTATAATATTACTACTAACTACTATTCATGTATTCATATATATCAAGTATTTATTTCCTGAGTTAAGAACTGGTATCCTTCAGAGAAAAAAATGTTAATCAAGTACTGTCTGTTATTTATTTAATCCATATTTAATTGAATAATCGTGCCACATACTGCAAAATTACATAGAAAAAGTTTTTTATCAAACATAAAGGAGTAGTTAATTAAATAGAATAATTAGGAAAAGGCATTCTGTAATAATGACTTTGTCAAACAGCTTTAGGTAAAATATAAACAGAAAAAGTTTTAGTTAGAAAGTTTGCTACCTTAGTACAATATAAACATTTTTTATTGTTTATTTATTATAACTATTGTTTTCTTAGAGCTATCCTATAGCTTTAACGATATACTGTATTGAAAATCAAAGGCTTTAGAATTGATTCTCTCTCTCTCTCTCTCGATCTTAGTGTTGATTTTTTATTTATATGATTTGCTGTGAAATAATGGTCTCATCTACAACTTTACCCTGCTACTGAATTTATGACTCTCCTTTTCAAGGAGGTTTTGTTCTACTATAACACTCTGGCCAGATGGGCTAGTATAGGGTCTGTTTCAAGCTTCCATTCTCCTTGCAGTGATGTTGCCCGACATGTTTGCTCTCTTAGTCACCTCTCACTGTGTCCACGGGATAAAGAAGTGTGAACACACCATATTCTAAATCCATCATGGGTCACAGTAAAATGATCAAATCATCTTAAAATTAATAACAAACGTTTCTACAATTTAGGTCATGAGTGATAATAAGTGAGAGAGGCATATTGGATACAATATTAACGTATAGGAAATTCACAGAGTATCGTTTTCAGTCTAACCTTCGCGCTTCGTCATAACACTAAAAATAAAATGAATTCGTTAATTAAAATTTTACTGGTTAGTAAAAATTAAGCTAATTGTTTTTTACATGTGTTATTTTATTGACCTGAAACTGTCTAGGTCAGATAGTATAGGTATAGAAATATCTTCTCAAATTTCAATTAATTTGTTTAAATATCATGAAAAACCTTTTTAACTTTAAGGCATCTTCTCAATTTACGGTCAACATATCCAGATATTTTTTGATTTATAAGTTTAATCTGGTTTACACTTTCAGACAATGGCAGGTAAATTGGTGAACCAGTTTCCTTGCTTTTATTTTTCTTTTAAATTGATGAGACGAACATTTTGGAAGGGTTGTGATCACCTCACCTGGTTGAAATGTCCTTACTTTACAATGCGTAAACATCATATCTTTCTCTTTAAAAGACAGCAACTTACTTATCACTGCCCCTCCTATTTTATTTAGTTAATAAAAAAGCGTGACGTGCTACGAATACGATCTGTCGACCAATTTAAGATTGTGCCAAATAATGTGACTAACTAAATGCTGACTCTCCATTTCTCCTTAAATTTTAGGTACTCTATGCATGGAGGAAATCAGATACGACAGATCCAGAGTTTGTTGAGCGTCGCCGTGCGGGACTGGAGAACTTTTTGCTGCGGGTCGCGTCACATCCGAGATTATGCTTCGATGACCAATTCATTAATTTCCTCCAACAAGAACATGGCTGGCGGGAGACAATTACTGATAGCGGTTAGTACTTTTTTCAGATCGAAAATCCCCTCGGTAAACACCCAACTCATGAAGACGACCGGTGGGATTGTTATGTCGGACACGAACCGACTAAAGCACGCACCGTCACAGTTACCTGGGTAACCTGGTGTAACCTAGTATGAAAAATGTGGTATAAGCGGTTAGAACGGCTATGTTCGTGCAATTATATGAAATGTCTAAAAATAAATATAAGTCTTCAAAATTGTTGATTGTGATGAGAAAAGTAAATTGAATTGAATAATGTTATACATAACAAGACTTCTGATCACTTATTAAATGGCTAAGCACCTTTTGCAAGTATGAAAACTAATAAATTTTGCATTTCTACGTTGTCTTCGCATGACCTATTACTTTAACAGTCAATATAATTAAATTAAGCCATGTCAAAGATCAATTGGTGTACATTGATTTTTAAGAACAGTTCGTTCAATATTGTTTGTTAGCTTAGTAGTCGAATTTAGATCGTAAAAGTAAAACATTAACTTTAACGATTTTAACTTCATGTATTATTGTCTATTTAAGTATCTGGGAACGATTTTGTTATTTTTGTATTAAAAACACGGATTGATGAAAAAAATAATGATTAATTTCTACGTATAAGCTAATATAACTGTCTGAAATAAGAGAAGTACAAGTCCATTTATAAATATATTAGACTTTACTTGCATTGAATGGCAAGCAGACTGAAAAGGCCTTGTATTGCCTATGTTTAGCGCTCGTCACGGTCATGCGAGGCACCTTGATAAATTACCGTTCAGACATTTTTTGTATAAATTTTCCTGTATTTATTCATCTCAACTTAGTTCTTCTAAAAGCGTCTAGGACTGGTGATAAACGTATCCCCATTGTTTTCCCAAGTGGTCCAAAAGTGCGTTCAGGCTTGAAACAGACTCTTTGCGGTATTCCTAAAAATCGATTAAGTGTAATGTACCGAAGATGCTTTAACAGCATTCTGTTTTTATTTACAGGGTATATACTACAAGCTGAAAATAAATTAAAATCGTTGTCAGTATCGATAAGATTAAAAAAACCAGATCCTGAGATTGAGAGTGTTAAAAATTATGGGAAGCAATTAGAAACTAATTTAGGAAATTTTCTGTATACTAGGTGAGTGTCATTTCGATATACTAAGTACAAGTGAAAGCCCCTAATAACAAACCTTGATGTCGCTACCACAAGGTCGAATGTCGAGACTTGAAGCCTTTCCAATGTATTTGTTTATATTAATTACGAGATTCTTTAAGCTACCTTCTAACTTCGAAGTTAAAAGAACCACCATAATTTTTTAATTCTTCTTTCGTAAACCTCCAGAATAGTGGTGGGCCACGAATTAGTTAACATTTGAAAAAATCGTATAAAAAAACCATTTGATATATTATAAAAATTGTTTATTTACAAGAAAGCTAATTTGTTGGTTTTTATTTTTTAAAATTTACATACTCTAAATGACCACCGTTTCGACATTTACACTCTTCTAAGCGAGCACCGAAATTTTCGAATTCTAGTCGGCAAAGAGACCGCGAGTTTGCCGACATCTCTTCACTGATTTTTCTTTTAGTTCACGTAGTGTATTTTATTTATTGATGTAAACTCTTTTTTTTCATTCTTCTCGTTCTTCAAATAAACCCATTAAAAAGAAGTCTGCTAAGGATAGATCTGGACTTCTGGGTGGCTATGGAATGTCCCTTCATCTGGAAGTATTTCCGGAAATATATCTTTGACCACCGGCGGGGACTCATTGGATGTGTGACAAGTGACTTCATCTTGTTGAAACCATGTGTTACGATTGTAACTAGCAAATTCCAGCAGCATCGTTTCCAAGAACTCACGCAACATGTTTGCGCTGGATGTTAGATTCAAATGTTAACGAATTCTTGGCTCACGTATACATAAATAATAATGTACAATTCTGATAACAAAATTAACTCTTTATTATATATTCTTTGTCTAGGAGTTCTCTTTTTAAGAGAAAAACTAATATATTAATAAAATTAATATATTAGTTTTTCTCTTAAAAAGAGAACTCCTAGACAAAGAATATATCAAGAACTTAACAAAAATGCATGAAACGGACACAAAGAACACCTAGAATCGGCAAAAGAATTTTTGGATCACACAGTGTTATTCCGTGTGAGGTTAGAATCCAAAACACTCAATATAATAGAAAACGGCGAGGGGACCGCTGCAACCGCTACGCCATCTGTCCATTTAAAGGGTTAATAGCAATGCCTCCTGGAAATAAATAGGGGTTTTGAAATTAACAATAAATTGTGATAATTATTCTTTTTTTTTTCTTCTAGATCTAAGATAATAGAGAAAAATTACTCTTTATGCAAACTACACGCAAACTACGGCAAATTATTTAGTGAATGGAGTGTCATAGAAAAAGACATGGGGGATGGGCTACAGAAAGCTGGACATTACTTTGGTATGTTTACAAAAAACCTTTTATTTGTAAAAATGTGTTACATATATACTTAATCTAACATTACATACCATAATTATACAAGTAAATCATTTAATAATATAAATAATTTTGGTCCCTTACCAGCCCTGTTGTAGATAAAGGATTATACAACATAAATTAAACGTTTAAAATATCCCTAATACTTACCACAGATTCAATAGCGGACAGTATAGACTCAGTAGCGGAAGACGAAGAGCAACTAGCAGATCAGCTGAAAGAGTACTTATTCTATGCTGGGGCATTACAACAACTGTGCACCAACCATGAGACCTTACAGCGGGCTCTTGAAAATGCACAAGATACACTCAATAATAGGTAATATGGATTAAATATCGAACTTTGTACTTTGATCTAGAAGGATCTTTTGATACATATACGACTAACATTTGATAATTGTTACCTTTCTTTTTCAACACTAACAGGGCAAGAAATAATACACTAAAAGTTTGTTTATCACTAGTAAAATGTTTTCCATGAGTAGGCTCTTGAAACGTCACTAATTCAATAACAATAAAAACTGAGGAGTCCTTCAAGGCAGTATATTAGGACCAATATCCAACACAACCAAACAAATATAATAATACTATAATAATATTAAAGTTAACCAAATGACTAACAAATTTAACAATTTGTTAAAGGAGTACATGTAAAAATTTTACGATTGTTAAACTTTTTGATTTTTCTAGGATATCAGAACGAAGCCGAGCTGCAGCGGGTAAATCAGGATTAATGTCCCGACTGTTTGGGACCACAGACCCCGACATAGTACGGGACCAAAGCACGCGTGCTCTAGACACTAAAATCCTGGCTGACAAAGACAACATCGAGAAAGCTAAGACTGACCTAGAGTAAGTGTCCATTTATCAATATTAGAGTAATTAAACGGGGAAGTATTTATTACGTCAGGTGTAATAAATACTTCTCCGCGTTGTTCCTTGGTATTTTTGTTGCAGTAATTAACATTAAGTTATCGAACACATTTAAAATTGTCACTTTGTTGTTAGTTCCAAATAAAGAATTTATTTATTTATTATTTACTTAATATGACAAAGATTAAATTTTTATGAAATACTACGCTTCTGTCTGTAGGTGTGTTGGTCTAAAAATATTTTTTTTCCCAATTACCTACAACCATGTTTGTATCCACGATTAAGTAAACTGAATTTCTTGAAATGAAATGACACCTTATTTGCAGAAATATTGTACATAAGTTGTAAACAGTTGTTTAAAAGAATCATATTTCATCAGTCTTTGAGCACCCGTATGATATTAATTTATAACTATTATTTGGTCAGTGTTATTGTCTACTGTAAATAGGTACTACACGTTACTTTTTTTTTTGAGTTCGTAAGTAGCACTAGTATAATTTAGATAAACAAGAATGACGAACATAAGCAATACCAACAGGTAGAGAAAACAAAAATGAAAACATAAAATGCACAACATATCTAACGTATTTCATTGGATAAGGATTAATATTATATTCGACAAATTTCTTTGAAGGTATAACCTGTAGGTATATTTATTTAGTCTTAAAACAAAAATTATTGCTGTTGGTTATTCGTAAGATATAGACATTATATACCTTGTATACTTTTGCGAACTTTTTATAGATATTTTTAAGATACACGATTCAATAGTGCATCATTTTGATATATCTAGTAAAGTTCAGCTTGTATCGGCAATATTAGCGTTTAAAAATTCTTTTTTTCACAATTGGCTTTTTTATATGTTCTATTAATACAACACGGGTGTTTTCTATATATTTTTTTATATTTACACTCGCCCAGACGCTTGAGAAGTGTTTGTATTGAGCGCAATATCGATTACATTACAACTCAAACTAATTACGTCAGCATCAGTAAGAATTACAAAGCATGAGATATTACTTAGTATATTTGTATAAGGAAATGTTAGAAAGAACTCCCGTGAACCGAGGTTAAGTGACTCCCACTTGTTTAACATCAATGCTACTTGTTTCGTTAACAGGGACTTTACTAAGAAGGCGCTAGTAGAGATAGAATATTTTCAGAAACAAAAAGACAAGGATCTACACGAATCACTCGTCAGCTTCATCACTTTACAAGTAAAAGCAGCGAAAAAGGTACATTAAGCTATGTTATCTTACAATTTATTTATAGTTCACCTTATAGCATTATGTAGCCATTCTTTTTAATTTTTAAACTTTATATAACCTGTTGTTAAATAACTTTAACTTTTTACACCCACACATATATTATTCCAAATATTATACGGTTCCGTACTAGGCGTAAGCGTTGAATAACAATAAATATTTTTTAAACTCTATTGACAAAACTGGAGCGCCGAGAAAAAAAAATCAACTGACACAATTTGATTGCAGTTAGCCTAGTGCTTTAAGCGGTCGCCACGCCGCTCTCTACTACGCTGAGTGTTGTGGGTTCAAATCCCACACGGGACAACACTGTCTGATTCATAAATTCTGTGTGTGTTCTTAGTCTGGGTGTTCTTTGTATCCGTTTCTTGTATGTTAGTAAAGTCCCCCTCGACACAGGATTCCTTCTTAGGTGTTGTCTTTTTAAAAAAACAAAACAAAACATACAGAAAATCATAGTGAGCAGCTTCAGCTTTAAATTTTTGTAAATGTAACGTTGGATTATTCGCTTTGAGTTTAGACTTTAGAACATTGAAATGGAAAATCTTAAAACCCCACCTACGGCTTCATATTAATTTATTTATTTACTCTTTATTTATATTTCAGAATTTACAAGCGTGGATCCAGATCAAGGAATGTCTGCAGAACATGCCGTAAGCCCACCAACACTTTTATACCAAATGTACCTACCGCTCTGTACGTAACCGCATTAGTAATAGAATTTTTTATCTCACTTGGAAAGTAGTAATATTCTGTGTACTAAAAGGACATATGTACACGTTGTTCTATTATTTATAATACGAAAAAAAAATAGTAAATGTGTTTCTGTACACACTATTTTTGTTACATTTTAATTTATTTTGCTCTTTAATTAAATAAGCTAAAAAAAGTAATATAAAGTCTTTGAATATGTTACAAAATAAATATTTTATGTTATACAATAGTGCGCATGCGTCCTTTTATAATAATAAATGTATATTTACCTCATGATAATTATCAAATTTATACTCATTTATCAAAGATAATATCTTCTCAATTTCAATTACTTTTTGTCATATTTAATTGTATTTTCTACTTTTGAAAAATAAATTCCTTTAACCATATCTATTGGAGAAAGATGTTCACATTAAACAAATATAATATTTAACTCATTCCATATCAATAAAGTTATTCTAGTTTAATATAAATAGAATTATTAAATTGCCTGTCATTTTTTTTAATTAAATGAGTTGTAGGGGCCAATGAGGGAATTTCGGCGAAAGACAATTGAACAATACGAATTATCCATTATTGATTCCTGACTAATATTTATTCTCATTTGCGATACGTAATAATTATAGTTTTTCCGTATAAAAAAAATTGCAGCTGTAGAATTATTTATTTTTGTGTAAGACACCCGTTTAGTAGTCGCCTGCTATAGGTCCACATTTCTTATTTTTTGATCTAAAAGGGACGTCTTCCAACTAGTATAAATATTTATTGTTTGTAAATCTCAAAATGATTAACCATTTTTATAAAATAAGACACTCCAATCAAGAGTTATTCGTCTATGGTTGTTGGCTCGAAGGACCAAACGTTAGACATGCGTTTAAAAGACAATCTTTTGCAAACAAAATCGTTGAATCGATTCAAATTCTTTTTTCAAATTAGAAAACTATATTTAGTAAGATTTTACTATCTTTTCCATATATATGTGTACACGCAGCTTGTGCTTTTTCAATAATTATAGAATATCTCTTCGTTCGTATCGAAATAATTGTAGATTATTTATTGATTTTTTAAATTTTTAATGTCCATAATACACTTGCACAATCGATAACAGTGTGATATTATGAAGGATATTGAATTGAATATCGTAGATTAGTCAGAACTTTGCCAGATAGAAACCAAAGGTACCCATGTTGTTATAAATGTATACACCCGTCTTATAATCTCTGTTGTCAAGTAGAAGTTGTAAACCAAAATAAAAATTATACATTGTAAACTTGTTAATAATAAATTAAATTAAATTCGATGAAATTTTGAATCTTGGTCAAAATTAAAACATTCACGATCAAATATTTGTATCCAATAGTAAACCAGGAACATTAGACGTATTTGGTTTGTTATCAGCAATAGTCATGCTCGTGAACGGCATTCAGCCGCACTCAGAGGGAGTGCACTAGTAAACTTACACTAGACCCTCAGATGTTATTAGGTATATCGTGGTAGATAAATAGCTACCTGTCGTCCTGTCACAATGTTCGATTGAGGATTGAGGATTGATTATTCGTCGGCCCGTATTGTTTTGTTACTATAATGGTAGCAATATGTCTCTGACAATTAAAAAATTACATACTGCTGCAAAATAAAAGAAATGGCGTACCATTTCCTTCATTTTGAAAATGCTTTGTGAAATATTCAATTACCTTCATAATCATAAGGCTAAATATAAGTCTTAAGTCATTTATCAGGAAATCTATGTTTACGAGCTTGATTCAGCTGAAAAAATATCAATTACAAGTACGTGGGTAACGTACGTTACGTACGTACGTGGGGTACGTTACCCCTCCTGATTTATTCCATACCAACTAAAAAAAGTGTAAAGCAATATGCGTCCAAAAATATGATAACATAAATATTTGTTTCCGAAAACCAGAAGACAATGTATTATTTTTCTAAAATGTGTACCTAAACTGTATGATATTATAATGTGCGTCGTGTAGCTAAATGATTATGTTAATATTTATGTTGATTTATTAATTTCAAATATCAAGATAAGTTTTAAATAAACTTCAACACTTTTTAATATGGTGTTTTTTTTTGCCTTTATAATTTTATACGATTACTAGATAAGGCTGTGAATCCACACTGTCGCATTGTGTTTCGCATTGATTCTCA
This sequence comes from Hypercompe scribonia, assembly GCA_949316085.1. NCBI lineage: Eukaryota > Metazoa > Arthropoda > Insecta > Lepidoptera > Erebidae > Hypercompe > Hypercompe scribonia. The sequence goes on along the minus strand of OX438977.1, from coordinate 10,459,355 downwards.
TTCTACAATCACCTAATACCTACCTCTATTCTCTTTTATTCTTGGCTAACATTCTGTTTTGACCACTTGACTTCAAGCATTCAGAGACGTCATTCCCATACGTTTGTTAGTTTCCTAATAACGTTTACGTGTACGAAATGTCATCTTAGCTTCGGAGGTTCGTCAATTTTTTTTATAAGTAGTTGCACCAGGGAGCAGGGCGATCAATTTCACAATTTGAATGAGGTTACGTTGTATGTCATTTATTACTATAATATACAACATTTTGAGACTAGGCAAAAACTGCTTATTGTTGCTTATCTTTATGATGAAAATTACGTAAGATAGTATGAAAAATAGTATAATAAATATTGTATAGAAGGTAATTGGTACAAAAATAAACACGTTATGAAATATTTTAATAGAAGAAAATTGAAGTTGCAATATTTACGGTAGTGGAAGAATCGCTACCAATTTTTTCGAAAGCTGGTCGGCGCTGCCTCTGCTCTTTGGCGACTTTTGCCCAATTTGGGCGGAGCCAGAGTCGCGACGAGACGGCTGTACACGGGAGTTGTCCGGTCAATGGCGCTGCATGGTGCGCCGGTCTGGGCGGCTACTTTGACCGCCCAAAACGGGGCTCGCCTCTGGCGCCCTCAGAGGATATTGGCGGTTAGAGCCATACGCGGTTACCGCACCGTATCGACGGAGGCGGCGTGTGCCTTGGCTGGAACTCCCCCATGGGATTTGGAGGCGGAAGTGCGCGCCGAAGGTTATCGGCGAACGGCTGACTTCCGGGCGGGTAGCGCCTTACGGCCCCCACCCGAAGAGAAACGCGAGTGGCGAGAGGCCGCTCACCGAGCCACGATGGCTCGTTGGTCGTCCCGGCTGGAGGCTCTCCAGTCGGTCATCGCCGAGTGGGCAGGGTGACAGCACGGGACCCATTCCTTCTGACTGACGCAGGTTCTTTCCGGGCATGGTTGCTTCGGGAAGTATCTGCACTCGGTCGCCAGGAGGGAATTGAATCCCACCTGTCACCACTGCGACTACAATGAGGACTCAGCTCAGCACACGTTAGCGGTTTGTATGCCTGGGCGGCGCAGCGTGGGGTCCTCACTACAGTTATTGAAGGAGATCTCTGGCTACCGGCCGTTATACGCTCCATGGTTGGTAGCGAGTATTGTTTTACCGTGGCCGCAACCTTCTGCGAAGACGTAATTTCGCGGAAGGAGGCGGCGGAGAGGGCCCGGAAGGACGACCTCCACTCAGACCCAATTCGCCGCCGGCGAACCGGACGGCGCAGGCGCGCATACCAACGCCTCATGCCGCCTTGAGTGTGGCCGCGGGTGGACGGGACGAGTTTTCCCCTCCATCTGCTATATTGGCCAGCCAGTGCGCGTGTGCCGTACGCCGCCTAAATAGAGAATTTATCCGCAGATGGTGCCCGCTTTAGCGGACAGGCGCTAGGAGGGATCTGGATGTCGTAATAACAGCTGTTCCCGGATCCCTCCTATGTCAGGCGCAGAGTGGCACACCGTGTGGTTTTAGTCGGTCCAATTCCGACACACCACCCCGCCGTAAACCCCGGTGGGGTGACGGCCCAAGGGGGTTTCCACACGTTAAAAAAAAAAGTAAGGCTCTTGTATTTCTGTGCCTCTTTAGAACCTCTCTACCTCCGTCGAATAGTCGGGGCATATTTGTCGGCAAGAGCCGTCATCTACCCAAGTAAGACCGGTCTTAGTAGACGTGAAATGTCGTGCGGTGCTCCGCAGGGTCCGGTCTTAGGACCGCTGCTGTGAAACATTGACTACGACTGGGTGCTTCGCGGTGCTCTCTTACATGGCGTCGTCGTCACGTGCTATGCGGACGACACACTTGTGACGGCGTGCGGGAAGACACACCGTGAGGCAACCCTGAGGGCCATGGCCGGGGTTGCCCAAGTCGTGGAGCAAATCTGACGGCTGGGCCTTGAGGTGGCTCTGCACAAATCTTTGTTCTTTCATGGGCCTCAGAACAAGCCACCAGATCGATCCAACCTCTTAGTAGGAGGCACTCGCGTGGACATTGAGCCTTCCATGAGGTATCTGGGGCTCGTACTTGACAGCCGATGGGACTTCGGAACTCATTTCCGAAGTCGGGTCCCAAAGTTGGTAGGAGCAGCGCGAACATTGGCGCGGCTGCTGCCTTATATGAGGGGACCCAATGACTCCTGCAAGAGACTTTACGCCTGAGTTGTACAGTCAATGACCCTTTACAGGGCACCAGTGTGGGCGGAGACCCTCAAAGCCACAACGCAACGCAACGCAACGAAATGTGGTGCAACGCTCACTAACAGATCATACGCAGCTGAATCAGCCACAGAATGTGCTCTAACGACTGAAAATTGTCGCAGGCTCTCATCGGCATGATTGCTTCGGTAAATACCGGAATTGAATCGGACGTGAGTATATAGCACAATAGCAGAACCGACTTGACCACCTCCTAACATGTACTAGAGATCCTGGTCTATTTAATTGGACGTTAGAAGAAAAACTTTCCTACGTGGTATGTAGATCATTTTGAGTCCCTGAACTGAGCCCTGACTCTAGGGGGCACGCTCAAAAGGTAGCAACGTACTTAGGACTCTTAAGTTACTGGTATTTTAGGCTAGCGGTTATTAGTTATGTCATAAAAAAGCTTAAAAAAGGTCCTCAGGTAGTATTAGCCCAGGGCCCTACAATTGCAAGTTTCACCTCTAACTTTACGTGCTCTCCAAGGCACGTTCACGCCTTAATTTCTTAACTGATTATAGTGAAATTGAACACATGCATCACTTATACATAAAAACTTTTATCGCGACAAGAAAATGTAGGCATTGCCTGCAATAGTGAATTGATTGGCAAAATCTACACTCGTGCTAGCGAAGTCGCAGATGAAAGTTACTTACATATATAAACATTAAAATGCCGAAAACTTAAATCTCATACTAAGTAAATGTACAGATTTTATAAAATAGAGGTTCATAAAAATCAATTACTTACGCTACGTGTTCGTTGCTGATAGTCGGTTTATACGTTTCTAATTATTTATAAACGAGGTTTTATTGATTTATCGATTGCACAAGTTTGAAACCTTTTTGAATGTCAGTAATTTGCTTCATGTTTACACTAGAGACTAATACAATGTACCTACTGTGAAATCATATTTTGCCGTGACCGATTAAAATCTGTTTTATCAAAATTTTATGTAAAGCGGATTACTGCCTACCTATTCGTTATACTCCGTTCTGATGATTATCCGTTAGGGCTCTAACCGAAAGAAGAAATTACTTCTTTAGGTTTCAGTTCAATTTTAACCTCAAAATATTTCTCATTATCTAAATCAAGTCTTTGCCTCTGCAGCCAGTGCCAAAAAGTGCGTGACCGCTTTCATTTCTAGAAAAAAGTAATGAAGCAATTGAATGTGAATTACAAAATTAAATCTACGTGCGGTGTATTTTTTTTGTGATAATCTACAATATATTGCTGAAACCGTTTTGAAAATCTTTTAAATCCTTTTTTATAAAATTATTTGCCGTTTACAGTAGAACAAATTAAAACATGAGATTCGTGCAATTCAGATATAATCATGGTCCTGACGAAGTTCACGTAGGATATATGGAAAAAGAGGACGTAGTTGACATACACAAGTACAGTCCTGGCATGCCGAGACTATGTATGATATTTTGAAAACAGGTTGTACTTGCAATGCCATTAAGATAAAACATTTAGACCCGCTTGTCGAACCTAAGGCAAGTGTAACATTAATGGCTCCCATTACCGGGATGGACAAGATCCTGGGTGTAGATAGAAACTACGTTGACTTCTGCGATGAACAGAAAATTCAAGTACCGTCACGGCCAGTAATATATACTAAGTTTCCCAGCAACATTATTGGTCCAAATGAATTTGTCAAAATAAAGACCAAAGTTGTTAGAGAAGTAGATTGGGAAGTACATCTGGCGGTTATCGTTGGTCAAACCAGCAGCGGTGTATCGGCTGCTGATGCTTTAAAATACGCATTTGGGTACACAATAACCCAAAGCATTTACAGCAGGGATTGGGAGAAGCAAAAACCAGAAGAGTTATTTTATGGTAAAGCTCAAGATACTTTTTGCCCTATAGGGCCATGGATTGTCACGTGTGACGAGATTGAAGATCCTCATAATGTCGAAATAGCCTGTAGCGTAAACGGTGTTAAAAAACAGAACAGTCATACGCCCAGAATTATACATAAAATGCCAGATATAATTCAAATATTGTCGTCGATAATTACTCTGCTGCCCGATGACGTAATACTCACGGGTACTCCGGTAGGTGTAGGAGTTAACCTCGATCCTCAAGAGTTTTTGAAGCCTGGCGATGTAGTGCGAAGTGAAATCTAAAAAAATAGGATCATTCAATGTAATGGTGACTAGATCTTGAACAGAGAAATTATCATTTCATTGTAAGGATTCTGTATTGATATGCACCTTACTTATACTCGTATATACTTATTGATGACTGTGATATAAAACATACATACATACATTGATTATAACAATAGAATGAAACACACTATTATTATGATGTTAACTGTTTTTTTTTATTACAGATAATTCATTTCTTGTCCAAGTTTACTACAAAATTTATTAAAATTTTATTTGAAAATTTTACATTTTCAAATCTTAGTCTCATAACCTGTTTAGGCTTTTACACAGTCAACAACAAAAAGTCCTTAGAAGATATAATACTATACGACGTGAAGTAAAAAGATTAGGTAAAAATTTGTTCTAATTGTCCATTATATAATATTTGTGTTATAAGACTTATTAAAATATTTTCTTATACAATGCCTACTTCACAATAAGTTGCGGGGTCATTCAACTTATCTTGTATTGTCCTTACTCTCTCAAGAATTACAACAATTACAGCTCTGTCGGAACAAACATTCACTTATCTCTTTTGTTTAACATATATACAAGATAACGAGAGGATTCTTCAGGCTAAGGAGGAGTACTGAGACATGTTTCAAACAGTTGAGTGTTAGCTTAACTTGAACGTAAATTATCATTTCACAACGTTCGGAAAAATAGACAAGTACGTTATCACGGAACTTAGCCATATTTTAAGTCATTGTAGGAATCTAAAAGTGGGCGGGTACTCTGCTTACGAGTGTTACGAGACGTAATGTACCATTTGCAGAGAGCATGATACGTTACACGGTGCTAAAATCCATGGTAACATTCCAACATTTAATGCACAGAGATTATAATGATTCCATTCTGTTTTAAGTAAATCTACAGATAATTGGTATGTGACAGTGTGACAGTGGTGCTCAAGCAGTGTGCTCCTGAGTTGTGCCCTATAATAACGCGACTTTTCGCGCTTTCCTACCGCAAAAGGTAAGTGCCGTTCTCGTGGAAAACTGCCCATGTGTATCCAGTGCTAAAAAAGGGTGATAGATCGGACCCATCAAATTACAGCCCTATAGCTATAACCTCCCTTCTCTTTAAGGTGATGAGGCGTGTAATCAACACACGGCTCCTCAGTTACCTAGAGGAGCACGATTTGATTAGCGACCGCCAGTACGGCTTCTGCCGCGGTCGCTCGACAGCTGATCTTCTAGTGTATCTCACTCACCGGTGGGCTTCAGCCATTGAGAGTCAAGGTCAGGCTTTGGCAGTTAGTATGGATATAGCAAAGGCGTTCGATCGGGTCTGGCACAGGGGCCTTCTATCGAAGTTACCATCCTACGGCCTGCCCGAGGGTTTGTGCAAGTGAGTGGCTAGCTTTTTGTTCGGCAGACGTATAAAAGCCGTCGTCGACGATAGCTGCTCCGAAAGCATGGACATAAACGCTGGCGTCCCGCAAGTCTCCGTGCTATCTCCAACGCTGTTCTTGCTGCATATCAATGATATGCTGTCCACGGATGGTATTCATTGTTATGCAGATGACAGTACTGAAGATGCGTATTACACGGGCCGAGCTAACATCCCTCGTACCGTTGTAGTAGAAAGTCGCGAACAACTTGTGTCTCAAATCGAAAGCACCTTACACAGAGTCTCCGATTGGGGTCGGGATAACCTGGTCCAATTTAACCCCTCTAAGACACAAGTCTGTGCGTTTACCGCTAAGAAAACCCCGTTCACTGTGGTTCCACAATTCCAGAATACACCCCTTACCATTTCACAAAGTATTGGGATCCTCGGTGTCGACATCTCCAGTGACGTCGAATTTCGAACTCATGTGGAAGAGAAGGTCAAGCTGGCATCAAAAAAGCTTGGTGTTCTGAATAGAGTGAAGCGATACTTCACACCGGCACAAAGGTTACTACTTTACAAAGCACAAGTTCCACCTCACATGGAGTATTGCTGTCATCTTTGGGCGGGAGCACCGAAGTACCAGCTTGAGCCTTTCGATTCAGTTCAGAGACGTGCTGTGAGAATAGTCGACGATCCTGATCTCACAGACGGTATCAAGCCACTAAGTCTTAGGGGAGACTTTGCCTCCTTGTGTGTGCTCTACCGTCTCTACAATGGGCTGTGTTCTGAAGAATTGCTTGATATGATGCCCACAGCCACTTTCTACCATCGCACCGCTCGCCATCGTCAGGGAGCTCATCCACATACATTGGAACTTAAATGGTCGCGCACAGTGCGGTTTCAGAGAAATTTTCTCCCGCGAACAATCCCGTTATGGAATGAGCTCCCTGCCGAGGCTTTCCCTGGATACTACAGTATGGGGTTCTTCAAGAAGGGGATAAATAGGTTTTTGAAGATTCGGTAACGCGCACGTAATGCCCCTGGTGCCGCAGGCGTCCATAGGCTGCAGTAACCGCTTACCATCAGGCGGGCCGTATGCTTGTTTGCCACTGTCGTGGTAAAAAAAAAAATTGGGCAGATGACTGTATCGTAAATAAATACCAATGTCCACTTCATTAAAACTAACATTGCGAAACATCTCGGAAAATACAATTAACATAGCTTTTTATTATTATTACAAATTTCAATCAAATATACAGTGAAATATATTGTACAATTAGTAGTCTAAAATATTGACGTCACAATTTGGTATTTAGTACAATTTTCATACAAAATTGTCGTTTTGACAGGTGATAAAAACTAATTTGACTAAGGTGTCATCTAGCCTATTGAAATTACCTGTGGTCTCAGCATTGTAGTAAAACCAAAGGGAAAAAATGTAAAATTGAAATTGTCCGCATATTAATTAGGGAAAAAATATCCATAAATCCACCAGTGAGCTAAAGTTGTGGGAATATGGACTGGCATACAATCATAAAAAAATTTAAAACTACCTGACTGCTTTGAATATAACTTATTACACTGCAGGCTATTAATAAAATGATATCATGAAGTTTAGATTAGTCCAAATAAATATTAAATAACCTCGACCATACTTCTAGGAGTAGTTAAAGATCATTACCTACCGTCCTCACCTTGTGCTTGTAGAGACTGAAGTCAAGTAATGTACTCTTCAGCGTCTGAATAGGCGCTTACATTTCCTAAGTCTTTGATGAAAATATGATGATTTGGAATTTAGTTAAAGTTTGGATCGTTTTTAAACCACAACAAATTGACGACTTCTGCTTCATTAGTTATTCATATCGCCACGTATACACATGATCGATATCGAAGTGGGTCACTGTCATAAGCACAATCGTTTCCAGCGAACCATCACATTAGTGATTATTAAATGATCAACGAAGGGTGTGCTGGTATCTTAAACCAATAAAATAAACTATATATTATTGTTGGATAATTGATTAAGATCGAAATGAGGCACCAGCAAGTGAGCGTTGATTACTGGGCAATGTTGAAGTCCATGATGATGTATGGAGCGTTAACCGTTCTTGGATGGATGATGTTTAGATTATTTAACATTGTCTTCACATTGCCACGACGATTGCGATCACAACAGCAAAATATACAGGAAACTTTACAAGAATTTCAGGTAAGAATTATATCAACAGCGTACTTTTACTTAAAACTTTATAACAGTGAGAACTAGAAATACCATGAATAGTAATTTGGCCGAATACAGAATATTCGACAAGTCATTTGGTGAACATTCGATAGCTGACTATTCGACAAAATTTAGTGCATTTTGTGGACCACAAGTTTTTATATTCATTTTATTTATTTATTTTTTTCTATATTAAGAGCCTACCAAAGTGACTCTACTCTGCCTGATGGAAAGCATGAATAAAATCCAAGAGCTGTGGTCACCATACTCATTTCAAATGCAGATAATGCAGTATGGTGACCCACACCATGGCGGCCTTGCGAGATGCCTTTTCACACCCTGCCTGGGGACGTAAAAGGCATGACAGTCATCGTGACAGTGTGAGGCTTATACAGTTACCACGATAACTGCCACCCCCGCATTAATAGGCCTCCGGTCTCACACTCACCAACGAAACACGACAACATGGATGCTGTCGCTTTAGGTTGGTCTTCTGTGTGAGGGTAGTACTGCCGCGGTCGAGTCGGCCCGCTCGTGCTGAAATCAGCGTGGCTCTACTACCTAGTAAATTTATTTGTTCAAACAAAAATTGCAGCTTTTATCTACAAACAAATAACAAATATGCTAGGCACAAGTGTAGTTGAACTTGTGTTAACAATATAATATTTTTATAATAATAATTTACTGGGAAGCCATGTTACGATGTTGTGAAGGTAGATACAATGTTTCTAATCTGCTTAAGCTTACCTTGATTTGTCACTTAAAAAATAATATAGCAGTAATGTCAGTGGGTATTAATAGAACTTCCAGCAAGTTGTCACTTCGATTCTTAAACTAAGCTCGAAGCCTGTACTATAAGGTAGTTACACGGTGTGTTTACATAGATATTTGTAACTCAAGTTTAACGGACCAGCAACAATAGTAAGTTAACTGGTAGATATATAACAAGTTACATGTCATTATAGTACATTAGTAGTAGTGTGGAATATGTATAGCATATTTTGTGTCTGTTGTGTTTAGTGTGTACGTGCATGTGCGTGTGTTTGCGCGCGCGTGTGTGTGTATTTATGGGTAAGCTTCGTATCAAAATTCAGATATTAACTCACTATTTCACCACTACAAGTAAACTTTCTGTTGCATTATTATCCTGGGAGTGCAGTCACTCTCTTTGTGATTTTTTAAAATCATGATAAGTTAGTCTGTGCATCTGAATATTTTATTTAGCCTATTATAATGAAAATCAGCCAGAAAGAATGGAAATCTATCAGCAAAAACTTTATAATCTCTACGCTTGTTTCTATTCGATAAGTGAATCATGTCCGTTTTTTAATTAAAATCAAATCAGGATTAAAATAGGAATCAAGATCATGATCAAAATCAAAATCAGAAACAAAATTAAAGTTAGAATTAAATTTCTTAAATTGAATATCATCATCATCATCATCATCATCCTCATCATTATCATCATCATCTCAGCCAAAAGACGTCCTCTGCTGGACATAGGTTTTTTTTTTTTTAGCGTTTGGAAACCCCCTCGGACCGTCGTCCCACCGGGATTAACGGCGGGGTGGTGTGTTGGAATCGGACCGACTAAAACCACACGGTGTGCCACTCTGCGCCTGACATAGGAGGGACCGGGAACAGCTGTTATTACGACATCCAGATCCCTCCTAGCGCCGTCCCGCCCACACGGGCACCATCTGCGGATAAAACCCTCCTTTTAGGCGACGTACGGCACACGCGGACGTCACCTCCTCGCGGCTCGCCACTATAGCGGATGGAGGGGAAAACCCGTCCCGTCCATCCGCGGCCACACTCAAGGCGGCATGAGATGCTGGTACGCGCGTCTCCGCCGCCCGGTACGCTGGCGGCGAATTGGGTCCGAGTGGAGATCGTCCTCCCGGGCCTTCTCCGCCGCCTCCTTCCGCGAAATTACGTCTTCGCAGAAGGTTGCGACCGCGGTAAAACAACTGTCGCTGCCGACCATGGAGCGTATGACGGCCGGTAGCGCGAGATCTTCTCCAATAACTGCAGTAAGGACCCCACGCGGAACAAACCGACAGCGTGTGCTGAGCCGAGTCCTCACTCCAGTCCGGGAATTGAATCCCGCCTGTCACCACTGCGACTGCAGTGAGGACTCGGCTCAGCACACGCTAGCGATTTGTTCCGCCTGGGCGGCGCAGCGTGGGGTCCTCACTGCAGTTATTGGAGGAGATCTCTCGCTACCGGCCGTCATACGCTCCATGGCCGCTAGCGAAAGTTGTTTTACCGCGGTCGCAACCTTCTGCGAAGACGTAATTTCGCAGAAGGAGGCGGCGGAGAAGGCCCGGGAGGACGATATCCGCTCGGACCCAATTCGCCGCCGGCGAGCCGTGCGGCGGCGGCGCGCTCACCAGCGCCTCATGCCGCCTTGAGTGTGGCCGCGGGTGGACGGGATGGGTTTTCCCCTCCATCCGCTACAATGGCCAGCCGCGAGGAGGCAACGTCCGCGTGTGCCGTACGTCGCCTAAAATAGAGAGTTTATCCGCAGATGGTGCCCGAGGTAGCGGGCAGGCGCTAGGAGGGATCTGGATGTCGTAATAGCAGCGGTTCCCGAATCCCTCCTATCCCAGGCGCAGAGTGGCACAGCGTGTGGTTTTAGTCGGTCCGATTCCGACACACCACCCTGCCGTAAACCCCGGTGGGGTGACGGCCCGAGGGGGTTTCCACATGTTAAAAAAAATAATAAAAAAAAAAAGTGGACTTTGATACTTTTTAAGGTTGTAGAAACCAATTTTACTACTAGATTTCACTATGAAATTTTTGTGATTTTAAACTTTTGTGATTTTTCATAAAATTGCCAAAAATGTTGCTTTATACATTTTTTTTGTGCTTATGAATTCTTTTTGTAATGTTAATAGATAATTTCAATATTTATATTTCAAAAATTGTAGTTAATAAACTGGGCTAAAATCGATGGTCAAGAATAGCAAAAAGAAGTAAATTTGTAAAAAATAATTCTTTCACACATATGTTGCTAAAAATATGTCACCTAAGTTGCGAATCTGTTAAAAAATACGTACAGATTATCAGCTATATAACAAGGTATACTAATCTAGGATAATAGAATTCAGAATTCTTTAAAAAACTATATTTTTATTAACTATTAAGAAATCGACAAATAAAGGTGCCCACGATATGTCATCGTTACATTTTTCTGGTGCAGGTTTACAACGAGCTTACCGGGTATGTCCAGTGCAGACCTTTAGAACCATTCATACGAGTAAATTTTGTGTCATTAGTTGCTGGCTCTATAATTTGCTTAACAACTGCTGTGTAAATGTAACTGGTCAAGAATTGCACAGAGACAGATGAACTTATCAAATCTATGTTAATATCTATATATGAATATAAACTACATCTATTGGTATAAATACGTATCCAAAATTCATATTCAAAAAATACCTAGAACATCAGAACAACACATTCACACGCACACGTACGCGTGCACGGGTATGTTAAAACATGAAACGAGACGTACACTCGTTTCATATTTTACGATGAACGCGTTAGCGAATGAGTAACTTCTTTTTATTACAAGTTCAATTGTATAATTTGAATTGGGGTGAATTTTGTCAATATACAGTAGCGCTCAAAAGTATTTTGACAACTCAATTTTATTCCATATCACAAAAAATGATAACAAAATTGTTTCCAATCAAAGATTGTATTTGAAGTAATGATACGTTTCACAAATTAAGACACTTAAATGTAATGTATTTCTACACAAAAAGAAAACAAAGAAAAATTATTTACGACACGGCTCAAAAGTATTTTGACAAGGAAAGTTTATTATTTTATAAAATAAAAAAATATTATTTTTGATATTAACTATTAGTATTTTGTTGCATATCCATTAGCCTTCAAGACCGCTTCACGGCGCGCCGGCATCGAGTCAACTAGTATCTGAAAACGATCAATGGGTATTCGGTTCCATTCGTTACTTAGTGCTTCATATAAAGCATCTTTATTTGAATAGTTTCGACATCTTACGCGGCGATTCAGTTCTTCCCAAAGATGCCCTATCGGGTTTAAACCGGCACTTTGACTAGGCCAGTCGAGAATTTTGATTTTAGCGAGTTTCATGAAGTCGTTGATATGTTTCGATTTGTGCTTTGGGTCATTGTCTTGTTGAAAATACCAACCAGGTGCCATATTTGCTTTAGCGTAGGGTAGCATTTGTTGCTTTAATATATCTGCGTACATAAATCGAGCCATAGTACCTTCTATCCTAATTAAAGATCCGACTCCGCGGCGAGAAAAGCATCCCCAGATTATAATATTGCCACCTCCATGCTTTACTGTGGGTATTTTGGTATCGAACATCAAATCTTTTGTTTACAAGACGTCGCACATACCGTATACCATCAGATGACACTAAATTAAATTTGCTTTCGTCACTCCACAACACCTTGGACCATTCTGAACTCGTCCATAATCTGAACCGTTTTGCAAACGCAAGGCGCAGCTTCCTATTCCTTGCAGAAATTAGAGGTTTCTTAGTTGGACGTCGTCCATGTAATCCGAAGTCCTGTATGTATGCGTTTTACAGTTGAAACGTGGTAAATTCACGTCGTAATTTTCCTGTAACTCGTTTTTTATTTGCACAGCCGTTTTTCGGACATCACTTGTCGATAACCTTTTTATCAAATGGTCTTCCTTAGCGGATGTTTTTTCGGACGGCCACTTCGAGGCTTATTTTCAATAGTTTTACGTTTATAATATAATATAATTTATAATTATTATAAGCTTTGTTCCGCGAACTAACAAATTGTCGTGACACTTTAAAACTTCGAGCAACTTCTGCTTGCGTCATTTCACTTCGTAGGGCAGTTATCGCGGCATTTTTAATATCATTTGAATATTCTTTAGTCTTAGGTATGTTGATAAATGCGAAGTAATTATACCCTATAGACAAAAATAAATGCAGTGTGAGTAGAACCGCTGCCAGCAAGGAACTGAATGGTTGTCAAAATACTTTTGAGGGCATGTAACCAACTTGTAACTCACAGAGGATGATTTACATCATAAATAATAATATAAAAAATACTAAAATTATTTTGAAGACACTCCAGCCCAGCTTCCTGCAGGAAGTGGGGCCTTTTCCCGCAGCGGGTTGAACACACACCCCCGTCGATGGCCTTCATGGTCAGAGACGACGGGGAGAACGAGGACAATATTCCGCCCATCAGGTAATCGGAGATAGGGGCCGTTGTTCTACGGATCTGCTCTAAGAACACCGCCCCCGGGTCGGACGGGATAACTGCCCTAGTGCTTGCCCGAGCCCTCGAACACATGACGGACCGCCTCAGGGAGGTCCTGGATGCTAGTTTGGCGTTCGGACGCTTCCCTGAGAGCTGGAAAAGCGGGAAGCTGGTCCTATTGCCCTCGATTGCTGTTGCTATTGCTGCCCCCGATTTGTCGGACGCCCAATTTGGTTTTCGGGCGGGGCGTTCGACGGTCGATGCCGTGCTGCGCCTGAGGGCGATTAGCAGAGGCGGCGGCCAATGTCGTGCGGTGTTCCACAGTGGTCTGTCCTCGGACCACTCCTGTGGAACATGGGATACGACTGGGCCCTTCGAGGTCGTCTTTCCCCAGGGCTGGGCGTAATTTGTTACGCAGACGATACATTGGTCACAGCTCGGGGGATGAACTTTCAAGAGGCGGCACGCCTGGCCACCACGGGTGTCTCTCTGGTGGTCGGGCGTATTAAGGCGCTGGGGTTGCGGGTGGCCCTGGACAAGACGGAGGCCCTTTTGTTCCATGGACCCCGTCGTGGTCCACCTTCCGGCGCCTCCATCGTAGTCAATTCGGTCCTCGTACCAGTTCAGGCCCAGATGAAGTATCTGGGCCTGATCCTTGACGGCAGGTGGCTTTTCGAAGAGCACTTCCGGCAGCTTTCTCCAAAGCTGGTCGGCGCTGCTTCTGCCCCTGGGCGACTTTTGCCTAATTTGGGTGGAGCCAGCGTCGCGACGAGACGGCTATACACGGGGGTTGTCCGGTCAATGTGCGCTGCATGGTGCGCCGGTGTGGGCGGCGGCTTTGACCGCCCAAAATAGGGCTCGCCTCTGGCGCACTCAGAGGATATTGGTGGTTAGAGCCATACGCGGTTACCGCACCGTATCGACGAAGGCGGCGTGCGCCTTGGTAGGAACTCCCCCGTGGGATTTGGAGGCGGAAGTGCTCGCCGAAGCTTATCGGCGATCGGCTGACTTCCGGGCGGCATATGGCAGCGGCATACGGCCTCCGCCCGAAGAGATACGCGAGTGGTGAGAGGCCGCTCGTCTAGCCACGATGGCTCGTTGGTCGTCCCGGCTGGAGACTCCACGTGCTGGCTTTGCCACCGTGGAGGCTCTCCGGCTGGTCATCATCGAGTGGGCAGGGCGGCAGCACGGGACCTTTTCCTTCCGACTGACGCAGGTCCTTTCCAATCCTTTCCAGTCCAATCCTCACGCCACTCGCGTATCTCCTCGGGCGGGGGCCGTATGCCGCTACCCGCCCGGAAGTCAGCCGTCCGCCGATAAACTTCGGCGAGCACTTCCGCCTCCAAATCCCACGGAGGAGTTCCGGCCAAGGCGCACGCCGCCTCCGTCGATACGGTGCGGTAACCGTGTATGGCTCTAACCGCCAATATCCTCTGAGGGCGCCAGAGGCGAGCCCTATTCTGGGCGGTCAGAGCCGCCGCCCACACCGGTGCACCATACAGCGCCATTGACCGAACAGCTCCCGTGTATAGCCGTCTTGTCGCGACGCTGGCTACACCCAAATTGGGCAAAAAGCCCAAGAGCAGAAGCTTTGGAGTAAGCTGTCGGAAGTGCTCGTCGAAGAGCCACCTGCCGTCGAGGATCAAGCCCAGATACCTCATCTGGGCCTTAATCGGTACGAGGACCGAATTGACTACGATAGAGGCGCCGGGGAGTGGACCACGACGGGGCCCATGAAACAAAAGGGCTTCCGTCTTATCTAGGGCCACCCGTAAACCCAGCGCCTCAATGCGCTCGACCACCAAAGAGACTCCCACGGTGGCCAGGTGCGCCGCCTCTTGAAAGTTCGCCCCCCGGGCTGTAACCAATGTGTCATCGGCGTAACAAATTACGCCCAGCCCGGGGGGAAGACGACCTCGAAGGGCCCAGTCGTATCCCATATTCCACAGGAGTGGTCCGAGGACGGACCCCTGTGGAACACCGCACGACATTGGCCGCCGCCTCAGAGAACCATCTCGGTCCTCGTACACGACGGTACACTCCTCCAGATAGTCTGCCACAAGCCGCCCCAGGTACTCTGGCACCCCGTGGTAGTGGAGTGCTTTCCTGATGCAGCTAAATGGCAGACTATTAAATGCGTTGGCGATGTTCAACGACACCGCCAACAACACGCCGCCACAGCTCACCGCCTCTTCGGTAACGGCCCTCAGGCGCAACACAGCATCGACTGTCGAACGCCCCGCTCGAAAACCGAATTGGGCGTCCGACAGATCGGGGCCCACCTCGCAGAGGTGCCGGACGATGCGAGCAGAGAGTATCCTCTCAAAAAGTTTACCCGCCTCGTCCAGCAACACGATGGGCCTATTGGCCGCCACTGAATCGCCAGGCCGTCCCGGCTTCCTCAAAAGGAGCAGCTTCCCGCTTTTCCAGCACTCAGGGAAGCGTCCGGACGCCATGCTGGAGTCCAGGACTTCCCTGAGGCGGTCCGACATGTGTTTGAGGGCTCGGGCCAGTGCTTGGGCAGGTATCCCGTCTGGCCCAGGGGCGGTGTTCTTAGAGCGGATCCGTAGAACAACCACCCCTATCTCCGATTCCCTGACGGGTGGCACACCGCCTTCGTGGTCCCCGACCAAAAAGACCATCGATGGCGGCGTGTGCTCCGCTCGCTGTGGGAAAAGGCCCTCGACCACTTCTTGCGAGAAGCTAGGCTGGAGGGTCTCTGTAAGGGGGGGGGCCCGACGTACGGAGCTTTTGTCGCGCCGCACGATAAGAGCGACCCCAGGGGTCACGATCGAGACCCTCCAGCAACTCCTTACGCTTAATTTCTTTAGCGCGGCTAATGGCCAGCTTCAAAGTTTTCCGCGCCTCTCGGTACTCCTCATGAAGCTGGCCCTCCTCGCCGTCTACACGGTGTCGCCGCCAACTACGGGTGTAGGACCTCCGGGCACGAGTACAGGCCGCACGGAGGTCCGCCAACTCCTGGGACCACCAGTAAACCTCCTTCCGTGGAGGCCGACAACCTCGGATGCGGGGCATGGCCGCATCACAGATCTGCGTAATCGCATCGAGGAAGCGACCAGCCCCCATGTCGACCTCCTGGGTCGGAGCCTGCGGAGACAGCCAGGAGTGAATAATGGCTGCCTCCTCTAGTAGGTCCCTGTTCAGTTTGGCTACAGCCCACCGCAGAAAGCGAGAAGAACGCCGCGCCATGTGACCCCTTCTAGGGTCCTGGGTCCGGGAGAGCTCAAATCGGATGTAAAGGTGATCCGAGAGCGTCTCAACCTCTTCCAGGACACGCTAGTTCCTTACTCGTGCGGCGAGGGCAGGCGTAGCGAATGAAAGGTCCACTATCGACCCCCTCCTGCTGTCGCACGCACGTGTTGGTGGAGTCTCTGTTTAATAAACAGAGGCCCACTGAGGCCGCCCACTCCTCTACGGCCCCACCCTTTGCGTCTGTCCTGGGGGAACCCCAAGCAATGGACTTTGCGTTGAAGTCCCCCAGCACAAGGACGTGCCCAGACGTTAGTCGCCGCATCGAGGTCTCCAAGCTGTTGAGGAAAACCTTGAAGTCGCTCAAACTCCGGTTGGGGGAGAAGTATATACCGTATATGGTGATCACCCCCCCCACTCAGCAGCAACATATCCAGTGCCCTTGTCTCTTAGCGACAAGGGCGGGGAATGAGCCACCGTGGAGCCGACGACTGCCACGGAGCCGTTCCGGTCGCCCAAACAGTTTGGACGGGGAGGAACATAATAGGGCTCCGCGGCTACGGCAACACCAATCGACCACTGTGCCATGGTTTGCAGGAAAAGGTCCTGCGCCGCAGCACAGTGGTTCAGGTTCATCTGGACTAGGAGGCTGGAGACTCGATCCATTACTGGATCGTTTCTACAGCCCCCTCCATAGGCGACGACGTTGACGCACGAACTACATTGGAGGCAGCCTGGTTCTACTGGCTAGCCTCCGACGTTTGCCGAAAACTTCGGAAAGACTTGCAGCTCCCCTGTCCCATCTGATGATTGACAGGCCTATTGCCCGCCGCACACTTTGGGCAGTGAGGGACGGCAGAGCACTCTGCTGCGTTGTGTCCCGTCGACCGCAGCGGAAACACAATCCACTGCAGTCGAAACAACTATCGCACTTGATGCGAGTGTGTCCTGTGGCCAGGCATTTGAAGCACCTCATCGGTCTCGCCGCCAGAACTGTGCCTCTGGCGTTCACGAAACCGACGAGGATCTTGCCGGCATCTCCTAAAATCTTAGCTGACACTTCAGGACAACTGATCCACGTCGCACCAAGGCCTCCAGGACCGGGACGGATGGTGCCAACCCTGGTGTTGTCCGCGTTGCACCCAGTGTTCTCTTGAATCGCAACGCGGACATCCTCAACCGTCACGGAGTCGTCCAGGCCTGAGATACGCAATTCCGCACATTTGGTAGGCCTGGCGATCTTTACACCATCCGTAACAGAAAAAATACTCCGCAGCTTTTCGGCAAAAGCATCTGCTGTCTTTGTACCTTCAGCCCCAGGGAACTCCAGTACTCTAGCTCCCGTTTGGGCGAGGCGCATTTTGACACCTACAGTCCCAAATTGATTGGCGAGGCTATCCCGGGCCTTCTTGAATACGGCCGCATAGGATAGCCCGCCGTTTGCCGCCTCCGGTAGTACAGTGATCACGACAGCCGCGGTCTTTGGCATCTGTAGCTTACGCGGCTTCTTCTGGGTGGCCACTGCCACTGACGGCGGCTGAGGAGTAGAGGCTACTTGTTGGGTAGCCTTCTTACCCCCCTTTCGAGACTTCTTGACCGACCCAACTACCTGCCACCCATCGTTTGAGGGACCAGAAGTAGAAGAGCCAGATGTAGGTGTCGGAGTGGGAAGCGGAGGGAACTCAGCCCTCGTCTTTGCTATAACCTTAAGAGCAGGCTTAGGAGCAGCCGACTTTGCCGCCACCTTTGCGGCTCTAGCTGTCTTCGCAGCAGCCACAGGGGCGGTCGTAAGTGTTGCCGCCGCATACGACACACGACCACCTGCAACGGGAGGCGGAGCCGGTGGCGACGTCTTTGAACGGTTGATCTTCGCCCCATCCGTTGCGAGTGGCGGCCGAATTACGGGGGCTGGAGGTAGCCTCGCCTCAAGTCCCGCGAGGCTTCCGTCCAACATACGCCCCACTACGTCAAGTATTTGGCGCAGATGGGCATTAGAGACGTCGCCAGAACCGTGACTGGGGATAGACTGATCTTTAACCCGGCCCTGTTCAGGGTGGTGGGCCCGAAAGTGAGCAAATTGATTGCTCAGTTCAGCCACCTGGCCCGTCAAACGGTCATTAGCCGTCTGCAGGCGAGCTACATCCCCAATGAGGGTGGTAACAACCTCTGCAATGGCAGAGGAGGAGTCTTTAAGGGCCCTAACAAACGGACCCTTAAGGTTTGTAGATTTCGTGGCCACCTTGTTAATGACGGCCACAGCTATATTCGCTCTCTCCTGTAGGGACACCGGTGCCTGGGTTGCCAAATTATCCACTGCCGGCGCCCGAATTTTTTGTAGGAGATCCGCAATTTCCTCCTCCACCACAGATTCGCCTTCCGCTCTAACGCGCCTGTAGGCTCCCGCTTTAGTGAACACGGAGCCTGAGGGAACCGAAAGTGGAGTGCGTGACCTCCCTCTGCGGCCTCTGTGAAGTTTCTTCTTCGTCGTCTGTGGAGCGTCCGCGTTTCCGATTGTCGCGAATCTCTACCTGCATTACTTATTACCTGCATTACTACTGCATTATTACCTGCATTACTACCTGCATTACTTACTTCAATTGATCCGCTAGAGTGACCTCTATCTGTTGGAATAACGGATTTCGAACGTAGTTGATGCGATCTTCTTCTGCTCCCTGAAGTAAGATTAGCTTCTGAGAGCGAGACAGGCGTCATACGTTCCTCCTCATTGGTTGAGAAGTCGTCCGTCTTCCTGAACTTACCTTTCTGATTCTTGTCCTTCTTTTCTTCATTTTTTTTCTTGTAATTTTTGTTTGTTTCAATTTCCATAACTATTCCCACGCGTGGGGGAGAAATAAACGTCGACCCGGGCAGAGATCCCCCAATACCCGGGCAAGCGTAAATTTGTGCCCAACCGAGGGGTCCGCAGGTGCCCCGGCTGGGAGTGCGCTTGCGACTGAACTACCCATCAGCCATGCATCCCCAGGTCACGCACCAGAACACGGGATTCGGGGTAATTTTTTTTATAGAGGTTTTCTTCCTCGCAGTCCGGGCGTTTAAGCCAAGACCCTCGCCCCCGATTGGAGTCACGAGACTCCAACTCGGGACTACGATATGTCGACGGCGGCAGGGAGACGATGTCTCCTGATGCCTGCCCGGTGGCAGTGTAAGTGCACACCGAGCCCGTCCTACCTTTTCCACCGCTGAGCGGAAGAACTCCGACCCTAGAAAGGGTCCCACCATCGTGATTTTTTACCGAGGTTTTCTTCCTCATTGCTCCGAAGAGCGAAGAACCAACAGAGAATCCGACAGACACGCCCGCTCTGTTGGACCAAGTCTCGGCCGAATTGCCGTAGAAAATGGCTTTTCTAGCCAAGCACCCCATCAAAGTCCACTTTACAGTAACCCTGAATTTACCATTGGTAAGTTCAGGCAAAACATGACCGAATAGCCAAATACTGAAAAGTTCCCAAATATTCGAGGCATCTCTAGTGGGAATACTATATTATTATAACTGTAAGTATTCGAAGTCGTTTTGTGATACTAACGATGTGAAACCAAACTTATTTATGGGCGTTGTGTACTTTTATTAAACTTGTGTCAGGACACGAGACCTGGTCAAAAATTCGCGGTGTATGAGAGGAAATATTCCCCTCTCTTTCTACCGCGCGGTGAAAATGTATGCCTGCGTCTGTTGTTTCGTTTCGGCGGCAGGGCGCTTGCGTGAATGTACATGTGTTTCAACGTTGCAATAATAACATTCAATAATATAAACATTGTTTATCTTCTTTAAATCTAATTTTAAATAGTTTATAATAAACATAATTGTATATTTACGATTGATCAATTAACATCAAAAACATATAAGTTTTTAAATATATAAGTTTTTACTTCTGCATTGCCTGAGTAGTTGTCTTATTTCTTGCTCTCGAAAATAAATTTATTGACATAAAGTCTAACATAATAAGTAAAACCACAGAAAATAGTAACATTAATGTCATATTAGTTTCTTTCCCCAATAATTACATATTTTAATTTCTATTGTGATGAAACTGTAACTTGGACATACATATGTACTCACTATAAATAATGTCTGTTGTCTTTAAAAAAGTTTGAGGCACAGCCACAGACCAGAATTCCTAATCGATATTCATCATGCATCAAATTTTAATATTGAATATTTCTACTGTTTCCAGAGACGGTACCCAGACCTAAACATAACAGAGGATGATCTTAAAAATGCCGAAAAAGAACTAGAAGAGTGGACTAAAGAGATAGAGGCGAAAACTAAAGATGTCGATGAAAACAAAAAGATCGAAACTGCAACAAAAATAGAGACGACAGCAACTGTTGAAGAGAAAAAAACGATTTAATATAGTATTTTTAATCTGATTGTCCTTATTCATAATAAAACACCGTGCATAAGTATAATAAATAGGATAAATTATAAGATAAGTACATAATAAGCTCTCTTTTCACATTTTTCAGTATCAATTTCAGTTCACTGGTATTATCTGTGTCATTACTATTTGATTTTATCGAATATACATTAGACTCAATATTTAAATTAACGACCTGAGTTTCAATAACTTAATACCAATCAAGGACAAGTAGATTGGATAGCTGGGATTTCCTTTCGATAGTACACCTAAAGGCTTAGCCAAGCTGACATAAAAACGTAAGCTTTATTAGAAAACTTATCAAATGTATGTAAACGACATCATCTCAATGTTAAATCATGTGACCAAAATATAATAAGAGAATAGAGGCATTTGCGATTATAAAAAGAAATTTTATATGAAACGCTTGTATCTTGGCAGGGCTCCTAGTTCCCCAGCTACTGGTACGCAGTATCGTAGAGAGTGTGCAGTTTTAGTCGGTCTGAGTCCAAGGAGTTTTACACGTAAAACTAATAAGGGAAACTGCGAAAGCCAGCATATTTTATTAAAATTAAAATATTATAACAGGCTCACAAAATAACGAAATCTTACTTCACTCCTCTTCTAAGGATAAAAACGACGTGTTCCGTTCGTACTCATCTGGTTTGAGCAGATAGAACCCTCTGCACATGGTATTGGGGTCCCCTTCCTTAACAGAGAACCAAGTTTACTGAGGTTCACATGAGTTGCTTTGTTACCGAAACACTGTGTGGTTTTAGTGTTCTTTACAGTTAGACCCTGGCGAGGTGACGAACTTGGGGCTATTCACACAATAAAAAACTGCCCCAGAGGATTTTAACATGTGACGTAATACTTGAATCATACCTGTTAATTAATACTTATATAATTTTATATGGCGGTCATATTAAAGTATGAGAACTTAGTATTGATTTGATATTTAAATACATTTTTCCTTTTTCTTTTTTTGTGTTGTGGAAATTCTCTCCGATGTCACGCGTTGATAGTAATATCAGACTCAGTTACAAGATCCACGCACTCACGCTCTATATCATAACCATGATCTTGTTACCGAGTGACAGAATCCTCATTGCGATGACCACCACGAGGTCACACCTCTGCTCCACCCACGCCATACATTATACCAGCGTGTGCAGCGCCGTGTCTACGGTATAGCAGTCACAAAGGTGATACTCAGGCGTTGCCTACTTGCAGGTCAGACACAGATGATCTCCGAAGCATCCTTTTCTTGTAATCACCTATATCAGTAGGTTTGTGAGGATCCCATAATACCTCTTGATGTAATCCATAACGCGTCTTACCACTGTAACAACGGCATGCTCAATGTTCAAATACTTACATCAAAAATAAAAAAAGTAACTTAAATTTATTACTAAGAAATATTTTAACTAGTCCAAAAAAAGTCATTTCGAGTGAATATTACTATCATTGGTGTTTAATAGTGGGTTGTTATAATGTGCTGTGTTGCTGATTCGGTAACTTGACTTTTGATATAAAAATGTACGTGCAGCTCTTGGAATAACGAATTATTAGACAATAACATTTCACATTTAGATGTGTCAAAGAGAAAAGTTGTTTATAGATTTAACTTAGATTATAATATAAAATTGAAACATTAAATACAATACGATAGCGATACAACATAGATCTCTTTTCTAACGTCTATGAAACCAACATTCTGAAGATATATCAGATTGAGGTTGTATAAATTTAGCAAAATCTAACCATACAACTTTCGTAGCAGAAATACTGACCGGATAGAAATTACCAGACTCGATAGCGGTACTATTCACGGGCTAGACAAATTAATCGAACTAGTTTGGGATATTACTGTTTTTAATACTCGTACAATAGATACCAGTTATTATTTATTTTGTATGGTGTATTATTAGAATGCCATCTATCAAAAGAGCACCTATAGGTATATTAATTCGATATTCTACTTATTACAAAATATCTTAAATATTTATATTAATAGTTAAAACAAAAGCTACGTTAAGCTAACAGCACCTCCTGACTTGTTGCGGCTTTTACATATGTAGTTATAGCATGTCATTAAGGTGCGTGGCTGTAATAC
This sequence comes from Hypercompe scribonia, assembly GCA_949316085.1. Classification (NCBI taxonomy): domain Eukaryota; kingdom Metazoa; phylum Arthropoda; class Insecta; order Lepidoptera; family Erebidae; genus Hypercompe; species Hypercompe scribonia. Next base: position 10,436,452 of record OX438977.1, on the reverse strand, counting down.
AGAATTCTAGGATAAAGGTAACGTTAAGCAGTTAGCACTTTAATGAAAATCACAAGATTCCCCAACGCCCCAAGTAGTTACAGTTTAAACTTCTTTCACCTTTATTTGGAGTAATTATGATTTATGTTGGCAACATGCACAGCGATAGTTCATTTTTTTGAATTATTATTGGTCTATGGAAGAAAGGTATGTATTTAAAAACACTTCATTTGATAGTTCTCTTCCTTAGAAAGACTAGGGTACCTATTAGCATCGGTTTATTATCTAATGCTTTTACATTGAACGACATTTAACACTTCTAGTGACCAATTTACCAGACCTACCTACGTTTATTTACAAACTGTAAATATTAACTTATAAAAGTTCACTGTTCCACTGTTAGATGGCGGTACGCTCAAAAAAAGAAAAGCTCGCGAAACCGGCCCCGAGGTGTGGTGCGAGCTTTCACCCCAGCTAAACTTTATTGATCGACAAAGTATCAATGCAATTGTAAATACACAGTCGTATTCGGCGTGTTTTTGTTGTAGTTGTAAGTTAATACAATAAAGAATAAGTACGACCTCAAGATAAGTTATCATTTCAACATTCGCAACTCGTAAATACACATGCTAATCAGTCGACTGTTTGATGCGTTGAACGAAAGGCGTGTCATTTGCTCAATAAACTATTAGTTGTCCATGTGATTGTGATGTTGTGACCGGTCTACAAGTGGTGTGAAAATGACTAGGTCTAGTTATCGTCCGCTGGTACCGAGGTCGTCGAATAACTCTTTGGATACGCGTGATCATGGGTAAGTTTCATTGTTATATTTTATTGTATTTTTCGTTATAAAATTATTTCTGAATCTTATTTTATAATAATGAATAAATTAATTTAAACATAAATTTAACATAAAAGAACAGGTTTACATACTTTAAATATTCGGCCTATAAAAATGTTTTAGTCCATCTAGCTTTGGAAATTAATGTAAAGTTTAGTGAATAAATTGACCCGTTCCTTACGTTTATCAATCAATAACATTATCTCTTTGTGCCCACTAGTCATTTTTAATTTCCTTTAAAATCTTCAATATCTGAACAATGACTAGATGTAGAGAGCACTTATTTTACCCGCGAATTTCATAAAGAAACAAAAGATTTTTTAAAAATAAATAACTACTAATTGTTACATTATTTACTTGAGTGAAAACTTCTAATAACTCGTAGAAACACAAAAAAATGCCCAAATTAAAATAAAATCAGTAGATTTATAGTAAAATTCATAGACAACATAGTCTTCGAACTTGTCCAATTTCTTTATCGATTTATGTTATTATCACATAAAAGATAGCGCACAGTTCTACTTGCTTTCAAGGAGTATACCCTTACTCTACAACAGGCATAACCTAGGGCATTGTTCGGGCGCGAGCAATGAGCACAACTGCTGTGCTGCTTAGGGAGCGTTGTTTGCCCACAATTGTATTTATCTCATAAGGTAGGACCTCTTTGCTAACTTAAAGTTAGTAACAATATTGTTTAGAAATGACAATACTTAAATCGCTGTATCTTTAATAAAGTTTTGTTACATAAGTCCAAATTATTAGTAATTTTATATATTATGTAAATTATAGATAATTTTGCTTTTACTGCTGAACACATAATTGTCTCAAAATATTATATTCCCAGCAATAATAATATAATGTTACAACATTTACTAGGATATAAAGTATTTTAATTTACAAGCATACAAAAAGTCGAACTTGTATTCTCCGAGTGTATCAATGGCAGATACAGAACAAAAACAACGATTTTCTTATTATAATACAAATACATACAAATATAATACAAATTTTAATTTAAAGTATTAGGTACAAACGCAATTGATGAACAGTAAGTACAAACCCTCTCGACCCGTAGTCCTTCAAGATTATTACACCAGTGTGACGTTGAAACATGTTTTTACTGCACGAGGCAGTCGCCACAAGTCTATAAACATGAAGAGTTTAGATGGCTTTTTGTCATATCGTAAAAAGCATTTCAATACTGTGATATGCTATTTTTGCGTAGTACAAGCAATTAATGATAGATAGCACGCAACAACGTTACAAATAATTCGACAATTAATATTATGATAATAAAACTACGTATACAATAGTTATCAACAAAGTACGGGTCAATGACCACGATAATTTCGCAACATGATTCTCAAAGAACTCGTTTACTTGAATATCCAATATGTAACAATAATACCCTCTAAGAAGAAATTGTTATTGGACCGAATCCACTTGAAGAGAGCGAAGTTTCATAAACACAAAGTTCTGTATTTAGTTAGAGTTACCAAAATATAAAATATCGAGTATCAGCTCTACTTTTTATTGAATTCAACTAACAAGATATTTATCTACTATCAAATTTCGCAAATTATTATAATTTTAATGTCCCTGTTATCATTTCGTACGTTTGAAGAAAATATTTTAAGTGGTATTACTTGCCTATACAAGTGACTTCAGTGGTTACTCCACCAACTACCGACATGTTTAATGTTATTGGCTTGAAACACGTACAACAATAATTAATGCTTTCTGTAGGTGTATTTTGTATTACTTCGGGATTCCAATGATTTCGTATGCGATTTCGACTACTGGTACCTGAGACGGTGTGCCATTTTTGATCGGTTCGGGTCCGACATAACCACCTTCACCTTTCGGTGGTATCCGTGGGGATTGCTGCACAGAAAAAGAAAGTATTTTGTAAACGGCAGCCCCCTAGAAATAATAGAGAATTCCTTGAAAAGAAAAATATTGTAAAGAATTAAAGCCTGCAATTTATTTAGTAACAACTTATATCTAAACTTTTTGGTAAGTTGTCCTTGTTACTAATTCCTAAATCTTCACAAGCAACTGACTTTCTAGCGATATTGCAAGAAAGTATGCATTACGACTGAAGAAGTAAAACTGCACGCAAAATAAACCAATCGAACGTATAGGTATTAGTACTTTTAATAGATATACTACTGGATATAGAAATAGTCTGAAGTACGGTAATCTTTTACCATTTTTCTTTTTTATTATTCCTTAAACAGATGACTTTTATTCAAGAATACTTAATTACTTTATTGTACACCAGGCAACTACAGAAAATAACCTGATGCTTACTAGATAAGATATTTATTATTTATTTTGGAAGAGTTTATATGCAACACAAAAAAAAGATTATTATATAAGAAAAAAACTTTTGATAATATTTATATAGCCTGTCACCCGGCCCATAATGATATCTCATTCATTAAAATCAATTCAGTAGTTTAGGCGCTACGGTGAACATACAATCACACATATGCGAAAGCTTTATCATACTTTTTGCTTCGCCGTGGTCGTTTAAAAAAGTGTTATACGTCGTTTTAAACGATAACCTACATACTGCAATACAAAAACTATAAATAGGACCTGTCCGCTAAACACCCAATATTGTTTTCATAGTACTCCATGCTCAATATTCAAGCAAATATTATAAAGCTGGATAAAATTTTACGAGCGCTCTCACTCCTTTTTTATGTAAGGTTAATAGGTTTCCCTTCATTTCTATAGTAATAAAGAAAGCTTTGTTTACTTGGAGATTTCGGCATATTATTTGTGACCTTTCACATTAACCTTACAGGTCAAAAAACACGAATTGAATTTTGACAGTATTTTTAGAACAACATATTCTGTAGTCTGTACCTATCATACAATTAATACAAAAAACGTCAGTCTTAAAAGGATTCGCCGTCATGTAATGATTCACCAATTCATAGTAAGATGAAACATTAAAATGTGCATTGAAAATGAATCATACTTTACGATATACAAATATAACATTCTAATAGTAAAAAATAATAAAATTTGTGCATCACGTTTTACATTTTGATTTCCATAAGCTATAAGACTTAAACAGTAGAAAGTAATAAGTCATAATGTACTAAATTATTGAACATAAGTTCCTTTTAAAAAAAAGTTGAAGTGATTATAAATCTAACAGAAAACTAAAATAAGTACGACAATAAATAAAACAGGTAATATTATTACAGCAATAAGATACCTTTTAGTCTGTTTGAAGTGGGTGCCAAACCTAATAAATATATACAGGCTAGGTACAAACACAACATACCAGATCGTGTTACGAACATCTAAAATGATATTAATATTTTGAATGCTTTATTAAGTAGTTGACACGTTTGCATAAGTTATTAGACTCGTTGGTCTTTATCAATTAACAAAATTGCGACGTTTCATTATACCTAATTATAATCAATTTTTAATTCATTATTGAGCCGACATAAAGTTGACATCGACCTCTAGTATTACTTATTGAGTTTGGCACCAACTGCAAATTGTCTATAAGGTAGGTATCTATCGCTATTGCTATTCCTCCGAGCCTTTTTTTCAAACTAAGTTGGGGTCGGCTTTAAAACTACTGCGATACGGCTGAACTTCGATTGTTACGTGGATCTTCTGCTATCGGACTTCCACAACCCAAGTAATGCAAAAGTTCTGTAGAAAGATTTTTTAGGGCTCATACTAATAATACAACTACAGGATTACTTCAAAAGTCTTTACTTTAAAAGAGTTATCCTCTAACTCCTAAGGATAAAGGACTCTTCCGTCATCAGCTCAGCAACTTGAAAGACCGATTACTAAACACAAATATGTACCTTTATAGCTAGAGAAACAAGTTAAAACACGTTGGGTCTATTTATATAGACCGTATGTAATAGTAATGTACCGTAATAGATATGAAAGGGTCACTGTTTCGCTAGATACCATAGGATATCTCAGTACGAGTAAATCTAAAGCAAGTAAACCATATATATATGCGATAGTTTTTCTAGCATTACAAATTACCGATCCAGGATGACGAAAGTAATGCCATGCTGCTGATTTAAATCAATACATGTAGACGACTCTGAACAAAGCACTTCGATTTTATCATGGATGAAGACCGCATTGGAAGATTCAATAAATAAAGAATTCTTCGTCTCGGCTCAACTCAGCGTGAGAGTTTTAGGTTAGAGAGTTCCAGCACTTATTTTTCGTTCCCTAAAAGTACAGTTGAGGCCACAACGGCCGTTGCGAGTTTGATTATCCTGCCAGAGTGACGGTTACGATTGTTCACCGCAAGTATATGAATGCTCTTACGTGCCTTGACAATCTCACCGGACGACGACGCGACGCAACTACAATATGTCTATATGCATATGTCTGAGTGATTCTTTATTTACAAGCTTTGTGTAGCTATATCACTACATATTCCAGTGTATTATTCTAGAAGAAGTAATAGATTATTTTACTTTACCTTCATTGTAAGTTTAATCATATTTTAATTTTTACTGTGGCTATGATGATTGTTTGCGACAATGTTGTTAATTGTTTTAGATGTCACAAACTTTCACTGTCACTAATTTATTTATGTGTGTTTTGGAAGAATGCCATGTAATCCAGTCTGTCTCTACCTTTCTGTCCAGTATTGTAATTAACAGCGGTGAGGTATCCAATCAGTTGCCTACGCTTTTGGCTCAAATGTCATTTGGCATGCGGCAATACCGATCTTCTCTTTTACTCTAGCAGCTAGGCACCTGTTCCATACGCATTCAAACGTATACGTTCTAATAACTACTATTTTCAGAGATACTGCAGATTTTTTTACATTTTATGTCCAATGCTATTTAGAGCAGACGGCAGGTACGTGATTTTACGTACAGAATTGGGACACTGTTAGTGGAACATGTGACAGTCATCCTCCGAGTTTTGATTTCCCAATTAGGTTGGGGTCGGTGTTAAGGCTGCCGCGATACGGCTGAACTTCAATTTTTACGTGTAGCGACGTCCATCAGACCGTCACAACCTGAGTATTAAGCTATATTCGAAATTCTGTCGAGCCGAAAAAAAATAGCTACTAAAGATTTTGAAAGTGTATAAGTTTCAGCAATTCAGACCGTAATTAACTTAGACCGTGATCTCAATTGCCAGATCCATTTCATTTTAATGTTTTTCGTCGTTGTCTGAGTAGGCTGCAGTGCGAGTTGGAAAAATCTTCACGTCCACGAAAGATAGATTGTGATCACATCCTGATCGTGAAATCTCGTAAATATAGATAATTATATTAGAGTATGCGAGTACGACGAATTGATTTTATTTCATGCAAGTATTTAAGCCGTTTGATTGAATGCTGATTTATAAAAGCCATGACCGAGTTTTAATCAGCCGCTTTGTTATATTTATCAATAATTGTTATCATTTTCGGGTACATATGGGTTTTTGCGTTGTTTATAGTCACGCATTTACACGTGGAAAATAAAGAAATCTCGAGAACAAAGCACCCGGCAGTAGAGATAAAATAATTGAAAGAATGTTATCACTTTCAAAGCAGAAACAAATTTATGTGCCTACACAAATAATATTTTACTTATTCAGTATTAGCCAAAAATTCTTATTTTTAGAAACTTATTGAATTAATTTATGATTAAAATATTAAGTCCGCTATATACCTAAGATATTATTTGAGAAGAATTTTAGGATGAAAACTTATTTATACCTCTAACTTCAATGTTTAGCATATTCTGATCTATCGGTTTATATGAAAGGACAATGACCCGTTTAATCGAAGCAGTAACAGGCTTTGTAGAAAGATTTTCGTGCCAATAAAGGTAATGGTAGGATGAAATGAAAGTTTATTGTCCTGCCGTCGAAAAGGTAGACGACCTCAGAGAGCCTTTAGCATAAGTATTTCAGGGGACAGGAATTTAAACAAGTTACATTATATGGCAATATTAAATGTAGGATAACTACGGAAGGCATTAAAAAGTAGTTCTACTATTACAACATATTATCCATTTGAAATTGCACACTTATTTCTTGTCTGAATCAAATCGGTGACTTTTGTGTTTTACGCTCTCATTTGTTTTATTTTATTTAAAAAGACAACTCTTACTTTAGCCCTACGAGTATACATATACTGTGTCACAGGTGGTTTACAATAATGCACGAAACAGACACACAGCACACCCAGAGTCAAATCAACAATTTGTGAGTCACACCAAATGCGGTGGGTTTTGAACCCACAACACTGAGCGCAGTAGAAAATGACGCTTAAACCACTACCTCATCCGTACAGTTAAACATTTACAAATTATAATATTAGCCTACAAAGAACAGTCACGTTTTTGCATCATTTTTCAATGATACTTCTCTTATTGGTTGTGGCCTGATTTTATATAATCTATAACGTTACTCGTTAAATGGACTATCCAACACTTAAAAAATTTTTCAATTTAAGTTGGATTGTCCTAAGATTAGCGCGTTCAACCATAAAAAAAAACACACCCTTCAGTTTTATAACAACAGACTATAATAGATTAGCGTATACATATATACGTGATTATATAAAACAAGGCAGGTGTTATTAACTCAGTACTATCTGATTTTAAGGACGTCCCTAAATAACGGTCGATAACAAGGCTGATTCGCAAGAGCCATGACCGACTTTTAATCAGATCCTTCATTATATTTATCAATAATGTTTATCAGTCTATGGTACTTTTTGCGTCACACATTTATCACGTGGAATAATATTTGTAAAGTCTTTAAATTTTTATTATTATTCTCTTTATTGCTTTAAAATTTATATTTCAAATTATAAAAAATGTTATCTTATCAGTACCGGGTACAGGAACAAAGATACGGGTGGTTAGGACTCCAGAGACAGAAACCTTTTTACAATAGGTGCCGCATCGAGAAGTACTGATTTCTGCATTACACCTTTAATCCAGCTGCCTAACACGAACCTCTTGAGACCTTGGTAGAGGCTCTCAACAATTAATCCATGGACTAATACATCTATTGGAACAATAATTGCCAGATCCACACCTTACATGTCGTCAACTCGTGGACTTCAAATACTTAGATTTTTTATGTTACACTAATTCTATTTTATTAGATACAAAATATACTGCGAGTTGGATGTAGTGGATGGGAGGAAAGTCAATTAATTAATGAAAGCTTAATGCTCATTTCTGATATAAAAATATATTTATTCCTCGTGGATATTCCTTATTTCATCTTAAGCTGGTTGTTTATATCAAAAGGACAATGACCCGCAAATATAAGCAGAAACAGACTTTTTAGGATAATTTCGTGCAAATGTTATAAAGATACCGTCAGGATGAAATGAAAGTAAATTTTTTTTCCACTGAATAGATTATTTGGTTTAACAATCAAATCTTTTAAAAAGAAATTGAAATAGAAATAATTTTACTCGAAGCTAGTGCAAATAAAGCGACTGGTAAAAGAAAATGTTAAGTAGAATAATATTAAATATTCGAATGAAAATAAAGAGACTAAATTTCGGGAAACTATACTACCACACAAGACCCTAAATCCTGTCTTAACGGTTTAACGATAGAATCTTGTTCATCCCTCAGACTAACACAATCCCTTTTAAAACTTAAGCTGGTCGTTCTATGTCAAAAGGTCAATGACATGGCCAATAAAAGTAGTGACGCGCTTTGTAGAAATTTTTTTGTCTTATCACAAATGTAGTATCAGAATGAAATGGAGGTTTAGTGATCGTATATCGTGGAAAAAGAGATCTACTCAACTTAAGTCTAGATTAAATGGAGTCGAATTTGAATGGCGTTAAAAGTTAGTGGACCTTTACATAATTTATAGAAAGATAAAGCTTTGTCAAAAAAATTCTAAATTGCTAATACTAACTTAAGTAACAAGACAATTAAAGCATTCAATGCCAAACAAGGCGGGGCATGTGTTATGGCAGCAGAAGTTAATAAGCAGAAGATAATAAAGACGTTTTTGCATTATTACTATTAGTATTTTATTACTACAAACATATTACCGACCAATTATCAAGTTTATTGCACAATTATTAAAATATGATGGCAATCGATGCTTCCTGCGACCACTAGGTCGTCGGACCTTATGGTCTTTATGGTCCTTATGGTCTGGCCTTATGAGGGGTCTAAAAACGCTGCGTGTTCTAAATTTGGACGCTACTAAAAATAATTTGTTTCTCAATACAATATTGTTAATATTGCCTTTTAAAAACAAATTTAATATTGTGGTCGACTTCCTGTGTCCCAGTACTAAAGTAATATATAACAAGTTTAACCGTAAATTTTTGTTTCTCACAATTTCCAGTCTTAAAGTTAAAGTAGTTATTGCATCTCTCAACTGCAAATAAAGTATTTCCTTTCAGAATTTTGTGTAGAGAGATACACAGATAGTAATAATGCACGGTATCTAAGGTGTATCTACTTGCAGGACCAAACTTTGTGAATAAGAGACGCTTAATTGAAAATATTATGGTTAATTTGCTGTTCATAATTATGTAAGGAACTAATATGAACTATAATAGTACTATAGTTATTACGATGATTTTTTTCCCTCCTCCAAGATTACGAATACAAATGGTAACTTCATTGAACACGTCAGTGACACTTCGTGACAATCTGAATTTAATGTTTTTACACACAAAGAAATATTTCAAACTAACCTTTAAAGAGGTCGTACAGAATTATACTTAATTTTATAAGATAAGGCAGGCTATATATGTATATTCAATTCGGTTGATCTTTGCACCGGTCCGCAAGTGGCATTGATAACACATGTCAGGATAACAGTATTGATAATGAATATGTGCGAAGTGCTCTAACTGATACGGTCCTTTTTAGATGTTGTTTACACGTTCCCTACCACGTGACATGATTCGTGACAATATCGATAATAAGGTTTCATTAGCTGACTTGCAGGTAAATTATACAGTCAAGCTGATACGCCCTTGGCAGTTATGGAAACAAGGAGAGAGAAAGATAACCGCTCTTGAAATGTAATCTTAATTGGTTGATATTATTGCTATTTCAGAGCTTGTCAAGTAACTCTTAAGTGTCCTAGGTCATTCCTTAATATTTTGAAAATCCTTGGATATAGAACAACAGAAATCCTTCGATGAAGGTATGTAAGCTACTGTGTATGCTCTAATTTCTATAAGAAGTTCCGTTGCCCCTTCAGCTAGAATGTGTGTAAAGTCATAGTTTTGATTTTTCAATGCCACTTATAATAAATTAATAATGTCATCGCTGTGCACAAATAGTTTCGATTTAGACAAAATCAATCCAAGTGCAAGTTGTACTTGTCACATTTGTTTATTTTTAACATAAAAAAGTTTAACACTTATCAAAACCATTTTGAACGTTTTAACTTAACGGAATGAACGAAAGTGTAAACAATATTTAAGCATAATGAACTAAATAAGTTAAAAATACACAAATAAAATCATCCACAATTATAAGTTTACGTAAATTATCACTATACCCGTGTATTGAAAAATATAAAAAAATATTACAAAATGAACATAATGTCGACAAATTATGTAATGATTTTTTTTGTACTAAAATAATACGGCAAAAGGTCATTTTAGTCATGCCTCCTTTTTTGGTGAACGAACAACAACAAAATATTACTCCATATACATCCGATTAAAAGGCTATTCTATTATTCACTTTGGTGTATCACGATGAAGAATAATGTCATTATGATATCATTGATTACGGCCTCATATAAAATATAGTAAATCCTAACGCGTATACAAAGTATATATCTGATGCAAACGTGTATTGTACACGTGTATTGATGGATTATAAACATTACGCACGTGTCAGACACCACAGGCTGAGAATTAAAATCATTGGACGATATATTATATGTATACTAAGTATATGGAATGCGTAGCATAGTATTATGCATCGTACAATGATATGATGATAACAAATTTGTCTTAGATTAAAGACCTACTAGAAATTAATGCCTAGCGTATTCAAGATGTTATAGAACGTAACAAAGCACTAAGATATTCGCAAGGACTCTATCGAGTGGGCAGCACCAGTTGACGAAACTGAAGACCGATTATGACAAAGTTTGAACGTCGATATTCGGGCTTCTGAGTCAGGTGATTCTGTATTTATTTACGGTAAAACTGGATCTTGTTACTGACTTACCGAAAGATTCAAGGACAAGTTAAACCGACACTATTCCAAAGATATACCGGGTGTCACTCTGTGCGAGATTAGCATTGCTGCCAAAGACCTTAAAAATAACAAGGCACTTACTGAAGACAGAATTATGATTGAACTAGTGAAGGCAGGTCGAAAGCCTGGAAAACCCTTCAGAAAATATATCGTTCCGTCATATTCGATGGTAAGCCACTTGAGGTATGATTCAGAGGTGTGATGGTGTTTTTCTAAGAAAAGGCTAACAATACCCTGTTAGAACTATAGACCCATCTCTCTGGCTCAAAGCCATGTGTATGAAATATTTACGAGAGTCATTATGAATCGTCTCACACGCTGATTTGATGACTTCCAGCCTCCCGAATAAGTAGTTTTTCAAAAAGGTTTTAGTACCATAGACCTCATTGATACGTTGCGGCAGCTTATACAGAAGTCCGAAGAGTATAACCTTTCACTATACTGGGCGTTTGTGGACTATAAAAAAGCTTTTGATTCGAACGAGACTTGGGCTGTGCTACAGTCTCCACCGGTGCCAAATTTACTATTAAACATACACATCGAAGTGTTGAAGTGTTGGTATAAAAACACCTCTATGTCAATCCGCTTACTAGATCAAGTATGTCAGTTGAGAAGTAATTGGAGCATAAGTTAAGTTTATTTCTAGGACTAGCTGCCACGCATAAACTCGATGTCCATGTATGAAATTAGAATAAGCATCTATATATGCTAATATTTCAACTAAGTTTCCCCTTCACGGTTTCGGCGTTGAGGGTATGAAATACAAATCTACGTACACATACAAATGTACACAAATTTACTTAGCATTTGACTATTTGAGCTTTGCAATGAATGCCTTACAAGGTTTAAATTGTGCTGGGATTAACACTTATAAATATTTTTAATTGTTGCATGTTAAAAAAATGTATGCATTCCATACTTTAAAAATCATTAAAGTAATTTAGGGACCTGCCTGATTTAGCGACCTTGAAGTCGAACCTTCGCAGACGGAAAAAAACATTAATCTGCCTATTTAAAACGATGTTGATATCGCAATATCTATATTAAGATAATATGATTCGGTAACCATACTGAGGTGATGCGCTTGAAAAATTTTTGTTTGTTTGTTGTAAACAGAATAATCTCAACCACAATGAATCAGATTTAACTGAATTTTTTATCAATATTTTTAACTATAATTCTCAGTAGCGGCAGCATCCTCTAACGCAAATGAAACTGTGTTCTGAAAATTTTTCAGCAGTATAAATAAGGATCACAATATAGGTATACCTCACCTCATCAGGCAGTCGAAATACCAGTAATTAAAAGTAGTAGTAAAAAACAGAAGTAAAGATATCATTTCTAAAAATGAGAAAACTGACATTTGTGTGAAAATTTATTTGAAACAGACAAAGCTCAAAGTAATTACACTAACCTTGTAAAGAAGCGAGAAATATTGTTCTTACTAACACTTTGAATATTTACAGTTCTGTTTAATAATTATACTTCTTAAAAGAAAATACAAATTGCCAGTGATAGTAACGAGTAACGATCTCCATAGAGTATTCATGAAATTTTGTTTAAGAAAAAATATGTTAGTCATTAAACATGAGTACAAAGTGAATAATAGAACAAGAGAATAACTTAAAAAAAGTATATAAAACTAGTTATTGATTAAGAGCTACCCACACCTTTCGATTTGTATATACTATATTAATATTTAACGAATTAATGTAAAGATTTTAGCAATCTTCGACTACGAAATCAAGTCCTTGGAACACAAAGTAAATGATAAACTCATTAATCTAAATATCTTTTGCATGATTCCCTTATTAGAATGAATTCAGTTCGTTCGGAAAAGTCTCGGGATCAATTAACTTTTTCAGAATGAAAGATCTGACGATATGTCATTACCTGAAATTTCGAGATGGTTAGTTGAGGGGTTAAGGTCGAAAAGCATCACCCAGAAACAATCAAGCAATAATTGAAGAGATTCATAGCGTAAATTATCTTCTATATCCTTACTTATGACTAAATAAATGTATATCGTTGAAATTAAATGTAGTTCAGATTAGCGCAGCACAAAAATTCAGAGAGTAGAGTCGACCACCCTGATTCCTCACTACGAATAAACAATAAAAAATTGTAATCGTATAGAGTTCACACTTTGTGATGACAAATATGCAAATTCAATCCGTTTTGTTTTAGTATAAACCACAGTCTACCTTGTAGTAAATATTTTTCTACTTACAAAATAAATGGAATACATTTACGTGTATTTTTTTTTGTTACAGATACCAGTTTGTATTTATTATTTTGTTATAAATAAAAACACATCACAATAACCATTTTAAATATCTTACACGCGACGCAATTCATTAAACAAGAAAGATAAAAATTATTTTTGTGCTATGTGCGACTGCGACTCTACATACTTTTTGGTTTACATATATACTAGTTCTACCAGTTAACATTAACATACACGGCCAAAGACAGTAGTTTTTGAAACTGAGCGACAACTTCTCAAGTAGAATTTAAATCCTGAGAATTAAATTTAATAAAATAATTAAGTGTAGCAGAAATGAACTTCTAAATAGAAATTGCTTACTTCACTTTCACTGTTACTTAAAAAATTACTTTGTCATAACTATAAGATATTCACGCAACAAAGTTTGGTTATAATACTGGCTATATCTTATAAAATTCTATTTTTCCAATTTATCTCGCTGTTTAAACATTACCTGAGTAATCAAAATATTTCGAAACCAAAATAAGTCAAATCATTCCAGTTGTTTTCTTATTTTAACACTATTTAACCACTCGTTGGTCTTGTCTGTTAACCACTCGTTGGTTTACTTTAACCATTTCTTTTAATATATAAATGAAATTTCTCAAAGATCACCGCAACATTTGCTACGTAATTCTTTGCTTGAAAATTATGTATCCATAAAAAACAAAGCCTCGAACTGACGATCGCAGCTAGTTCCAATCCTATCAGCTTCGGAATCACTCAGGTTCAGTGAGTTTTCCATTTACCGCCACATTACTCAGAACATGTACCAACAGACACGGATAAGCTGAATTTGATATCCCTAGTACATTACCTCATGTTTCCTCATTGGATACAAATGGCTAGAATGATCGGTAGTAGATCAATCGGTATAGATATTGAATACTAACATTTATTGACTTTGCTTCAGTTTAGGCAACTAAAATAATAGTTGTTTTTGAACGGACTGAAGAAGATAAAATTTTCATATTAAACAGGTTTTTATTTTGTGTTTACATATGATTTTTTTTATACAAACAGAACTTCAAAACATGTAGCGGCTGCAGATGTCACAAGGAATTCTGTTTTTAAATTTACTACGTCTCATGGCACAAAAATATTAAAAAAAGTGTTAAATTACATAGCCTGAAACATACAATTATAGAACATGATTATTGTTGTGAATTTGTACAATCTACAAACTATGTATTGTCAGTATTTTAAACATTTCTTTAGCTGCTATCATAGATAAAATAATGTCTATTGTCGAGATTTGACTGAATATCAAAATTAAAAAAAGATTCTTAAAATAAACTCTAAGGTATTAGGTAGGTAAAATATATTTTATCAACCAGTCATACAACCCGTTATTGACTCGGCTGTGTAATCATTGTTATCATTACGCAGTGCTCTTTGTTAAACTCTTTGTTGAACACGTAAACACATCTATAATAAAGGCGTAACTATACTATAATTTAGCACTTTTGGATATATGTCACGTGGAAGCCAGGAGGTGGAAAGGAGAATTCTTCAGTGTCTGCAAATGAGGCCCACGAGATTGCTTAGGATTATGTTGGTTGTTGATGAACCCAACAAATTAGGTTTGTTAATGATAATCTGATAATGAAGTCTAAATCTTTACTTTTTTATTATTATATTCTATTAAAATATGTTTTTGTTTTTTTTTATTTAATCACTAAAAGTTACTTCAAGAGACAAGAACTAAACAAAAATAAATAAAACTTATGATCACTGTAATTTTTTGTGCATTTCTCCTAAAAATTCGTTACGTTACAATATATACTCTCGTGAGTGTTTGTGTGCTTCGTAATTGTGTTCATGTTGCGTATTGGGAATTTGAATCGGTGACTCGTGGTGTGTAAGTTCTCACGCCGTGTGTGTAGTCACGTGTCACCAATTCTGGACCAAATTACTAAAGCTTACTCATATTTAATGTACAATTCAGCATATTCAATAAACTACTTATTTTATAATCATTTCGAATAATAGGACTTGCTCATGGCACAGAATTCGTAAGTATTTTTTCTAAACTTTTACCAAAACGAGTAAAGACTATATTTGTTCTCGATCTTTTACTAGTACTTTTTTTTCGTTATATTCAAACGCTAACAAAATACCAATATTTTCAGAGATTTACGAAAAGTTATACACCAGCATTGATTTGATCTACATAAAAACTACTAAATACTATCAAATCGATAGTAATCAGCAGTAATATTGATAATGCTATCAATTCTGATACCTAAAAATTTAAAAAAAACAAGACGTTAAAAGTACCTTCATATGTGAACTTTTTTCAGGTTGACTACAACTCATAATACCAAACACTTAACACTGACACCGATAAGATATGAAATAATACACTTATTTGATGAAAAGTCTGAGAAATATTTATTCAGAGATAATTTTGTTAGTTTTGAAGCTACATCAATATTTATAGATCGATGTATCTTTGTGGAAGACAGAGTGTAATAAACGACTGTTCGTTTAGAAAATTGAAGAAATGGAATATGTTACTGTCGAGGCGTATTTTAATCTTTCTTCAAAATGACAGTTTTGTATAAAATAAATAATGTTTTGCAACATCATCAACCATTTCTTACATCAGAAAAGTTCGAAATTAACTTAAGTATTATAAAATAATTATATTAATACGTTTATAATTTATGAAACCACAAATTAATATAATTTAATCTTATATACATAAAAATGTGCAGTTGCTCTGTGCACATATCAATCTGTCAAAAAGTTGTGCTTCGGTTGAGCTCAAAATGCCATGATATACAACCCACTTCATAGATTGTTGTTATCCATTTCTTTACATTATTCGTATTCCCCACCAATGCAACACAATGTGCCTTAGCGTGGCAGAGTACAGTTAGTGTATAACAAAAATTACTTTACCAAAAAGTTACTGACTGACACTGAAAAATATCTCCTAAGAAAAAAATCTATTAATCTTTTAGAAAGCCTCTAATTATTTTATACATTTGAGTTCGTTACGTTCCGTCTCCTTTGATGATAACGTCAAAGAAATAATCTTTGGGTAAAACTTGAGACTAACCACAAAAACTTTGACCTGCCCCAAAAACTGCCATCAGATATAAGAATATTTGAGTATACCTAATCTGGGCCAATGCCTATTATTGTGATAAGCAAATTATCCAAAATAACTTCGGCATACATAAATATAAAAGGAGAAGTTACTCGGTATTCTTTTGAAAAATACTAAAGGTATATATGTACGAGTATTGCCTACCATGTAACTACCATATTCGTACCTAGACCAGACAATAGATTAAGATAGGTATAAACTATTGAGAATAATGGTTAAAAACACTATGTAATAGTTATTATTACATTGACACCAGGAACTAATACCGAGTAAAAACTAGTATTTTATTACATCAATGTCATAAACGTTACTTCAGTTAATTAGCTGTGATAATTTGACAAATTTTGCTACATCATGGAATCAAGCTTAACTCCAATCTTAAGATCATTTGGAAAAAACGAACCGATAAGATATTAGGTAAGTGTGACTTTATGGCAATTGCGCATTATTACCAGATAAAAATTATCTTTACTGACAGGTGATGAGCTATAAAAACGATAATAAACACTTTAATACAATCCGTTATTTCTTTTTTGATTGACACGTTGGTATATAATATTTCATATTCTATAGGAAACTGTTAGTAACAGTTCTTTCATAAAATTCTAAACAAGACACTACCTTTTTATGTTGATGAGGCGGCAAATCCATTTTGATCTCCTGCTCCTTGAGATGCAGGAGGCAGGAGTAAGTGGTGTTACCATTAAAAACCGTTCCGACGGCCGGCAACCTACTCTGGCGGGACCAGGACCATATGATTTCAGGTCCTTCCTCAAACAACACATTGCCTAATGTTCGTAAATTTGTTTCTGTTATATAGAACTAAAAGAAGCGTAATGTATTGCATGTTTGTCATTCACCTTTTGTTGTGTTGGTTCTTCTATTTTCAAATATTGCTTTTTAATTTTTGAAAAAGCGTTTATTTTATCGATTACATGACGATAATTTAGTTTTGTATCACGTATTTTAAGTAACTTTCACAAAACTCTTTATACCTTTGACAGTCTTCCACCAGTTCATGAGTTACTAATCTCAGTTCCTAAAACCATTATAAAAATTACGCAGTACTTACCACTTTACACAAAAATAATAAAACTGAAGCAAATTTTAGGGCTTAAAATCTCCCTTGAGGCTCCTTAACGGACTCTGGGACTCATTTATTTTTCAGTGAGCCACAGACAGAATAGTTAATGACATTATAATTTTATTTAAAGCAATGCAAAGCAATGCTGATTTGCCAAAAGGCGTTTGTAACCATAGGTTGGACATACGAAGACACGACTTCGGAATCAGTCTCGATCAATCACTAGTTCTCGAGTTTCTGCATTCTCAATCCCAGTTTCCCATATGAGACTTATGGTCTATTTTGACCTAACTCCTTCGTTCTATCCGTTTCCCTTATCCCTATTTATCAAGAAGGTACCAAAAAGTAGACAGGGATAATAAATCGATTGAGTTTTGTTTTGTCGACTGTTGTTCCAGAGTTGGCGCCTGTTTGGCGGCCGGACATGTAAGAGGTCAACCAAAACTCTTTGCAATATTATATTTTGTGACAATCACAAATAAAAGTGAAAAACTAATAAAATATGATGATGATAATAAAACAATTTATGTTTTTAAAATAAAAATCATATCATTACGTTTATTTCACGTCTGTTGTTTAATAGATTTGGCAAAATTTACGGTGAAAATAGAGGTAATTACCTAACAATTTACATTTTTACTTCCTCTTATAAAATTAATCAAACCCTGCGTAAGAAAGCATTTGCAATAATATACTGAATATATTATTTTAAATATTATTTTTGTATTAGTGTAACCATTGTAAATATATGTATATCAATGTAATGTATGTCACAATGTTTGTTACAATTTAAAGACAACGTAAGTAAATATGTCTGAAAAAGCAATAAGTGTGTATGACGTTATGCTATTACATAACATCATATTTATGGCTTAAAACCCCAGTTAGATAGATAAAAATGTAACTGGAATTTTAAGCTATAATTACCCATCGTATTGGGCATTAAACTGAGGTATTTATTGCAGGAACTCATTAAGCTAACAAACGATAGTCCGAAGTTTAAGAAGTATATAGACCAATTCCAGATTATACATTTTATGATGTCATAACAGTATCAATATTAATATTGTTTGTTTGTGATAAGACACAATTTTAAGAAAAATTTTTGAATTTTGATTATAGTAAGCTTGAAAAATCTAGGCATTGAAAAATTACATTCAGTTTCTCATCATGACGAAACAATATTTTACAATAATAACTGTAATTTCGTATAATCTGTTATAAACGTTTTCATCACTCGACATCATTTAGATAACGTGTCATCCGTGGGGTTTGCTAAGTAAAATAACAATGTGCTAACACGACTGTAATCACATTAATTATTATACTTGTATTTAGGTTCCAAATATTAGGAAACAATAAAATTAATGTAAAATAGATAATTATTATCTGCTAACTTTTACCCACGACTCCGTACACCTTTATGTCGGTTGTCACAGAAAAACAGAGCCTATATTACTTACTGATAAAGTAATTTTCTATTGTTAAAACGATTTTTAAAATCAGTTTAGTGATTTAGGCGTGAAAGCGTAACAAACGCTGATTCGAGTTTTTGATAATAGTTAAAGTTTCTATCAGTTTCTGAGAATAAGCATTTACGTAGTACTCATTTTTACTTATGACTTTAATTGTGTAAAAGTAACTCTGCGGAAGAGAGTACTAGTTTTCAGGATTAAAGGTACCGTATCTCTGGTAAAATGAACTGCGTAAAACCTCTGCACCAATTCTTGCACCCAAGAGACGTTGTTCTAAATTTTATTAGAATGTTCTTTTTGATGTTACTATTTATTTCGTCAATAAACATAAGATAATTCAGATTTCTATACTTATCTTCAGTACCAGAAATTTATATTAGAAAACTCAAAACTTGTTTATATTAGAAAACTCAAAACTTGTTGATGGAACTTCAAATTTTACCGAATATATTTGTTCTATTCCAATAAACCTCCTTGCTAAGGAGGAGCCTATGCCCAGTAGTGGACTGTTAAAGGCTGTTGATGATTCTGATAAATGACTGTTTCAATGACAATCAGATGTACGTTATCCATTTTTATGATGATAATACACTCACAATTTATGGTTTGTTTCCACAGGTTCTTTATTTATACGAAAACTGCCTATTTAATTTATATTCTACGTAGATTCATCCATTCTTTTAGTATAAATAACAGTATATAAATAAGTCCTACTAACGTCTAACAGAACTTTGTTATTACAATTGATCATTATTTTAAATTATATAATTAAAATTAGTAATGATCATCATTATTTTTTATAAGGCGGCCTTGAAAACAACTGTGTGCTTTTTCTATTCATCAATAAAGGCATTCATGTACTTGATTACTCAAAAAGTTTAGTTGATAAAGAAACATAGAAAAAAGAGTCAGTTGATTCACAGAGTAGAAATTAGTGACGACTTTCACCTGTAACAAAAATTTTTTTTTCCAATCACGCTTTATTGAGACTTAGGGCTAGTTTCATCAGTGCCTGATAAGCTTTTAGATAGTTTTCTGCCATATAAGACAATATAACAAATCAAGGTTGCTGACATATATATGGTTATTAGGGTGTCCCTTAAATTTCAAGTTCGATATTTTTTTACGCATACCTTCTTAAAAGTTTCGTAATAACCCTATATTGTCTAGAAAAAAATATTAGTTCGATATATAAACGATAACCCGTGCCGACTTGCTATTTAAACTTGTCGATACAAGTTGCTTAAGTACTGCCCAGTGACCTGTTACGACATGTTTTATTTGCCATTTCGTACGTGATTTTTGAGACTATTAGTGCTTCATTGTTTAGTGCGTAAACATATAGGTGGAATTACGGAGTGATAAACAAAATATTTTTCTTATCGGATTGACTAGCTACCAAATAAATGGTGCAAAATTACCATCTAATCGACAAGTTCTCTCAGTCCTATTTTACAATATTCGTGAGGTTAAATTGACTGTTAGTGAAAGTGCAAATCTTGTGATTAGGGAGTGCATCATATATTGGGAAAAAGCAAGAATTCCAACAAGGGCATTTCCTAACTGCGTGAAGAAACTTATTGATTTATATCATGTTTGGAGAGAGTTGCAAAAAAATTGTAAGAAAACTCAGATTACGTTTAAGAGTCGTGAGAACAATTTTATAATTAATCTTGATAATTTGTTTGATATTGCACATGCTGATGCTTTTGAGAGAATGAAAATAGAGGAAGATAAATTATTTTTAATGAAACAGAGAGAGCCAGGTCCACCGGGATGCTTAGGTGGTGTAGATAAAAAATTGGCGGAAAAAGAACAAAGATCTAGACAACGACGATTGGAAGAAGAGGAAAGGATTGTAAGACAAAGAGAATCACTAGCTGTTGCATCTACTTCCACCACAAATAACTTAGACAGTGTAGAAGATTCAGACGAAGAACAGATCTTGAATTCTGAACTCAGTTTGCCGGACGTTCCCTGCCATGAACAAAGTTCAAAAAGAGGTAGAAAGAATCTTATAACACCTAAACTAGTTGCAGCTTTAGATCGATGCCAGTTAAGCATTAGAGATACCGTTTACATTCTTAATGCGGTGGTAGAAGCGCTTGGTCTGAGCAGCGATGATTTCTGTATTAACAAATCCTCGATTCAGCGAATTCGTACTGAAACTAGAAAATCAAGGGCAGAAGCAATAAAATCTAACTTCCAAAACAATGTACCCGACATAGTCACAGTCCATTGGGATGGAAAACTATTACCGGGGTTGGATGTACGTAGTTCAAAAGAAGAACGCTTGCCAGTTATAGCTTCATTTGACGATAGAAAGCAGCTTCTTGCAGTGCCGAAACTAGAAAGTTCTTCTGGAAAACATCAAGCGAAGGCTGTATCAGCAGCTCTCTTTGACTGGAACCTTTATGATAAAGTGCAAATAATGTGCTGCGACACAACAGCTTCCAATATGGGCCGTTTCAATGGAGCTTGTTATATGTATTTTGGAGCAAACTTTAGGAAGAGAATTGTTGCTTTTCGCCTGTCGTCATCATGTTTATGAATTGGTCCTAAAAGCTGTCTTTGAAACCAAGATTAAGCAAATTACTAGTAGCCCAGATATTCCGATGTTCAAAAAGTTCCAAGAAAATTGGAAAAACATTGATTGTACTAAAATTGAACTATCTCTTAATTTCGTAAAAGCACGGGTTGCCGAGACAGACATTCAAGCGTTGTTACTATTTTATAAGGCAGAATTAGATAAAGGTTTTGTAAGAGATGATTACCGCGAATTGGTCGAACTGTGCGTAATATTTTTAGGAGGAGACACAGAGGAAAAATTAAAACTAAGGCCCCCCGGAGCTATACATCAGGCACGCTGGATGGCGAGAGCGATCTATTCTTTAAAAATATGTTTACTTCAGTCACAATGCAGAGTAACTGCGAAGGACAAAAAGGCTCTACAAGATGTTTGCTTATTTCTCGTAATATTGTATGTTAAACCTTGACTCGAATGTACAGTGGCGACCAAAGCACCTAATCAAGATTTGCGCTTCTTGAAGATGTTAAAAGAGTATGAAAAAGTTGACGCAACAATTTCTAAAGCTTCTATAAGCAAGTTCAGCCATCACTTGTGGTATTTATGTGAAGAGACAGTCATTCTATCACTATTTGATGATGAAGTTGACAACCAAACTAAGAAGAAGATGATTGCCAACTTCAACAGGGACAAAATCTCGGATTTTAGCAAACGCTATGACCCGTCGAAGGAAGAACTGACTCAAAAGTTGTTTGGTAAGTTAAATTGACTTTTTGTTGGATTTCAATTTCAATGTCCAATACTTATTTATTTATTTTCAAAATTGTTGCTGATTTTTATTTGTTATTTAACTTATTTTTCTTTTTTTTTAGACAAAGCACTGGATGATTTCGTATCGGAAAAGAGCAAACAATTTTTATCACGACTGCAGATCGACGACAGTTTTCTAAAGGAAGATGTATCTTCTTGGAATAACAATGCTGCTTTTCTGGAGGCTAAAAGAAGAATAAGTTATTTGAGAGTTGTAAATGATACTGCTGAAAGGGCTGTTAAATTAATGCAAGATTTTAACGGACTTATCACGGCTGAAGAAGAACAAAAACAGTTCTTGCTGCGCTGTGTCCAGGAACATCTAAAATTGTATCCAGACTGTAAAAAAACTACTCTAAAAAGAAGTTACCCTGAATGATTCTTATTTCTTTATGTTTTTAATTAAAGATTAATGTTCATCTAATTTATTATTTAATTTTTTTCACTTAATTCATTGCATTTATAGTGAAATTATAGCAGACTGAAATTTTAGGACAAAACACGTTTTTTACTAAACTTTGAAGATCGGTCGGCACTGGTTGCAATTATGCTAGATTGATAAAATTTTATATTTCAGTATCTTATAGCATTAGTAAAAATTATAGAGGGTATGCATTTCGAAATACGAAAAAAAATTTTTTTTTGTCATATAAGGGACACCCTAATGGTTATCTGACATATTTATCTCTATCCCAGACTTGTGAAACCGAAATCTGTTGTTATCTAGCAGGTTAGCACAAAACGGTCTATCAGGGACTTTATCAGTAAGTATTGAAACTGCCACTAAACTAGTGAGCTACAATATTTTTGTTATTGTCGTTATCATTTCCTGAAAATGACAAAATGGAATTATTAAGAACTACCAAAGACAAAGAACAAACAATATATTCGGTTTCACAAATATGTCGTCATCGTGGGATGCGGCGATGAGTAAACATGGATATTTTGTTATTTAGACCATCAAAATATAATAATTCAAATGTTCTCGTAACCTTTTTCTTATCAATTTACTTATCTTTATTATTGTGGATTCATTTATATATTATTATAAAGTTGATTATTTGTATACATATAAAAATTATGCAGTTCTGTGTTTTTTTATTGTGTTCTATTCACTTGGACAACATAATATATTGAAATGTTGTTTTCTATATATTTAATATGCTATATATTTGTGCTATGCCTTATTGGTCTAGCGGTTTGCATATGTGACTGCCAATCAAGAAGTCTCGTGTTCGATTTCCGGGTCGGGCCGAAAAAGAGTTATTGAGATTTTTGATTACAGAAGTTATTAATAAAAGCCCGGAGTTTGGAAGTTAGAGTCTTAACCCCTGTGCCTCGGAGAGTACGTAAAGTCGTCGGTCCTATGCCTGATCTCTGCCGATCGTGTTGGATGGCCGTCTCATTGAATTGTGGGAGTGAGTCGAACGTAGTTGGCTAGGCTACAGTAAGACTGGTCGCTATTACCGAAATCTGCTAGGAGTGCATCATCATCATCATATAATACTCGAATGGTTTTTGTTTTATTCGAATTCTTAAGCAAATTTGGCAGTTACAAATTGTGTAACGTGTAACGCTTAATAGGATACTTATATATTGGGTTATAGACTAATCTACATAGATGTCTTATTGTATGGTGCTCAAAGTTGTATACACTTTGAATATCATCCATACTATATATTTTTCTTCGATGTTCATTAGACGAGTGCGTTCGATTACCAACCCTCCTAATCTGTGACGTCACACAAGTGACGGCTCGAATTCGTCCAAATTTGCCTGTAAGACAGCAAGAACTCTCCTGTTTACGAGGATTAGGAAATCACTATTGACTGTCAGTTCCTCGGGACTAAGAAGATTATACTAAGATCAGCAACTACTGAACGACTGGTAATAGAGGAACCATTCAGGTTACTCAACTGGTGATCTTTTTGTATAATGAACTCACGCGTAGCCAAAGACCATCGATACCACGGAAGAGACAGGTGCAGTTAATTTGGACATAGCAAAGACCTTCGGCCTTGGATTGCACAAAACACTTCTTTCGAAGCTTACTGTCTATGTGCTGATGATCAGAATTATAAATATCGCTACAGACTACCTCTTTTTTTTTTTTTTTATTAACGTATGGAAACCCCCTCGGGCCGTCACCCCACCGGGGTTTACGGCGGGGTCGTGTGTCGGAATCGGACCGACTAAAACCACACGGTGTGCCACTCTGCGCCTGAGATAGGAGGGATCCGGGAACCGCTGCTATTACGACATCCAGCTACAGACTACCCCTAGAACATATAAAATCTACAACCTAATGTTGGTAAAAAGTGCAGTTCTACTTAAAATGTGTTTCAGACTCATTCTCTTGTATTTCAAATTCAAAATGTTCTATAGGGGAGAGTTGACACTGAAATGAAATAATTTAAGTCTATTCAATGTGCGATCCTAAACTTAAAATCAAATACAAAATTAACATAAGTTATAGTTTTTACAGTGTACGTTTAAATATGCTTACAGACTGATATTTACAATGTTTAACTAAAGTTGTAGGGTATTTATCTGATACGTCTGGAAGTCACGAGGTGTTTTGATATTGATTGTCTTAAAATAGACTTTTATGCTTTATCTCACGTGTACAACGTAAACGACTTATTAATTATATTTAGTTTTCATATCAACTGCTGCAACATTGTGATTAGAGTGTGCAGATGTACTTTAGGTATTTTCCGCACACGATAGCGATTTTTAATTATATTAATTAGTCCGACTATCAGTTTTGTTTAAAAATGACTTTTTACTATAGCCAACTGCGTTTTAGTGATAAGATGTACAAAGACAGTGGACGCACTCATAAAATAAAGTTTTAATTTAATTAAAATTTATTTACTTATTCTTTGAATGTATATTAAATCTTTTATACTAGACGACCATCATGGAACAACCAGAGGCCTGTATTGCCCTATAGGCTTTTTGTGTAATCTCTGCAAAATGTTGTCAGAGCTTGTCTTATAGATAGACTTTTACTTTAAATAAGGCCCAAATTCTTCAGTCAAATTTTTAGACAAAGCCAAGATAGAGTTGTTGATGAACATGAACATCGGGTTGAATACAAGTAATTTATTATATTTTTAAGAAACATTATTGATCTGTAATTCTTGGGTAGAGTTCTTAATCTTATTATATTTTTGGAAACTAATTATTTGTTATTGTTGTTCGATAAAATATGATACTTGAATAATTACAAATATTTTATTACGAAAATATTAACGTTCGATTGGTTTCAACAGCAAGACTTTTGTTGCACACTTTCCATTGAGTGAGAATTGGAAGTGGCAAATTACCCACTTTAAATAAAAAAAAAAAGTGTTCTAAAAATAACAAAGTGAAAAATACTGAGATAATTACACGCAAGGGAGTAAGTACCTCACACTGTCATTAGCATTTAATGAAACAGCTACTGTTTTACGTGAAGTAACTCTCATCATTCGTGAGCTCGTTTCGGCGATACGGTGTTAAGGCTACTCTCTTACCTTACAATGAAATATTTGTTTACTATGACATATCTAAGTATTTCTAAAAGAATAATGGATATGTTAATACTTATTAAGTTTACCCGCGCCTTTTAATTATCTAGTGAAGTCAGTGTCTATTTATTAATTGTCACAAAGGAAGTTACTGTAAAAGCATAATTTAAAATAAGAATTAAGAATGTGGTACACGATTCCTCCTCATTTTGTACATTGTGTAAGTACATTGTAAAAATAATAGTGTATTGACAAGTCATTGAATTTGGAGTTTTAATATGTATTATTAACCATAATCATAAACAGTCTTTATTAGTTCACTGCTGGACATAGACCCCTCCTTAGAAAGCTTTTGTCCTAATATACCACGCTGGCCAAACGAGTTGGTAAAAAATTCGTATTTTCTTTCTCTTTCGAATGCTGGTTGCTCCGTTAGTCGACTCTAACGACACCCACAGAATGAGTAGGGGTGACGTTCTGTATTCTTAATCAGTCACTACACTTATTTAAAATTTAATAATGACACTACATTTTCTCCGCATTTCTGTAAGCTATGTGCCTTAACATTCCCAGGTTGTTAATTTCAGGGGCTGGCGCAATGCCAATGGTTCGTTATGCGTTTGTATTACATAAAAGTTAGTGTGGAGAAATGAAATTACTTTTGTTTATATCATTGTGTATTTGACAATGATAACCTCGAACCAAAATGGATGCCTTAATTTATTTTTTATCTGTAACGTTTTATTTGTTTGCCGTTCAATTACTGTCCTTCCGTTGTTGTAAACTATTTCAGTAAAGATGTACAATAACACTATATGTATATATTTGATAACTAAACATAATACATTATGTATTACACATTGTCATTTAAGCACTAATGGTTCTTTGAATTAACTCGATGCTCAGTATGTAACTGAATCTATTCGTAGCACTAATTACGCAAGTTTGGAAAAAACAATGAGTACCAGTTCAGCTACAATTTGTATAGGAACATAAAATAAGTAAATGCTTACGTGCCTTATTAACCTACTGTTTTTTATAATTTTTAATTTCGAAAACCGCAAGTTACAAAAAGAACGGTTTGCCTTATTTGAAGGATATAAGCTAACATATTTGTTACTTAGTTCCACTCGGATTAAAAGAAGAAAACCCATCACCTAAATATAAAATTAATGAATAAAGCATGTAATTATTATAATATATCATAATGTAAGCGCATTAAAGTTCGTTTATATTTATTTGTAAGTTAATTATGTATATAATAGCTTTTCCTGCGACTCCGCTCGCGTGTCTGTCGACTATCGTAGGGATTTTTAAAACTGATTGAAATAAAAGAATTGAAATGAAAAAGCACAAAATTTTAGTGAAGTTTACCACAATACATAATAGAAAACTGCATTAATTTCTGTTAAGCTACTTCCAGGATTATTGAGAATAAACTAACAGATAAATAACTAAAACTTTTAGAAAGTGTAGTTTTAAGTTCTGTTACTTAAATACTTTCATAGTTTTTCTTCAACATCAGTACATTATATTCAGTACATTAATGTACAAAAAACGACCTATTACCATTTTATAACATGTAGATAAAGTTTACAACAGCAAATTCAAAACAACATCAAATGTTTCTTAGAAGATCACCCTAGAATAAAAATTTTCACTTCTGAGATACGATTTAAATAGAAAATTTTCCATTTTAACTTTACTTCGAATGTGTTATATAACGTGATAGGAAATGGAGAAAATTTGTTTTAGATCGTGTTCGTATCCTAAAGAAATAAGTTGAGAGGAAATTTGAGAGTAAAAAGGTACTCGCTTTTAGTTTTCAGAGACTGTATTGGGTCTTTGAATTTATGCTTCCATGAACACGGGTACAAATCACAGTAGCTGTATCATACAGCCATACATTCGTCTAAAAATATTTACTATCATGAATATTCTAATATACTTAGTTACAAGAGTAATTAATAACAATAATAATTCTTTATTGAACCAAAGGATGCATACAATTTAAGTGCAAGCCCTGATTCCCACTAGCGTGAACTGTATGTTGGAAATCAGTTCTTTGATACAATAAATTTAATAATATGTAATATAATATAACACAGAAGTGTTGAAACATACTTACATAATAGATTTTGTTAATGGTGTGTGTGTGGGTGTGTGAGTGTGTGTGTGCGTGTGTGCGTGCGTGCGTCCATGCGTGTGTGTGTGAGTGTGTTTGTGTGTATAATTATGAGTACTCGTGTGTCTTTTGACCTATTCGTGTGTATAGTTATGAGTATTCATTTGTTTAAACCCTAAACTAAGCCGTTACCAATAACAAACCTTCAATATCATCGTAGTAGAAGCTCTTACACCATGTTTTAGTTAAATTTTTAATTTGGTAATTTGATAAATGTCTAGTCTTGTACTTTAACTTAAGTTTATTATACAATCTAGGCACAATGTTGCTATATCGCTATTGAGCAAATTTGCTTTTTGCTGTTGGGATTGGATTGGACATTTATCTTTTCTTTTACCCGAAAGTCGGAGAAAGAGTACAGTAAGCCTGTGATATTTACGAATACATTGATAGAGGAACATCTTTCGCACGCTTAAAATTAATTATTTACCAAGATATTTCATAACAATACCACTTCGTCACAGCCAAGGTATAAACAAAACTACCTACAGGACCAATTTTGTGTGATGAGCATAATCACTGTGTTCTGTTTGGGTGTAATAAGCATATATTTAGAACACTATAAATAAAATACTCCAAAAAGTATTGTTGGTGAAAAAATTATATAATTTTGAACGCTGCTGTTTGTACATACATAACGTGGAAGTCTTAACAAATCAAAACGTTCAAACAAACTTTCTATTATCATATAGTAAACATTAATGTGGCTAAGTATTTGCAATCACCGTCGTGATATCTCACACTCACGTCAGTGCTTCTGTCATTTCCTGTTTTACCATCTGTGATATACCGGGTCGGGACAAAACTAG
Source organism: Hypercompe scribonia (assembly GCA_949316085.1). NCBI lineage: Eukaryota > Metazoa > Arthropoda > Insecta > Lepidoptera > Erebidae > Hypercompe > Hypercompe scribonia. Next base: position 10,407,611 of record OX438977.1, on the reverse strand, counting down.
CTCTCAGAACTTGATATGGCTCATACGAAGCAATTACTACTCAATTTACGTGATTACTATACTCGTGATGTTTATAGATTAACCTTGTGTATTATTGTAATATAATACCTCATATAGCTTCATTAGTAACAAAAGAATATACATTTACGGGTAATTGAATAAAAGAGATCTTTTACGCGTTAATTTATTATATATCATAAAATAAATAGAGAAATATCTCATTTTAAGCTCAAGTTCATCTCACAATCGTCAAAATATGTCATCATCTATCCCACTCTACAACTTTTTTATTTTTGTAACACATGGTCTGCTAATGCGAGTCCTCACTGCAATGGTGACAAGTGGGACAAACTTCTCTCCTAGCGACCGAGTGCAGGTGCTTCGCGAAGCAGCCGTGCCCAGAAAGAAGCTGCGTCAGACGAATGAAAAGTCCCGTGCTTCCGTGCAAAATTTACAGAAATCTTGTCTGAAAACGGAGAACAGTTCAACAACCTGCTAATTTTATTCTTTTATGTTGTTAGTAACTGCCAGCATTAGTTCAGTATAAGATATTTTTTAAATGCAAAAACGGAGATTGTTCGAGATTTTTACGGTTTTTATAAGAAAGAAATCTTTACGTGAGATAATACAGTTTTATAATACACTCATAGAATGAGACGTAGCTAGAGAGTTCTTTTGTTATACATTTTCGTATTAGTAACGCAAAAGATTTCCCCGAAGGTTTATTAAGTAAGTCCTAATAATACAAGAAATGTTCGTGGATCTAACAAAGGGCTAATATTTACGACGTCGATTTTCAAAGAATTGAAAACCGTGGCTGAAAGATATCACGTTTTTTCTATAAGATTAAATATTGATGACAAAATCAACACATAACTTGCCCTTGCCATACTTGTGTTCTGGTTGAACTCCTAGAAGGATAGACAATTTTCGACATGTTTTAAACTAAATATAGTATAAGGCCATAAGAGCGACCCTGGATGGTTTAGATTTCACATTAACGATACACAGGCCTCATTACACGACACGATGCACCGCTTCAACCGTCCTAGACCGTTTCCCGGATTTGCAGTAGATTCAGGTCCCCTACGATAAAGCTTATTATGACGGAACAGTTTGAGTAACAGTTGGTTTTATTCCAATATAGTACTACAACTACTGCTACTTCTACACCGTTAGCTACCGTGAAGTGAAGGCAATTAGGACAAGATGACGTTTGGAATTAAAGTAATATAAGCCCTTCAATATAAAAAACTCAATGTTTACGACCCACTTGGAATCTGCACACTTTAAATATATTTATAGGTATGCTCGAAAATAACCTACAATTTTTAGTGTTAAATTGACGTAATGATGTTCATCCCATTGTACTCGTACATAGTCTTGCGATTACAGTTTCCTGTGTCAACAGATCACAAGTAGAACGACCTTGGTAGATCATCCAATTCGCACTTATTGAGATCACTTCACATCGCCGGGATTGAATCCCCCCTGCGTAGACACAACTGGAAGTTGGCAATAAACTGCTAGCAAGTGTCGCTTTATGTTCCGTTTACTCCAATTGTGGACTATATATAGACATAAACAAAGATAAAACAGTTTTCTTTTTTTTTTTTTATAACATTCTTCTCCTGGCTACAACGTAGATTTTTTAAATAAATATAATTAAATTTCGAGCGACTACTCATAGTTTAAATTGATTAGAGAAAGTGTAACTTTATAAAGTTTATTGAAAGTTATCGGCAAAATATTTCGTATAACTTCAGTAAATGAATACTTTTATTTTTAACACGCTTTTATAAGCTTTGTATGTCTCTTTAAATCCACGTAACGGAATCTTTGAACAAGATTTTCACTTCTTTCATAACGATGAACTGATTTGAAATTGTGTCCAATTATGAAGAACCGATGACAATGCAATAGTTTGTTCCATTACCCTTACAAGAATCAAAATACCTTTTAGTTTGATTTTCTTTCAAATCATGTTTTTTTTAGTTTCCCTAAACCTTTAAAGGGCAGTATAAAAATAGATCAAAACAATTGACTGTTTGAACACCTACATTAATTTACGAGTACATGAGTAAATTGATGTAGGGTTGAGAAGATTATTTTTAGGCTTATCCTATAAATGTACTTACATTGACAATTAGTGTTGAGTACTTATAATATAAAGCTATAAATTATATATTATTGCATTACCGATAACATATAATTACAATAGGCAAATACATTTACTTTCACATTTTACAAAATACGCGTTAACAAACGCCAACAAGGATGCCAAGAAAATAGGGCCGACCCTGCCACAATAAATAATGCAATAATAATGAAAAATAATAATGGAAGCCGTCACGCCCATCGTAACTTCGTGATCAATGATGTTGTTATGTTACTTATTCATAACAAATTTAATATGCATTGGTTTTTAGTAACCGACAGAAATAGATAGACCATATATTTAATTATACGTTGCAAAACTACCAAACCACATTGGTAGAACTTAGGGTGATGCATTACCAATACAATAGTATGGTTTAATGGTAATGTGAGTCGAAAACACGATAATAAGAAATATCTTACATCAACGTATTTAATAGTCTTTCTCTCTCTCTCTCCTCAGTAAGGGGGTTTACTATACCACGCTGGCCAGATGAGTTGATGTAGAGTTTCTCAAGGTTTCCTTCTCTTAGCAATGCTGACATCCATCGCAGTTTGCTTAAATGAATAGGGGGTGCTGACATTCTATATACTTAATCTATCATTATACTGATAACAGACAAAAATGAAAACATAATAAGCGTAGATATTTAACACAAACAAATATTTTATAATACCGCAACATTTAGCGGTAAATCGTACTAGTTTCGTTAACAACGCTGTACAAAAAATTTGTAAGAACGTTCATAGACCGCACAGTTACTGATGATAAAGTAAGGTGTTTGCTCAGTAATTGAAGTCAGTGGCATACTAAAAAACCAGTTAGATAACTAACACTAAGAGATGAGTTACTATCGTTGCAGTTTGATTGTAGCTGATCATATAATTTATCATTTAAAAATTGTTTTCATGTGCTTAGGTTGCATTTTACCGAGCAATTCAGGTTATCAGAGGTCCAATCACCCTCGTCCCACTTTAGGAAAAGCGGTACCCTCAAAAGCTGGTTACACACTTATGACTATTGAGTTGCAGTAGTCTATTAACAGTGGCAGTCGCTGTCATTTAGTTAATAATAATAATAATGTGTGTTTTTTATATTTTTAAATATGTATTTTGTATTTTTTTATATATTTAAAAATGTAATCAATATGTGTATTTATATGTAATAAAGAGAATAATAATAATAAGTTCATTTATTCACTCCTTAGGGCTCTTACAAAGTTATTAAGCTAACAATTGCAACAAATCCTTACAATCCATATTAACGTCGGCAGCCATAATAGTATGAAACTGTGCTATAGCTGCCAGCGCCTTCAATTGGGAACTAACAATTGAATCTACTTTATGTTATACAATACAAATATTGCAACTTAGTGATTCGATCTTTGTATTTTAGGAAAGCAACATTAAATATGTACACCAAACCAAAATCATAAAAACAATAATAATAAAAATAAGTTATGTAGAAGTAATAGAAAAACAAAATATAAATAAAACCAAAAAAAAAAAAAATCAAACAATTAAACAGAAATAATTGGACAATCGTGTTTGCCAGGGCTATGAGTTTAGAGTGCTTGTGTGAGACTAATTTAACTATGAGTACGAATGTGTGCGTGTGCGCACGTGTGTGTATGTTTTAAGTGTGAGTGTGTGTGTATTTTTTTTTGTATATGTGTGTGTCTGTGAGTTTGTGTGTGAATTTAAACATAGGTATTATATTGAGTCTTTGGTATGAACTATTTTTTCTGTGTGAGAATAGTCAAGGGTCAGAAGCCAGTCCCGCACGACACTTTTACATTTCTTTAATCTGTGTTGATAAATATTGTTCTCCTTATTCGCAATATTATATAGGCGTGAACCAATTACTATAAAATGTCGCCCTGCTAGAGCGGTCTTATGTAGGGGTATACTGCAAACTCTGGTCTTGTTGCGTTTTAGTTGCGGAAAGTACATCAGAGTTTGATGTTTACGAAGTATAGTGTTCATTATGAATATCTGGCGTACAGTGAGAACAGAACTTTCGCGATAAAGGAGGGTTGTGGAATACCTAAGGGGTTTTTTGAAAATCACCTTTATGATTGCACGCTGATCACGCTCCAAGGAAAGTAACTAGTAGTACTGGTACAAGTGCCGCCCCATGCGACTATACAATACTGTAGCAAAGATTGCACTAGTACACAATAGATAGACACACAGTAATGTAGGAGGACCTGCAGACTTCCCGAGTTTATAAAAGAGAGGTATTAGTTTTCTGATTCGAGCTGTTACAGATTGAATATGTAATGACCAGTTAAGATGTCAAAAGTTGGCCCGTCTTCTACTTTATCTAATTCATTATATAGAACAACAAGTTTACTTTCGTAAACTTGTTGTTCTGATTGATGTAGTTTAATTTTTCTATACACATCTACCGTTTTACATACCTATTGTCTACGCCAAACTTTAGCAATAGCAACTCTAGCGAAGCAATTCTATGTCATCGAAATGATTCCAGTGAATTTTACTAGCATTATTCTTTTTAACCATTACAGCAATAGACGGTGAGTCTGGCAATCTTTCATGGCTACTTTTTTTTCTGGATGTTGCACTATCTACTGTTTACAAGCGAAAGCAAATTTATGTATACTAATATTATCAAGCTAAAGAGTATGGTTGTTTATTTGAACACGCTAATCTCAGGAATTACTCATCGGATTTGAAAATTCGGAAGCGGAGTATCAATAAAACATATTTAAGTAAGAGCAGGAGATAATATTTCTATTTGAGAGTTTTCATTACATGCGTTGCATGGTGTGTGGTTAGTTTCGCAAAAATAATGTATGGACAGATTTGTTCTCCTTTCAAAGTTATAAAAAGAAGTCGCGACAGCATATGTCTATTTTGTAAGGTTCGTGTACTACAATTTCTTTAATCTTAATCAAATTTGTTCACAATGTATAACATCACGTTATTACCAAATAGAGACGCAGAAAAAGTTACGCGGGTCAGCTAGTTACAAAAAAGGCGCGTAACTTCTTAACATGGAGCGCAGTGTGTAACACGCCTTAATGTGTTCCTACCAAATGTACATTTAATTTCTGACTGAACGTCACATTTTCAACGCCTTTTGAGCTTCGAAATGAGACTTCAAACTGTAAGAAACTGAACTGGGTTGTGTCAACAACACCCTGAATAAAACTAGGTCATGTTCAGAGGTTTTACTTGCTAATGATAGGTCTACACTTGCATACAGATTTTAAATTTTGAACGTGTAAACTGTATTCTTAACATACGAATACTTCTCAGTCTCTTAATTACTTGTTAATAAAGATTTGACACCTGACATATAAACTACTTTACTGGTTCTTTAGTCGGCTTTCAGTAAGAATGTTGGAACTGGCCGCCACCTCGATTAATTAAAGTCTTGGTCGCTTCACGTCCATGTTACGAATAAACTTTATTATCTGTCTTTATGGACCCATAAAGATAGGCAGGATGGGATACTTATGAATAACTATCTCGATAGCTTGTCCTTCAATAAAATATTTGGCTATAAGAAAATTATAGATTGTATAACTGACCTATTCATTACCCGCCGTAGTGCAAGCTTATTCATGCAATCATTACATTTTAATGTGAGTCCAGTTGATTGAAAACGTATATACGAGTAATTAGCTAAATCCGAAGTGAGGTATCCTTATTGCTTTTTAACGGTTGATGGTTTGCGGTACGTCCTGTTTATTTATTTCTATTAATTTCTACTAACAAGAACGCTGAGAAACTTTCTTTAACAGTTATTGAAAGTACAACGGAGACTAACGTTGTTTAATTACATAATTTCGAAGTGTAATAAAAAGAAACTTATGTAATAAAAGACTGTAAAACCGTACAAGACAACAAAAGTTGTAATCAACACATAATACTAGAGTCTTCTTGAATAAAACGAATTCGAGAGAAAACGTTTAATTGGTGACCTATTTGTAGAACAGACATACAACTGGGACCAAGCCAAGATCAAAGTGAGGTAGTTACAGTTAGGTTCGATATAACGAGTATCCAATTAAGTCTGACACATACCTAGATTTTTCATTGCAGTTGAACTTCCCCGTTGATGGATAGCAATTTACCAAAGAGAGGACCTTAATACATGGTAGTTGTTGCGATACGTAAATGGGGACGTTCCAAAACACTTAATGCCAAGTTATTGTTATACACATACATTATCTCCTGACCAATGAGTCAGTTTAAAACTAGACCTTACGTGAGACATATGATCTGGCACATTTTGATTCTTAATAGCTTAGTATTTGTTGTATTATGTCATTCGAACCGAACCTCATATGAAACCGTTAATTTCGGCTAGTTAAAGTTAAGTTAGTTAGAAATTTTAGTGACGCTAAGAGATCCCCAAAGAGATTGACGAGGAATTCTTTCTCCTTAATACTGCGGGGAAGTACCAAAAAGTCCGGTACGTACTTATCTCTTTTGTGTTAAAAGGTGCCTATGGGTGGTGGTAGTCAATTACCACATGTTGACTCTTCTGCTCGCATCAACAGTCTTTAATAAGCCTGTATTTCACAGTGGATAATCGAGCATGTGGTTATAAAAACGACGATACATAATTTTTCAAAGCAAAATTTGTATCAATTATGTTATAACCCCAACAAATTGACAAGTTGAAATCTAAATATTGGTTTTACTAATAATAAATATTCTTTCATTTTCAGGTAAGTGTTTTACATCATTACACAATTGAAGTACACACTAGATGTATACGTATTTAATATTTAATTATAATATATTATGATTACTTTAAATAGTATAATAAGATGTTGAAAGAATATTTTATAACTAAATTTAAATAGTAACAACGTCTTATCCACTGAAAATATTTTATTGATTACACACAAACTATATAATATTTCGTCATCTATATTTTTTTTTAAATTATCATCTCACTCATTAATTTTATCAATCTAATTATCACTTACAGGCTGGTAAGTATATTGTAATTTGTGATAAGAGCCATCATTAGTCTACTGAAACATTTTACGTCTAAATCAGTGTTATAAACTATTTAGTAGTGTATAATACTCTCATATGAATCTACGAAATCATTTTTAACAATCAATCTACACAAAGTCTAAGATAATGACCTTATTTTAACAGGAAATGGAATAGTTTAATATAGGAATTACTGCCATTATACATAAAGTTTGTCATTAGTGAAGTTAATCTCTTAGTATTTTATTGTATTTATGCAGACAGAAAACTACTCTTGGAGAAACTTGAATGTCAAACCAAAAATAAAATGAAGTCACTTGTCACTGTCACTGTAAGTTATGAAACCGTGATGGCGAAAACGTATATAGAAATTCTATTTCCACAAACAAAATGTGATTTTTGCCCAATTATTTTACTAAAAAAATCTTCAATTTAAACCCGTTATGACTTTCTGTACGACTAACTTATAAATATAATAACGGATAAATAATTTATGCTAAACATAATTTAATATAACAAGCTTGTAATACAATTAAATCAAAAACCATGGTGATTGCATTTGAATCAACTTGTTCCTGATGTTACACGACGTATGCAAATGAAATTTACAAGCAACCTCGCCACTATGCCATACTTTGCAGTCCACTATAATTAAATGCGGACTTTGAAACGCCTGATACAATTGTCTACGGTCCACTCAGGAATTCAGGATACTATTATTAAAAGTTTCCACCTTTTTAGATTACATAGTGAAAAAGACAAAGTCGTGTTATTTATCTATTAACTTTTTATAAGAATGAGTTCATAGAAAGTCTAAGATTGTAAAAAACATATGTTTATAAGAATTCGTGTTTTTTTTATTATATGAGTGGTTTGTGTTATAGTAATGAACGAACATTTTGACCATTCATTCGAATTGAATGAGTGTAATAGGCATCTAGGAGCGTGGGATAGATTTACAGGTAAAATTTGTGAATAGAGGTATCAGAGAATTCATTAGAGAGTTCTGGAGAGTTATGTATTTGATATCCATGGCAGTCACGAACACATAAAACGAATAGTCGGTAATTATTTACTATACAGCTTAAAGTATAAATGTACCATCCGGCCACAAAACAATAAGCCAGTATCGTGCCAGATGCAATAGATATATAAATATATATTCTTTATTGTGTCTTAAATATAGGAACCTTATATACCTTATTTCTAACCAAATTATAATATTATACAAATTATATATTTTGACACACCCAGTGAAACACAACACAACCCAATGATGGAGAACAAATCCCTAATAAGCAATTATCTATATCCGCTGCATGTAAAAACAGCTTGCCTAAAACTATGGAGCTACGGTAGCAAATGTTTTTCGAAAATTTTAAAACAAATAAATTAAAACTATTTCGTATTAGTTTAAAATATCGTTTATTTTATTAATTTCAATATTTTTTGTCCCATCTGTTGCACTTCTTAACTGAAAAAATCTCTTGGCATAGACCTTATAAGACTTTACGTTGTTCTGGAGTAATATAGTTTCATACTTAGCGGAGTCATTTTTTGAGTTCTTTCTTTTATTGTAATCATGTAACGCCTAACCTTGTGCTTTAGAATGCCAGATATTCTTTGAGGTCCAGGTCCAATGACTGAGCAAGCCTTTCCATGAGTTGAATACAGTTCTTTTAAAACCACACCCAACGTGCTGGATGATTTACGATACGATATGATTCCTTGCTAGAATTTAACCTCATCTATATCAGTATTCATATCAACCTCCTGTAGAAGGAGAAGCTATATTCAGTAGTGGATTATCAAAAGCTGTCGATGATGATTGAAATCAGTTTTTTCATAAAGATTGAAAAACGAAGGTAATTACATTTCCTCTGCCGTGTTTCACGATTGGTGCAACATACTCTGGCTTGAATTCTTCACTTACACGTCGACGCACAAAAGTAGCACTAAGAGTTTTAGAAATTATCATAAAGAAAAATAGACGCTTTAGAAACTATCGTTAATAAACTGCTAATTTTTCCTTGTTTGAATGCAAATCATCAGACTTACCTCAAAATTTAAACCGTCTGACCACAAATATTTGATTACTTTAGTAGAATGTTGCTACTTTAAAGCAAACGTACAAGCCTTCTTCTTGTTGTCAGATAGCAACAGTTTCTTCCTGACTTTGTTCTCTTTAAGTCTAACTTACTAAGTTCTTTGACTAGTGGTGAAAGTTTAACTGCCATAAACTTCTCAGCAGCGTGTTCAAGAGACTTTTTTTGCAATTTTCGATCCCCACTAGGAATGGTAAAGATTCAATAGCAAGTTGCATTGCTGGCAATAAATATTTTGAGATATTTCAACTTGTGATGTTTCATGAAAAAGTTGAACTTGATCATGTTTTTAAAGTACAGTGTGATATTTTGAACCTAATGCATCGAAATTAATACAATTTAATACATAGAAAAACACTAAGAACGCACTTGAACATGATTGAACACAAGGTGAAACTGTGAACATTAAAAATATTTGAAATTACTAAATAAACTGTGCTTTTGCAGGGGTTTTACTGCTTCTCATTGCGTAGACTATGGTTTTAAAACCTTTTTTAAAAGTAGTACAGCACTTATTTTTATTGACAGTGCTATATGCGTGAAATATTAATAAAGTGATCCATATTTTGGCCATGGGCATAACGCTAATAGGTATTTTGAACATCACCATTATTTGACATCAGCCATCGCGTTTCATTTTATTTAAAAGCTACTTCTCGCTTCACCACAATAAATTATATTAACGTCAGTCATACCGTAAATATTTCACCCTTACTAAGTATTTTTCGAGCGAGTCCTCCAGTTCAGAAAAATGTAGGTCAACCAGTATTGATGCTCGTACCTAACTTCATTATGAAAAAGTCACATTGCCATCTGGTCTAGAAGTCAAAGACAAATTTTATTTAAGACTCGAATCTCATGTATACTTATCATTGAAATGTAAATTGAAATATAATTTAATCTTGAATCAAAAGATTCTTATGTATGTACTCCAATAGCATTCACCTTTAACTATTCACTAAGATAAGTAAATTGGACATTGATTGCTTGTTAATATTTTTTTCATAACGACTCCAATTTTATTTTAAGTAGTCAACCTTTTTTATCTTACTAAATAATGAATTTACATTCAATATTGCTGTTATACTTCTCAAACTGCAATGCAGATGCTAAAATTAATGAAGTACTTTTAAGTTTACTGTTTGTCGACTTAAACTTAAAAAGTAGTTTGAGTATGAAGTACTTTGACCGATGATTTCGACTGTCTTCTTTTTTAAAAAAGGAGTGTAAGGATCTATCAGTGAATATAAATTTTATGATAATCATTTGAATTCATAGTCTTTTTATAAATGATTCATAATTATTATGTCGTCGTTTATTTACGACAATAAAATAAATTATTTAAAAAGGTAAAATATAATATTGTTTTAACACGTATAAAACAGATCAAATTAAGTCTAATGGTTTAGAAACAGTAGACCACACACATAGATTTATACAGAGGAAGAAAATTGATAAAAGATGTACTGAAAAAACTACTATCTGCAACTCCCGTTACTGTGGTATTAAGTATAATCTGGTTTGACAAAGATAAGCCTGTCCTAAAACAAGTTATCTGGTGTCAGCTTACAATAATTTCTTTTCACCGTGTAAAACATTAGGACGTACGTTCTCAGACGGAATGTGTAATTTTAATTCCCACATCACTATCATGTAAGTACTTCACTCCACTGATCCCAAATAACTGAAAACGTATAAACGTGAAAGTTGTTTAGTGCTATGTGTGTATAACACTCGTTATATGCCTAAACACCCGATTCCAAGGGATGAACAGAGGCGCATTAAACGCCCACATTTTGTCATCTATAATTGTAGTCTAACTTACGCAATCTCTATTACGCAAGCCGTCAAGCAGGCGCTTTGGGGATTATATGTGAAAATTAAGAATATATAGACCGGAGAATTAGGTAAGAAATGGATATTTAGGTAGATAGATTGGGAAATATAAGCTAGAAGGAGAGATAATTATCTCGAGCGTGTCAGGATCTTTTTTTCTTATTCTGGGCCTACCTAAGTGACTCTACGCTGCCTAGTGGAAAACATGAATAAAATCCAAGAGCGGTGGTCGCCATACTCATTGTGAATGCAATTCAGTATGAACTCGAATTGGCTAGCAGCGACAAGTCCGACTTATCTGTTTTGTAGGTGTTAGTAATTAAGTCTTAATTATTGCTACAGAACTGCACAAGTGCAGTTTATTAACGTATAAATGAATTCTACTTCTGTGTGGTATGAGTAAAGTCTCTTTTAAACATCCTTTTATCGTTATAGCCTTTCTTATTCGCAAGATTATTTGGTGTCGGTTACCAGTTCAACAGGTTTTACCTGAATATAGGTTACTCCATGGAGCGACTCTGCAACCCTAGGGGTGAACTGAATTCAAAGGTTGAAATTAAGAGCTCTTGTTTGGCACTCGCATATGCTAACCGTCAGACCAAGGAGCTAGTCTCTTTTATGTTATTATATATTATACTCATCTTAGTTTCCAGAAAATACACGTAGATTATTAACCTAGCCCAATACTATCTACAGAGATTTCTCAACGCTTAAAAACCCAACCCTCCTGAAAGAATAACTCTCAAAGTATGAAGTATTATTTCATTTTTGACTCTATATTAATGATCTATGAAAAATATCGTGACCTCTAGAAAACAGCTACTCCTAGTTTTAAATTAGTTGTTGCTCCAAAATTAATTTATACTAGAATGATATTACAAACAGAATTCTGATAACACAAATAATCCTTGAGACATTGTAATATATTTTTTTTGTAAAAATTAAAAGGATTTTATTTTTATAAACCTTGTCCTTCAAATAACAAATTTAACTTCACTAATTTCTTTCAATTACTCTTTTGCAAATATCTTCAGCGCAGCGCAAGAATTTTGTGCCTGTTGCTCTGTCATTTATTAAGAGGTGTGCCTCTTCCTTTACTAATTATATACCAAGGTGTTGTTCAGCTTCGTACCATTTTACACCGAATACGGTGCACTCAAAAATCACGTGCAGGACGGTTTCCTGCTGAGCTGGGTCGCAGAAGATTGAAGGAAGGATCGACCAATGTTTACTCTACGTTTCCTGTATCTTTGGTACAAAATCATAAGCGTAAAGAAATCGCTAGGCTATATAAACGATGCAATCTAGAGTGACCTTACTACAATCTTGCATCGTATCTGGTATTGTGCCAAATTGCATGACCCTAGACGCTGAAATACAGTCAAACCACACGACAGGTTTAGTGTTATATAACACTGGTACTGTATTTACGATACCAAAAATTTAATTTTATTCAATATATTACGACATTATAACATGTTGATTGGTAAATAAACATAAGTATAGAAAAGAAATAATAAACAACAAAAATATCTTACGTAACTCACAATTATGACGATTCTATATACTCTATATACGATATCTATTGATTATATGAGCTAAAAGTTTATGGATCTGTTGTTTAAAATCAATTCTTTTTAGATGATATCAGGATGATTTTGCCAGTCAATATTTTCATCATAAATACATCAATAGCCTATTGCTGGACATAGGTTGCTCCTTAGAAAGGGCGTTTTCATCCACTATACTAGCTTGACTAGACGGTTTAGTATTTTAAGTTTTTCTTCTCTTTGCACGATGTTGCTCTGTATAGCTTGCTTCTTTAGCTGCCTCCATATTAGTCTATCACCACACAGACAGTATTTTCAACCCCTTACAAAAAGAGAATGACTATCTTCAAATAGGTGGTAGGGTTTTACAATTTTAAATCATCACGAATGTTCTTGTTGCTTCATTATATGTTTAAAAGAAGGTATTTCGATATAGCATAATAGTCTTTACTCGTGTTATGAAACACAAAATAACAAGTATTGAACGCGTAATGTAAAAGCTTGATCTACTGGGTTCTCTTCTCCTTATAACTTGGAACTAAACAGAGTTTTCAGCAATCACTAAAATATCGCTCTATGATATCTACAAGCCGTAGGATTATGAAGCCAGTATTGATTTATTTTCATATTAATTTATAGTTCATAGTTTTTAAGCCTAAACTTCCATTACACAAAATGAATTGGTGTGCAAATTCTTAACAATCTGTTAAGTAAAAAGTCTTTTATTTTGTGGACTATCAAGGCTTAATAAGCTATTTACTAAAAACCTCTCAGCATTCAACGTTCAGCTTTACCTCCCTTACTAAAATGTCAGGATCGGGTCAACCACATCATTTTAAGAAAATTGAAACCCATGACCTTTGTGCCCCATAATGTTGAGTAATATTCATTCCTATTGTGTACTATTTTGCAATATGAAATTATCAATGAGATTTTCTGAAGTAATCCACATTAGATTTGCAGTGAAATAGCAATTCGGTCATGGTATTATATTATTACTTTTTTAAATCAGGTTGACCTTAAAAACAACATGAAACTAACAATTATTTTAATTCACAGGACTCATTATTATTTTTGCAAATAGATACATGATTGGAGTATATAGTAATACATGATTGAGATAGAGTTATATATAAGCACGCCTTAAAATAAGCGTTTAAATGCACTTAAATAAACAAAAAATTGCAAATTTGCCTACATACCTACGTATAATTTTGTACGTAACCACTTACAAGTTTATATGCGAAACAATACCTTGTAATAAAGAAAATAAAGGTGTATTTAGTATAACTTTAAATTTGTCAATTCCGAATTGAATAGAACAGAATTGATAATCCTACGACCAATCTTTCTAAAAAGAGCGTTCGACCACCTCAAAGAATGACAGCGCACATGTGAATCTTGAGTTACACGCGTTCATGGGAGGCAGACACTTTATATCAGATGAGCCGTCTATTATTTTGTATCACTATATACAAAAAAATACATTACTTTAAGAAAGTTTAAAAACAATCAAAACCAAGATGTTTGGCGCTCCTTGCCGGAGATTTTTTTTCAGCAGTGAACTTTAATATGCTAAAGTAATTGTTTATAAAATCTACGTCAACGCAAACGGTAGATGAACCTACAAATACACTAAAAATAAAGTGTTTGTACCTACTGATGTATAATATTAATGCTCAATATTACCAAGTAACTGAAGTGTTCACGATATAAATGTGTATAAATAAACAAGTTTCCGAAGAACAACTTTATATTCCACGACTTGCAAAATAAACAGTTGAATCTTTCGTCCATCTCTGTTCCTTAATAGATCTCAATTTACCTGTTACAGGTTTTCGGAAGATAAATGACTCAGATTAATAGTACCGTTTAGGAGAATATTTCTGTGTCTGAACTTATCCGACAACCATGTACCCAAAAAAGTTGCTTCCAACAGTTAAATTAAAAATTTAGACATCTCCTGGATAGTGAGCTTGAAAAGCTTTTTTTAAATGATTTACCACAATGTCACCCGTTAAAGACACTAACTCTTCTTCACAAACCACTTTCAACTTTAAGATCAGATAACAGAGTGACAGTATATCAAAGAGTGCTTGTTCTAGTAAGAATGAAGAAAGGACGTAAAGTAAAGAAATTTAAAATTGAACCGGCAAATTTGAGTTAGTGTTAAGCCGCAGATCACAATCTGTAAAAGTTATAAAGTCAAAAGCTACGTTTGTCGGCGTGTTTATCACGAAATACAATGGAGAGTCTGTGAAAAAAAATGCCACACAAAATATCTAGTTTCAAACTACGCATACCTAGTATTATATATATATATATATAATATATATATATATAATACTAATAATGTATATTTATATATGTATATACATGTATTATATAAATAAAAGCTGATATAGACTGATAGAATATTCATGTATAATAATATTTTTAGTTAACACATACGTACGTATTATAAATAGAAAATATTCAAACTCCGAAATAAATATTTGCAGATCATATCTCCATTTGGTCTGACACGGGTGTCGAACCATAGACCTCAACACAGCAGTTACATATTCTCCACCGAGGAAGTATACATCATAAAAAATATATTAACTAATCTATGTACATTTTAATGTTACGAGATTTGGGAATGTTTTTTTTTTCAAGGCATTTGTCTTTTGTAATCTGAACAGTCAAAAAAATGGATAACGTACAAAAAAACGTTTAAAGTATAAAATTATAATATAGATACAAAATACTTAAGGATAAATTGAGAGTTGTCTCTGTAATTAAAATCTATTAGAAGTGTACCAGCTGCCTTCCATATTAATAAGAAGCCTGCTGTTTCGTTTCAAAACTGATTTCACAATTTTTAAAATAATGATTTACAGCCAACTCACCTGAGCCAATAACAATGATGAAAGATTACCATATTTTATTTAATTAAATAATTTTACAATTGTTACAATTGTCCGTTACTATTTTTACATTTATCAACAACATAAAAGTACTTTATGACACATGCAAACATATTTCACTAAAGAATTAGGGGAACAGTCTAGGCATAAACAATTGTTACTATCAATAAAAACTACGTTTTGTCATGTATTACAATAATGACTTGGCTCACAACTTCAGTCATAATACTTCGATTATGATGAGCGTCATGTTTAGATGTAAGTCACACTGGATAGATTAACTTATCAGATACGCCTCAGAGTACTTAAATGACTATGCTGAGAAGGTTTCTCAAAGAAGATTGTGACATAAAATCCTTACATTCTTATTTAGTAAACTCCTAATTAACTGATTGCAGTACGTAGATGTTAATGAAAATGTTTATGATGACAGGTTCCTAGTTCAAAAATAACATTGTTGTTTTTTTATGACCACATATTAATCGTTTAGATTACGTATTGTCGAGTAATATGTGCTCAGAAAATAGTGTTTTAGTGTTTGTGTTATTAACGAGGTATAAAGCTTTAACAATACGATTAAATAAGATAATTTTGTGTTTATGAGGACTATATATCGTAACAAGGAAAGAAGAAGAAATGAATGAAAATTGTCATAATTCAATGTTGTTTAGTGTTCCGGTAATTTATTTATTTTTTCTATATTAAGAGTCTGCCAAAGTGACTCTACTCTGCCTGATGGAAAGCATGAATAGAATCCAAGAGTTGTGGTCACCATACTCAATGCAAATGCAGACAATGCAGTGTGGTGACCCACACTATGGTAGCCTAGTAAGATGCTTTTTTACACCCCGCTTGGGGACGTAAAAGGCATGACAGTCATCGTGGCAGTGTAAGGTTCACACAGCCACCACTATAACTGACACCCTTGCATCAATGGGCCTCTGGTCTCGCACTCACCAATGAAACACGACAGCACGGATGCTGGCGCTTTAGGTTGGTTCCTGTGAGAGGGTAGTACTACGCCGGTCGAGTCGGCCCGTTCGTGCTGAAATCAGCGTGGCTCAACTACCTTTGTTATTTAAAGTATTGCAGAGTAGAGGGTTCTTAATTTCAATTGTTTATGATGTGGGAATTGATAAAAATATATAATAATAATAATTAACGAGGAAATTAGGAACAAATTCTCTGATACAAAAGTATTTTCGTAAGTTAGGTACGCGGTGATTACGGTGAGATTAAACTTGTATTGTGAATACCAGTCCCTCTCTCAAATAAAATTAACATTTATAATACGCTTTTACATACATATACGTATTTGCTTATATATTCGCTTCAAAGATTAAAAAATACAGCAATGGCTATAAAACCTTGTCGAGATTGAAATGTTCTAAAAATAGTGCGTTTTAAAACTGCTCTAATTTAGGACACTTTTATAGACACGACCACTAGTAATAAAGACCCAATGTCAGTTATTTTCTTGATAATATTTAAATCGTCTGATACCAGCCCAGCGCAGCCACGATATTGCTATTTTCTTCTTCCGTGATTCGGAGTGGATTGTGAACTCTACAAGGTTTTCCCGTCCAATAGCCGCATGAGATTGCATTCATTCCTTTTAATCTTTATATTTTAATGTTTTTTTTTCTCCTGCAGGAATATGTATTGTTAGTAATTCTCTTAAAACAAGATACTATATTGTTTAAAAGGAGCATGGGTCATAACTTTTTTTTTATTCTTGGCCTACCGAAGTGACTCTACTCTACCTGATGGAAACCATGAATAAAATTCAAGAGTGGTGGTCGCAATACTCATTGTGAATACAGATAATTCAGTATGGCGACCCACACACGGCGGCCCAGAATTACAAAGCTTAAACAGTTCCAGGTTGTATAAAGAGATGACTTAAATTGTTAGTTCAGTTGTAAAGATATTTATATTGCTTACAATGGCCCAGATTTAAAAAGGAACAGTTTTCAGTACCCCTCAAAGAGAATGTCATACTTTGTATTTTTTGTGCCTTTTCATAAAATCTCCAGACTAACCGATGGTCGCTAGAACCGAAGTGTGCTAGAGTGGAGACCACGATTAGGCAAATTTTGTGTAGGGCGCCCTGCGGCACGTTGGAACGACGACTTGAAGAAGGTAGCTGGCAGTGGATGGATGCAAATTGCCCAAGACCGGGATGGTTGGCGCTTCTTGTGGGAGACCTTCGTTCAGCAATGGACTGCGATAGGTTGATTTGATTTGATTTCATAAAATATGTATGGCCACGTGAAATTTAAATAGTCATCAAATACCATTTCGGTTAGATAGTTAAATATCGGTTAAAATAAAATAAAAATTGTGCTAAAACCAATTCAAAACCTATGATCACAAAGAATTAACATAACACTGTCTCTATCATAACTCACAATAAGTAGTTTGCGAGAAACATCAGTTGTTCATGACTATTCTTAAAATGTTTGTTTACTGAACACCAACTTTAGATGTCCTCGAAATGAGTTCACAAAACTGAATTATTACAAAGATGAAAATGAACTTTCCCACTCGAACCCTGAGGAAGTTTCCAAGAAATTTCACGATTTAGTTAAAACACGTTTCCCGTTATCATTATTTGGCACCTAACCAGAATTCTTCTTCGGGTGTAAACAATAATACTCTCTGAATCAGATTTTCGTCATTACTTCGAGTTTACGTGTCTTTGAATTTCTTCTTATTCATTTTCTTTGTTAAAATTATTCGTAATCTTATAAACGGAATTAGGAACTTTGTAATTCATTCTTACGTACTGGGTTACTAGGTATAAAACATATATAGGTGCTATAAGGTGCATGACATTCATTTTCTGACTACCGTATCTTAAGTTTAATGTTAAATAAGTATCGTAATATCGGGCAAAAGGCGCACAGACAAACTTCGACTACGTAACAAAGTATTTCTCGGATACGTCCTTGAATCAAAATTAAGGAGAGACGTCTTATACATTATGTGCTAACACTACAGAGGCCTATGAGTACATTTCTTTTATATTGAATAAAAGTATCTATTTACTTCTCAAATCCAATATAATACAATGGTTATCCTTAGGTGTTCCAACATGTAGTGTGTTACTTTTTCACTAAAATACAAGATACACTTTTCTACCACTAGTATTTACAATTACAATGTATGTGACATAGCCGCATAAAGGCAAGTGTACAAATCTGGTAAAACACAAGTTAGTGACTAATTCGTGTTTTAGTAATAATAGTGTAATCATTATAAGTATGACAGACTGAATGAATCATATAAATGTACAAATAATCATCAACTTATAAACACACACACTTATGCATACGACGATTAAGAATCCCACTTCAAATCTACAATGTCTTCATTATTATATTATTATGCAAGAGTCATAATCAAGGTCACCAAAGATTTATAAATACAAATTGTCATTCCACAAATGTGATTAAAATACGATCGAAACCAGAGATAAAAAAAAACTTTCCATAAAAGAGCTTAATTAATTGATACATTATCTAACATCAGATTAAAGGTCCAATTGAAAGAAATTCATCGACAAAGAACAGTCCAGTCAAAATAGACATAAAAATAGTGGTAAAGTTACAAAAACAAAAACAGCTGAAAATTAATACGACCGTTTGGAACATTTTAATAAAAGTTGAACGAAAAATATAAAACTTTAAACTTTAACTTTAACTGAAATTTATTAAAACTTTTTGAAAGATAATTAACTTGCCAAAGCTTAACACCTACACATTTAAATTCGTTGCAATAACTACAACAAACGAAATTAAAAATAATATAAATGGTGCAATAATTTATAACCATACACATTACGAAATAAATGTTATTTGTTGATGTTGCCTTCATTCACGTAAGGTTGATATTTAAAACTTTAAATATTAAATAAATCTTACAAAACTTACAATAGAAACTTTTGGTAAGTTTACCAAATTTATTATGCATTCGCTTATTCTTATGTTAGAACCCTGGCTATTAAAGATATACAGCTGAAGAGACTGAAACAATCAAAAATAAATAAAAATAGATTCGATTTATTATTTCATAGATTTCCGTATTGCTATGTGAAGCCACCAAATAACCTAAGCCTTACCTTTGGTTAATTCATAATTGTCTTATAACTCTTAGAAATTCCTGATATTCATTGAGCTGTTGTCACTGGCTTATATTACTATAAGTGTGTAAATTTCACAAAAACAGAAAAAACACTAGCAAAATTTAAGTTACAAAGGAATCGTGGAATTATTAAGGCTTTTGTCACGACGTTGGAAATTCTTTGGTATTCGCTTAGTATATTTAGTAAGTTTCTCGAATGTAGATGTAACAATATTCATTCATCGTGTGTTACAATAATAGAATATGAATGGTATTATTTACATATTTTTGTTCATGTTTTGTACGAGACGCATTTTTCACTTACGTAAAGCACTTTATGTTATAAGCACGTCGGTGTAAGAAACGCGAAGAAGTTATAAATTCAGAGTAACTTAAATAATTGTGATTTCATCAAATTATATAATATACTATAATATACTATCCTTATTTGTAATTTAAATGCCAGAAAAAACATATTATATAATAATAAAAATCAAATCAAGTACTCATAACAGTAAAAGACTTGTGTAACACGTTGTTATCGACAAGAGTTCGGCTTAAGACAGAGCAAGTTTAGTCGACATTTTTCATACGAGGAGTAGCTATGAAAGTGACAATCACTACTAACTATATAGTGTACTCAGGGTATGTGTAATGTAAAATCCGAACCGAATCCAAAGACTAAATATACACAAAATTTATTTTACTTGCTCCATAGGATGAAATATAGATATTCTTTTTGCAAGTTTATACCGCTTCTGTCCTCTCAGTTAAGAGATTAAAATAACTATCTAGAAGCACCTTGTAGACAACGATTATATCCAATAAATTGCCCTTCCAGTCTCGACTCATACGACCTATTTTTGTTACACATCGTCAGTATTCGAGGAAATTTCATTTGTATTCGATGACGATAATTTCAGTTATAATATTTTCTTACAATTGGGACAATATACATTTTTAGTTGATGATACTGTGAGTATAAGATTCATATGATTAAAATTCGGACAACATATGTCCGGGCAATTTATTCTATGTAATAAATTTGGACGTGGAAATATGTCGGTATGTAAGTGTATAGGAGCATAAAGATGCACACACTCACGGACCAATCAAGAAATCTCGCTGACTTGATCAATAAAGACAAATTGTAGCGAAGAGTTAGTTTGGTCAGTTAATAACAAATCTTACGACAGGGTCGAGCTTGACTAATAGTGACCATAAGTTTATATAATTCCCAATTTATTATAGACAAATTTGGGTCCATATACTTTCCGGTGACAATGGCAACTGATATTTGCAACCAGTTGCCAAAGGAGAACAAACTATTTTTATACTCAACCAGTTGTCAAAGATAGATTTTTCGTTTGTCGCGACTATGATACCATTGGTAACGCAAATGAGTATCATCATCACTTTAAATAGACTTTATCAGAAATACGGAAAACGAAATAAGACGAAAAAAATTGTGTCTGGGTGTTCGAAAAATATATTATAATTAGTACAGAGGCTAATGCTCTTTCTAGTTTTCTTTTATTTTCTGATAGAAAATATTTATATTAATTTGGTAATTTGGTTTGGCAAAACTCTGAAAGAGTGGGCTAGAATCTCAACTAACTGATTTCTTGTTATAAGTATATAACTCTAGGTTTTAAGAACTAGCTCCCATTACAAGTTTAAAATACTTTAGTAGGTAAAAAAATTATATATTTAAAATACACTTATTATTCATAATTGATTCCAAAAAAATATCATGATATATTTATTCCTATACCATAATGGTTTGGCTTTCAAGTATTCTATGTTGGTAACATATAATTTTCTTGTAGCGGCAATTTTTTATCGTCCTACTTATATAACATGCGGTAACATCTAAACTTTGACAAGTGACGAGGTTCAATATATTTCTTTTCAAGTGATAATGATAACAAAAACAGTTTGGTACTTATTTAAGGAATAGAACATTCAAGAACGGGAGAGTTGTATTTCTGGATTATCCATTACATGACAGAACCATAGGGTAGTTCCTTGTAGTAGTTGTCTGAGGGAATAATAAAGTTGAATATGAGTTTCTCAAAATATAGGACAATTAGAGGTTCGTAAGAAAATAAAATGACAATTGCGTGAATTTAAAAAAAAACGATACGTCATTTTTAATAAATAAAACTGTCGATGTTTTTCTTTCGAAAGTTGATATTGTTCATATTCTAGTCTATATACCTAAGTGTAGAGAAGTTTTTAACAAAAAAGTGGATGACATAAAAAATTTAAATTCTTTAGAACTAGATACGATTTATGTTTTTTTCATGGAAAATGATTTGTGGAGCACGTATTTCAGTATCACAAATTTAAAATATAGCGTAACAACTCAATATAATATACCCATTTTTTTTTTGCTCACTTAATATATTTTAAAAACTTCTTGGTTTAAAAACATGATTATTATAAATGTTTAAAAAGAAACATTCATTTTAGGGCTAGTTAGGAAAATCTTTAACTGCACATGTTCCTACTTAAACATTTTTTACACTTATTTTGTAATTATATTTTTACAATAATCACTAGTGGACACCATAAAAATTTAAGTAATTATACAAAACCATTCTCAAACAGTACCTATACATTAAACACACATTATCAACTTTAGGTTTAATACGTTCACATACGATTCAGTCTACACTGATTGCGGTTTTAGTACAGTTTACCATTTCATTCTGTTATTATATTACCCTCAACTTAGCAATTATAGTATTCACGCGATACGTTACGTACTGTTACATAACTTCTAGTGTTTTGATATCCTACTGCATCAGTTTCAACCGATGTTTACCAATCTCAGGTGACGGCATATCTAAGTTTCAACGCAGTATGTTTTGGTATAAACTTCATAACAATGGAAACTGCATAGAAAGATCTTCGTAATCGCGAGTAAAATGAAAATGACGTGACGACAGAATTAATGCAGAAGATTGTCTTGTACTTTTCACGATTTTTGCATCTTTCTAATCTTTGTTATTCCTATGATTATTTGGGGTCGGCTAATAGCTTAATCAGTTTTACCTAAATATCAGTTTTTCCACGGAGCGAAAAAATCCAACAACACTTGACCCTGGCATTGAACTCCAGACCTCTTGAATAGCAGTTGCAGACGCTAAACGCTTGACAAACGAGGCAGACTTTTCACGATTTGTTTACACTGATCAATTTTGATACATTGAGCAGATTTAGTATATGTAATATATATATAGGTACATTCAATGCCATAGACAGAGTGAACGAATGACTCAGTGGTTTAACGGTTGCTTCCTACTGCGCTAAATGTTGTAGCTTCAATCCCAACAAGGGAAAAGGCTTTATGAGGGCCACTAATTGTTTTCCTAAGTCTTCATTGAACCCGCTTAGAAACTAAACTAAAAGATTGTGATGCTATCTGTGTTTGTATATATTGTGAACTAGCTTTTGCCTGTGGCTTCGTTCGCGTAGAATTTAGTCTGCCACATTAAGGTCCGTAACAGATCATTTTATATTAATATATTTTTTAACATACAAACAATCCAACTTCAATGGTTTAGGCAGCGTACGACAAGATAACTCTTAGAGGCCAGTTTTCAGTTTATTGACTTATTTGACATGTATTGCTATATTACGACCAAAATTACATTAAATCATTACAAATTGTAGTCTATATGTTATTCCGATGTTATTTCAAATCTGTTCAGTAGTTTTTTCGTAAGAGTAACAAACATCCATACTCACAAACTTTCGCATTTGTAATATTAGTAGGATACATGTAGCAATATTGGCAAAACCTAAATGTATCAAGAATACTTATAGCGTAAAAGACTCAACTACTAATAATAATAAAATAATACATAATTTTAATTACCTTATGACAAAATTAGAAACATAGAGACCACTAACGTTTGATATATGTGGTTCTACCATTAGGTGAATGTAATTATGACTGATTAAGAGATAGTAATGAAAGATTAATTTAATTTAGGGTTCCTAGTCTACAAATAAATATTAATAGAAACTGTATTTTCCCAATTTTTAATGAGAGTGATTTAATCCAGTTGAATCTTCTATTCATTACATTCAGTAAACTAATAAGAGACCTTGTTGTGGTTGCATAAAACCTTCTGTCCATTTATAAGTTTACTAAGATCCCTACAGACAGTTTCTAAGCGATAATGTATGCAGTAATATTTAATTCTCTCAGAAAATTACCATGACATATGTATCATACCATTTTAAACGGTACAATTTAGTGTATATATTTTCTCAAAATTTTTATACATCTAAATTGAGGGTGTTAATACGTCAACGTACAAATACCAACAAACAACATTTAATAGCGACTATGATAAATCTCAACATCATCAATCATCAGTAAAATATGACAAGATATTTTTGCCGTAAGTTTTTTAGATCGCATACATTATTTTTAGAAATATATATATATATATATATAATAATAAAGAATGTAGCGTTGTTTATCTAAAGGTCAGAAATAACGTTTATACCACTCTGGTTGTCATGTATGGCCACTGGGTTATAACCAGTATTCTACTCACCGATCAGAGTCTGCCGGACTCGGAGTAATTAATTAGACTCTATATTGTTATGCTATTAACAGCACTCTTGCTCTCTTACCACTGGAGTAGTTAGTATTATATTTCGAAGAGCGTTAATTTTGTTTAGTAATTTTTAACTTGGATCAGTCATTCCTGAGATAAGAGCGTTCAAGCAACCAAGCAAATAAACTCTTCAGTATTATATAATATAATATTAGTATAGGTAGGGGAAAACGAACGGTCGGGCTTACGGACTACCGCCGCCTAGAGATCTTTAAGTCAAGAGTCGCAAATATGTTGCCGGTCTTTCAGTCTCTCGGCCTTCGAGCTTTGAATTCCTTAACCTCAATTTTCGTCGAGCCTTCCCATTTGTGCCAAAACCGTTCTCTTAGGCTAGATAACAAATTCATGTTTTAGTTTCTCAATAATAAGTATTTATCATATTCTGTCTTTGAGCCTTTCTCCCAAACTAGGTTGAATATGGCTTTACATCTACTACCATGTGGCTGAACTTCGATTCTTTTACAGTCCGACTACCATTAGACCTCCACAATCCAAGTACTAAAGACTGTTGTTGGATTTTAGACCTCCAACTATCCGCAACGCAAAAAGCAACCGAGATCCTCAGTCCAGGACGGCTTAACATACTCTTCCAGGCATTGAAGGATTACAAATTGTCGAATGGTCACACATCAAAAAGGACCAAACTATTATTGGTTAACTTTGCAATTTGTTAATCTATGTACGTGGTTACCACTGAACCACGAACCGCTATCATTTAAATCTACTTAAGTTTATTATCACTTGTATCTGTGTAAATATTTTGTATTATGGATCACATTGCTGGAAATAAATCGTTTCAATTTGAAAAAATTAAACACGTTTTGCATAAATAGATCCTGTTTTATTTATTTATTTACACTTTATGCACTTTGTACATTGGCGGACTTAATGCCCAAGGCATTCTCTTCCAGTCAACCTCAGGGTGGTTTAGAAATATTGTAAGGGAGGTGCACAGAGGTTATATTGACAATTAAAATATACAATACATGAGTGCGTATACATACATAAACATATACAATACATACATACAATACACATATAAATATACACATATATACAT
The DNA here is from genome assembly GCA_949316085.1 of Hypercompe scribonia. NCBI lineage: Eukaryota > Metazoa > Arthropoda > Insecta > Lepidoptera > Erebidae > Hypercompe > Hypercompe scribonia. The sequence continues at coordinate 10,382,246 of OX438977.1, read as the reverse complement.
AAATATACGCATACATTTCGATTATATTTGTACACTATGACAACTTGACTGTAAGCTGAGCCAACTAACGATGAGACAATTCTTCAATCTCGTTAAGAAGGAGACTATGTACATTCTTTTTGAATGTAAAACGGTTTGTGGTCATCCTGACTTCGAGCAGGAGCGCATTCCAGAGTAATACTGCTTGAACAAAGAACGAAGAGTTCACGAAATCAGAGTTATGAGAGGGACATAAGAGGAGCAGATTATTTTCTGAGCGAAGGTTTCTGTCGTGATTAGAGGATAGATAACGGAGGTACGGAGTAACATATGTAAGTGAAAACGGTGAGTTGAGAAATGAAAATAGGGCAGTTAGTGCTCGCAGATTGCGGCGCTGGCGAATAGGTAACCATTTTAATTGGGAACGTAAAGCAGACACGTGGTTATACTTTCGAAGATTGAAAATGTATCGAATGCAGTTATTAAGAAGTTGGTCTAGTTTGTTACGAAGGTCTGCATTCAGGTCGTAATAACACACATCACCATAGTCGATTATTGGGATTATTAAGGACTGCATGAGAGTAATTTTAGTATTAGAAGGCAGGAAGTTCTTCAGACGATATAATGTTCACAGGTTTCTCGTTACTATCTGGCTGACATGAGTAACTTGAGCTCGCCAATCAAGGGTAGAGTCGATGAGTAAGCCCAGATCTTTGACTACGGGGCTGAACGGTAGGACTGATCCGTTAAAGATGATTGGTGAGATTGAGGCAGTATCGAGTCTGCTCATAATGCGTTTGCTGCCTACTATGATCGCCTGACACTTGGTTGGGTTAACTGTCAATCTGAATTTCGTCGACCACGAGTTTATGATCTCCAAGTCTCTGTTGACCACATTAATAGCTTGTGTTATGTCTCCCACCCTTGCCTGTGAATACACGTACAGATCGTCGGCATATAGGTGATATGCACTCTAAAGTTGTTGTGTTATGAGATTAATAAAAATTGAGAATAAGAGAGGAGATAGAATACCGCCTTGAGGGATACCAGCGAGGAGATCGCACCAGCTCGATGTCGAGTCAGCAACGTGAACACTCTGTTGTCGCCCCTGAAGATAAGTGGAGAACCATTCAAGCGCCTCAGAGGTAACCATGAGATATTTAAGGATAGATAAAAGGATTTCATGACTGACGGTATTAAAGGCGTTTGAAAAGTCAACTAGTACAAGTATCGTGACTTTGGTGTCCTCCATACCCTTTCTAATATCGCCAGTCACTTTAAAGAAAGCAGTAACTGTGCTGTGACCGGCCCTAAAGCCAGATTGTAGAGGGTTTAATAGCTGGTTTCTGTGAACGAATTGGGAAAGTTACTTATGAACACAGGCCTCGAGTACTTTAGACAGAAAGGGAAGAATAGAAATAGGGCGAAAGTGTTCAAGGAGAGAAGGATAATTGTTTTTTGGAAGAGGAATGATATAAGCTTTTCGCCATAGAGAGGGAAAGGTGCCAGAGTCGAGAGAGAAATTGATGATGTGAGTGATAGCTAAGAGGACACGGTCCAGGATGGTAAGAATCATGCGACGGCTAATGCCATCGCATCCTACAGCATTAGAATGGATAGATAGAATAATTTTTTTGATATCCTCAGGAGGCACCGGAGAAAATTCGAATAAGTCAGTGGTAGGACTGGTAAGACCAGATATGTAGTTCAGTGTTTGACACTTAGTTTGAAGATCCATCGTAGTTGTAGATGAGAAATAAAGATTTATATCATTCCAACTAATTGTTTTATTGAATGTGAGCTGTTGTTCGTTTTAAGCCAGTAACAACATGAAATTTTAGTTTAGTTAACAACTTGATCTAAATTAAAAGGTTCATCGATAGATAATTAATTGCTTCATCATCAACAACCATCATCAACACACTTTGACAGTTCACTGCTGGCCATCTGCTTCTCCTTAGCAAGCAGGTATTAGCCTATAATACTACGTTGGCCATTTTTAATATATCGTTTGTTTCAAGTTTTCCTTTTCTTTGCAATGATGTTCTCTTGCGTACTTTGTCGTTGTGTACTCTCTTAGTCGCGTCTAACGACACCCACAGGATGAATAGAGGTGGTGACACTCCACATTCTCAATCCGTCACCACATGGACTAGTTTTATGTCGCTTCGTATTGTTATTGTTTTCAGTTTTCTTTGACACTTACTGCTTGTTTAAGTTACCCAAACTTCTTTAAGTTTTTTTAAAATTATGTTGAAATGTTGACATTATAATTATTGTAAATATTACAACATAATTTATAAATTATTACCATTATGCATTCATTTTGATAGCAACATATTCATAAATCTTGACATAACTATACTACTGCATGTCTTCGCCACTATTCGTAACGCAAGCTATCATACACATCGTCTCAACACAGCGAAGTAAAGCTTATGTAACTGAAACTATCCCGGAATTCAAAGCTATGTCAATTTACGTAATTTTACCTTTCAAAAAGACCACTTATTTGCCATTTTACTAGTATTAATAAGTGAATTCAATCGAAGTACACAAATTTGTGTTGACATAATTGTCCCTTTATCCATCCCGTACAACAGAACGTAATTGTCATTAATGATTTAAAATAGTAATTAGAATCTTGGCACTTGACAAAGTGACTTCAATGCCACAGTTCACTGATTCACTTTCAGACTACCGCTAATATTAGTCTGTACTCATCTATTTTGAACCCAAACCCGCCGGTAGTCGAGCCTGGGGAGATCACATAAAGCGAGTCAATGACACCATACATCACTCCAGCCAGTGCTGCCAACATTAATTCTATATAATTCCACTAAAATTTTCCATACAACCTTACCACCCACAACGCATTTTGACCTAAGACAGTGTTTACAACTTTTGGTGTCTCTCCCTAAATTCGGGGTGACTGCTTTGGTGAATGAATAATGCAAAAACCATGAAAACAAGAGTTTAATCGGATTAAAAACATTGAAATTATAAATTTGATTGTATATACGGCAATTTTTTAACAGCAATGATATGATCTATGTCTGTAATTCATAAAAATTACGAATTTCCGACATCAAAAACGACACGTACTCTGTGCAGTACATTGTCCTCAATTAATTTATGTACATACATTACATTATACATGAAATATCCCTCTGGCACATGGGCTACAGCAGTAAGAGAATTTAGATTTTAAGTCGTAAGTATAGATTCTATTCGCCACGGAATGAGGTCTACCGATAACATTTAATCATATCAGACAATTATGACTACTAGCTTGGCAGTGCGAAATTGGTAAAATGTGATACCTTAAATATTATAGGGTAAATATATGTATGTATTTTATATGAATCGACATGATGATTGGTAAATACATATAAAGGTACCTATCAATATAAAGATTATTGTAAATTAATTACCTGCCAGTATTAGGTTTGTTTTGAAATATTTTTAATTGCGTAAATTCTTTAAATAATAACATTTGTGATGCTCTTGTAATTTTTAACCAACTTAAAAAAAGGAGGTTCTCATATCGAATGTCCTTATTTTACTTACGGACTTACAAAATTATTTTTGCATTCGAAAAGTTTTACTTTAGAATTAGTCCCATTATCATCATGTTAGAATTTAATGATGAGATCACAGAGAAACCGAAGGAAATACTTAAATTGTACAGCCCGGACGACGTGTTTCTTTAGATATATCTTATGTTGCTGAGCTGATGATGGAGAGTCCTTAACTTTAAGGAATTACAGGATAACTCTTTTAACTACATAATCATGTAGTTGATCTGTTTTATTCTTTCAAAATATTTGTACTATATTACAGAGATATGTGCACGAGAAAGTAATAAATGTGAACATTTTGGCAAAACAATGTTTGTTACACAATTATTTTCAATGTTGTTACCTCATAACTCTTTCATTTCTAAACCTATTTGAAATATTCTTTTTTATTAGAAGGCTATATTAGAAGAGGTTCGTAGTCCCTTTGCGAAGTGTTCGTAGCCAAGTGACAATCGAGTAGGTTAATTTAATCGTTATTGATTTGACCCTTAAAAATCTTTATACAGAACTCTTTGTCTCTCAGTACTTGATTTGTGGAAGTCTGTTGGCAATAAATCCACGTAAAAAGTCCAAATTCAGCCAAATCGCCGTAAACTTGAAACCGACCCCAAAATATTTTGAAAGAAAAGGCTCGGAGAATAAAAGTTCCGCTTCGGGTTCTTTTAAGTGTAATAGTAAGAATTTAAGTAATGTGGCAAACTATTTAATTATTTAATTTTATCTAAATTAAAACACGGACTTATTAAACTACTTAAATTTATTATAATCAAACATTTTACAGTTTTAGATTTTGGTAATAGATATTACAGAACATAGTGTTACTAAAGCATTCAAAGTAATGATGGTATCATTACTCTGAATGCTTTATTTATAATTTGTTTGGCTCGTTTAGTATGTTTTGCGCTGCATGAATATCCTCGCAGCCCCGCAGTACCTTGTAGATAGCCTATCCACTTGGCACCGACTTCAAACGGACTAGCTGTAATAATGTTACCTGTTATTTTCAGGGTTGTACTCATTTCTGCTTGACAATTCGATTTGTAATTATATTTTTAATTTTTAGTTTTTTGTGTTATTATAGTATTGGTCGAAGTCGATTCAACTTTTTTTATAATGGATCGTAAGTAATCAAAATACATATAATAATTAATTGAAATTTCCTGTTCTAAATAAAAAGACGATGGCAACATTATTCAGTATAACGTTAGATATGCTATATCATTTTAATAATATGCTTTATTGTGCTCTAAATCACGCTCATTGAATAAGTCGCGACCGTTGCGAGTTATGAACGGGCGTGAAACTTAACAGTTCACGACAGGAATGTTTTAAATAAATTGTGTATTGCAATTTTCCTTTAGTATTTTAGAACAGTGAATTTTGTTTTATGAGGTCGGTAACTTTTACATTTAACTCAGGACAGTGTCTGTGTTTATCCATTTTATAATTCTTACAAATATATTATTTTGTATATTATAAATATTGTTCATATATTGTTTATGTATATAAATATATAATTTATATTGAATTGTTGTTCGTTGTGAATGTACATTTAAAATTTAATTAATTTATTAGTAGTGTGTAAGTTGTTATCCTTTTTTAGTAGGATTGCATTTATGTATATGAATAAAATTAGGTTTAAGACGGAAAATCAGCAGAAAGCAATCCATCGAAAGTCAGAAATAAAATATTTTTCCATGTTCGTAATAAAACAATAGTAATAGCAAAAAATGTTTTGTTTTATTTATTTCTATAATTTTAAAATGCAGAATCGTTACTAAAAGTGAAAAAAGGGACCCGAAATAAACTTTAAAATATTCATGAAAAAAGACACTGGATTCAATATGAACATTCTGAACATTTGGTGTGAAAGCAATCACATCAAGAGTCACTCTCAAGGCACGTATCAATTCTCGACATGCACGCATGGCACGCTTCGTTGCTCTTACATCATACGAGTATAAACCGATGGAGTTCCGGCTGTGGATTCTAGACCACGAAATGATTTATTGTTAAATTGTTCTTAAAATTATCTTCAAAATGGAAGTAGAATGCGTGGATATAACACTGAGTTCGAAATCTCGAAGCAAAACTGTTTTTAGTTATTTATGAAATGATTGTATTCTCAGTAGTAACGCAGAGTCTGATGCTAGTTACAAGTGTTTTTGCAAATATCAACTGATGTTACTTTATTAAAAAATAAAGGAATGGGCTGCGCCTGTTCTTAATATCTTATCGACATAATTTTCTACTCTAAGCTCATGGTATGTAGGTTACATTCTTAGTGTGAAATATGTGTACGCTGAACTCTATCCCTAGGTCGTCCACTTCAACGATCCAGAAAATTGCGTGATGTTCTAAAACATCCTGCCATTTTTATTTTTTTCGGGAAGTACGAGAAAATTCGTTAATGCGATCCCATCTCTACGTTATCATTTCGTTATATTTCTATCAATGCTATTTTCGTAAAACATTTACGAATTTCGTTTAATAAAACAGAAAAATTTGTAAATTGTTTCGATCTGCAAACTAACTCAAAATTAATCTGCAAGACTTTCACAGTTTTCTGGTTGAACTTTAATAACAAATGTAATTAACCTTTTAAAATTTTGTATTTAAGTTTTCTAACTTTTTTCTGGCTCCTTATTGCTGAGGCTCTTTATTTTATCAATATTTTATAATGGCATCGTTTGAAATTTTTAGGAAAATAGTTAAACTTATCTACTTAAAATCAATAATAATTAATATATGCTTAAAAATTAGATCTTGGCCTAAAGTTGGTTGAACAATTCCTATTCGTCTTCTCCGCTTTTCTTTCAGAAGTCGACTCAAACACATCAACTGAAGTCGATAGCGAGCTCCCGTGATAGTTTAAGCAGCCCATAGAAAAATTACGCCCTGTTGATCCCACTAAATACAGAGTAGAAGATTCGAACTGTGGACATTTGAAGTTGAGGACGATGATGAGCGTGACCGGACATACCCCATATTTTTTACGATTTAGATTATTGTAGTGAGTCCACATTTTCATCTCCTGTGATAATACAGTGCACCTTTTATACAGACCTCTTCTTTAATATCCTCGCTTTAGAATCATCCCTAAGACTCTTTAACATTTTTAAACTGTTGAAACACCTATTTGCAAAGTTTGCTCGAGCTAACATGGATCTTGATCAGGCAATGCCTCTAATTCTTTGTCTTCAAACTTTGTCGGTTCTCCAGAACGTTTTTAATCTTCAAGGTCAAAGCTATTATTTTTAAAACGCCTAAACCAGTTTCTGCATATCGTATTCAACAGAGCATTGGCGCCATATGTTTTAACAAAAATTCTGTGTGCATCAGCTGCAGACTTTTTTTGAATAAAGCAATGCAACAAAATTCCCCGCAAAATCACTTTATTTCGCACAAAAGTAAACGTTTTTCACAATAGGTAAATAAACACGTGCTTGAAACTGTGGTAAGCGATATCTACTAGAATTTGAGCTTACATACTACTTAGCTGATGCGTTACCGCACAAAATTCTTGCATAGAGTGCCGCCACGCCATCTTTTAAGAAACAGCGAGAAGTTATTTAAAGTCCCATTATTAGTTAGGTGTTACGTTACTATCATACTGACGTGTTGGTTATATTTTCGTTTAACTTTTAAACCTCACACATGTATTTTGTTTCTTTCGTTTCTCAATAATATGAATGCAGTTTTCATTTCATTTAAAATCGAAAAGACAAAGATGGATTCTATTGATCGAATGCATCAATATAATTTGTAAACTTAACTGGAATTGGAACGAAACAGCGCAAATGTACTATCATTGTTACATTGTTTCTGTTTCAAAACGAACGCGAATCAATACAATTTTTGCTTCAGTATAGAAGTATTGTATCTGATGATGATTAACGGATGTCATTGTCGAAGTGTATTGTTTTTGGATTTCAATAATCAGCGAAATAATTTGTTTATTTGTCGATTGGTGCTTGATGCGAAATAGCTTGATCGGCTAAGCTTACGTTTAAATAAGTAAATAGTATAATAATATAACATAAAAAGCTACTTAATTAGCTTAGCAATACTTACACACACACTTGGTTACACAAAAAAACAGGACAAAGCCCCTAAAAATTAACATAATGCTAAAATACCCTAATAAAAAATTTACATTTATTTATTCCTCGAAAAAGATGGAAGTCTAATGAACTCGCCTTTGTATATGATAAAATGGAAATTACATCCGTCGTGCTTAAAGGTAAATTAAAAACACGTACCGCATTTTATGTAAGTCACAACCACCTTTGTGGTCGAACAACAAAAACACACATGCCAACAACTCCTCATTATTATGTTACACGATCTGTTGTTTGTAAATCAACGCGGCAGGTAGGCAGATAGAAAGTATACCATGTAAGTAGGCTTACGCTTCACTGTGTTTTTTTTCTTAGTTTTTTTGTAAGAGTACAAACATCGAAAAGGCTCAGTAAAAGAATGCATTGTTTAGGATAATTAAACTACATTACACTTATAAAATCGTGTTTATCGTGTGATCGTTACTAAAGGAGATAAAATTTCAATACTTTAATTTGAATAAGATGACACAAAATTAACCAATACGCCTATACATTCATCTTCAGGAATATATGCGTGAGTGCATTTATGGTGTTTGTAAGTATTTCAAAATGTCATCCCATCATAGTAAGTAATAACGTTATATACGTATGTATAAATCACGTCTTATACGATAACCGACCGGTATAGTCTACCAAAGTAACTCTACTCTGACTGATGGAAAACATGAAAAGAATCCAAGAGTGGTGGCCGCCATACTCATTGCGAATGAAGACAATGTAGTATGGCAACTCACGCTATGGCGGCTTTTTTTTGTGATGCATCATGGAGACAGAGAATGCGTCTATCATAAAAAGAAACAAATATGTACAAATATAAAAATATTAACGTAACAGCATATAAGTTCCTTCTTTATAAAAAAATTAACGAAATCTTTTAGGTCATAAAGACCGTACATTACTTTTATGGTAACACATCAATTCATATAGCATAAAACCTTGTTATGATAGCTTTTAGCGGGCTATAACATAAAATATAGGTACTTTATCAAAACATCTTAGTAGCTGACCTAAAATCTTGCTACCAGATAAAACAAAACCCACAACTATTAATTTATTTAGTAACGTTGGCTAAAAGAAAGAGTTATTTGGTTATTTCTACTAATTTATAAATGAGAAAGTGACTCTGTGTGTCCGAACGTTTCGCTAAATCGCTGAATTGATTTTATTGAAATTTAGCATGGAGATATTTTGTTTCTTAAGGATTGACTTCGGCTACTTTCTACCGCAAAAACAGAAAATGAAGTGGACAGAGCTACGAAACGATGTTAACAATTCCCGTTAAAAGGAATGAAAGACTGTTATATTTAAGGTTCTCTAATACATTAATACTTTACTGTCAAGTAAAGCATTAAAAACTTTAAGCGTATTGAATTTAAGTTTGTTAGAAATATGTAATAAACACCAAAGATGGTGTGAAAATATTCGAATGATCAGTTCATATGCTTGTTCTAGTAGCATCTCCAGTTACAGGACAGACATGCGGATATAAAACCCCGGTTTCTTCGTCATCCTAGTCCCATTTTGACATCCGAGACTTGAGGTATCTCTTACCCCAGCAGCATGTCTGGTACGGTTTCCTTCTCCAAATTGATTGTATTCCATTGTCATGTTTGACAATGACTATGTTCCCGACGAGGATTGACATCAGCTCCTTTCCGATGCACAAAGTTAAGCACAAAAAACTGCGGCAAATAATAGGAATAGTATGATAAAGATAATGAAATGAATCAATAACAAATATGGTAACAACATTGATAACAAATATGATAAAATATATATTTTTTAATTAGACAAAGTAACACTAACTTGTCAACTCTCCGTATGGTGATGGATTAAGAATACAGTGTTACACTCCTATACGAGTACTTCTCATGGGCGTTGTAAGAGGCGAGTAAGAAAACAAAATACAAACGACAAAATTACTGCAGAGAGAAGGAAAACTTGAAACAAACTCTATACCAACCCGTCCTGCCAACGTGGTATAGTAGGCCAAAACCTTCTTGCTAAGAAGAGGCCTATGTCCAGCAGTTGACTATTAAAGGCTGTTGATAATGACTGATGAACTAGTCAATTGTAATTTTCTTTTTAAGGCGTCTTCTCACTTTGGAAATTTAAAAAAATCGATTTTCATTTTTTTAATTAAATTTTAATTAAATTTAATTTTTAAGAATTAGAAGGTCCATTGTATGGAGCAGGCATCGCTGATTAACCCGAGGTAAGGTTTGTTCATGATTTTTCTGCAACCAAAACTTTAAACACGTTTATCTCAAAACAAGACTTTTCGGTGCCTTGTTGATGAAATTTCATGGCCGATTGTCATGAAATTTAAATGATATATTTTTCATAGTTATGGCTATAGCGCATATCATCAGATTTTTGCAATTTCGATTTTAAGAATTTTTTTTTACAAAGAACTGCAAAAGAATCGCGTTTTTTTTTACTTTTTCGAAAAACGTGCGCCGTTTTGTTATTTTCGCGAATATCAAAAATCTGATGATATGCGCTATAACCACTGACATGCTGAATCTAAAACAGTTTTAGTTTTATGTTTCATATGACCCGTCTCGGAGATACCATCAACAAGCCACGACCATAACTTTTTAGACGGGTTTTTCGATGCTACTCTTGTATTATAATAATTGTTCAAAAAAATGAAATTAAAAATTTTTCATGTACTTGTAAGATGTGTTTCTTATATAGGATCCATTTTATCCCATAATTTTAAGCAAAAACCTGGGAAAAAAATCGTGAAAATAGCCTATTTTCGAGGCGCCTAAAGTGAGAAGACGCCTTAAGCTCATTACTATATTCATCTCTATTGAGAATTACTGGCAGCCTTCGGACTCTTACTGTTCAGAACGAAATCAGAATACTCGTAGGTAGGAAAAACAAACACAAATGTCAATAAATATCTATTGGTTTAAGTTATTACAACATTGTTTAACATTATCATATATTTTTGATACACTGGAGTTGGGCTCCATACACTCTAACTATAACTAACTCACGCATAGATTACTGTTCTATGAATATTGCCTCTTTCTAATCTCTACCCCATTATTAAGAGTCATCTTTCATTTATGAAATTTATAATTAACAAATAGTAGGTAGATATTGAAAGTTCCATAAACAAGACCAGTTCTTTCTATTGTAAAAAGTAGATTTTAAAACATGTCAGACGATACTAATTCAACTTTCGTTTTTAATTTCATCTTCAATTTATTATTGACAGCACGAATTTCTTTGTTGCAGGTAACGTGTTCATCTCTCCAATCGGTTCAATTTCCTGGTGTGATTGATGACGAAATAATATTTTTGTAGTATAGAAGGATAAACGAAGAGATGGATCGCCTTATGGTAAATTGCTACCAGTGCCCGTGGATACTGCTAACCCTCGATTAGTCTCGGTAACCCTTGGTACTGACACGGACTAGAAATTAACCAAAAGTGAAGATTTGTTTCCTGTGAGGCCGTAGTAGATATAACTCTGGTCGGGCCAGCTTATTTGTCTCGGAACTTATCGATTTTCTATAGCAAAAATGCTTGAACATTTCAAAACATTTTATTTGCGCTCCACGATATTACCAGCGATTTAGTTGCTTTTAAATTAGATACTGCTCACAATTTCTTTGGTTTTAGTTTTGTTTTCGAGCAACCATATTTTTTTCTAAAATAAAAGTAACCTTAGTTACTCATTATTACATCAGCTATCTGCCACTGAAAGTCTTATCAAAATTAGACCAGCCGTTTCAGAGATAAGTATACAGATAGATAGGCATACGCGTTTAGTATAAACAGTGTAAATTTTCAAATGCATTTATTAAAACTCAGTTAATTTGAAATTACAAACAAACACTTCAATTTTAATTATTTGTATAGATATGACATCTTTTGCAATGAATGATGAATAATCATCAACAACCTTTCGTAGTCCAATGCTGGACATAGGCCCTTCTTTAAAATGGAAGTTTTAGCCTATTAATACTACACTGGCCAGACTATTAATGTTAACAAATTTTAAATTAGGGTTTAATTCTAAATTTGAATAAAAGACAGATAGACTGAAGAAAATTCTATATTTTTAAACACGGACAATTCTTCAACTCTTATGCTTGTAAAGTTTGATTGAACTTAAAATTATTCTTCATTCAACAGTTTATCTACTGCACGCTACCGTACTCAAAATCTGCTCCAACTTAAGAAGTTTATTTATGCAAGATGTAATAACAAATTCCTCCGTATTACATTATTAGCTCATGAAACAGCAGCGACACTGACCGCATATCGGTTTAGTCTGCAGCATCTAACGCGGGGAAATGCAATCTACTTTCTTTACACTGCACCTAGCGGGCTTTGGCTACAATCTCCGTTTCTTCAAACATACAAAACAACGCATGTTTTTATTTCATAGCTTGTCGTCAACTGTATGATTAGCAACGTAGAGTTTAAATCTGGCTGCCCAATTTTTATTTAGGCCCTGTATACACTGCGCATAATCCCGTTTATTTTTCCGTAGCGAGATGGATATAGTCTCGGTTCTGTTAGTCGCTCGTAAGCCTCGGCGCGTGAGGGTCGCGCCCGTGTGTGCTCGTCGATAATTCTGACGATAATTTGTGTGTCATTCAGTTATTGGAACATAAGCTGTGTTTGATAGAAGATGACTGGTGAAATTTGCTGCAGCCAAAAATGGTATGCGTTGGTTTGTGCGTGTAGCTGAACGAAAGAGATGCACTTGCGTGTTCTGCTCTCATTTGAACGGACAACTGCCGGCATGAAGGGCCAACCGGTTTGGTGAGATCTCTTACCGATCATGTAGAATAGAAAGCCCTTAGCTTTTGATGTTATTTACATGTCGTTCAGTTTATGTTTTTGCTTATCTGTGATTAACGAGAAGCTTTATTAAATCGTTTTACAATGTGTAAACTGCGTACTCAAATATTACCTTTAAGATAATAGGAAGATTTTCACTACTGGCCGGAGATTTTGAACTTTGTGACATTACATAATTGTTCACAGATTAACGACATTAGATCTTAACATGTAGTCTTAAGATCTAATGAAATAAGTGATAAGAAAGAAGTATTTTCTTATAATATTTGATAATGTTTATAATTCTGTAATGTATGATTGGAATTGATTAAAAATACGAAACTGACATGTACCTGTCGGTAATATAAATGTAAATGAAAGATACTTTAAAACATTGAATTGAAAATACAATTAGTATTCAAATCGTATATTGGTTCGGGAGAACTTATACTGTTTTTACTGTCCATGTCTAAATTGTGAACTGTTAGTACATTTAAATGGAGTCAGTCTTCTTGATTACATTCAAATAGTGTGTTTGGAGTGACCTGTGGGACGTGTAATAATGATAATGTAAAATGATATACGACTTTGCGTAAAGTATAATGCATTGCTAACTACTCGACAACCACACCCTGGCGTTGCACTAACTTAATGATTTTTAAATGTAAATATGGAAAATCATATAACAAACAATATAACCATTTAACATAGAAAGAAAACTACGCGAAGTCTGTAAATTTCTCTGTACTTCTCCTGAATTGTTAGAACGAATTAAGTTTTTTTTCGTATCAATTAAATCTGTTCTCAAATTGATTGTATATTTAAGGCCAATTGTTTTGCGAGTTTCTATCTTTAGTGGACTATTGATTCTCCTAAAGGTAGGCACTTGACTCGGTAGAAAATACTGTAAAGAATAGATTTGTTTATTTTTAGTTACGAGAACTAAGGATGGATTAGTTATTAAAATGACCGTTTATGAAAATAATTACACTTTTCAGAGTTGGTCAAAAATGTACAAAAATACATTACGAAAAACTATCCAGTCCCCTTGGCCAAGATGTATGTGTTTTGCGTCGATTCTCTTTCTACAATCACTAACACCTGTATTCTCTTGTGTTATTGGCTAATACATATTTTGTTTTGACCACGTCACTTAGCGTTGAGAGTCGTCATTTAATTATTTGTCTTCTAATAACGTATACGTTTGTAGAATGTCAACTTCGCTACCAATTCAAAAATAACTTGCAATAAGAGGTCGTTATTTATCGAATATTTATTGTAAAAGTTGTTCATATAATATGAACATTTTTTTCTGATGCTAATGATAAAATACGTAAGTGGTTATTGATTTTACTATAAATAAAAATCAATTAATTGCTAAAGGGAAGCTTTTTAAACAAAAGACTCATGATATTCAGAATGATAATACTTTTTTAATCAGAATTAAAAATGTTTTTGTTCCTATTCTGATTATTTTTTTATGAAAATTTTAATAGGTTAATTTAAATCACAGTTGCCATTGTTTAAATTATCATTCTGATATTTCATAAAAACCTTAGTTCAATTCCGGACTCGAATTAAACAACTTTTATACTCACTTATATGCCAAAGTTTACATATAACTAGCATAAGAACTCTCATAACTTGGCCACTCAAAATAGCAAGCATGAGTTTTTATACTGCGAAATGACCGAAATTTTCAACTTTTTTAAAATGAGCGCTGAAGAAGAAGGTTTCGAATCTATTAGCTGATTTTTTATGGGTAAGTATTTTCTAGATTTTTCTAGAACATGAACAATTGAAATCTAGTACGGGTAAAATATTAAGATTTTCGCTAGTCAAAACTAAAGTTCGAAGACCTTTATTTAAAGTAACTTAAATTTTGATGTAATAACACACCTTTCTTAAGATTGCTTTGTAACAATAATAATAGTTCGAATGCCTTATATTAATTAATTCTTATAATCTGTACATCTTTATTTAAAAGGTGAGTTCTCGATAATAACACTACCTTATGGGCTTCGCACAACCTAGTGTTTGTGCATTTGATATTGTGATTGATAAAAATGTGAACCATTTTACGCATCAGGATAACAGAACAACTGCAATTCTTTGGTCTCAAATATGGTAGAATTTTTACCCTGTTATACGACATAAATTCGTTCTGAAATTCATTGTGCACTACCTAATTGTTTTTTGTTTACTGTCATACATATTTTTCTAATGAAATTAGGGTTCATGTAAACGAACTTTCTTGATAACCAATGTGTATAAGACGATATCAACCCATTGTTTACTGACACTGATAACGGAAGCATTTTGTTTATTTTGAAGCTTGTTACTTGAATTTTAACTCCTTATTTTATACACTGATAAAGTATATAAGCCTTTCTCCAACAATCAATATTTTTAGACTCGTACTCGTGAATTGTGTCGAAAAACAATTTTGGGTACGAGCCTCTAAAAGGACCTGTTTTTAAGGCTATATTTCACAGAGAGACAATGGTAGTGAACCAGTCGCTGCTGCCAACACATTGTTTATAATTCTGTAAACCTGGCTCGGCCTTTTTTTTTTCCTTTTTTTCCAATCTAACAAATACCACAGTGTTTATTTGTTCGTCCATTTTATGACTACGTACGCAGTGGTTCAACTTTAAGCACTTTATGGGTTTTCAGCATGTTAGTGTATGTCAAAGTGTGGTTATGTGTTTTGATTGAGAAACAAATCTTGTAATTGGTGATAAATTAAATAAATAAATAATAAATAAAAAAATATTTCGGACATTTGACACACAATGTCATCTAATTTCAAACTAAGCAGAGCTTGTGCTATGATAACTAGATTGACTGATATAATACTTATATACTTTTTTTTGTAAATACATACATATGATACATAGAAAACACCCAAACTTCGAAACAAATATTTGCAGATCATGCAAACATTTGGTCCGACTCGGGAATCGAACCCGAGACCTCAAGCACAGCAGTCGCCTTCACTACCGCTGCGCCACCGATGCAGTTAATAAAAGTATAATACAGAGTGGACACAAGTTACAGTAGCCCTGTAACTTGTAAATGTTGATAGATACAATCTAATATAATTACTTAATGACGCATATTAGCCGTTTTCACAACATACCAAAAATTATACGAAATACTTTTCAAATAACAGTATTTTTCAGACAATCTTGATATATGTATTATTGCCAAAAGAACGTAAAGCGTAGGTTTGTAATAGTTTATGTGCCTTTTGAAGCGTGAGATATTGTGATAATATTCTTTTCTTGTTTTTGTGACTGAATAAAAGGATCGAATAACAGACAAAAAAGATGAGTAAACAGATTATGTGAAAGACGTTATACAGAGAATAGATCGACGTGATACCTAGGATAAGCTAATTCTGTTTCTGTTGTTTGCGGATCATATTCTGTACGTATATTATATAAATATTTAGTTGTGTATTTATCTGGGAATTTTTTAAAAAATTATTGTAACTTTATGTTTATTATCATATTTGTGATAGCTTCTCTTCAAAGTACTTAATACATCTAAAGGAACTGCTAGAAAATACTTTATGGCATTTAGTCCGCCTCATACAAATTTAATGCAGGCAACGTTAAAATTAATAAATAACAAATAAAATATACATATAATCTTGTTCTGCTTAAGCTTATTGTAGAGATCCAATTTTATTTTTAAAAAAGTATGACTCGAGTATCGATTTTGTTTAGCCGCTAAAGCCACTTTTTAGTACTGCCGTGATGCTTTACTATAAATAACAACAGCCCAAAATCAAAATGTATTATGACTAGCTAAACCCTGACACGATTCGTTGTGGTATATTGTAGTTGCAAAAAACAGATAAAAACTGTTTTCAAGCATATCGTGACAAAACTTAAGGTTATTTAGTGTAGAACTTTTTGAATTTTCTTAGTGTACATAAACCAACTTGGATTTTTATATATATGCTTTTTAACTAACATGCCTGAAAAGTGTCATTCAAGTGGCTTAATTACGTTTTACTAGGGTGCTGCCAAAACAAAATCAGGTACAATTTGACCCAAAAAATGGCCTTAAGAAGACTTTAAATACTTTCTGCCTCTTTTTATCACTTTTCATCTCTTTAAATTTAATTCTGATTTGATCAAATCCTGTGTCGCGGAGGACTTTACAAACATACAACAAACGGACACAAAGAACACCCAGACTTATAACAACAATTTGTAAATCACACAAAGTTTTGTTACATGTGGAGTTTGAACCCACACCACTCGTCGCAGAAGAGAGCGGCGTGGCGACCACTTAAAACACTAGGCCAACCATGCAGTCATACCTTTCAGAAAAGGTATGTTCTGATGAATCCGTTCAACATTTGTTGACGTTATGGCTACATAAGAAAAGTTAATAAAAATCTCAATAAAATACGAAAATAATAATCAAGTGATTGTATTATATGTTGCGATGTAAATGTATTCGAAGAACAAAAATTCATTTGACATTTCTGAAACGTGACAACATCTAAACAACTTCACAAACTGTGTTATCATAACGTATTGTAAATGGACAAATATTAACTTAAAATATAATCCACTCCATTAGTTATTATCTAAAAATTAATTCTCCCAAGTATAGTGTAAATAAGATAGTCAATCTGAGTTGAGACGATGGTAATTTAAGATTTCTAATTATTTTACCCCTTACAAATGATCGTTATTACACAACACAAACGAGAAAGTTTATATTAGTTATAATACTAACAAATGAACAAAAGATACACTCTATTTCCTTTCAAAGGAAAGTCTCAACCAAGTTAAGACGAAACTGGTCAGTTTTTGAGTTTAATTGAATACCACAACAAACCACTCGGACTGATTTGTTCGAGGCAATTCAAAGAATCCTATGATATTTTTTTACTTATCATTTATTTGATATGGAATATCTTTTAATAGAAACGAAAACTTTAAGTTTTTCAACTTACTTTGTGATTGCTTACGATTGAAAAAAGTATACATGAAAATAGTGTCAATCAGTTTCTAGGAATGCGTGTAAATTCATGAAAAGTAGATTCATTGCAAGTAGTACGTTCATGGTGTACGAGTTATTCGTAGTATATTACAAGCTTTAGTTGTCTCTGAATTATTATATTACTAATGTATAGAGAGGCAAGCAATTAAAACATCTAACAAAAGCCTGTATCCCAAAGGGTTCCTATTAATTGTCCTTTATGGATTTAATTAAACATTAGTAGAGTTGATTTTTGAATTTGCTCGCATTTTGAACAGATATAACATGGACTGGTAGTTTGTTCCACGCGAATTTTTTTCACTTGCTTGGAGATTTTTATAGAGCACAAAATGAACTAATTTACCTGTACTTCCATATGTACCTACCTATAAACGGGCAACATTTGAAACATCCTAAGTAAACATTCTAGGAGATGTGTTGACTTGACGCAAGCGTTAGATTAGTTTGCACCTCCAATATAGATCCTCTCTTAGAGCTGAGGTGTTGATTATATTCGTCAGCTTTAGGTTTGGAACTGTAAAGTACTTGAGTTAGCATTGCAAATATAATTCACAGCGATTTTAGCAATTCGCAGTAACAAAAACTCATTTTAAAGCTCAAAATCTGTCAGTAAATTTTTATTCTTGATTTGTGTTTGACATTTATTTGTTTTTTTAATTACCAAGCTGACGTTATCAATATCCTTTTTTGGGTTATTTTTTTCACGTGGTTATCCAATATAGAGTACACAGTAATCATTACATAATTAAATAAAAAAATGATCACGTATCTCTCTTATTTTCATTTTTACATTTATGACGTTTACATGAGCTTCGTGATGTGATAACTCACACTAGATCTCTAATTTAATAGAATGATTTCTTTACATATATTTTAACATATCTACAAAATTGTATTGATTTTTTATTAAATTAGTAAACAAAAGACAAACTTTACTACAAGATAACTAAGTAATCGCACATTGTAAGAAAATCGGTTATTATAGTATATCGATAAAATTGCTTAGATATTAATTACCCTAGTTGATTGTCCTTTGACTTTGACCTTAAGCAATATAAACGTAGTTTATACCTTTTCTTATCTTTCATTTTAATGAAGCGTGATATTATGAAAACGTGACATCTGTAGCCCTATCATAATGAGACAAACACACTTCACTCACCGCAAGACCACGTGCACGGCGACCGCGCGTCGAAGTCACGCGGTTTATAAATAAAGAAATAAAGCGCACGAGTTACAATTTGTATAGGCTTTATTATAATAATGAATACCATTGTTAAGCTATTTTGGTTATCATGAATAGTGATGGTAGTTAAATTAGAGAACAGTCAATATGATATATATGTCTATCCATCGGTTTCCATCAAGAAAATATCGTAGACAGTTAATCGTGAATAAAAATTTCCGGTTGTCTAAAGATTTTTAATAGCCTTGTAGTAGATAGAGGGCACACTAGGGTAAAGTGTAGTGACAGTTTAAAAAAATAATTCCGTCCATATATTTTTTAATATTGTGTATAATTATAAGAGAGGGGGAATCTCACGCAGGTAAGAGTCCTCCTGAACACATTGATGCAAGCGTTGCGTTTCAGGCTTTGACAATTCGGAACAGAAAGCAACTGTCAAAATGTGTTTTTTTGTCAAAAATTTTAGTGCGTCGACGATAAAAGTACAAAACTTAATAGAATTAATAATATTCGATACTAAGCAGGATACATAATAAAGCTATTTGTTTTAGTTGAATGCACTAATCTCCGCTATTACTAATAGGATTTGCAAAATCTTTTTTGCAATGACAGCTTAATACGTGAAGTAGATTAAAGCCTAAAGGCCTTAATGAGATTACAACTTTAGGCGATGCTTATGTAAAGCAGTATGTATTAATTTTTCCAAGTAAAGTTCAAACTTTACATATCATTTTACCCTACATTATCAGCAGCCTTTAACAGTTTACTGGTCTCTCTTAGCAAGGAGGTTTTTGTCTACTATACCACATTTATAGTGAAGTGGCAAACTTGACGCCACTCCAACGTTATTTTCAAACAATCAGCTGTTGTAACAAGTCTCGCTATAAATCGAGTACGTTCGCCAGTCATGTAGGTACGTTCTTAAGCCGTACACTTTTGTACGATTGCCAATATTCTTACTTTCTTCTAAATAAACTTTGAATTCAATATTTTTGTGGTTGCATACACAATAGTGAAGAGGACAATTATGTGCCGCCGTGGACATGACAACAGTGTGGGTCACAGTACTGCACTATCTGCGTTCACAGTGAGTATGTGACCACCACTCTTGCATTCTATTCATGCTTTCCATCAGGCAAAGGAGAGCCATTTTAGTAGGCTCTGAAATAAGCACAAGTATCGTAATAGTACAATTGTATTTTGTATCACATTTGAGCACGTACTTGGGTTTCTATACAAGTTGACGTCAGGATGATAGCGGCTTTTCCTAACTTTGTAGCTTTTGACAAAAGCTACAAAAGTAAATTTCGTTTAAATTACCTATAAACAGAATTAAAAAGATAATATAGCAATTACGTTGCCCTCCTAGCAATTATTACGTAAATTATCAGCAGTTTTATAAGAATACAAGGCAAAGCACAGTCCATCCACACATGAATTCTAAACAAAACCAACGTTTACTAACACTAATATATACTAGCGTCATAGTCAGTAATTATCTGTTATATTAATCCCTGTTCGATTAGGTTGTTACTGATCTAACTTATCTACTAATATGACTATCTAAATCTAGAAGAAATGCTCTCATAACTCGATATAATTATATCGTTACAAATACTCTGTCAGGTCTCAATCTGCAAACAGTTAAGCACAAAAAAGAACTCTTAAAATGTAGCATAACTTCCAATTTTTATGCCTTGATTGAAGTAAACCTCACCTTTTTCGCAAACTTAAAACTTTAACTTCAAATCATCAAATATCACTTCAGGAAGGAGGTCGCAACGGTAGTCCCTATATGCTTGACTCTACTATAAGAATCTGTCCGCTCTCGTTAAAATCGTTGACGTACGATGGCCATTGTTCGGTACAACGCTCTTGTGAAATTCTATGCAATTACAAAAGCCATTATTTGTACCGTGTAAGATGAAGTAAAAAGGTACAATATTCTAGTCTACGGTTATGGTTTTTAAATTTAAAACAAGGAGGGAAGGCTTATATCAGATAAGCGACTTATTTTATATTCTGAAAGTATACGATAAAATCAATGTTTTGTAAAACATTGAATATTATTCTCTTTCCAATTACACGATAGTCAATTATTTTAAGTTATTTTTAGAATATTGGATTTTATACTAATGTACATCAAATGTAATTGGTTTAGCATTAAACATCTATTAGTGGAATTTAAGAACATGTTTCTTCATATGAAACACTAGATTCTTTACAAGGTGTAGTGTCGATATTAAAACTTTAAGAAAAAGAAAATGACTTGACAACGGCCTTTAATAATCCACTGCTTAACATAGGTCTCTTCTAAGAAAGAAGGTTACAATATTTATTGATAGTTAATAAATTACAAAATTACTGTATTCTAAATTTTTTTAAAGGTTTTTTATAGGTAGTCACTTAAATGTAAGTAAGAATTTATATACATATCTAGTTGTACTCTGCCCGCTTTACTGAGACACATTGTGGTTCAAAAATTTTTACTTAATAAAGGTAGCCATCGTTTTTTCCTCACGAATTTATACAACACATAACATTAGTACCTATATACTATAAAACTGAGCTGTAAAGACACTACAAAAAAGTAGTTGCCACGTTTCTAACATAAAGTAAACACATCAAACTAAATGAATCATCTACTCGTCTTTACATTAATAAACAAATTTGAGTTTATGAGAAAATATGAGATACAAGCTAAAAATGTTTCGTATCAACCTCATTTACACAGCGGGCTTTATTCATAACACTAAAATAAAAACAGGTTAAGTTTTGATATGATTTACTCTGATATTTCATAAAATGTTGTAAGAGGTATCGTTGATTCTATAAATATTTATATTAAAAATATGCCTGTGCATTTTTTTTATACTATTCACATCTTTACTCTTTTATTTTTTTCCTCGAAGTTGGAGTGCATGACTCTTAAACTTATGGTTTTCTAAGTAAGTATTGATATGTTATGTCAGCTCATTAATAATAAATAATTTGATGTAATTGATAGTTCCTAGTTATTATGGAAATTTCTTCAATATTACTCGATAATAAAGACATTTTTGCCCTCATCAAGTTCTATTCCTAATTCTATGCAATATAAACACTACAATTACTCATTAAAGCACTCACCACAAATCACAACTCCATAAAGAACCTAACTTGTTACTGTTTCGTTATCAAGTGACATTTAAATGCAAATCTGTAACATCATAAATATGTACGAGATTTGGGGTCATATCGACTCGACGGCGACGCATAATCGAAGTGATGGTAAAGTTGTAGACGCTGATGGCGACAATTCCATCGATCCAGTTTCACAGATGCTAATGTACATAGTATACGTCTACTTTTCTTTGTGGATGATAGTGTTATAGTAAACTGATTAGCTGTTATCGATTATCACCGAAAAAATAACAAGTTAGTTAAAAATATTTAAAAGAGATAGCAACAAAACATTGTGACAGCATTACGAAAGACAATTAGCCAAAAATAGACAAACTGAACTTGATCATAACAACTAAAGTACTTTGTTTTTCCTTGTTGCGGAAGTCGTTCAAAAGAATAATATTATTCGGACCAATTTTCTGTTGGTCTAGAAACAAACTATAAATATGCTTAACAATACAAAGAGGACGACTTAATCCAAAAGAAAAACAGTCGAAGGCAGAATAAATGATATGCTCTAACATAACAGTATATTATTACACAAATATAGAAAAAAACTGTGAGGATGTACATCACAAGCTAGTGTTAGATCGTAAACCTACTTTCTAAAAAGGATACAAACACATAAAATATCATTAAGTATATATATTGAAACGTTTTATCACAAGGACTAATCTTTTAGGTAGAGATCAAAGATCTTTGTCAAAACAAAATGGCCGACAAGCGAATAGAGCGGTATATGTCGTCCTGTTCTCATTTAATTTACGGATAGATCTGATTTCCCAAAATGAGGTCAAACCTTAAATAACTATTTTATTTTTAGCCAGAAGTACCACATGTATCAAAACAATGCAAATAACTCTTAGGGAACTGCGCAGAACTTAAAACACTTTTAAATAGATTGAATCAGTGAAAATTTTAAAAATCCCATACGAAAGCTATATATTTACTACAAAATGTCTTATGGGTCTAAAAATTTCAATGTTGACATTATTACTTTTCTGCACCACAAACATACGCTTACGATTATGTCTCGAAAAGGGCAGGCAATATTAAATGCTCACATTTTGCCAACTGTATTTTGATCTCACTTATATACATTAAAAAGGCAAGCCTCGTTGCCGTCAAAAGCGACAACAGTGCACTATAGAGTTGGAGAAAGATGTATAGTATATGGAAGAAAAGATGAGTAAGACGGAAAGACGATGATATAAGTACAAGAGATATTGCTATAGGAAATGTAAACAATAAATTGTGCATGCCAAGATCGCATACTCGTCATTTAAATTGGTTGTTGTCTAAACACCAGGACTATAAAAGCAATATTACAAAGCTAAAATTTTTGTACTAAACGTGCTAAACTCTGAAACCAGTGCATGAGATGATCATCATCATCATACTCGTATTCTTTAATAAAATCTTGGTCATTTAAGACACCTTACCGGCAATTACAAACGCGTGTAAACCTATTGAAAACGGCTGGTTATCTAATAAACACTAAAATATCTCTTAGAGAATACGAGGAAAACAAATGTTTAATCAGGTCAGACAGTTACATAGTCTTCTATTTATTTAGAAATACGTAAATTAACACTGTTCAGTATCGATTTTCGAACTTACTTTGATTTCGATTTTAGTTGTAAATTGAACTACTTCAACAGCAATTGGCGAGTGATAATGACAGAAATAGTTCAGTTAGATCACTCATTTATTCAGGTGAAACGTTTGAAGTGAACAATTTGATATTCTAAGAGGTCAACGTAACAATACTGGGTCAATAGATGTGACCGATTTTCTGCACATACCTAGTTGTAGTTCGTGTGGTTCGTTCTTTGATTATTAACTATTGCTTCCTAATTAAGTATCTTTGAAAGATATTGTTTGTTATTTTTCGAAAATAAAATACACTTATCTTCAATTTTATTAGCTGATTGGAAACAAAAAAATCAATTTCTGCAATTTTGGAATATACCAGAATAGTCTTCGAAGTACAATAATGAGATGATTTAAGAAATACATAAAATTTACTTTTAGAATTTAAAATATAATAACTAGATAAATGACTCATTTAAAAGATTTTATCGACTTAATAGTAATAGACATGTCAAACATTTAGATTATTTTTAAATCAACATCGTAAAGGTATCGTATATAAACGGTTTTATGCGCCTATGTATTTCTGGGATCCCCGGCTGATGTTGCTTCCACGTGAGAATTTCTCTTTTAGGGAGTGAAGCGATCTGACACTGCGATTACAGACTTCATATTTATTAAAATTCTTGTTAGTAATATCTCATAATGCCGAAAATGTGGCTTTAAAAGATAATCAAGATAAATAAAATCCAAACAACAACAGTGTTCAACAACTTCAAAACATGGCGTTTTGCGACTTAATGGATTTTGTTTGATTGTATTGATGTAAAGAAAATAATACGCTAAGAATAGAGGTCGCATGGATTAATTGGTCAATTAGTTCAACCGTTCAACGTACTTTAATGAGTAGCCACTACATATACTAAACCTTATAATTGTTATAAAAGACACTAGATACTTCGTTAATTTCTATTATAAGGTAATCGAATAAACAAACTGTTCTATCATCCAAACCCTTAACCGTCCAATGATGGACATAGGCATCTCCTAAGCAGGAAGTTTATAACCTACTATTCCATAAACAATGCAGGTACAAAACACACAAAACTTTTTTTGACGTTAAATTCTTGTTCAATTCGGCGATTCTGAAGCATTGAACCTGGAATTTCTGAAGATTTCTTTACGCGTTTTTTTATTAATCAACGTTACAGTGCTATAATTTATAAATATTCCTTTAGTTTATATGAGCAGAAAATGTGATAAGTAAGTTTATTCCAAATATTTTAGGTTTTAGTTGTTATGCAAGCAAAGGCATCGGCAACGACAGTGATAACTCAGACGAATTGTGAGACTGAGCTGCTTCTTCTTTATATGATAATAAAATATTGATATTAAGATATTATAACCACTTCAAAAACTGAAAGTTACTGCTCTTATGTTTTATCCCGTTTTTTTTTTAATTTAATAAATTAATATTGAATTATAATGAGGTTACATTTACTGTTGTCAAAGGATCAGCAACCTTAAATAAACATAACAGTTATTTAATTTAAGTAGTTAATTAGTTAAAAACATAATTATCCTCTGACTGGCCTATTTGTCTAGTGGTTCGTGACCCTGACTGGTAAGCCAGTGATAGTAAATTCGACTTCCACACAGGACAAATAAATTTACGAGGAGAGAGACCATTTATGTCTGGATGTAATTTAGTTACAATATGTGTCTATTTAGAAATATATTCATATGTTGTTGTCAGCAGTCTGTTTACTACGGTGCAGGTTCCGAATAATTTCGGACCAGACGCCGTGTAAAGCTATTATTTAATAGAAACCACCCTAATAAAGTAACAATATAACATTAAATAAACAAGTAAGTGTTGTAATGCCAGTTGCTTCACGTCTAAAACCTTCGTTGGTAGCAAACAGTCATGCAGCTTCAAAAAATACTTCAAATGGTCATTGTACATAGTATTGTACTAGGCTAGTTTAAACATAATTAGTCACCTAGGTCAAGAAACCACAATGAGGCCACTGAACTAAACACCTCTTGTAATGTAGAACAATTAATAAGGACCGACACGAGCCTCTCCCCTTTAAGGAAAGAGCGTACTCCTTTCATCAGAGGCCCTAGTGTGAATTTATTTCACATCCAAATCATTGTCACGGTGAGCGCGTTCAACGTTGCGATTAAACCACGGTAAACTCTACACCTTACACGGTCACCGTGACCATTGAGTAGAAGTTAAATAAACTTACGTTAAGCCTCTGTTTGTTTGACCCCTCTGTCATAAAAAAAATATTAATGCAATAACTAAACCTGTGCAATAAAACTCATTCAATGATGTTAAAATCTAACACATTGTTAAACTCCTACACATGATAATGTACTTCCCATTGTTGCGGTAACGAGTGTTTATAAAAGTAAAAGAATGTCAGGCGACTTCCTTTAAAAAAATATTTCAATCGAAAGTGGTACTTCAATTGTGTTAATATGATTCAAGAAAGAGACAATGCGGAAAACACAATTAACATAGAAAATCAAGATTTTCTTGTTTTATGGTAACTTTCTATTGAGAACAACAGGTTATACACCTAATCGTATGTATAAAAGAGAAACGTGAACAGTTTAACAAGAAGTAGACGTCACTACCATAGACAAAATGAGTTCCTAATGTATCATTTTCTATAAATCCGTTCTGTTTTTGAATACATTCTAATTAGAATAAAAACGATATCAATCGTTTACCTAATCAGGTTAACTATAACAAAGAGAAAAATAAACAAAGAAATGTGTGTAGGTCGACGAGCTAATTACAAGCCGAGACAACAGTACGGTATGCGTGAGTCATATTAATGTCGGAGTCATAATTCAAGTACCCACCATGAATCCGAGACAGTTATGAACATAATGTAGTTCAAAGTTCTTTGGCAAGTTTGTTAAACATACAGCGGAAGTCGTCGAAAAGAAACCACAATAAGGTTGATACAATAATATTTTTTTTTAAACTGACACCAAGTTTCTGTACCGCCTGATCTAGTGATGATAAATCATCGTATCAGTGAACTGACCTGCCACATTTCAGTGTAAACTCATAATTATATTGAATGTTATTTTGGACTTCCAAAACATTGCGCACTGGTTAAACATTGATCATAAATAAAATGAATGTCAAAACTGTCAACTTGTCATGTCAAGTAATTGGTCGCTGGTAATTATTTTTGTGTTTATTGAGGAACTGTCATATACATGTTAAGACAAAAACATAATTTTATATATTATAGAGCAAATAGAGTCCTTAGTTAATTTAACATCTAGATCAAGTTTGTCAATAAAAGTATTGTAACCACCCAGGTCGTATTTTAAAGTTAGGTTTTTTGGAAAACAATAGAGATATAAAGAAAATAGATAGTTTGAAAAGGATTAAAATAATTAGGTAAAAATAATTACAGTTAAAAACAATCAATTTCCTAGTTCACGAAGCAATGAAGGCCTTGTCTCTTAAAGGAGTTGAGAGATAGATGAAAATGTCACACTAAATACGATAATTTTCTTGATAACTATATTTCAACTTCAGATATTCATATATAAAGTTAATAAGACACATTCATAGTCTACTACTTTATATAGCCCTTTACTTAGAAAAGAGCTTTCGACCTACTTTACATCGCTGACCAGACGAGTTGCCATAGGGTTGTTACGAGTTTCCTTTGCAGTGCTGTTGTCCTGCGAAGTAAACTCCCTTAGTCGACACTAACGAAATTCTGAAGACGAATAGAGCTGGTGACGATCTGTATTCTTAAACCGTCACCACACAGAACATTACAAGTAACATGTTACATTTTATCAGTATAATAAAATTTCTATTCAAATTATTTTCACGATTTGTAAAGGTGCCGAAGTAGATTACACGAGTTTGTGGTGCTCTGTATATCTTCGTCTTATATTTGTATATAAGACTGACAGAGTAGTTAAATGTTTACGTACCTCATCGTCACTCAAAGATACTGCTTCGAGGTGCAAAAATTTTAACACAAAACATCGTTGAAATGTTGATTGAGATTATTAGGCCGTTTTGCCTGAAAAACGTTTTATAACACTGTTCACTGAATTAAACGGCTATCATAATGAGCTTAAAGTAAAAACCATTCTATTGTTAAAACTAGATATTTTTTTTATTTTACCATATAGAGCATTCATTCATTAATATAGAAAAAGTGTCAAATAGACCTCTCGGTTTCGGTATTTTATAACCACGTTCATGACCAAGGTTAGAGACAACTCTAAAAATAAAGGCTTTTTATAAAATGTAGACCTCCAAAAGCCTTTAATATTTCATATAAAAATAATTGAATTATATCAATTCTCTATTTGAGACCCAAGCGAAATTCCGAAAATAAAACGGTACAGCGAAAGGATAAATAAATAATATTGGTTACAGCACCTGTTACTTATAGATCCAATTGAAAATACTTTTATTTTAACACCTGCTCTCTGTGCTGTAGAAAAGGAGCATGGAATACGAATATACGTGTCCATGCGTACTTGTTAAAATATATTTTGATTAATGTTTGATATTGACCAGGAACCACGAAACCTTCAAGTTTAATGTTTCCAAAATGTACACTAGATAATGCATTACTTTATTAGAGAAAATCCAGGGAAAATATAGTATCTAACGCGTCGTTTAAATGCTAATACGTTAAAATACTAATACTTAACTGGATTAATAATAATATATGTATATTATATGTAAACTTTATAATACATTTTAAGTGATATTTCTTGTATTACCCTTAAACTGAAGTGCTTCAATGATTCTCGGACACCTATCCCGTCGTCGGAATTCGTAATATATTTTCGATTATACCTACTTTAGATTTTGGACCACATTTATTTAGTGTAATTAAATAACATAAAATATTGTATACTGCATACGAAAAAGTGGGCTATCTATTAAAATGATTAAAAACTAACCGGCCATAATAAAATACTAGATCCTGCAATATACTCGACCATGTACTAAGTTCGATGGACTATTTTTTGTCACACCCAATCTTGTTTTTTCTTCTTTTAATGGCAGCTGGCAGCATTTTGATAATCAAACACTTATCGCTAGGCAGACGCTTAGGAATTTAAAGACCTTTCGGTTAGGTTTTATTTTCTATTTGTATGGCCAATGCAATGAATTTTTTTTTAATACAGTAGTATTATGTACGGCAATATCCAATCAAGAATATGTTCCTGTAGATTTATATTTAAAGTGCTATTTTGTGATAAAAGAATTTCAACACTTTTAAACTTTAGACTTTGTTAGACGTTGGTTTTACCGACTAAAAATTATTTAAATACTTTATTATGAAATATAAATTGTTTTACTCGTGTATATAATACAAGGCGTTTTAAGGTGTTAAATTTTTCAAATCATGAGACTACAGCAGAAAACCCGTGTTTTTAGTAAGTATGAATACAATGAACTAAGTTTTTATAGTAAAATAACTTTACGATGTTTTCTTTTCAAAAGAGTAAAGAGAAAATAATTATTCAGAGTTCATCGACGCTGTGTCAGTTTTTATTAACTTAAACCATCAATATAATTGGATTATAAAGCTCAAAGCCATTGTAATTAACCCAAGAAACAAAGAACTGTTATCTATCACGCACACACTGTCATCATTCTTTCTAATAAACAGGTTTATGCCAACAAATAAACGTAAATAAACAAATTAGAATGTTTCAAATTTTTTTCCAAAGAGTTCACTCCGGCTGTAAGAAAACGACATGCTTCTATACTAGACTTCCTTTAAACGAAAACAAACATATTAAATCAATATCTAATAGATCTTTCTTAAGTTATTTCAAGCTAAACTAAATATTTGCTATTTTTTTTAAATCGATTTATACTTTCTCTTGAATGAAAGTAGGTAGTAAACCTACATGTCTCAGTAGTTACATATAAAGATAAATGTAATAAAATAAATATTGTCATAATAACATTAACCAACAAATATCCTGGAATAGGGTCTGTGTCAATTAAAATTATGATATTTTTTTAACGTCTTTAATCAAACCACGAATCTTATTAAGAGGGCAAACACTCATATAGTCGATATAATGTTCCTATGATTGTTTTGAAATCCAAGACGATTTTGAACGAGAGAACTACAATGAAATATGTGTATATAAAATAATATATATAACCAAGTTGCTTAATGTGAAAAAGCAACACTATCTTTCAGTACACATTAATATCATAATATTCTGGTACGTATTAATTTTATATTTCAAGTTAGTGTTATTTATCGTTATTGATATTGAGCGTTGAACAGACTTCTAATGGTACCCAAGAGAACTAGTTGTATAACTGGGTATAATTTATCTACGATATTTGGAAACATACATCTAAACATATTTGACAGTAGCTTATTATCATTGTACGGCCTCTGAAATGGTAAGGCAACTAGGTGTGCAAAAACCAGTTGTCTGCATTGTGTTGCTATTAGACGCTATATTAATATTTTGATGCGCTTGACTTTAATGTTTTATATAATAATAATGAGAATGTAACAGTTGATCTTTTGAGAAATTAATTATTTTGAAATACGTAGGCTACGCACCTGCCTATTTCATTCTTCCTAGCGTACGTGTGGAACACGTGCCACAGCCCACGAGGCTAATAGGTAGGTTTCGTGTGATAAGTAATAAATAAGCTATCGACGTTATATAAAAAAATTTTCGTATTCAATTATTACAATATATTGTCACCGGGATATTCATTGTATGCCTTTGTTATGACTACATTGACTTATTAAATACTTACACGTAGCTTAATGATATCTGGTCCTAATAATAAGTTCAATTCAAATAAATTTCTTTACGAATTTTTTTACCTGAAAGCCATTTCGTTAAGTTTTATTGGAAATTCAAACTTTGGAATAGAACTATTTAACATTTTATATTTTAACATAATTTATTATTACAACACAAAATCCCTTGTGATAAAAGGTATATTTAGACAACCCAATTATTACACTACTCAGACTTGTATTAATTTTCGAAGACATTATTTAATAAGTAATTTATACTACCAACTTAAATATTAGAATGTAATATAAAATGATCAGATTGATAGCTTCTCACAATTATCAACGAATAAACAACTGCAGGTAACAGTACAGTAGACCCACGGTAATGCGGCAAACATTTTTTTCCGTATATACTACTAACCGACCGCGAACCTTAAGGAGTCGTAGTCGGCAATTTAATGTAAATGTACAATATGTACATACATGGAATTTATAATAAAATGTCAACATTATTTAACACTGACCAAATGCACAACTTGATATGTGCTCACAAATACGTCTTAACGTGTTTAAACAAGCGAGAGCGCACACGAGTCACTTTTTACCGTTACTATTTTGTCACTTTAGGATGCCTCTATGCAGGAAGATGCGCGCACATTTTGTAATGATAATATGATGTCATTTTTGTTTTTTTTTGTACATATCTAAAAATCAGGAGACAGTGACAGGAAGAAAAGGATCAAGGTGATAAAAAAAAGCAATTAGTTAGCTCAAACTCTGAACATGTTCTACTTTCATAAGCATTTTGGATCACAAGGGCTGCCGAATCATTGAGGGTCAGCTGTATAGGTGCTTAATAGGAGAACGTTAACGCAAGCAGTAAAGATTAAAATCAGTAGATGCCCTTGAGGCGTCTTAATGACCTTTATTTTCTTTTAAATCTTGAAGATTTCTTTAATTTTTAAAAATGCTTTTTCTAATGGGTAAGGAATTATGATTACGGTTCGTGGCCAGTTTTAGAAATAAAATATATAGGTAGTCAACGTCAACGGTAAAAAGCGGATAAATGGTTAATATTTATATGACTAGGGCCACAAAACTAAAATTTTGAGAGACAATACAAAACTCACATCAAAACTAAAATTTTCTAAAATTTCGACTTATGTTATTGTATTATTGCATCGAATTTAATTTAGTATGATTTAGACTTAGTTATTTCTTGAAAGTAAAGTTTTCAAGAAGTGACTAAGTTTTACAGAAAACGTAAAAGCAATAGGTTCATTCCAAGTTTGTATAAAATGATAAGGAATGACGTAACAGCTTACAGGTGTTTAATCATTAATTTATTATTGAGATGAATGTTTCTAAATGTTGTTTTGCATAAGACTACCAAAATGAAATGTTCATTGTTTTACCGAGAATAGTTTCTTCGTGAAATCAATCTTCAATCAAAAATCAAACAATTTGTTAATCAAAACAATATTATTGTGCTAAATAATGAAGCTATACCAGAGTTACTCGGTAGAACATGAACTATATTTAACATTTAAGGCTCTTCTTTACTGAGAAGAACTTCTAGAAGTAGTTAAATAATAAAGAGTTTGTTAGTCAAGTGTCGAGAATTTTACTTAGATAGTAGTAGACACACAGTTATGTTTTAAAACTTTACTTTTTATGTCATTATTTTTTCTTGAAGCGGCATTTGACATTCGTATTTTTTCTACTTACAAATGACCTTGTAAACTTCTGTTATGGAAATCTTATAATGTAATTATTAAATGTGCGTGTAACTAAACGTCGGGAAGCTGTTCAAATAATCGCGTGTAACGAATCGCGGTGAAACTTGCCCTTTGCAGTGCTCTATCAAAATATCGCAATGCGGCCAGATCATGCTGCATTTTATTCGCTTGTTATAACGGTAAACACCATATAAAATATTACTGCAATTTAGTTTTATACGAAAATTTTTAAATTTTTAGGATACTGGTTACTGGTACGATAATTTAGCCTTTTTATACGACGAATACCAAGCAGCATATCGATTACAATAAAAAAGTAGGTTGGCTAGTTAGAAAACGATGCTCGAAATGATGACAGTTTGGAGAGTCGTTTTCTATCTATTTTTATCAAGCGTGTGTGCAGCGACAAAGACAGCGACCCATAGACTTATTAGTCTGTGCGTATACACATATATTTATGTTAATCTAATCCTGGATATTTATTTAATAGTGACTGCTTTTACATTCTTACTTAAATGCTTGTATCGCCACAATGTCATTATTCGCAAAATTGTGATGTACTTTTTATAAATCATACTTATTGTATTGAATTCTTTGTAGCTGATAGATTAAATATTTTCTCCTAGTTAAATCTGCACCTGGTTTGCTGATGTTATTTTATAGCTAGTTCGAAAAAAATAATTATAAAAATCCTGAAATTGCCTTCTTGATTGTAACCATTTGGAATTAATGGTTAGCAGAAAAAATATAAATAAGTTTAGAACTACAACTTATCGCATTCACTCCACAGTTTTTATTGTTTTTCTTCCCAGTTTAAATAAAGCCATGAGACAAAAATAACCCATCTAGTGCATTTGAGAGCGAGGTGACGGCTGTGTTAACACTGCGTGGTTTTAACATTTTAACGCTGCTCTGCTTCTTCCCTAATGAGAAACACATGTTATGAAATAGTTCAATAAACTTAAAATGTTATTTAGACCTCATAACGTAAGCCACAGTGGAGTCACAAAAGTATGTAAAGATCGAATACTTCTGATTCGTGAATTGCCAGATTTAGAATATTTATTGTATAAAACCAGACACATATCGCTAGAGATTTTAAACCGCTAATGATTTAAAATCATACAGTAATCAATTTATTACCTGCTATCGACTGCTTTTCAATAGATAGATAAAAGTTGTAAATTCATTCTTAACGTCTAAATGTTTATACGACTCATTTCGTTTCCGCCACAAAGATGTGAAATGCAAAACGTAACCTAGTGAAAAGGAAATGAGTCGTAGTTTTACAAAATAAACAATCGCACGAAATTGAAGATTTAGACCAATCTACCCATTTAAATAACAAATGGCATAAAAAACTTTGTTTAAACTTCCTGAACAAAAATATACAACGGTAGAAATGACATTCAACGTTATAACAGACGTGCATAGCATGCATTATATGTGTTCGCCTCTAACCTACCTTCCGTGTAAGAAAAACCATTTATGTTTGTATTTTCAGGAGTCAGAAGTCTAGGAATTTAAAAATGATCCATCCAAACATAGAAATTTTTCAAAATTTTTTGTTAACGCCAACTCATTTCAGTATTTAAACTCTGTGTATTTTTTTTAACGAGTACCTATTCTAGATCTAGTTAATGACCGCAGTCCAATTAACGTAGTGAACAGTATAGATTTACAATAAAATAAAATTAACCTGTTATAACAAACCTAAATCTAAACATTTTAAGAACTTGGTTTAAAGTATTTTTGTTAGTTCGTGACTGACTTGTTTTACTTAGACCACCATCTAATAGCAGTAAAAAATATAAACTAACTCTCCAAAACCCTTTTCGCCCTCAAGTAAGCTTCGTCTCCTCGTTAAGAATTTAGTAATTACATTTTATTAATACAATAAAGTTACTACGTGAACGTAATTCTTGAATGTCGCGCAAGTTGTTGTCCAAATTTCCATTAGACTTTTAACGATGTCAATAAACATCGTGAAGGTGCTTTGTATATTTCCAATCCCGAAATATTAAACCTCACAGTCTTTCCCTTACGGATATGGCACAGTACAAGTATTTAGTCAAAAATCTGCAAGAAATCTATATCGCTAAAGTACGATCCTAACCTGTTAAGCAAAGCGCCTTACAGATTAGGGTCGTACTAATACAATAGTATTAATACAAAAACAAAGTGAAAATTTTAATAACACAAAAAAATTGTTCCATTCAAACACGAAATTAGAATAACAAAGTCCGTCTACTCAAGTAGCGTCCTAATATACTTTTCATACCATATTTTTCATAAATTTTCGAATCACTAAAACAGTAATAATAAACAGTTTGGTTCTGACGGCTTCATTCTCCTTTTCTCTTTTTCGAAAGCAAGAATTAATAACAATAAAAAATGCAGTAACGGATAAACAAGTAATAAAAACACTGAAGTTGTAAATAACATTAGCTGTTATTGGCGTCCTATTTACTAGTCATATACGTATCAACATAACACCGTGCGCTATTTCTCTGATAGCCTATATGACTCACGTTATTATACCGAATGCATTTGCGATAACTTTCAAACCAAAACTTGGTCAAAATACAATCTAGTAATAAACTAAATTTATAGCATCTATAACTTTAGTCCCCGGATTCTTGGATTTCGTAAATGTTGCCGGGATAAAAAATAGACATACCAGACAATGTTCTACTTTGTTTCATATTTAATATAGATCCGTTTTCGCATTTATAATAATAGTAAATATACAGTGATATAAATATGGCGTGATCAGTCATGAAATATTTCTTTTTATAAGATTTCTTTTCTTTACTACAATACCTCACTGGGGAGGAAAACTGAATAGAGAGTCCTGTATTTATATTTATTCCTTTCTCTCATTTGCGGGTATTCTTATTTTCGTTATCATCTCCAAGAAATTGCAGCATTCCCATGAATTGTACCAACAATGGATCGTTAAATATTATACATACAACTTTTATACACAATTTGGTCTTAAACATTTTTGATTGTTAACTTTTTTGAGTTTAAATAGTATATTCTACTGAGTTTATAAAATAATTATTGTATGGATAATTCCTTTTATTAAATTTTAGTGCTTATGTCAATATATTTCATATATTTTAGCAGAACCTTACTCTTACAATCTTTTCACAAAATTACATTTGATATTATATCGAAGAAAACTCAAAAGAGGATGTAAACAAGTCTACATAAACCTTATTTACATCAGATTGCTTTTGAGCAAAGGCTACGTCGCCGACTGCCACGGTTCCGACCTTCACAACGCAAGGGTCACGGCTTTCAGGTAAAACGGCCACTTTCAGAACACCTACAGTTCGACCTATTCCCGATAAATAACACTACTTCAGAATTCGCCCGTATAATGTCTGCAGAACACGAAAATATCTAAAACCTTTACTACTAAAACTCGAAGCAATTTGGTGTCTTTGAAGATATCTGTTCGTTTTACATAAAACAGATGTAGCAATTTCGGCAACCGAATGAAATATACAATCGATATATTGGGTTACCTGAACAATCGATTTATTTACATCGAGCGGAAATCTATCTTCCCTTGCTTTATAAAAACATGATCTCTGCTCTCTTTTTGAATAACATGGATAGTTTCAAATAAACGATTGATAGGTTCGGTATTCTTTGTTACGTTTTGTTTGTTTGCATGAGCATCGTCGATTTAATCTTAACCATCACAGTTGAGTAGAGGAAATTTATTGAAAACTAGCTTTTACCTGCTCCGCCCGCATATATGTTGGATATCTCGGTAAAAAGTGGTTAACGAATTATTCTGATATACGAATTATGTTACTGTTAAGTTTTATAAAAAGCCGTTCAGTTGTTTCAGTATGTAAGAATAACAAACGTCTATACATCCTTACAAAATTTCGCATTTATAATATGTATTAATATTTAAAAGGATAGGAAGTAGAATTCACCGTGAGGTTACCCCGCTAAGAATATAGATTGTCACCACCACTATTCATCCCGTGGGTGTCGTTATGGCAACCCACCTGGCGTGTGTACTATAAATTACGCCAAAACCTCTTTTCTTGTTTTTTTATTTAAAAAAAATCCTATCTAGTTAAACATGATCAGCATCATGATCATCTTTACTTACAAACAGAACATCGTCGACCAAACTACACGAAAATTTCTTCGAATTCTCAGGCCAGTACAACCATAAATAAAAATAGAAACTAGATCAGTAGAAAAACCATTATAAACACGATGTTACCTAAAACCAGTAGTAGATCGCATAGTAATTTTTACCCAGCGACTTTTAATAAGATCTAATCACGATAACTGCGACCCTGAACGATGCGTAAGGCAAGCTTTCTTTTATTAGTCATTTGTCGTGTTGTAGTGAGATTGACGCCTACGGCCAAATGTGATTAATAAATAGTCTCTTTAATTAAGTAATGGACACATTTTTATATACTATCGGAGTTTTATAAATAAGCTTGTGCGTCTATCTCTGGCAACTTATTTTTATCAATTTTGTTATATTATTTCTTATTCCGGCGCTGGCGAGCAATATACTCGATTTTTAAAACTACACAACTAGCAATTCCAAAAAAGTTAATTATTTTACGGTACGTCAAAAGAACGTGGCCTCCATTTTTGAAAAACATGCAGTTCATTACAGTATAGAGTGCAGGTGATTGTCTTCCCGCTTGCGTTTATAGCTTTTCAGTTTGTGTAGGACAGGGACAGAATAAAGACGTATGCGAACTCTTGCTAAAGATTTTTTTTTAATTTAAATACGCATGACCAAGCTGCATGTTTGTTAGTGACTGACTTTTGTAAGCTTTTTTTTTAATTTTTAAGCTTTATTTATTTTATATTAATTTTAGATAAGATAGTTTTTCATATATTATTGAGATTCTTTTTAGTCTATTATATAGTTAGAGAATCTATATAATATAATAACAATCCGAGTAAATAATGTTTATACAATTCATTCATTGTTGTTTGTTTTATGTGTGTACAGTTGATTATTTAACCTGGGTGGAAAATGATTCCATGTGCTGTGACTCCATAATCAGAATAACAAACCGCTAGGCCAACAGGTCCGTCGATCACGTAACGAACAAGCTCGCTTCCTTCCACTTTCAATAGACAGGAATGGGGACAGACGTACCTATTACTGCATGTCTTCCTGTCTTTCTTACTTGTTCCTGTGGAGTCACTGATAAATATTTCCTGTATGTGTGTTATTATTCTTATGTGTGTTCTAATATGTGTCTGTTATGTTGGTTATGTTTTCATTTCGCAATAAAATTATTATTACCCATATTAACTACACATTTTACAGTATCTTTAAAATATTTATTTACATGTATGTTAACATCATTAACAGTACAATAATTTACCTTTACAACGTAAACACCTTCCTTCGAGGTCCTGAAACCTTACATAATACGGAAGTACAACATTAGCTTATTACTTGACTTCTGGATTGTAACATAAGGTTGAATTTTCTTTAATGTATAGTTTCATCTAAGCCCAATAATAATTTAGAAAATTTAATATCTCGAGGTTTTATTTTCATAACTTTTATTTGTAAATATTAGTGGTAGCCATCATCGTTAATTTAAAAGCTATTTCAGTTATGTCTTACCCAACATACTTTTATCAAATCATTTGTAAAAAAAATCGTTTATTTGATTGAAGCTGGTGAGCAAGACTTTTAATGATTCAAATATATATACAAAGTTCTCTAAATCGTGAATAGACTAACCTTTTGACGTCATTTGAATAGGGAGAACGATTTAAATCTGACCAACCGAGATTGCACTTTGGTGCTCCACATTTTAATTTAAAATAGACGGGCTTGCCCTACATTTGGAACCCTGAGGAATATGCCAGCACATATTATTATAAATTTCATTTAAGATGGCCGAGATATTAATAAATCATCAGTAATATTATATATTACGATATAACCGCGTTCTAAATATAACTTTTAAATTATGCTTATTATACTAAGATCGAAATAGATTTATAAAAGTGAGAATGCTTCACCGAAGCAATTCATGGAAAACAAGGAAACTGTGATTAAGAAATTTGGAAAAAGAGACAAATAAAAAAATGTTTATTAGCGTTGTCCGTGTATATATTTCTGTACATGCATAATGGACGGGATTTTCATTAGTTTACTTTTGATCCATGGTTTTCTATATCCGTATTGATCTCCATAACAGATCTTTTCGCCATTGTCCTGATGTAATCCTGATTTTGGATTTCCCATTTAATTTCATTCATAACCAAATGGTATTTTCGACATTAAACATAAATTGTAAAATAAGAAAAAAAAATATTTCGTAAACAGTTGTAAACAATACTATTAAAGGATTTTAAGATAAACAATAAATACAATGCGACTTCAATATATGTACCCAAATTAATTTAACCTGAAAGCATTTCTGTTATAATTAGCCGCTAGATTTAATAAGTATAACTCAAAAAATTTGTTAAAAATTACTGGAAACCTGTATTTAACGATGGCAACGATGGCTTAAACTTCAAACGAAATGCTTTCATGCATAGTTCCGCTAACACATGTGATCTGTTGTCACCTCTCTGACAGCAAATGTATGGAAACATTTATGGTTTTGAAATAATCTTCTATATCGATAATGTTGAACTTTGTAATGTAGTATAACATGGAGAGAGCCTCCACGCTAAAAACTAATTTATTTTTATCTGTTAGGTATAAAATAAAATTTCACAATCAAGTAAAGGCCACAGAATTTCTTTAAGAATTTTTTAGTTTCCTTAAAACAATTTTTTTTGTTTTTAAGTTTACCTCTGTCACGTAATTCATGTCGTCACGCAAAAACACTTGGCACACGCATGACCTCGACTCGACCGAGACCATGATAGGGCTTCAGTAAGACCTATAATGAATGTTTAATACTACTTAACTAACTAAAGAGGATTTCCTAGTCACATATTTAAATACAGTAACTTAGTGATGATATTTGCATGTCACTGTTTACGCTCCAATTATCTTAATAATCCCGAAAACTCTTGCGATGTATTCTCATGGTGTGACGTAGTTATCGAATAATGTTGTAGTTTTCTAACACGTGTAGTTGGTAAAAAACTTAACATACATATAATTTAGATGATTGAAGTATAAAACGTGAATTGCAGATATTACCAGTACTGTATTTATATACGTCACTGGGAAATCCTCGTTGATTAAATGTTATTAACTGTTCGTTACCAAGGAGTTCCTGATGCATGTTCCCAGTCTTGTCAAAACCGTGTGGCAAGTGTTTACATTGAGCGTAACATCTGTATATGGAGAAATTATGTAAATAGAACTGTTAGATAAATCCCAACACAATGCGTTATTCTATTTTTAAAGTAAAAAGTTGAAAAAAGAAACTCCACTTTAATCAAGGCAAGTCTTTTAGTTATGAGTTTTATCGTAATTATTTCTTGCACAAGAACTATGTATTAAACATAGTACGATCGAGTTGTCTGGTTAAGTTTGAACTTTAAACTTATTAAAATCTATATCATATCATTTTCGTTTGATGCATTAAAATAATTAAAAGTTCTAGCAGTTTACAACAAGATCTATAAAGGGATTGTATCAAATTACATTGATAACTTTAAAAAAACAATAATTTATTTTTTAATAAAATTATGACAAACTTTGGTGCTTTCAAACTGTAACTAAAAAAATATTTGTTACCAGGAGAAAAACAATTTAGAGTTAGGTACTTTTCTACTCTGGCGATCAGGTTCCTGCAGTTAAAAAACAATAGCAGTCGTGGGACTGCCGATAGAAGTGAAAACGGAACTATTAAGTTGAGAGTAATTAAAACTATATGCAAAAATTATATGAAATTTTTTATGTTTCATATATAGCTATATATAATATATAATATCATATATAATATATAATAATAATAAATTTCATATATAATATCATATTCTCCATAGCTATAGATATACTATTATCATTAGCATGTCGATGACGCGAACCGAGGATTTTACCCTCTACCAAAACGCTCAACGCGCCTAAAGAAGTTTTCACTTCAAAAATATATATTTAAAACGGATATATTGCGTATCATATCTATTCAATGTATTAAACATACCGAAAAAAATGAGAGTTGAATTTAGAAGTAACTCTATTACTTTTTAAATTCAGTCGAAATCGAATTTAAGGTTCACAATTTATTGCATATATAAATATAGTACATCAATTTAATTATAAATATCTTATGATGCGATTAAATAGTACTCAACCTAAAAATATTATATTGATTCAGGATTTTATAGATTGCCTACCCTTTTTAAAAAATACCTGTTTTATTAGTAATCTACCTGCGTCAACATATCTTTTTTTAGAAGTGACCTGACCAAATTACTCCTATGTATTCGTCCGAGATTTTGCCGAATAGCTGTCCCTTTTAATATTATATAATCTATTGGCCGTTATAGCTAAAAAAAATTTTTTTATCTAAGTCGTGTTTTAGTAACCTTGTAGATTTCTGCTGTATTTGTATGTGATTTTTGTTAAAAAGAGCCACGAAGAAATATATGCAAAAGAACAGATTTTGGAAAACAACTTCTGCAATATGGAAATATCTTATTTCAATATTATTTACAAATCCTGTTTATTTTTACAATTCTAGTTTATATATAAATTAATAAAGTTATTTTTTGTTTCAGGTATGTATTCTAAACTTCACCAACTATCAAGTAACAACTTAAATAAATATTTAAATCTTTTTTTTTAATTACACTAGCCAAATGATTTGGAATTTGGAAAATTTGAGCCTTACATTATTGTCGGAATTTTTAACGGCTTGAAGACTTGTACTATGGAGATTCGGGAAGAGATACCACTCTTAAGAAATACCCTGGCTATATTTTGTCACATGTCAACAACGATGTTACAAAAATAAAAAAGTCACTGTATAGTATTCTAAGTATAATTTATGATAAATTCTCCAAACTGACTGACCTGAAAGTGATTTCTCGTTAGATAAGTAGTCAGTTAATTAAAAACATGACTTCATTTTTCATCTGTACACTCAGTGTGTCCGTGTATAATTAGGAAGGCAGAAGGTTGAACTGTCCCAAATTTCTTCTATGCTATTGTGTTGTTGACAGTTCTGAGAGGTTTTATCTTATGAGCAAAAGACATAGATGCTCGTCAATAGTTTCCTAAAGATATGAAAGTCCGACACTATACATTTAAAATTTACATCTAAAATATTTTACATCACCTTTCTGCTATATGTTTTTTTGTATATAGGTACATACTCGTATACGTACGATGGCTCTCATTCAGTCATTCGCTTAATCATGAGTTGCGGCGGGTTTATTAATGAACCGGATGCAGTTATTAATGTGTCCTTTGAAGGATTAATACGAGTATATATGTCGTGGCCAGATCATAAAATAGATCACTTCAGAATGTAGTCGACCATTTCATGAAATTACCGTATTAGATGATGCCAATTCGAAATGATCATATCGTTTAAACGTTGACATTTGAGTGATATGATCAGTTTGGGTGGTCAAGAATTTCTGAGGTATGTAGTTACTGTTACGTGATCGCGATGGTTCCCGTGCATGAATATAATTATACTTTACGATATGATCACTACTAATGTTTCACTGTTTATCATATTATAAAGTACCTAGTAATATTTACCTTAAAGAATGATCCGATATGTTTGAAAATTGTCTGTTCTTTCAAATCATGTACCTTTTATGAGAATATATAAAGATATAAAGGAAACAGTCCCGATTGACCCTCTTTTGTTACAATGTATGTGATGTTCGTCTTAAAACTGAAATATAATCTCGGCATAGGGTAGGGTAGAGGGTATCAGTTTGTTTCACATCTATTCGATAGTCACGGTGAACGCGTTTGTAATTGCAATTGACGGGTGCTAAAATCGCAACGACAAACACGTTCGCTGGCTAGAGTGATTCGATATGATACAAACTTACACTGGTCTCTCTGTCTCTGAAGTATACATACTTCATTCGATACGATATAAAAAACAGACCGAGCCCTAACATACACCATGCTATGACCGACACGTGATACCGTTAGCTGAGAGCAGTGATAGTGGTGGAAGTATGATCGTGTAGTATAAAAATGAAGCCTTTTACGACTTAAGTAAATCTCATTTGTATTAATTCCACATAGTAACTTTCTTCGCTTGAAATTAAAATGCAGGAAGTGGGTGCCTTTCGTCTTTCCTGAGTCGTGGCTGTTGGTATTGGAGAGGCAAAACTTTTATTCAATGTTCTGACAATATAACAAGCTTTTAAAAATAAAATATTTTTGATAAAATGTAAGTTATAATAATTTCTGCCCCTGCACTATTTTTCATGTTCTGATTATTAGTCTAAAGTCATATAATACTATGTAAAACAAGATATATTTAATCAACCATATTAATTGTTTCTCTGTTGGTTTTACTAAATACAAGTCTTAACGGTCCGCAAATGACTTTGAGGCGTCAGACATCGCCACAATCATAAGTTACACAAATCACATTGTGTCAGACGTACCTAGTATGTTTACACCTTAATGCTAAAACCATAAAAACCAGAGAGAAATATATTTTTAAAAAGGATTTAGAATAATAGATATGGCGACAATAGATTGTAAACGTTGTTGTTTATGACCGCAACACTTTTTAAATTTCATATCATTTCATTTCAATGTCGTTTTTGTAATACATACGTAACTGTAACGGTTAGATTCCCGTTTAGATACAATATTACGGTCAATTTATTTTGGTAAACAGTTACATATCAATATGTACCCAATCTATCGAAAAGTCATTTCAAACAAAATTCCTTTTTTAATGGACTGTTTACATTACAGTTTCAGTTATTTATAGTTATAACTGATAAGGTTTTTAATATTTTAAAATCAGTATTTATAATTGTGTATCTATTCTTTTTTTCTATATTATATGAACTCTCGTACTGATACACAAATTAACTTTCAAGTACCTTATCATTGATTGACAGGACCGCATTAACCTTCGAACGTAAAGACCACCAAGCCACAAGGCTATAATTGAGACGTCAAATATTGTTGATTCTGTAATATTTGTTAAAAATACCATGATTGAAAGAAATAATAAATAATGGCTTAGGCAACCTCACTATATGCTATAAGTAAAGTAGTTTATATTAAATTACATGATTGAGCCACCACTAGATTATTTTATAATTATAATAATATTTGAATACTATCGATATTAAAATCTTTGCAAAGGAAAACTGACTTACTTGGCAAAGTAGTATAACCTTCTTTTTTATTATTTATTTATGACGAAGAACAACTGACTGGAAACTATAAAGAGTACGAAAAAGTGATATAGACAGGCAATTATTAAAACGTGCACGACATACGAGTATTGTTCAAGGCTCTTCTAATAGGTTGATCACAAACGTTGAAATTTAATAATTCAAAATAATGATGTCTAAAGTTTACTAATCAAACAACCAATACCCTAGGCAGTTAAGGGCCAGTATTTAGGCATTTGCAAAAAAAGTAAGTAAATATGTTTTCTTCCTTCGTCACATCCATTAGGAAAACTAACGTTCGGCGCCGTAATATTGATTTACATTTCCTCTTACAATCACCTTATCTACAAGCTTTAGCAAACTCTATACTACGGATTGCTTCTTACTTTGTAAATGCTTTGCCATACAAACTGAACCACCTCGTCACAATAACTTTTAGAACATTATTGTTCTACAAGTTGTTCTACATTGTTGTTGTTCTACATTGTTACACAAATAAAAAGTTCCAAATATTTGTAAATAAATTATTGATAGTTACGTAATGTATTAACAAAAATTAATTTCATAAGTTACAATTGCTTTGTAAGCATTGCAAATAATTTTGAAACAACATGTACATATCTTTATTGACATCCTTCGCGTTGCAGTGCCACAACTATACTCATATTGATAATTATTATTTTTGGTGAATCAAAGATAGTGAAAACGTAATATATACATATGTACTTCAAGTCACAGATATGATAATATTGTCACAATGAAAAAAAAACTCACAACTTCTAATTATGTCTGCTGATAATTTAATACGTTTAGGTACCATCTAACTCTTAAGACTTTACACCTTAGCGAAACAAAAGTCATCGTTTGGAATTATATATGTAGGACACCGTAAACAACACGGGCATTAATAACAGACAGCGAGAAACTACGTTACGTAATAATTTGTACTAAAAATGTTGCATGGAATGTAGACGTAGATTTCTTTTATTTTTAGATCGAATTCATATTAATTAAGATCCAGAATATTTTTTTAAAGTTAGCGATGTGTTCTATTGTAAATTATCTATGAAAA
Source organism: Hypercompe scribonia (assembly GCA_949316085.1). NCBI lineage: Eukaryota > Metazoa > Arthropoda > Insecta > Lepidoptera > Erebidae > Hypercompe > Hypercompe scribonia. The sequence continues at coordinate 10,337,839 of OX438977.1, read as the reverse complement.
TACAAATTTAAATCAAGACAAGTATCTTTCAAGTTAAATATCAGCAGTTTTACTTTTATGTTTTTATATACATGTATATTTTTGTATACCTAAATTATCTTTGCGTTGTAAAACTCTCTTTATAATAATCAAGAATAGACCAAAAATTAAGTTTCTGAAAAATAATTCTTCGTTAATGTTTTGAATATATTTTTATATTGAACATTTTCCTTGTACTTTAAGACGGTAAGGCTATGAAGATCCACTATACCTTATCTTATTAAGTAATTCATTCCAAATCCAGGATGGATCAAAAGATTCTCGGCTCGGCCTCGACACCGTAAAAAGGAACTTAATACAATACACTGTACAAACATAACGTAACAAATCACGTCCATGAACTCCTTTTCTAAAGCTCCCACAAGATTTCTGAATCCCTGGAGTCGAGGTAAAAAAAGTGTCCATCACAATCTTTACGGATAACAAAGTTACTAGAGTTTTACAACTGACACGATTCGAAAAACTTATCGAGTGTGACTGCGGATAATCGTATCTGCTCGTAAAAGTTGCGCTTAGTGTGTGAATTTGGCGCCTTAGCATCGAGCGAGAGTAAACAATTCAATGTTTTATACGACTTGTGAAAAAAGATAAGACTTGGGTTCGATACCACTCAGTTATTGAAAGTAATATAAAATTTTGCGAATAAAATAACTCGGTAACGGTTTAGTTACCATTTCTTTGATTGTCAACCGATTTTTGATATTGGTATACCGAGGTACAACAGAGGAGTAACAAACAGTAAAGAATCAGATTTTTACTATCAAATTTGTTGTATTTATCAAAGAATTAAATACAATTCTGGTTTATAGAGATGGAATAAGCCATATTATTGACCATGCGCAATTCGAATCGTTCGATGATAAGTAACCCTTTAAAATGTCGTCGAAACGAGCCCGTACACAAATCATATACATAGTTACTATTGCAGATTTCAATTTGTTTTGAAATTATGTCTTTAAAATTTACAAAAATCCCACGTAGTATCCAAGGTGAAAAAAAGAGACGAGCTTACATAACTTCAGATATGAAAAACTTTTTACCCAGATTTCAAATTTTGCCAGAGTTCAGTATCATATTTTTTATACAATCCTCCAGCTTTTAAATTAGCAGGTATCCCAGACAATAAACTCTATATTTATTCTTATTTTAAACTTGCCTTTTCATTGGTTTACACATCATTGTTCGCCGAATTCTTTCACAATAGCTACAGAAACCAAGTTAAAACCAACTTCTGAAAAAGTGAATTATTATAACAACTTATGTTAGAGTTAATGGAACTCTTAATTAGGTTAGTATTATTTACAATGACTTAGTTGTCTACGCTTTGCCTCCCAAACTTTTAAGGTAACAAAATCTTCTTTAAATTCCCATAACTTTAAGAAAACGTTAGTGGTGAGTGAATACATGATGAGTGAAGGTTTGCACAAGCATAATATTAATTTTACGAGGCAGAAAATGTCTCAGGCGATGACGCGGCCTCAGAGTGCTAGCCTTCTGGCACTGATAGCAACTGTAACAAACGTGCTCACGGAAGTTTGGTATACAATCGAGATGTAAACCAAGATCTTTCACAAATTCAAAAACGAGATTGGTAATCCCATTAAAAATTATAGCCGGAATGCTATCCTACTCATCAATTGATGACTTCCATCTGTAATGGTTTGACATTTCAATGGGTTTACTATTAAACCAAACCTTTTAGAACACGCATTACTCGTTTCCAGATCTCTGTTAACCTAAACAATAAATAACTATTGCATGTGAAATATCGTCAACATTACTTTGCGAATAGGATTGAGGACCACCGGCGTATAGATGTTACGCACAATGAAGTTATAGGGTTAGGCAATTATTATATACAGAGAATAATAAAGTAAAAAGAATACTACCATGAGGGATACCCCAATCTAGATCACATAGTCCTGTAGTTTGTGGCTGTTGCGATCAACTCATCAACTTTTCGATCACAACCCTGAATATTCCATAGCAGATCATATTTAATTACAGTTAATTTAACTCATCTGTTAACCTTTATTTTAAACTTGATTCAAATCAATTTTATTGTACATACTTCACATAGGTATTTCGTCTTCATTAGAAATATTGGCGCGATCATATGATAAGCTTGCTTCCACTGTGTGACATTTCTTCTTCAATTAGTATAAAAAAATAAATGATTTTTTGAAAACAATTTAACCAAAGGAATCGTAAAGTCTAATTATTGTCCCATAAACAGTATACAAGTTAAGTTAGTACTTTCACCGGTATATAAAATAGTGTGTTTCACAGGCACGACTATGCCCTTGACGTTCCAGGCACGTGTGAACCCATAAATTAACACCATTTCTATCCAAAAAGACTTTTCTGTGACGTAAATAAAAGTAAAACTGTTAATTTATGAAACCGATGAAATTTTATAGAAATGGTAAGACTAACAGCAAGACTTATTCATGACGAAATTATTAAAAGGTTACGATACCTCATATTTTCCGACGTTTTAAATGAGTTAAATTCTCTCGTAGTCACGGGTAGACTAGACTGGTGTGAGCTTAGCGACGCCTTCATAATGCACGAGGTGTGACTTACCACACTTGGTCGTGTTGATTGTTTTTACAGTCGGTACTTCGACCCACTACACGTACATCGATGGTACACTTTTTTTCGTTCTCACGGTGATAATTGCACCCGCTGATGACAGGATTCCAAGATGCTGATAGTCGGTATCCGTCTTGCTGGATGAAATTTATACATTTTATTGATTTCAACCGCTTCACGTACTATTCTACAAATATAATTACGATTTGTGGCGAGGACCTGCGGTTTATACAGTTCAAGCTAGTGAATTGATTTCGCTGACTCCTCAACTTGATGGCAACTTCGTTCAGCAGTGGACGGCGATAAGTTGATGACAATCAGATTTTAAATGCGATCCTTCAATAAAAAATAGGATTATTATTTAAAAAAGCCGCCAAATGAATGAAGTAGGTTTGTCACACGAGAAAATTATTGCATTACTTATACACATACGAATATACATATAATATAAGTACACAAGAACAGACAGTAAGTAGAAGCAACTAGTCGAGAGGACGTATAAAATACTTAAATGAAACATAATTGTATAATATAGTAACGTTTACCATCTAAATATATTGATAGATAACTAATTATATATATAATTGGTGATTATGAGAACATTTCTCTGGGCGTGGCTTTTACTGTGTTCTGAATGTACATCGATGCCCACTTGCCATCATTTTTGTAAATCAATTTAGCATTCGTGACAGTAATTATCTTTAAGTTACATAATCGTGAGAACCATCACTGAAAGCTAAATGTTCTAAAAATCCTTTTATCTAAATCTAGAGCCACAAATATTGTTTTCCGTTTCCTGTTTTTGTTGTCCTTAATCGTAAATATGTAGTAATTATTCATTGACTTAAAATATGTTATACCCATCGCTTTCCATAAAGTCACAATGGCAGATAATACTACTCATTATCTAAATTTCATAATGTCAGTGATCCGGAAGTTTACAAATATTTCCCACAAAAAACTAAGTATCTATGTGTAGGTATACTAACACACTTTACATACATGTACATACATCATTTATTCAGTCAACAAATCGTTTGAGCAATACATGTATCGTAAAAACACAAAAACCAAATAATAGTTTTGAAAACAAACACATTTGTCCTTCATAAACAAAACAGTATCATCTGTTCATCATCATCTTCATCTAGCCACTCTTTGCCTCCGTTTGTAAAAAGTGCAGTATCAAATGTTTAAATTCCGTGGCTATAAAACGTGGAACACGCGTGCGCCGGTGGCCGCCTTGCTTCACACTCGTACGACTGGGACAGAACGGGACAGGGGCATTGAACCCTGTCTGGTTTCCACCTCGCTGCTTCCGCACGTCTCACTGTACAGTTCGCTTGATAGTTGACTAACAACTTTATATTTTGATACAAGTAATTTAAACATACATTTAGAGATTTAGAGTAGATGTGACTGAGAACAAAAATAAATATATAAAAAGCCCTAATAGACTTATTATTTATTTGTAATTATACTTATATACTTTCGTGTTTAATAATAATAAGAAGTAACAAATTAACGAGAATTTCAAATTAGTAACGCATATAGACCAATAAACACGAACAAGAAAATAAATGGCGTCTTAATTCCAGAAATTTAAGTAGTTTATAAATCTAATTCTACAACCTTAAGACTTAATAAGAGTTTATCAAATAATACGAGTCCACAATTACTAACACCAATCCATTGCGCTCACTAGCTCCATTACGCGCTTATTTAAAATGGATTCAAAGTAAATACAATGTAAGAATATCTCTAAAGAGAGTAATGGGGACGCTATACAACAATAAAGCCACTATCATACGAACATCAAATCCATTGTCTTTAATGTATTAGAAAAATAAAGAGATTAGGCATCATGCCACCTACGACAGACAAAAAGAGGATTATAATCAAAAATAAGACTGTATTTACAATTTCCAGATAATATGTACGAGTACATAGTTTAAAATATTCTATGGAAAGATTAATAATTTCAGATTTATATAGGCACAAAGCAGTTTAATCTCACTTAATACTACTTGTTTTTTGTTAACATTAGATTGTAGATAAGAACATTTTCGTTAGATAAAAATAAATTTACTTTAAAGAGTTTAAATTAGACTACATGGTGTTGTCCTCAGAACAGAGATATACACATTATTCATTCGCACTATTCCGTGGTCTTTTCGTTATACTGGTATCATATCTTTGATATGAAGATGTTTCTGTAAAAACGAGACTAAAAAAATTGTTGAAAAGAATCTGAATTTTTATTTGCCAAAATTGACGAAACTCTGTCAATCAACTGAACCAGTTTGTATTTCCGAATAACCTTTAATTTTTGTAAAAATTGTCCCTGTAACCGTTTCTACAGTAACTATTTATTTAAAATTTTACCTTGTTACTTAACTTTTAAGATGTCGTGCTTTTGAATTCACAAAATTGCAACAACCATTTCTATTTTATTTAATAGAATATTGTCTTTTACAACTCACATTTTATATTATTAAGTTAACATTCCTTTTCCCATAAAACTTCTAAACGTTAATTATAAATTTTGAACACGATAATTCAAAAGTTAGTGTAACATAATTTTTGGTCAGAATTTCAGTCAGACAACAATTTGTTAGATTGTTTAATTGAGGTCCAAATTTATCGGCTCTAGTTAATCGCAGTACACACCACCAAAAGATCATGGTCTGCCTCTGAAAGTAAAATAACTAAAAACTTTTCAAATAAAACAAGAGGTAGTATAGTACCTGCATATTAATGCCAACATAAAAGTACGAGTTTCGTAATTATAAAAACTGCTAACTTTTTATGTTCTCAAGATCAAGATCTTGTTTGAATACGCAATACTCATTGTTTACCAGTTTGAATTAAAAGCGATAGGCGTTCCTAAATTGAATTAAAAAAACACAAGCGAAATCTGTTACAGTGGTATTTTATAATACCTTGTACAGTTGCCTGATCGAATCGAACAGTCAATTTTAATAACTTAGTATTTCATGGTAGTATCGAAAAGAACTTCTACAAAAAATTAAAAAAAAACAGTAGCAGTCGTGGGACTGCCGATAGAAGTGAAAACGGAACTATTAAGTTGAGAGTAATTAAAACTATATGCAAAAATTATATGAAATTTTTTATGTTTCATATATAGCTATATATAATATATAATATCATATATAATATATAATAATAATAAATTTCGTATATAATATATAATATCATATTCTCCATAGCTATAGATATACTATTATCATTAGCATGTCGGTGACGCGAGCCGAGGATTTTACCCTCTACCAAAACGCTCAACGCGCCTAAAGAAGTTTTCACTTCAAAAATATGTTTCCAAAGAGTATTTTAAATGTATTTAGAGAAAAAAAAAATAAGTTCTATTTTCAAATATATTTTTCTCTGATACTTTGATAAGTCTGTTATGTATTTATTTGTATAAACACGTCGTTCTGACGAATGTTATAGACTGTTGATTATTCTTAGTTGTTCTTTTCATCTTAAACATCAAGTAATCTTGTGAGAAAGTATTCTTGGGTATTAAGCGGATGCACGTATACCGTTTCTTTAAGGACATAAGGAAGTTATAAAATCTTAAATAATACATATATTTCACGTATATTTCAATGTAATGGAATAAAACTTTATGCCCGTCAAAAAATTATCTTGGCTTTTAAACTGTCAACGAAGATTATTGTCATATTTACCAAACGTCGATTGATTTGCTAAAATAAAATATCAAATTGCAACCATTGTTTCACATTTTTTTTTGTAATATAGTTTAGCTGGGTAGTTTATCAACAGACGTTCTTTTTTCAAAATGTGTAAGCATTTACATCGTCTATCGTTGTTAGCAATAATTTCATTAATAATTAAAGTATTTCAATCGTGTTTGAATATACTTTTTATATCATAAAAATATGTAGAATTTTGAGTAATTGATCAGTTATATATTTAATAATTAACTGAGTACATGCATGTCATATTGAATACCATTAATCATTACCTACCGACTGCCACAAACATTTTTTTTCTTACACTGTAATTGTATATTTATATGTTTAGTACGTGTCTAATATTTTGCATATTATGATACGCTAAATAAGGTTATTTGGTCAAGCTCAATTACAAGGGATCCCTTAAGAGCGTTAAAGAGGATAGTAGTAGAATATGTAACATCCAAGTACTCACTTTGTTGCAAATAGTTATAAGTTAAATGTTTAAATGAAGGATTTTTCACTTCATTACTTTGTCACAACAAATTTACAGCGAACGCTATGAAATGTAAACTGAATTCTACTGGAACTACTAACCGCACATGCGTCGTACTGTAATAATTTTGTCTTCTTAATATTGAATTGACACAACATTTGTTTTGTATACGTATTCAGAAGCTAGTAGAGAAAATTAATACTTTTACATAAATATTTCTCTCTTAGTGACGAACTACATGGATGATGTCATTTAGGACGTCTATAATTCATGAACCATAAAGTTTTAATTAACAAACTTTAGCTGAATCACAAGTTTTGGAAATTTCTTGTCTAACGAAAACATCCCTAGCGAGCCTATTATGTCTTCATGTATTATACTCGCAGGCGTATCTTAAGATTAAAAATACTTATTATAAAGATATATTCTAATAAATTTTTAGTGATAACTTTACGAGTTATATTTTTTTTTGTCTCGCGTATATTAATGTACGTTTGGTATTGATTGTAAAATTGCAGATACGAGATTGTGATTTCCCTTTATCAAAGTACTAAATACTATATTGTATTAGCAATTGAGATCAATATTCAGTATATACGCTTAACAAAAAAGTCTAGTATCTAAGTACATACTTGAACTGCTGTTCAAAACAGACCTCTCAAAGCATTCCTTCTACCTACACCTATCTAATTTAGTCCACATTCAAATAACTCAGATACTGATATCGTTTAGAACAAAAATAGTGAAAGCAGATCGTGTTACCAGTCAGTTCAACTCATAAAGATCAGTTGTGAAGAAATCAGATCACGCGATCCGGTAACACAAAAGCGTGACAACTCCTTCCAATATGAGAAAGGTTATACGTGTGATTAGTATATGGATTTCACTACTACTTATTATTGTTTATTATTGTTTAAAGTATATAAGTTCATGTGAAAGTATATAGACGATGTGTCAATGTAAGACATCCCCGTTGCTCATTTGAAAATGCCGTGGTCGATCAATAAGTACCCGTTTTTGACCATAGGCGGCGTTAGTTAATGAATTTGACTTTACCATCGTGTACAGTCTATTAAATGTCTTTGTTTAATTTGAGGTTATTTTACTGGCTTGTTTTTTTGAAAACCTTCGGTCCTCTTATACCTTTCTCCCTTGTTGTTCTTCCCATACGTTCAAGTATATTGGCTCATCCATTTTTGTGCAGTCCGTTTTTCTTTGGTATAAGCTTCCCCTCGAAGTTAGCATGGTACCTGTTAAAACTGTTGGCAGAATCAACCAATGCATTAATGTCATCTTATACGATAATGTTATAGTATTTATTTGTGCATGGATGTACTTGTATGGATTTATATCTATTTAAGAATATACATGTGTACTTGTATGGATTTATATCTATTTAAGAATATACATGTACTACATATTTGAAATACTACAAAATTAGCTCCACCAAAAATGCACCTACTTCCTACTTCCGCTGCATTACACAAATGTTGAGTGGTAGAGAACATCTTAGGCAATATATCCGTCAATGCACAACAAGTGCATGAAGTATAGAACCTAAATAAATAATTTAGGTTCTTAATTTCTAAATGTTTCAAAATTAGAATTATACTTTTATGAGATCAATATCGCCATTTGGCGTTTAATAACAAAAATACATTTTCTATTCGATAAAATAGTGGTAAGGTTGACTTTAGCTGTAATGAATGATACTTGTTGTTTTTTTTTGCACAAAATTAGAACTATACTTCAACAGCTTAAGTAACATAATATTATAAAATTTCTTTGAAATATTCACTGTGTTCGTACCCATTTCGTACTTATATAAAAAAAAAATACATAAATGTCTAAGTACATATTATTATTTTACCATTGCAATGGAGGAAATATTTATTTTGTACCAACAAAGTAAAAATAAAATTATTTTTTTACCGCTACAGCACCAGAATTTTTAAGGGTAGGTGGTAATTCTTGCCAGTTCCATAAAATGTCCGAGCTTAGTGTTGAGAATCCAATGTGCCAACCTAAGCAACCAGATCCTCTTTTATTACAGAGTAAATGTAGTATTTAAGGTTTAGTCCCTTGTAGGCTTTTAGGAATGTTTCATTTCGGACGAAATTATGTTTGATACTTAGAAGTAAGCCCCGGAGATTGATTTTCTTCTTGTTTTTTTTTAATGGTTTTCTTAATTTAAATATTACTTGAATAGCATCCACTAGACCCCGTAGATACGTTTATTAATGTCGGAGTCACGTTTTAAAGTCTGAGTACATTGTTGTTTCTACAACTACCATTTTAAGGTAACAATCTTTCTCCACTTTAACGCTTCTACTGAGAAAAATCATACGTTGTTCTCTCCCAAACGAGAAAAAGAACCCTTAGAAGTAAAATGGTAACTATGAAATAATCATAGAAAATATTTTATAATAATGAAGTGAAGATATAATGTAAACAACATATTACTAACAACGGCCTTTTAAAAGATCATAAATCTTATTTTATCTTTTAACTGATACAAATTACGAAGTAATAGGTTTACATATGCAGGAAATAGTTTTACTGCTGTTTAAAAATGAACAACGGCTTCAGAATCCTATTCGATTGTGTTTATTTAAATCGATTACGAAGTTTGCCAGCGCGTAGACATTCTGGTGAAAACTGGAAATAGTCTTAGTTTAGTATTGTCGTCAATCGTCTGATAAAACCTACGAATTATATATACAACTATGTCTGTTTTATTTGAAATTATTTAGACAGTCTCTTTTCAGTCTCTTTCTTATCGTTAAGCAGTGCTACAACAGTTATCATATACAGTCCCCGGATCGTTAAGGAAATAGTTCAACCTAAATACTATTTTTACGATTATTAGACACCGAAACTTTACTTGATTACTGATACCACTTACCGCATGACAGTTAAAAATGACATTAAAGTAACACTAGGCTGCCTCACTATAATGATCTAAATTCTTCTCGTTGGTGTTTTTTTTCAATAAAATTTGAAAGCGGTCATAATGTAACCTTTTGTTGATACAAAATTGTTTAACTATAAGTACAATTTTAGACTGTTATGTACGCACGATGGAAGACACAAAAATAAACTAACTAAAGCAGTGTTGGATAGAACCAAGAATAAGAATATGAGCCAAGTGCGTCAATGAGCAGATTCCTTGACTTTTTACCAGTACTTCGTGTGTACGGACATCGATAAATATGCTGAAAGACAAAAAAAAATTAAAACTACTAATGATTATGATGGTGAAATGAGTTTTTATTTAACTTACGAATAATATTCTTTTTGAATAAAAACAGCAGTAAACAAAGTAAGTCGCACATATCTTTTGTGCACCAGTAAACTGACAACATTCCTAAAAGTTTATGTTATTCGTTTTAGATGCTGATCAGATATTCGTAATATATGTATAAATTAGTAATCGTTACAGAAACAACTACCGATTTATTTATTAATAACTCAGATTTTTTACTTCACAACATTTTTAATGATTTTTTTTAGTAATCATTACACCAGTTTTCCAACCAGAACTAATTTAGGTATTTAACCTAAATTCGTTCTTCGTATACAATATCAATTATATTTAAGTCATATTATAAACCAATGCAATCTCTAAAGTGGTTCTCAGCTTGTTTCTTAATACTCGTTAACACGTAAGTACCTACAGGATGCGTTCGACCGGCGTTCTCATTCCTCATTCGTTGTGTGGGGTTGGCGATGACTATTTTTGTACAGTCTAATGACAGCAAAGTGCCCCCAACCAGAATAATCTACCAGAATAAACTACACAAGTAACTAATAAAAATAAACGTCGCGTGTAACAATAGTGTGTATAGGCATGCGAACATATAAATACATATGTGGTTATCTGTTATATCTCAAATAAAATTAATTAAAAAGTTATTATTAGTACATTCCTAAAAAAAAGCATCTGATATTATTGAAATATAATAATGTTATTGTTTTAAACGATAAAAAGATATTTTAGGCATAGTCATTTTGTTAACTAAATTAGATTCGTTTTGTATTAAAAATGCACTTAAATGTGTCACATACGCAATATTTGTGCCTGACTATGAATTAAGATTGTGGATTTAGGATCAAGGTACGATAATTGTATGTATGTATTATAGAGTATGGATATTTGCAAACACATAGGCCACTTCCATGCATTGTTGACCCCGTAATTAAAATTTAAAACTGTAAAAAGCCTGTAAGTACTTGAAAAATCTCTAGAAGACTGTTTTGCCACAATATATCAGTCATATAAAAAGGGGTATATCTAGTCCATTAATAATCACATAATATTATGTGTAATATTTATTATCTCACCTATTATGAGATAGCCAACATTAGCACCGCGCACTCCAATAAGGGCCAATGGGCCAATGCCCAATTAAATAGTTTCCTGTTTCACACTTTCGTTCTTTAAAACTTTAAATATAATTTGTTACAACTGAAATCAAATATTGTGAGAGAATCTATTTCTACAAAATACTTGGTCAAACCCTTATAAAATAGATCATAATTTTATTGGAACGAAGTTCCTCATCGCACGTTGCGAAGGAGGCTAGACGGAAAAAAATCTGACGAAAAGTTGTCACGACACTTTTTGCTATAGTGTAGTAAGCCATGCGGCGTGCGCCTGTTTTTCTGTCTGTCTCTCTCTATCACTCTCATAGAAAACAAGCCAATTATTTTCGTTTCGTCTTTCTATTTTACTTTGAACAGTGTAGTGTCGCGACGATTATTTTTGTTTTATTATAACTTAAAGAAAAAAAAATACAATTCCTTCCCTAATTAACCGAAAGGAACTTCATTCCATCCCGGTGTCCCTTGACACCTCTCAACTATTTTTTTTTTCCACAATCGTTTTCCAACAGGATCTTACAAAAATCGCTATTATTGATATTCAAAAAGATAAATTACTTAATAGACCGAAACATAAGTCACATAAAAAATCTTAGTATAAACATTAATAAAACAACAAAATATCAACTCACATCGGTTCGCAATCAATGAACGCGTAGAAAATCCATCATAATAGTGAGTTTTGTCCACAACCAGTGGATCGGAAACCACGGTTAATTGACGTCGCCGATCCGGAACCACCGTTAGCGATCCCGCCCATTATTCTACTGTCATTGTTATAACGCCATGATGGCCATCGATTGATTTCGAAATTTCAAATAAAGAACAGATGAAAATCGAGCCATCGAAAATATCATTAAAGTACACAAGATTTTATCTTTTGCTGTTATCACACAAAATTATTCATCTCAACTTCACTTTGGAATAATTTGGACCGGATCAAAAAAAAACATCACGTAGCCAAAATGAAGAATCGACAAATACCTGTTTTTGTCTTAGTGGCACTAACAGGTTTGTGAGAAAACAGTAGGTTAATAGGATTGATAACCGATTACCATTAAACAAGTGTAGCAAAAAAAACTTACCTAAGGCATGCCTTTGTAACTCAACACTGCCAAAAGTTGATAAAGCATCAACCTTTTTACTTTATCTATAGACACAGTTAATAGAGAGATCCTATTTCTACTTTACTCAAACAGTATGAGAATACTTATTTATTGAAAAGAATGTGTAATTTGAAAAATTATATCATATGTACTAAAAACGGAGCTCAAGACCTGAAAACTTTATGTTACAATCCATAAAAAAACTCAGACGTCATTTACGCTATACATTTCTTTTAAAATGTGGTTCGCGTTCTGAACCAATTCAGGACGGAAGTGACGTGAATTGCGTATAACATTATTCACCGTCCTACACGAGTATTGTTCCTCAAATGGTAAGGCGCTTAGAACGAGGAAGTAAAAGGAAGAATTCGTTTTGCTTCACTCTTTACGACTGTAAATGCATAAATCATACTTCCAATTTGTTTGTTAATATTCCTTGTAGCAACACTGACCTATTTCACGACCGCACCTTAAAGTTCACATATAACGGGTGCGTGTAACTAATTGGTTTATTAGAAATTGACCCTTTTTATAGAGCCAGCATAATGTTTACAAATAAATGGAAGTAGTATTTTTTGCCGTAGGACCGACTAATGAATTCTTTTTACTTTTGTAGAGGCATATTGATTGGTTAAATTCACTAATGTACAGGTCGTTAGAATTATAATCACATATTTTAATATGCTTAAGGGTGTCACAAAATTAACATTTAAAATATTTTTTTCTTTTAAAATTGTATATCCTTAATATGGCGTTAACAAAACAAGTAGATACCTCCATAGGTTTCAATTATCTACGAGATACTACTCAAGTTAAAGGCAATGTTAGGCAATTAACATAAAAAAACATGTTTCACACGGTAGTTGATTGTTATTTCATGTCGAAACAAACCAAAACAAGTGAAATTATTACGAGTTGATGAACACTTGATACAACATTTTTATTATCTGTTGCAAAAATGTATTTGCAAATCCTTCATTACTGGTTTTGCCATGGAACGTTAGAAAATTAATCAATTGTAATCCAATTACTTACACTATTAATTTCACTTACCAATGTTTCATTTCAATGGCATTACATTGTTTGGGATTCTGAAAAAAAAATTATAACATCTCGTTTTAGGCATCCAATCGTTTTGATTACTTGACAATTAAAAGAATCAAATCACACAATAAAAATAAATGATAAGCAGAAACTGAGCAAAGTATCATAGTCATACTTGGAGAAACAGTGCCTCTGAACAACGCGCTTTTGTGCCAAATAAAAGTACGTCATTACATGTCAGTCTCATGTTTTAATCAAAATAAACATGTTTATTTCAAAGTATATTATATTATTTATTATATGTCACTGACGACGAAAGTGCGTTTCAAGGTTTCAAGTTTGTAACTCATAAAACGAAGTTACTGTAGAGGCTGGTATATCTTTGATTAAAATATCCGTGCAACGGAAGATTTCATTTGCATGTTACATGCATTAAAGTATGAAATTTTAAGCACTTAAAGTTATGAAGAAATATCCTACAGTTACTAGTAAAGTTGTAAGAGGAGGAACATTACGAAATCACGTCAATAATAAAGCAATCTTGGCTAATGAAAGTGCAAACATAAACAATAGAATTTTATGTAATCAAACGAATTAAATGTGCGAGGCAAAGAGAAATTATTGTATGAATAGAATTAGTCCTCTTAAAACGTGTATTGGTATTTAAAATCCGACTACTTACTATTTGTTCTCTATTCTCTTCATTTTCAGAATACGTCGTAATTACGGTTAATCTTTAAAGAGTTTTTATTCTAACGTCGAATAATTAGCGATTAAAATACTGTTAAATTTTTTGTTATGATTTAAGTGTAATCATGAAACTTTAAAAATATTATTATATAACGATGATATCAGTATTTATGATCTTAATGATTGATCACGTTGAAGACCTGTCTCAGCATATTCTTAAAAAAGTGTCTCATATCATTTTAATCAACAAACTTGGTGAAACTTACTAATTTTATAAATTTGAAATTGTGTTTGTTTGAATGTTTGTCTTTCATTGCGCTAGCGGAGCTATTTTATAGTATGATATTTATGTCTGAAGATAATCACGAGGCTGGAGAGTGATATAGGTTACTTTTTACTGAGATTAAACATCTCGTTTCTATGGTGTATAATCACTCCAAATTTTATTGATTCCATTACATAACGCTATTAGGTTTTTTCTCCCGATTTCATCTCCAGAGGCTTTCCAGTGGCACCCTTTCCTTGGCTAACGTCAGAAGAAAGGGTGAAATGTCACCTCTGGCGAACCGGACGGCAGCGGTGCGCTTGCCAGCTAGTAGAATTAAATTGGCTCTCTTAAGGATCAAGTTAATTTAAATTCAAGACTAAGCACTTTGAGATTAAACAAAGTTAAAGGTGTCACTTATTTTTGTACAAAGATAACTTTATTAAGTAGTTTTAGTATTCACCTATTCATAAGAGCACCTACAGTGTATATTTTTAGTCAATGTTGGTTTCTCGGTTCCATTTATATGACTTTAAATCCAATTAGCAGATGTAATATACACAATAGAAACAGAAATACATTTATTTTCTAACTACTATACTACTTTTATGTTCAATTACATAGATATGAGATAATGATGATGATAAAACTAGAATCATATTAAATAAAAAGAATAGTATTTGATTAATTGATGTAATTGTATTTTCCTTGTATTGTTTTAAGCATAATTGTTTGAGTTCGGAGTTGTTTATTTTTTTTAATAAAACTTGTAACTGAAGTTAAACCTTCTAAGAGACTTTACCTATCGTGGGAAACATGTAATTATGGATGCATATTTATGTATGTCTGTGTGTTATTCATCTATGTTGTTCTATGTTATTCGCTATGTATAGTGTTATTCATCAAAATAGTTTTCGCAAGCAAACAAAACACGGAGAATAAATGGATATATTTTGTAAAAATTAATTCTATACAAAGTTATTCTGTGTGAGTAACTTTTAATGTACTACTTCATGAAACTAAAACATTCAAAATACGCTAAATCTAAGGTAATACAATATAAGCAAATACAACTTTAAATTCTATACATATTATATAATAAATTTGGAAGAGTTCAATGTCTGTAAACATTAAAGATATTGAAGAAAAACTAATGAAGGGGGTCTTCTTTAACTTAACAGAATTCAAAACAAGTTTTTAGAATACTTGTCTGTTTGTCTGTGTGATTGTACGCTCTAATCTCAGAAGTGTATAAGTGATTTATTTTATGTATTGTTTTAAACTTCACTTAACATTTAATGTAACATTTCAATCTGTTGATAAATAAAAAGATATATATTAGTTTAGCTAAAGCTAGTTGTAAATATAACTCTCACCGCCAACGTACAGTGGAATGACCGGATCTAAAAAATACAATATTAAAATTTGTTACGCGATATAAAATACTTGTTTGACTTTTGTTGGCATGCAATTAAAACTCAACATCGATTGTGTTTAAGTGCCAGAAGAATAATAAATGGCAGTGAGCTCACCATAGCATGGGAGCTTAAAACTCGCACTCTTAAAAACATTTAAAGTCTCTTTAAATAATATCTTATCAAAGACCTCAAAGAGAATTATTTTCTCACTGCCGAATGCCACTAAAAATAAGTTTTTGGACAGAGATTTCCCAACGGAGTCGGTTGGATTTGCTATTTTCCTGGTTTTAAATAAAGTAGTTATCCCCAAGAGTCAAACAAAAGGATTATTTATTTTCAAATATACAAATTAGAAGTCGTAATGTATGTGTCGCAGCTTACCCTTAATTAGTCTTTCAATTAGTAGCCTAGCCTCTTTACTATATGGCACTGTTCAACAAGCGGCCGGAATTGTGTTCAACCCTTTAATCAAACAGCTAGGTAAATGACTGGAATTGAGAACGTCTTACTACTTGCCTGGCTTATTCAGTTAAATTTAGTTTCACTATCTGATTGTCAATTGTCTTCTATCAATCAATGTCGCAATAATCAGTATGTTTGTCTTAAAAAAAGGTCCCTCATGATTTAAAGGAAAAAAAATAAATTTTAAAAAAACGTCGAACGACTATGTAAAAGTGTTTTGGCACCCACATAAGCATAGCGATAATAATAAATAATATCCTCACACATCTCACACATGGCCCTCTGATCCTGAACTAGGCAAAGCTATGTACTATGGTAACGATTCTGCTGATAAACTAACTCATGTATTTCTAAATACATACATATTATAGATTAATCAAACGATCGTGCTCATCACATAAAAAAATATCCTGAGTGGGAATCAAACCTATGATCTCTGGCTTGGCAGGCAGGATCACTAACCACTTTTTTTTTTTTTTTAACGTGTGGAAACCCCCTCGGGCCGTCACCCCACCGGGGTTTACGGCGAGGCGGTGTGTCGGAATCGGACCGACTAAAACCATACGGTGTGCCACTCTGCGCCTAACATAGGAGGGATCCGGGAACCGCTGCTATTACGACATCCAGATCCCTCCTAGCGCCTGCCCGCTAAAGCGGGCACCATCTGCGGATAAGGATCACTAACCACTAGATCAACAGGTCTATCGATACTACATAGGTGTATAGTAGGTGCGACCACGGCAATAGTCTACCTTGACCATTTTCAATGTATTTCTGGTTTTCTATCTGAATTATTTTCTTGTTTCATCCTATTTACACTCCTTTTTTACGTAGTCCTGTTGTAGTTTTTTAAATTTTATATTTTTGTTTAATACTTTTCCAATTTCTGATCGGGTACATATACTAACCGTGAAATATCTACAGCGTCGCTTTCTAAGAAAGGGTAAAGACCACGGCACCAAAGGGTACAAATAGAAACATTAACTGAAACAACTGGATCTAGTGAACATTCGACCGCACTTTAAACAAATATTTTCACATAAACAATATGATATATATACATATTTGTAATTTACCATGATGTATAATACCAAACACGTGATGATTACTTCAGTTAAATGTTTTCAAGATTAGAATCTAACGTTCAAATTCCGTCATATGAAATTTTGATGAAATTTATATAGCCTATATCACCTGAGCCATTATTCTAAATCTATTGACACCTCATTCATTAAAATTTACTCTGTAGTTTCGGTGCTACAGTGGAACATACAAACATAGACGCTGCGGCTGAATATCATTCAAGCCACCAGTTGAACGGCACGTCATAGTAAAGACTAGTAGGGTGATAATTAAACGGCTAATTAAGCTAGTTGGTTGCGACATTGTTATATCTTAACACTATTGTATAATTTTAATTTACTAATTAGTTGTTTTGAAAAGTTTTTCGTCATCAGAGTAGAATAAGCGAAAGCTGCTTAATGTAGTTGAGAAATTATAAGAATAAGTTCTAATCGCAATTGAATCTCAGACTCCCCGACATGGTATAGGTATTTTCGATTACCAAATATTACATTGGAAAAGTATTTATATATATAACAAACTGTTACTTTGTTTCAAGTTAACTTTGTATTTAATTGTAGTGTTTTCAATAAGAAGCTTTTTCCATGATAATTCTCACTATTCAGTTTGAACATTGCCATCTTCCCACCCTTTCTTAATTTGGTGTTGGAATCGATCGTCTGTTTGACGTAAATGAAACATAATAGTTTTCAAATGTAATAATATAAAAAAGTAAAATAGGTTTATAAAGACTCATAAAAAGTAAAATATTAATCCAATTTACTTCAGATTAATTTCGTTGCGTGCTCAAAAATAATAAAACTTTTTGTGAGACTCCCCGAGTGCCTGAACTCGGTGTGTTTGTGGGTCACTTCTGTGTTGATCCTGGTACACAGGAGATACAGTAGTACATATGCGAAGGATTAATCCAATTCGAAACGCAATCGATATTACTAAGTTTTTTGTTAAATAAGTTCTTAATTTTTTTAGTGAAAATAAGATCAAGTCATTATCTTACAAAATATAATCGTTTAATACACCCCCACCTAACCCGTGAAGATACAAGCGTAAGTGTAGGTTTATATGTTGATGCTTATTTTTTTATAAGGTGATCGATTCTGCGCTCTATTGTTTCTTCTGTAATGGACTTTACTACTTTTTTACGCCTTCATTGCATCTGGTAAAGGTTTATGAGGTAACACAAACTCATAAACGTAAATACAGTTAGTACCACCGTCGTTCTAGTTCTCTTTATTGCTTTTTAAATACCGTCTGCATCACTGGTGTTGTCATTTGATTTTCACGTCGATGAGACATCACATTGGCATGCTTTTTAACGTTCTTCATAGAACGACTGTTGTTGATCCTTTTAGTGAGTTGCCATACTTCTGGTGGTTCTGCACTATACACTCGCAGTTAAGACTCAACTCCAACACCTTGCCCTAGCTGTCGTTGTTCATATCAGTATGTTATATTTTAGCTCAGGAAAACCATATTCAAGATAACACAGGGATTATAGATTTTATAAATAATAAGTAGCCCTACTTCAGAGGAACACTGCTCCTGCGCTTTACATGGGTTAGCTAATGACCGATACAATTGAGAGTTATTAAATGTTTTTAACTTTTTTGTCATAAATACGCAATTTATTATGTATAGTCATTAATTGGTGACGACCACATTTTATGAGACATATTCACTCGTAAGTGTTTACTGACATTACGTATGTAAGCAAGGAATAATAATTACAAAATATTCGATAACAATCAAAAGAAACTACTAATAGTCAACAGAAAAAACAATTAACGTAAAAGTGATGAAAATAACGTGGACCGTGGACTATAGCAACCTGTCAAGGTTGAGCCAAAACTTTAATAGACACTTCCTGTCGCACCAAAGAAGCATTCGTGTAGTAAAATGTTAATTAGCTGAGAAGTGTTTCTCTCTTTTCTTTTGTCTACGAATCTATTTTAAACTACTTGCATATTTTTATAAACGTAAAATTTTGTAAAAAAGTAAAATGGAAGGAACGAAAGCTAGCAATTCTTTTCACTAAAAATATCGATGAAGATAAATATATCAACGTACCAAACTTTTTATCTTTGGATTCAGTATTCATTCTTATTTCTCTAGATTTCTCTTTAAGGTACTTCTATTTTGTTTTATTGAACGCCAGATTATTTTTAATTTGTATATCTTCCAAACATTCTCCACATCTATCTCAATTTAATATAGGTTCTAGGTTTCAATTGTATTGACCGACGCATTTTTTTTAATCTATAGGACCACGTCGCCTCCCGGAGAGCCTTTAGTACGGGCTCCGGTTGGCAAGCCAAGATGTCCACCTGCTATATCAAGACTGCGAGTAGAAAAGGTGGAAGGAGGACTAGCAGTTGCCGGTGTAGTCGTTGCAGCCAACTGCCAGATAGTTCTGCCAATATTCGGGTTTCTATTTATGCTCGTTGGATGTGTATTAACAGGTAAGTTCAAAATATTTTTTTATGTTTAACACAAAAGAGGTGGAACCATGTTGAGTTTTCAAGTTCAAAGGTTTCAAAGTTTTAATTTACTGATGTATATGGAACGTGCAAAAACGGCAATATCTGCCTATCTGTCAACTTATAAAGTATACTTCCTTAGTTTGAGTTATTGGAACGAAGTTCCTTACGGCAGGCTTGGAGGGGATAGAGATTTCGCTGCGGGACCGAACCGAAAAAAATGTGATAGTAAAACCGTAAGTGGAAAAAGTGCGTGGAATAAATCTGTGGAAAAAAGTGCGTGGAATAAAACCGTTAAATGAGACGTGCGCAGGCGCGAAAGCGCGTCATGTGTGCTATTTTATTATTTTAAGGAATTTATTATTTTATTTCCTAAAATACTGAATTTCCTAAATACTTTCTTGTACTTAAATAAAAACTAATCAGCAAAATTTAAGAGAAAAATCAAGAAAACCTACATAAAATTGAGCACGATTTTTTTTGCAAATTGTGTCGATTCCACATTACTTGAAGGAACTTCGTTCCTACCTGGTGTCCCACGACACCATTCATTTATTGCTATTACTTTCTTCTGAAATATTGTGCCATAAACTTTTATATTCTTCCATTCCATTCCCTATGTCATGAAGAGTTCCTAGTCAAAAAGTAATGGAACCATTGTCTTCTAGTTTTGTCTCCTTTAATATTATTTGACTTACCGCATTTGAACACTTGTACCATACTTTTCTCAGCTTACATTGTCATTTTGTCTTTTACTCTTCTTGGTCAAGTTGATAACTTACTAAGTATTTTATAAAAAAAATACCCATCATATATCGTGTATTTGGCTCAATCTCAGAAGATCTATTGGTCAAGTCTAGTATGGATATGGTGAATTTTCTTTTTTCGTTGTCTTCTTGTTTAATTTTTGTACTTATTACATAGTACACGATAATTCGAACAACAAAAGCTAAGAAAGCACGGAGTGTATGTGTGTCATTAAATATAAAATATTTTTTTAAAATAACAACGTTAGCATAACAGAACAGCACTAAACGTCTAACCACCCATTTCGTCAAAGCTAGACTATACTCATTTTTTAAGATATCATAAAGCTTTGAAAGTTATTGGATACGCATAAGATACTATGAAAAATGGATACTAGGAACGTTACGAAAACATTTTTCTTCGAACATAGATCAGAAGAGTAAACAAAACATACTATGAAAGGTTCGTGGATTGACGCAGTAATTTTAATATATAAAAATTGAGAGCTTGGAAAAACTTGTTAAATGTATTAAAGAATTTAAGCACACAAACGTACCTGACATCCATGTTGTGTATTTTTCCTAGTCACCATAATTTTCATCGTGTCTAAAAGGTGTCTAGTCTTTTTTTCTAGTCTTACATGCTTAACATTTGTAATAGGTTGACTTTTTTAATATATCCGTAGACTAAGCAATAGATAAGATTTTTGGACGTTACTCTACGCTATTTCGCCAATTTGTTAATCACCCACGGCAGGTTGTAATTCTGCACATGCATTCAACTTATTTCAATAGCGTTATCAAGTTTACCCTTTTTTAAGAACTTCAATTTGTAGTTAGAAATGTTTATCTAATAATATAAACAGTTTATTCTGATTTTAGAACCCATTGATACAAGGGTGACAGTTATGGTGGTAACTGTGTGAGCCTTAGACTACCACAATGAGTGTCATTCTTTTTACGTCCCTAAGCGGGGCGCGAAAAAGCATCTCACTAGGCCGCCAAGCCGCCATAGTATGGGTCGCTATACCGAATTGTCTGCATTTGCAATGAGTATAGTGACCACAACTTTTGGATTCTATTTATGCTTTCCATCTGGCAGAGTAAAGTCACTTTGGCAGGCTCTTAATTAAGCATCAATTCTTAAAACAAAAATATCAAAAAGTTTTTGTTAAATTTAAGGTCAGTTTCTATCAACATCCCTTTTGAAGATATAATAACAAATGTGTCCCGATTTCACCCATAAAAGTATGAACTTATACATTAGTACAAACCATAGCTATAATTCTACGGATTAGTTCGATAGCTATGGATTTTTTCCAAACAGCATACGTAATGTAAAAGCGAGTCAATGTAAAGGCGTCGCAAGCAGCTTGGAATTCAGACGTGATTGTTACATTTGTTTAATTTTTATTTTTATAATTACGTTTAACTCTGCACAATAAAAAATAGATTTGATATACAGTTTACTAACCTCAAAATTTTCCACAATTACGTTTGATAAACTAATAATAGATAGATAAAGGTTATGTGTTGTCTATAATTGATTATGAACTGGGTAATAAATTGTCATTAATTTTGTTTCTGGCATAGGTGGCTTTTTATATTTTAAGTAAAGCCAAGTAGTTACTAAGTCAATTAACTAACTTATATATTACTAAGTAAACTAAGCAACTTCAGTTTTTTTAAATATTTTTATGTGGTATGATGGTACAGCCTACTATAAACATAGGGAATTTGTAGGGAATAAAGGGACATAGGAAAAGCAGAGTAAACAATAACACAATTATATTATAATTGCAGCGGCGTCGTACCGCGGCTGTGGTGAAAATGAAGAGCCAGATCATTACGCGGCTCGTATAGCGTTCACTGGTAACTCAAGAGTACTGGGGCCTGTGTGCATCGTCGCTGGAGCACTGATGACCATTGCAGGTTAGTATTACATTTTGTCCCCACTCCAGAACTTTTTGGCTTCCTCGCCGTCTTTTCTGCGAGCTATATGCCCACTTACTAGTGCCTAGTTGTGTTTCGTCCTTTCATAACGGAAAAATCGGCGTTATTGATTAAAATAGGTACTAAGCGTTTGTCTGTATGTATATACAAATACAACAACGTTAATTACCTACAACTTTTTGTAATAAATTCAGTAGCTTTAGGTCAATACCCTTTTAACATCCTCTAAAATTATAATACAACTACACGGCGGAGTGTCCCGCTCTATATAAAGCTTAACAACAATCTAGATCGTGTATCTTAATCAGAGTGTCACGAACATACCGTAAATTACAATTATTATAACACTTTCAGAACATTCGCCGAATTTATATCTCACTGTGCACAATGCGCACACAACAGAGCATACTCCACATCACTCGAAACTTTCTTCAAAAAGTTGTTACATAAAAGACCTTCGAGGGCTTGAGTGACAGCTCCTTGTGAAATGCTATTGAGAGGTTTCTACTCAAGGTAGAAATTTAAGGGTTATACGTTATACATACATTGGATACTTTTGCAAAGTTATTGACGTGTAATTTCCCCACAGCACAAAGGTATTCTTCGTTATACTTGTCAGTTTGCTAGCAAAATATACACCACCAAGTATAAGGGAGATATTATCATCAAAAGTTTTTTCAATTCATAACTTTAACATGAGTTTATTAATAATTTTAACTTATATTCTAGGTATCGTGCTATGCGTATTAATGAGAGCCGCACAAAGGCGACAAAGGCGACTCGCATTCCACTGTCCTATTCATGGGGACTTCTACCCAATGAGCCCACAAAATAGTAGAAAATATTCCCGTAAGTACTTGCTTTTGATACATTGAGTTTTTAGGCATAGAAAACAAGAATTCATAGATATAGTAATATTGGCTATCATAATCATGGTGCATTTTAAAATAGATAGACAGAGGTTCAAGTCAACATTTTTCTAAACCTTGGTGAGCCTGACTCCGTCTTCGGTACTTCATCGTCCTTCTGGTCTTTTTTTTCTACTCTTACCAGTTTAAAATTTATGTTATACGTCACAAACATCATTTTCCCAGCGTTACTATCGTCTGATGTTGTAGCAGGTGAAAGCACCTACTAATGTTTGCAATGGGTAATAATAGATATGAAACCTAAACTGAAGATGATACTGTATTTAATATTTTTTATATACCTTGAATGTATATAGATTTAATAGTGTCTAGTACTATGGTACTGGAGAAAAAAGATACCCATAAGAAGTAACACAAGTTTGCTTAAAAAAACACTCAAAAATATTTATTTGCCCTAAGATGTTAACCACAAGCAAAGTTTCAGCATTTTGCAAGAAAAATGGGATATAAAAGAATTGTTAGGGTCGATCCTAATCAAGACATTCGCGCATAATTCATCACTAATATTCGTGTTTAAATAAAATACTGGATGACATGACTCATAGTCTTAATTAAGTAACTGCCATAACCAGCTTTAAAATTTTAGATAATAATCGTCTAAGACACCCAAAAAGATCAAAGGCATTTTAATTATGCATAATGTACACACGGCATGTCTCTCTAGACTAACGTCACAAGCCCCTTATTGGAAACAATACTGTACTATATTACAACTAACTACTTAAAATAAATCGTTGAGGTTTGCATAAGTTCTATTGTGTTTTCAATCACAAATTGATTTATATTAATGCAGGGAACTATTTATCACTATTCTACGGCTTCGAACATTTAAATATATATGTATATTAATACGTACATCTCATAAAATATTCAAATAGCGAGCCAAAAATCAAAACTCTGAACACGAACCAATATGGCGGCTGGGCACTGACATCTGTCCTCTTTGACCGCAAAAGATGATCAAAAAAATTACCTGTTAAGTACAATGCAAAAACCGCGAACCCTTCCGCGTATTATCAACGCTCACATTAAGGTCATGGACATTGCAGTTAGCCGGACATAATTGAATAATAATGGTAACATTGGAGTTGGAAAAAGTGAAATCCTTGTTTCCGCTTCTCAGTGTTACATCGCCTTTTTTGTTGACGTCTTTTCATCCATCTGTAATCGCGTGAAACACAATTAAGTACAAATTACAGTTGTTGTTATTTGGGCTCATAACTATAAAATATTATTCTAATTAAAATGTAATGAATGTAAACTACAGTTTAGCTATATTTTATGTAGCTTGATCTCTGTGGCAGTTGCAGGCTAAAAATGTAGCTGACACTAAATTAAATGACTAGTTCAAAGTTACTTTGTCGATTTCGTAGGCATCTCTCACTCTCAGGCAGTGATCAAACTATGTTTTGAGGATTGTAGATTTAATATGTTTGGAATAGCTTGTTAGCGTCCAGGTAGTCAACCAAATCTTATTAATTTTTTACATAAATATTGCAGGTAGTCCGTCAGGAATGTGGCGCTGGATGCGCAGCT
The DNA here is from genome assembly GCA_949316085.1 of Hypercompe scribonia. Classification (NCBI taxonomy): domain Eukaryota; kingdom Metazoa; phylum Arthropoda; class Insecta; order Lepidoptera; family Erebidae; genus Hypercompe; species Hypercompe scribonia. Next base: position 10,312,898 of record OX438977.1, on the reverse strand, counting down.
GGCTAGGGTTGATAGAGGAAAGCGAGGCGGCACGCTGTCCCCGTTCTACGGAGCCAGCGTCACCGGCACGTGCTGATGCACCGTGCCCACCGCCTTTACCTTTCTTAGTACCTTCTGATTCTGTTGTGTAAGTATTTATTTTAGCCGACCACTGAAAAAGAACAATAATTTTCAAGCGTATGTATATATAAAAATATTTAAAAGGTTCTGGTATGGTAAATTCCCATCGTAGTCAGAGGGTAGTTTTTATTTTGCAGATCCGGTTTTGTTTTATTTACAGGTTTTGTAGCAACACTATCCTAATAAGATTAAAAGTAATGTTAATATTAATCGTATAAGACGAAAACTAATTAAATCCAAAACAATCGTGTAACTAACTTTTTACAAACATTTTGAGTAATAGCAAACGTCGCCAAAACGTTAATTACTGTAGGTAGCATGTTTCCATCACCCACCTTTATTATGTTACAGAGGTATGGCGTCCGTGCTCGGAGCTCCACTGAGCCCAGAACAAACATTTGGTTCCATCAAGTCTCTTGCGATATCGCGCGAGGTAGCAAGTTTTCCTCTCTCGCGCTCACCGACACCACCACCTATGAGGTAACTAAACACTATAGACAAACTACTTCCATATAGTTGTGTTTTGTGGGAAATAAAGAGTTGTTTTTTGTAAATAATAGAAATATACAAACATACAAAAAGCTAAATTTAGATAGCATTACTATGGCAATCCGCCTGTCTAGTATAATAGGCTAAAACTTTCTTGCTTTTAAAAGCTATTTCTGGGTCACATGTTATGCTATACTTTTGTTTAAAAGTTACTCCATGTTGATCTATAAGTTTGGTTCTCACTCAAAAAAAACTTAAAATTACTCTTATTTGTAGAAATATTTACAGCGCAATGCTAATTTCTCTAATTAGATATAGTTTAATAGACATAGACACACATCAGAAAGTGTTGTAACCATTTACAAGTTCAAAAAGAATTTGACATTCGTTTTTTTGTCAACAGTTGCCCACCGTACATTAAAGAGGAGTCAAAGGCGCTCGAGGACATTCCAAACGCAGTAATTATACGTCCAGACTTCGATTGTGGATCACCGACCTGCAATTACCGAGTTGTCGAGTGTAAACTCACAACGACAGACGAAATAAATCGCAGTGCGCCAACCGGCACAGTTTCCACACACACAAGTGCAAATAACACAGATCATAGACAACAAAGACCCATTTCGGTATCTATAACAATACCAGATGAAGGAAAAGGTTAATAATCGTCTTTAACTTAGATAATTTTTTTAAATATTGTTGTTCTAAGTGATAAAGAACGCTCTATCTCAAGTATTTGGCGTAAGGTTTAAATCGATCACATTGGGTGTATAGTGGCGTCAAGTGTTGCCATCTTAATGTTTAGTGTTTCCTAAATCATCATTTTTGACTGTTCTAATTTCCTTCTTCTAAATTAAGCAATATAGTTGATATATTACAATACTTATGAAATCCTAGTATGTACACAAATTCCACTTTGAATAACATTCCCTTTTTAAAAAAGGTTTAGATTATTTAGAGAAGGCTATCTTAAGGTAAATAGCAACACTGACCTATAAATATTGCATATTGTTGTTTAAAGTCTTCAGTGAACCCTCAGCCACAATATGCCTAATATGGCCGCACCCTAAACAATGTACATAGGTTTTATTCAAGGACTCGCATGATATGTATATTGTTTGAATTTTGACATCTGCTCAAAAGATCACAATTTGTCTTCCGCTAAGGCTCACGTAATTGGTACATTCAAATTTAACACAAAATAACTTAGTACAATACATACTTCTAAACAAGCAGTTCTTACATTAACTATTTCAAACATGTGAGTGGCTAAAAAAAATTTTATTATGGTAAAAGATGTGCATACATGAATTTGAAATATTGAACTTTGTAGATCTTATGAACAGACGAAGTTCCACAGCTCATATAATTATGATTTTGTATAATGGATGGACCCTCATGGTCTGGTAATAAAACAGTTAATCAACTTTTAGAAGTTCTTTTCGTATAAAGAGTTTTCACGAAAGGTGATTTAATCATGTATCTAAAAAAATGTTAATTTTTAATGATCTAAGTAGCCTGCCCAGATCTAAATTTTCTCAATAAATGGACATATAAATATGTGTTAATTACGGAACTGCAAGTTTAGTTGGTAATGGTCCTTTCGATAAAATTTGTAAGAACATAAAATTTCTCTGCCTTGACTTAATGCTTAAATTTATTACCTGTAACACAAACAGAATGTTGTGAAATCTATTTGTCTATCGTAAAAATTGAAACCAATGGCAGTCGTAAATGTTTTGATAATAAAGCTTGATCAGAAATTTTAAAATTACACCGCTGAAATAATTTCAGAAACTTATTTAACTCTTACTGTCGTTGTACTAGGTACTCGCTGCTATATCAATGTTGCCTCGATTTATTTGTAAACACTTCTACATCATACAAACACATTACTAAAACAACCACTAACTCTTTCAGTCTTTGGACGCTGACGAAGTAAAGATCGTTTTAATTTTTAAATTTGAAAACGTACATTTAAAAGAGGTACTATCTGAGGTGTTCGAATCTCAAACGAATCATAAATTTAAAGATAAGACACAAAAACACAACACAAAACTGAAAAAGGATTTATTAAAAATAGATATTAAAAATAACGTTTGACAAATAGACTGAACGATAGACAGAATCTGTACCTCTATCTACCCAAAAAAAAGTCATTATTTAATTAATTCTTAGAAGTCACGCATACCCACGACTGTCACTCTCTTTGAAAATATAATTCTAAATGCATATGACATTGGTAACATGTGTCAACATATTAGCACCAACACCTTGGACGTTACACCAATAAATGGTTTAAAAACCGAGTTGATCACGTTCTATGCTTTAATAAGCCATACTATACAATATACTCGTACTTTTAGCAATATATTGCGCCAAATATAATTGTAAAGAGAAAATGGATAAGAATGTCAATGCTTCTTGTGAATGATTTGTTTTATTGCTGCCAATTTAGAATTGAGCAGAACATTTTGTTCATTTTTATTTCATCCACCATGTTCGGTACATTGTTAAAACCTTATTTACGTAAAAATTCCAAAATATCGATTTTAAATTAGTTAACGTAAACTATGTGTATGTTTACTATAAATTTGAAACTGAACACTCAATTTCTGAATTACATATTAAAGAATTCTATAAACCGATAAAATGTACCTCTATATAAATGATATTTTTATTTCCAAAATATATTTTTACTTTAATGTCGTCTTTTTCAAACCTAAAAGTGCGACATTACGTGCTAAAATTGTCGATATTTTTGTGACATCTATTGTTATGAATTTTTAATATTATATGTAGTGCACGTCGAAACTATTGGTGTTTTTATGTACACGTGTACTTTATTTTGTTTTCATGATTGTGGTATTTGTTTGATTATTATTAACCACACTCGAGTATTCCCGCATTTTCATACCAAATCTAGGTTAAAGGTACATGTAGGTTAGAAATATGTCGGTACCAGTCTTTATTTATATCATTAAAATTAAATGATTTTTTCATGTTCTTATGTATGTCGACTGTAAATATAAGCGCGGAGAATAATGTAGGAAGATAAAGCTTTGATGTCGATCTCATACTTACATACATATTTTTGTTTTAGAGACAATGACAAGCAGTAAATTAGAAATGATTTATTTAAATGAAATTTCATGTATAGTGCGGTCAAAATGAGCGGACCAAGAATTTTTAGTCTTCAAATAAAATCGGCTAACTTTGAAATAAGTTATCCGCGCTTCTATTAGAATTTTTATCACTTTCGTCAAGTGTTTCTATTCAATGCTCATTGTGTCGGCATTCTAGTCGTATCGTTCTATCTATATACATATTTTCTTGGTGTAATAAATATACCCACTCATATACGCGATAGAAGAAATGTATTGGCTCAGTCGGATTACCGTTCCTTATATTATATAATATTTGTAGGAATTTGTCCATTGCATTCGTTTACACGTAATATTAGTATATTATGTAAGAGTACATGCGAAACACGTGCTAGATTGTAGTTCCGATTGTGATATTTTTTAAGTTTTAACATTTTGTTTGACTAATGTACTTATGTACAGCAGAACACAATTTTAAATAAGTACTCGTATAGCTACCACAACAACTTTGTGGTCTATGGTGAGTTTTAAATATAAATACATAATATTGTGTCTGTTTTGTTATTCATATTCATTGTTTTGGTGCAGGAGCCCAAAAGGAAGATGCCAAATTTCATCCGTCAATCACGTCCATGTTTTTATATGATCATTTGATTCAACATTCACATAATATTGTGCTCAGAAAAGACAATTTTTTAGAAAGCAAGGATGTAGATGAAAGTTGTAGTTCACGTATGTTATTTAGTAATCTATTGGTACGTACTACATTAGGTATATTATCCCTCATAAGTTTTGTGTTGGAGGCATTTATTGGCCAAGTTATTCGAAATTATATGGAGTGTAATTTTTTATAATCCGTAGTTAAGTGCCACGCCTAAATAATCTATAAATATTGTATACTTAAATTAAGCTTATTTAATATTGTTATAAGTGTAAGGATAAAATTAAAATACAAATTTCAGTTAAATACAAGTGCTTTTATTTAAAGTTAAAATAATGTTCTAGAAAAACATTATTTTAACAAGATCCTGAAGATGATTGCATAGACTGCCCCCGAGAATAATTCAATAAAGTGAATATAATATCTATGATCTTTTAAATATTATGTCGTAGGCTATTACGTATAACAAGTGAAAACACATCCCTATGGATTGGGTGATTAGAGCGACGTAGGTGTGTTATAGCCTTTTAAGTGGTGTTCTTAACCACCCCAAATCAGAGGAGCCTGATTCTAGAACTTTGGGATTCGGTAACGTCACTCATGTATTTGGTAACCTCACTCGTTTGGTAACAGAAAACGAAAGAAATGATGACCCTGCTTGCCTTATACCATGAAACTTTTTCAACTGAAGTACCTGATTTTTCTTTTATAGGGTCAAGTAATCAAAAAATTACACTACGACTTATCTATAAGTAACATATGGCCTATATGTAGTATACAGGCCAACCATAATCTCATGGCAAACATGATATATTAAATGACGCTAATTTCAGCAACGAAAACCCAAAAGTATGTTTGTTTTTATCCTGTTTACAAAAAAAGCCAGTGAAATAGCGCACAACATCAACTAAAGAGTTTATATAGTGAAAATAAAAGTAAAAGAAAATCCAGTTAATTATAGAACAGCATAGCGCGGTGAGTTGAACCATAGACATAGTAAATATGAAACTGTTATTGTTTAGTATCCGTCTATAGTACGACGATGGTAATAAAGACGATGTTCTCGACAGCCGATTTCGGTCACGGCAGTCACTTTGAGCAGAGACCAGCCGACTACGCAGGAGATATCATTGTGTATAAGTGTGTGCGCTACCCAGGTACAGAGTGAGGGGACTCACAATCCGATGGGACGCCTATACGACACAACTGAGGATATAACTGGCGCAAGACCTGCGGCTTTACGTGTTCAAATTATGTCTACAGCATACTGTCAATACTGATAGTACTCTATATGAAAGAATCGTTGTAATTTTATTCTATGAGTGTCTTAAAAACTGACTAAAGGGTGAAACTATGCAGATCAACAGCACTGTAAAGGGAAGGAAAACTTCACACGAATCCTATACTAAACCATCTGGCCACTGTGGTGCAGTAAGCCGAAACCTCATTTCTAAAGAGATATACCTAACTGGGACCTTTAAAGGCAGATGATTGATGACGATGATAATTAATATTGTTAGATCCAACTTCAACTAAATTTTCATACCCTTTAATAAAATTTCTTAATTTTATCCAACATTGATAATCATTTTCTGTTATGGGACAGAAAATTTTGACTGTTCGTCACTTTGGCCTGATAAGAACTGCATCGGTATTTTAATTCTAACGGAACATAGTTCAAGTTTTGTTTTTGTGTTAATTATCAAAAAAGTGAACTTGAACACTTAGTGCACTTAGAGCCAAATTGAACTCAAAAACAAAGCCTATCAACTTCTCTTATTGTTTCCCACTGAGTAATCACTGATCTTTTCTCTTTTTGACTCAAACCTCTTTTTCAACTCAATATACTTAACTCTTTTCTCCAAATTATCAAATCACACCCAATATCTCAAACGTATCGTATTTTTTAATTTAAAGAAAATGATCCATACATAAATGACACTTTCAATTTTCATGATTTCTCTTAAATTAAGCGTTAAGTACTAAGTTTAATGTAACCCAAACAGGAGTGTTCATTCTCCAATATATTTGAAATTGTAGGATAATATTTTGATTTGAATAGATGTACGGTAACGGTAATAGGTAAGACAGTATTCGATATACTGATGTTACATATCTTTGCCAAAGTATAAATTAGAATAGAACTAAAGAAATTCATTACAAAAGTATAGCACACCGCTAGAAATATAAAATGTGTTCTGTGACCTGATCAAATCTTCTACTTTGACATCATAAGCTGTTTATTATTACCATATAAAAATAGTCTTTTTCTTCTCATTTGAAATGAGAATTCTGTCAACTATCATCATCATTATCATTATCCTTTAACAGCCTTTAACAGAGACTCTTCTTAGAGAGTCCAATGTAAAGCGGCAAGAAGATGTTGTTGCTAAGGCAAGAAGATTTTGGCTTGCTATACCACGCTGGCCAGACGGATTTTTATAGGGTCATACTAAAAACACAAAATATATCCATTAAACTATTTTCATATTAATCTACAACAATCAAAAACAACTCATTATCAAAAAGTGAGATTAAGTTAGTGTAGTAGTGTAGTTGTAATACTAAACACCGGTAAATTCCTAGAAAAAATGCTTTTTCTCACCTAAAAATAAAACTTAAAATATTTTAATAATGGCTGCTAATACATTTTCTTGTTTAAATATTTTTCACACTGGCAGTACATATACTTTTCCTTTGTTACTGCATAGCAAATACCTATGCAGCAAATGTCGGCCATTTTGAACCAATTTCATTATGGCATGTGTCTTTCCAAATATCAAGTGATAGCAAATATAGTAATTGAATAAATAATAAAAAGTCACCATAAAAAATTTGCATATTTAAAAATTATAACCAATTTATCTTAATTGATTTTACACCTATTAAAATTTTAAAAACTTATAAAACAAATCAGCTGTTATCCGTCAATCGATGTCAACAAAATTATATAATTTTTTGTTTAGAAAAACAGTGCAGCCTCCGTTTCTAAGTGTCATTTTGAAATTACTTAACATGAAGATTCGATGAAATGTTTCAAGAGACAAATTGAATAAGTAAATGTGTACCTAGCAGCTCACAACTTTCACGTCTTGTGATTTTTGTATAATGTAATCTAATATTAATTATTTTAGTTATGGAACAAAACCTCGTAATTGAGTGTGGTGGATTTTATTTCATTCATAATTTTGATTCTGGAAATCTTGGTCATGTAGAACGAGTACCCACGGAGCTTATAGGTGAGCGAAAATTCATACAGTTTGCTATGAAATTGCGAAATCCAAACCTTGGTACAATTCCATGTATAGTTGCCAATAACATCGTGCCTTTTTAATGAACGTCTTCTTAAAGTTATATTCCTGAAATAGATCTAAACGAATTCGCATTGCAATTTACCTTGATCAATATTTTCTTGACACAAATAATAGTATTTCCGCCAAGTACAAATTTAAAACCTAATAATGATTTTAAATGTGCGAAATTCAAGTGATTACTGCTTCAGATGATGTTTATTATTGATGCTACATTGCTTTGCTCTTATTAGAATCTATTTAAGAAAAACACTCTCATAATATTGTTTATTTAAGCAAACCACTTGAATGAAAACACATTTAAAATAACAAAGTGATTATTACATTACTAGTATATTAATGTTATTTACAGGTTATTATCCACATACTTTATTACTTAAGTATATATTGAATGCCCAAACAATATGCAAAAAGGCAAATAATAGTAAGCAGTACAATTCGTGTACTTTGTAATTTTGCTATTATTTATTACTTCTTGTACTTATATATATAAAAACTTGTATTATTCTTAAAAAAAAATTCTTAAGTTACTCAAAGCTTCTGAACTTTAAGCAGGTGTTGCCCATGGTTTTCTTATTTTAGCTCCAAGTGTGAATTCCAAAGGAAATGCTACTGAAACTCCTGATTATGAATTTAACTTGTGGACCCGTCCAGACTGTGCAGGAACAGAATTTGAAAATGGCAATAGAACCTGGTTTTATTTCGGAGTTCAATCGAGTGAGCCAAATGTACAGGTAAAAAGTACAGTGTAAATCTATAGACCCTCTCTTGTATGAAATCTAATTATAATGAGCAAAGAAGTAAAAAAAATTCTGTATGCATGTGTATTTCCTAAATAGAAGTAAGATTTTTAATAGCTTTAAATTTTTTCAACATTCTTCTTTCTTTACTTTTTTATTTTTCTTCAAATTTTATCATAAAAAATATCTGTATCAGTGTAAAACATATATAATAATATTATAACACTGTATTGTTCTCCTAAATCTGTTTTCCAATGTATAAAACAGGTGCGGTTGAACCTAATAAACCTTAACAAGCAAGGCAAGATGTACAACCAAGGTATGGCACCTGTCACTAGGACATTGCCAGGGAAACCACAGTGGGAAAGGATCAGAGATCGTCCTATACATACTGTAAGTGATTACTTTTTGATATTATATGCATGTAACTGAAAGAAAAGGATTTTTTATTTATTCGTTACTTCCAACTTTCATTAAAATATTATTTATAGAAGTATGACACTTTTTTAATATATAAAACTTGAATAAGTGTGAATTGGACTGGAGGGTTCAAAATAAAGAATTTGTGAATGTATAATAAGTTTGTATACATAATATTTAAACGTAGATCATAGATATTTATCTATTTTAAGACCATAGATAATGTAGCTTATAAGCAAAAAGAAAACAAAATTTTATTATTTTTTTGGAAATAAGTAGCAATTATTTATTTATTTATTTACAACTTTATGCACAAATTTATCAATTACCATCTATTTATTAAATATAATAATTAATAAACTGTTAGTCTTAAAATTGCCAAAACATATTTGAATCCTTTCAAAAAACTTTTTTACAGTTTGCATAATTCATTTATGAACATTAGATGTCTGTATTTGGGTCTCTGCCAGAACTGCTAAAAACAATGCTCATGATAGCAGTGTTTTATCACCAGTGACCGATAAATATATCTGCTATCATGAGCGTTGCACAATATGTAAGGAGTTAAATGGAATGTTTGGCATGCTTCAGTAGAATCCCAATAACTCCCTCTGCTAGAATTATGAAGTTTACCCATAGCAAAATATTCTATACTTGTGACAGAAAAAGATTTGGCTGCCCACATTAGGCTTTAGGCCTGGTATAAAGGCAATCGAAGTAGGGAAATGCACCTTTTGACAAAACCTTTTTTTTTATATACCTCATGCTTTGGCAATACATATTGGGGCGAGGGGGACTTTGCAAACTTACATAAACGGACATAAGAACACCCAATCTCAAAACAACAATTTATGGATCACATAGAGTGTTATCGCATGAGAGGTTTGAACCCACAATACTTAGTGCAGTATAAAACAGCGTGGCATCCTTTTAAACCACTACACCATACAGGCAGTTATCAGTTTCTTAATCAGTGCAGTTTCTTCCGTCCTACCCTATTTCCTTACAAGATTTTTTACAACAATAAAGATTTTAAGAACGCGAAACATTCGAGCTTACGCTAGAAGCTCTACAAGAGCTTCTCATTGGAAAAGTAGATTAGAATGTGTCACAAAGTGAGCTATCACAAAGTGTCTGAACTAAAATTTGTAAAAAAATATGGAAACAGAGCAAAGCAACACCACCCATAACTAAGACATGCGTTTCCTAAAAGACTTAACTCCATCGTCCATATCTGTAAAGAACTTACTCGTAGAAAAAATGCGTGTTTTAAACGATATTAAGTCTTATTGGGTTAAATAAATTGTATTAAAAAACTGTAGTAAAAAATATATGCGCCTTTAAATAATTCGTTTTATTTAAAATAGTGTTGTTACATTGTTTAAACCAAAAGTGCTAACCAAACGTTTTGAAAGTTATCCTATAAAATAATATTTTACATTGGCAACATCTGAAATATTTATATAAAACACAAATACCACTATTCTTATTTATTATCTTTTACGTCTCCTAAGTTTAGCTAAGCGAATTACCGGCAAAGTATTTTCCATTGTCTCGGGATATTTTGCCTTCATTTCATGGCAATATAAATCGTAAATACTATCCTTTTACGATTACACAGTTAGAACATGCTACCATTAATTTTTTTTAAATGCAAATTCTGGCTTTGCCCTCTGGATAAAATAGGATACTTCGTAATATTTTATTAGGGTCGTCGTCATATACTGTAAAGTCTATTAAACTTCTGGTCTTAAAATTATAAAGTCAAACTATCTAAAACTTAGTGAATTGTGTTTTGTTACAAAATTTAAGAAAAATACTAAGAAGTGACCAAAAAAAACGAGATAATTAAGAAACAGAGGTTATATACCTAGCTGTAGGATCTCCTGAAAACTAACCAACAGTTGAACAGCTCGGCTTGAATTTCTTAGCTACGTGTAATTATACTTAAAGCTAATCATATTAAGAAAATAGTGACGTATCATGAGTCCACACTTTCATTCGAAAGCTTGGGACCTGATTGGTCAGGAGGCGGCGGAACAATACTTCACTATTTTCTTAGTCCGATGACTAGACAAAAAAAAACATGATGACACTCCGTATTCTAAGTCTGCCTCTTACGCACATGTTATTTACATTTTTTTTCTAGACCGACGACAACACCTTCACCCTAAGCTTCAGGTACCGAACATCAGAGAACCCGAAGGCTACAACATTCTTCGCGTTTACCTATCCGTTCTCATTCGCCGAGTTGCAGATTGCTCTCAACTCTATAGACCTGAAGATGCTGCCTTTGCCTCCAGCACAGTCTCCCGACGATATTTATTATTTCAGAGAGTGCCTCATTTATTCGCTAGAAGGTAGATTTATTAACAATAAATGTAGTCTACATATATTTGCATAAATTATTTGAGATGTGTGTATATGACTATCACTTGAAAAAGCTCAACCGATTTCGTTGTTTTATATATATATTTCTTTAAATAACGAAATTTACAACATCTTTATATGTGTCACTAACTTTTACCTGCGGTACCACAGGCGTGTATGTTGGCTATCGCGACACTGAGTAACCTATGTCCTTCCTCAATAATCAAAGTATCCCCATGCCAAATTTCATAGAAATCGGTGCAAGCGGTTTAGAACTGAAAGCACAATAGACAGACCGACAGAGTTAGGTACTTTCGAATTTATAATATTAATATGGATTTTGTGATCCGACTTACAGATAACAATATTGTGTTATCTGTAGTATGTTTATTTGGTATGATTATTGGAACCATGAGCAAAATCTTAATCGCGTGTAGTTGAAAGTAAATCGGTATTTTCTATCGTCGATATTGAACAAATCGCATAAGATTACAGTAATTTGTTTATCTAGTTAATCTAGTGATTAAGTCTGTATTTTTTGTAGTGTAATTCAATTTATTTGACTTTTAGATGAACAATTTACTTTCACATTACGAATACTATTACAATTTGAGAAAATTCTCTTATTTAAACAATTTAATGGATTTCTTGCAATCATTTAAATTATTTCAGCTTGTGTTTCCAGTGAACTAAGTATTTTGAGATTAGAAACCGGCACGGTAGACAATTTTATGCCAAGCCGGTCAATGTAGGTATAATATACATTTAATATACAATAATATATAAAATAGTAATATACCATTTGAATTGTTGTCAAACAGTTCATTATACTGATATTGTATACATATATATGAGTCAGCCTAAATGCTGGTCTAAAGAAAAGAATTCTGTGATCAAACAGGAAGACGAGTGGATTTATTGACAATTACTTCACACCACGGCATCACTACGGATCGAGAGGAGAGATTAAAGAACTTGTTCCCCGACAACCAGGAGCGACCACACAAATTCGCCAATAAAAAAGTTAGTGCATAAAAATTTATCATTAACTGGCTGTAACTGATGCGAAAAATAGATTTAAAAAAATCTTTGAAGCAGTTTGTCTGTATGTTCGACTGCCTCAATGGCGTAATGGTAGCCAACGCGACTACTCTGCTTTTGATCTTGGGTTCGATTACCGGGTCGGACCAAATGATTGTATGCATCTACAAATATTTGCTTCAGACTAAGCTCTGGCAATCAAAATAACCCAATTAGCGGACAGGCTTGCCATCTGTTACATAGGACCAAAACAATGGCGAAAAGTGGGCGTTTAATAGGTCTCTGCCTACACCTCCGGCAAACAGGTGTGATTTTATGCATATGTGTAACAATTGGATGTACCCACAGAATGAAAAGCCAAATAAGCGTACCTATTTCAAAGGTCTATTAAATGTTGTGTGTTGTTTGGCTAATACACAATTATTTTTGGGTGATTCATTAATGAAAATCACAATCGAGTTCAGATATAATACTTTAAATAGGTACAAACCCATCGGTAAAGAAACTACGAAGACATAGTTTTGCTTCACAAGATGATCACCACTATCCTGCATAAATCTACGCTATCTATCTATGAATATTAACGTATGATTTGGGAGTTGAAAAACCATCACAATTTTCCATCGTCCCCTACTCAACTCATGCCTACCATTATGTTATATTTAAATCCAACAGTTCTATTGCATCAACTAAAGATGTTTTCTATGTATAATATGTATATATTTATGAAAAAAAAAGTATATAATTATTCTATCGGTCAGTCCAGTTATCATAGCACAAGCTCTGCTTAGTTTGAAACTAGATGAAGTTGTGTGTCAAATATCCGAACTATTTATTTATTTATTATTTAAATTTCGAAATTGATAATGTGAAAGAAACATTTTCAGATTATCTTCGTATCGGCTCGAGTACATCCAGGCGAGACCCCCTCAAGTTTCGTATTCAACGGATTCCTTAATCTTCTGTTGACACAAAATGATCCCATAGCGTTACAACTCCGGAAACTATACGTATTTAAGATGGTCCCTTTCCTGAACCCCGACGGTGTGGCAAGGGGTCATTATAGGACAGACACTAGGGGAGTCAATTTGAATAGAGTCTATCTGAACCCATCGCTTACTCTTCACCCAACCGTTTATGCGTCGAGATCATTGATTAGGTAAGTACTAAATATATTTTACTATTGTCTTTTTGATTTATAAATTGCGCTATAGAAATCAACATTACAATCTTCTTACACTTTTTCATTATGACAGAGAAATTATCGAAAGAAAAATGAATGTTTTATTTCACACACGCTATTGGTCAAACAGTACCATAGCACGAATGAGGTTGCAGTCTTTCATTAATAAAAAAAAATGCAGTAATTACAACACTTACGGTAAAAAGTCACCATATTAGTGTTGCTTTCGTGAAAACGTTATCCTTTTTTAAATTTCGAAAATGTGGTTTATTAAATTCTATTATAATGACAAGAATGAAGTCGTTTATTCAGTCATTTCATTGTTGAGCTTAGAATTTGATTTGTTCTTTTAGATATTATCACTTCGGCCATGAAAAAGAAGACATATGTGAAGACAGCAAAAGTTTTACATCGCGAAGTATCCAAAACATATGTGAGAGCTCTGAGGTATGTACCTACAATATGTACACGTTTTCTTGTTTCTTAACAAAATATTTAACATCTCGAACTGAAACATAAAATTCACCAAAAAATCATTTTCAGCTATTCGAAGTCTCTAGACTTCTTCGTCATTGTAAATACCCGCATACTTACTACAGAGCAAAAGCAGACTTTAGCGAAACTTTATATCCCATGCCATAAAAGGATGCCATAGGATAACAATATTTTTCAAATAAAAAAAAATGAAATATCGCGCAAAATTTGCAAGACGCTTAAAGCTCGAGCAACTCTATTGAAAAACCCATAACTTAAATACTTACTACAAACAATAAAAAGTCATAAAATGTTTATCAACAGACTATTGAGCCAAAGAAGAAAAAAGAAATCTACGCGTCCCCATACAAGAGCACTGACTTGGTGGGGCGACGTGAGAAGACGGCCCCGAAGACCTCTGTTACTAAGTCCTCAACTACGATAAAACCACCTTCGTCTTGTTCAGACAGTGTCAAAAAGGACGCGAAACTAACTAGCGGTGAAGCTGCTAGTTTAGCTGCACAGGTTTGTGAAGAATTATCCACAGCATATATAATTCCAGCAGTAGTGTAGTAGTAGTAAATTTTGTTACATGGACAAACTATTCCAGTTATTTTGTCTTTTTATAAGCAATATACATTCAAGTTTGAGTGATTTGGAAACTCTAATCGCAAGTTAAGTTGGCACTTCTTTTTATCAAAAAAGGTACCGTAGACCTTGGTGGGTGTAAATACATATTAAACCTCGAAAACAGTTTATCATCGTATTTGTATCTACGCAGACGATATTGAATATCGTTTAAAATAACAGTTAAAACCGGTCAAAACATCTTTCCAGTACAAATTTCGTCGAAGACATTATCTTGTATAATGACTTCTTATCTAAATATAAATTTCTTATATATTAAAAAAATATATGAAAACAAATATAGTTTAAAAAACAAAAATGAAAAACACGCTTATAAAAATCGGTTATATACAAACAAACATACAGATGAAACCAATAAAAGCGTGTTAATAATAATGATAATAAATGAAATTATCAGAAACAATTCGCCATGTTTTAGCGTAAATTTCCTATGGATATTTCTGTAAATACAATCGATTAACCTAGTTAGAAACTAGGTTAATCGATTAACGCCACACCTGAACTCTATAATATGCAAAGTTCCAAAAAGTTTTATCAAAAAGCCAGTTAACGTGCATTAATTCCAACGATATCCACATCAAAACGATTTCCACATTTAGGACAGTTCTGTTTCGTCGATACCCCATCAGAGTGATATAAATGTGTTTATTGCGTGAGCATTCGCTCATTTATAATAATAAAGAACTTAAACAATGTTGCGTTTGTATTCCATTTAAGTGATATCTAGAACAGAACCAATTATCATACAGAAATGAGTATTTGACGAAGAATGATGCTAAAGAATTACTTATTTATTCTCCAATATTTAGAAGGTAGATAGTCTTCAATTACGAAAGACACCTAAATCAGAAGTTGAGTAGGCAGGTGTGTTATCTTCTTGCATTTGCGTTACTACATGGCTTAATCCATGGGACGCTCAAATTGTTAATTAGAGTTTTAGTTTTAGTGAATTCTCAATTAAAGTTCAATTATTCAGAAGAATCGTCATACATATATTTATCAGCTCTGAATATGTTCACAACAACTAACCCTTATTAATCTGAATCTATCATTTTCATAACGTAATTAATTAAATTAGTAAAAATTTTTAAGTTTACAGCCTTAGCTTATTACATACGTACCTATTATACATACGATATTACAGTATCGATCTTTTTCGATTCGATTTTTAATTTTACGTCAAGTGAACCGTTTAATCCTACTAAGCTTTCAATGTTTATGCTGTATCTAATCGATAATACGAATTTGAAGCCACGAAGCATTGCTAACCGTAATTTGATAAGCACAGCTCACGTTTATCAGGATTTAAATGATTAAAGATGTAACAGTAATTGTTTAATATATTTTGCCATGAGATATGAATGAGATTGTTAGGACCTAGTTTACCACCGCAAGATTTGAAATTGAATGGTTAAGAAACTTTGACACTTTTTCTAATTACAAAATATACGTTTGTAAATCCAACAAAAAAATTATGTGAATTTAAATTTATAGTGAGATTGCAAAAATCAAACAATGTACATAGTGGTTGCAAAAATTGATGAAAAGTGTCATTGAGGCGTGTTGCACCTGTATGTATCATGTTATATTTTGAGCTCAATCTATATAGAAGTTTTTAGGTTTTTGAAGCAAACACAAACCAACTTAACAGTTTGAAATATTAATTACTCTTTGCCACATTTCATGAGTGAATAATATTTTACAAATCTTGATCAAACTTTTATAAAATGAAAAATTACTCTGTGGGGGCAGGTATGCGACATGAAATTACAAGAAATGGATTCACAAGCAAGTGAAGTCTCATCAAAATCAAATGACAACACCGAGGATTCAAACAACCCTTCATTACTTAACGACAGCGTATTACGAGCATGTTTGGGCTCCGAAATTCATTTAAGCACGAGTGAAGAGCTCAACTTACAAGGGTCAAACCCGCTCCGGCCGTTGAGGGACACCCTGAAGAATAGTATAAGTTTGCTCATGGAGTCTCATTCTTCAGTAGCTGGGTAAGTTTACATGTAAAACGGAATATGTAACAGTAAAAGCATATTTAAAACGTTTCTTTCAGAGGAATTGCTATACTTGGATTTTTTATGTGTGTGTGTGTGTTTCTGATGTTATGTTACGGTAGAAATTTAGTAAGTGAAACCTCATTGCGAACATTGATTTTTTTTCTGAGTGTATCTGTAATAAAAAACAAATCTTAAAAGTATTAAAATCACTATTTTAGCCAAATAATTGTAACGCTGGATAGGTCTCCTTTCACATCTGCACATCACACCAGCCGTCATTATAAGATCATCTGTCACGAGGCCAACAATCAGACCTTATCTCTGAAATAATTGTTTCGATATTGTTCCAGCGATGGCTTAATAGGCGAAAACGATGTACGACAATCCAAGATGAAGATGGGTTGGTGTTCAAAATGCAAGCAAGCAGTATCGAAACTTGAAGACACAATGCCAGGCATTACAAATATGGTGCCAGGATACAATATAACAATGGTATTTTTGCTGAATTTACTATTTAACTTTTTTGAATTAATTTTGTTCCTCTGAATCTCAGGAAATCACATAAACAATGAAACAAATCGATAAATGATGAATCAATTTACATAATGTTCTTATTTCAGTATTTTATTTAACTTTGTGTATTTAAAGTATAACAAAATGTTCTAAACAGGCGTCCATTTATTATTATACACATTTAATCGTACAGCATGATTTTGACGGACCGGTCTCGGGTCCCGTATTTAGTGATCCTCACAGCTAAATTCAAGGTCATGGGCTTAATTCACATACAAGATAAAAAATTGTGTGGTACACGATCATTTCTCCTGTGTGTGATTTATGTAAAATGTATATATATTTAGAAATATATTGTACAGTATAGGCTTAACCTAGTTTGGGATTAGGCCATGCGTCACATGTGAGATTACTATCCTATCTATTGTTTGTCAATGCACTAATTACAACGTACGTAATTTTTCCTTAACTATTATGGAATTAGTCCATGGTTTTTATCCATCATCCTATCCTGATAAGAACTTCTTCCACGCCCAGAGTCGAGCCGACACTCTTACGTATCACTCCATTGAGGAATACAGAGAGCATCAGAAACAACAGCTTGATGAAAGAGAACGAAAGGAACAAGAAGTAAATATACTTTAACACAATATCATGTTTGTAGATATCGACCACTATGTTAATACTCGTTTATCGATTATCGTCGATTTATTTAAACGTCCACACGGCAAACGTGCACCAGGTCAGGTTAGCATGTGTATAAGTTGTATATTATGAGCGATTACGCAAATCGAAACTATTCTGCATTAACATTTTTTTTCTAGTAATAACGACATAACTCGAATTTGCCGACCTTTGCCAAAAAATCTGGGCCTTTGAACTCCATAAATTAATTTGGAATTTTTAATTAAGTGCAACTTAGATGTCATCATCACGGATACCGAAAATAGTCCAGTCTTAATAGGGGTTTCACCTCGATATAAGAAATAACAAGCTGTAAACCCATAGACTCCGTTATTTCCTGTTCTGAAAGTCGTCTCAAGTCACATAAATTCTCGTGTCTGCATCGTAAGTTATTTAAGGTCATTGGTCACAAAAATCAGTTTTTCGCGATTAGCTCGGTTTCTATAGCTCCAATGATTTTAACATTTGTTATAAAATTGTAGAACATAAAATTTGTGACAAATTTTAGAAATAATACTAATTATTTATTGTTAATGATATTAATTAATTAATCAACTTTATACAAGCTATTGCTTACTGAGATTCACGGTTGATCTTGCATTACATCGAGTGTAGCCGAGCGCTGCAGGCTCTCCACCCTCTATTTGAAAAACGGTTGGGCGTATAAAAAAAATTCAAAACATAATTTGTCGCAAATCTGAGATTGACCCCTTTTTGCTGCTGGATTGAACTAAGCAATCATTACCGCGTATTTCATTATACAGTATTTATTTTCTTTATTAGCTCACCAACAATTGCTTACAGTCAGTTTGGTAGTCGACATTTAGCAACAGATAAGCACCGCATGCACGTTAGTCTTATTATATTCAGTAGATATGTTATACTCAAAGTTCGATGCACAGTCTCTTTGCAGAAGAACTGGTTTAATCTAGGTTTGGCCAAAGCGACGATCCCCGTAATATATTCAAATTTTGAACTTTGACTGAAGTATTTTAATAAAACTTAACCTAACCAAATTTATATCTCTTAGGTTTGACGAAAATTCCCTAAATAAAGGCCAAAAAACGTAAACTTCAAAACGAATTTTAACTTTTAATAAAAGAATGGAACGTCAATGTACGCCTAATGTTTGTGTTTTTATAGGTCATGAAACAAGGACCCCCGGAAGAGGACACATTATACTTCTGCACAAACTGTTTCAAGAAATATATTTTGACACCATCCAATGAGGAAGTCGTACGTATAATATATCTTATCTTTATATATCTTTTTAAAGGACAATAAAATATCTTCATGCATAGTTTTCATTAAAAACAGAAAAACAGATGAAAAAATGTAATGCAGCGCGAAGGCATAACTTACCGATGAGGTAAGGCATGCTGGAAAAAAATTCGTCAACTAATTTCGAAAATCAGATATTTTTTAAATTTTTACTTTTTAAAAGGGACTATGCATTGCAAAGTCATAAAAGAATTTTATATTCAATAAATCAACGACTGTATATTTTTTCTTTTTACTTGCAAAGTGTGTGGAATCGAATCACGAATCTCGGAATCATCACTTCCGGTCCGGTCGGAATTCATGTTTTGTTGCTACACGATATCGAGGGTCCTTGTTTTGTTTGAATACAGAATTTTTGTGAAGCCACGTCGACGACATCGGTGGCGGTGTCGGCGGGCGACAACGGCGACGCTCGCGCCGAGCCCGACGCGCAGTCCGTGTTCGGCGGCAGCACCGGCGACATGCTCCTGCCATCGGTACATACTTCCCACACGACGTACATGTCGCACACTGTTATACGCCATATTATATTTCTCTTAATTAAGCTCTCCGTCTACGTCTCTCTGTTAATTTTTCTTGATTTTTAAACATTTTTCATTGATACTCGCCTCTTATTCGTCGTAGCGTGATTAATGTAGCTTATAACCTTTCTTGATAAATGGGCTATCCGACACCAAAGTATTTATCAATTTTAATCAGTAGTTCGTACGTTCAACCAAACTGACAAAGTCTTAAACTTTATAAAATTAGTATAGATTAAAACATCAGTAAATACTAGTATTATATAATTAACATTACAAATAGAAATTATTAATAGAAATACACACGCATCTCCTGATATAATTAGTCGATTCCAAGGGAATCGTCTGAGTTCAAATACCCTTAGATGTGTGTGAGGGTTCTGTAAAAAGTTTTTATTTAGCAGACATCGGTTTAATATGGGAAACCTGCCCTTTATATAATTCTCATATTCATATATTCATATATTATTAAAATTACGTGAAAATTAGATTTAGGCAAAAACAACACTCTGACTACGCATTTATTGCAATATACACATATACATAAACCATCGCCTAACTACGGATGGTTAAAACTTAAAATAATTTAATTACTTCTAGCCACCACCTAAACCTAAGCCCGTGAAACCGAAATCTGCAACTATTCCCCGTCCTGAGAGGCCGACCAGGAAGAAAAATACGACATCAACAAACCCAATCCACCACACTCCGCTCAACAAGTTTCCTTGTGCTCCCAAGGAACCGGAATCGGGACTATATCTGTATATAGATCTTCATGGACACGCTTCTAAGAAAGGTACATAAAACCTAATTTCCCGCTGAGCCCTTTTCTCAAACTAGATTGCGGTCGGCTTTTGGTCTAATATGATACAACCCAAGTACCAGGCGATACTGAATTTCTGTTGAAAGCCATGTCGGACTTTTTAGGGCTCCAAAATACCCATTATAATTGCCACATGTTCGTATGGCAACCGGGATCGTCGGCTTAACGTGCTCTCTGAGACATGAAGGGGTTTCAATAAGTTGCGACTGGTCACCAGTGCAAAGAGTGATCCGACTAGAATCACTTAACTTTGCAATGTAATAACCTACGGTTACCACTGAACCACGAGTTCCTTGAAAGGTATACAAAACTTAATAGTGGCATTAAGCATCTTTAAATTAATTATGATTTCATAAATCGTGTACCTAAGATTTGTATCTTACCCTTATCCATTATCTGAGTAACACTACACTAAAGTTTACTATGCACCTCTCTGTTACGTTACTATATAATGTTGTTATGTATTGTCAGACACCTAATCTAATACTTCATTTTTGTAATTTATCAAATATATTCCAAACGTTTTGAAATAAGCATTTGAAACGCAAGTCTCCATGCTTGATAAAATTAATAGTTGTACAATCGTTACTGAAGTTTTATCCGGATCAATTTTTGTTATGAGCCATTACTTTATTATGACCGGGACTCTTTCTAGAGCCGGTCTGGATGACTTGATTCCTTTTTTATTCTGTAAAGCAAAATCTCCATCCTTAAGACAGCTAGCTTCTACCTTTTCTTTAGAAAATGCTTGTCTTTCCAGGTATCTTCATGTACGGGAACCACTTCGAAGACCTAGAAAGCTGCGTCGAATGCATGTTGTTACCTCGAATCATGTCACTCAACAACATGCACTTTCACTTTTCTTCGTGTAACTTTACCGAAAGGAACATGTATCTCAAGTTAGTTATAACGTTTATCACTTTTATTGTGCAATGAAGTTGAGAATTAAGATATATTCGTCGTGTAGTCTAATGCCGTGGTGTCAAAAACCTCATCTCATTATTTACTATTTGCATTAATATCCAATCGATTTTTATTTGAGTATTTTGTTAAATGAGAGCTTCATTGAACACAAAGTTTGGTCCTTTGAGCTGCATTCTTTTGAATCTTTATTTATTTTAAATTTTCGTTCCAGAGACCGTCGTGACGGCATGTCCCGAGAGGGCTCAGGCCGCGTTGCAGTGTTTAAGGCCACCGGCCTGGTACGGTCGTATACTTTAGAATGTAATTACAACACTGGACGCCTCGTCAACGTCCTCCCTCCCACCGTTCGGGAGGGTCCAGCATCTGCGCTATTGAACTCCGCTCCCCCACCTCCGAAGTACACGCCGCATATATTTGAAGAGGTAAACCCGTTCCAGGTTTGTGAGCTAAGCGAATGTTCACTCCTAGCATAGGTAATTTATAAACATAAAACACTGAGAAATTGCGTTCAAAATAAAAAGAACTTAAATAATGTAAAAGATAAAACAAAAGAGTACATGCCAAAATATTCAAATTTACAGAAATAATAAAGACATAAAATGTAAACTTTGGTGATCCATATCTAAATATAAATTAATCTACAAAATCAATTGCTACATGTACGACAGAGCGTTGCTAGTAAACCAATTTACCATTTGTGTTTCAATATTTTGTTAGACAGTCTTTTTATAAAAAAAAATGTTTATAAAATGTGAGCTATGTAAAGTAATTATTGTAAAAAAAAATATTTTAACTCATCAATTTTGAATTGTACCGGCAGCAACGCGAAATATTGGTTTTATTTGTCACGTGATTACGTAATCCGAATTGAAAACACTAATTAAATCTAGAGAATTAGTGACAGTTATTTTTTTTTAGAAACCTCAAATTTGAATAAAATTGTAAAAACTGCAGGACTCATGAGGAGTGGAGAAGGATTTATCTTGAATACAAACTTTTCTTCTTGGAACGTTTTTTTTGTCTGTTGAATTCTAAAATCTTTATTATCTGTTGGCAAATTGTAAAAGATAAAAATAAACTAAAAAAAATAGAATTAAAAGTGCTTTAGGCTTAGTCTAATGGAGTTATTTGTTATTTAAATGACATAGTGAAGCACTCTCTCAGTGTCAACTATTGATGTCGAATACTGTAGCTACTTCCGATCATACTTTCTAGGATCATTGTAGCAAAATATATATTATTGTACGCAATCCATTTTAGATGGTGGTAAAAACATTTCAGGTAAGACACTACCGCTCCAGGTTCAAAGGTTTGGAGGTTTATGAAGAGATAGACCCCTTTGAGGTTTGTCTGTAACCTATACGCTAGAATATACACACAAACACGAGGGGTGATCAATAAATAATAATAATCGGGTACTTCTAGGCCGTACAAAAATCAAAAACAATATACTTTTGCTTACTTTTACACCCGCTAGTTCAGTATAAAAAAAGTCATATAAACAGGGCACGATTCCCGAAAGGTACATTCATTTGAATACGAACTGTCGACAAGATAACACCATAATGGAGAAAAACGAAATTAGAGCGGTCATTAAGTACGTAAGTAAGTAGTAGTGACTTGAAAGAAACATTGGGGTAGTCTGCTCCTCCATATTCCATAGTTGCACGTGAGACAAAGGAATTTTAACTGTACAGAACATTTACTGAAGAAGAACACCGCGAGGGACGCCCATCCACGTCCCTGACCGAGAACAACGTGAAAAAAGTAGAAGAAATCGTATTGACCGATTGAAGAGTGACCGTAAGGCATGTTGCTGAGGTCACAGGGATCTCATATGCCAGCGTTAAAAAAATAATTGTAAATGAATTGCATATGAAAAAAGTCACGGCGCATTGGGTGCCGAGAATGTTAATCGACGAGCAAAAAAGAAGACACGACATTTCGAATGTTTAAATTGTATTGTAAAATGTTTTGAATCGTTTCGTGACCATGGACGAGACCTGGATCCACCATTTTGATCCTGAAACCAAACAACTCTCGATGACCTGGAACCGAGCCTCTTCACCAACGCCAAAGAAATTCAAAGTGTCAAGTTCTGCGGAAGAGGTTATGAAGCCTGTTTTTTGGGAAGCTGAGGGAATAGGCTAGATGACACCTTATTCAAATTAGTTACTTTTTATCATCTGTCAAAACGACAATTTTGTATGAAAAATGTACTAAATACCAAATTATGACGTCACTGTTTTAGACTACTCAATTGAACAATATATTTCACTGTGTATTTGATTGAAATTCGTGATAATAATAAAAATCTATGTTAATTGTACTTGCCGAGATGTTTCGCGATATTAGTTTTAATGAAGTGGACATTGGTATTTATTTACGATACAGTCATCTACCCAATTATCAGGGTGGAATATTTAAAAAAGGGAGCCACCATAACGGGTCCTTCCTTCGCAGATCAAACAAGAAGATTGCAAGAGGCTATAAAAGAAAAAAGACGTAGCAAACTGCGAGCTGGAGTGCTATTACACCAAGACAACGCCCCTCATCACAAAGCCGCAATTGCGATGGCTACAATTCAAGAAACCCTCCCGATTCACCAGATCTGACTCCCAGCGACTTCTGACTCTTTCCTCGGCTCAAAGAACATCTTCAGAGCAAGAAATTTGAGTACATTGGTGAAGTGATGGCCGTTGTAGAGGCGTTTTTGGAGGGCCAAGACAAAGATTTTTTTTCTAAGGGAATCATGGACCTAAAAAAGATATACTAAATGCATTAATTTGTTAAGAGAGTATGTTGAAAAATAAAATATATTTTTCACTCTAATCATTGTTTTATATATTGATTATCATTACTTATTGATAACCCCTCGTAAATGTAATATATATTTATATTTATTTATACATACGCACACATATATAAAATAAGCGTGGCCAGTTACTAAGCTGCAGTCGTATGCTATAATTTATATTGTCCCTTAGATAGTCATAACATACGAAACGTATTCTAACGTGCCCGCATTGTGACTTTCTTCCTTTGAGCTTTTTCCTAAACGAGGTTGGGGTCGTCTTTAAGTAAACTTCGATATAGCTATTGTCGTCAGATCTCCACAACCCAAGTAGGTACTAGGCTAAACCGAAGTTCTGTAGAAAGACAGTTGCCGGATCTTTTAGGACTTCCACTAACCGTAACGATTGCGGCAGATGTTCGTATGACAACCGAAACCGACGGCTTAATGTCTTTTATTTTATTTATCCTTATTGACTGCACGGTTGGTCTAGTGGCTTAAGCGGTCGCCACGCCGCTGTTTACTGCGCTGAGTGTTGTGGGTTCAAACACCACATGGGACAACACTTTGTGTGATCCACAAATTGTTGTTCTAAGTCTGGGTGTTCTGTGTCCGTTTCCTATATGTTTGTAAAGTCCCCCGCGACACATGATTTATTCATAGAACGGTCGTTGTCTTTTAAAAAAAAAATATTCTCTCCGAGATACGGAGGAGTCCCAATGTGTTGAAAATGGTCAGCCATTCATCGACTGGGCTAGCTTGTGTAATGTGTTTACCCATTTGAAATTTAAACTAAGTGTATAAAGTAAGTCGAACGGTGTAAAGTAGTATTATTCTTGCATATAAAAATAGTTTACGCACACAAACGTATTCTACACACTATTAATATAAAAAAGATAGTATTGTAAACTATAACCGTAGTTAGAAATTATTGCTTCTAAACCCATGCTTTGTAATTTGTATAAATCTCTTCAAAAATCTCCAGATATTAGTACACCTGCTTTCTTTACGTAAGGACACATATCAACCATACAAACAGTAGCCATAAAAATATAGGAAATGCGTATATTACATAAACTGTATAAATTTTCCATAAAAATTCTTTAAGAATTGACAACTTTAATTAAGCCGACCAATCCGATTTGGCATGCCACATGAAACACGAGCTGAACTGATTGAAACCACACTCGTAAAGGCGAAATCCAATAACTTTACGCTATCATTTCTTTCCTTAGGTGGCCATCCTAGACACTAGTATCTTTAAAGTAGTTAATTTAAATTGCCAGTTGTAAAAAACGTAACATCTACAGGTTGGTCGGTCACTGGGTGCATCAATACTCGACCTTACGGGGCAACATCCAAATTCACGCATCCCATGCTCCGAGCATCGAAACTTATCAGCGGTTCGTGATTGGCTTCGAGCACATACGAGGACTATGAGACCGCAGGTAATTTTACAAATTCTTTTCTGTGTACGCTTAGTCTAACAAAGCCCACACAGTACACTACAGTCTTGATACACTACATTTATAATTTTTTACGTTCCATGGATTCGGTCACGGTTGGTATGATAAAATCTAACTAAAAATATCAATTTAACTATCAAGAAAACTTTATTTACATTGTAGAAATAATCAATTTCACTCACAAAAATAAAATATTTGTTTACCATCATTTAATAGATGAACTATGAATAATCATTGTTTCATTTAAAAATTGTAGGTTCTCTTACAGAGCGCATCGATAATAAAACAAAATTATTCTTCACAAATTGAAACGGATAGTGCTAATTTTCTATTTTAATTCTCATTTTCAACCCTAAATTACCGAACTGAAAAATCGTTGAATAATGTTCACTTGGTTTATTATTGCAATTACTTTATGAAACAGTATGTTGCTTTAATAAGACTAGAAATATTATTTTGAAGTTTGTATGAACTTACGAATGTATTTCTATTAATTTTTCTCATTATAATATAAATCATCTTAAAATTGAGTTACTAAGAATTATAATAAATGAAACGCTCAAGAATAATTTTTTTCATTAAAAAAAGATGAAGATGACATTGTATTTCTTTCGACGATTTTTTACATTTTTTATTTTCATTTATTATTTGACCACGGTACCATTACCGCTCCTTCTTAAAGTATTTAACATTTGTGATTTGTTTTTTTATTGCTATTATTTTTTACTATTGGTAACACACCATATTTAATTTTCAGTGTTACACTACTAAATAACACAGAACAGCTTTTAAAATCGTGGTAAGAATATGATTGTGGGAGTGGGTTTGGATGTGTTGTTTCGTTCGATCACTTAACATAATATACTTTACACTAGAATGACGATACATTCTAATGTAATGTTAATACACTAAAGATAATGGGAGTGTTTACAATTCCATATTGTATTGTCATCGTTTATCTCGTAGCTTAAAGATTTACTTATAACGGTTTTTTGAAGCCAAACCTTATGAAATAATTAGCTTTATAAATAGCTTTAATAAAATGAATGATTTCATAATGATGAGTCAGATGTGTCAAAGCTCATGATATTCCTCCTCTTTAATGTTTAAAAATTATGATAGTGGTTTGTGCTTCCAAAAACTGATAAGAAATTTCCAAAAAACTTTTGAAGGCCCACTTTCTAAAATTAAATTATATTTAAAATTAATATGTAATAAAATAAATTTAAATTAAGTTTTTTTAAACCTGTACTCTTGGCACAGGTTTAAAAAAAATTATACTTGTTATACTCCTACAAACATAGTAATAAACATGAAAAATAGCAAGTTTAACATAATATATATATATATATATATATATAGGTGGGCCACGAATTAGTTCAATTAATTATTTTTAAAAATTACATCGTCTAAATCACCACCGTTTCGACGTTTGAACTCTTCTAAGCGTGTACCGAAATTTTCGAATACTCGTCGGCAAAGATACCGCGTGATCGCCCACATCTCTTCGCTGATTTTTCTTTTAGTTGACGTAGTGCATTTGGTTTATTGATGTAGACACGATTCTTCAAATAACCCCATCAAAAGTCTTCTGGGGATAGATCTGGACTTCTGGGTGGCCATGGAATGTCACCTCATCTGGAAATCAGTTTTACCGGCAACATGTTTTGACCACCGGTAGGGACTCATTGGATGTGTGACAAGTGGCTCCATCCTGTTGAAATCATATGTTACGATTGTAACTAGCAAATTCCAGTTACATTCGTGCCAAGAACTCCCGTAACGTTTTCACATATTCAGCAGAATTAACAGTAACTGAACGGCTGCAGGAATCTTCGAAAAAGTAGGGTCCAATGATTTCTTTTGCTGAAATTGCAGCCCATGCAGGGTTATCTTAGGAGAATGAAGTGGCCTCTCGTGTTTAGCTTTGGGATTTTCACCGCTCCAATACCTGCAATTCTGTTTGTTTACCTGTCTGTTAAGGTGCCTTCTTCAGAAAATAAGATGTCAAAATTACTGAATCGTTCTAACATTGTTTCGCCATACGACTTGCACAAATTTAAATCATTAGGTTTTAGTTCCTGGACTATCTGGATCTTATATGTATGTAATTTGAAAATACGGCGTACTGATGTGCGGGATAACCCAAATTTAGCCGAACGTTTGCGCGTCGTTAAATTTGGACTACGTCGAACAGAAGCGGCAACTTGCTGCACGTTCCCTTCGGTCCGAGAAGTCCGTGGGCCTCCAGTTTGTTTCGCATTTAGCGTAAATCCTGTCTCTTCGAACTTCTTCACCCATTTCTCTATTAAAGGAGCACCCAGACACTGATTTAAGTCGTGTAAATCGTATTGAACGCAAAAGAAGCGTCTCGCAGTAAGAAGCGAACTGCTATTTAAATAAAATTGTTTCACACAATAAGATTCATTGCGACAAAATATCCGAGAAATGAGCTAGTGGTCAGACTCTTCCCTGCGCCCCGCGCGGCATTAATGTTAGATTCAAATATTAACGAATTCTTGGCACACCTGTATATTTAAAAGCATCTCGGTCATATGAAACGTTTTTTATGTACGTCTGTGTAGAAAAAGTAGCCCCGAATTCAGTTGTCACAACAAGTTTATAATCTAACATGTCTTTTCCAGTTGACAATGTCACGATTACGTCCTAAAACATCATCACCTAGCAGAGTACCCCTATACGCTCGCTCTAAGGGTAAAGTCACAGAAGAACGCAAAGAGAACACGTACGTTGGCGCAAAGACCGACGCGGAGCGCAAACGCAGTCCACCAGTACTCGCACAGCGATCCGGTCATGACATCGTCAACATGAACTTGAAGTTCGCGAAGAAAAATGAACCAGTCAAGACGACTTCGCGCACAAAGTACCTAAGTGAAAATGAACCTAAGCCAAAATCTTTGACTACCAAACGAAGGAATATTCTAGCAATACGGAAACCCAATTCGAGTAAGACCACAGTAGGCGGTGGGGTAGTCAAAGCGAAAGTTAGCAGACGATCCGTGGACGACCCAGAGAGCCCCCGCACTTCACTCGTATCCACAAAACTGAACAAGCGGAACTTCTCACGAACACTTCGCGCTTCATCCGCCCGCGTAAGTAGTAACCGCTGCCGGGCGATGGCGTCATCGTCATCCGACGACATGATAGGAGGAAACTGGGAAGACGTGGCCGGCGGTACTGTGTTGGGTTCACAGACTTCCGGGCACCACGAAGCTTTAGGGGCGAAACGCCGGCCACTACCGAACTCCACTACGTCACACCTCAAAAAAATACGGCTGAAGACGGGCATGTAGCGCAAGCTGCGGGCCCGCGCTGCGCCTGATCCGCGGCGCTGATGGACCACCATCGCTTACGGGCCTTCACCCTCATCGGAACTTACCCGATCCAGAAAATATTACTTTGACATCTCGTTCCAATTTCCAATTCTTGGAACAGTCATTTTAGTTATTTTCGTCGTAATATAGCAAACCAAAACAATTAAAAAAATCTCAACATGCCTGTAAACAAGAACTTGCATAATGCAAAATGTAGGTACAGAAACCTACATTATTGCGACCCACTTTTTTCTATCGAGTAGTTCTGATGGTGACTAAATTGGGTCAGGAGTAAGTTCGTGCCCGACATTTCCCAAAATCGGCACTTATTCTCATGTTCGCCCACTCGTTCACTGCCAACGTAATATGGTTGTCAGCGATATCAATAAATATTAAGTTGTATTTGGACTGGTTGGTAACTTATGCCATTAAAAACGTGGTCTTTGTCTTTTCTCAATTAATGTTTACTTTATATTTGGTTACTTAGTTTATTTTCATGTCGGTATTCCTTAAATCCATATCGATGACAACTTGGCAGTCGTAGAAGTTTTAATGGTTGTTGTAACAATAATCTTTTACTTATAATTTATTCTTAGAAATATTTTTAATGGCATTAGATTATATAACAATATGAACTAATGTTGTAACACTAAAAATATTGTTGCCGAATTAAACTTTGCTAAACAATGATTTATTTGGACTGAAACCCCTAAAATCTTAAGTACCTATTGTATATTGTTTTTGTTTGTAAATGTTTTATTGTATAAAATTTGACTTGTTTTTATTCTACGTTTTGAGCATGAAATTTTTATTTATCATAAACCGATAAAGATTTCTCATTATAAGTTTTATTAAGACAAAAAATATCGTTCTGTAGTGTATTGTAAAGTTCATTTATCTTGAAGTTGTGCTCATGGAGCGATAGTTTTGAATTGTGCTAATAATAGTACGTACTATTGATCTCATTGTATATTTAGCAGAGAGCTGATTTCAAGAGTGCTCATATCGTCTCTATCACAGGTATTTCTGTGTCCATAACATCGTACATCGCATATTATGTATTGTTTAGCTTTAAAAAACCTCTAAAAAATGGAAACAAATAATAATAGAAATAGTGTTTGTGTGATATAAAAACAGCTATTGAATATTGAAGAACTTTTAGTATTGTATGAATTATTGAAAATATAATACTTTACTAAAAATATAAGCGAGAACAAGCTCCTTGCGGGCTGAACTGCTACACCAATTTAGTGCAATAATTGTATAATTTTAAATACTACCGTGGTTTTATATACTATACATATTACCGTTTAGATACTTAACATATTTGAAAATTCTAAGTTTTTATAAATAGATGTTTACGGTAGAAATGTATAGTGTGTATATTTTAAAACAGTAATTATTTATTTATCTGAAATATTAATATATGGTTAAATAACATACAATGTTCTCACAATTATTTGTTTCCTTTCAATTACCCTTCTTTTATTTGCTAAAAAAGTGCGCACGTGCTGCATAGCACGTCGCAGTACCACCCTGGCCTGCTTCTGCTAGGGTGACAGATGAGCTCACCTGTCACCCTCAGGCTTGCGCTTACGAGGGACGGAGATCGATCTGCGATCTCAGCCACCCGAGTCGTCTGCGATACCGAGCCCGTTCCCGAGCCTGGCGGACCGGCAAAGTTTTAAACCTCTTCCGGTCCCGTTCCGACATCTCCTTTGCAAGCATAACTTGCTCACAGAAGGAGATGGCGGAGTTCCACGCGCTCTTGCTCCGTACCATGGCCGTAATCATGCTACAGAGTGAGAGAATTCCCACTCAGATGGCCGCCACAAGGTCACGCCTCTGCTCCGCCCACGCTGAGCATTCTGCCAGCGTGTGGAGCGCAGGATCCACGGTCCGGCCATCGCAGTGGCGGCACTCAGGTGTTGGCTCCTTTTCGGTCAGACACAGGTGATCCCCAAAACACCCTTTTCCAGTGATCACCGTCAGCCAGTATGAGAGGATCCCGTGATTCTCTCTCGAAGCATGTTGCCATAACTGGTTTTACCGCCGCAATGACGGCGTACCCGTCTTTCAATTACTCTTGAGTAATCGGCAGACAGGTTTAGTAGTGTGTTTGATGTACAGCACCAAAGTAAGTTTTAGTGTTTTACATTGGTGCAATTTCGGGCGAGCCAGTTTTTTGCCAACCAGCCCATATTTTTTTTAGTTTATTATTAGTTATTTTATTTTTACTACAACGCAGTTGAACAATGTCATTCAATTTGAAAATTATTGTTCTCAAAGTAGTCACAGCTTTGAGAGTGTTATACGCGGCATTAATCAAAATAAAAATCAAATATTTTGTTGCTAGTATAACCATATTTCTCGATTAGGTGGTCTATGACAAGTTCTTAAACTTCCCCTTTCCGTAGTAGGTCCAAGGTCCATTACGATTGTATATAATGAGTGTTTTGCATCATACACACTTTCTCTCTTAAATTACATAACGCGCTTATTTGACATTACTTAGAAAAATGTTGGAACTGATGGTTTACTTAGAACATATATTAATATTGCTTCTTTTTACACAGAAACAGCATACCACCCTGATGCCTATGCCTATCTAGCAAAAGTAAATATGTAGGTATGTAAGTACAAACATTTTAGTATGTTTTTTTATGTGAGAGGTTTTCCTTGGAATATCTAGTTTTGATGGTGCAAGCCTCATCTATATTGCCGTTCATGTTTATTTTCAATTTGTCAGCTAAAAAATCAAGTCAGAGTGACTGCAGGACAAAATAATTGAGTTATTTTGTCCTAACATAAAACTGCAGTCAGTATCAGTAAGTTTTGCTGTTTGTTAGTAATGTGCTAAATTTCATTTGATTTGTTAAAGCTGCAGGCCAATGTCCCTACCTAGTCAGTAACCAACTCTGTGATTGCTTACTCACTACAACTCCAAGGGTGTTAAAGATATTATTAAGGTTAACTGTCAATAAGTTACTTGGTACTATAATTTTATAGTTGTAAATGAACACTAATAATGCTGACAATATATTTTTTCTCTACCACACTTCTAACACTGTATTTGTACCTCTACGTATGGTGATCATCACACATATCAAAATGAAACAATTAGCTACCATAAACTTTTTATTAAGTCCATAGTAAGCTTAAACTAACATATTACAGCCTGCGTCCTCGTCTACCACCCTTCCTGCGTGTAGAGTCAGATGGCACAGGCGTAACATCCTCAATGCGACCAATCTTCATGCTGGAACGGGCCAAAGCACGGAGAGCAGATTGAGCACCGGGTCCTGGAGTTTTAGTTTTGTTGCCACCAGTAGCACGGAGTTTGATGTGCAGTGCGGTGATGCCAAGGGTCTTGCATTTTTCGGCAACATCCTAGTGGAACAAAGTACGAAATGTTTTTTAACATATTTTATGAAAATAATTTCAAAAAAGTATATAAGTCCAACTTTATTTATTGTATCTATTGTCATTCAAATCTGAAAGTCACACAAATATGTTTTAGATGTAATTTTTTAACCCAGCAAGTCAACTTGTTATTAAAACAATTTTTTAGTAAAATTCCATTTTTAAGCAACTGCATATCATTTAATATTGAGTATCTTTTATTGCAAGTACAAATCAAAAAATTTGGTAACCAAAGTTTTATAATAATTAACAACTAGAATCATTTGACCAATATTTAACTATGATTCAAATCTAAATCCTTATTTAAATGCTATTTTATAATATAATGGCACAATAACAACAAAACATTTTAAAAATGCAAAATAACACTACACATTATTTCAAGGCAAATTTGTAGTTTCTATGCTGTGAGCAGTATTTGATTTGTACTATACATCTAAATTAATTATACTTGTGTATTAAATCTGGTAATATACAATGTGACTGCAGTCTATTTAGGCAGATATTTTAGTCTGTTAGCACATTGATAAAACTATGTTCAGATAAAATCTAAACAACAGATTTACTGACACATAACCTAAAAATTATGAACTAACTGCTAGAAATATAGATAAACAAACCTGAGCAGCCAACATAGCAGCATAAGGAGAAGCCTCGTCACGGTCAGCCTTAACCTTCATACCACCAGTAACACGGGCGATGGTTTCCCGACCTGACAAGTCGGTAACGTGTACAAATGTGTCGTTGAACGAGGCGAAAATGTGAGCAACACCAAACACTGTCTCGCCTACTAAATGCTGTGGTCCCAGGGTCACCTGGACCTCTTCTTTTGCAACTTTAGCTTTTCTTGGAGCCATGGCTTAAGTCTGAAAATAACAACAATTCTGAAACCACTCTTGTAACCTTAAATATCAGAGTAATCCTCTCACTGTAACGCACAAATTATCTGTAAGGCGACCAATATTGATTGCCGCTATTAGTATATAGTGTTATTTTTATTTATTTTCACAAATTTAACATTTTAAATATAAAACTTGCGGATACCTTTAGCTTTGAAAGCTGTCAAAACTAGAAAGAAATCTGATGATAAATGTTGCCAGCACTTGTTTTCAAATGTTACCCTGTCAATTCGATGTCAATACAAGTGGGTTGCCATAAATATGGAACTATTCATTACTTGTTAGTGCACGACACAAAGAAAATAAAATTAAATGAGGGCGCCACCTTTGCTAGCTAAAACTACTAAACTCGTTTTAACATTTTTGTAATTTAGTTATTAAAATTCAAAATTTCATTACTTGTCGATCTTCTAAAGTTTCCTTACACGTCATTGGCATTTATTTCCAGAAGAGAGGTGTGAATACGACTGCTGTGCTTGAGGTCTCGGGTTCGACTTCCGGATCGCACCAAATGCTTGTATGGTTTGCAAATATTTGTTTCGAAGTTCGAGTGTTTTCTATGTATATATGGACGTATTTACAAAAAAAAAGTATATAAGTGTTCTATCAGTCAGTCTAGTTATCATAGCACAAGCTCTGCTTAGTTTGAAACTAAATGATTTTGTGTGTCAAATGTCTGGAATATTTATTTATTTATTTGTCGGGTAGACGGACACGAGGTATTTAAAAACCTTAATTATTTAGATTGGTGAAAGCAATAGTGCTTACTTGCCTCTATAATATTCAATTTTGTATAACACTGCATTTGTTGCTTGTAGACTTAATATTCCGTGAAATTTCTACTGAATTCATTACATCACCTTATTATTAGAATGTTTAATGTTTCAGAGTGTGATGTGCTGGCGTCTACTTCTGTGTTATGTACTTGCAGCAGTTCTTAGATTGATTCGTCACATGTTTTGACCTAGTACTCATTGTCACTACAAATTCATTCGGTTTTTCCAATGTTTTATCTATATCATTCTATGCTTGTAATTTACGCTTTTTGACTAGACTAAATCCAGCAGTGAGAACTTTATTAAATTTGTATTAAAAAAAATATTATATTCTAATAATCTTTTTCTGAATTTTTTAGATAAACTTTATTCGCTTATGTTAGAGCTATATCTGTACGACGGAAAGATGGTGTATAGTCCATCACAATGAGAAAGGATCATATTGCCAATGATTGTAGTCATTTCATTAAAGTGTAAAAAAAATTCTGATTGTGGACATGTCAAAGTCATCTTTCACCGTGAAAGGACGGCTCTACCTTTGCTTGTCTAGTGCCGAGAATTTTCCTTTGCTTTTGACACGTTGCTAAACGATTTAAAGCGTTGTGTTTAGAGAATCACTTAGAACGAATAAAACAATATTATCGTCATAAGTATATATATAATATATATATAATTAAACCAACTTCGATGACCAAACATAGCTGAACCTACTTAGTCTACTGAATCCAGACGATGTAGGTTAAATTATGTACAAATATTATTCAATATCTACTATGAGATCTCGTTGAAAATTAACAAAAACAAGTAAAATATATTGTAAGTAATAGTAAATAAGTTAAATGTTAAATGTGATTATCACCATCATCAGGTAACATCATTAAATGTATTATTACATCAGATGCTAACTTATTTCGATAATAATGAATTATCAAAAGACAATTACAACGAGTGATAAGTGGTAGCCAAGTAGATTAACACATTACGAAATTAACAATCCTAGTCAGCTCCGTCCATAAATGAGCAGCCACTCTTAAAATATCATAACATAACAGACCTTTCTGTGCCTCGGCAAACATTGTTTTACTCGATATGGATCTCTTGTAATTTTATTTCTGTTGATTTTAATGTCATGCCTTTGTCTAGGACGTTTGAAAATAAAAACCTTGTCTATAGTCAGTGCCTAGAATCTGCTTCTATCCGTGCATGCATTGATTCTAAAATTTTTGTTAAATGACTTAAAAAGTATCAATTTTCTCACTGCGCAAAGAATTAAAGTAGTCACATATTGATAACTGTTTTGACTGCTACTCGTATCTGAAAATAATCTTTTTTCTTTAAAATTTTAAAGAACACAGTAATCTGCCAATTTTTGAAATGACTTTGTAATTAATTAATTACTATTAACTTTGCGTCTAATAGAGACTCTATCTCGCCTGTGGACATCGCACACTACTTTTGCCTAAACGGGGTCTCTATTTAAGGACTCGCATACAATTGTCAGTTTTGAGCCTAACATAGCTAGTCGACTACCACTTCAGTTTGCTAATTAGGTGGGCTATATCAACAGCTTAGGTTCTCTGCTGAAGCGCCTAAATTCTGATACGATGTTTTAGAGAAACGGCAAGCATAACCCTTTTCAAAACTCACTGTGCACATACTTTGAACTTGTGTACAAGTCCTACGACACCGTATTTTTATAGATAGTGAAGTGTCTCTGCCATCATGCAATACGTTTAGTTGTGAAAAGGAACATGATATTAAAATAACAATAAAATAACATTGAAAACTAATCAAAGTTATGTAAAAACAACGTTCGATGCGGTACAAGTTACTAATGTCGACCTGGAGAAACATGTTTTGATCGTGTATCTATTTATACATTAAGTCCACTTACCATAAATATACATCGTTACAACCATTTAAGTTATTTATTTAGTTTTACATGTCAAAGATAACATAGAATTACAACAATTTGATCAAACGCTGGCCCACTGGCCAAAATTTTTTTTTATCAAATCACACCAAAGTGCCTCAACGCGGCCTGATGGAAAGCATTAGTAGAATCTAAGAGTAGTGGTCGCCATACTCATCGCATACTAATGCAGACAATGCAATATGGTGTCCCATACTATAGCAGCCTAGAGATGGGTTGGAATAGCTGTTGCTTCAAGTTTTTCTTCTTTTTGCAGTGATGTTGTCCTGTTTAGTTTATTCCCTCTTTATTTATGTCACCTCTTACGGCATGATAAGGGTGGTGACACTGAGGAGGTGGCCATATTCTAGCCGTAGGAGGCGCCAGGTAAGTTAGTGTTTCCTTACTTTGGTTTACCTATTTCGCTGGCAACTACTAACCGAAATGGCGTGGTGTTTGGTCGGATCGAAACCGACGCAACCACCAGCCGGTAATATCCGGAGAAATTACATAAGTGAAACTGAAATTTTATATCGAAAATCATATTTAATTCCAAATTTATGAATCAGCTCATCTATATATTTAACAGGTTGTGGCGGCTTCTACATTATAAACTCAAAAAAAGTAAATGTACAACGGCGCCATCTAGCGAAGATACATCGAACTACGAAGTATGAACGAAACGTATGAATGTAATGAACTACAATGCTACTACTAATCCTGCATCGCGATATAGAGATTCGCGTGGCAATTAGCATATGTACAACATCCCAACATCAACCGTGGGGCTGTGGCCCACCAGGCATGATCACCTCGCCTGGTCGGAGGATCCTCCCTTTGTGTCGGAGGGACACATGCCACACGTCCCTCCACAGTGGTGACCCCGACGTGATTGGAAGCAGCCTTCAAGTCAATATGAGCAGCGTCACTCCCACAGCGATGATCAGTAATCAAGTCTCAGCCAGCCAGCAACTTCCTCCTCAACAGGGATACCACACGCAGGACGCGCCCGCTTCAGCCTGGTTACCCTACGGCCTCATCAGTGTCTAGGCACAGCGCACCGCACACCACATGCAATGCCGACTCACCGGGATCTGCATACTTCAGCCCCGACTCACTGGGGACTTCACCGCAGCACTGCGCACCACATGCAATGCCGACTCACCGGGATCTGCATACTTCAGCCCCGACTCACTGGGGACTTCACCGCAGCACTGCGCACCACATGCAATGCCGACTCACCGGGATCTGCATACTTCAGCCCCGACTCACTGGGGACTTCACCGCAGCACTGCGCACCACATGCAATGCCGACTCACCGGGATATGCATACTTCAGCCCCAACTCACTGGCACTGGCACGCTCCACAACAGAGCATAGACAGCTGACTCGTCAGTACATCGACCTCCGGTCTTGGAGGGGAGTGATGTGGCGGCTTCTACATTATAAACTCAAAAAAGTAAATGTACAACGGCGCCATCTAGCGAAGATACATCGAACTACGAAGTATGAACGAAACGTATGAATGTAATGAACTACAATGCTACTACTAATCCTGCATCGCGATATAGAGATTCGCGTGGCAATTAGCATATGTACAACATCCCAACATCAACCGTTGGGCTGTGGCCCACCAGGCATGATCACCTCGCCTGGTCGGAGGATCCTCCCTTTGTGTCGGAGGGACACATGCCACATGTCCCTCCACAAGGTAAAAGCTATTTATTTCTAATGATTATACGAAGCATGAAGGAACGAAATATTTAAATCAATTAAATTAAAAAAATGTGTAAACAATTTTTGTTCAATAAAATATATATTTCGTGAATGTTGTGTAAAAAAGTAACTCAAGTAATTCGACATAACAATATTTTATGAATGACTTAGAAAATAGTAAACAAATAATTTTGATTTCATAAAATATTGTGTTATGCCATCTTGTTAACACTAATGACAACCTAAGTAAAGTAAGTAAGGTAAGATTTAAATACAGCTTATACTTATATATTGTAAATTACAAACTGAAACAACTTTTTAACGCAAACTTACAGAAATTTGGGTATTAAAATTGTTATTTTCGATGATATCAGCAGCCAAATAAATATAATAATAATCCAAACCGTGTGAAACACAAGGCAATAAAAAACTTTCATATGTACATGCCTGCGTTTATCCTTTACTCGAAGATATTGCAATAATCTAAAATGTCTTGTGGCTTGATTACCTGGGGATTCTAAAACGGAATAGGTTACTATACTCCATCTCACAAAAAAGTCTCACGGTGATATATGAAACTAATGTGGTTAGTCGTTGTTGTTAAATATTGTTATGTTCATTACCATTGTAATTTTTTTAGTCATTTGAGGAAGTTAAACATTTATATTCGATGCCTTAAGTTATAAAAATGTCTGTCGAGAAATAATATTGAAGGTAAAATAGTTTTGTGAAGCAAAATAGCAAAATCGAGGAGTTTTGATACCAATAAATAATTTCAGTTGCCACCATGACAGGTATATATTTAAGAATGTCAGTTATGTGAAAACCGAAATGGAAAATTGATTTTTTATAATAGACCTGGGCGAACGTCATATTCTTTGAACTAATAAAACAAAATGAAAACCCGAAAACAATTTTGAAGTAGATTGGAAAAGCAATTACAAACGCCACTCCAGAAACGGGCTGATACATGAATCCCATTATAATATTTATTTATTTATTGTATCTTCGGCAAGCGATAGCTAACTTGTTTTGTGAGTCAGAGTATACCACAATGCTACACTAGTAAAGTGCTGGTATACGATATCAAAGTTACCATTTCAATAAATCAATAAATTGATGCAACCAAAATTTCATTTACAAAAAATCTGGAGGTTCTTCAAACATTTCTGTGTATTACAAAAATATTAAAATATCACTGAAAATTTTTAAGAGACCTGGAATATTTATATTGTTAAACAGAAATTGAAAACACTATAAAATGTCTATGAACTTTACTAAAGGCCAATGTGACACCATCCGGAAGTAGCGTACGTCATTATTGCCAACAGATTCATATTCCATCGCATATTCGTTGCTGGGAAAAAATCGTCGGTTTTAACGACGTAACATATTGCCAATAAGTGTGAATTATTGTGATAAACTTCCTTTTAGCATTAGTTAAACTAGTTCAATTTTAATAAGTGAGTATTTCATTCGTGTCTAAGTGTAATTCAAGTTCGAAGTTTCAAGTACGCGAATGACGTTCTGTCATGTATGTTACTCAATTCAATATTGTATTCCTATTACGTTTTCGATGTCTCAACAAGTTTGAGGCATGTGCGTTGTATGTGGCATTGTGGTGGATATAACACTGTCAAAGTCTAAGTCGTAATTTATCGCACACAGATTTGCAAGTCATTACTCATCCCATACGTAGTTCTTTGTGATGAAGGTGGACATACCCTGAAATAATTACGTTTCCTACGTTCCAGATTCAAAATGTTTATCTTGGATTGGTTCACTGGTGTCCTTGGATTCCTCGGTAAGCTAATATTGTAAACAAAGTTTATTATTTGTATTGTCACAAAACTAAGAGATCACCAAAAGGTGCAAAATACTTAAAACTAACATAATCTAAATTCACACAGTTTTAAAGATCATCGTTATAAAGCTTGAGTCCTGCTGCATTGCTTGAGTCCGTATATGCAATAAAACATATTACATTCACTTAAAATAGTAAAATATTTGAGCATTATTTGAAATAAGAAATCCTTAAGAAACATTATATTAAAGTAATATACACACAAATCTGTCAATATCAATAAAAAGTTTTTTTCTGGTCTTTCTCTTAGATAAATAGTAAAAATTAAGAAAATATCCCATCTTCCCATGTGCATACTGTTAATTTATTATTTTTATCTGTTTATATGTTTAACCATAAACAATAAAGATAACTTCTAAACTAAAATTTTAAAAAATATATAACAGAATAAAAAAGTTATGACAACTTATAATGACCCATGAAGGTTGTATGTGCTAAGCTTGGCACATTGACCTACTCACCTGAGCCAATGCTGACACATTGTTTCACGTGTGGAAAGGAAAAGTATCATCACTTTTTAAGTTACTATGTGAAATTGATTCTTTTATAATTATAATTTGTAAATTTCCACCTTTTATGGATTTTTTTGAAACCAAAAACTATAATTTGTATGTTATGAAGTATTAATCTAGTAAGTTTTAAATAAAATCTTGTTATTTCAACAAATGAATTTTGTATTGAACATTGTTTATGCTATCTATATCTCAAACATTATTTTCTAGTTCATAAATAAAATGTTTATGTAAATAGTATGTAAAACTCTTGAATATATTTAGAGAGTATCTTTTATGAACGTATTTTTGTTTTATTTAAGACTGTATACATTATATTTTCTGCTGACTTACTTTCAAATGAAAAGTTTTAGTTTAACACAGAAAGTGACTGTAAAGTGTCTTTCTTATTGTATTGTATTAGATTAGTATCACAAGTTTTTCAGGTGGCACTTCAAAAGATTTTTATTAAATAATTGTTATTTGTTTTGCATATCAAAAATATTGTACATATCAGAAAGAAATCTGATGAATTATTTTATAGTAAATATCTATGAAGACACTATGGGGTTTATGTTTTAATTATCAAGTTATATATGAAAACAGATTTTTCAATACCAACTATGCATGAGATGTCGACAGATATTGGTATTAAAATCTGGCACACAAATACAAAGTAGTAATCCTTTCTCATTTACCATCATATTATCTTATGTCATATTTTTATTGTCATTTCAATTGAGACTGCTTCTGACCATAGATATAACATATTTTTTTTATATTTTTGTTCAGGTTTGTGGAAAAAGTCTGGAAAGCTTTTGTTCCTGGGCTTAGATAATGCTGGCAAGACAACATTATTGCATATGCTGAAAGATGACAAACTTGCACAGCATGTACCAACATTACATCCCAGTGAGTATAAAAACAATTGTTGTAAGCAAATTTGTGTCCGTTGGTTTCTATTTCACTTATTAAAAAGTCTGGTTTTGTTGATCTGATAATACACATCAATATAATTGCTTTACTATCAGAAATTACAGTTTAATTTTGAGTTTACATTGAGAGTATCACAAATTGTAAGACTGCAGACATATTGGTGTTTACAGATTCAACGCATGCAGCGTTGAATCTGTAAACACCAATATATTTATAAAATATTTCACTATACCAGCTGTTTCTTTATAACTGAGGCTAAGAATGAATGTCTTCAATCTTTATGTAATATCAAGATTTTTAAAAAAAAGGAAGTTTTTTGGCAGTATTCTAATTTTACTATAGTGTGTCAAATATAAATTTATCTATAGTGATAGGTGAAAAATTTTTATTTGAGGGTTTCATCAAACAATTAAAATACCTACAAACAATAATCTACCCAAATTTGTGGGGTTTCCAATGTAATATAATTATGTAAAAGTAAAAAACACAGCTTACAACACCCATCAAGATTATACAAGATTGATTTTTTTTTTATTTATTTGAGAGCCTGCCAAAGTGACTACTCTGCCTGGTGGAAAGCATGAATAGAATCCAAAAGTTGTAGTCACCATAGTCATTGATTGCATGCATTGCATTAAGAAAATATATAGATTTATAAGATAACCAAAATATTTTTGGTAGTAGCAAATGTTACAGCTAAGTGACCGTAAAAATGATGATTGTGTGTAATATTGCAAAGTGTCGATGATAAAAACGAAATAGTGAAACTTACTATATTTGTTATAAAAATTTAATCAAATTATTTTGTTTCTTAGTACTTGATTCTCAGTTCTATTTGGCAATGAAAATGATGAGTATTTTAGAATAATTAATATTGATTATTAGAAAAACCAGTTTCATTTGCTACTTTAAATAAATGTGCTTTATAATCATATGATATCTTTTGTTGTCATCTTATGTAAGAAGTATTCATGTGCAATTTAAGAAAATTGAGTTATCAAAGAACCATAGAAAGTAAATTTAAAAATAACAACACTATTGTTGCACTATGGCAAAGTGTGTAAAGTTAACCATAGCACACCAATAACGTAGAGAACTTCTTAAGGAAAGATGGAGAAGTGTTGATGAGTTATTAAAATAAAATTTCCATTTAATATTGATAATTTTCTTTCTATGTTTGAACTTATTAGATTTGCATAGATAATATAATATTATAGTTCTAAGTGATTTATCATAAGATCATCATTATTAAAATAAGCTTTTATGGCAAAAACGATAATGTTGAATGCTCCATGGTCTATACTACACCATGTAAAGCTTGCTGTCACTTGAATTTCTCAGAATCAAATCATAAAATTAAGTTAGTCACAACGAGCACTCGTAAAGGTTAGTAGTCATTGTGCTCACAACTTTACTTTATATCCCAATTGCTTTTGTGAATAGATGCAGTTGAACATAAAGTTGCAAGAAGATCAAAAGTTTTTCCAGAGTTCCTAAGGAAGGTATTCCAGAGTGCCTGTTCGTGTTCAACTCAACTAATAAATTATAGTGCATGCATGCCAGGATAACGCACAAACCCACGAACGTGTGTTTAATTTACGTTGTTATTTGAAATTTAAGTACTATCTCCACTTGTCAGAGCTCT
Organism: Hypercompe scribonia; assembly: GCA_949316085.1. Taxonomy (NCBI): domain Eukaryota; kingdom Metazoa; phylum Arthropoda; class Insecta; order Lepidoptera; family Erebidae; genus Hypercompe; species Hypercompe scribonia. The sequence continues at coordinate 10,270,322 of OX438977.1, read as the reverse complement.
GAAGACACTCAGTAACATATGTTGATTTCATCCTGGAATCTTAACCTATTATTGAGATTTTTTTTGTAAGTCAATTGTATTAATTCAACAAAATTTTGTCTATAGCATCGGAGGAGCTCTCAATAGGCAGTATGCGGTTCACAACGTTCGACCTCGGCGGGCATCAACAGGCCCGGCGTGTATGGCGTGATTACTTCCCTGCAGTAGACGCCATTGTGTTTTTAGTAGACGCATGTGACCGTGCCCGCTTGCCAGAATCCAAGGCGGAATTAGATTCGTTGTTGACTGACGAGACACTCAGCAACTGCCCTGTCCTCATTCTCGGTAACAAGATCGACAAACCGGGCGCAGCCAGTGAAGATGAGCTTCGTCAGTTCTTCAACTTATACCAACAAACTACAGGAAAGGTAAAAAAATTATACATCACCTTGTTAGTTTCTAGGTTTAAAATTTTTAAATCAGTTACAATCGTTGTCATCTTAGACAACAGCAGATTGTGTCATGGGTGACATTCGTTTCATACGCCTTGACTTCTATTACTTAACTTAGGGTCTAAGCTTGCATACTCTTCACGTAACATTAGAGGTAGAGAAAAGACAGGTAATTTTAAATCCAAAAAAAGGTAATGTTCTAAATGTATAAAAAATAAAGAGAATAACTACGGCTTAAAGCTAAACTTTGACTCCCATCATCATATATTAGTCTATCCTATCCAATAACTATAGGTACAGCAGTAGTCACGTGTAATTTAAATAAAAAAGGGTCAATTACATCCTACTAATATTATAAATGCGAATGAAATTTTGTACACATATTCTTGGAGGTATTGGAAGTAACATATTTTTTTTTTTAAATAATAATGATAATATATTTTTTAAATGATCTGTTACGCTAGTATGATATAAATTTATTTTTAGGTTTAAGTCTACGTTACCATGTACATATTTCTTTCCGGTATAATTATTAATGTTAACGACACATTTATGTTTAACACAATGTAGAAACGCGCAGTAATAATATGAAGTAAGTATACTACTATCATCCTGACCCGATTATTTTATTTGTACCGTTATATTTATTATCACTTCCGCGAATTTTAATACTCTCATTTGCATAAAAAAGTAAAATATTAAATTGTTAACTCTAGCACAGCCGTTACAGTTAGGAAATAAGTAAAACAATTGAAGTAACAAATAATCACATCAACAGCTTTTAGCTTTTTCCACTACCGGACATGGGCGAAAGCAGGTTTTGGCCTATTATATCATGCTGGCCAGACCAGGTTTGGTAAATGGTTAATAAAAAAACAAAAGTAGGTACTTTTAGAGTATGTATGTGAACTATGCCGGGAATTTCAAGTTATTTTTAATTTTTCTTGTTTTATTCATCTTATCATCATCTATCATCTTTGTTTTATCATGACAATCTTACTTATATTGTATTGTTTATGTGAAAGTTTAGACGAATCATTTCTACTCAAATAACGTTGAACTTCTATATAGGTATGAATGAAATTTGGTAGAAAGACTGTATAATTATTAGTCGGTTATAGAACTTATCATTTATAATTGTTACCCCGGAGATCGAAACTGGTAGCAGATTACGTTTATTCTTGAGTTATAAATAACAAAATAATAAAATATAAGTTAGTTGCGCACATGTTTAGCGGTGGCGCTTATCACCGAACTAATAAGCTAAGAAAAATAAATTAAGACGCAAAGCATGATATGCAAAAAGAAAAAATAATTCAATTACAAAACATGTGACGATGATGTGTTTTGAAGCCGATTGAAACGATAGATTAGGGAGGGATACATTACTGCACTTAATCACATGTAGACTCAATTCTAATATTAAATAAAATCAGACTTAACAATATACATGTAAAATTAGCAGATAACTACGAACCTACCTAGTGTCACTTTAAAATAAATACATACATGCCGTCGTCACCATTCAACCGTTCATACCTCACACTACTGAATTTTTTTCTATTTTGGTATGTTTACACTGTGGCGATAAGTAGCCTTTAAATTATATAACACAATTTAATATAATCACTTGCTTTAAACTTCTTTCCCTAACCTTGGTAACGTATCCTCTAGTTGATGTAAGTATTTATTGTTGATTTTATCAGCACTGTAAATATATACTCGTGTTGCTTTTATCTCTTATTAGGGTATTATTTCGTACTATAATATGTTATAATATTATTTACTGTGACAGATAATGCAATAGTGCTAAGTAATGATGAGGTTTAGGTAATCTGAAGAGAATTCTTAGAGTTTCTGGCTAGAAACCCTAAGAATTCTCTGACACCTTCAAATAACCTTCGTTCCACGTTTGAAACTCTGAAAGTTGTCCACAGTAGTGTGAGAAAGTATAATAATAATAGATCTTCGATATGTGAAATGTCGATTCGGTGATCTTTGTTCCGATAGTCGTATACGTTCACGGACTGATAGCCGAAACTTTAAGAGGCTCACATTAGAAGGCTAGATCAAGGGTCTGATGCAGAAAGCAGTCCTTCTTGACACGGCCCGTATTGTGAGGAGATTCCTGTCTTAGGAGCCCTAACCACCAGTTTCTTGTCCCCCATATCTGAAGTCGGTGGTCTACTATTTTTATATTTTTAAATATATTTTTATACGTATGTAAATGTATTTAAAAATGTAACTTTTATGTATTTTTAATGAATTAAACACGCAGTTGTCTTATCCCACACTAAGCAGAACCTGTGCCACAATAAACAGACTGCTGAGAAACATACTTATATATATTTAAACACTTACGTATTATTGACAAATTACACCCAGACACGGAACAAATAATCGTGCTCATAACACAATTATTTGTTCTGAGTGAGAATTGTTTTGCATAACGTGTTTTTTACCAGTTATTGTTAAGTAGTTTACCAGTGAATTCAATATTATTTAACCAATTTGATGGATAACATTTTTTATATTTAAGAAACCTTGAAACCAGTTACCCAACCACTTATTATCGAGCCGAACGTTGTCAACGTCTGACTAAAACAACAGTTTTATCATAAGAAATTAAAACTATTAACATATCAGATGGGGAATCGATCTTACTAACATTTGTATGTACTATAACGTTTCTTTCTGTGACGTTCTAATTAAACGGATCAAAGGTTGACCATCACCGAAGCACATTCTCTAATTGAATATATCTAGTGATTCTTAAGTATTTTGTGGGAATGTGTCATGTGCCGCGATGTTGCGTGGCCTTCTTCAATATTTACACTAGATTAGTGTAGAGATAATCTTGTTCAAACAAATAAGAAAAACTCTTCGGTTTTATTAAAAAAAAAAATATTTGTATATACGTATGTAATATTAGAGACAAATAAAGACAAAATGAACTCCAATGATTGGTTATCAATCGGTATTAGTCGGTACGTAAACATTAGATAGTTTTAGAATTTGTACATCGCTCAGTTTTATTAAATCATAATTTGAATGTGAGAAGTGATCATAAAGCAGGACGTAGTTATAAACAGAAGTTGATTTTTTTGTTACGATAGCAATTTATACAAGGTTTTATTGAATCTCACACGACAGACCCGATCGATTGGAACATTGGGTGTTATATATACATTGCCTTTCCAAATTATATGGTGTAAGGAGTCATTTGACATCATCATAGGTACTTACAGAGTGTATAGTTAGTGAATTTTAAAATATTAGCGTAGATACGTATAACTACCGCTCTTAATGTAAATAGTATAAAGACTTGGATAATATCGCGGCCATTTGCTCCAAACCTGACCCAGCTCAATGTAATGAAGAATCTTTAAATTTTCTTAACGAATCTGTTTGTACGTTTCAGGGCAAAGTATCGCGATCAGAGTTACCCGGACGGCCCCTCGAGCTGTTCATGTGCTCGGTGCTGAAACGCCAGGGCTACGGCGAGGGCTTCCGCTGGCTCGCGCAGTACATCGACTGAACCGCGCGGTGGTTCCACGCGCTGCCGGCTCGCTTATACTCGCGTATGCTTCTCATATAAATGTCCTAACGTAGCCACGAACGTACATCATTACCTATCAAAATCATTTTGCAAAAGACGACCTAACCATATTCATAAGCTATTCATATTGTGTTTGAAAATAAATTCAGTAGTTTACTTACAGTAATACTTTAATTATTATACGGTCCAGTATACAATAATTAACTAGCCAGTGTTCTGTACATAGTGTTAAAAATAAGCGAAGTGAAAATAGTTAAATAGTTTGAAATGTAAACAGTTTGCATATAAATGTGGTCGTGTACAAATGATTTGATATTAAAACACAAATATGTATAATTGTATATACTTAAATATTCCCTGGTGTGAACTAGTATGTACAAGGGGAGTGCTGGTATGTTGTCAAGTTCCTTATTGTATAAATTTAATTACTAAACAATGTCTTTTTTTATGTTTTTTTTTACAAACAGTATAGTTGTCGCTATTAGAGTAATGAATACTTTCATTTTATTTATTTAGACACATGTCTGTATAGCTATAAACAGTTTCTCTAACTTTACGTAACAGAAGGCATAAATCTTGTAAGAAATTCTCAGTCTTTAATTTCTGGTCAACATTTACAAGTGTTTATGAATATGGTTTAAATGCTGCACACTGAATGGTTTTATGTCTGTTACTTGTACACTGTAAATAACACTAATATTTGTGTTGAAAATCGCGTGTGTCAACCACAAACCCGTATCCACTATATGTGAAGATTGTCAGTTTTATGCTCGCGGCTACGTTTCCCACATGTATATATGATAGAATGGGGCCCGTTTGTAAGCAGCCTAACGATCGTTCACTAGTAATGCATGTTAATACTTGTAACTTCTCATTATTGAGACTAGCAATACTTTAAAAAATCGCTGAAAAATAGTATAATTATTATTATTATTGTGTCTTTTTTAAGTTTACTATAAATGGCAACCCAAGTGTGGAAAATAGATTTTTATATAAATTGCTGCGTCTGGTGAGGGCGCAATGCACTAAGTACTTAGTTACTAGCAATAGTAGTTGTAAAGTACAAATTTGAGTCGAGAGACAGGTGAGGCTGTGGTGCGAGCATTACTAGTTAGCGATGTGCATAAGTTGGTTCTAAAATATCTCGGCTACAAATAGCCGCTAGCTGTGTCTTTCACAGATACAGAGTGTTTGGCTGTTACATAATGCAACAACAATACTAATTTTACGTAAGTCTAAACGAATGCCGGAGGTCACCTCATTTATTATAACTAGATAAGAAAAGTCATAAAGTGATAGTTTCTCTGTGACTTTTTAATGTCACAAGAGCCATGGACTTTTGTGTGCTAGAAAATGTAAAAGAGATCACTTTCGTTATCCGTCTGTGTGAGGTTACGTGGCTTTTCTCGTCTAGGTATATCTATAGTTCCCTCGTCTTGAGTTTATGGAACTCTATAATTTTGTGTCTTTTTAAATAAGGTAATGGTACAAGGCATGGTAATTTTGGTATCACATTTATCATTTCATGCCCCATGTGTTTTGCAAATCGGGGGCAAAGGCGCAGTATATACCATACAAACAGCTTAGTTGCTTTATACATTTATTTTTACCTGTGGATGAAGCCACAGCATGGTTCATGATGAAATACACACTCTTTAACAACACAAAGTCCGAATATTACCAAAAAATATAGGTACAAAACCCAATGAGTTGTTAAATAGAATAACTACTACTTAGCTACAATTGGCTCTCGTAAACCAACTCACTTGCAGACATTTTATGTGTTACTCTTGTCCGCCCAGCCTCTACAACGTACGGCTACATCTGTGGGTATTAAATAAATGTTTCTTACATTCTTTTCTTTGTAGCATCTCTGAGTCCGAAGGACAATATTTTAATTCAATTTTAATATTTATTTTTTTACTCTCATTCCAACTTGAGTGATAGTTTTGACTCGATTATATATTTATCAATTAAAGCTCATTGTGTTGTATGTGTTGAAGTGACGAATGTTATATTTTTGTAAATTATTTCAATCATTACATTTTTTTTCGGATTGTTTAATGAGACATTTTAAAGAAACGGCTAGTCTACGTCATTAGTAGATGAGGCTTGAAATGTATTTTAATGCTTATTCATTTAAGATATACAATTATCTTCCATTATTCTAATTGATGATTCAGCAAAACGTATGCAAAGCAGTATTTCAATAAAATAAATTAAACTTACCGAGCTCAATTTATTTGGTTCTTATTCAGGCATTTTATTTGTTCGAATTGTAATAAACACGTATGTTATGATCAAAACTATCTTTGGAAAGTTTTGTGATGTATTTAGTGAAGTGACGTTACACACAGAACTCGTCCGTGATACAGAGCGGCCAAGTGCCGGCGGTCGCGTCGCTGGGAAGTCGTTTGCTATATAAACTCTGTTGCGATCAACGTGCACTGGGTCTCCAGTTTACTTAGACAATGTTCTTCGGTATATAATTTGCAGTTTAAGTAAAAAAAGTTTGTAATAAAATTTATATGAAATAACTAGTCTGTTTCATTTAATTCCTCTGAAGTTAGAACTGTCTTTTAAAGTAGGAATTCAACATTACCTCAATAAACTGGAGAAAAAGCAGTTATTGGTGCCTATTCGTCTACAATGTCAGAAACTGAAGTCAGTGGTAAGGTGAGCCCTCTTCTCAGCGTTATTACCCTTTTGAAAAATTAATTCCTTGTAACTTTTTCAGTATGTCTGATAATAAAAAACATCTGAATAAGTTAATCAGTTACCTGGTTCAAAAAATTACCCTTTTTTACGATTAATTATGAGAAAGAAAATATAATTATGTCAAAAATATTATAATAGCATTAAGATATTCTTTTGACTAACTCTTTCTTGTTCAAATCAAACTGTCACTTTTTGGAAGTGAGTAGATATTGGAATATTAGGCTGCAAGAGGGGCCACCTACACATCCCAGGCCCTGTGAAGCCAACCTCACCTGCACGCGGTGCACCCTACCAAACAACGGACAAGGCTCTGATGACTGACTCGTGGCCGTATAACCATACCACTCCGAGATTCACTAAAATTCATTACTGGTGACGAGCAGCAGCGCAATCAGATAAATTATTCTCGCCACCAACCCGCTTGCCAATTGTGGTGACTATGGCAAATTACCCCCATAGAAAATAACCAAATTACATGGTGAACAGTGCCTAGCAGTTGCACTATTCCTGGCCCTGGTAAGGGTGCGGAGGGAGATGCAAAGAGTCCCTGGGATATAACAGGGTACCACCGATAACTATACCTGGTGACGTATAATGGGCGCACATTGCGGCTGGACGATCGCCTTTCCGAATTGGAAGCGGAGGTAAACCATCTAAATTGGCATATTTTGGGGCTATCAGAAATCCGAAGACTGGGTGAAGATATGATAGCCCTAGATTCCGGTTATCTCTTCTACTTCCGACATCAATCATGCCAAGGCGGTATCGGATTTATGATCCATAAATAGTTCAAGGGCAACGTGGAAAAAGCTGGCAGTGTATCGTCAAGGGTAGCGTACCTCATCTTAAAAATAACCCACGTCCACACATCCTGACGATGAGGTTGAAGCCATGTACGAAAACATAACTAAGGCTCTGTTTCGTACCAACATTTCTTTCACAGTTGTTATGGCCGATTTCAATACGAAAGTGGGAGTTCAAGATTATGGCGAAATCGGGGTAGGGCCGTTCGGCTATGGGCACAGAAATCAGTGAGGGAAAGTTTCCAGCTAGAGCTTCAGAACCGGTTGACCATGTTGGACACGGTACAGGACGTAAATAACGCCGCCAACAGCCTGGTACCTGTCATCCGCGAGGTGGGTTCAAACCACTTTCAACCGAAGAGCATTGGACGCAAGTGGAAGCTCATGAGTCTCTCATGTCGAAGCTCAAAGACTTTGATCTTATGAGGAAAAGACGAGAGACAACAAACAGCACTCCATCTGAGCGTCAATAACTGAATAGACAGGTAAAGAGGCTGGTAAGACGAGACATTCGTCCCCCAAATACTCGAGTGATTGAGGACACAATTGTCCGAAATAAGGGCACAAAAGTACCAAGCCAAAAACCTCCTGTTGTCACCTGACTAAACTAAAAACAGCACAAGGTACTATCGTAACCTCTAAATCAGAGGTTCTCGCTGAAGTCGCAAAGTTTTACCTATACACCTCACGAAAATTGCGCGGATGACCCGCGTACTAGACTGACACGCCATCTCACCGATGAGCTTCCCGACATCGATCTGGGCGAGATTAGAATGGCACTCGGACAACTTAACAACAACAAAGCTCCTGGTGACGATAGAATTACAGCAGAACTCCTAAAAGCCTGTGGAATATCTATATTACTAGAGCTCTTAAAGCTATTTAATTCCGTCATTTATACTGGCACTACACCGGAGGCATGAAGCAGGAGCGTGGTAGTGGTAAGAAAGGAAACAAAAGCTTACTAAAGAACTACCGCCTAATTTCTCTCCTAAGCCATGTACTTAGTCTGGCCATAAATACTGTTACACTTAATTATAAAAAAATATTACATTTGAATTTCGAATCTGTCATTTTTATACGATTGTTCATTGTGTTTTCTCATTTTGGCGCCAATACATTGTAAAATATTTTGCGATATTAAAATGGTGTGGGGTGATAAAGAGAACCGAATCGCTGTGATAGCATTACACAAAGTAGGTATGGAGCCAAATGCAATTTTTAAAACTCTCCATACACTTGGTATTAGTAAAATGTTTGTGTACCGGGCTATTAATAGGTACAATGAGACCTCCTCTGTTTGTGACAGAAAAAGATCTGGCCGTCCACGTAGTGTTCGTACGAAAAAGGTGGTCAAAGCAGTAAGGGAAAGAATTCGAAGAAATCCTGTCCGAAAGCAAAAGATTTTATCTCGGGAAATGAAGATAGCACCTAGAACCATGTCGCGTATTTTAAAAGATGACTTAGGACTTGCAGCCTATAAGAGACGCACTGGCCATTTCTTAACTGATAATTTAAAGAAGAATAGGGTGGTAAAATCGAAACAACTACTGAAGCGGTACGCAAAGGGAGGTCACAGAAAAATTTTGTTTACGGATGAGAAAATTTTTACAATTGAGCAACATTTTAACAAACAAAATGACCGTATTTATGCTCAAAGCTCTAAGGAAGCTTCCCAATTAGTCGACAGAGTGCAACGTGGACATTATCCGACTTCAGTGATGGTTTGGTGGGGTGTTAGCTATGAAGGAGTGACTGAGCCATATTTTTGTGAAAAAGGTATCAAAACATCGGCACAAGTGTATCAAGATACCATTCTTGAGAAGGTAGTTAAGCCCCTTAACATCACCATGTTCAATAACCAAGTATGGTCCTTCCAGCAAGACTCGGCGCCGGGTCATAAAGCTCGGTCCACGCAGTCTTGGTTGGAATCGAACGTTTCGGACTTCATCAGAGCTGAAGACTGGCCGTCGTCTAGTCCCGATCTTAATCCGCTGGATTATGATTTGTGGTCAGTTTTAGAGAGTACAGCTTGCTCTAAACGCCATGATAATTTGGAGTCCCTAAAACAATCTATACGATTGGCAGTGAAGAATTTTCCCATGGAAAGAGTGCGTGCTTCTATTGATAACTGGCCTCATCGTTTAAAGGACTGTATTGCAGCCAATGGAGACCACTTCGAATAAGCTTTTTATATTTTTAATTGTTTTATATTTATGTATTAAACTGACACACTGTAAAAGTAATAAATGTTATTTGCAGTTAACAATTTTCTTTTTTCTTTATTACAATATTTATGGCAAGACTAGGTATATAGGTTGCTTTCGAGGTTTGTTACGAATCGTCTTGGCCAAAAATTCGATGATTTCCAGCCCGTAAAGCAGGCTGGGTTTCGAAAAGGACAATTACTTATTGGTTGATTCTGCCAGCAGTTTCAATAGACACTACTTCATTTTTTTTTAATGACCAAGCTTTGTGGGCCATCCTGACTTCTGATGGGAAGCTGATTCCAGAGAAAAACGAACTGCACAAAAAAAGATGAACTAACAAACTCAGACGTATGGAAGGGACAACGAACGAGAAGATTCGAAGCTTTCTGTCATGATTGCTACATAAGAGTTGGAAGTAGCAATTTAAATATGTTGGCGAAAATTGGTTATTAAGTATCGAGTATAGGGGGCCGTTCAATTATTACGTAAGCACTATGGGGGGGCAGGGGGGTCTTTGCTTTGCTTATTTTGGATGACATGGGGGGTAGGGGAGTCTAGATGATGATTACGTCATCGGTAGTTATTTTCTTCTTTACACGAATGGCAACCCACACATTGTCTTTGCTTGAAAACGAAAAGCATTTTCGGGGATTCCCGCAAGTAATACATACATTTAGTGAACAGTGCGCGGTAATTCCCCTACTTGCTTTAGAACCGAGTAAGGGAATTACCGCGCGCTGTTCACTTGTCTAAATTTCCTCTATCAGTGTATTGTTTCGTTTGGCTGCTATAGCGAGTAGACGTATTGTAAGCATAGTAAAGCAAGTTAACATTTGTGTTACCATTCATTCCATTATCCAAAGTTTAATGTTTAAATAAGATGTCATTTCAAATAGACAAATGTAAGTTATACCAAAAATTGTTTGAAAGTTTTAAAAAATCTCATACAAGTACGAAAGTACAAAATGTACAAAAGTTAGTTAACGAAGTGTGGCGAAATTATAAATTACAAGCAAAATCCGACAAGGAACTAGATATTATTGTATCTAAGAGAATCGAAGAAGAATTGCAAGCAGCGACTAAGAATAAATCCAATTTACTACATTTTTTTTCTAAGGTGAGTGACGAAATCATTTTAGGTACCTATGAGTACCTACTAGAAATATTAGAAATCGCCAAAAAGTTTCTCTTTGCTAATTAGAAAATATTATGGCCATCTTAAAGTATAGAGGTAATATTCATTATATAGATTTATTTCTTATAATTGATTCCGTCAATTGGTCACAAAATACAGGATGCCAGTTTTATACATATATATATATATATATATATATATATATATATACCTACAGAAAACTATACTTTATTCAAATAGGTATTTAACAGAATGTAAACAATCTTTATATGTCTTTTTATTGAAATATGTGGTTTAAAATTGTAAACTGTGTAAAATCTGTTGTGATTCATTTAAAAACTCAACCAATATTAAAAAATTGCTTTTCTGTAAGTACACAAAGGTGCGTACAAACATCGTGAGGCGTGCGCCGCGAATGGTTCGCACGTATACATGTGCCGTAGCATGCCTCAGGTTGATGTATTCGAGACGAACCATTCGCGGCGCAAGCCTCGCGATGTCTGTACGCACCTTTACAGATATCTGATTTTATAATTGCATATTTCAATAAAAAGACATATCAAGATTGTTTATATTCTTTTAAATACCTACTTGAATAGACTATAACACCCTGTATTTTGTGACCGGAACGATTTGCTCGTTTAAAGGTATTAGATTTAAAGCCATAGGGTTTTGTATTTACCATATTTATTGCCATACTTTGTATTTATGTAGCTTAATAAGAGAATCTTTAGCAGAACCCATAGAAAGTTTTTATTTTTAGGCAACCTGTAAACCTGCAGAAAAAACACAAATTACACAGCCAGCTTCAAATATTAAAAAACAGGAAGAAGATAAAATAAAAACCGGTAATGAATCACAACAGCAATGCGAAATTAATAAAAATACAGATAAACAGAGACCAAAACCTTCTCAGGAGGCTATGAAAAATAAGATTGCTCTACTCGAAAAAAATTTGAATGCTTTGTATTCTGCCAGAGATACTATGTCAATCCGTGCTGAAGTTGATAAACAGATCATTAAGTTGCGCGAGGAAATAAAAACAGCAAAACAGTCTTTAAACAGGAAGGTTCAAAACGCAGTTGCCCAGAAGAAACACAGGGATGGTATGAAAAGAAAGTTAGAAGATATTTGTCATGAAAATCCAGAAATGAAAAAAAGATTATCTCTGAGGGATTCAGTGGGACGTCCTAATCTTGAAAGCAATCAACCTTTACTATTGAAAACAATCGCGGATATAGCTTTATTTGGAAGTGCAGCAGATGATAGAAGACGAACGGAATCAATTCGCAGCGTAAAAACTCTTGATGAACTCACACAAGAATTACGTAAAATGGGATTTGACATTAGTCGCAGTGGGACATATCTTCGTTTGATTCCCAGAAAATCTAATTCTGCAGAGGGACGAAGACATGTATCGTCCCTGTTAAGCTCATTGGGGCTCAAACTGATCACCACAAGAGCCACTTAGATAGCAAGTTCGCTGAAACATCAATCCATTATTTAGAGAACATAGCATCCATACTAGGACCAGATCAAGTATTTTTCATATCTCAAGATGATAAAGCTCGAGTCCCTATTGGCGTAACTGCGGCAAATAAGCAAGCACCTCTTCTAATGCACATGGAATATAGAATCAAATTGCCTGATCACGATTGGGTAATCGCTGAGCGTCATAAATTAATACCATCTGTTTATGCTGGTATCAAAATCACTTCCAATATGCTAGGACAACCGCAAGCCGTTGGATATTCTGGACCAACATACATCGCTATTCGAAGTGGAAAGCATAGTTCATCTACTGCTAATACTCATGCTCAGGATTTCGAGACGCTTCTCGAACTTGAAGAGTTTCGACCATTAGCTAAAACTGACCATGGACTAGTAAAACCAGTGGTAATCATGACGGTTGATGGAGGGCCAGATGAAAATCCGCGTTATCAAAAAGTCATAGGGTTTGCTATACAACACTTTAAGCGACATGATCTCGATGCATTGTTTTTAGCTACCAATGCTCCCGGAAGAAGTGCGTATAACAGAGTAGAGCGCAGAATGGCTCCTCTTAGTCGGGAACTGGCTGGTTTAATATTGCCTCATGACCATTTTGGGTCTCATTTGGATGAACGTGGCGTTACAATTGATGAACATTTAGAAAGATCTAATTTCGAATTTGCAGGAAAAGTATTAGCTGAAGTATGGAGTTCAATGGAAATTGATGGCTATAATGTTAATGCAAAATATGTTAGGGCAGGTGAACAAGATCTTCCTGATTTTCCAGACATTAAATGGTATTCAGAACATGTGCGTGAAAGCCAATACTTGCTCCAAATTGTAAAATGTAGAAATACAGAATGCTGTCGTCCAAGAAGTGGACTATTTAGATTACTAGACAACAGGTTTCTTCCACCACCTGTAAAAGTAAAACAAACAGTTGATGACTTGGTTTTAGATGAAGGAGGGCAATTTCTTAATCTTCCAGTCAATTTAGCTCTACGCTTAAGTGCTTCACTCAAAGATTTCCTGCAAATGCCATACGATTATTTTTGTCCGACGGTACAATTGAGGCTATCAAGTCGAACATGCAAAACGTGTGGTCTTTATCATGCTTCCGTCAAGTCACTAAATCGTCACATCGAAAAGATCCATAAGAAAGTAAACACGCACACTGATAGGAAAGTTAGACCTGTAAGAGTCGCTGCTCGTCGTGCTAATGAACTGATGTGCATTATTCAAAATTTAGAGCACCATGATGTTGAATGGCTCGATGAGAATGACGTAGACATTCCAAAATCGGATGAAAGCGAGCAGACTCACAACACTGAGCAGCAATCAAAGCAATCCAATGTCATCGAAAACTTAGAATCATGGATTCGGGTTTCATGGACTGAAGACTGTTAATTTGAATTTAATATATGTACCAAAAATTTAATATAAGTTTGTTATGTTAGTAAGATATAATATTTTTGTCCTTTACTCTATGTTGAATACCGTTTCAGTAAAATATAATCTCTATCCTAAATCTATTTTCTTATTTTTCAAATTATAATTATAACATTATAAAATTAAAAAAACAATACATTAATTGACAAATGTTTACGTAAGCATGGGGGGAGGGGGTAAGAGCTTTGCTTACTTTTGCTGACAAGGGGGATGGGGGGGTAAATAATTGCAATAAATCTGCTTACGTAATACTTGAACGGCCCCTAGGGCAGTGAGCGTGCGTAGTTTTCGGCCTAGACGAATAGGTAGCCAATTGAGTTGCGAACGGAACGAAGATAAAATATCATATTTACGGAGAATATAAACAAACCGAATGCAGCTAGTAAGAAGATGGCCTAATTTATCGAGAAGGGTATTTTCTCACTAGGGAGTAGGTTTTTCAAGGTTAATTTCGTAAACCATCTTGGCATATGTATTATAAAAATGTTATTAATAGCAAACATCATAAACAATTGGTGGATCACAAATCGGAAAAAAAAACCATTTGTTACATTATAAAAATTGTTTATTTACAAAAAAGCTAAGTAGTTAGAACTAATTTTTTAAAAATTACATCGTCTAAAAGACCACCGTTTCGACGTTTGCACTCTTAAAAGCGAGCACAGACATTTTCGAATACTCGTCGGCAAAGAGACCGCAAGATCGCCGACATCTCTTCGCTGATTTTTTCTATTAGTTGACATAGTGTATTTGGTTTATTGACGTAGATACGAGTCTTTAAATAACCGCATAAAAAGAAATCCGGTGGAGATAGATCTGGACTTCTGGGTGGGCACGGAATATCGCCTCGTCTGGCAATCAGCTTTTCCGGAAACATGTCTTTGACTACCGGCAGGGACTCATTGGATGTGTGACAAGTGGCACCATCTTGTTGAAACCATGTGTAACGATTGTAACTAGCAAATTTCAGTAGCATCGGTGCCAAGAACTCCTGTAACATTTTCACATATTCAACAGAATTAACAAAAACTTACCGGCCATGAAAATCTTCGAAAAAGTAGGGTCCAATGATTCCTTTTGCTGAAATTGCAGCCCATACAGTTACCTTGAGAGAATGAAGTGCCCTCTCGTGTTTAGCTTTGGAATTTTTATTGCTCCAATACCTACAATTCTTTTTGTTTACATGTCCGTTGAGGTGAAAATGGGCTTTGTCAGAAACTAAGATGTTGTCAAAATTACTGAATCCTTCTAAAATTGTTTCGGCATGTGACTTGCGCAAAGGAGAATGGGCAAATTGGTCTATGAGCGGCCATCAACGGAATAGGTATTAAATGAAAGTACTATTACTAAGGACTAGCTTTTACTAGGAACGTAACATTGCAGCTCATTTAGAAAATCTGTTAAAACCGTTTTTAATGGTGTGTTCCGATGGGCATATAATCGATGTTTGTGGGCCCTATACTGCTACCGACTCAGATGCCAGTATTTTGGAAAGATTAATATATGACGAAGAAGGCACATTTCACTGGTTTTACCGGGCTGGTGATATATTCATTTTAGATCGTGGGTTCAGAGACGTCTGTGGCGATTTGCGGCGATTCAACTACAGTGCCTATATGCCCGAAACCAAAGACCGCGGTGCAGACCAGCTTACTACTGAACAGGCCAATAAAACTAGGCTGGTCAGTCTATGCCGCTGGGTAGTGGAAGTTATAAATGGCAAGTTCAAACGAGACTTTAAATTATTTAGGCAAAAATATTTTAATCGCACCTTAAGTCACATGTTCGAGGACTTCCAAAACGCAGCAGCACTCATCAATGCATTTCAAACACCAATACAAGATAGTATTCATGCATCGTCGTTCGTGAATATAGTTAATGAACGCATTGAAATACCAAACGTTTTAGCGGACTATGTTATCCGTCACAACATAAATAGACAGAGGGCATCATTTGAAAGACTCAGCAGTGATCAACCTATTTTTGAAGACTTTCCGGTTTTATCTGAAGAAGACCTAATTCTGTTTGCACTTGGCACATACCAAATCAAGTTGGCTCGCAGCTACTACGCTGAACACGTAGTTGAAGAGTTGTACAATATTGAACTATACCGGGAGCGTCAAATAAGACAGCTCAGAGATTTTTTTGAAGAAGAAAACTTTTGGTTCTTACGTGTACGTATCCAATCGAGACATGTGAGGTCCAGAATATATTATTCTTACATCGTAATTAACCGCGAAGCGCAAAACAGAGAAGCAATTGCTCATTATTATTGCAGTTGTATAAGTGGAAGGCGCACAATCGGTTGCTGTGCACACGTTATGTGTGTAGTGTGGTATCTGGCATGGGCTAGACATCAAGACGAGGATATTTTATTACTGACATCAGAACTTAGTGCTATTATTGTACATTAAATGTATTAATGTACAATAATGTATTAATGTGCACTAGAGTTATAATCATAATCATAATCATTTATTTCAATTAGGTAGAAAAGTACACTTTTGAACGTTCTTTTTTGATCGTTCTTTCGAAGTTCTGATGACGTTAGCGTTATTAGTAAATGTATTTTTAATGAAATCTACAAGTCATTTTATTTTATTTCCTTATTTTTAAGACTAAAACTTAGTCATAATGCGCTAAATCAGAGACTGACTTATCTAAAATAAAAATGTGTTAATTCTATTAATAATTACACCACAGATATAAAACAACTCGAGGGTGATTGTAGGGTGATAATACACCAAAAAAAAAAAATTGTTCCTGGCCGCTGATAAACCAAGCGCCATACAAATTTGCCCATTCTCCTTTACATCGTTAGGTTTTAGTTTTTTGCACTATCTGCATCTTATATGGATGTAATTTCAAATGTAACTTTAAAAAAAGGCGTAATGATGTGCGGGATAACCCTAATTCAGTCGAACGTTTGCGCGTAGATAAACCTGGATTACGTCGAACAGAAGCGGAAAATTTTTGCAGGTTCTCTTCGGTCTGAGTCCATGTGTCTCCATGAGCTCCATGTCTCCATGAGTCCATGGGTCTCCAGTTTGCTTCACATTTAGCGTAGATCCCGTCTCTTCGAACTTCACTCACTTCTTTATTAAGGAGCACTCGGACACTGATTTAAGCCGTGTAAATCGTATTCAATGCGAATTAAGCGTCTCGCAGTAAGAAGCGAACTGTTTTTTAAATAAAATTATTTCACACAGTAAGCGCGTTGCGATCCCGTGAAGTGATCCATTGCGACCAAATTTCTGGGAAACGAGCTAGTGGTCAGACTCCTACCCGCGGCCCCGCGCACCATTTGTTTGCGCGGGATGTTATATTCAAGTGTTACAAATCCTTGGCCGACCCTGTTTTATAAAACTGATAGTAATAATAATATATTATAACATAATATAAGAAAAATTTATTTCTTTTTAAATTGTGGTCGCCGCGCCAATAACACATTAATTACCTTACCTTAGATAGTCACATTAAAATATTTTTAAATTATTTAAATTCTTTCTTGTGAGCATAAGCAGTTTCGTAAACATACATTTACATACTTAAACTTTTCGATTTTATTTTATCTTTATTTTTGTCTTTTAGAATTAGAGTAGGAACAGACCACAATATAACAGAACAGACCATAATACATATATAGACAGAAATAATATATATACATACATTTATTTATTATATTATATTATTATATATATTTATATGTATATAAATACATTATCCATATATTTTATTAGATGCATAAATATTTCTTTCTTATATACACACTTCGTACTCATTTATTGTTTGTGATATTAAGTAAAAATGAAACAACGTTGCAATTTAGAATAAAGTTTATTTTCTCTTTACATAAAATTAGTTTAGCGAGTGTCTAACGCTCAGACAAATAATCATTATTAACTTAGCCTTATAGTGTAATCGAATATTTAAATAGGTATTTGTAAGTGCTGCCCGAAATTTTTGATATATAATTTAATTAAAAATATAATATTTAGGTTGTTTAAACTAAAGATATGATTATTTATTTTATATACTTGTTTATTTATTGAACGTAAAAAGATATTACACGTACTATTACACTTACATAGCTGTTTCGAACCCAACTGCCGTATAATGATTTACATAGAAAAAGCCTTAGACGCTTAGTTCAATAAATATTTATTTCCTCCGTGTCAAATCTACTTTTTATAATCTATAATTTTTATTCGTAAACGACGGGCAGTAAATGTTTATACGCTATGTCTGATTTACTTGATACAAAATTAATTTACGCAATGTTTTGTTTATTTACTGATCATAAATTCCACCACTATCTTTTTCATTCCTAATAGTTTTACTTTTTTTAATACGTAGAATGGCATTTTAGAAAGTAAATGCTAGTCACAATTTCATTTTCATTCGCTCACTACGAGCTTAGGAGAGCGACTGATTGTGTTGTCTTGCCACATCAACGTATGACGCAAACACGTCACCACGGTGTCAGTTCTATACGTAGTAATATTTAATAGTAGTAGAGTTTAATGGATGCAAGTGGTTTTATTGTTTGGTAGATGGGTAAAAGTGAAATGGGTGAAGCTTAACATCCTCTCACCCTGCAAATTGTCACGCAAGGTTCTATAGGAAAATCTGATTAGGGCAATTCTTTGTATTTACTCCGTGTTCTTAAAGTTTGACAACCTCTTTCCATAACCATAATAATGTCTGTTTTTAAAATGATAAATCTGTGACCCAATAAACAGCCTTTCAAGAAAAATTGAAGAAATACCGACTTTTCTACTTAATATCTTTGTAATTAGTGGTTTAGGGGTGTTTGGGTGAACCACGAGAGGACGAAATGAAAGTTTTTTTTAGGATTAGATGCACCGTCTCAGAGATATGACGAACAAAGATATAGCAGTGGATAGTATTGTGATCAACAAGTAAATTTTTGCTTGCAACTACTATAGTTGAACAAATTTCATTAGCTTATAAGTGTAGCAAAAGGAAACAAATGAACTTCGCAGTTTTTTTTAAAAAAAATATTTGAGTAAGTGACTTTTTGCGAAGTTGATCAATCACAGAAATCATCAATAGCTTTCAAATAGTTTACAGCTGGACATAAGCGTCTCCTTACGAAGAAGGGTTTGCTTTCTTTCAAGTTTTTACATTTTGTTCCAAGGGTTTTATTCCTATTTTAGTATTATTAATACTATGGTCAAACGCAAGGAATGTTTAGTAGAAATAAAATTCAGGTATATACTAATTAAAATTTTAATTATAGGAAAATAATGCAATAAAAATACTAACGTATAGAATATTACTAGAGTACATAATTTTACAACTTTCTAAATGTTCGCTCGTGAAAATAAAAATAATTTGAGTTAAGTTTAGTGCAGTTTATGGGAATGCTTTAAATAAACTCGACAAAGATTCAATAAGAATGTGTATAACTGATTACAAACAACGCATATACATTATACTACTCCTACTCCATGATTACATATTACAGATGGTTATCACTGCAGAACTTATTTACAACGCTAATCCACATTTGATATTGCACGTTCAACACTTAACATTACATTGTATGAATCAATAACATTGGTAGAGGTCAGCCTGCGATACTACAATTCCTTGTTCTACATCAATTTGTTAAATATAATCAATATATTTTAGAAGCTCCACTCGTTTGCATTAGATGGCGCTTTACATTGCCGTAGCTAATATATTAAAAAGCGAACTGACCAGGTTACAATGGTCACTACATAGGGAGTTCAGAAATTATGTGAGGTAATATCACATTTGAGACTATATTTTAATTTTACATAAATAATTACCCTAACTACTAAACGCACGTATCACGGCCTTTCATTGTGATGGTCTAGTTAATTTACGTTTCGAGAAAATATTCGAAAAAAGTTCACCACTAAATATTATATGTAAAAGTTATTTGTGAACAGTGCGCCGGATTGTATACCTGTATACTAAGGAAGCGGGGTTGTGAACACAAACACTCATACAGACACAGAAACAGTCGGATGGCTGAATGCTGCTCGCGACAGCCCTAACCTATGCAAGACCGACAATAAGGGGCAGGCACATCGTGGCGTCTCGTAGCTCCCTATTAGAAATTATATTACTACCCTGTACCATGATGCTTTTATCGTAGAGTGATACCTATCACGTGGGCCCAGATAATTTCTAATAAAGGGATATATACAACGATTATTAATTTTTTTCTATGCATACTAAATGCAGACTCGTCTACTTGATAACTTAACCTATCGTGTAGTCAATTTTGAGATTTTAAAGAATACATCTTGTAGACACTGTGAGGAGGTGCGATATTTGAAAAATGATTAATTATTTTAAACATCGACACAAAACATTCATAAAATACTATAGAAATAATAAAATTATAAACTTACTTTAAATACCGTAAACGTCACATCTAAAACATTTAATTCAATAACAACTTTTTATATCGATTTAATATTATTTACAAATGTCCGATTGATTTGCATGACAGTTAAAATTAGTCAAAAATTGTGGTTAACCGGTATAGTTTTTGATATCGTCCTATTCGTAAACCATTATCACTTCAGCTCCACAGAAGTGAAATTGTTAAAAGAGTCTATTTTATGTTTCCTTTACTTACAGATAGTATGATCACTTTGGTACATAAAACTAGTTATCATAGCCCTGCCTGTGCTACAGTCTAAACCGAAGACAGAGTAACTACACCTATACATTCCATATTATTTATAGACATGAACATAGAACTCATGTTTCAATTGAAAATGTGTTCCAATCAAGTATTTTTAATTCATCCATTTGCGGCAGTTGGGTGCACCACACATGCACATTATTTTGTGGGCGTCGTCTTCTATATCAAACTTGTAGTCATAAGCCAACTGAAAACAGAAAAAGTAATGTATTATACGTATATAACTATTTATACATAAATTAAAGAAATCACCCCACTAGCTCCAATGTTACACCTGCTACACACATCTCTGCATCACCCAAAGCTCGACTGGAAGAAAATGCCTGCGCCAGCATCCGTGTTGTAGTGTTTCGTTGGTGAGTGTGAGACCGGAGGCCCATCGATGTAGGGGTGACAGTTATCGTGGTAACTGTGTAAGCCTTACACTGTCACGATGACTGTCATGCCTTTTACGTCCCCAAGCGGGGTGTGAAAAAGCATCTCACAAGGCCGCCATAGTGTGGGTACTATACTACAATTGTCTGCATTTACAATGAGTATGGTGACCACAACTCTTGGATTCTATTCATGCTTTCCATCAGGCAGAATAGAGTCACTTTGGCAGGCTCTTAATATAGAAAAAAAATGTTAATTATTTGCAGGAAGTATAAAATAAATAAATAATAAATAATGTAATAATGTTCTCATTAATTGATATTTTCTCTTAACTTATCCTTTATGGATTCTGGTGTTTAAGGTGTCTTTAGTTTCGGTTTTACCATGTGAATAGAGCCCTGGGTACACGAATTATTATTAAATAAATAAAATGGCGGATTGTGCACACATTATATAAATGTGTGTAAAGTTTACTGTTTGAAATGTACCGAATGAGATACTAAAATAAAATTCTTACAAGAACGTATACAACTTAGAACTTATAATTGTAAAAAAAAATAGTAAAAAGGCATATTGTGAATTTATTATATGATTTTAATCCAACCAGGGTTTTGTGTTTTTACAATAGTTAACTAGTTTATTCTGTCGTTTCGGTAAACAATAAAATACAGTTAATTTTATGATCTCTCTTTTCGACCTTTTTAATGAACGGTTTTTTTTTTCAAGCAAAGAGATGGAAACAGCGTCAGGGCCGTCGAACTTACCTCTTCTCCCCTAGCGATGCGTCGCTTGGCAAAGATGATGATGCGCAAATGTCGGTCCACTTCGACGGTCTCGGCCACGCAGTTGGGCTGGCACGAGTGGTTGATGTAGCGCGCCAGCCCGCCCGACAGAGTCGCGTCCACCACGCGTCGCTCGTCCAGCCGGAACATGTAGATGCCGCGGTTCTGTACACGATCACTCCCACGATATAACACTATTTCGAACCAATTTCGTTATCTAGTCCACTTCTTTTTTTATTAAGAAACGGAGAAAGAGTGTAAGTTTTATTAGAGCATCCTAAAATTTCCACAAAACAAATTTTTTAACACAGATTTGTAAATACGGTAAATAATTCTTTACCTTGTTTTTTAAACACATACATACATTGGTAACATACATATTATTAATCTATCACCACCCGGATAAGTTACGATGTACAGTATACATATTAGTCTGTCATAGTACGGAATGTGTACATAATGTTAGTTACAGATAATAATAAAATAAACTATTTAAAATTTAAAAATCAAACATTTATAAGCTTACTTTACTACCAGACGATACCTGATATATCAATAGAAGAATTTGCATTATATGAAATGTTGATAAGTTACCTTAGCTTCATATTGTTTTTCACGTATTTCTGATAGTTGGGAGCGAATGATCTCTCCAATATATTCGATGACCATCGTATGTTTCTCGAGATCGCGGGCGGCGTACAGACCCAGTCCAGAGATTTTAGATCTGAAATATAGTATATATAAATATATAATAAATATATATATTCATAAACAAATTATCACTTTGTGTTCATATAATATTGACTACCGAGTTTATATCAAATCGAGTATTATGCACATAATATTAAATAGGTTTGTGCTACGTATTATGTTTTTTTATTACAAAGTTATATGTAACTATAACTATTTATACTATAAACATTTATTTATAAAGACATGTGTTCATATATGTGACTGTTATGACATAAATTGTGAGGACGATGACGACGACGGACCCGTACGGAGTTAGTTTTCTGAGCGCACGTGCGTATGTGCGTACAAGTGTGTTAATTAATCAGATATAAGAGTGATGAGATCGAGCGATGACACCAAACAATTAATACACTAAACAAAATATCATTATTAGACAACTATAAATAGTTGAACTGCTAATACATGAGAAATTTAATATTGATTATAAACGTTAACGATATTAATCGATAAGTAACAATTTTGTTTATTTGATTCGATACCGATCGACGATCACTATGAACACTAGCGGCGATGTGGTACTCAAAATGCAGATACAATCGTTTATTATACGGTTAGGACCGTGCAGTACTACTCGTGCACGCTCGTGAAAACGCCGAACACTGACCGCGCTACTCTCCGAAGACGCCGCACCGAATGCGGCTCGAGCCGTCGTAAGTGTGAAAACCCATCCAACACAGGTACCGTATCATCGTCGAGCGATAATCTCAAAAGTAACGTACAATAAGCGTAAACAGACGTAGATGTTGCCGTACCTGGCGAGGTAGACGTTGTTTCGCCACTCGGATTTCATCTTCTTGTACTGCGAGCTCTTGGTGTGCACGAACTGCTTGGAGTAGGGGCAGGCGGGGTGGTCGAGCGCGGGCGGCGGCGCGGGCGCGGCGGGCAGCAGCGAGCGCGCCGCGCGCCGCCACGAGCAGCGCGCGCGCGCTTCGCTGCGCGCGCAGCCCGACGGGTTCACCGCCAGCCCGCCCTCCAGCAGCGCCGAGCGCCCGAACTTGAACCGGTAGTCCGCCAGCGTCTCGATCCCTGCACACCACACCGTACGGCTCTTAGCGTACGTATCGCACGCCAGTGGCGGTACTAGCTAATTGGCCGTTACGAAAACTTAAAAACGATTGTTGCCTTTATTTTACCTTCAGTGATTCGTCGTTTCTTTTGGTCTTTTGGTCTTTAATCAATGGCATGTCAGCGCTTTAAGTACGTTATCGAAAAATGTTGAAATAGATATTTAATTGTTTCCTTGTTGTTATTCCTGGTTATTTTTATCCCTTTGACTTTGACAACAGATTATTGTTATTGCGTATGTCGATCTATGACTAAAACCTAACATAATGTGATATGACAGCGCGGTAGGAAGATGCCGCATCGTATAACGCGCTTCCTACTCACCGGGCAAACTTTCAAGAACCCTAACGACGGCCGGTTCGGTCAAACCGAATAGATCTTCCCCGGTCACATAGTTAGGCCACAACTTTAGCACGCCGTCTTCGCTTCGTCCTTCACGGAGTGCCGCCACCGCGTCCAGCACCTGCGAATCAAATTAAATACAGTTACAAGAAATAATCGACTGTTAATAAATATGGTTGCTTCGTAAAATAGTTTTTATAACATTAAACGATTGGAATTCAGTAATCGATAATGCTGCTGTTTTTAGCGTTTCCAGCTCAGACTAGCGTCGAAATATATTTGGTATGTTCTCTCAAGACAAAGAGAAAATAATTTCTCCGACTTCCGTTGATGAAATATGTCAGTGTGTTGTTAGTACATACGTTGGCCCAAGCGGCGCGAGGCGTGGGCGCGGCGAGTTCTCCGCGCGGCTCGTCCTGGGCGCGTACGTGGAACCGCGGCCGCCCTTCCTCCTCCGAGATCCAACACAGGTATCGGCAGCGAGTGTTCGCGCGGGTCATTGACCAGTAAAAACGAACCTATAACAAAATACACATACACAATACAACTCTTAGTTGATACAAAAGGATGCTCACTCACTCACCTACAGACTCCTCATGTAGTACTTGTTAGGCCTATGAAGATCAAATTGGGCTAAGGGTAGTTTACAACAAGGACAGATATGAGAAAGTCTGGATGCTCATGCTTATGACTTTAAATTAAACGTGGCTTATAGGTAGGACATGTTAGTTAAGACGACCAGGTTATAAAGGTCTTAGAGCTCTCGCAAAGATATCTAGGCTGTGCCAATAATTGTAGATTGTTACTTTGATGGATATACGAGGGGGCGTTTTTAAGTTCGCGGAATGGAGGGTATTGAGTAATAATAAAAACACAAAATTATTTTTCTTTTTCTATATATTCCCCTGCAACACGAATACATTTTTCAGATCTTTCAATTAGTTTTTTTATTACCTCGTAAAAAAAAGTTTTATCTTTGTCTGAAAAATACCCCGAAACCGCCTCCTTAACCTCCTCATCAGTTGAAAATTTCTTACCACGTAATTCTTTTTTCATTTTTGGAAAGAGATAATAATCACTCGGAGCCAAATCTGGACTGTAGGGTGGGTGATTCAAAATATCGAAGCCCACCTTATGCAGGGCAGCCAGTGCGACTCGGCTCTTGTGAACGGGAGCATTGTCATGCAATAGCAGGACACCTTTGGTTAATTTTCCCCGTCTTTTTTCTTTGATGGCTTCTTTTAACTGTTCTAAGATTGAAGCGTAGTATTCCCCCGTTATAGAAATGCCTTTATCTTTATAATCTATCAATAATATTCCTTCTGAGTCCCAAAAAATCGTTGCCATGAGTTTCCCAGCCGACTGTGAAACCTTAAATTTCTTGGGTGGTGCTGTGCCCTTTTTGTGCCACTGCATGGAGTCTTGTTTGGACTCGGGTTCATAATGATGAACCCAAGTTTCATCCCCAGTAACAATTTGATTCAATACGCCATCCTTGTCTTCATTGCAGAGGTCCAAAAACGCACGTGAACATTCCACGCGCTGTTGTTTTTGCAATGGCGTGAGCATTCTCGGCACCCACCGTGCGCTAACCTTAGTCATGCCAAGATGATCGTGTAAAATTTTAAAAATTGTTGTATCCGATACTCCAACCATTTCTGCGAGTTGTTTCTTTTTTAGTCGAGCATCTTCCAATACAATTTTTTCTACTTTTGCAATAACTTCTGGCGTAGTCACCTCAACGGAGCGCCCCGCCTCGGGTCGTCTTCAAGTGATTCCCTGCCTTGTTTAAATAAACTATGCCACTTGTAGACCATTGTTTTTCCTGGGCAAGAATCCCCGTAAACCGATGACATCTCATTGAGTATGGTTTGAACAGACTTTCCTTGCTTAGTAAGGAACTTTATCACCGCACGGAATTCAATTTTCTCCATTTTTTTCACTTCGTTCCCGATTAAAATACTTGGTCAACGATAGTTTAATAACTAATGATCCAATCACAACAAATTTTACTATGCAGACTAATTATGAGTCACTGAATACGGTAGGCATCAAAAGAGCGCGTTTACCCGCCTTTTTCACTGTCATTCCGCGAACTTAAAAACTTACCCTCGTATATGGCAGAATTATGCTGCGGCGTATTTGTAACTCGTAATTACCCTATTAAAGATCTTTTTTATCTAAAAAATAAGAATGTTAGTTTTAGACACACATACTTAAATACACTTTTATCTGACTTTTAAACTTTAAATTATATATTTAAATTGTTACTACTACAATATTTAAACTGTAAAATGTTTAGAAAAATATCTAATCACAAATTTATTATTTAGTACTCACAATTTTATACCCAATAGGGTATATATAGTTCGGTGTATGGAAGGCAGCTAATTGATGTGGCAGTAAGTGACCAGGACTGAGGAATATAAGGCCGCCGACCCGGATCAAGTGATTGGTGTCCGAATGCAGCATTACTGATGCCACCTGACGTTGTTCGTCACGAGATATGTACACTCGTCGTTGTACGCTTAAAGTTGTTAACTCGTTGTCTTTTTCGTTCTGTAGAAAAGAAAATGTTTTAAAATAGTAATAATACATAGGTGTTACTTAAAGGAGCTAATTGGACATGAGGAGAATTAAAAGTTATTATTTGCCTGCATTACTCACTTTCGGCGCATGTGACGAGCAGAACGCAGACTTGTTCTTGTAAAACACACAGTTATCCTTTACTGCACACCCGAGATGGTATACACTGCCACATCGAACTTTGAAACATCTTACTGTAGCTCCAAGTCTTCGGCATACGGCACAGGTAGCATTTGAACCGGTTGCCAAGGCTGTCTCGACATTCATCAAGGCCCCGCTTACAGTTTCATATACACCTTCAGACCATAATGCACAATTCAAATGTACCCATCGATTCACGTCGCAATTTAGAAGCCGGGACACTCCATCTGCTACTCCGTCACCTTGAATACCACATAATTCACACTTCCTAGTGTCTTCGTTGGTTACAGGCATTATAGCGACTCCAGTACGAAAGACTAATTCGGTGAGCTCTCTGTCAGTCGGTCTTTTATATTTGACTGGAGGGCCTATACATCCTGGTGACCAAGCCTTGTACCGAATGCCCCTGAACTTTTCTTTCTCTGTAATGCTACTTTGATTGCTCTTTTCATCTTGCTCGCTTTTTAGATCTTCATCCAATGCACTGACATCATCACCAACCTCTTTCATTAGCTCATCGTTGTCGAGTGAGTCCATAAACGATAAGTCCATTTTTTCATCTTTAATGTCAGGTTTAATATCCAAGTCGTCAGTTTCCATGCTTTCAGTGGATGCGGTATCAAAATCGTCGCGTTCTTTAGCTAAATTTGCATCAATATCTGATTTGTTGTCCTCCTTGACCGTTGACTTTGATTTACCGTCAAGTATAATATTAGTAGGTCGCCATGCGAAACTTTCGTAGCATTGCGTACTACAAAAGTACAAATCTGAGTCACTATCACACAAAATTTCACCAGCATTGCCTTTGTTGGCTGATAATAAAGGAAATTCTGAGGCTTTAGCTCTAACAACGGAATCTAAAATAACGACATCGCAATGTCGGCAAAATTTGGCTGCTCCGTTTAATATACTTTGGATGTCAATTGGTGTCCCTTCTTTACCATCTTTGCCTTTAGATCTGTACAAACCAAGTTTATGAGACGGCGGTGTAGCCGTTCTCTCTATGATTTGGTAAGATGTCGGTGGTGGAATGTGTAAAATCCCGGCAAGTTCCTTCAGTACTCCAAGGATATCTTCTGCAGCACCAGAGGTTAACGTAAGCGTTACGGTAACATTTTCATTCGTTTCCGTACTGCCAGGCGAGTCCACATTCTTTGATTTAGCAGCATCTGTTTCGGGATATTTTAATTCTTTTTGATTCTCCTCTTCTTCCTTTGCTTGATAAAGCGAGACTGGTTTAATTCGGATTGGTACCGGCGCTATTATTGGAATCGCAGGAGATATGCGACCAGATGCAGAGTCGCTATCATCGTCCTCTTCCTCATCATCAATAAGTTTTAAGCCCGGGAATCTGTTGAGTGGTTCCATATCAAGGCATTCTGGACTAGAGCAGCTTACAATACTATCAGGGGTATCTGTGTCACGTTCTTTACATATAAAGTCTAATTTCTTGTCTTCCGGATCTTCTTCAAACACAATAGGCTGGAATTCTTGGTCGTAAAAGCCTCTTTGAGTAGACACTGGTGGTTTTTCAGGTAATGGTTCCTCTTCACCGAATGGTTTAGTATTGTAGTAGTCAGCAACATTTGGTATCTTCGCATTACCAAACTCACCCGTCAAATCACCTTTTAGTATGTCATAATCTTTGTGCTTTAATTTTGTTACATCTCCAGAGCCGAAAAGAGGACAGACTGCGAAATTAGTAGTGAGAGCTGGCTCCTGGATCTGCATCGATGGCATCGACCGCAATTGCACCATCAAATTATCAATAAAAGTGTCATAATCTTCGTCATATCTTGAACCTTTACGAGGTCTTTTTTTGGCATTAGCAGGATTCATATTATTCTCAGCAGCTTGTTTCATATTCATTTGTATTTTACGTTTCTTCTGCTGATATTCACGTCGTTTACGTTTTTTGGCCTCTGACGGTGTTTCAGGAGCTACCTCTAATGGGACATCCACATTAGCGTGTTCGGGGAATTCTTCCTTCATTGGCTGATCCAGTTTACCTTGGTCAGAGGCAGTTGACACGCCAGACGTAGCCGACTGTTGAGAGCTTTCATCTAGTAATTCCCTTTTTACTTCCAAGGGTGAAAATCTGTTAACTGGACTTTGCTGTGGAGGAGCAATCTCTTTCTTAATGGCTTGATGTAGTTGCTGATTATCTACGTTCATAGGATACATAGGTATCGACTTTACTGTAGGAGAATTTTCTGGCATAGGTGTAGTGTCATCTTTGTTTAATATTTTGACTGGTGGCTTACGCACATCCATCAGCGATTGCGTAGAATTCTGCGTCAAGGTTAAAATTGAAGAAGTCGGCACAGATGTCTGGATTGGACGATTCGTAAAAGGTGAGTTGATTATAGGGTTGTGTAAATGTCTAGGAGAATTTTTAGGTATTTCTACTTCCTGAGCCAGAGATATCGTTGGTGGTGGAATAGAAGGTCTAGCTAGTTGAGCTTCCAGGGAAGGTATACTGCCTAAGGCTGGTGCAGTTCTTTGTATAGTCATAGTCCGTTGTGGGACTACTGCGGCTGCTGTAGTTGTGGTTTGTAAAAGCTGCTTCAATAACACATTTTGAGATTCATCATTCTTTTGATTTGCTGTGGACTGTTGTATGTGCTTGTTAGTAGTGTCGGCGGCAGCAGTTGACGTATTTGGTTCATCAGTTTCCATAGGTTCTGACTTCACCACTACAGCCTCTACGCTATGTCTTTTAGTTGGTTGTATATGACCAACTATCACTTCACTCTTCGGTTCATCGGTAGATTTAGATCTTTTTAAAGGCGAGGTTAGTTGTGTATGTAAGAGTTTTGAAGAAGTAATGAAATTTATCGAACCTTGCGGTGGCTTTGGCTGCATTTGATTGATACTTGCGCTAACTATACTGTGTGAGCGCACAGTAACGTTTGGTGGTGTTTCCTTATTGCTCATCGATGATCTCGAAGTCATTACTAGCGCCGGAGGCTGACTAGAACTAATGCTCTGCTGGTTGAAATTTAAATTGCTGGTATTGATTTGCCTTGTAGGCTGTAGAAGTGTATGTCCTAATATGCTAGTCGGTAAAGCTTGATTTTTCTGTTGGTAGCTACTTATACTAGTAGTGACAGTATTAGAATGAATTATATTGGCTGGGGAAGTAGAACTGTGTATTTTTGAAAGAGCTGGCATTTGGATTACTTGAGAAACCGTGGAAGATGGACCTGAATCTTCTAAGGATGAAAATGGTTGTTGATTTGAGATTAAAGGCGACTGTGCAGGTGATTTCATGAGAGGATTTTGCATACCTACAGGAGAATTAATAGGAGAAATAGTTGGAGATTTTCTCATTTGACTCATATTCGATAAAGCGTTCACTCTAGAGCCAATTGCCTGAGCAGCACTCATCGGTATATTTTCTGTATTAGACATTGGGGTAGTAGGTTTCTCGGTTCTTTGTATTGGAGATGGTCTAGATGCGGTGACTTCTACTTTAGACGATGGTAGTAAATTCTCAAAGTTGACTTGAGTGGGTGTCGCAGCATCACTATTCTTTCTTATTATGGTCTGAGTTTCAACTTTAGATGTATTATTATTTAATGAAGACATAATAGTACGTAGCTGTTGAGATACATTTGCCATATTTGATGTCAACTCTGCAGGCTGTGACAATGGTGACAGCTGTGGTACAGTAGCTGATTGCAATGCTAGCCTCTCTGGTTCTCTTTTCACAAACGTTGTCGGCTGTTCTGGACTTTCTTTCGGTTCTGATTTAGGAGCATTAACATTAGAATGTTGGGTTGGATTCATAGGCTTAGATGGTTGTTTGACACCATACGCTTTATTATCGTCTGCTATATTTTCAAATATACACAACATATCTTCAAAAGTTTCAACATGCTTAGTATTCCCTTCAGTAGATTCCGAGTGTTCTTGCATTGTAATATCGTTTAAATATCGTTCCTGAGAAGGTGTAGGTGACGGAATGGATATTTGTACAGACTCCTGTGCCATATCTGACGTTATCTGCATGTTCGAATCTATCACCATTTCCTTCCTTTGGTTAACAATCGCTTTAATAGTCTTCACCACGTTTTCATCTGGTTTCGATTCGGGCATTGGTTTTGGTGCTGGTGGCTCTGCTATGCTTTTATTATAGGATAACAAAAGGTTACCTTGAATAGTATCTTCTGGTTTATCTTCATCATCTCCTTCCATGATATTATCTGGGATTTTTTCAGGGATTGGATCTGGACTTTTTATCTCTGCTTTACCTAATAGTAACGGAGTGCGATCCGACAGACAAAGCGTATGCGGAAGTTCAGTTTGTTGACTTATTTCAGTTTCGATATCAATGTCTTTTGTCGGCTCTTTAAATAGACTAGGTCGGTCCATTTGTGACACCCCATGAGAAGATAAACTTGATAGTTGCTGTGAAGTAGAGGTCATGGGATGACTTTGATCCTTGTCCGAATTACTTTCTGAGGTTACAGTACTATCTGGGGATGCAACATCGTCTTGGAAAATTTTAGCTGGTAATGTAGCATCATGTGTTACAGATAAACTTGATAATTTAGAATTTGACAAGGACAGTACCATTGGTTTTTCGATAGTTTTAAGTATTTTCTGTTTAACTTGGTGCTGTGTTAATATAGAAACGGGTACTCGTGGTTGGTTTAAACTTGCAACTTTAGGCATATTCGATGAAATAACGCTAATAACCGAACTATTTGGTTTTGAAAGCGAGGAAGTCGACATATTTATAGCTAGAGGTTGGTTCGTTAAATTAATAGGCATTTTCTTTATCTGTGTCTTTGTACCACCAGCGTGACTGCTAGGGATAGGCATTGAAAGGTTTGTGAGTACTGGTACAGATATTGTCTGGTTTGCTATGGAAACCGACGCCACCGTAGCCTGCGAGACTTCATCGAGAATTTTCGTGTTAGTGTGAGGTGATAACATCGTAGCATTCAGTACAGGCAAACGAGTTAGCGGCGAGCCAGAGGCTGAATTCACTAGTTTATATTGTTGGACATTAGCTGAAGGTTGTTTTCCCGTGGAAAGGCTAATTACAGCTACCGTTTTGGTAGTAGTTTCTGTTCGCGTTTGGGCTATAACAGATTCTTCTTCTTGTTCATCTTCCGGTTTACCACTATCAATTAGTTCTTCAAAATCTTCTTCCGTGGCTATGCGTTCCTCGGGAGATATAGCGTCTGGTTCCACGAGAACAATATCGTCATCGTCTAAGTGTTCTACTAATTCCTCGACGTCATCATCGTCGTGTCGTCGTGTGTCATCAGTGTGGTCGTCATGGGTATAGTCTAATGCGTCTTGAGAGTACAATACATAGCTACGTGCATCGTTAGAAGTAGCTGGTATATCTGTATCGTCGTTATGGATTTGTGTTGGCCTCGGGCGTGGTGGAGTTCGCCGCTTGAGTATGGAAACCTTAGTCAAATGGGTTGGACGGCGTCTTTCGTCATCCCGCAGGGGCCATGGTGGAGCGCCACCGAAAAGTCCGGGCTTGAAGTAACGGTATCCAGGTGGTATAGGTGCGGGAGCGTGTGGACCATGAAGACCGCCGCCATGGTCGTGGTTGGGGGCGGGTGAAGCTGCAGGCGAAGCCGAGGGGGTCGGTGTTCGCGCCACATGCGGTGAACGCGATATGGATGGTGAAGAAGGTGCCCCACCCATTGGACTGTATTGTTGACGTTGAAGCATTTGTTGACGCTGCAACAAAAAAAAACTTCTAAATATCTTGTATTAAAATTTTCAATATATCATACACTAAAATAAATAAAAGTGTAGTAGTGATATAATTAATCACGCTCCAGTATTGCTTCTGCAGTCTGATGCTGTTAAATATCTTTCTGTAGGTATTATAACATTCTATAGATATCAATTAAAATCTTACGCAATATTGCAGTTTATCATCTATTATTATTAAAATAGAATTAATTAGCTTTATATATTATGGCATTCCACTCCCACTCGAACATACTTAAAGAGCAACACTAAAAGTTGCCACTAATCGCCCCTTTAGGTTTTCTACTCATCAATTTTATCTGGAATACGAAGTTTTAACAGTTCGACAGCTTTTTGTACTGCACATCATACTAAGTAGTATATGGTCTTAGATATGAGAAGGCATGACATTGTATTTGTTAAACTCCAAGTGTTGCATTACTACATTATCCGCTCGCTTGCCCCCCTCGAAAACGCGCACCCCGTCAAATGCCCGGGCTCCCCGCGCAATGACAGCTCCAAATGTCCGTCAATAAATACTTAACACCCATGAAGTGCCCCACTGTCGTGTACGTCATCGGCGCGCGGGTAGTATTACACATAATCTGTTCTTGTGACTCATTTTTTTTTGAAAGGTTGTCAAGTGTTGTATTTTTTTAGTTTACTATGAAACTAGCTATACAATGTTATCTTTAAGTTATCAGATTATTTGTCTGGTGTCG
This sequence comes from Hypercompe scribonia, assembly GCA_949316085.1. NCBI lineage: Eukaryota > Metazoa > Arthropoda > Insecta > Lepidoptera > Erebidae > Hypercompe > Hypercompe scribonia. The sequence goes on along the minus strand of OX438977.1, from coordinate 10,237,324 downwards.
AGTTATATTGTGTTGAAATTGAGATAACGGCTTTTTAAGCTCGTGTTGCACTTAAAAGCTCATACCTGAAAAATGAAAGCGATGACCTATAGTTTTTAATGTTTAATTATGTTATTTAGATAGTAGATAATATGATAAGAAATAAAAACATACACTCGTCTATATATATTTATTATTTTACAGGCCTTTGAATCCATACCATTATCAGCCGCCGCGCGGCGTAATTTATGTCAAACTTAACATGGCATATCGTACACAAACTGGGACGAACTCGACTGGGATTAATACGATAGACAATATATCATAGAATCGAAAAAATAATACAAACTAAGCACTATTTCAATAAATATAGGGTATATTTACATTTTTCTATGGCAGGGGACATGTGGACTCCTAGTCACCTCGAGCAATGTATGCTTTTTTTTTTGTTGACTACTAGTCTACACGGGCATTTTAGAGTGAAATTCGATGTGGCCTCCTAGTCACCACGGGCAATGTATGCTTTTTTTTTTGTGGATTACTAGCCCACACGGGCAAGCAAGCGGTTAACAAATTTTATCTATTTTTAAGATCCTATCTATAAAACTAAAATAAAAAAATATTGAAAATACATGCTGTATCATACACACAATGACATACACACTAAAACATCTAAGAAATTCATAAAAGATTATTATTTATAATTACAATTAAGTTATTAACAACAAGTTATACTTTTGCGTATATAAAACCTGTTTTAAGTTAATTACATTACATTTAAATTATAAAATTACTAAATTTCATGTTTTAACGCCTAGCTCAGACCGATTGCAAAAGAATTTGTAATAATATGAATTTATATAATATCACTTTTCTGTATTCACTCTTGTACATTTTAGAATAGCCATAAAGCGCTACTGTATATTTTAATATGTAATACTGTATATTTTAATATACAGTAGCGCTCAAAAGTATTTTGACACCTCAATTTTATTCCATATCACAAAAAATGATAACAAAATTGTTTCCAATCGAAGATCACATTTGAAGTAATGATACGTTTCACAAATTAAGACACTTAAATGTAATGTATTTCTACACAAAAAGAAAACATAAAGAAAAATTATTTACGACACGGCTCAAAAGTATTTTGACAAGTTTTTCATTTTATAAAATAAAAAAAAAAATATTTTTGATATTAACTATTAGTATTTTGTTGCATATTCATTAGCCTTCAAGACCACTTCACAACGCGCCGGCATCGAGTCAACTAATTTCTGCAAACGATCAATGGGTATTCGGCTCCATTCGTTACTTAGTGCTTCATATAAAGCATCTTTATTTGAATAGTTTCGACATCTTACGCGGCGATTCAGTTCTTCCCAAAGATGTTCTATCGGGTTTAAATTTGTACTTTGACTTGGTCAGTCGAGAATTTTGATTTGAGGGAGTTTCATGAAGTCGTTGACATGTTTCGATTTGTGCTTTGGGTCATTGTCTTGTTGAAAATACCAACCAGGTGCCATATTTGCTTTAGCATAGGGTAGCATTTGATGCTTTAATATATCTGCGTACATAAAGCGATTCATAGTACCTTTTATCCTAACTAAAGGTCCGACTCCGCGGCGAGAAAAGCATCCCCAAACCATAATATTGCCACCTCCATGCTTTACTGTGAGTATTTGGTATCGAACATTAAATCTTTTGTTTACAGGACGTCGCACGTACCGTATACCATCAGATGACACTAAATTAAATTTGCTTTCGTCACTCCACAACACCTTGGACCATTCTGAACTCGTCCATAATCTGAACCGTTTCGCAAACGCACGGCGCAGCTTCCTATTCCTTGCAGAAATTAGAGGTTTCTTAGTTGGACGTCGTCCATGTAATCCGAAGTCCTTTAGTCTGCGTTTTACAGTTGAAACGAGGTAAATTCAGGTCGTAATTTTCCTGTAACTCGTTTTTTATTTGCACTGCCGTTTTTCGGACATCACTTGTCGATAACCTTTTTATCAAATGGTCTTCCTTAGCGGATGTTTTTTTCGGACGGCCACTTCGAGGCTTATTTTCAATAGTTTTTCGTTTATTATAAGCTTTGTTCCACGAACTAACAACTTGTCGTGACACTTTAAAACTTCGAGCAACTTCTGCTTGCGCCATTCCACTTTGTAGGGCAGTTATCACGGCATTTTTAATATCATTTGAATATTCTTTAGTCTTAGGCATGTTGATAAATGCGGAGTAATTATACCTTATAGACAAAAATATATGCAGTGTGAGTAGAACCGCTGCCAGCAAGGAACTGAATGGTACTTTTGAGCGCATGTATAGACGTGTTTTGTTTTTAACAAAGAAAGAAAACAAACAAGTTCCAACTTGTAACTCACAGAGGATGAAATACATCATGAATGATTATATAAAAAATACTAAAATTATTTTGAAGTACTCAGTAAAAAGATAACTGCAAAAGTAGTCTTGTCAAAATACTTTTGAGCGCTACTGTATGTATTAGTTGTATAGTCTTAGTTACAAGCATTATCTATACACACAATAAAGTATAAGAATATAAGATGTAAATCATACACATATAAACCAAGATCTGATTATGCAACTAATATTTTTATTCTGTAAATAAATTTTTATCGTTACTTTTATTCAGAGTTGAACTGTAATGGTCAGAAATCCTAACTGTTAAGTTAGAGGTCGTAGGTGATGAGTTCAATCATTTGTTCTGTGTATATTTTATTGGGCGTAATTTATTTATAATATGTATTTATTTAGAAATATGTATGTGTGTACACTTTGGTAACGACGGCCGTGTGAGTTATGTCAGAATATTATTGTTATGTGCTATAAGTTCGTTTATTTCGAAAAATCAATCTTATGACGATCAAAAGAGTTTATTACAAATACCTTTAAAAACGTTCAAACGGTACTGTACTCAAAACAACAATTTGTAGATCACACAAAGTGCAGTCCCGTGTGGAATTGAACCCACAACACTCGAAGCACTAGTGTGGCGTGGTGTGCGCTTAAACCACTACGCCATCCGTGCAGTCAGATCAGCATCACAGCAATAAATATATGATACTAACAGGAAAAAAAAGGATTAGGTTTCTAAATTATTTACTTACTGCCATTTCATTAGCAGAATTTCCAGGCGAAGGCAGCGGCTGAGGACTACCTAGCGGTGAAGTCTGTTGGCGTCCTCCAAATGGTACTCCTACCCGCATACCTAAGAAAAATGTGAGAAAAAGAGATTAACCACTTGACTTGTACTATGAAAAATATTAAGGATGAGATGCTATTTTTGTACACAAACCATACCTTGTTGATGATGTGGTGGCCGGGCGAATCTTGTAGGTATGGGCGAACAGCCGGGTGCGGGACGTGGGAATCTAGCCGACCCAAAGTCAGCCTATGAAATAAATGACAAAATTATATATAATTTATAATTAGTGATAAAATAAGAAGATCACTGGGTTTCTCTTAGGTTGGTTTTTCTCATGGTGGATTAAGCTTTATATTACCTATAGTAACCATTCAATTTATAAAAGAAATTAAATTTCACATCTAGTTTTCTTAAATTTTATAGTTCTTTATCTTATCTACAAATTGGCGAAATGTAAGCGCCATGACATTACGATGTTAGAATATAAAAAAAATTGTCTCCACCTGAGTTTACAAACATACATGAAACCGACAGAAAGAACATTCAGACTCAGAACAATAATTTGTGAATTACAAAAATTTTTGTCCATGTTTGGGTTTGAATTAGACCGTAACAAATGTCTGGGGCTACATAACTGTTTTTAGGAACGGGAAGTTTCGAGGGCTCATGAATCTCTCGATAATGTACTAGAAATTAGGTTTCTGCATTATTTACACTTCTTTGCGTTGAATAAACGAATAGGAATGATCTACAGTTCAAGCACATAATGAAACAAATTTGCCCGTACATTGAATTTAAATATTCTACATGAAATTTAAATGTCTACGTGAATTTAGAATGTAATATCATTACATAGTATGAAACAAAGTCATTTCTCGCAGTCTGTCTGTCCTTATGTATGCTTAGATCTGTAAAATTACGCAACGGATTTTGATCCCATTTTTTAATAGATAGTTTTTAAAAGATAGATTTTAGTAATTCAAGAGGAAAGTTTATGTATATAATAGATGCATAATATAGTAGAGAAACACTGTTCATTTTAGAGGTTTCCAATGTTATGTCGTTAATAAACTTTTTTTTGAGCTTACATTACTAACGCTGGCTAAACTGTATTAGCTAGGTTAAAATAATGTAATACAGTGTTATACAACTTAAAAAAGTCTACAAAAAAGTCCGCGATGGCGTAGTCTATTATCTCGTATCTATTTTCTCTTACGAATAATCTACTATAATCATTTTTATCCTTTACTTTTTACGAGAAAAAATGGTTCTAAATAAACCACGAAGCGACTTTAAGCAATACAGCATTTATCTTTATCCAATAAAGTATCTTAAAACCATTATTCATTTAATGTACCTGTACAGCATGCAATTTAAATGAATATTTTTGAAGATATAGATTTAAAATGCAAGGTCATAGCGGTTGCGACAGTACCGGCCAGCACTTAAGACTAGCAACGATCGCACGCGTTTATCGCAGCTCTCTAGCGAGGAAAATAACAATACTTAATAAAAATGTGCTTTCCAGAGCGACAACGTAATCCGTACTTATAAATACGTTATGATAAATTAAACATTTAAAATTGTATAATAGTATTTAGATACTAAAGTGATTTTTTTTGTTAAAACAAAATGTGCTTTACAGAGCGACAATTTTTTTTCGAAATTGTAGTAATTTCTAATAACAAAAAAGCTGTGAACATTGTATATAAAGGCATTCTGTAGTATATTTAGTATTAGCATTGCACTCATGCGAAGCCAAAGTTTCCGGCAAAGTTGATTTCCAGACGAGATGACATTCCATGGCTACCCAGAAGTCCAGATTCATCCCCAGTAGACTTATTTTTATAAGGTATTTGAAGAATCGTGTCTACATCAATAAACCAAATACACTACGTCAACTAAAAGAAAAAATCAGCGAAGAGATGTCGGCGATCTCGTGGTCTCTTTGCCGACGAGTATTCGAAAATTTCGGTGCTCGCTTAGAAGAGTGCAAACGTCAAAACGGTGGTCATTTAGACGATATTATTTTTAAAAAATAAATTCCAACTAATTAACTTTTTTGTAAATAAACAATTTCTTTAATACATCAAATGGTTCTTTTTATACAATTTTTTCAAATGTTGACTAATTCGTGGCTCACCCTATATAAGAAATAAAATATAATAACAGCAGTATACGCCTTCAAATTGAGTTTAGTAGTTGTATCAATTTATGAATAATATTTGCAATCGCATCTTACGTTTTGAAGTTGTGGAGAATGCGCTGCTACCGGACTTTGAATTTGCGATTGCTGATATATCTGCAAGAAACATAATATTACATAACATGGCCAAGGGTAAACTATTAGATTAAATGTTATCAAAATTTAGTGGCTATTTCTCTAAAAAGTACGACGATCAAAAACTAGTATCACGGTAATTTGCAGTTCTACGAACCTGTGGACTCCTGCTAGGCGTAGGTAACTGAGGGCTGGTCCTCTGTGCTTGTAATTGTTGCAAGAAATGTTGTGGCGACATAGAAGTTTGCATTGGTGATTGCTGAGTATGCATGGGCGACTGCTGTATATGCATCGGTGATTGCTGTGAATGCATCGGCGATTGCTGAGGCATCGGAGAATGTTGAGCCGATATTTGAGTTTGTTGAGCATGTAAAGGCGACTGTTGATGCATTGGAGATTGTTGTGGATGCATTGGCGATTGTTGTGGATGCATCGGACTTTGTTGTGGATGCATCGGTGACTGTTGTGGGTGCATCGGTGACTGCTGAGGATGCATTGGAGATTGTTGCGACATGTTTGACTGTTGCACATGCATTGGTGATTGTTGAGAGTGTAACGGAGACTGTTGAGTGTGCAACGGCGACTGGGTCGATGGATGTAGAGGTGATTGCGACGTATGATGCAAGGGTGACTGTTGAGAATGCAATGGCGATTGCATCGGTGACGTTAGATGATGTAAAGGAGATTGAGGGGCAAGAGAATGTAAAGGAGATTGTGAATGAGGGGATTGAACATGTAAGGGTGACATCGCAGGCCTAGATCCCGGGGGCCGGGGCGTTTGTGATCCCGCTTGCATAGAACTTCTAACTCCAGATAGTTGTTGTTGACCAAATTGCACCATTCCCCCTACAGATTGTGGTCTTTCTTGTCCTCCCGACAATTGTCTCACTAACTGTTGTTGTGGCGTTCCAGCTTGCTCTATTACTAGGGTACGACCACCTTGAAGTAATCTCCCTTGTGCAGTCAGTGGCGACGCCACTAAACCTATTCTTTGTTGTGAAATCGACTGTCCATCAGCCCCTATGACTGTCTGCTGAGTTCGAATTAACGTTTGTTGCTGCTGTATGTTAGCGCCTTGTAGTCCAAGTTGCAATGGCCGTGTTATAGTGCTTTGCTGTTGTGTTTGTTGTCCTTGATTTAGGTTTTGGTTTGACATAAACCCACTTTGATTATTCGTGATTTGTTGCTGGTTAATGACTGTTTGTTGAACCAGTTGTGGATTCTGTTGCCGTTGTTTTGTTTCGTATTCCTAGACAAAAAAATGATAATAATTATTGGTATATTTTATCAAGGTAAATTACGTGATGTCTTATAATCACACCACACTAACATTACCTAAGCATATTAATGGAAAATCATATTATTTCAGCCTCAATTTTTTTATAGAACTCATATGGCCGATAGCACCTAAAATTATTTCGATACCCTACTGCAAAATACACATCTCTCATACAGCCGACATGTATGTACATCTCTTGTTGCAAACAAACAACACAAAACGATCAAATATAGTGTTGTGCAGAACTACGAACTTTTTAAAATGGTAGATTTATTTCTACATATACCTATGTTCTACTATTAGTACGGGAGGCCACGATGCTAATTTGGGATTTACTCGAGCGTCTTAGAGACCTATTCGGTTGCGAAGCTTAGATGATGAAATAAAAATTACATATAAAACATACCATTTCATCAGTGGGGGGAGCGGTTATAGATTTTCAAAAATGTAAAAAAAAAAACAGTTCCATGGACATACTCGAGCGTGTCAGATAATGATATTATATATGTCCTACGTATTTTTAAAAATGTACATATTCAAATGTACATATATTATTGTTAATCTGACTGTTTCAGTGATGGGGGTGGTCGTACGTAGGGGTGAGAATGAAAAAAAAAAAAATTATCGAGCGCGTCAGATTTTCGAAGGGGATATTAAGTGAACCTAAAAAAATGCTATTATATAATAATCTGACGATTTGGATGTGACGCAAAGTCATGGCCGTTATTAGAATGTACAAAAAAAATTGGTCATTTTGTAATACTCAAGCGCGTCAGATTAAGATATATATGGTTCATCTTGATGCACTAGACGTGCTGTCTCATAATCTGACAATTATCTAGAGGGATTTCGCTAATCTGATAATTAAAAAATGTTTTTGTATTTTTTTAAACTATTGAACTTAATTAATTAAAAAGCTTAGGAAATAGCATGCAAATGAGAAACTACATGTTTTTTTAAAGTAGAATATTTGTATTTATGAGAAAATAATTATAAAAAATTAAATTGTGAGAGAGGAATAGAAGCGGGGTGAGGGGAATATAGGCATCACGTAGCTGCACGCATTAAACTTTATCGATGAATTTTTATTGCTTCGGCTTGCGGAAATTGTCAGATGATATATTTTTCGTAATCCTTGAACTATTCCGTTCGAAATAAAAAAAAAATTAGCCACGCTCGAGAATGTCTGTGTGACAGTGTGACGTTTTTTTTTTTACAATTTTGTAGCCCTCCCCCTTCTTTACGTCTCATTCAAATTGTCAGATTAGTGAAATCTACACGTTTTAGTACGTAATTACCTCATCTTATCTTAATCTGACGCGCTTGAAAATGTTTGATGATCAATTTTTTTTTACTAATCTGATCCTTTATCCTTGACGGGCGATCATATCTAAAAGTCTCATATTTAGTGTAAGTACTTAATAGAGTACAAGGTATCCCCCTGTGTATTAATCTGCCGCGCTCGAGTAAATCCCGGCATCCCTTCTACGGCTCCTCTACTGTATATGGTAGTCTATGAAGGAAATCAGTTTAGAATTTCCAATACGAAAAATGGAAAAGCAGTTGAGTCCAACAGTAAGCTGTTACTCAAAGAATTCAAATATGAGTGTTTTTCGTCTAGACATACCTGCATAAGCATACTATGCTGTCGAGCCTGTTTCCTCGCGGCTTCTAAATGTTTCTGAAGCGCTTGCTGTTCCGTGGAAACTCGCAGCAGTTCCGCTGCGTCGTTCGGCAACAGTTCATTACCAGACTTGCGAAGCTGGCGCTGTTTACTATTCAGCGACTGTAAAGCCAAGAGTAGTAGTCAAGTGTAAAATCATGTCGCCCGCTCGTTAATCTAAACCCTGAGTTAGTCACAGGATCGTTCGGTTATCGCGAAGAAAATACCTGAAAATGAATCTACAGGCGGCCGGGAGGACGGCTCGCGCTACTAAGCTCACGAACACGAAAGCGCACTACTGCTCACCTTGCGGATTTTCCGAAGCTTTTGCACTTCGACTTCATAGTAGCGTTGCTGGTCGGCGGCGAAGATGTTGAACTGCTTCAACCACTGCTCGTACAGAAGGCGCACGTGCGGCTCCGCCTCGCCGCGGTCGGGAGGCGCGGGTGGTGCCACGGGCGCTACGCCACCGTACAGCGGAACGGCGGGCGGCGCCAGCGGTGCGGGTGCTACCGGTGGAGGAGCCACAACTGCCCCGCTCCCCACGCCACCCACCCACTCTCCGTCGCGTTCCTGCTCCCGCTTCTCCTGCTCCAGAAGCTCCTCGAGAAGCAACGGTTGCTCCTGGTTTACGTTCTGACGGTTAAAGTTAGCCTGTTGACGAGGGGCCTGTGCCGTCGCCCGCCACCGTCACCGGTCACGATGCGATACATATTTATAAATACAATATCCTATACATTCCTGTATCTTTAAAGCAAGCAATGACTTATAAGAGTATTTGTCAATAGCAAATAATATTTAACATTTTGTAATATTTTTAAACTTATTTACCTGTCTCATCATGAATTTTGAGCCAATTGAAATATTAATTTAATTTTTTTACAGAATATACCTGGATTTACCATGCGCATATAAGATTATTATCAGTTATTTAACATTTTCTTGGAGTTTTTTCGAGTACAAAATTATAATAAGAGCAAAACTACAGACTTTTCAGCCGGTTCCACCAGTAATGCTTTAAATCACATTTATTAAGAAATAATATACAGTTGTGGAATAACCTCGGACTTCTTAATCTAGCACAAATAACTTAAGAAATAAATGAGCTAATAGTTTTGGTGCGGCTAATCGAAGATTTAGAAATGAAATGTGATATTCTAACGCAATTCTAAAATATATGAGTACATTTATAAATTGTACTTTAAAACAGCAAAACAATTATAATCTAAAGAGAAGTTCAATATTGAAACTAAAAGTCTTGTTTGATGTTTGTGTTCACATGTTAGTTTAATATAGAAATACTGTATAAACTGTTTCATATGGAAGAAATGTATGTAATGGAAACGGCATTATACTATCGTGTCGCATAGCTTCGTGTAACATGCTTAAATAATTTACCTCATTAGTGTAGCACTTTTCGAATATTCACTTAGTAAATTAATTTTATGCCATAAACATATTTTATTTGTTAATTTCTAGGCAAACGATTCCAGTAAGAAAGTGAAATAGCGTCTAACACATTTATGGTAACACCAGATAACTTATTTTTGCAATATTTTAATCCCCACAACAAAAAAGTGTAACAAAGCAAGATGAGACAGGTATATATACACTTTAACGCTCCCTTTCTATATTTCCTATATTTTTCATAAAGCCTAAATTTTACATAACCTAAATTTTCATATAATTGTTCTATGCTAAGGTGCTTGTATAATTGTTAAAGAACATTAGTACTGTGTTTGGAAAGATGCTGAAAAGGTACAAAGATTAGTAGTCAGTACGCATGCGTGCGACGAGCAAGCCAAGTAAAAAGCATTAATACACAAGTATGTAGTTAGCGGTGACAACGCCCTCTAACACGAAAGAAGACTAGACCTTTAAACTTATGATAGGAAGACTAAAAGTAGAGGACAGAAGGGAAAGGTTTGTAGTAACCTATATGATATGTATACCACTTAAGAATAGTTTGCACTGATGGACGTTTGAGATTTAAAGGAGAAGGGTCGTTTTGGGCCCAGTAGTTAACTAATTAAAATGTAAAAAATTAAGAAAATCGTATTTTTTTTTCTAAATGAAATCACAAAAATATAGTGCCATGTTTTTATCTAAAAAGCTAGACAAATTATTATAAAATATGCAATAAAAAAACGATTTGATACATGTGTCTGAATTCTTAGTAATCGATTGTGAATACATCTGTGTAATTTATGAAAATCGAGTGAACAGTGGTTCGCAATTATTTAGTGAAATCGATTCATAGAGCGTCAAGTTTCTTCAATCTTTTTGGAGTTGTCAGCACTGGTCGTCGTCTGACAAATGCAGCACCAAACAGGTGTAAAAAAAATTATTGTTACTGTCGTTTTCATTCGTTTTGAGTGAGCATTTTTCATGTCATTAAATGCGACGTGCGTACTCTGCGAAGGGCCTTGCTATTTTGAATTAACTGACTCTATTTTCGTAAAATAATCACGTCTATCGATCGCTTATTGAGGATAAGGATCGTTGTGTAAACTTTACCATTACGACTGGTCTTTTAGTGTGTACTAATAATTCGTATATAACTCACAGTCACATTCGCGCTCACGAATGTCGAACTAATTAAAAAGTTTTTAATAACAGTGTCGACGTCGACAGATACGTCTGGGAGGTCATCATCATACAACTTGATTCCTGGACAGCCAAAAGTCACCAAATTTTCAGTGAAACCATGGTATTATATACTCTTACAAATAAAACAAGTATGATTAACACCTGGGCCCAGGAAACTATGGAGTCCTATCGTTCTTCTTGGAGAGGTATTGTTTATTGTTTATACATGTTGTAGCTTGGATATAACAGGAGTTTTTTTAGAACTCCCCGTTTAATTTGTGTTACATTCATTTTAATAACTCATCTAGTAACACTAATTATTTTAAAAGAAATAACTAACTTTTCTGTGTTAAGTGGGAGTTGGAGATTCAGGATCAAACGGATAGTAGGAAATGAATCTGGAGGTTTTAAGATTGGATGCAGGTTCTAGTGATGGTGGGGTCTGACCTGCAGTAGCAGCGGGCGACGATGCAGCCAATCGCCCCACTCCGGCGGCTCATAACCCTGCCCGCCAACAACCATCAATCACCGACATGCAAACAACACGCATGTACTGACGTTGTACACATACAGCCTACGGTTATCGCGATACAATCCATACGACTTTGTACGAAGCACCGCGTGCTAGGCTTAGGCTAGCGAATAATGGTGTCCATAGTTTTATTTAACATGTATACATACAATTGAGCGACTTTCCTCTAACGACAGTAGGTAAATAATTTAGTGTAATATTTTTTGACAAAATAGCTTTTTCTTCCTATCTTCTGCAAAGATCTAAAAGATGTACAGTTGTAATAATGATTACAAAAAGTAAAACCTATATTACGGTTATATTTTGGATATTGTTCCGATATCGTGGAGAGGTGAAGAGTTATGCTTACACCGGGTTTTTGATTAGTTTTTATAAGCAAAGTGTAATCTTTATCAAGTGTTCTATTTTTTGCGTGAATTTCTTAATTCACAGCATATATAACCTCACGATGGGTTCGCCAAATCAAGGTCTCCCTCCTTAATTGAGACACAGACCATGAGTTTATAACTATAAATAAAAAGCGGTTTTTAACATAATCAATTTACATTCTAATACAAAAAGTTGCACTAATTTCAATTAAGCCTCAATATCGCATAAAAACCGTAATTTATTATTCATACATACATATTAAAGAGTAAAGCATACGATGGCTTAACCTAATATAAGCTATGTAAAATGTCGAAGATTTGAAGTCGTATGAATTGCGAACGATTATTCGATATACCCATGCAATATTAGTTCTTCTAAGCTTGTCATGAAGGATCCAAGCAATGTTTTCATAGTTAATGTATATTTACAGTCGAGAGACCGCCACCAAGACATAGACAAATTAATATTGCTATGGATATGACATATTTTAACATTGTCTGCGATACGATCAAATATCGAAGCTGATGAACAAATTTAAAGGGTTCACATTTACAACGATTCTAGTGAGATATTTTAGTAAGAGATCGTTTGACTAAAAATGTGAACCCAAGCTTACTGCGTACATTTAAAGCTTATAAATTTCTCCCGACATCGTTATGTCGAAACAAACTTATACAAAAACACGTAAATAAAAAAAATTACTGCATGCACGACAATGTATCCAAAAATCCTCCAAGACTATACTTATTTAATAATATAAGAGTTCCAAATGACAAAATTATTAGTTTCATTCAATTTAGTAAATATTAATTTCTTCTTGTGTTCTTTACTAACAGATCTTGACGTCACTATTATTGATCCTGTACATTTTGTTTGTTCGAGATCGTGAATAACCTAGTGTTAACAAATAAATTGTAAGTGCTTCAGCAAAAATTTAAACACCTCCAAGTATAAGATTTTTAATCAGTGAGGCAGGTCTGCAATAAAATGGAACAAGGAAACGTTTTAAAAAATCATTTCGGTAAGTCAGCTGTATTAGTTAAAAACAAAACAACAAAATTACTTTTATTAATTTTTAGAAGTAATATCTGTATATGAACTAAGTGAAATCGTTTCATTTGTATAATTACAAATATTTCAAACTCGAAAAGGTTTGAATAATCAAGTTTTAAGTTTTTGAAATCGAATGGCAGATAATATCTTTTAAAAGGCTGACAAGTAGTGATGTCAAGAGCTGCTATCGAGTGACGCGCGTGTTGCGTCAGGGCCGCCTGCGAGGTACGTACCTGTGGGTAGGGCGGGGGCGGCGGCTGCTGCTGGCGCAGGGTGCCGGGGTACGGCGGAGGCGGCGGCGGCCGCGTCACGCCCGCCACCCCTGATACTGTCGCTGTTGACGTAAACGTATTGTCAGCTTTGTCTTAATGTTTACCCAAAACCAATTTATCAGTAGCAAAAGAAGAAATTGACACGTTTTCAAGGTAGGTGCTGATGTTGTTTGTTTGTTTAGTTAGTCAAAGGTAATTCCTAATTATAATAGTCGTCACTAGTTTTATATACTACAAATGGGCTACTATTGGTGCTCTACAAATGGGCCACTATTGGTTCTCTACAAATGGGCCGGTGTAATAAAGGGCACAACTAATTTGTGACTCTCGTGTTCTATGTGTCCATGGGCGGCGGTCCCTCTATATTTCAATTTTGGTCAATTTAGTATGGGATCATTTCTACAGTACGGTTCAATTATAGGCGTATTGTATGGTAATCGAGACCCAAATAAAAACAATTGCATTATTCGAGCTACCTATTGCGTTTACGGGGTAAAAAAAATATATATGACAGGCTCGTCGGCCGCAGCTCACGACGGCTAAGCGAGAAGTCGCGGGTTCGATGCCCGCCCAGGACAGATCTTTGCGTGATCAACACGATCATTTTTTGCGTGTCTGGGTGTAAATTATCAAGACTGGAAGAGGTCGCGTGCGAGACGGCCGAAACACGAGTTCAATTACAAAAGACGAGTCGCGTCGTCGAGCACGAGCGCGAGAGGCACGCACCGTTGTAGGGCAGGTGCGCGAGCGCGACGGTGCGGTCGGGGCGCACCACGCCCACGGAGCCGTCGGCCGCCACGAGGCGCGTGCCCACCGCGTAGCTGCGGCCGGCCGCTAGCGCGGCGTTCACCTGCTGCGTCATGGCGTGCACGATGCTGGCCGCGTTGCTGGCCGCGCTGCTCGCCGCGCCGCTCGCCGCTCCCGCGCCGCCCGGTGCTTGTGAGCGCGCTCCTCCCTAGTGATAAACAAAACGATTCACTTTCCTTCGTTTCATCGAATCGTTTATTCCCGTAAATAAGTTTTAACAAACGCTTTTGCGAGCCGTGACTTTTTAAGCTAAACGAAAGCGGTATCCTATGACTCTAGCCCCGAGAAGAAACTACAACGCTAAAGACAGTGTTTTTAACGTTTAACTTTTGCCGTATCGACAGTACCTACTACTTTAATCGTGAAAACTCGTTTGAAAGAATGCAGGGAACGTTTTGAACAGAAGTCGAAACTTAGAAATCCCTTAAAGGGGTGCTTGTCTTTGTTAATCCCCAACACAAAAGGAGGGGTGTTATACCTTTAACCGCTGTCTGTCTGAGGCATCACACCTCTGATTTCTGTCCGTCCTCTCTGTCCGTCTGTCTCCTGAACGCATGGACCGATTTGGATATGGTTTTTTTATTTGAAAAGAGGTTTTGTAGCAATGGTTTTTAGCTACATATCATGGAGACCAGATTAGTCAATCTGAAGATATCATCACATTAACATTTGAGTAAAAGTGTTTTAACACTAATCAAATTATTGTAGCTTAATTGTATTAGATTTTATTATAGATCTATCATGATGGTAGTTTTGTAAATGTATTATTCAATTTATATATTATGACTTTTCTGTATATTTTTTTTTTAATACTTTATGTACAATAGTGTTTTACATACATTTGTGAATAAACTAAAATATAATTATATAAAAATTTTATAAGAGGTTAAAATATAAAATAGTGTAAGAGGTGATCTCATTTCTGACATTATTGTTTCTACTTGTTTAAAGACGTAATGGACACGGATGTCGCAAAATTCCATTTATCGACAAATAAGTCACGGTAACATTCTGTTTTGAAGTCTATAGACAAAGTAAAGCTTACCTGAGCGAAATGCATATGTTGATTTGTTGTGAATTGTACTTGAGGTCGCTGAACAACTTGTTGAGTCATCACTTGTGGTTGTCCTCCTTGGTTGAACTGAGATGACTGAACAGGACGCTGTTGCTAAAAACATTCACGAATAACCATTTCAAAATTGGACAATATTCTTATACATACACATAAGCACTTAAAGAATAGACTTGTCTAGAATACGAATAGTCGGTCAGATAAACCCTGTTTTGCCAATGATCCTTGGGAATATAGTAATCATATTCCATCTTCCACATGCACACGACGCCATCTAGTCCAAAATTAAGTAGAGTTTGTACTATATTTACAAGATAACTTATATGAATACATATATGGAAACACCCAAGATAGAAAACACCCAAGTTCCGAAACAAATATTTGCAGATCATAAAAAAAAAATCTGACCTGGAAATTAAACACGAGACGTCAAGCACAGTCGCCATACAAGACACCATTATGCCACCGAGGCAGTCATAAATCATTGCATATTACACTATAAATATTACTTAATAATATTAGCTTACCTGCTGGTGTAGTTGAAGTCGTGGTGCATTAGCAAACATTTGTGCGAAGACTTGACGCTGTTGTGGTTTGTCATCACTTTCGAGTTTAACTTCTGATTTTATTGCCTGCATTGCATTCTATAAAACAGACAATTAAAAGGACTAAAGTATAATAAATAATAATAAGTGACGATAGATCGATTAGAGCGCCGCGATCTATCTCATGAGATTGTTAATATGTGGAATGTGTATTCCGTGAGAACGCTCACGCTATAAGGCTAGATCATGATGCCCGCTTTAGCGAGCAGGCACTACGAGGGATCTGGATGTCGTAATAACAGCTGTTGCCGGATCCCTCTTATGTCAGGCGCAGAGTGGCACACCGTGTGGTTTTAGTCGGTCCGATTCCGACACACCACTTCGCCATAAACCCCGGTGGGTGACGACCCGAGGGGGTTTCCACACGTTAAAAAAAAACAAAAAAGGGTCTGCTGCAGAAGGCAGTCCTCCTTGACACGGTCCGCATAGTGAAGAGGTTCCTGTTTCCTGGAGACCTGACTCTGTGCTCGAAATCGATAGTTCTACTATTTTTAGATTTTTAAATATTTATTTGTTTCCCTTATTTATATTTATCTAAATGTCATCTATAGTAATATAAATGTAATAAAGAGAATAATAATAAAAAATACTTCAAACTAAGCAGTGCTTGTACTTTGACAGCTAGATTGACTATTGGAATACTTACATACTTTTTTGTCAATACCTATATAATGTACATAGAAAACATCCAAACTTCGACAAAAATTTTAATGATCATACAAAAACATTTGATCCGAGCCGAAAATCTAACTAAAGACCTCAAGCACAGCAGTCACACACGCTAAGACTATGCCACTGAGGCAGTCGGTTCAATTGAATGTTTAAATCTGCACGGTTGGTACGATGGATATTATCGTAAACTTCAGTTGATGTAATGTCTAAGTTTATTTATATATATATATATAATCCTAGTTACATAATATTAGTAGATTTTCTGAATCTCGGTAAGGTGTTACTTTTTTAAGTCCCAAGAGTAGTTTTTTTTCACGCACAAAACGGTCTGTTTTATGGGATCTTAAGAGCATTGAAAACTAAATCATAAATCGATAAAGAATAGAAACAACTTTTACACGAGGGAAGATGAGCATGTAATAGACAGATTTTTAGTTATACCTGTAACGCCATTTGTTGGTTTTTCGTAATAAATCGCTGTAGACCGTCACTGGCAATGTGCGGAGGCCCTTGTCCAGCCGGGGTATCATTCTTAGGTTCATGAAGTTCTTGTTTTATATCTTGGATCTCTGGCTTTATTTCGGATTTTAATTCTATATTTTTCACAGCTTTTTGAATATCATTATATATTTTATTATCTTGACCACTTTCAACTTCATCTCTAAAATAAATAAACATTTTGAATATTTCGGACATCTGATACACAACGTCAAACTAAGCAGAGCTTATACTCTGACAGCTAATTGATTGATGGAATCATTATACAGTTTTTCTGTATATACGCACATATTAGACGTAGAAAACACACAAAGTCAGAAATAAATATTTACAGATCATATAAACATTTGATCAAACCCAGGAATTGAACCCAAGATCTCAAGCACAGCAGTCGTATACGCTTCCACTGCACCAACGAACCAGTTACAAATAATATAAGAAGAGAAAATTAATACAAGAAAAAATTTAAATTATTAATATTACTTACTACTTCCTTGTGAATGTCGTAAGATATTTCAATAGTAAATATTACTTGGAAATTCAACACAAACTAGTACTTACTCTGGCTCCCTTTTAGCGTGTCTCTCAGGCATACCATCATCAGCCAGTTCCAGTCCATCGAGGATATGTTCTGTATCATTGAGAGCTGCCAGCTCTGGGTCTGCATATTCTAATATATTGAACTGTTCTCCTATCTCCGCAGTTAACGTCTCGAAAAGTTCTTCGTCATCTTCACCGCCCAAACCAGTTAAAATATCTCCCACCTTGAAAATAAAAAATGAAAGTTAGAGCATGGTATGTGTCATAAGAATTGCCGCCGCGATGAAAATCTATTTTACGTTTATTTTAAACAAATAAATTATAAAGTTACCTCTCCAATATTTGCAGAATCTTGCTCCAGTTTGTCCATGTCTCCCATATCCATCTCATCACTACCTTGCTCCTGGCCCGTTTCTTGTTTAGGTTCAACAGCTTGCGCTACGATGATACAGACTACTTTTAAATTTTAAGTTACACATGTATAATGTTTTAAGTAGATTTTAACTTTAGGTAGGTAGTGTTGGTAGACATGAAATAAAACCTATGCCATATTATACATAGAACAGGCAAGAGTTAAACATTTCATATTTTACCATATTATGTACTCCACTTTAAAAACAAATTGATTTATATCTTGAGTCAACTTGCAGAACGATTGTGGAGAGTTTTAATTAATAATTATTATACGACGGCAGGAATGTCGCATATCGAAAAATTGATGTAATTGTAAATTTCTAATATAATGTAATTTTTCTGAAAAAAAACTCGTCGAGCGTTATACTCTACATGCGGCTGTCATATTGACACTGCACTTTTTAATTTTAAAAGGAAAAATTGTAATAAAATCGCCTTCTGCCGTCGTTACTTAGATTGATGCCTTAATCCTACTAATATGATAAATGTGAAAGTTTGAGAAGTTGAATGTTTGTACCACAAAACTACCACAAAAAAACATAAAACTTGGCAATAATATCGCTTACATATCAGAATAACACATAGGCAACTTTATACCACGATAGTCAACATACTGCTGATCTGGTCAAAGTACGTCTTTCAGACTCTGCCCGCACCGGCTCGAACACTCACAGGGGCTTTCGCCATCCAACTTCTTTCAACTTATGTACATCGTCATTTTACCTTACCTCATCTCACTATCGATAATCTAATCTATGTAAAACAATTAGAATATTACTACAATTGCTGTATAGGTTAAAAGTAAAAGAAACTAATTTTCGCAAGTATTGATTACCATTTGTTTGTATGATATTCGACTTTTGATCGACGAGTTGCTGCGTC
Source organism: Hypercompe scribonia (assembly GCA_949316085.1). Classification (NCBI taxonomy): domain Eukaryota; kingdom Metazoa; phylum Arthropoda; class Insecta; order Lepidoptera; family Erebidae; genus Hypercompe; species Hypercompe scribonia. The sequence continues at coordinate 10,218,642 of OX438977.1, read as the reverse complement.
TGAACATTGCCGACAGCCTGTTGAAGTTGACTGTTGTCCGCTGTTGTAATCCGTTGTTGCATTATCACTGTAGCAAACATAAGGACACACCTATGTTTAAACAATAACTTAAATGTTTATTAGCAATATACTCGTATATTAGTGGAAATAACACACATAGAATAACAGAATAAAATAAAGATTTTCACAAAGAATACTATTATTACTAATTTTATTAGCTCCTGCACATCACACAAATTACAGTTCACATCAATAATAGTTGAGGTTCAAACCTCCAACCACTTGATCGTAATTTGGCAGAGTTGAGTTTTCTTTTATGATGAAAACTAATCTTTTAAAAAGACTAATGTTAATTTCAAAATTATAGTGGTAGTAGAACTTACATTGTTGATGATGTTCAGGTCGCTGAGCGTGTATTAAAGGAACGCGTGCTCGTAACGCCACAGGCAGCGGCTGGCGGAATGCTTGGCCGTCACCGCCATTGTCTTCTGCTGGCAGACAACTTTCACTTATTATTCAGATATTTCATTTATACCTATTTAAGTTTTTAAATTCTTTATGTGCAAAAAAGCGAGCAACCTAACCAATTTGTGTTGTAAGAATTTTTGATGTGCTCGGAGATAAAAACTAAATGCGTTGGTAAATTAGAATTTCCATAGACTACATCTTAGTCAAGTCTACCCACACTATCCGTATCCAGACCCTACCTGCTATCTGTGGCTCTGCCGTTGACGAGCCGGACTAACTTGACGACCGCACATAGAGTAGCGCCTTAATTTAAGGCAATTAGAGTTTAAAGAGTTAAAAGTATTAAGAAGGTCAGCAATACAAAAAAATGGCCACCTTTGATTTGCCACCCTCCCCGTTACCACGGCTCTATATTGTATGTACATAAATTATGAAAATGACATTAAGTCAAAGATGGTTTTCATAATCAATCATCAATACATGTAATTTTATTTATGAAGATCTGCAAAAACACGATATAAGAGAATTATTTTGATCTCAAAGCAAAGCTTTTTAACTTCGAGCTTTATTCTATATAACTTCCCTGTCCTACGATACCCTTCTCTTTGAGTTTGAAATTTTCAGTTAGTTCATTCTTTTCAGGTGATTAGTAAAGGATTAACAATACCACAGTAAAGTCGCGTGTGTACAGCCTAGAAGCGTGGTGGCAGCACTGAAGGTGCATCGTCGCCTAAGCTCTTACGCGTTCTAAAAATATACTTCTAGCTTTTCAAAGAGTTTTTGACTCACGCGGGGACCATGTCTTGTCGTTATTCCTTTGCAAAAGATCTCTAAGCTGTCTGTTGATGTCTTCATTATTCCCGTAGTGTAATGGGAACCGTTGTGCAGGGAAGGCACTTCTTGGAGCTTCGGCCGGGGCCGGTGAGGGCGGCGGGGGACCGGCTGTCGCGGGACCTGGTCCCACGGGGCCCGGGCCCAAGGGGCCGATAGAGCCTATGGGCCCGCCAGTCACGGCAGGTGGTGAGCTGCCTTCCGGCGTGCGTAAACGCTGCATCGCTGCTTTTGTGTCAGACGTATGTGACGGTTAGTTCGTGTTGACTTCTTATTCACTTAACAGTTTTAATTTCATTAAAACTGCTTTCAATCGATTTAAAAACCAAAAATATTTCAGATTTTTGACATATGGGAATTCATGAGTCAAAGTACACTGCTCAAATTTCTATTCATATGAATTATAATGTCACTATACAGTTACCTTGCATTCTTTGATCATGTATAATCTGTTGCTGCTGTTGCGTCTGTTGTTGTCTTTGTTGCTGCAAGTTCTTCCACTGCCTCTCTTGCTCGGCCTCTCGCGCACTTCGCTGTTGGTTGCAAGCGCGTTCCTGCTCCTGTAGCACACAATCGATGTTACTATAGTACATTATATTTGGTATACACTTCACTGATTGTCATTGTGTAGCGGCAGAATATATATCACTTAAATTTTTAAATATTAACTTTATCCTTAAAGATATACTTCGTGACTAAGCCCTCGTTAATAAAAAAAAAGAAAAACAAAAAATTTACTACGGGTCATAAAGACCACATTTAACTCAAATGTATTTTATTTTGTAATGAAAGTAAGATGTAACGCACGGAGTCCAAAGCCATATGTATCGCATCATCCAACTGTTTCTGCATAGCACCATCGCGCCAATCCGCGCTCGGTTTGTGCAGCTCCTAAGAGAGAACTGAGCATTAGGCTAGAGTTATACTTGACAACGGTAAATACTATGATTCCCAAATGACATGAAAAAATTTAATAGATAAACTAAACGTGTAAAAATAGCAATTGATCATTTTATAATTTTTTGTTATTCAAAAAACCTACATCCGTAACGTGAAGACTACTGTTATATTGTAAGAAAGTTAAAGATACAGTTTACAACAAGTTATTTATATACATTTGGCATTAAAATTTGTGAATTTATATAGAATCTATCACAGTAATGCAAGACCAAACTGCGGGAATAATCAATACGTTGCGTTCAAATTTAATCGTGTATTAGCTAACACTACTTTAGTTCTTGTTCAGAGGACCTGTAACATGATTTTCTCGAAGATTTCTTAATTGATATGCCTATATATTATTCCTTACATAAAGCCCTAATTTTACCATGTGACACTGACAGACAGCCAGACAGACTGACTGAATGACAAGCCCACTGACTGACTGACTGACAGATTGACTGACAGAATGTCAGACTGACAAGCTGACAGACTTACGGACTGACTGATTGACTGACTCACTCACACACTAATTTATTCATTCACTCACTCATTTACTCGCACGCTCGAACGCACGCAGGCACACAGGGATGAACACACTAACACAAATACATACACAAATTGATGCTCGACGTCACTTGCTATTTCGGTATGTAGTTTCGATATGTGCGCTACTTTAATATCCCATGACAGTATCTGATAGCTTGCGAGTAATGAGTTCGCATTACATTTCGCACAACACTAGCATTTACACATCAATGACCCATTTCAATATAAGTGGAACTGTCACTGAACACTTCTGGGACACTGTCAGCAAAGTCTAGTAGCAGTCACACCACGTAAAAGTCCTATCTTAATATTAAAAATAATTGTACAGAAGTTTTTTACTTTGAATTAAATTTAGTCATTTGGGAATAATATTTATCGTTGATAGTCTCACCCTAGTCTTAGATTTTATCTTATAAAACTGTCGCCATACAATGACCGAACCAGCTCCATGTTTTTTTACATATGTGACATGCTGAAACTACTACGCAGGCACTTTTAATAGAAGCGTACATAACTGTACATTAACTAGATTTCTTTTTTAATGTATTTACATCATCTGCATTTACTTTGCAGTTTATAATACAATATATTAGATGTCCGACACAGCAACATTTGTTTTTAAAACACATGTTTTAAAATTGCGTCGTTTTCTAAATATCAATTTGTCAGTTGTAAGCTAATTACACATCTATCAGAGTGTACTTTTTAATATTCATGCTTATGTTAATATAAATTCAACCTAACTATAAGAAACACAGTTAATACGCATTAAGTTTTGTAAATTTAAGGTTTTATAGCCTAAAACCATTACGATTTATGTACCTACACATATATTTATAGGTATAATTTTCAACTTAATGTATATTAAAATGTGAAATCATAATTAATGTTATGTTACTTCATGTTAATATTTTTACTTTACAGGATAAAATCACTGCCTTAACTTAAAAATAACAACATATAAGACAGTATTATCTTACGAAATAAAGCAATCCTAAACCTAATAAAAAAAATGTTGCACATATATAAAGTAACAACACAGTAACGACGTGTATAAACTTACAAACTACATCACAAAGCTTTATACAAGAGCAGAATGACGCAAATAAATCGTGAACTACATCGAACTATGTTAGATTTGTTAGCACACCACAACCAGCCACCAACAGCTTCCAATGTTATAGCCAACACTACCAAGGCAAAGCGAAAATAATAAAATCAACATTACGGAAACAGAGGACACGAATCCGGGAGGCTCTTTGGGAAAAGATTGGAGAGTGACGGTCTCGTATTAAAATAAAAAGCTAAAAGAAACTTGAAAAAATAATCACACAGCGTACAACGCCATTGAACAACCAAAAATTATTGTTGGGTGATGACAAGAATTTAGTTTAATATCAGGAGGATGTGCTCAGGACCGCGATATGTGAGGTTGCGCGATCACCCAACAAATTGAACGGAACGTATCTCGCATATACACACGCACGCACTTTGTATCGTTAACTTGATTATATAGTGTTCATAGATGTGTAAGTATATTATAACATATTCGAGTTTTTTTATTCTTTGACGTAGATGATTTCATTTAGTCAGGATAGGAGTTTATTATGTAGGCATGTCCTCTACCTGAACCCTTGCGTATCTTGCCTCTTAAATGTAAAGTAAAGTAAATGTAAAAGACAGTTGTAGTATTATATCCAATTTTTCTTTTAACTTTGAGTATTGTTATGTTAAAGTGTATTGTATTGTTACGTTAACGTGTATTTCTAAACAATTTGGTGTAATTTTACGATCTTTGAGAGTTTTGTAAGAAAATTATATAAATATACATATATTCTTATATAATTATATTGTATATTCTTATATAAATATATTATTTTTTACTTAACAAATACTAAATAACATTTAAAATGTGAATGTGAATATGTGTGTGTGTGTGTGTGTGTGTGTGTGTGTGTGTGTGTGTGTTTGTGTATGAGAGTGTGAGTGTGTGTGTGTGTTTGTGTATGAGAGTGTGAGTGTGTGTGTGTGTTTGTGTATGAGTGTGTGCGTTTGTGTATGTGTGTGTGTGTGTGTGTGTATGTGTGTGTGTGTGTATGAGTGCGTGTGAATGTGTGTGTATGTGTGCGTGTGAATGCGTATGCGAGTGCGCGCGTGGGTACCGTGTGTGTGCGCGGGTGATGGTGCGCGAGGCGCGGCAGCGTGCGCATGATCTCGGAGGGGGTGAGCACGCGGATGTGCGCGTCGGCCTCCAGGAGCCCGCCCGCCGTCACCGTCACGTTGGGCGCGCGCACCCCGCCCCCCGCTGGGCCCGTCCCCGCCGTGACTGCGCAGCCCGTCGTCACGGGAGTGCTGCTAACACTGCTCGTCCCGATGGCCCCGCTAGCCCCGCCGGCCGCCGGGTTCGCTCCACCCGCGCCTGCACTCGTCACGGTGTCCGCCTCGTTCGTTGTGCTCGAGCTCTGTCGCGCCCAACCACTGCTTAGTACATTTCGTCTCCACCGAACTCCTCTTTGAAGCCACTTCAGGTAGATGGCGATGGACTTTACAAGGTAACATCCGAAGTCTCCAAAATAGTGAGATACTTTCGTCGACAACATCCCTAACCTTTACTATTAGATGCCAACGACCAGTGCAATTTTTCGTTAACTAACTGTCTAAACAGAATACGAAACCAAAACATTGAAGGTATTGCCTTTTTAATGATCTTTGTGTATGAAATATACACACGTACTTATGCTTGTTATTTATTAAACAGTGTTTTTCAAAGTATAAGTTTACAGTACAATTTAACCCCATACACAATAAATTTTGCTTAATTTAGACCTCGGTCACGGTACAGTGAGACGAGAGTACCAGCCGACAATGAGACGATATCTCAATACATTTCACTTTTCCAGAGAAATCGCTACTGTCGAGCCAATGTGACTTTACTTCTAACGTTATCATCAAGCGTACCCATGCGTCTATTACGGCTGATAAGATCTACACATTTAACAAATAATTCATTATAAATTATCCCAAACCATAGCTGATCCTTTAGATCCTCTCACGTCAGATTTCAGAAACAATAAATATTGATAGTTTTCACAAAAAAAAACACAAATAGTGTGCTAAGTGTTTCGTACAGCCACGGTATTTACATGGTGAGATAGGCGACAGAATCTACAGCACTTGTGGTATAATCGTGTAACGTTCTGGCGATCGTGACCGGCAGCGACACAAAGTGAATGTATATTTTAATACATCTAAATATATGATTCAATTAAGACTGGTATAAGATTTAAGCGGCGCTATGCTAAACGAGTAAGATAATGCTTTTATCGACTGAACCATATTTATTGCGACTAATTCAATTTTTGATCGTATTTAATAGTAACAGTGGGCTAAGTATTTGTATTTTAATGTATAACATATGGCTCGTCATGTTGTTGTAAGTGAGACGCTCAACATTTGTTATAATAATAATATCTTAATTTTTTCACTTGCTTTAGTAGTTTTGCAGTAATTAATATAATACAAGTATAAGAATTATTTAGTCTTTGGCTTAGTTCTAACAATTTTAAAGCAATTGGACTGCATACATAAACAGATAAAGTGCATATTGTCTAGGTTTGCAATATTTTTCCTTAGTTCTTATAACAGTTCCTAAGCCGTCAGTCGTAAAAAGCATTATGATAATGCTGTTTAACAGTTTCCTTAGAGTCGGAGTTCACTTTAGAGCTAAAATGAATACCGGCCCTAAAACGTAGTGTAAAAACACACAGTATAAACACAGTGGTAAGTGAGTTGGGTTAGCACACACCACATCTACCAACAAGCAAACAAACGTACCTGTTGAGCCTTCTTCATGCGGATAGCGCTTCTGTTATCCCGCGCACGTTGCAAGTAAGGGGCTTTTTGATCGGAAGGCAGCGCCCGCCACTTTTTCAGGATCTGTTTAACGCGGTCTCCCCAATTCGGAAATTCAGTCTTCCATTCTGAATGGTTCATGTTAGCGTATAAAACAGCTGATATCGTTGCCGCTGAGCCTAAGCCTAAAGATACTTTTTTTTTAAATATGGATTAACATATGAGGCATAAAAAACCTTAACTTATCACTTAATTTGTTAAACTAGAGTAATAATAATCTCAAACTAGTTTGGGATCACACGACCATGTAAAGTGGTCGTGTGATCCCAAACTAGGCAGAACCTGTACTGTGGTAATCGAACTGCTAATAAACTTATTTATACCTAGTCTTGCCATAAATATTGTAATAAAGAAAAAAGAAAATTGTTAACTGCAAATAACATTTATTACTTTTACAGTGTGTCAGTTTAATACATAAATATAAAACAATTAAAAATATAAAAAGCTTATTCGAAGTGGTCTCCATTGGCTGCAATACAGTCCTTTAAACGATGAGGCCAGTTATCAATAGAAGCACGCACTCTTTCCATGGGAAAATTCTTCACTGCCAATCGTATAGATTGTTTTAGGGACTCCAAATTATCATGGCGTTTAGAGCAAGCTGTACTCTCTAAAACTGACCACAAATCATAATCCAGCGGATTAAGATCGGGACTAGACGACGGCCAGTCTTCAGCTCTGATGAAGTCCGAAACGTTCGATTCCAACCAAGACTGCGTGGACCGAGCTTTATGACCCGGCGCCGAGTCTTGCTGGAAGGACCATACTTGGTTATTGAACATGGTGATGTTAAGGGGCTTAACTACCTTCTCAAGAATGGTATCTTGATACACTTGTGCCGATGTTTTGATACCTTTTTCACAAAAATATGGCTCAGTCACTCCTTCATAGCTAACACCCCACCAAACCATCACTGAAGTCGGATAATGTCCACGTTGCACTCTGTCGACTAATTGGGAAGCTTCCTTAGAGCTTTGAGCATAAATACGGTCATTTTGTTTGTTAAAATGTTGCTCAATTGTAAAAATTTTCTCATCCGTAAACAAAATTTTTCTGTGACCTCCCTTTGCGTACCGCTTCAGTAGTTGTTTCGATTTTACCACCCTATTCTTCTTTAAATTATCAGTTAAGAAATGGCCAGTGCGTCTCTTATAGGCTGCAAGTCCTAAGTCATCTTTTAAAATACGCGACATGGTTCTAGGTGCTATCTTCATTTCCCGAGATAAAATCTTTTGCTTTCGGACAGGATTTCTTCGAATTCTTTCCCTTACTGCTTTGACCACCTTTTTCGTACGAACACTACGTGGACGGCCAGATCTTTTTCTGTCACAAACAGAGGAGGTCTCATTGTACCTATTAATAGCCCGGTACACAAACATTTTACTAATACCAAGTGTATGGAGAGTTTTAAAAATTGCATTTGGCTCCATACCTACTTTGTGTAATGCTATCACAGCGATTCGGTTCTCTTTATCACCCCACACCATTTTAATATCGCAAAATATTTTACAATGTATTGGCGCCAAAATGAGAAAACACAATGAACAATCGTATAAAAATGACAGATTCGAAATTCAAATGTAATATTTTTTTATAATTAAGTGTAACAGTATTTATGGCCAGACTAAGTATATTTCCAAATACATGCATATCATATATTAATTATATCCAGACACAACAAATGATCGTGCTCATCACATGAATTTTTGTCCTGGGTGGCAATCCAAACCAGGAACTCCGGTTTAGAAGTCACAATCACCAGCCACACAAGTCCACAGGCTAGTCATGAATGAAGTGTGTCAAGAGTGTTCGAGAGTTAATCTACTTAAATCGGGACTGTCTCGATAATGTTGTGGTAGCGTATGCGATCGTGTTTGACGCCCCGGGTTCGATTTCCGGAAAAGACCAAACGTTTGTATGATCTGCAAATATTTTAAGTATGACTGGTTTCTCGTCTAATACCCATAGTACAAGATCTATTTAGTTCGCGACTTTGGCGTTGTGCGAATTTAGAATATTTTATTTTTTAAAAAACAATGCATGCACCAGGAACGAATTCTATGTCGCAAGGAACTTTACTTACAGACAGGAAACATAAACAAAGAACACCCAGACACAGAACAACAATTTGTAGATCACACAAAGCGTTGGCCCATGCGGTTGCCACACACCGCAGTAGAGCGGCGCGCCGACCGCTCAAACCACTAGGCCAACCGTGCAATAATCAAAGTATCGTAGTATAATCCAAAGGAGTAAGCGTGTAAATACGTACTCTCGTCAGCGCGCATCTTGTCAGCGGTTCGCTGGTTGTAGGAGGGCGCGGGTTGCGGCGCAGAGTCGGGCGCCGCCCAAGCTCCGGCCGCTGCGCCCGCCCCGCTAGCGCTCGCGCCCGACCCGCTGCACTCCGAAAACAGCGGGCTCATGCCGCTGTTACTACTGGAAAAAGCGGTGCTATCGTTATTTATCGATCACGATACATGATATAAGAAATGATACACTACGAAACCGATTTAGCTTTTTAAAATCATCGATTGCGGTCGTTGGGCGATCGTATTCGCACGTGTTACCGCATCAGTGACAGTACAACGTTTGACACGAATCATTACAAACCCTTACTAGTTTAGAGAACTATATTAAACATCTATCTTTAAACACTGATACGAAAGCCCTGCCCGAAATAAAAAAAAATATTGAAGAAACCTTCCTTTGGTGTGGTAAGTAATTGCGGCAAGGTTAAGTAATATTTATGCATTTTTTTAAACCAAGTTATTGTACCCAGTAATATACGAATATACAGTACACATTTTTTTTAATCTTAAGAATCACCAATACATTTTTTTTTCTTCCTGCCTGAAAAGCCTTTAGACCTCCTTAATTTTGGTCTTCTACTAAGAAATTACTTCATCTTAATAGGATAAGTGATAAGTGGTTCTACAATGCGATTATAATTCCTTTTTATATAATAAAACTTACCTGCTACCACCAAATTCAGTGTACGGTGACGCGTAATCCATAGGACTCGGTAGTTGTTGACGTTGTTGAGAGTATGGTGTGTTCGCCATTGTATTCACATACGAAACAGAAGATTCTTGAGACTCCTGTATAAAAATATACAAAGTTGATATATTATTTACATAACTTATAAAGTAAAAGTATTTGAGTAATATTATTACCTGTGAGTCATCCGTGAGTACGCCCTTGAATATTTCATCGACATCATTACTGTCCATATCGGGCAGGCCATCGCGTACCATCGCGTCCAAGTTGACCCCCAGTAGAGATAAGTCATCCTTAGGAGATATTGTCGATGCTTGCGATGATCCACAAGTTTCTATTTAATTAAACCACACAAATTGCAACTATCGTGAAAAATATAAGGATGACGTAAAAAGAAATACAATATTAATAAACAAATACAATATATTAAAAGGCAAGATTAATGATTTAAAATTAAGAGGTTTGACTATTTTTTTTGGAGAATAATATTATAGCTTCTTAACAGCTAAAAAAGAAAAAATCAATTTACTACCAGTGGAAGATTTTACATGAAACTTTTTTAAGCTCGAATTAAAAAAATTGCACAAACCACTGCCAATAGGTTCCGTCTTCGTACTATGCACGGTGGGTATACCCTCGGTAGCAATCGTCGAAGACTCCGATTCAGCAGGCTGTGGCCCTAAGATAGCATTCTTCAGTGCAGTAGAATCTTCTGTGTGCTTCAGATTACTGTCATCAATCTCTGATTTTATTTTCATGGATCCATCGGCATTAGTAGATGTGTCATCCTTTTCGTCTTTTGGTTTAAGTGCGTTCAGAACTTCGACTTCTTCCTGTATACATAGTTCAACATTCACCATTTAGCATAGTTAATACTTTCATGTATTTATCACTGTGCGTCACATATAAATAAAAACCTTTGCATATTTTCCTACTAACGGCCACGAATCCATGAGATAATTTAATTTTTGCCACATGTCAGTTAAAATGGAAATTAAATTAAAAAATTTCAAGAAATAGAAAAAAAAATTGCCAAATTTTAACTTTAAAAAGCCTTAATGCTAATTAATATTCATTAATCCTCATAATAGATCTTTAGACAAGTACTGGTTATAATCGAGTTACATACCGTGTTGAGAGATATAACGACCGAGACGTCGTGATCGTTGAACGACGTCAAAGCAGATAAAACATCCTCGCCATCACTGTCTGAATTCTCCATGTCCCACTTGAAATCTCGCAACTCGCGATATCCTTCTGGGGTCGCTGGTCTAACCGCAGCGCTCGGACTCTCCCCGGGGTTAGGGGCTGGATTCAAATTAAAAATATGAGTAAATATTTTTCTGACCACAATATAAACTATCGTAGTAATATACTTCTTCCTAGCCTTAATTATTACCTAGATTATTTGAGTTTGGCTACTAGTTTAATTAGTTTTACCAGTTTTTCCACAGAACGACTGGCATCGGACTATTGAACTAGTTGTCAATAACGATTGCCACAGATATTCATGATATCCGGGACCGACGTCTTAAATTTGCTCTCCGCGGTACATACAACATATATACATACGGTGTGAAACAGGAATGATAAAACCCTACAACACTTTTTGGTTCGACCAGGGAATCGATCGTGAGACCTCTTAATAAGCATTCAAATACGTTAACCGCCAGACCAACAAGACAGTCTTAAGTATTGCAACAATAGCAAAAATTAATAACATTTTCAGTTTATACAAATAATAAGTACCAATTGATTATAATGAGTAATTTCAGTATACTTCACATCTACGTGCCTTATTGAAAATTCAAAGACGCTTAATACAGAACCATAAATAAAGCCTAACAGGATTTTATCTATTTATATTTTTTTTTTATAATTTTAATATGATTTTCTTACCTGTTGAACTTACGACTACCCTGTTGGGCTCCAATAAATCTTTGCCGAAGAATGCCTCTTGCATATATGAAGGAAACTGCTCCATCAGTTTAGAGCGAGGTTTCCGGCGAGGCTTACGTTTGTTGCTTGGTGACTCTATGAAAAGAAAATATTGTCAATTTTTTGTATATATATGAAAAATGACATATATGGAATGTATTCAAATAACAGTCCTATCACAATAAAATCTGGAAGGAACCATGCCACACTTATTGCTGAATTGTTGTAAATATAAGAAAATAAGGAACCTTTACTTTGTTGCATGTTTACCAGTCTGTACTCTTTATCTCTTCAAAAAATTTTCAAGGTTCTGAATTAAATCAGTCCAGTCATTTTGTGCTTATATTTCAACTACAAGCAAAATCAGAAATGTTTCAGACCTAAAATAAGGAACTTGAAGGAAAATAATGTCAAGGAAAGAAAACTATCAAATCGAATCAGAATCGAAATCGTCCACGAAAAAGTAGTCCGCGTGTAATATCTTATACTAAATATTATTAAAAAAGGTTTTAACAATTATAATTTGAACTCACCTCCACATCCCTGTGTTCCATCTGCTTCCTTGTCATCATCAGCTTGCACTTTAGCGTTAGTCTGCCTCTGTCGTACTACAAACCCGCCGATGCCAAGCTTATTCAAATTCCGTTGTCTTTTTCTACGCAACACCGTAAGACCCGAGTCCGTGGTGTATATAGTGAAACCCTCAGGAGGCGGACCGTCATTGGCAACGTTCCAAAGAATCCCTTCTTTGAAATTTGTGTTGGAGTTTCCACCTATTGAAAAGAATCGATCACATTGCACTAAGCTTTTACAAATTAAAAAGTTATTCGAAATATCATGATATTCGTTTCTTTAATAAATCTCATTCCTAAATTATATGTGTTTATCTAATGGAGTCTTGGGTTTTCACGGACATTAAATATATTTTTTTCTACGTTTTCAAATGTTTGAAAACTGTTATGATCTTCTGGAAAACTAAGATGTTATAGTGTCTATTATCTAACTGAGCAACGCAAAAAAGCGAAAGTTCTGGTTATATGAATTTTTTCGAAGCAGTAAATTATTTTGGGAACCTCTTTTAATACAATTTACGATGAAACAAATCAAATAACTAAAGAATGATTATGAAGTAGAAAGTATTGAAATCACTTAATTTATGTGTCATTAACGATTATTTTTTTATGTCGGCCACGTTTTTGTACTTGATCTAACTTTCGATACGAAAGCTAAAGCTGTTGTTTAAATAATGATAAGAATTAATAAGTCAACTGCATTTAAAGTATTAAAAGAATTTTTACAAAATTACGAAGACAACTAAAAATATGTCATCTTGTAGCAAATTAATCAATACGTTTACCCTACGGTATACGGTTGAACTAGCTACGGTGCGGTATAATCTATCTTACTTGTAATATAACCGTGTTTTATTTCTTGTATTGTTGAATCATGCAAACCATGTTTTGCTACCAGAACCAAGTGAACATTAAAGACTTTATGGAGATGTCCACGATCAAAGTAACTTCTACTTTATTATTATTGAACTTTTAAACTATCATGTTCCATTATAACAATTATATATTACGAGAACGCGCTCTCGATAAGTGTTTTAGTAAGTACATACCGTTGAATAACCCCACTGGCTAACAGCAATTGTAACCTATGAGCCTAGTATGAGTTTTTTTTATATCGACTTCGATCGTCAAAGTGATCACGTTCAGCGTTATGATCGTTGGCTCACACTCAGTTCATCAGCAGACGCACTTTAACTTAACGCGTTTGCGGTCGAATGTGAGTTAATGTGAAACTGACATCAGGTCTTCTTATCGTGACTGCATTAGTTCCCGTAATATGCTACTATAATTTTTGAACGCTTGAAGAAAAAATTTAATACAAAAGACCTGTTTCAACTGTAGGTAATAATATGAGATAGCAGGCGTTAGAGATGTTCCTCAATAACTATGAAATATTAATAAAGATGCTCACCAGGTTCTTCTTTCAGTTCTGCAGTGCTGTCCGGCTTGGAGTCATCACCCATCTCGACGTCTGCATTCTGAACCACTGTTTCAATAGATGCCATTATTTCTAATCCACAATGCCAGCGTCGAACAACAAAAACTCGTGTTAGATACACATCTTACATACATACATATATACTAATATAAATTATATGTTACTAATAGAAATAAGAGGATGTTGTAAAGTGTTAAAACTAGAATTGAAGCGTCTATTAATTTATAATTGGTGGTAGGACAATAATAAACTTTTGGTGTTCAAAATAAAAATAAATAATTTCGTTTATTTCAGTGTCTGTTTGGTCAACGTATGATATGTGTATGCATGATGTGTATATAGAGGGTTTACCACGAGAACCTGTTAAACTAATTTTTGGTAAAAAATAGGTAATTAAATCAAAAGTTTAATTTTTTGAACTCTGATACTGGTAAAAATTGGGTACGCGCTACGTTGAATACTTAAGAAGATATTTTATGTTAAAATACTTAAATAAAATAAAGTACTCAATTTTTATTTGGTAAAATATCGTAAGTGACAGTAATAACATTTATCCCAGCTAATGTAAAAAAGGGTTCATAATTTATTTTTCCTTTTAAAAGGTCAACAGATGTTCTTTAACATCTTCAATAAATAAAACCTAAAGTAACATCATAGTATTTAGCAGAAGAACTCTGTTTATAACATTTTATAAGTATATAGTAAAATCATAACAAATATCTACAATCAGTACATACTTATATGTACTAAATTATTACAATTCTATAATATCGTTGACATACAAAACCTAATAAATGACTTTAGCTGGTTGTAGCTATGTATTTTATCATCATATATCAGTAGTGTACTTAATACATAAGTAGATACGTGCTCATTTTTAGAGGTGTGAACTTTTAAAACCTAATAACTCAAAACTAACTTGACTACACTTAGCTGGTTCTCGCAGTAAAATCTCAATATGTATATACTTTACTTGATGTATATATACTTGGTATTTTAAAATATTATTTGCAATTATTTTGCGCTGCTGATGTAATGATAGGTAGTGGATTTTGATAATAAAACACGTTAATGAAGTTATCTCGCAAAAGACCTTGTATTAATTTTTTTCTATTCAAGGCATCAGAAATTTACGTACTTCAAATTTATGGAAATCATGTTTGAATAAATTTTGTTTTATGGTCAAGTAATAGTCGAAAAATAAATCTTATGAAATCAAATTAATTAATTTTTTGATGTTAACGTTGGATCGTTGTAATAGAAATTAGCTATTTTATTTAGTTACAACCGTCAATGTTTTTTTTTCAACTATTTAAAATAAGCAGTAAGCTCAACGATGAACTACTCGTGTAAAATTTTAAATAAAATAACTACCTTCCGATCATATCCACACTACTGCAGTTTTTGCCAAAATCTTTCAGCCACAATAAGAATACTCAACGAAACGTTTAATCAACGCGTATCTCGACAACACGGGCATATATAATCGTACAAACGCGTACGCATAAAACAAACACACAGAGCGGTATCGAGAGGAGTATTCACCTGCGTCCTTGTCGGTGTTGTCGTTCTTGAAGCGTCGCTTGCGGCGCGTGTGCGTGATGCCGAGTTCGGCCTCGAGCTGCTTGACGTGGTGGGCGCCGCGCTGCGACAGGCAGACGTCGTCCACGTAGTACTCGCCCGCCAGCCCGAGCGACAGCGGCGTGGGGCGCGGCGCGGGCCGCGGCGCGGGCGCGGGCGCGGCCGCCTCCAGCGCGCGCGCCACGTGCGGCGGCGCCACGTCGCGCCCGCGGCACAGCACGCACTTGTACCTGCGCACGCGTCCGCGGCCACGTTACATACTTTACTTACTAAAACGCTAAAGACCGACTTCGGCAGTTCCTGATAAACGTTCAGATAATTATCCGCCATATAACTGTATTTAACTTAGAAGAGCCGATATATATATGATTACCTGACATATTTGTATCCATCGGTCTGGTGAAATCGAAATCTGTAGACAGTCAGATAGTGTAAAATAGTCTATCGGGGAGTTTAACGACACGTGAAACTGTAAAACTAGCCCCAAATGTTTTGTTACAGCGCTCCGTTGGCGTAAAAAGTATTCTTCTACCCGATTATAGGCAACGAGATCGAAATTGTATACGTTTATTACAGACGAATACGATTTAGATCTCTCCTTTTATATATTATTTATTTTATTATTATTAGCGATTATTAGCGATTTGGGGCTCGAAGAAAGTGTCATGGCGATCGATTGTGAGGTGGTATCCGTTTAACGATTAATGTTAGAAAATTCACGTAACTTCGCTTACTTCGTGACTACAAAATCGGTCACTAATTTATGGCTTTTACGACAATAAATGTTCGTATACCCAGCTTCGACCGACCGAATAGGCTATCCCGCCAAAGAGTAATTCGTAAAACCTTCAGTAATAAATTGTATTTACGACATGTCGGGTTGCACTTACCCAGCGCGACAGCAAATTTCAGCATCGCTTTCACTTCGTATATTGTCACAGGAGGCGTGCAGCCAACGCCGGCAGCCTTCGCATTGTATAATGAGTTCTCCGTCCGAGTACGGCTCCGAGCAAACGCAACACATCACCAGCGACGCACACGGGGCACACTCTGACAATCATCGACGATCGTGTATTTGTTATTTGTATGTAAACGATCATTATTTCTCGTATCACACAACGCCACTTAGCTTCAAACTACAACTACTAAACAGAGCTTGAACTATGACAGATAGATAAAACTGATAAAATAGAATTCATATTTACATATATATCGGTAATGCATACGTATTATACATAGAAAACGCTCAAAGGCTGAGATAAATATTTACAAATCATACAAACGTTTGATCCGACCCGGGCATCGAACCCGAGGCCTCGAGCACGACGGTCGCTCAAGCTACTGTTGCGCCACCGAGGCAGGTAAAAGATTTTAAAAGGTATTTTACTCGGTTCGGGTTTAGAATCTCACGCGATCACGTAAATTATACAAAAGGCGCTGCGAAGAGAAGGCACTTACCCGTGTAGTTGTCGCACCAGGCGAGCGTGTCGCGCGTGCCGCACGTGAGGCAGCGGCGGCAGCGCTCGCAGCGCCAGGCGCCGCGCGGCACGTCGGCCAGCGGCGGCCGCGCGCAGTACGTGTGCCACGTGGTGTCGCAGTCGTCGCACAGCAGCAGCAGCGTCTCGTCGCCGCGCGCGCCGCAGCCCTCGCACACCGTGCAGTCCAGGCAGCGCCAGCCCAGAGTCACTATCACTTGAGACACCTGCGTGTACAGTCCGATAGTGTTCATATTCCATGTTTGCGGTCGTTTAATGTTGCTTATATATATTTTCTTCGTAGTAAACTCTATACGGTCGTCGTCCACCTTGTTTATAATGCTATAACTTCGTGAAAGCGAGATTAGACTTATGAACGCGACCGTACATAATATTTACTTATAGACCGTTGAAACTCAAAGATTATTGTATGACCTTAGGCACTATAATAAAAAATTTAAAAAAATGGTTCTTACCTTGATATTAACACAGTAAGGATGATAAGTCTGTCCACACTGTGCACACGCGATAAGACATCCTTCAGAGTCGGTTCCGATAGCGCCACACATTACGCAAAGATCTTGTGTCAGAACGAATTTGTCCTTACTCGAACAAAGAACTAGTTTGTTTTCTACACCTAAAACACCACTTTTAACTGTTACAGAGGAAACGGTTCTATTTATATGCTACAAAAAAAACTGCATCAAGGGAGACATCTTACCCGGATCGTCTTCAGGAGTTTTATTATCGGGAGCCTGAGGCCTTTGAAGACCTAATCCTGGTACTCCAAACACACCTCGCATCTTTGGTTTAGACCCTCTCTTCCGTCCAAAATCGAGCATGTTGCGTTGACGTTTTGAAAATCCTACTTTACCCGGTGGTGGGAACCCGCCCTTCAATTTGTATCCGCCAATTTTTTTCTTCGCCACTTTTGATGAAACAGTGAACGGTTTGCCTTTGCCGAGTCCGACATCAGGCTATAAAGGAAAAATATAATAAATACAATAAAAAATTGTAAATGGATAACATCAATTAACTTACTACAAAATTACTCATTTTTGATTACATTTTCATGTATTACAGACAAAATACAAGTAATTTAAAATGTAGTAGAACGTCTTATCTGAGATTAATTAGCAGGTTAATTTATATGAATAGTTTTACCTTTGCTTCAATTGCGAGAGGGTCTTGTTCTTGTTGTGAGTTTTCATCACCAAATGAAGAATCTTGGGATGTTGATGCCACAGTGTCTTCATCAAAAGCTGTCAGGAATAACGGAAAATGCTATACGTCTTAAAAGATAAGTGCACAATAATTATACATATTTCGTTTGATTAAAGTCTCAAATTTACAACAATTTAATTTATGTAAACTTTGCATTTTATGGATTCGTAGCAAACAAATAGTGTAAAAAATTACTACACTTACATCCAGATTTTGAGCCTGCCAATGGGATTTGACTTTTGCAAATTGGACAATTGTATTCGTATGATGCATTCTGGTCCTTTCTCAATCTATATTGAGCCGGTTCTGCATCGGGATCACACATACCGTGGACGTACCTGCAAGTCGAGGTAAATTGTTTTGTTAAGGTGTAAGTTGAACCCCCTTAGTAAAGCATTGTTTCGACTGTAACATGTTACTTGGTTTCGATAATATAAAGCGTCTATAAGATTACAATAGTGTTGAATTATATATTATTGTAAAAGTCTGAAGCCGTACTTCAGACTTTTACAGTAATTTACAATTCCACTTACCACACTTTTACAGTAATATATATGTACAGTAATAATATATAATTAGGTTTTACTAGTAAATCCTAAGATTTACCAGTAAAACCTAAAATTTGCCGACACAGCAAAGACAAAACACGATAAAGGTTGAAATAAACATGTCACAAGAACGTCTATCTTGTTTTGTATATTTTTGCAAAAACTGATTGGATTTTAAACAACTGCCGTTTTCGTGGAACAAAAAAGTTTTTTTTTTATTTCTTCTCCTAAACTGTAACGATATAGACCCGAAATAATCGTTCCTTTTTACAAATTATTACATTTACAAACGCGCGTCGGTAAAACCTAAGAATAAGCAATATACGAGCTTTTACAGTAATATGTAGATATATGTGAAGTCGAGAGGTACCTCTTGCAGAGCACACATCGGATCATGTCGCGGTAGGCGGCGGCCCTGTACGCGCGCCGGCACAGCGGGCAGCACGAGCCTTTGTTGCGCTGCTGGTAGCACGAGTCGCACACCGTGTAGTGCGCGTGCCAGCGCGACGAGGGGCCCGCGCCCGGCGACCGGGACCCGCAGTCCGAGCACACGCGGCAGCACTGTACACCGTCAATTACATGTCTTTATAATCTCCCTCGATGTAACTATGTCACATGTTCGTGGCAACAGATTATTGCACCATCATATTATTAAAATGAATTAATCGATCGTTCAAGATATACAATTACAAATTCATCTATACGTGTCCTTTTTTTTTACTTTAATTAATCATTTTGATCTTTACAATGCAGAAAAAATATAAATAGGCTTGAAACCTTCAAATTTATTTTCAAAGTGGAATATAAAACGTTGAATATTTGACATTACATGTCCCGTCCGTCCGTTTGTTTACTCTAAGCGTTTTAATTATTTCATACATATCTTCAGTTTTAATTGCTACACAGATCGTGGAAAAAGCTAAAAAACCTTCTTACAAATACTATAAAACCAATAAATTGTATTTTCGTGTGCCAATCGATGCGAAACTACGACATCTGAGACATTATGAGAAGGAATAATATATCTCCATTTTCATATTTATATTGTTGTAATGTACGTATGCTATATTTATATACAACTGAGTGTGAATTAGTCAGAAGTAAGTTTTGCATTAGCTATTGAGCAGTAGAAAGTTGGTTTAGTAAAACTGACCTAACTTTATTTAAGTTCAGTAAAATTTTCTAAAAAATCTTTTTTATTCCATTTGTAGTTTTACGAAACTTTGATGATTTATTTCAGGTCAATAAAAATACAGCAAATTATATTGAGTATACAATTACAGAAAAGAATTGGGCCTCATCTATTTTTATGTCAAAAACGGTTAATTCTACTGCCAGTTGAAAGAAAGGACGTGAATCGTATCATTTAATAAAACTTTTAAGTGATAATATTCCACTTCGTAATGTACATTTATGTTAATAACAATACAATTACAACAATATGAATATCGACGCCGATCAATACAATACTGGAACATCAGAATTTTTTTTGCATATTATCTATTGTAAGAGGTCAATGTCTGTACATTAAAAATATTGAAGACAAAGTTATAAAGAGGAAAACTAATAAAGAATCGAACTCAAAACAATTGTTGCCTGGTGGCTAAACCGATTTGCAAGCGGTTTTTTCTTATGTACTGTGGTAAACTTCATTTAATATTTACTGTTTGTTTTATTATAATCCGTTGACAAGCAGAAACTTATATAAGTTTAAAGAATCGCCGCAATAATCGACAAATACGGGGACGGTGCCGCACTCAAAAGCTTGGACTCACAGGAACACTTGTCATGTCTTTTTGGGACTAAATAAAAATAATTACATACCTTACATTTCCATCCATACTTAGGTACCGTCGCCATTACCGGCCTAAGACAAGTGGCATGGTACACTTTATCGCAATGTTCGCAGGTGACCGCCCGCGACTCGTTGCCAGTGGGAGGGGCGCTCGTCATGGTGGTCTCGCCGCGGCACACTTGACACACGCGGCAAGCGCGACATGACCAGCCGGACCGAACACCTACACACGCATATTTATCAGTTTCGAATCTCAACGCCAAATATTAAGAGAAGCTTCTCCATTGTCACAGTACACAGTAAATGTTTATTGGTAAAAATAATACAAAAACTACCAACCGGGCAATTGCGCCAGACCAACGCAAGTTCCGTGGTAGTGAGCTCCGCAAGTTACACATGTCATGAGGTTCGCAATATCGCCGATGGTTCTACAGGTCCTACAATCTATGTCAGCAGTACCTAAAAGCAAACAAAAGCAATCATAACAAAAATGCATTTACGAACAGTAATTTTTTTTTTATATAAATGTCTGAAGCCTACGTTCCTCGGAAACCACGTTAAGCCGTCGGTCCCTGATATCATGAACATCTACGGTAATCGTTTCTGGGCAGTCAGTGTCCTCAAATATAATGACAACTAGTTCAGGGTTGCGGAGGTCCAAAGTCAATTCGTGAAAAATCGATATTTAGTTAAAACTGATTGAACTACGAGTAGTTATCGACTCCAAATAATCTTGTGAATAATAAAGCCTAGGAAGATGATGATTATAAATATGTTAAGTCTAATTCTACATATTTTGAGTTGATTCTGAAGTATTGCATCTATAAGACCAACTCATCTTTATAAAAATAGAAAATCAATTAGGTTATAATATATATTACATAGTTTAATCTCTTTGTGAGACACATTACTATGTGATTTATTTGTTTTAATGCATGTACCATGCTACAATAAAGACTTTTTAAAGGCGTACCGATTATCTTTTTCAAATGATTTCATTTCATTTCTGGCAATCGTCTGTATTCAGATATGTTACAGGTTTGCGAATAATACAGCCAAAATGCGTCAAATTAAATAATTCAGCTCGTGGAATGACATTTTAACAACATGTTTTGAATAAATCTATACAACTATATACTTACAAATAAGAGGCACTTGATATAGATGGTCTTTGCAAAAGGAGGATTTGGTGTGAAAATCTATAAAGCCTCCAGATGCAAGAACACATGGTAGATGGAAATATTTACTGCAACTCATCTGTAATGAACACAATGTTATAATAAATAAATTACAAATATAAAATGACTTATATTTGTAATTTATTATTTATTTAATATATAATGTAAAGTAAATAGTATGCAAAGTAGTTTATTTTAATTGGTATAATTAGGTCAAGTAACATGTTGAACTATTAGTTAACTTAATAGTTTAAAAATTACTTAAATGCAAATTATAAAATTATGTACACATTATAATTTTTTAATACTCACTTTACAAGGAATGCTTGCACCATGTCTGGTGCAGAAGGCACATTTTCGTGATAACGCATTAGAGACAACTCCCTTAATCCTTGCCTCTTCCATCTGCTCCTTATCCTCTTCAGAATTGCATGCTGCTGCCACTTGTTCTTGGAAGGGAGGGCTAAATTCCAGGCAACATCGGTGGATGTACAAGGCACCTGATGACACTACCCCTGCTAGTTCCAAGGATTCTATATGACCAATGATTGAGAGTTCATCTGTATGTTCCATGTTATAAAGGGGTGTTCTGTAAAATTAAAATGGTTTATCACATTTGAAGTAAAACTTTTAGATCCTTCTAGGAAGTTTTGATAGGTCATACACTAGCAGAAAAATAAGAAAATCCAGAGAAAATAACCTTTCATTAAACCTGTGGACAGAAATTACACAAATATTTTACTCACTTGCACTTATTGAATGCTTTCTGTCTTCTGCTCAGTGGCAATGCCAATGGATGTTGATTAGGGTCGACAAGTTCCGGCGGAGGAGAGACCAAGCCAGGTGTGAGAGGAGTGCTCGGAGTACTAGTAGGTGTAGGTATATTGGTAGGTGTGGCATTTCCAGAGGTAATTGCAGGTGTTGTACTGCCATCCCCGTCGTTTAACTTGCAAGGGATTTGCCGCATCTCTCCTTGTCCTAGCTGACTTCGCTCGCTTAGGTTGCATAGAGCGCACACTTTGCCTGGCCTGTATTAAGCATTAAGATTTTATTTAGTGATTAGACAAATTATAGAATGACTAATTTGAGAAATAAGCATGTGATGAGCCTAACAGTTCATTTCATTTTATTCACTCTTTCTTAGGGCTATTACAAAGTTATTAAGCTAACCATTGCAACAAATCCTTACAATCCATATTAACGTCGGCAGCCATAATAGTATGAAACTGTGCTATAGCTGCCAGCGCCTTCAATTGGGAACTAACAATTGAATCTACTTTATGTTATACAATACAAATATTGCAACTTAGTGATTCGATCTTTGTATTTTAGGAAAGCAACATTAAATATGTACAGCAAACTAAAATCATAAAAACAATAATAATAAAAATAAGTTATGTAGAAGTAATAGAAAAACAAAATATAAATAAAATTAAAAAAAAAATAATAATAAAAAAATAATCAAACAATTAAACAGAAATAATTGGACAATCGTGTTTGCCAGGGCTATGAGTTTAGAGTGCTTGTGTGAGACCAATTCAACTATGAGTACGAATGTGTGCGTGTGCGCGCGTGTGTGTATGTTTTAAGTGTGAGTGTGTGTGTATTTTTTTTTTGTGTATGTGTGTGTGTCTGTGAGTTTGTGTGTGAATTTAAACATAGGTATTATATTGAGTCTTTTGTATGAACTATTTTTTCTGTGTGAGAATAGTCAAGGGTCAGAAGCCAGTCCCGCACGACACTTTTACATTTCTTTAATCTGTGTTGATAAATATTGTTCTCCTTATTCGCAATATTATATAGGCGTGAACCAATTGTTATAAAATGTCGCCCTGCTAGAGCGGTCTTATGTAGGGGTATACTGCAAACTCTGGTCTTGTTGCGTTTTAGTTGCGGAAAGTACATCAGAGTTTGATGTTTACGAAGTATAGTGTTCATTATGAATATCTGGCGTACAGTGAGAATAGAACTTTCGCGATAAAGGAGGGTTGTGGAATACCTAAGGGGTTTTTTGAAAATCACCTTTATGATTGCACGCTGGGCACGCTCCAAGGAAAGTAACGTACTGGTACAAGTGCCGCCCCATGCGACTATACAATACTGTAGCAAAGATTGCGCTAGTGCATGATAGACACACAGTAATGTAGGAGGATCTGCAGACTTCCTGAGTTTATAAAAGAGAGGTATTAGTTTTCTGATTCGAGCTGTTACAGATTGAATATGTAATGACCAGTTAAGATGTCTATCCAGAATTAGACCAAGGTATTTTATGCTATAGGTAGAATTAAGTTCAGGACAGTCACAAACGCTGCTAGATTTATCACAGTCATGTGCTTTAACGCAAAAATCTGTTAGTGGTTGTGTATTTGGTCGCGGTGTAAATGTTATGTATTTGGTCTTATCCAAGTTTAGTGTTAACAGGCTGTCATCCAACCACCTCCTAATCTCCCTGAAGGCCCCCTCGGCAAGTTGTTTAGCCTGGGCCCAATCTGTTCCGTGCACAATAAGTGCTGTATCGTCTGCATATGTAAATATGCTGCAGTTTGGCAATGAAAGTTTGCACAAACTGTTTATATATATTAGAAAGAGGGTTGGACCCAGGACGCTACCTTGTGGTACGCCAAAAGAGAGATCAATATCGTCACTCACGTGGCTTCCTACCCTGACACATTGTGTACGTTTGGAAAGATAATCGCGAAAGATTTCCAAAGTAATTCCTCTTATGCCGATTACTTCCAATCTATTCAAAAGCAGAGGGACTGATATGGTGTCAAACGCCTTCGATAAATCAATAAAAACCCCTATCACTCTATTACCGCAATCAAGACGCCTAACAATAGTTTCAGTAAGTTTCAGGGTAGCATCTTCAGTAGATTTACCTTTTACAAACCCGTACTGATTTTCAGCAATTACACGAGTGCTATTTAGAAATTCTATGAGCCTAGTGTTTAGGAGTTTTTCCAATATTTTTGATACAGTTGTCAGTACAGAGATGGGTCTGTAACTACCAGCAGCATTTTTGGGTCCATTTTTGAAAATAGGGTGTACAAGAGCTCTTTTAAGAATATCTGGAAAAACCCCGGTGGCAAAGCACAGATTGAACAGATAAGTCAGAGGCGGAATCAAGAATCTTCTTGACCTTTTGACTACTTGGGTTGGAATATCATCTACACCGGTAGCGCTGTCATTTTTAAGACCCATTATTATACTTTCAATCTCACTCTGATCCGTATCAAATAGAACCATAGAGTCCTTTGGTGTCAAGGACGAGGGGGCCTTTACCGTGATATTGGAACGGATACGTCTTTTTGACAGTATCTCATTAGCTAAAGTCTTACCGATTCCAGCAAAGTATTCATTAACAAAATTAAGTGATTCCTGTGGATCTCTGGATAAAGTTAATAATTCTGTGGGAGGAAATTTTTGTTTTCTAAGGTTGACTATTTTGTTTACTGTGTTCCACATTTCCTTAGGATTGTGTTTGTATTTTTTGAACTCATCCCGCTCATATTGAAGCTTTAGTTTTTTTAAAAGATTATTACAGTAATTACGGTATTTGATGGAGGTTAGTTGAAGTATAGCATTGTTAGGGTTTAATCTGGCTTTCCTGTGTAATTGATCACGATTTCTGATACATCGAATGAGTCCTGGCGTTAACCATGGTTTAACTGCACGAAAACGGTGAGGAATATGAACCACTTTGGAGTGAACCAAAATTACATTAGAGACTGTGGCAACAAAAGTATCAGCGGCTAAATTTGCGTTATCAGTTGTATACACTTGACTAAAGTCTGTGTTGAATAGATCCTGACTCAAACCATCGTAATTTATCTTTCTCAGAGTGGATTTAGTATGGTTTCTTTTTATTTTTCGCTCCAGCACAAATATTATGGGTGCATGATCAGTAATCAAGGAATCCAAAATAAAAGTCTTAGCGAAATGGTCTGATCTTAAAAAAACATGATCAAGACAACTGTCCATACGTGTTGGAAGTATATGCATAGGCATTAGTCCGAAAGATGCTGTGAGATCCAGATATTGGTTGCGGTTCGAGTCACTACTATTGGGGGCTATATTAATGTTTATATCTCCAACCAAAATAAAAGACTTTACAAAGTGTAACGTGGTTAGGCAGTTTTCCAGACTGTCACAGAAATTGTCTATATTTCTGCATGAAGGAGATCTATATATCGCCAATATTGCTATATCATTTGAAAGTTTCAAGATGAGGCTGTTAGCATCCTTTATACAGGTCTCCATCACAATACTATGTTCAATTTCAGTTTTTACGTAGATGACAACACCGTCGTTTTGGTTACAGTAGTTTGAAATATACGACGAATAACCAGGTATTTCTGGAACAGTTAATAATTTACTGATCCAACACTCAGTAAGCACAAGAACATCACATGAAAAAGTTATTCTTCCTAACAACACTGTAAAAGCGTCAAAATTGCAGGACAAGCTACGGATATTCATGTGCATAAAAGTGATGGATTCCCCAGGGGAATCAATGTGGTTCATCAGATTTTCGGGATTACATACCACTGCTGGAGATACAAGTAGAGAATCTAGATCGTTTGAAATATTAGCAATTGAATCGGTCATTATAGTTATAAATAATTAATATTTGTGTACGACCAAATATCAAGTGATTATACCACATATGAGTAACCACTATGAATTGTACAGAAATACCTATAGAAAGGAATATGCATCTTTTAGTCTTAGTTTGATTCACCAATTGTGTGGGCACATTTATACTCAAACTTGTCCTGCGTATAAGGTGGAAAACAAAATCAAGGTCTGTCTTGATAGAAATGTGTGTATCGTGGCAAAATACCAAAAGGTGCAATAAGAGGTGCATTGTTGACATACATGTATACAATAAAAGATTGGATCCCGTAACAGGCAAACTCAGCATCAACACAAGCCCAAAATTTAAAAATAGCAAAAATGAAATGACGACACGATTTGAAAAGTCCAACATCACAAACGTAAAAGTGTTACCCGAGAAACACTGGGGATTTTGGTAGACGTATAGTCAGTTATCCCGATTAGGGAGGAGTTTTTTCAGATCACCTTCGGTGAGAATGCGGTGACAGGGTGCACCTTCCACTTTCCGCAAGAACACCTTTCCGTGGGTAGTCCAACAGTATTTGTAACCTTGGTCCCTACTGAACTCGCGGGCGAGGAAGTACATTCTTCTAGCAGACTGAGTAAGCATTTCTGAGACAAAAACAGGTTTAGATGGTCCCTTAATTTTCAGGTCACCAGTGTTAAGTTTTTTGTCCTTTTGTTTTTGGTTGTATGTCTTAAGCGATCTCAATATTTTCTCTTTGAGTATTACAGTTGTGAAGTCTACAATAATCGGTTGGTTATTTTCTTTTTTTGTACTAAGACGAAAGACGTCCCGAATTTGTGTTTCTTCTATGCAAACATTTATAGTGTCTCCGACATTTTTCATTAGTTCTATCAGATCCTGCTTGGTTTCTCCCTCATTTATTGGAATATTTCGAACTTCAAGACTAGCTTGTTTCTGCATTCTTTCCATGTTATCCATCTTCTGCTCCAGTTCCTGGATGTAGGCTAAATTAGTTTTTCTCTCAATCTCCATTTTTGTCAGTTTATCTTTCATAACATCATACTGCTTCGAAATAAACTCCATTGAGCTTTTGATATCTTTGTTCTGAGTTTGAATACTTTTTATGCTTTCATGCATAAAATCTTGTTGTTGAGATAGAGCAGTTATGGATTTCTTTATATCTGCCATGAAGACAGTCAATTCATCATCATGTTGACGCTTGCGTGGACGTTGTTTACTGCTTATATTAGAAGTTTCATTACCTGTATCTACAGCCAGAGCTGAACCAAGTATTTTATCAGATTCAGTGATCTGCAGCGAAGTCTGTGGTGGTGTTCTTTTCAGGGGCATTATTATTATTACCAATTTAATCCAATGCAATCACTAATTTAACCTTCTTTTCTTTCTTTTTTTTTCTCTTATTAAATGTTAAACAGATTTTATAAATTCTAATTCTTGTTGATTGAATGCTTTCCCCGATTATCTTCTAAAGTTAGCGTCAACCACAGCAACGGTGCCCACGTACACACGTGCAGTTTCTCAAATTATGCACCGGCGCGGCGCAATACGAAAGATATAGCCGTCTGCGGTGTTTCCTTTAGTTTCTTACAATTCGATTTTTTTCTCCATTATTTTTCCTTATTTAAGTCCATTTATCATTGAAAATGTTCACTAGTAAAGGCCCCGGTACGATAACTGTTGCTCAATTACTAGTATTTTTTAAACTAAATTGCACACTAAAAAAGGCCCACCGAAATACGATATCTAGTGGTCGCGCCCAGAAGGCCGTAAGTGCGCGGCAAACGGCGTCACTTACGCGTTTGCACAAGTTTCTCGTATCAAGTTATAAGCGGGTACACCGAATAATTGTTCCAAATCTATCAGATATTTAGACCTCTATAAGGCCGAGAAACACAAAATACACGTAATATTTTAATCACCAACACGTACTACACGGTTTCCAACACACTTCGCCCTATAACAGTTGGCTGCAACTACACTTTTTCACGTAAATAACTATTAATTCGCCGGAGTGTCAGATAAAAACAACTTATCAATCGAACTTCCCAAGTGAAGGTCAACAGTAAGTAGTAAATGCCCAAATACAGACAATCCATCTGACATTTATAACCAAAAACCATATATTTTAATAGTGTGCATTAATTGTTATAACATAGTATGATGGTAAATGTCTAGCTGGCGTGAAATAAAATCTTGCCTGCGATTATTTCATGTAAAATTCTCAAGGAACTACAAAACCGAAAATTGCATCGCTAATATAAATAAATATTTTGTACATTTAACACACAACATCATGTAGTTTCAAACTAAGTAGAGTTTGTGCTATGATAACTAGATTGACTGATCAAATACTTACTTACTTTTTATTTGTGAATACATACATATTATACATAGAAAACACCCAAACCTCGAAACAAATATTTGCAGATTATACAAACATTTGGTCCAACCCGGGGAATCGATCCCGAGACCTCAAGCACAGCAGTCGCATTCACTAACGCTCCGCCAACGAGGCACTTACTCGTGTGTAATATTGTATAGGTAATTGTATAATATAAGTAAATCTCTTGTATGGGTCTGATTGTGTGCATCATAGTTACGAATCTAGATTATTTGAATCTAATAATAAGCAAATATGTACGAAGAGCCCCAGTCTTCAACGTCTAAGAGCATATAGAGACTTTAAAGAATAATTTTTCTGTTCTTCATCTAGAAACTTGTAATTATTTTAGTTTTTTTTTTAAAGTCATCTAAATATTACTTTATTCTTATATTAGGAAACCATACCATTTCTCGGGCATGTACGGTGGCTCTTCAGGTATAGGCGGTATTGGAAAATCATCTTCATCCATCATATCCTCGAGGGCGTCATCACGGCTACCGCGGTGTCTTTTTGCTCCTCTAAGTGAACCTGCACCGCCTCGATACCTAAAAGCAAAGTAACCATTTAAGTATTTCGTTCAGTACTTCTAAAATCAGTCAAACTACTTCCGTCAGAGGTATAGCCATTATTCTATCATTGCTTAGAAAATAATTAATTTCATTAATTCCCTCCACTCTCAAGAACCCAGAACTCTTAACAACACTACTAACCAAAACAAACAATAGTGTAGCAATACTGTATAGGTGGTGGGTTCGCGAAATAGTCATTATTCATCTGGCAAGTGCCAGGATCAAACTGCTTGCGTACTGGGAATTTTGGGATCTTCTAAAAAGTACCTCTCGTAATCAAAGTCATAGGTTAATTACGAATTGGACGAAATGTGAACTGAACAAATTAAGTAGAGAATGTGTAGGTATTTCTTTTTAACATTCTACTAATTATTATATTAACAAAATTAAATACCAAACATCCGAAACAATTACCATTAAGCTAAAAAATATGTACCTACTGAAATCACTATAATTTTTGGGTGATTTGAATGCAGTCATTTCGATGTACTAATTCTGTGACGCCAGCAAAAAAATATTATAAATATTGTATCGTTTCTATATGCTAAAATACAATTCAAACTACACCTGATAAGGTATATTTTTTTATGCCGAAAGATATAAGTATAAGGTATAGATGGTGCAAGGTGATGACAAGAGATAATGCATTGTGTTTGAGCTGTTCATATTGTGAAGTTCATTTCAGCGTAAGTAAAGACATCAAGAAATTAATAAAAACAAAGTAACATTTGTACTTAGTTACCCACACATTATTTTGTTTACAAATCTTGACAAAAACATAACCTAGCTTAAGAAATGTTCGCAAAGGTGTTTTTATTTATATTAATATAAAACTGAAGAGTTTGTTTACTTCAACGCGCTAATCTCAGGAACTTCTGTCCGATTTAAAAAATTCTTGCAATGTTAAATAGCCCAGTAATCGAAGAGAGCTATAAGCCATCACGCTACGACACAAAAGGAGCCGAGTACCTCTGATTTTTTTGTCAAAAACTGAGAATAATGATTCCTTTTCAGAGCTTCCATTTCGTGTGCTGCGAAAAAGTTAGTTTCGCAAAAATAATATGCAAAAGAAATCCTCTTTAAAAGTTCACATGTCTATTTTTTAAGGTTGGTTCTATTTCCTTCATGGTAAACAACTGGTAAAGGAGACGCAAGATAGTTTAGAATGCAAAGGAAATTCATTAGGATTCGCCAGACGACTACTCAGGCTTAGGTTAAGTTCTCCTTTATACATGTAATTTACATGTTACGTAATTATCAAAATATATATACGTTAAAGAACAATGAAAGGAATGTAATGAAAACACCAGAAGAAATCACCAGATAATCACCAGAAATCGAAAGTGTTGCATTTCCAAAATTTGCGAGGGCATTATTTAAAGCCATTTTTAGATAAAAACTGCGCTATTAAACTGTGATAAATTTAAAAAATATTGGTATAGATATTTTTTTAACAATAAAGCTTAAACATAAATATATTTTGTCCATTTTGGAGTCACAGTGGGCAGTTGGATTTTAGCAATTTAGACAGTGTCTGAATGGAATGGAATAGTGGTGTAAGTGGTCAACTCAACAATTTCAAAATGAGATAAATCAATGAGTCTAAAAATAGTCTAAAATTACAATGATTCTAGCTTTTTTAATCATAATGTAAACTTTAGTGACATAACATTCAAATGTCAACAAATTTAGAAAATGATGACTGAATCTAGGCATGATAAATCATAATGTAACTTTTGTACAGGGTTTTTGTACATAAGAAAACTCTAACAAAACTCGTACTGTACTGCACTATTGTTATGTACTTCCTAAGGTGTCCAATAGAGCGAGTCTATCTATTTAATATCATATTATTTTCATATATCTTACACACAGCCATCTGACCCCAAACTAGGCAGAGCCTGTGTCGTGATAATCAGACTGTTGATAAACCTACATATATATTTCTAAATACACATATGTTACATAGATAAATTATATTCAAACAGAACAAACACTACTGGTTATTGCACAAAAATTTGGCCTGGGTCAAATTCAAACCTACAGCCTCTGGCTTAACTGTCAGAATCACTGACCACAAGATCAACAGGCTTGTCAAATGTCAATATCCAAGTTAAACTTACGCAAATTAAAAATATCTTTGTTTGCATATTTCATTGAAATATTAAGGTAATCTTCTAGTGGTACAGGTTGCTCTTAATGATGATAGCAGAAAATAGTGTTATATTATTTTATTAATCTCATATCAAAATTATACTCAGTTGTTAAATTGTAAATAGATATATTTCTTTGAGCAAAATTTTAATAAACACAAATAGTGCTATTTGTATATAGGTATAAATGGTCATTTTTTTCTACAAATATGCTTATTTTTGACTTGAGATGCCTACATCCAGTAGTACACTTGTAAAGGCTGTTAATGATATGTTTAACTAACATCAAATAAAATAGACAGTAGAGCCACGCTGATTTCAGACAGAACAGGTTGGTTCCACCAGGGCAGTACTACCCTCCCACAGAAGACTAACCTAAAGCGATAACATCCATGCTGTCGTGTTTCATTGGTGAGTGTGAGACTGGAGGCCTCTTTGATGCAGAGGTAACTGCATTCTATGCATTTGCAATGAGCATGGTGACCATAACTCTTGGATTCTATTCATGCTTTCCATTAGCCAGAGTAGAGTCACTTCAGCATGTTCTTAAAATAAATAAAAAAACCTTTTATTTACAAACTACTTACCTTCTAACAATCTTTCCCTCTCGCACTAACTTAGGACCTTCCTTCCTTGGTCTACCTGGTCCTCTTCGGCCTGATGTGAAAAATGGCCTAGTGTAAGACTGGTGGTGAAAGAAAGAAGGCTGCGAGATTGCGCCGTGAGGTGAAGCAGGTTCCTCACCTCGAGGTGAAGATGCGCAGGATGTTGGAGTAGAGCCCGGCCCAGTGTAAAACTCTTGAAATGAGAATAGAATGGTAAGTATGGTAGTGCTGAATATATTCAGGGTGAGATATTAAACTTGCAATGCAGTATACAGAATTGCATGTTTAATGTCACAAATTAAGCAATTAATGTTAACAAACATTTTCTTGACTTTACAAGTATGTAAAACAATCCAAAATTATATTATTCATAGTATGATCCAATTAATTCAAGCAAAACTAACTAGACTGTTACAAGATACTGTTTTTTCCAATTAAGTTAAATGATTGCTACAGTAGCTTTTACAATGCTTATTTGAAATTCTGTTAAATCTAAATTATTGAAAAGTATACTCTTATAAGTGTTTCAATTTTTTGTTATTTTGATCACATTGCTCCAACTGTGGTCACAGGCTAACTGAGTCAGAAGAAATGTCAGGCAATTCAAAGAAATGTACTTTATATTAAGCATTTTATTCTCCATAAAAAAGTTTTTGTAAAATTTACTTTAACCCTTAGTGTGAGTCAATTGTGATCCATGTTCTTAGCAGTACACCGTTAAGTTTATCTGACATTTTATAAATGATGTAAAAATATGCAACGTACAACAATGTGGACAAGTTTACATTCAAGCTAACCTCGTCTATTAAAACAAATGACCCCATGTGTTTCATTTAATCTATAGAAAAGTTATTCAATCATCATAATTTGTACTTAGTACAGCCCAATTGCTACTAACTTTCGTTATAGACACAATTGACATTATATTTATAATAAACATTGTGTTTTACACACAAATGTTGGGTGTAAAACACAATTCATTATATACACCCAACATTTAATACTAACTTCTATTATTTTACAGTTTCTTATTAAAAGAAATAGTATGACTAATTATCATGTGTAAACGCTAAAGAGACATGGAATACAGTTCGGGAAACTACACAATACAAAATTGAAAGTACTACTTTGTACATATACATACCATGTCAACCTAAATTAATATACACGTTTACCTAAAGTATCTATTTCGATAATACCCAAGGAGTTAAAGTTAGGAAGGGTTTGACAGTCTTTAAATCTTTTCATACCTGACGACGGCGGGGCTTCGCCTTCTTCTTCAGAGCCATCGTCAGCCAACAAATCAACGTCCAATACATGTTCGTCTTGTACGTCCATCTAAAATACAGGGAATATAAATTACACACAGGGGACACCACACTGTGCCGATGTTTTGAGTTATTACGAAATTATTTACAATTTGCATATCAAAAGTAATGAGACCGCCATAATGAACGACAAGTGTTCCTCATAATAAAGTTACAAACTTACCGCAACATCCGGCGATGGACTTAAAATTTATCAAATTTAGATCACTGAACTTAAATTCGTTGACAAAATCATTTTAATGTTTTATATTACATTAAAAACATAAATACAGAAAATTATACAATTCGCTGTAATGCGAACGAAACGAAGCGCATAATAGAGATGTGACAACACTGACAACAATTTCCTTCATTCAATCAATTCGATTAACTCTAGTTAATTAATCAATCGATTTAAATTTTATCATAAAAGTCATCACTGAATTAAATAATTATTGCAATTTCGGTCCTCCTTGTCGTAATTATACTTAATTAGTCATTTACTAACCGTAATTTATATTTAGATATGCATGAAAGTTAGAATTAGGAAAGAAGCTATTGTGAAACGAAACGTTGACTAAACTTGCCTACGTGTTTTTAATTTATATGTTGTTTCTAATCTCTACACATCATATTGTATGAGATAAATAATAGCTGGCGTAGGCTTTCTGTTCCCTTAAGAGTTCAAACGTGTCAAAGTATAAATTAATACAGAATAATCTTATTTCAATTATATAGGATTACTTCAGAAATCATGAATTACAATTTAATTTATACAATATTATTCTTAACGCTTAGTTGTACATGCAAATCAACACTGTTTGACAGTGAGTCTTGTTATTCTTTCGGTAGCGGAAATGTTTTTCCTGGAGGAGCTAGGAAAGTTGATCATAAATTACAATTTACGAAAGCTATGAGTAAGTTTGTTTGAGTATCTTTGTGTTATAATTTATACATAAATTGTTTTATTGTAAATGTTAACTTATTTTTAGTATCAAAGCCGGCGCCAGAATGGGAGGCCACTGCAGTTGTTAACGGTGAAATTACTCAACTTAAGTTGTCAAGCTTTAAAGGAAAATATTTAGTGTTTTTCTTTTACCCTCTTGACTTGTGAGTAAACCATATTTTACATTATTTAGAAAAAATATAAGGACAACTTTCACTGGACAATTATGTCACATGTTATAGTCAAAAGATTTGTTTAAATATTAAACTGAATTACTTGACTATTTATTTGGGATAGTATGTAAGCTCAATTTCTGGTCAATATAAATATTTTTATACGCAAATATCTTTTTGCATTCAGAGTCTAGAAAATATCTATATCTTAATTTTCTTTTTAATGTACTATAATGTCATCAGTGTCATTTTTAATCACACATAATTATTGATACTTTTTTGCAGTACATTTGTTTGTCCTACTGAAATCTTGGCTTTCTCTGAAAGAATAGAAGAATTCAAAAAAATTAATACTGAAGTCGTAGCATGTTCAGTCGACTCACATTTCACACATTTGGCCTGGATAAATACCCCACGCAAAGAAGGAGGACTAGGGAAAATTAATATCCCACTATTAAGTGATTTAACTCATTCTATTGCTAAAGATTATGGTGTTTACTTAGAAGATCTCGGGCACACATTAAGAGGATTGTTTATCATTGATGATAAAGGTGTCTTAAGACAGATTACCATGAATGATTTGCCTGTGGGTCGATCTGTTGATGAAACTTTGAGACTAGTTCAAGCATTCCAATATACAGATAAGAATGGTGAAGTGTGTCCTGCTGGTTGGAAACCTGGACAAGACACAGTGAGTACAAAAATTTAAAAAAAACTTTAATTCCTCTACTGATCAATTTTTAACAATTTTAAATGTTTATTTATAAATGTTTCAGATAATACCTAATCCAGCTGAAAAGAAAAAATACTTTGAGAAGGTTGCTAAAAATGAAAAAGGAAATAAAATTTAAATATCACATCTGCTTTGTTAGATTTTCTTTGAACACATTCATCAACACTTACAGTAAGCAGTTTTGATAAACTTTAAAATCTTCAGCATGTAAAACCTGCATTTTTACTTTAAAACCTTATTTTAGGTACTTGCATGGTACTTAAATGTAATATTTTAAACAGGCAATAAAACTGTCACTTTTTATACATGTGAGTAAAATATTTAATAAGTTTTAGTAATACTCATCAGTTTTTTGTTTTAAGAATTGAAAATACCAACAGAATAATTGATTTACAAGATTATTCAAGAGCTTCACATTCTTTGTACAATTTTAATTTGTTCAGGGGTTTAGATGTTAGTTATATGGTTTTTTGAGTCATCAGAAATTTACATCACGAAACAAGACTGATAAGATAAATTTTGAACTATTTTAATAAGAAATCAAAAAATGCGGTATCAGTATGGTTTTACGTTGTTTTTAAAACTTTAAATAATAAATATTCCAAAAAAACAGCAGTGTTTTTATTTTATGCTAGCTTATTGCAGTAAAGAGTACCTTGTGCTACTTGCTGATAGTATAGCTTTCTATTAGTGACATGATTTAGTTGTTTAAATGTGCAAATGTAACAAACAATCTAACTCAGATTCGCATTTATAATATTATCTAGGACTTAAATTCTTAATGTTTTCGTAAGTATATCGAAAATAAAATATTTTGCTACGAACTTAACAAGTATTGCAACTTCGCAAGTAGACGCCGAGATACATTCATAACTTGTAAACCATACTATTTTCATCAACTCTACGTCAACTTCCATTTCTTCATCCGATGTTTCAAATATGTAATTTTTTTTGTAATATAACATTATTTCTAAGTTTAACGTTTCTAATGTGTAAATCGGACCACACGTTAGCAGTTTAAATGTCGTAAGTGCTGTGAGCACAATTCGGGCCGCAGCCTTAGTGAGCGTGCCAGCGTCTGTTAGCAGTATTAATAATTCGGACCTCTTGTGAGTGTGCTTACGAATTCAAAAAGTTAAACATAACCTAACAGAGCATTTTTTGACATAAACATGAGTGGAGTATGTGGTGTAACCGATGAAGATGGTAAAATGCTTGTATTTCAAGCATTTTCCGCAATCATAGATTCATAGATTCAAATAAATGGCGCAAAATAACGTCAATGCTCACGATGCTCACGATCCGACCTGTCAGTACTGTAGGGTTGGTAGTGACGTCATAGCATCCACAACGCTAACGGTGAGCGTGAAAAGCACGAATCGGATTGCACGTTGGTACGCTATGAGCGCTGTGAGCGTGATTCGGACCACGGCCTTTTTTTTTTGTTGTCGGGGTGGAAAATCCCTTCGGATCTCCGACTCCTCGGGGACGCAGGAGCCAGGAGTATGTGGTGTTTCCACTAAAAACCACCCCGGCGGCCGGTCTCAGGCGTCTTTCTGAAGGGGACCCGGACCATGTTATTTCAGGTCCCCTCTAGAATCAACGCCGCGCCTAGTCAGACCCTATCCTGGGGACGCCACAAAGGCAACCCCACCTATCAATCCGATTGTTATAATTTGTTGCGATCCGATCGCATTTTTCTATCGCAGACCGCAGCAACTAATCCACCACCAGAGGTCCCCACTCTCTGGCGACTCGCGGTCCCGTCGACGACTCATAACGCCGCCGACGTCTTCTTCTCTTAGGATCGGCCCTCTCAAACCGGACCACGACCTAGGAGTGTCCTGTCCCACAAATCGAGATATTGTGTGATCCGAAAATCTGCTAGCCGGCTAGCGCCTGTAATCAGAACATGATCAAAATACATTGAAATTATTAAATTATTTTGAGTAAATAAAATGGACTTCTTCCTTAGATAAGTTTATTATGTGCTAATAGACAACAGTTAAAATAATCTGTACTGTAAAAGTCGTGAACACAGTAATGGTAAAACTGATAGAAAAGTACCCTTTGTCTTTCAGATAATACATTAATGTTATAGGGCATAGGCACGTGACCCTAAAATGGACAAAATATTTTTATTAGTAGTCTTTGCTGCTAAAAAATATACCTAATTAATTATTTATGAAATTAATTTAAATTTTATACAAATAGTGTTTTTTTTTAATTCCTCGCTAATGTCTAAAACGTAACTCTATTGGTGGAGTAAAACGTAACGTAAATTGGACGTCTTCTGTTGACAAGTTGTTTGTATGGTTTCTCATGATTAATTTTTTCTGTTTCGTTGTATTTTCATATTTGTATGAATATGGTACAGGAAGGTATGTATTGTATATATATGTGGGCATATTACTTGCATTGAGAATATCTTTACGAGCTTTTCATCTTTACCTACTTTCGTCGCGATGTATAAACAAAACAAGTATGTATCGTTAACTAAGTAAAAAATATTTTTATATGTATTTTATATAGATATATTATGCACTAAATTAGTAATTACAGACGAAGAATGTTGTCATTGCAATCAAGATCTTGATCTTGATCAAAGCAAATATCAGTTTAGTACTCAATATGGTTGCCAAACGAGATTAAAGTAATCACAGGAGACAACAACAATCATTAAAATGGGTAAGTGTATTATAAAAAATACAATTCTGCGTCATAGAATTATCATAAATCTAGCAGAAATACTTTTCACAAGTTATATACTTAGTCTGGCCATAAATACTGTTACACTTAATTATAAAAAAATATTACATTTGAATTTCGAATCTGTCATTTTTATACGATTGTTCATTGTGTTTTCTCATTTTGGCGCCAATACATTGTAAAATATTTTGCGATATTAAAATGGTGTGGGGTGATAAAGAGAACCGAATCGATGTGATAGCATTACACAAAGTAGGTATGGAGCCAAATGCAATTTTTAAAACTCTCCATACACTTGGTATTAGTAAAATGTTTGTGTACCGGGCTATTAATAGGTACAATGAGACCTCCTCTGTTTGTGACAGAAAAAGATCTGGCCGTCCACGTAGTGTTCGTACGAAAAAGGTGGTCAAAGCAGTAAGGGAAAGAATTCGAAGAAATCCTGTCCGAAAGCAAAAGATTTTATCTCGGGAAATGAAGATAGCACCTAGAACCATGTCGCGTATTTTAAAAGATGACTTAGGACTTGCAGCCTATAAGAGACGCACTGGCCATTTCTTAACTGATAATTTAAAGAAGAATAGGGTGGTAAAATCGAAACAACTACTGAAGCGGTACGCAAAGGGAGGTCACAGAAAAATTTTGTTTACGGATGAGAAAATTTTTACAATTGAGCAACATTTTAACAAACAAAATGACCGTATTTATGCTCAAAGCTCTAAGGAAGCTTCCCAATTAGTCGACAGAGTGCAACGTGGACATTATCCGACTTCAGTGATGGTTTGGTGGGGTGTTAGCTATGAAGGAGTGACTGAGCCATATTTTTGTGAAAAAGGTATCAAAACATCGGCACAAGTGTATCAAGATACCATTCTTGAGAAGGTAGTTAAGCCCCTTAACATCACCATGTTCAATAACCAAGTATGGTCCTTCCAGCAAGACTCGGCGCCGGGTCATAAAGCTCGGTCCACGCAGTCTTGGTTGGAATCGAACGTTTCGGACTTCATCAGAGCTGAAGACTGGCCGTCGTCTAGTCCCGATCTTAATCCGCTGGATTATGATTTGTGGTCAGTTTTAGAGAGTACAGCTTGCTCTAAACGCCATGATAATTTGGAGTCCCTAAAACAATCTATACGATTGGCAGTGAAGAATTTTCCCATGGAAAGAGTGCGTGCTTCTATTGATAACTGGCCTCATCGTTTAAAGGACTGTATTGCAGCCAATGGAGACCACTTCGAATAAGCTTTTTATATTTTTAATTGTTTTATATTTATGTATTAAACTGACACACTGTAAAAGTAATAAATGTTATTTGCAGTTAACAATTTTCTTTTTTCTTTATTACAATATTTATGGCAAGACTAGGTATATATATATTTTTTTATTTCTTTACTACAATCTGTCTCCTTCAGTGGGACATTCAGCAATAGGTTGGATGGTATAATGTTGGCGTTTCCGAAATGTGACCTGTGTCACACCCTATACGTTATAACAGTGAATTTACTGTGATGGGATCAAATCTTGAGGTATTTTTCGTTTAAGCCGGCGAGCTTCTTTTTGTTCATCCATTAAAGATTGGGCCAGAGTGTTTGGATGATGTGTTATCCTGTCCTTGTAGGTTCTGGTAAATCGTTCAATTTCCTGTTTTACTGTGGGCATTTCTAGGTCATGATGCAACAGTTCATTGGGTATGAACCAAGGAGCGTTTGTCACCATACGGAGTGATTTATTTTGAAACCTCTATAATTTCAATGTTCGAATGGGACGCAGTGCCCCACAGTTGTATCCCATATGTCCAGATGGGCTTCAGAATGACTTTGTACGGTAGTAGTTTGTTTTCCAGG
Organism: Hypercompe scribonia; assembly: GCA_949316085.1. NCBI lineage: Eukaryota > Metazoa > Arthropoda > Insecta > Lepidoptera > Erebidae > Hypercompe > Hypercompe scribonia. Next base: position 10,179,169 of record OX438977.1, on the reverse strand, counting down.
GTTAGTTGCGACTTGCGACCAATAAGCCAGTATAACTTCCTGGTCACAAGACCAAGTTGTTTTCTTTTTGTGAAGAGATGTTTACGCCATGTAAGCCTTTTGTCTAGGTGCATACCGAGGTATTTAACGTGATCGGCCTGCGGGACTTCTATGTTATTAAGTTTGATAGGAGGACAAATGCCTCTCCTTAGCGTGAATGTAATGTTTACAGACTTGGTTTCGTTGGTTTTTATTCGCCATTTCTTGAGCCAATCGGATATGTTATTAAGTCCTTTTTGCAGAATTTCTGAGGCTGTAATTGGGTCTGAGTGTGCAGAAAGAATAGCAGTGTCATCAGCAAAGGTGCCAGTGGTTAAGGTCTCTGATGTGGGTAGGTCTGCTGTATAAATCAAATATAATATAGGACCCAGAACGCTGCCCTGGGGGACCTCAGACTTTATAGTTGACAAATCAGACAAGGCATCGCCGTTCTCTACAACAAAATTGCGACCATCTAAAAAGGATTTTAGAACTCCGTACAGGTAGTCAGGTAGAGCTTTTTTTATTTTATACAGCAGCCCTTTGTGCCACACCCGATCGAAAGCCTGTGATATATCCAAGAATGCACTGTTACAGTAGATTTTAGCTTCGAGAGATTCCATAATCCTTTTTGCAAGTCTGTGCACTTGATCTATAGTAGCATGTTTGCTGCGAAACCCGAATTGGGGGGTACGAATCAGTTTTCTTTCTTTGAGTAAAGGTAGCATACGTTGCACTAAGAGTGTTTCGTATAACTTGGATAAGATAGGCAGTAAGCTTATTGGTCTGTACGATTTAGCTTCCTCAGGTGGTTTATCAGGTTTTAAGATCATAATAATTTGCGCTACCTTCTATTCTGGAGGAAAGAACCGAAGTCTTGACACGGCATTAAATAGGGATGTAAGAAATTTTATTCCAGGTTCTGGCAGTTCTTTTAATATACGGTTGGTTATCAGGTCGTACCCTGGTGATTTTTTGGGATTTAATTTTTTTATCAGTTGTACGATTTCAGCTTTCGAGAATTTGACGGGTTGTTCGTCTATAATACTAGCTGTGTCTAAGAATTTTGTGATTTCAATCTCATGGTCTGGTGCGCCTTCATACGGGTGTGGTGTAAAGACGCTCCTGAGATGGTCCGAGAAAGTTCTAGCTTTATCCAGATCCGTCCGTGCCCAAGTACCATCACTTTTCTTGAGAGGAGGTGAAGTATAGATGGGTCGTTTGAGTTTCCTGGTAGCTTTCCACAAGGAGTAGTCTGAGGAAGCGGTGGCGTCCAGGCTGATCAGCTGGTTCCGAAAACCTTCATTCCGATCTATTTCAAGGGTATACTTGAGCTGTCTTATTAGATGGTTAAGACGTTTTTTTATAGCCGGACATCTGGTTAGTTGCCACTGTTTCCGTAAATTTCTTTTTATATTTACTTTTTCCAGGATGTTTCTAGCCACAAAGTTGTCTGCGTCTTTTCGGGGTAGCGGTGGAGTCGAAAACCAGGCTGCCTCTTGTATGCTACGGTTGAAGAACAGAACAGCTTCTGATATGTCCTCCATGGATTTCAAGCGAACTGGTTTTCTGAAAGCTTCGTCAATGAGGTCTCGAAAAACTGGCCAGTTTGTCTTCCTGTTGTGTAGTACGCATTTTGTTGTGCGTTCTTGAACAACAGTATGCAGTTCTACTAGGATCGGTGAGTGGTCAGAGGACAGGTCTAGGCAGCTGTGGCACAGAATATTATTTTTTGCAATTCCTTTAGTTACGCAAAAGTCAATGACATCAGGAATTTTCTTTTTGTCGGTTGGCCAATAGGTGGGTTGGCCTGTTGATAATACATTCATCTTTCAGAATAAGTCTAGAGCCCCAGAAAGTATGCTTGGCATTAAAGTCGCCCCCAGCAATAAATCGACATCCGAGAGTTTTGAAGTATTCATTAAATTCAAGTTCCTTAATGGAATATCTCGGGGGGCAGTATAAAGCTGACACTGTAATATCACTAGACCTGTCGCTTATTACGATACTTGTTGCTTGTATATATTCCTTACAATAGTTTTCAAGAAGGTGGTGCTTGATATTTGACCTAATAAGAATAGCAGATCCACCATGTGCTTTGTTGTCTGGGTGGTAAGTGCAATATATATTATAGTTTGGTATCTTAAAGTAGCTTTTCGATGTGAAGTGCGTTTCTGAGATAAGTAGAACGTCTATGTTGTGAACCTTTAGGAATATTTTTAACTCTAGCGAGTGGTTTGATAAGCCATTGGCATTCCATATGCACAAGTTTAGCGCTGTGAATGTGTTGGCATTTTTGTTATTAATTCGGTGATTGCTTTTGTCATAATTAGCATTTGATTCATAAGGGCTATTAAAGTTTCTTTAATGGTTTTAAGTTCAACTTCAAGTTTGTCGGAGTTTAGGTCTGTTTTAGGCTTTATTGAGTCAACTCCTTTTGTGGCTGAGGCATAAGATTTTCCATGGTTTTCTGAAATATTTGTGGTTTCTTGGCTTGCTTTTGGGAATTCAGTCACACGTTTTTTTTTAGAAGGAGGAGCTGGATATTTGATTTTTTGTAGCTCCTTGTACACTATACACCCTTTATAGTTAGCAGGATGACTTCCGTTGCACAGGACACATTTGACCTGGTTCGATCTTTCTTTCCGAGGACATGTAGAGGTATGATGGGACCCTGCACATTTGACACATCTGGGCTGTCTGTGACAGAATCTTTGAGTATGGCCACTCTTGGCACTTAGTGCATTGCGGAATTTTTTTGTTTGGTCTGGGCGGTTCAATTTTTATTCGACAGTGTAGTAACGACTACTTTATATATGTCTTTATTGTTTCCTTTGGGTTTCAGCTCAATACTCCAAATAGGTAAGGCTTGTTTAGTATTTCTACTTTGGATAGTCCAGATATTTGTCACCGTATGATCCAATTCTCCCAGGGTCATTTTTATTTCTCCTATATCTGTTGATGGATGTAGATCACATAACACCACTCTGAAGCTTCTATCATTTTTTGATTGATAAGTGTAGAATTCTGTGTTTTTGTTTTTTAATTCTTTGTAGATGACAGAATATGATTCAACCGTTCTTGTTGGTCTTGAGGATGTTGTTTCAGACACTTCTGTATCCAGTTCTTTGAAGCTGTTTGATATTGGTATAGTAGGTGTTGCAAGCCAGTAGTTTAGTTTGGTCTGTTTAAGGCCACGCATTACTGGGTCCGGACTAGATCTTTGCCTTTTGCCGTACCGTACTTCAGTACCGAGGGGGTCTTGTTGGTTTTGGTAATGTTGTTTCAGACACTTCTGTATCCAGTTCTTTGAAGCTGTTTGATATTGGTATAGTAGGTGTTGCAAGCCAAGTAGTTTAGTTTGGTCTGTTTAAGGCCACGCATTACTGGGTCCGGACTAGATCTTTGCCTTTTGCCGTACCGTACTTCAGTAAACTGTTGTTCCGGCGTTGGACTATTAGTTTCATCTGTTTCGTCTGGCGACACATTGTTAGGTTGGTTGCTATCACTCAACTCTGCGCTGGTTATTCCATTGAAGGAGTATGATCTTGGTCTACTTGTATTTGTGAACATATCTTTATGGAAAATATGTTGGGTTAAAGGTTTTGGATTAAAAAATTTATTAGAATTACTCATTTTTATTCGCACGAGTCAGGACGAAGTAATCTGTCGCTTGCGGGGTGACGCCTATTCCTGCAAGAAGGCACATACAACAGTGTTTGCCATGTTCACTGAGGTTGGCGCTTGGGGCTGGACTCCTTCCAGTCATTCATCCTTTTGGCACGTCTCCCACCGTAGGATTAGGGTTGTTATAGAGTTTTTCTTCTCTTGGTACGGGCGGTTAAGCCAATACCACCATTCTCTTATGGTTTAAAGAGGTTACGGGTTGTGTTGGTCATTTCCTACCAACACCGGGTATACTAATTAGGTCTATCAGGTCAGGTTTGATACCGCCGCCCGATACTCGGCGTTGTTACTCGTTTTGCACCACCCGGAGTATACGTGTAGGGTGAGTCTTGGACAAGATGGTAAGTCCTACGGACGCGACTAACTCCGACCCCCAAGTTATACACTGTGACTGGTGAGATACCTTCAATACTTATGGAGAGTACTCGGTACTCGATTCTCGTTAACTTGATATAAAAAAAATAGGTGCTTATTTTTTATCGAAATGTCTCTAAAAAATAAGTCCGCGCGGTGTCCAAGTATTCCGTGGTTAAATACTGGGCTCTCGGTGTTTTTTTTTTTTATGTATTGACGTTTAGCTGTTGGCCTCAGATGGCCTCTACAACTTTACCCGGATTAATTTACGGTGAGCGCTGAGGGCTCTCAACCGGCCATTTGTTAAGCAACATTGCCCAAGGGCACCCCCTGCGGGGTACGAACCTCGGCTTGGGGTGTTGCTGAAACGCTGGGGCGGCCTACTCCCATGTTTTATGGACGGTTTACGCGGCGCGTGTTCCGCCCCCGCCGACGGGGACGAAAACGCGGACGGTTCGTACTAAGTGTGTTCGCTCTACGTTGAGCGCGTGTAATGTCGTCGTCTAGCTTCCCTAACGCGTGTTTGGGTCGACGTATTTTTGAGATTTTACTGGGTGTGTAGTTTACGGCCGCAACCACTAGAGGGTTGGGGTGAGTCGGAGCAGAGTCAAAGTAGCTAAGGGAGCACTGTTTTATGAATTGCTTGATGGTCGGCAATCTGAGGTCGATATGGAGATCGACGTTGCGTACATACCACGGTGCTCCCGTAGCTTTGCGCATGAAACTATTCTGTAGTGTTTGAAGCCTATGGATCCTGTGTGGCCTAACGTGTGCGAATACTACGCTACCGTACGTCATTATTGGACGTATGCATGCCGTGTACAATCTAACTTTGTTTTTTAAATCTAACTTTGAACGCGCGTTAATTAGACAGTGTAGACGTCCTAGCACGAAGGCAGCCCGGCTGCGGACTGCCTTGATGTGGGGGCCGAAGGATAGACGGTCGTCAAGGGTTATGCCTAGGTATTTATGCCAAATGGCCTGCCTAGCCCAAGGGATAGACTTGCCGAACATCCTAATCTGAGGGGTCTTCTCCAAAGGATACAAGCTTAGCTGTCTTCTGTGAAACAGCACCGCCTGGCTTTTCTCGGGGTTGACCTCTATCCTCCATTTTCGGAACCAAACGCCCAGTGCGTTGGCTGCGGTCTGGAGTTTTTTTGGCAGTAGATAGCCGTGTCGTCTGCGAATAGTGCCGTCTGCACATACCGATGCTTCGGAATGTCGCTAGTATACAGCGTGAAGAGTAGGGGGGAGAGCACGGACCCTTGTGGGACACCGGCTCGTATGGGGTGAGTGGAGGACAGTGACCGAAGTTTACTAAGAAGTTATTTAATATTTCGTTTTTATGTTATTTTATTTCATGATATATGTTCGCATACTATCACGTCCTCATATATTGAAGGTATCTCACCAGTCAGTCTGTATATATAAAAGTTATATATTGTTTATGTATTGATTTTACTCTCAATAACGCTATAATAGAATTTAAAAGTTAACAATTGTAGTATATAAACAGTGGTACCATTTGTAATTAATGAAATAATATGCTTTGTTCTATGTTTTAAAATGATTTGACAAAAATAATAAAACATGATAAGAATTTACATTGAATTATTTAGTTTTTACACTCGTATTTAATTTTGGCTAGAGAAAATTAATTGTAATCATAAAATTCCCTGAACGTATGAATTAGTATTTATGCATATATCTACCTTTATACTAGTTATGGCATTATTTATACATACATAAAAATAAAATTATATTATTGTTCACTCAAACTTACAAAAGAGTCCAAAAACGATGCACAACAAATGAACGGACGAACAACTTTATTTTTATATACATTATTTTTACAAAAATGTTCCGGCTATTTTATTAGACATTCTTATTTCATTAAATTATAAATACACTATTTAAGATTTTTAATATTTTTTACAAAGTTCATAAAAAAGTCTCCGTGTTAATGAGTTAATTTTCGAACGGTACGCGACACCGCTCCACCATTATAAGTTTATGCTTTGTCTTTCTTCTAATCATAGCGATATGCTATTGTTCTTGTGACGCGTGTAAGTGAAGCACACGTATGTTTACATTCGACGTGTAGTAATGAAGTTTGCTCCTACATTGATTTAACACAATGGTATTTTATCACGTTTTTTATATTCTTGCCAATGTTAAACGGATCGTCAGAACAGTATAAACAACTCAACATAGACTTTGTCAAGGACAGTTTTTGTGTTATTGTCGCACATGGGCACGACACAATTATTATAAGAATTTTTTTCTTTACTTTGCCATCGTAATCAATAAAGTAGGAAAAATAACTCAGTAACTTTATAAACCAAACACTTCGTTGTTGACATGAGTGTAGTCTGTCGTCACAGAATAAGCGCGCCAAAATAACCACATTTAAATCATCCAAAAATTATCGTTATTTTAACATATTTTTTTTACTTAAATAGTTAATATTTTGAATGTTTCATATTTACCTTTGGTAACGTTATGTATAGTAAAAAGGTTTTAAAAAGTAAAAAAAAATCTTGCATAAATTTCACTAATTGTTTTTATTGCTATATTTAACACCCTAAACAAAAACAATTTATGACTGTATCATTTAATCTTGAACAAAATTCGCTAAATTAAATTTAACAAAACTTGAGAAACATTTCCTAACTTTAACATTTGGCAAACATATCTGCGATCATCATCATCTATAGATATATACATATATAATTTATTATTACTATTTGTTTCTTAACTTTAACTCTATTGAAGATATATTTTAATTTTATATATTTAAATTTCATATGTTGTTTTGGATTTATAAAAACATACTATAGGGTGGGTCAAGAATTTGTTAACATTTAAATCTAACATCCCGCGCTAATATGTTACGGGAGTTCTTGGGACCGATGCAACTGGAATTTGCTGGCTACAATCATAAAACATGGTTCCAACAAGATAGAGCCACTTGTCACACATCCAATGAGTCCCTACCGGTGGTAAAAGACATATTTCCGGAAAAGCTGATTTCCAGACGAGGCTACATTCCATGGCCACCCAGAAGTACAGATCCATCCTCAGCAAACTTCTTTTTATGGAGTTATTTGAAGAATCGTGTCTAAATCAATAAACTAAATACACTACGTCAACTAAAAAAAAAATCAGCGAAGAAATGTCGGCGATCTCGCGGTCTCTTTGCCGACGAGTATTCGAAAATTTCGGTGCACGCTTAGAAGAGTACAAACGTCGAAACGGTGGTCATTTAAACAATGTAGTAAATAATAAACAATTTCCATAGTGTAATCAAACGGTTTTTTATACGATTTTTTCAAATTATAACCAATTCGTGACCCACCACCCATTCTCAATTTTTGTTGCTTTTGAGTAGGCATGATGACAGCAAGTAAATTTCATTGAAATACTTTGTGTATAATATTACTAAATAGTTGATTATAAACACTGGTGCGTTTTACAATTAAAAGTAAGATTATAATTTTATTGATACAACAAAATATGCCAATCCGCCATAAAATTTTGAATGGCAATCAGAGCGCGTGACGTCACAATAGAGTGATTTCTCTTTGTTTACCTACAATTTAATAAATAATTATACACTCCCTCGTTTTTACCATTGAATACGCCATTTTTTATTTTGTAACAACTTCAGTTTGTTTTGTGTAAATCGAATTTGATTTACTGGGTCATGAAACAAGGTTTTCTAAAGGCTTCCAGTGCAAATCCAAGAATCAACCAAGAATCTACTGAATTGATTTCAGTTTGATCAGCTTTAATTCTGAACTTATTTGTCATGTACACTTTAATGGATTTATTTGCTCTGTTAGATGTATCTTGTGTAATATTTTAATGAAATTGAAATAAAATACCTTTACATTAGCTCATTGAGGATGTAACTGAAAAAATTCGTAACCTACAAAAGTTGGTTATTCAATGTTTACATATTTAACTTAAAATAATAGGATTTTCATAAAAATAGAGCTGAGTAGTGGATAATATTTCTTTCAAATCACGTCTTGCAAGTTTAAGCCACTTATTTCGGATTGCTTGTTGAAAGGAACGAAAATAAATATTTTTTCAGGAGTTTATATAACCGTGTTAGTACACAGAGGCACGGCAAACCACCTATATGCTTTCGAATTCATGATTATAACCAAATTATATATATAACTGTAATTTTAAAATTAATTAACAGCGTCTCAATGTTTACAACTGTCGCGTGATCATAGTACTCTAAAGTGACGTAGCAAGGGACACCATGACACTTTGAAGCGTTTTGGTGTGAATTTTAAATTTATTAATTTGTAAGTAGCTTTTAAATACTAAACCTTAATCTTTAGCAGAAATATTATGTTTGTTGTAATTAATATACATTGCTCAACATTATAGAATAGTTTTTAACATTTTGTCATCATGCCTATTGGATATTCTTAACATTTCATTGGTTTTAATGTTGTTCGCCTAACCGTGTCTTTTTAAAATAAAGTTGCCTATGTTACTCCTTATCATATCATCCACCTGCCAGTGAAATTCCCTTCAAAATCGGTCCGTCAAAATTAACCAGAACAAACAGACAGACCAAAAATTTTAATATTGTTTTTTATATAAGTACCGTATACACTTTAATGTGCATTCAATGAAAAGCTCCTAATTTGAAATTGCAAACAGACACTTCATTTATTTGTATAGATATAGCAGATTTATTATCAATATATATAATAAAAGTGTAATAATTTATCCTTATTTCTTTTAATAAATTCCTAATCCAACATGCCTGTGTTATCCGTTTGGATAGTGCTTAAATATTCTGATTCTGTTGATGGCAGAGCAGTACACTATTGCTTTGGACTACGCTATGATACTACACAACCCGTAACTTTTAGTAAATAGCCCGAAGTAGATTTTTATTAATTTTATTTCCAGCTAAATCAATCTAATCTTATCTAATCTAATCAAAAGATATTTAAAATTATTATTTTTCGTAACTTCTGCATTTCAAATTCCTTCTATAATAAAATTTTCAATGTTATATTTCTTTCTTTTTTCTTTCTAGAAATTGATACTCTTCTAACAATAAAGACAATAATCTGCCATGATTCTTTAAATACTTCGCCCTCATCATAAAGTCGTTACATCTGTCATTTAAATTTTAGGTGATTACTTTAATCCATAAAAAAATCATTCTTCAAGCAAGTAGCTTTACGAAAGTAGTACATCGTAAGTCTCATGCCAGTGTGCTGATTAAAATGAAAGGGTATGGTCCAAGTATACGTTTAGTGGGCACTTAAATGTTACTATTAGTTTTTATGGAGAAATCTAAGATATAAGTAGTCAATATATATATGATATTAATATTATGATATTAAATATATATACGATATTATATGAAATGGAAAATACAGGTTTCAAGGATATTTTATTTTAAAAAGGTTAATCACAGATTAAAAAAGACAGCAATTCGGCCAGTGTCTTTATTGTATTTTATAAAATTCTTTTAAGTTTAATTGAAATCGTCTCTTATGTAGATTCTAAACTCATAGATCGACACAATAACTATCTGCTTTGTCGAGTAATAAGTAAATTAATGTACACCAATTGCAGATCAGATCAGATAAAAAAATTACTAAGATCTAAGATCTTGTTTAAATTTTTTTTTGTTAGCATTACTTATTTCGCATAATTTTTTGACTCTTTTATTTTACTTGTTGCATGTTTTAATTTCTCCATATTTACCTACTTGAAAAAGATTGAAAAATAGGTAATGATTTTAATAAAATACAATATACATATCAGATAACTGGTTCGTCCATTTGTATGAATACAAATTAGCAGCAATAACCGCCGACATTCGCAACCCTCCTTATAGTTTTCGCTTACGTTTATCGCGAAGCTATAAAACTCTACGGAAACGGACGTGTTATCGCCTTGAACAATCGGATGGCTCTGAATTTTTTAAGTTCGTGAACTCTTACTTATTGAAAAATTATAGGAAACAATTTCTACGTACTAAAATGTATGCTGTATGGAACTCAAGATTTTGGCTTTTTGGTGAGAATTAATAAAAACTACAATGGTGAACGTATTCTCTATAACTTTTTCTCGCAGAATTAAAATAGAAAAGGTAAATATCGATGATACTGAAACTAAACCATTTTTTATAAATATCACTCCGAAGAATTGTAGACTATCTATTCTGCAAATGCAATTGTTCGTTTGGTGACATTTAATTAAGTGAATTCTTTGATTTTTCTAAAACTATAAATGCTTATTCAAGCGTTTTTAGAGATGCACCTCTTAAATGCCTCCGTACTACTGCAATACAGAATCATTTAAGTGAACCAACTGTTGGTAAACTAGCGCTATGCTAGTCGCCATTTATATAAATGATTTTGTCTGGTTCTGTACTGATACTGTTATTTTACTATATATCCATACTAGTATAAAATAACTGTCTGTAACTTTTTACAGCTAAACTGCTGCACCGATTTCAATTAAATTTCACATGCATAGGCTAGTCTTTACCGCAGTAACCTATAAATACCCATGCGGACACAGCCGTAGGCAATAGCAAGTACTGTATATTATAAAAATCCTATTCCTATTTTCGAAGCCACATTCTTTAAATAGTCAAAGCAGTGAAAAGGAATCGTAATTAAATGCCAGTGATATTAGCCGTTTTTTAGCGAAGGAATAAGAAAGAGCCTTTCACAAATGCCTAATAAAACATTGTTTTGACGAATCTTAAGAAATTGAAACATTTTCATTATGAAAAAAATATTTATTGATTCTTAAAACAAATTGTATTCTACATTCAATTTTAAACATTTACTTTTACAATTTAAAGTTTACTGCTCTCAAAACGACCATTTTGGCTACAGAATCTTATACAGAACATGCATCAAAATGTATCCAAAACAGTCTACTAAGAACAAGCTTCTTCAGAGGGTTTGTATATGGTTCTGCTGATTCAAATAGAAAATGATTTTCAACAAGAAGGAAAATGCCAGTAAGTATAGAAATCCATTAGTATCAATTAAAGCAATTATTATAATTATTTTTTAGTTTCAAACAGCTGGCGACTTGGACAGACTTCGCCGTTTCAGTATCATTTTTACTATTTGAGATTGATATTTTGGTATGTTAAAAGGTATAGGCCATTGATGCTGGTGTTCCATTAACACCAACCATTTGGAAAACCTACGAGACTGCGGCACACACATTTATTGTACATTTTTTATTTGCAACATGAACATATAAAACATATTGGTGGAAACATTAATAAAAAAAAATACACTTACATCTATGCATATTATTTATGATTTTAAATCCAGCTTAAAGCGCAAAATTTTGCAGACAGACAAGTTTCAGTGAGTAGATTCAATGATGAAAACCAATTAACTATGATTAGCTGTAAAGCTGTTAAGTTGACCAGTAAACAATAATATTGAGATAAAACATAACATTCATAAAGTTTGTTCCCTTTTTGATGAACTACTTGCACCTAAGGTGAACAAAGAATTAATGCCATAAAATAATTAGTGTGTGAATTTGAATTGCGCACTTCAGGAACGTTTCGGGTTATCACAGAATGCTTGTGTAGTAAGAAGCTTGTTTTGTTTAAAAATTGATATTCTCATTGACAGTAGTCCCAAACTGATATTCTCCTTCTGTCTGAGTAGGCTGTGCATTTAGATCCTCTTGATCTGAGAAATATGTGTCCAGAATGTGTAGCGCCTTCTTGTAAACCTGTAAGTAAATATGTATATAAACTTAAATAACAATGCTGTTAATTGAAATAGAAGATGACAGTATGTAAACATGGTTTTAGAGGACCGTTGATTAGACTAAGAGTTACTGTAAATAAGAAAGAAGGAATGAAAAGAGGAAGTATGATTATGCTTTAAATTTTGTCAATGATAAGAATATTGCTGATTTTCAAACCGCGTTCCATCTTTTCAATATGAGACAGTAATGCAATTTGATAAAAAAAAAAAACTAACATCTTCATTTTCATGTTGCTGTAGATTTTCGATGTGGTCTAATGCTCCCATTTCTTCTAACTTCAAACAAAGAGGCTCTACTTGTCCGAATTTTACAGCAGCCTGAAACAAAAATTATATTTTACGTCATATAATTTGAAAGAATAAAGGATTAGCCTTTATTCACTCTGAAGTGACAGAAGAAAAATATCAGGAATAGCTCAAGAAAAGTATAGAATATGTACACTGAAGTAAAAGCTTGAGATACATACACACTCCTGTTTTACATTTATTGTCCTATTTACTCTCTTTGGATCTATGAACTCTTCCAGGACATCATCAAATGCTTTCTATCCCTCATAGAATTATTAAACTCGCCTCCTTTCCTTTCTGTCCATCTCGGCAACACTGTACATGGTACTACACACACTGGTGGTACACGGTATACTTACCTTTTCCATTTCAAAGAAACCACAACTACCTCACATTTCCAATAATAAAGTCAACACACAAATTTAGATTAGATACTTGATACACCAATTTAGACGCCTGAGTCATGTCTCTCCAGCTTAAGTTTTACGTTACAGCCACAGCAAGCTTCTTCTTTTAAAACAAATTAAAAATCCTATCCACATAATAAACTCACCTGTAATAGATTACTTAAGCCATCTAACACGACAGTGATAGCTTTATGATCTTTTGCTGTTAGTAATGAACAGTAGGGCTCCAAGAATCCAGCTGATATAAGCGCATCTAACTGTTCAGGGGTTCCTCCCAGGCATAGATTGGTTATTGCCCAGGCGGCTTCTTTCTGAGACCTAGAAATAACCATGACATCTATTACCAGGTCTGTGCAACTTTGATTACTGTTAAAAAAATTGAGAAAAAGCCACTTAATCTTCGCAATTTTAATATTGCAGAAGTTAAGCTACAAATACATAAATTATATCTAACTAAAAATGTAGTATTTAAATAAAGACCACTCTTGACGAATTGAACATTTTCGAACCAATAAATCCTTAAATAATAAAAGAAAAGCCAACTAATTTCTGGCTTTACAAGGGACTTTTATCTAAAGACTTACTTGATATCTTCATGACCAATGACATGAATTAAATGTGTGAGCACCCCACTGTCGATGGCTCGCTGTATCTGCGACTGAGTGCCAGCTAGGATGTTGCTGATGGCCCACGCCGCTTCCTTCATTAAGGACGCTTTTCCACACCGAAGTAGGGTGTTAATTGGCTTTAAGCAATTAGCATCAAGGCAGCGATCCGTCTGTAGAAAGATAATTTTCATTTATATCATTCACATACACTTATGTGTAGTTTTTTAACTTAGAAAAGACAAATACTGCAGCAGGAAAATGCCTTGTCTCCCAGGAGACTACTAAGATTCATAAAATGCTATTCCATTTGAGAATCGAACTCACAATGCTCGGCGCAATACGAAGCGGCGAGTTACGAAGTTGCATGAGGATCTCTCCAATTAATTGATCATAGAAATTATTATTACTCCTCTATCCATTTGTTTGCAATATTAATTGTTTGAAAAAATTTGTTATATCTCTCAGACAAGTAATGTTTTCTAGTGAGGATATATTACCTGTTCATCAGAGCCAGTAAGCATGTTCCCAATGGCTCTGAGAGCGGGCGTCCTGACGGCGGCAGCTTTGTGTTCCAACAATTTGACAAGACGAGTCAGTAGTTTAGGAGTCTGCTGGACTGATTCTATACGCTCATTGGGTCCGTCTGTAAGGTACGAAAGAGCCCAGCACGCATCAGCTGCAAAAAAAGAGAATATTGATTGTGTTATTGAACTACTGAATTTGCATGGGCTACATTTTATCCTGTATTTCAAGAAGTCCCTAAGAGAGCGCTAGAAATCCAAAAATTAGACTTTCAAGCAAAAGTGTCGAATTAAAATAAAACTATTTTTTTAAATAAATAAATAAATATTTCGGACATCTCAACACGTTAAAAAAAAGTATAAAATTATACTAAAACTCTTTGACTTCGCTCCTCAGCAACTTTTATTAAAACCACAACTTGATTTTTTCTTTCCCCTCTATTTACCAGGCTTGTATGTAGATAACATTATAAAGGTGTAAGTAACTGTCTTTGTAATGTTTTCGCGGCTGAACAGTTTAATTCAATTTACCAGGGAGATACTATGATTCATAAGAAAGGGCATAGACTACTCTTCTCTTTATAACACTTGAAACATAACCTATGTAGTTTAGGCAGTAGTCGCAAACGTGAAAATGAAATTATCATGACACCTTATAGGCATTCTTTTCAGTAAAACATGGTCTAAACGATCGAAGGAACTTACCTAATACATCTTGATCAGCTATTTCAAGTAAATCCGAAACATATGGCAGTGCTGGTGCTACATAATCCAAAAGCACTAGGGGATTTTTGTTCCTGTAAAAAAACACCGTTCAATTCGAGAATTGGCAATGAGGGAATGAACTTCTGCGGTACCGCAACAAAACATTTGCTTTTATTAAAACGCCTTTCTGTGAGGCCGTGGTATCACTCCGGCGTAACCTAACCATTTGTGCCAAAGCATGGGTCTGACACGGTAAACTTTCAGGCACATAAAGTTTTGTTACTCTTTCCTTCCCATAATCGTACGATTATTTCGTTTTAACTATACAACAACTTTAACTCGTAGTCTATCTGTTCCTAAAGCTTATTATATATAACTCACCTGCAAAAATTGCTGTAGGTCCAAACGGCAGTCCTCAACTGACTAGCAGTAGTGTTTACAGTCATCAGGGGTAGCAACACAGGCAAGGCACCTTGGGCTAGCACTGTATCTCTGGTCTGGGGTCCATCCCCTGCTATGTTACCTAAAGCCCAGGCAGATTGTTCGCCTACGACTCCACCGCGGGCTAGGAGAGAAATTAGCTTGGGGATTGCACCACCCTGAAGACAACAAAATTCCAACATTTTTTAAGCTATAACTATAAGCTTATTTACAAGTATTACATTTTACTTCCTAATACTTTATTTTACTCTAAAAATATTGGGTGACCTAAATATATAAACTGGCAACTGCGGCATTTCACTGTGGAATATTGTCTTAAATGTAGAGTGAGAAAATACCTACATACTAGAACACGTTTATTAGTTTTTTATACTAGAAAAAAGCCACACAGTAACCGCGATCAAGAATTCTTTTAAACGACCCCACTATATTAAGCAATAACAGCAAGAGTTCAGCCCTATTCTGTAAGGTTTTAATATTTACAAAAAAAAATAAAGTATAAAATAGTAATAAACAAAATATTAAACTTACATCAACAACAGCCATGGTGTGTTCTCGAGTGCCAGATGCTATGTTAGTGAGCGCCCAAGCAGCCTCAAATTGTAGATCTGAACTGTAATACAACAATAAAGTTATATACTGTTTATATTGTATTTTAAGGTGTTACTTACGTGGTTTTACGTGAGTTGGATGAGTACTTGCTTATTTTTTTATAGTTTTAGGTAAACATGAAGTGAAACTAAGCATGAATTTAATCTTATTGATTAACATTTTTACCATTCGTCTCTATCCAAAGCCTCCACCAAAGGTTTAATGACACCAGCGCTGACCATGGCAGTTATAGGAGGGTTTTGTTCTCTAGAGAGCATGCGACGGGCAGCGCGAGCTGATGTAGTCTTGGTGGCCAGATCTTGGGCCCGAAGTCCTGGAGAACAGCAAATGCGAATCTTAAAGTATATTATAATGTCAATAAGAATTTCTATTACCTAGGGACCTAATACTCAAAGCCCACTCTTTGGTATGCATGCAGTTCTGTCAACCTAGCAGAAGCAGCGTGCGCACCTTTTCATGGGCAAAAAGGGATAGTCGGGGTTCCCACTCAGGAGAGGGTCATCTACAAGCTGTAAATGGTAAAAAAAAATGCATTCATACAGTTTGCCTCAACATGTTTTTGCTAATTGTTAAGCCGAAAAAAATTAGGAAAATGTTAATAACTCAAGCAGAATTTTTTATAACTAAGTATCATACATATTACTATTTAAAATAGCACCGCGTTCGGGGGTGCCCATATGTCAAGCTTTTTGCAAACGCTGAAAATTGCTGCTAAATCAGCCGTAGATTGAGTTTTATTAGGTTCCACAATTTAAAGATAATTTTTCAGGTTTAAATTTCCAGAACAGAAGCGGGCCAACCCGTTCTGGACCCTTGACACCACCGGTTTGCGCCTCTGGTATTACCAACATACAATAGTAATGTTACAACTCCGAATAAAATTTGCTTAATTTCTATGTTTTAATGCCGATTTTTTCTCAATGACTGAAGGTGTTAGAATTATTCCATCATTATTATATCTCAAAGCGTGAAAACTGTGTTTCCTAAAAGATAAAAGAAAAAAAGTCAGTGTAACAAACATATTCATGTAATTTACTTCTTACACCGCTATTTAACGAATTGGTGGCACGCTGTCGATCACCGAAAATGATAAACACGGTATGAGTATGCAGTTTTACTCAATAGTTTTTAATATGTTCAAGAAACTTATCAATAACACAATTATTGTTTAATTTTGAATCCTCTTTCAAAAAACATAAACTACCTCTTTTAAATTTTTTGTTTGTGTTTGTCCGGGTCTCTATCTCATCTCTAATCTCTAGAACCGCTGAACCTATTTTAATGGGACTTTCACTGAGAGGTATAGGAGATTACTGTGCAAAATATAGGCTATTTTTTATCGTGGATTTCCCATAGTATCGGGGTTTATGTAGCAAAAAGCACATCTCTAAAGTAAAAATTCAAAGTTTAAATCCTACGCGGACGAAGTCGTGGGCGCAGCTAGCATAACAACAAACGAGATATCCATCACTTTGCGGGAGCCAGCATCATCAATCATATATATTCCAAGTAAATTTGTCGTTTAAGTATTCTAAAACTATGTAGTAAGCCTTTTTAAATAGTTTTTACCTTATTAAGGACTTAAACTTGTTAATACTTAATACTTTAAATTTGCTGAGATTTCGCTAAATTTTATTGCAGAATCGCGTACCTTGACATGGGAAAGACTTACTTTTTGTAGCTATTGGAAGCACGAGTTTATCTTTATTTCAATGAATGAATTCTATGATAAGTAAAAGTCCATATTATGGAACACTGTCCTGGTTTATGAAACATTCGATAAAAATCTCAATAACAAATAATTTTTAACTTATTTGGTACTTATAAAATAATATTTATGATTGTTAATTACTAATATATTGATTAAATTAATTTATTTTCATGAATACTTTAAAATGTAGAGAAAAAAAAATATATTGCATGCCCGCGTCAGGTTGCATGAAAAAAAACTGTTTTTTTGAGTAAAATAGTCACGTGTATCAATGCAATTATTTCAAGTTTTGAAGAAATATATCAATGATTAAAAAATACTTGAAACATGTCAACTAAAAGTTTAGCTTATTATCTTCCTATTGATAATGAATTTTAGGTAGTTTAATAAAGTATTTACTTTTATTTTAAGTGTTTCATAATAGGTACAAAAATTCTTTAATAGTCCGTATTTATGGAACAGTATACTCCGTGTTCCATGTCCCACGTACGTTCATTTTTCAATGTGGTCCGTAATTATGAAACAGTGACTCGTGAGAGCATTATTTATTCAATTTCGTGTTAATAATTGTTAATTATTTATAAAAAAAGCAGTTTATGTCAGATAAATGTTACTAAAGTGTATATTTCTATAAATTTGTATTAGGTAAGTACTTAAATTTGAAAATTCTATCAAAATTAAAAATTAACCTCTAAAATTTGTAAGTTGCATAATAAATATTGTTTAAGTTAATCAAATCAATATTTTTTTATTTCAGATAAGAATTTAAATTGCGTAATTATGGGAAAAACTACAAAAAAATGCCAAAAAAATAGATCAATAAAAAAAATAAAATTAAATCTGTGAATCTAAGTGTTAACAACAGTTCCAAGGCTCCAAAAACGGCTGTTGTCTTAGTTAATACGTGTAAGGTTTCAAAAAAAAAATAAATCTACGCGTATAAATTATTCTCCTGATGATGTAGCTAATGCATTGAAAGCTGTCGACACAGGTGTTTCACTGAGAAAAGCTGCTGCAGTGTACGGAGTTCCCATAGCTACACTCTCTAGAAAAAAAAGGGAACCCTGAAATATCCAAACAAAAAACTGGACCAGCAACTGTTTTTTCTGATACCGAAGAACAAAAAATAGTTGACTGGATTCTTTTTAGAGCGCAGCGTGGTTTACCAGTAACTAAAACAGAGCTCTTAGATTCTATTCAACAATATGTGAAAATGTCAAAAAAAGAAACTCCGTTTATTGATAGTCGGCCGAGCCGACATTGGTATGAGGGCTTTCGAAAACGACATCCTCATCCTCAAATGTCAATCAGGAAACCACAACATCTTACTCATAGTAGAGCAGCAGTGACCGGTGATGACCTGAAAGATTGGTTTGATGAATAAGCTAAGTATTTAACTGAAAAAAACTTAATGGAGATTCCTTCTACGAGAATTTTCAACTGTGACGAGACTTATGTAAGTTTATGCCCTCCATCTGAAAAAGTATTGTTAGCTAAAGGATCCCGTTCAGCATATAAGGTGGTTGATTCTGATAAAGAAGGATTTACTGTTTTGTTTATGTATAGTGCTAATGGTGATCGTGCACCTCCCATGATCATGTTTCCTTACAAAGAAGAAGTACCAGAGAAAATTGTCAAAAATTGTCCTGAAGGTTGGGGTGTTGGGCTTTCAGATAATGGGTGGATGACCTCTGAGTCATTCTATGAGTATATAACAAATATATTTTATCCATGGCTAGTCAAACAAGGAACTCAGTTTCCAATCGTGTTATATTTGGATAATCATTCATCACATATGACTATGCCTCTGGTTACATTTTGTCGTGAAAAGGGTATTGAGTTGATTGGACTTGTTCCCAATTCAACCCATATAATGCATCCACTTGACATTAGTTTTTTTCACCCATTTAAAGAGACATGGAAAAAATCTGTACCAAGATGTAAAAATTCGAAAAATGTTTCCCGAGTAAAAAAAGAAGATTTTCCATTAGTTCTAAAGTTTGCATTGGATGCTATGGTGCAAGAAAAAAATGCAGTTATTAGTGGATTCAAAGCTGCAGGCTTGTATCCTTTCGATCCTTCTGCCGTTGACTATGATGTATTTGATAAAAGAAAGAAATCTAAAACAACAGTAACTAAAGAAAATGTACAAGATGAAGTAACAGAAGATAAGGAAAAACATCTATTAACCTTCGAAAACAATTTATCAAAGGATATTCTGGAAAAATTTAATACTGCTTGGTTAAATCAGACATTGCCCACGGATCTAGAAATTAGAGGCTTGTATAAATACTGGTTTGATATCAGTGGAAAATCTGGTAAAGAAATTAATAACATCTTATTTTAATCATTATTTTTGCGGTATACATTAAAATTTTTATATATAGCTATTTTTTTAATGAATTAATTTTTCTGTTGATTTTTTTTATAGATATTCATATTGATATTTTTATTTTTAAAATTTTTTGGTATAATTTTTATAATTTGGTATATAGGTTCTCATGAAAAAAGTAAACCAATTGTCAAAGAAGTGACGTTGGTAAATTTAAATTTAAACATAGTAAGACAAGAACAACCCGTAAATAATTTAATTAATGATCAAGCCTCTACTTCGAATTATAATAATAACACTGATATGAATCTTAACGATCATAGTAATTCTTTTAACGAAGAGTTTCTTCCTTTGATAACTAATCCTGAAATAGACACATCAGCATCATCTGAAGTATTATACGAATTTATAGTAGATAATGAACCTCTAGAAATTGTCTCTCAAGCTCAGTCAGGTACTGATGAAAGTAAGAATTTAAATTTATCTGATGTTTTGGAACGTAACATTGGTGATGAATTAATATTTGAATCAAATGTTTTGGATGCTATCAAACAGGTTTGTAAGCAAATTAAAAAATAATCCTTCATACTTGATATGGATTTAAGAATAAAAATATATTTTTTTTTTAGATTTTCTTGACAGTACATCTGCTATTACAACTGCTTCTACTGCTGCTTGTACTACGCCAACTATTGACAAATATTCTGAGGTTCAAGAATCTCAAACATTTAGTCAATCAGTTATTGGTAAACAAAATAACCCTATATCTGCTAATACAAGTTAGTAAAATAATATTTAAAAATTACTGACAAGAAACTTTAACTTTATTAATAATATTTGTGATATTTTTCAGTTGAAACCGATGCTGGGAATCCTTTTGACGACGCATTTAAGATGCCAACTGATTATTTACCGAAGAAAAAAAGGATTAAACTGGAGTCATCCCGCAAACCCAAACTACCTTCTGCTGGTACATCTGATCAGTGGATGCAATATCACTCAAAAAAAGAAAATGATCGGAAAATAAAAGAAGAAAAGTTACAAAAAAGAAAAAAATTACAAGAAGAGAAGAAACTTCTAGCTGAAGAAAAGAAAAAATTACAAGATAAAATGAAAGCAATACAACAAAAAATCAAAGAAGAAACGAAATACTTAGTTAAATTTTAAATTCAATTTTAAATACATCTTGTCTTTATTTTATAATTATTCATCCAAAGATTCGAAACTGTTCTTGTCATGCTTATTTTTTAAATCAATGTTTATTTATTGTTTGATAATCCGTTTTATTTTTGAATATACGAGGGTAAGTTTTTAAGTTCGCGGAATGACAGTGAAAAAGGCGGGTAAACGCGCTCTTTTGATGCCTACCGTATTCAGTGACTCATAATTAGTCTGCATAGTAAAATTTGTTGTGATTGGATCATTAGTTATTAAACTATCGTTGACCAAGTATTTTAATCGGAAACGAAGTGATAAAAATGGAGAAAATTGAATTCCGTGCGGTGATAAAGTTCCTTACTAAGCAAGGAAAGTCTGTTCAAACCATACTCAATGAGATGTCATCGGTTTAGGGGCCGTTCAATTATTACGTAAGCACTATGAGGGGGCGGGGGGGTCTTTGCTTTGCTTATTTTGGATGACATGGGGGGTAGGGGAGTCTAGATGATGATTACGTCATCGGTAGTTATTTTCTTCTTTACACGAATGGCAACCCACACATTGTCTTTGCTTGAAAACGAAAAGCATTTTCGGGGATTCCCGCAAGTAATACATACATTTAGTGAACAGTGCGCGGTAATTCCCCTACTCGCTTTAGAACCGAGTAAGGGAATTACCGCGCGCTGTTCACTTGTCTAAATTTCCTCTATCAGTGTATTGTTTCGTTTGGCTGCTATAGCGAGTAGACGTATTCTAAGCATAGTAAAGCAAGTTAACATTTGTGTTACCATTCATTCCATTATCCAAAGTTTAATGTTTAAATAAGATGTCATTTCAAATAGACAAATCTAAGTTATACCAAAAATTGTTTGAAAGTTTTAAAAAATCTCATACAAGTACGAAAGTACAAAATGTACAAAAGTTAGTTAACGAAGTGTGGCGAAATTATAAATTACAAGCAAAATCCGACAAGGAACTAGATATTATTGTATCTAAGAGAATCGAAGAAGAATTGCAAGCAGCGACTAAGAATAAATCCAATTTACTACATTTTTTTTCTAAGGTGAGTGACGAAATCATTTTAGGTACCTATGAGTACCTACTAGAAATATTAGAAATCGCCAAAAAGTTTCTCTTTGCTAATTAGAAAATATTATGGCCTATCTTAAAGTATAGAGGTAATATTCATTATATAGATTTATTTCTTATAATTGATTCCGTCAATTGCTCACAAAATACAGGATGCCAGTTTTATACATATATATATATATATATATACCTACAGAAAACTATACTCTATTCAAATAGGTATTTAACAGAATGTAAACAATCTTTATATGTCTTTTTATTGAAATATGTGGTTTAAAATTGTAAACTGTGTAAAATCTGTTGTGATTCATTTAAAAACTCAACCAATATTAAAAAATTGCTTTTCTGTAAGTACATAAAGGTGCGTACAAACATCGTGAGGCGTGCGCCGCGAATGGTTCGCACGTATACATGTGCCGTAGCATGCCTCAGGTTGATGTATTCGAGACGAACCATTCGCGGCGTAAGCCTCGCGATGTCTGTACGCACCTTTACAGATATCTGATTTTATAATTGCATATTTCAATAAAAAGACATATCAAGATTGTTTATATTCTTTTAAATACCTACTTGAATAGACTATAACACCCTGTATTTTGTGACCGGAACGATTTGCTCGTTTAAAGATATTAGATTTAAAGCCATAGGGTTTTGTATTTACCATATTTATTGCCATACTTTGTATTTATGTAGCTTAATAAGAGAATCTTTAGCAGAACCCATAGAAAGTTTTTATTTTTAGGCAACCTGTAAACCTGCAGAAAAAACACAAATTACACAGCCAGCTTCAAATATTAAAAAACAGAAAGAAGATAAAATAAAAACCGGTAATGAATCACAACAGCAATGCGAAATTAATAAAAATACAGATAAACAGAGACCAAAACCTTCTCAGGAGGCTATGAAAAATAAGATTGCTCTACTCGAAAAAAATTTGAATGCTTTGTATTCTGCCAGAGATACTATGTCAATCCGTGCTGAAGTTGATAAACAGATCATTAAGTTGCGCGAGGAAATAAAAACAGCAAAACAGTCTTTAAACAGGAAGGTTCAAAACGCAGTTGCCCAGAAGAAACACAGGGATGGTATGAAAAGAAAGTTAGAAGATATTTGTCATGAAAATCCAGAAATGAAAAAAAGACTATCTCTGAGGGATTCAGTGGGACGTCCTAATCTTGAAAGCAATCAACCTTTACTATTGAAAACAATCGCGGATATAGCTTTATTTGGAAGTGCAGCAGATGATAGAAGACGAACGGAATCAATTCGCAGCGTAAAAACTCTTGATGAACCCACACAAGAATTACGTAAAATGGGATTTGACATTAGTCGCAGTGGGACATATCTTCGTTTGATTCCCAGAAAATCTAATTCTGCAGAGGGACGAAGACATGTATCGACAGTCCCTGTTAAGCTCATTCGGGCTCAAACTGATCACCACAAGAGCCACTTAGATAGCAAGTTCGCTGAAACATCAATCCATTATTTAGAGAACATAGCATCCATACTAGGACCAGATCAAGTATTTTTCATATCTCAAGATGATAAAGCTCGAGTCCCTATTGGCGTAACTGCGGCAAATAAGCAAGCACCTCTTCTAATGCACATGGAATATAGAATCAAATTGCCTGATCACGATTGGGTAATCGCTGAGCGTCATAAATTAATACCATCTGTTTATGCTGGTATCAAAATCACTTCCAATATGCTAGGACAACCGCAAGCCGTTGGATATTCTGGACCAACATACATCGCTATTCGAAGTGGAAAGCATAGTTCATCTACTGCTAATACTCATGCTCAGGATTTCGAGACGCTTCTCGAACTTGAAGAGTTTCGACCATTAGCTAAAACTGACCATGGACTAGTAAAACCAGTGGTAATCATGACGGTTGATGGAGGGCCAGATGAAAATCTGCGTTATCAAAAAGTCATAGGGTTTGCTATACAACACTTTAAGCGACATGATCTCGATGCATTGTTTTTAGCTACCAATGCTCCCGGAAGAAGTGCGTATAACAGAGTAGAGCGCAGAATGGCTCCTCTTAGTCGGGAACTGGCTGGTTTAATATTGCCTCATGACCATTTTGGGTCTCATTTGGATGAACGTGGCGTTACAATTGATGAACATTTAGAAAGATCTAATTTCGAATTTGCAGGAAAAGTATTAGCTGAAGTATGGAGTTCAATGGAAATTGATGGCTATAATGTTAATGCAAAATATGTTGGGGCAGGTGAACAAGATCTTCCTGATTTTCCAGACATTAAATGGTATTCAGAACATGTGCGTGAAAGCCAATACTTGCTCCAAATTGTAAAATGTAGAAATACAGAATGCTGTCGTCCAAGAAGTGGACTATTTAGATTACTAGACAACAGGTTTCTTCCACCACCTGTAAAAGTAAAACAAACAGTTGATGACTTGGTTTTAGATGAAGGAGGGCAATTTCTTAATCTTCCAGTCAATTTAGCTCTACGCTTAAGTGCTTCACTCAAAGATTTCCTGCAAATGCCATACGATTATTTTTGTCCGACGGTACAATTGAGGCTATCAAGTCGAACATGCAAAACGTGTGGTCTTTATCATGCTTCCGTCAAGTCACTAAATCGTCACATCGAAAAGATCCATAAGAAAGTAAACACGCACACTGATAGGAAAGTTAGACCTGTAAGAGTCGCTGCTCGTCGTGCTAATGAACTGATGTGCATTATTCAAAATTTAGAGCACCATGATGTTGAATGGCTCGATGAGAATGACGTAGACATTCCAAAATCGGATGAAAGCGAGCAGACTCACAACACTGAGCAGCAATCAAAGCAATCCAATGTCATCGAAAACTTAGAATCATGGATTCGGGTTTCATGGACTGAAGACTGTTAATTTGAATTTAATATATGTACCAAAAATTTAAAATAAGTTTGTTATGTTAGTAAGATATAATATTTTTGTCCTTTACTCTATGTTGAATACCGTTTCAGTAAAATATAATCTCTATCCTAAATCTATTTTCTTATTTTTCAAATTATAATTATAACATTATAAAATTAAAAAAACAATACATTAATTGACAAATGTTTACGTAAGCATGGGGGGAGGGGGTAAGAGCTTTGCTTACTTTTGCTGACAAGGGGGATGGGGGGGTAAATAATTGCAATAAATCTGCTTACGTAATACTTGAACGGCCCCTTACGGGGATTCTTGCCCAGGAAAAACAATGGTCTACAAGTGGCATAGTTTATTTAAACAAGGCAGGGAATCACTTGAAGACGACCCGAGGCCGGCGCGCTCCGTTGAGGTGACTACGCCAGAAGTTATTGCAAAAGTAGAAAAAATTGTATTGGAAGATGCTCGACTAAAAAAGAAACAACTCGCAGAAATGGTTGGAGTATCGGATACAACAATTTTTAAAATTTTACACGATCATCTTGGCATGACTAAGGTTAGCGCACGGTGGGTGCCGAGAATGCTCACGCCATTGCAAAAACAACAGCGCGTGGAATGTTCACGTGCGTTTTTGGACCTCTGCAATGAAGACAAGGATGGCGTATTGAATCAAATTGTTACTGGGGATGAAACTTGGGTTCATCATTATGAACCCGAGTCTAAACAAGACTCCATGCAGTGGCACAAAAAGGGCACAGCACCACCCAAGAAATTTAAGGTTTCACAGTCGGCTGGGAAACTCATGGCAACGATTTTTTGGGACTCAGAAGGAATATTATTGATAGATTATAAAGATAAAGGCATTTCTATAACGGGGGAATACTACGCTTCAATCTTAGAACAGTTAAAAGAAGCCATCAAAGAAAAAAGACGGGGAAAATTAACGAAAGGTGTCCTGCTATTGCATGACAATGCTCCCGTTCACAAGAGCCGAGTCGCACTGGCTGCCCTGCATAAGGTGGGCTTCGATATTTTGAATCACCCACCCTACAGTCCAGATTTGGCTCCGAGTGATTATTATCTCTTTCCAAAAATGAAAAAAGAATTACGTGGTAAGAAATTTTCAACTGATGAGGAGGTTAAGGAGGCGGTTTCGGGGTATTTTTCAGACAAAGATAAAACTTTTTTTTACGAGGGAATAAAAAGCTAATTGAAAGATCTGAAAAATGTATTCGTGTTGCAGGGGAATATACTTAGTCTGGCCATAAATACTGTTACACTTAATTATAAAAAAATATTACATTTGAATTTCGAATCTGTCATTTTTATACGATTGTTCATTGTGTTTTCTCATTTTGGCGCCAATACATTGTAAAATATTTTGCGATATTAAAATGGTGTGGGGTGATAAAGAGAACCGAATCGCTGTGATAGCATTACACAAAGTAGGTATGGAGCCAAATGCAATTTTTAAAACTCTCCATACACTTGGTATTAGTAAAATGTTTGTGTACCGGGCTATTAATAGGTACAATGAGACCTCCTCTGTTTGTGACAGAAAAAGATCTGGCCGTCCACGTAGTGTTCGTACGAAAAAGGTGGTCAAAGCAGTAAGGGAAAGAATTCGAAGAAATCCTGTCCGAAAGCAAAAGATTTTATCTCGGGAAATGAAGATAGCACCTAGAACCATGTCGCGTATTTTAAAAGATGACTTAGGACTTGCAGCCTATAAGAGACGCACTGGCCATTTCTTAACTGATAATTTAAAGAAGAATAGGGTGGTAAAATCGAAACAACTACTGAAGCGGTACGCAAAGGGAGGTCACAGAAAAATTTTGTTTACGGATGAGAAAATTTTTACAATTGAGCAACATTTTAACAAACAAAATGACCGTATTTATGCTCAAAGCTCTAAGGAAGCTTCCCAATTAGTCGACAGAGTGCAACGTGGACATTATCCGACTTCAGTGATGGTTTGGTGGGGTGTTAGCTATGAAGGAGTGACTGAGCCATATTTTTGTGAAAAAGGTATCAAAACATCGGCACAAGTGTATCAAGATACCATTCTTGAGAAGGTAGTTAAGCCCCTTAACATCACCATGTTCAATAACCAAGTATGGTCCTTCCAGCAAGACTCGGCGCCGGGTCATAAAGCTCGGTCCACGCAGTCTTGGTTGGAATCG
This sequence comes from Hypercompe scribonia, assembly GCA_949316085.1. NCBI lineage: Eukaryota > Metazoa > Arthropoda > Insecta > Lepidoptera > Erebidae > Hypercompe > Hypercompe scribonia. The sequence goes on along the minus strand of OX438977.1, from coordinate 10,152,369 downwards.
AACGTTTCGGACTTCATCAGAGCTGAAGACTGGCCGTCGTCTAGTCCCGATCTTAATCCGCTGGATTATGATTTGTGGTCAGTTTTAGAGAGTACAGCTTGCTCTAAACGCCATGATAATTTGGAGTCCCTAAAACAATCTATACGATTGGCAGTGAAGAATTTTCCCATGGAAAGAGTGCGTGCTTCTATTGATAACTGGCCTCATCGTTTAAAGGACTGTATTGCAGCCAATGGAGACCACTTCGAATAAGCTTTTTATATTTTTAATTGTTTTATATTTATGTATTAAACTGACACACTGTAAAAGTAATAAATGTTATTTGCAGTTAACAATTTTCTTTTTTCTTTATTACAATATTTATGGCAAGACTAGGTATAGAAAAAGAAAAATAATTTTGTGTTTTTATTATTACTCAATACCCTCCATTCCGCGAACTTAAAAACGCCCCCTCGTAACTATATTAATACTTGATAATGATATTAAACATTTAATATTATGAATAAACAAATTAAAGACTAAAAAAAAAATTTTTAATCTTAATGTTTCAATTTATTTAGTGTTCCATAATTTGGGACATACCTTATGAAACACCCGTACATGCTGATTCATACTGTTCCATAAATACGGTCATAAGTACTCATCTTTTTTTTCAATTAATTTATTAATATTTTCAGCTAAAACTCACTTCATAACAATTTTTATCGTTATAATAGATATCACAGAAACATTTAATTTTAAAAAATTTAATGTTTCAACTCTATTTTCTTTTAAAAAGAATAAAATATACAATTCCTATTCATAGAGTGTTCCATAATATGGCCCTTTACCTTACAGGATCACCCAAAAGTCGTGGATCGAACGCAACTAGGGGTTAGATGGGGTCATCAGTTGCAAAAAAATGTTCTACGGGAGGCCTTCAAGCTTAATCACGGCAGAGTTATAATTTATTTTGTATTTTTATGAGAAAATTTACGATTTTGAACTAATTCTTATTGAAATTCGAAAAAAAATACATCCTATATCTTTTTTATAAATTTTACTAGATTGGTACTGACAAGTTCTTGCTTTAGGCATGCTATTTATGGTTGTTTATTAGGTGTGTTGAAGATAATATTCAGTTTTACGAATTGTTTTTTTCTCAAATCATAACTTTTTATTTACTTCGGACTCCACTGTGAAAAAAAAATACTCTACCGAAAAGTGACCCTGTACTACAAGTTTTGGCGCATTTAATGCGGATTCTGAAAAAGTATTACACATGGCTATGCGTGGCTTTGATATCTTTCTAGGACAAAAAAACAAAACAACGATTGTGAAATATTTTTTTTTATTTTAGCAAAACATTTTACATTAAATGCTCAAAATTCCTACCTCTGGCCATAATACACAATCTGCACCGTCTGATAAAATTGCTACGTAACCTACGGAATGCACCTCTGTTGTTGGTAACTTGTACCCTGGCAAATTCGAGCTTTTGTTGTAGTTCTTGTTCGCTATTGTTCTCTCCTTGGTAAACTATTTCTTTAAAATAGCCCCAAACAAAAAAATCTAACGGATTTAAATCGGGCGACCGGGGTGGCCACGCAATAGGTCCTCCTCGACCAATCCACCGATTGGGGAAGCGCTCATTTAAATGAGCTCTAACTGCTCGAGCGTAGTGAGGCGGGGCACCGTCATGTTGTAGCCACATTTCTGCTATTCTGTCTTCTGGCACTCCAGCTTCGTTAAGAATTTGGTGTAAATTATTTTGTAAAAAATTTAAATAATTTGCACCATTTAGCCTTGCAGGCATTTCATGCATCACCAACTGCTGGTTAATTATACCAGCCCACATGTTTAACCAAACAGATGCTGGAATCGATCATTTCTTATGATATGGGGGTTCACTCTGGAGTAAAAATGTAAATTGTGAATATTGAATATTCCCATTCTTCTAAAATTTGACTCATCCGTCCATAAAATCTTGTTGAAAAACTGCGGGTCCTCTCTGTGGTGTCTTAGCATCTCTCTGCAAAACCGCACTCTAGCTTCATAGTCACTGGGCAGTAAAGCTTGCACCCTTTGCACGTGGTAGGCGTGATATGAATAATATTTGAATAATACTTTGCACCGTCGATCTTGGAATCCCGAGATTACGGCATATTTGGCGTTGACTTATACTACGATCCAATCTTAATTCTCTAAGCACTTCATCTTCATTTTCAAAACGCACCACTGGTCTGCCTGCTCTCGGAGCATGTTGACCAGGTAAGACTACCTCCACGTACGAATTATGTACGCGCAAAAAGACTCTGTAGTCCGGAAAACGATCACGGTTAGGGTAGCATTGACGATATTCCCTGGCAGCGGCCCGGGCATTACCGTTGCAAAAGCCATACAGGTAATGCATTTCTGCATACTCCCGTTGGGTGTATTCTCTTCTCACAGCAGCCATCTGTACACTTTTGTAGTCAATCAGTCCGATTCACACACCACTGGTCACAGGTAGGCAATCTATCACAAGTCCAAAAAGCAAAGCGTAGGTCAAAGGAAAGAAACTGATCACAAGTCGTCGTAACACCGAGAAAAAGAACACGTGCGTAGTCACAGGCAGGATGCGAGTCATTAAAGAGAATAATACTAAACATTCTGAAGAAACATCCCCACTGGGGATCACCCCAGCTGGCCCGGCCTTTTGTTTCGTAGAAAAGATATCGCTACCTGAACTGACGGGCGCAAACCGGTTTTTTATTGAAAAAGGATAAACTGGTAAGCGTGAAAGAGAGACAGAGTCTTCGTCATTAATTACTGTATTAGTTCAACTTTATTTTTAAGTAAGCCTAACCGAGTTTTAGGTTGGGTTGACTTTGACCTTGTTACGAATAATCGTCCTAGAAAGATATCAAAGCCACGCATAGCCATGTGTAATACCTTTTTAGAATCCACATTAAATGCGCCAAAACTTGTAATACAGGGTCACTTTTCGGTAGAGTATTTTTTTTTCACAGTGGGGTCCGAAGTAAATAAAAAGTTATGATTTGAGAAAAAAACAATTCGTAAAACTGAATATTATCTTCAACACACCTAATAAACAACCATAAATAGCATGCCTAAAGCAAGAACTTGTCAGTACCAATCTAGTAAAATTTCTAAAAAAGATATAGGATGTATTTTTTTTCGAATTTCAATAAGAATTAGTTCAAAATCGTAAATTTTCTCATAAAAATACAAAATAAATTAAACTCTGCCGTGGTTGAGCTTGAAGGCCTCCCGTAGAACATTTTTTTGCAGCTGATGACCCCATCTAACCCCTAGTTGCGTTTGATCCACAACTTTTGGGTCACCCTGTATAATGAAAATATTCTTTGAATGTCGCTAAACTTTGTGAACAAATGAATATTTGCCTTACATACACTAAATTTTCATATATGCATTGAGATCGGACCGTCATGATATAAATTTCTTTTTAATTAGTCCTCTGTGACTGCCTATTGTGATGTATATTGTGATTATAAATTGCACAAATAGCTATTTTGCAACACAAAGATACTTGGAACTTCAGCAGCATTTCTTCACAACAAAATACCACATGACATTATAACATGAAAATAGCTAAAATACACCAGTCTAGTTTTTTTTTTTATTTTAAATAGGTTAATTGACAAATTTTATAATCCGCGTATGCTGCACAGCTAAGTTTATTCGACGATCCATCAATGTGTGGGCCTCACTGCAACTTAAAGAATCTAGAGTTATAACCAAAAACTTGGTGATTTCCACAAGATCCAACTCTTTTCTATTTATCAGAACACTGGTTTTTACTTTTTTTAATATTAGGTGTAGAAAATCGAATATATTTAGTTTTCTTCTAGTTTAAAAGTAAATTGTTTAGATTCAACCAGTTCACAATATTAGAGAGAGTGCTATTCACATCATCAGTAACTGATTGTGGTCATTTAAGTTTAAATAAGTAAAGAGTCATCCGCAAAATCTCCTAATTATCTTTTATCAAATTAGGTAGGTAATTGCTGTTAATAAACGAGAAACAAAAATGGGCCAAGTATCAAGCCCAGCAGTACACCCATAGTGACCAGAGACCCCAAGGACCTCTGACTATTAACTGCCACTCTCTGGATCTATTACCTAAATAAGAGATAAGAAAATCCAAAGCAGTGTTCTTAATTCTATAGTAATACAGTTTTCTGACCAGAGTTTCATAAAAACGCAATCGAATGCCATACACAAATCACAAAAACACGTAACGAATCCAGTTTGTCTGCCCAGATGCTAAATACACTTGCCAAAGGCAACTTATTAACATCAGCATCACTTTTGAATGACCTCTTCTGAAGCCAAACTGTTTCCTGTGTAGAGTATTGTTTTCACTAAAATAAGTTTGCAGCTTATCTAGTATGAATTTCTCAAAAATTTTACTGAACAACAACTAAGATAAGCAGCAGGTTTGGTCTATTACGTTTACGTTTGGCCTATTTATAGGATTCATTACGATCAGGAAATACACCTCATTCAACGTACTTATTGAAAATTAAAGCCAACTATGATGCAACTATGCTAGTTGTTGATTTAATTACTTGAACTTGGTCGGCGATTTTCTAAACACTACGAGCACTGAATGTTTTAACAATATCTCAATCTTTGATAGAACTAAATTTTGACTCAGTATTACATAAATTACAAATTACAAATTTATATATTATCTTTCAATAAAGATTCAGCAATAGAGGGGAATGAATTCGATAATTCTGTTGTGAATTCTTTTTTAAAGCAGTAGCAACATCTAAATCGGATTCAATTACCTTATAATCAATGGTCTTACTGTAATTATTACATTTGTTCTTTTTTTTCTACTTTTCAAGAGCGAACGATTCTACGAATTCAAGAGTTGTGGTCACCATATTCATTGTGAACGCAGACACTGCAGTATAGCACTCCATACTATGACGGCCTAATGACATGTTATTTCACGCCCTGTTTGGGAACGTAAAAGGCATGTTACTCTGACAATGTGAGGCTTACACACTTACCACGAAAAACCTACTCTACTGTACTCTGTGTACTCTACTGTACTAGTTGTTCTTGTAAAAAAAACTACTCTACTGGTTTGTTGTTCTTCCCTTTTTAGTTTTTGTATTAATTACCCATACATTATCAATTTATCTTAGCTTGCTTTAATGAAGTTGTCTAATGTCCAATATATGCCTTTTCATCAAACTTGTTATGTAGTATACAGTAGCGCTCAAAAGTATTTTGACAACTCAATTTTATTCCATATCACAAAAAATGATAACAAAATTGTTTCCAATCAAAGATTATATTTGAAGTAATGATACGTTTCACAAATTAAGACACTTAAATGTAATGTATTTCTACACAAAAAGAAAACATAAAGAAAAATTATTTACGACACGGTTCAAAAGTATTTTGACAAGGAAAGTTTTTTATTTTATAAAATAAAAAAATATTATTTTTGATATTAACTATTAGTATTTTGTTGCATATCCATTAGCCTTCAAGACTGCTTCACAACGCGCCGGTATCATCGAGTCAACTAGTTTCTACAAACGATCAATGTGTATTCGGCTCCATTCGTTACTTAGTGCTTCATATAAAGCATCTTTATTTGAATAGTTTCGACATCTTAGGCGGCGATTCAGTTCTTCCCAAAGATGCTCTATTGGTTTTAAATCGGCACTTTGACTTGGCCAGCCGAGAATTTTGATTTTAGCGAGTTTCAAGAAGTCGTTGACATGTTTCGATTTGTGCTTTGGGTCATTGTCTTGTTGAAAATACCAACCAGGTGCCATATTTGCTTTAGCATAGGGTAGCATTTGTTGCTTTAATATATCTGCGTACATAAAGCGATTCATAGTATCTTCTATCCTAACTAAAGGTCCGACTCCGCGGCGAGAAAAGCATCCGCAGACCATAATATTGCCACCTCCATTCTTTACTGTGGGTATTTGGTATCGAGCATCAAATCTTTTGTTTACAGGACGTCGCACGTACCTTATAGCATCAGATGACACTAAATTAAATTTGCTTTCGTCACTCCACAATACCTTGGACCATTCTGAACTCGTCCATAATCTGAATGGTTTCGCAAACGCAAGGCGCAGCTTCCTATTCCTTGCAGAAATTATGTTTCTTAGTTGGACGTCGTCCATGTAATCCGAAGTCCTTTAGTCTGCGTTTTACAGTTAAAATGTGTAAATTCACGTCATAATTTTCCTGTAACTCGTTTTTCATTTGCACAGCCGTTTTTCGGACATCACTTGTCGATAACCTTTTTATCAAATGGTCTTCCTTAGCGGATGTTTTTATCGGACGGCCACTTCGAGGCTTATTTTCAATAGTTTTACGTTTATTATAAGCTTTGTTCCACGAACTAACAAGTTGTCGTGACACTTTAAACTTCGAGCAACTTCTGCTTGCGTCATTCCACTTTGTAGGGCAGTTATCACGCCATTTTTAATATTATTTGAATATTCTTTAGTCTTAGGCGTGTTGATAAATGCGGAGTAATTATACCTTATAGACAAGAATATATGCAGTGTCGTCAAAATACTTTTGCGCGCATGTATAGACGTGTTTTGTTTTTAACAAAGAAAGAAAACAAACAAGTTCCAACTTGTAACTCACAGAGGATGAAATACATCATAAATAATTATATAAAAAATACTAAAATTATTTTGAAGTACTCAGTAAAAAGATAACTGCAAAAGTAGTCTTGTCAAAATACTTTTGAGCGCTACTGTATAATATTGATATTATTACATTTAAAATGTGTGTACTCGTGCACGAGTGTGAAATACAATGTACCAGATTATGTTCTAGTCTTAGTGATTATTAGACATTTTATACACACATTCCATTACATTTATACATATAATAGTATAAATAATATAAATTTAGTTGGAATTGTTCAGAGTGATAACTCATGACTCATATAATTAATATATAGATACAACAAATGCAATAACTATGGTCAGCAATAACTAAGGCTTGATGGAGCTCTTTGTTAGCACACCAGGTATTAGAAAGTACCCTTCACACTAGCAGTCGTGTCATGGATTCAGAATGGGCCAACCTATACCAGGTTGTATATTCATTTGTAGTATTAGTTTGTAGTATAGCTTGTGCTGCACTTCTGGCACCACAGTACTCATACTCCATAATTATTCGAACTTTTAAAATTATCATGATGCCAAAAATGATTTGAATGTGATGAAAATTTTATGCTAACCTATTAACAAATGCCTATTTTTGAAAATAGAATATAATGTTTTTTTTTTAAATTCGAATTTCCAGGCAAACAATAATTAATTTGGTGTGGCCAGTATTGCAGAAAGACAATTTCATGCATAAAAATGATGTCTATTAAAAAATATATTGATTCATCTCACATAATATTCAATGGATAAAATTGTACACAAGATGAACCAATCTGCAAGTAATTTTTTTGAAGATTTACAGATTTTTTTAGGAAAAATTTTAGTCTAACATACAACAAGTATGTATAAGCAGGAAACAAGAAAAATAAAAAATAGTGATTACAAAATCTACCTTGAACAATGTCAGCAGGTGTCAGAGTCTTTTCACTTTCGAGAATTTCCTCTCCAGCCTCTGGTGACATAGCCCTTCTCTTGAGTAGTTGTTCATCACGAGCTTGCTTCCGCAGAGCCACAGAAAGTTCAGCCCGCTTACGCCGCAGCTCCTAAACAGAACACAAATTATTATTTAAAAAATCTACTAAGATTAACACTGCCATGGTAATTGAGGGCAGTAAGTTACAAAAGGTGGTTTCGACAGAAGAGGTGGCCAAAGTTTCTTTTACAATTTTAACTGCTCTTTATTAACAAGAAAATGTATTTCTAATATATGTATACATATAAAGCCTAGTTAAGAAGCAAACTCATTTGATGTACATTCCAAATAAGCAATAAAAAAAATTGCCACCTTTGACTTACTACCCTCTTAATGAATTTACTACCCCTTACTGTATGAGAGCAGTCACTGGATGAAATTAAATTAAATTTTTTGTATGCTTCTTTTAAGACGGTGTTTTCTTAAATAATAATAACTATCTGGTTATTTCAAAAATGTATGAAATTGCATTTTTATTATTCAATATTTTATTAATTTTACTATTTTTTGGGGAAACTCCATCCATTGAGTTATAATTATATTAAAAGTAATGGTTGACCACTAAACTGTCAATTCACTAGTATAAGGTAGGTAATTATAATCTAACCAAGCAAGCAAGCGGTGGGCCCACATGATAAGAGTTATCAACAGAAGTATATAAGTGTGGTACGCCTGTTCATATGTATTTTAAAAATAGATTTTAAAGTATTTTATCATTGATTATGTGAACACATGTTCTTCATACTATGTCATGTGCTGTTCATTAATTATAACTCCAACACGTACATTTTTGATTAAAGTTATTCTTATTTCTGATTAACTTTCTTGCAACCCACCGCATGTTTCGTTATATTTAGTGGATCTTGTTGTCGATTCTAATTAGTAAAGTGATCGTAATATAAATGAGGGTGAGATTGACACTAATAGCTGCTTCATTATGACTGACCAAACCCAATTGATTTAAACTGTCGCCTGAGAATGAGTTACACTTATGGATAAATCTCTTGAATAAAATAATTTGTGAATAAAATTGACAGCGAAATGTGATAAAATCAACTACTTCACCTGTACCTTTGTACATTAAACTAAATTTAGCACATAATTTTATTACTCGGTCTTTTGTATTAAAACGAAACAAATGACACCTATGCGCCAAAAGATTTAGTTGGATTGGACCGAAATTACAGTTCCATTTACAAAAAACTCACATTGTTTCCATGGCCAGCATTTTTGTACGCAGATAATCGAGACGCGTGTGTTCTTTCAGACATGGTGGATAACGTACAGTAATGAATACTAGGTTCTTCAGAAATCAAATGGAACAGGAGAATAAATTAGTGTATAACAAAACCAAACTCTCACGACATAACCAGACCAGCTGCTAAAATTTAAAATGATTCAAATATCAACGGACGGATGCAGAGCTATCATCAATGTTGCCGTTTAAACTCTGAATTTATTTCCTTAAGAAAGTAAAGCTAGTGGTTCACGGATTAACTGTGCTTGTCTTTTTATGTAAACTAATTTAAGTAAAATTTAAACAATACATGGTTATTCTTTCATTCAAAAGTCGCCCGCTGATTCACGTCACCTAAAAATTACTAAAGTAGTACTCGATCGACAGGAAAGTAAATGTCTTAGACTATAAACTACTACAAAGGCTAAAATAAAGTTTTATCTAAATTTAAAACTAATCATCTAATATTTACATGACAAGCAACAAACATTCAAACATCCATAGACCTATTGTCACAAACTTTTGTATTTATATTATAAATAAGAAGTATAACAGGATATATATATACTGACAGACTCATAAACCATTCATGTTCAAGACGCCTTTGAAATAAACATTTTAACAAAGTTTTCAAATATTTTATACAAATCCAAACTGAAATCTATAGTTTGGCTCGTTAATAGTATCATACGTGTGAGTGTACGTTTGTAGACCGGAAAGTACATTTAATTTTGTGAACAAAAATGATAAATGTAACAAAAATTGGTTTTGGTAGGTTTACTGAAAATTTGGTTTTCACTATTAAAAAAAAGTTGAAGCGCAGGTATTAATTATATGAGTCATGAGTTTTCTTTCAATAAAGTGTATTGCCTCCACATGCATTTATTACGATTTCTAAACGGTTTCACGTAGATCTGATTGTTAAATTCTTGCGAAATAGTTCTGTCAACGTCAGAAATCCCACACTGTTTGGGCAAGGGATTTTTCTCATTTAATTTTTTATATTATATTAAGCGGGCGGCGTGTATGCTAACGTTTTCGTAATATTGTCGGAATTGTGCAGCGGTGTGAGCATTTTTATGCGTTATTATTGTTATGCATTACATTTTCGCCTATTTATCTCATGAAAAGTATCACATGAGCTTCTAAAACCTCTGTCATTTAGCGTTGTGTCATCAAACCACCTCTTCTACCGTTTTGACGATACATGTCGATGAACACAAGTTCTGTTCGCCCGATCGTTGCAATACCGCATGTCCTTACTCGTCGGTGAATGTGATTTTTTTTTCTTAAAAAGGAAATATAGAGGCCTCTTACTCTTCAGTCCACTATTAAGTGGACTAAACGTTTTAACGTTCACGCAGAAATCTTAAACGAGTTTGTCTATGAGCTGCAGACAACTTAGAACCATTTGCTGGTCGAAAAGGGGTGAATGCTGTTCCTTTAAGCCTGGTTCTTACTATTCCTGCGCTCACGTTTACTCCACACACTTCATAAATAAATAACTAATCTCACACCTCTCACACGGGCTATGGTAACCAGATTGCTAATAAACGTACTTAAATATGTTTAATCAAATACATATTACAGGTAAACTACATCCAAACATAAAACAATTAATCATGCTCATCACACAAATATTTGTATTGGATGGAAATCGAACCCATAACCTCCGGTTTAGCAGTCAAGGCCACTAACCACTAGACCATCAGGTCCCTCAAGCTCTGTATTGATGTTTACTGATTTGAGAAAACGATTTCGTATAAAAGTTGAAACAATAAATCGGTCGTCACGACGGGTTGTTGCTGGAGTTCAACTGGTACCGAGTGTCCTTTTGTAAGAACTTGTCTCTACAAACCTTCATTATACTTAAAACTCCGTAAACTGATTTAAATTTCATTGACCCACGCCTTATCATACCATTGTCACAATTTAAGCGGCTTCTTCAGACGAAGTATTCATATTTATAGCTACGAAACTTTTGTTGTGTTTAAAAGATTAATAATCAATGGTATTGGTAAAAATTTAAAAATAATTTAAATCAAAAATGAAAAAAAAATCAAAAATAATTATTTCAAACTTTACTCTAATAATACACAACTTTGAGACTATGTATGTTTTTTTTCCTGGTTATAATTTCATCTTTTACTGTAGATCTACTTTTTTTATGATTAATATACAGCCGACATTTTCATTTAGTTCAATCTGAAAACTTTGTATAGGTACTTATCAAAAATATTAATTCGAAAGTAATCTTGAACTTTGATACAGTTTATGAGTACGTCAGTGCGCATATGTTGGCGGATCTTAAATAAAACTTATTTAACACTGGCGTTCTATAACGTGGTTTTCCTTTCAAATGTTTTGTTTACTTATTTGTACGCACACTGTAAATTTAAGCAAACTTAACTGTTAGATCAGTCACTGAGAATGAGAATGTTGTGTGCCTCGAAGAGGCCGTTGTAGGTGTCGTTTGCCATATGTACATCTGTGGCAATCGTTCCATGTAGTTGGAGTCCTAAAAAACACGAAAACAGTCTAGTTACAGAACTTTAATAGCGCTTACTAATTGGATTGTGAAGGTCGGAAACAATCGCTCTGCATATAATCGAGGTTCAGGCGTGCTGTAATTAACTAAAAGCCGATTTCAATCAAGTTTGGGAAAAGTCGCTGAGGATGATCGATCTCATTTGAGTACTAGTTAACGTTCAACTTTGTAGACTATTACCTCCTTTCTTAGGTAAGACCATGTCCAGTCAGTGGGCTACTAGACTAATTTTTTTTAATTAGTCAGTTGTGTAGTGTCTACAAAGTTCAAAATATATCATTTCGAATATTAGTTTAAAATTTTATACAAAAAATCTCAATATTTTCTAATCGCATTCTGTATATTTTTTATAAAATATAGATATTTTCAACATAATATTTTGGGGGAAGGGATTATAGCAGAATCAACCACCAAAAAGAATAGGCTAATTGCTGTACTATCTGTGGCATTGTTTGGTATGTTGAAGTAAAATACAAGGTAAACATTACAACCATATATTTTTTTATGATTTGGTTTATTTGATTAATTGTATTTACAAAAACGGGTACGTAATAAATAATTATCTACGTTTGCCAAATAAGAACAACTAAATGAAAAGTGTCGGCAAGTATCATTTAGTGTAAAAAGAACATCTATTATGAAATTTGCATTTTATAAATGAACAATGTTACCAACTAATGTTATAAATCATTTTCCTGTTGTAGTACTATGCACTTCGAATTTGATATGAAATAATTATGATTTAAAGTTAAGAAATCGAATGAAAACGAGTTAATTTGCACATTGTCCACACCAAAGTGGGACAATGATGAGACGAGCAATAGTATTGTGTCGAAATGCAGTTACTTATGCAAATTTACGTATGTATTTGAACCACATTGTGACCTCAGCTGCACAAATATGTCTGCTATGTTGCATTATTCTGTACAGAACAAAAGACCATTTAAAACACAATGAGTCTAGTGGTTATATTACCTTTATGATTATCTATAAATTATTAGTTTATTGTGTATTGAACCTTCTTGATTCTGTTAGAGGATATTTTACTAAATGTTTAAGTAGACAACTATCAGCATTACTCTGAACATCTATTTGTTACCTGTGTTTAAGTGTAAGCTCTTGGCACATTTCTTATTGTTGCTAAAAATTTTATCCAATTTACTAACAATTCTTATATCAATTGTATAAGAATTGTTAGTCCCTAGTACCTATTTACTTGAAGCTTCCTATTCAAGGCAAATGTGTCACATTTAAACATATTACTCAATGTGTTATATATTCACAATCTCTGCAAATTTCTTAATATAGACCAGAAGACTTAAACAAAGAGAATTGCTTTCAGTAAAATGGGATATTGAACTGTATGTTTTTTTAATTCTTATTAAAGTTGTAACAAGTCAAGTAATAAGGAAAAATAATCTGAAAAGTGTGAATTATTAATTATTATATCATACAGCAAAAAGGAAACCCGACTATAAGTATAAAGTGGTTAATGGTTATTTATAATTTAACAGAATACCAAAAGCAGACACCATACTCAGTTTTTCTTAGACCATTTGTAACCAAAGAGGAGGATAAAAAGAAAATGATGGATCCAAAACATGTTGTGAATTATGATGATATTTTGAAAGTTATTCATGAACCAAGGAAGGTACTCATTGATGTCCGTAATCCAGATGAAGTAAACACTACTGGAATGATCCCAACAAGCATCAATATACCATGTAATAAATTTGAACAATTATTTTTAGTTCCTGATCTTTCAGCAGAGAGCCCTAACTAGTTTAATCATTTCCATTGTTGTTAAAACAGAAGTAAAACTCCTCATATTCCTAAAAGACTCTTTGTCTCTGCCCTGAGTTGTAGAAATACTAAAGAAAAATTATGAGCTTATAATGGCTATGTAAATTTTATAATGTATTAGCTTTTTCTCTAATACATATTCTTTGACTGCATTCTGATATCTTAGTAAGTCCAGGTGCTCATGTACCAGTCTATGTCATAGGACACAGGCTTATGTATGTTATCATAAAATTCATTTAAATTTTACATTATCATCTTGTCTCAACTCATTGTTGATACAAAAAGTGATCTTGGGTTTTATAGTTTCAGAAATTTGCTATGAAGCAACGGAAGTAACTTCCTAGTAAACCTGATAGTGGTTTTGTAATCAGTCACTGAGCAAGTGCCCATGTTGTCATGTTCAACTCAGTTTTATCTTTCTTGCCCTACTTTGGTAACTTGGTGGGATCAAAAATATAATTCATGATCTAAACAGCAATTCAAGGTGCACTTTCATGGTCACCTTTCTTCAGGAACCATTTCACCCAAGTAATTCTCCTCCTCATCTCTGTGCTCGTTTAATTGGTTGGATACCATTACTACAGCCTATCAAACAAAAGATAAAAAAAAAATTAGTGTAACTAAAATTCTTATTGAAAGTTTTTGTAGTAGAAAATAAAATGCATCTTTTCAGTGCCTCAGGTAAAAGATAGCTTAGTTTCGATGTCTAATGAAGATTTCCGCAAGACATACAAACGTGACAAACCCTCAGAGAATGATGAAATCATCTTCTATTGTAGATCAGGAAGGAGATCTATAGAGGCTGTAGACCAGGCCCTAAAATTAGGATATAGCAAGTATGTATGTAATATAACAGTTAATTAGCAATTGTTGTAAACTATTATTACTAATTCTCGTTAAAAATACATAGTAACTGAACATTATTTAGAGGTACTAATAACATTTTTACAGGATAAATTTGTAAGTTAATTTGAAAGCTTTTAACTAAATATATAAAATAAAACATTGACAAGTAGAAACATATAATTAAATTAAACCCATAGCGCCATCCAACAGTAGCTTGATCAATTCTTTAGTGCCAACGTGACCCCATATTCACTGGACATGTGGGGTTACAGGACACAACTTACCTGCTGTCAATCAAATATGTGTATTATATTTGACTCATATCCAACTTACATAACCAAAAACATATGAATATGGATTCCAGTGATTCTTTGTTATTTGTGTATGAACATCTTGGAAAGCAGCAGCTAGCAGTTGTCATATACCTGTATAAAATTTCTTATACACTGTGACTGGTGAGATACCTTCAATACTTATGGAGAGTACTCGGTACTCGATTCTCGAAAAAATAGGTGCTTATTTTTTATCGAAATGTCTCTAAAAAATAAGTCCGCGCGGTGTCCAAGTATTCCGCAATATTAAATACTGGGCTCTCGGTGTACTGTGAACGAAGTTTACTAAGAAGTTATTTAATATTTCGTTTTTATGTTATTTTATTTCATGATATATGTTCGCATACTATCACGTCCTCAAATATTGAAGGTATCTCACCAGTCAGTCTATATATTCATTTGAAATATAATGAGTGCTGGCATATTTAAAAATTGTCAAATATTTCAAATGTCATAGTCCAATCCTAATATTACGTGCATTAATATCATACAATAAATAATAAAAAAGTTTTTTATTAGTTTTAGACAGTTCGATAAGTTATTGATCAATTAGTGATACCCTAACCAGCGGCAATTTTAGCCATCGCGAAGAACTGGCTGGCTAGATCAGTGCGAAATCTTGGATCGGTAAATCATTGCGAGGGCCATATTTTCGTGGAATTAGTTTGTGATGATATTACAAATAAAGTATGTAATGCAGCACATGCTGCTGCTGGAACATAAAAGCGTAAGCCGACGACTGTTGACACTGGCAATCTGTCATAATGACGGAGAAATTCGACACGAGAATCTGTTTACGCGCGAGCGCGAATAGTGTGACGGGTGTTTTATGATGAGAGTCTTAAGGCACGAAATTCAAATATACAAATTTTCTATTCTGATTGTTGCGCACCAATGCCATTGGTCGCCACTGACTCTTAACACTTCGTAATTTAAACTAATATAATACATTTTGTGTAGAACCCTTTTGTCTGTCGTCTTCTATTTTTATTTCTTAACCTATTGATGATTTCTTCTATTTTTTTTTTAAATAGAACAGACTGATGTAGTTAATGCTCTAGATTAAAGGAAAAATATTTTAAAAAGAATCTACTATAAATTAAAATATGAATTATGTAAAAAACTATGGCAATTTACATCATCATGCGATGTCACAATATGTCCCAAAATATATAAAAAAATATTCTTCATGATGAAATGTTATGATGGCAGTTTCCATCATTATGCAAAGAAGGGTTAATTATTTTAACTTTGTACAATAGAACACAACTCATTTAAAAGAACAAAAGTAAGGAGGATAAAATAGAAATAATTTAAATATGTTATACAGTAGAAGTTCCTTATTCGCGGGGTATGCGTTCCGTAAATATGCCGCGAATACAGAAACCGTGAATATGGAATGGTAATTTGTACGGGGTTATATATATACGTGCCTAGATGACGAAATAAAAAAGCAAATTGTAGATAAAAAAATGTTTAATTGAACTTTCTGATCATACAGGTTGATTAATTACATATTATCATATATACAGGTTTAGGCAATGGTTTAAAGAATTTAGTAATTTTTTCTTGTTTGGCATTTTTTAAAAGCTCCTTCAACTCAGACTGATATTCAGCAGTGGCATTAGCAATTTGCCTCTTAAAAATAAGGCTTCGTTCCATAGATGGATCAATTTTCATAAAGAAATCACAAAGCTCATTTGCCATTCTTAAACCTACACTAAGATTTTTCAAATTAAATGTTACGTTTTCAGCGCTTGTTGAAGCCTCTTCTTCGATGGGTTGCGAATTTAACATTTCCTCCAAGTCGGTTTCAGTCAAATCTTCATCTTGTGCTTCAAGAAGTTCCTGAACATCACTTGATTCTATCTGATCGAACCCATCTCGTCCTATTCCACTCGCAATTTCGACAATGTTTGCAGTTAAACTTTGAATTTGCACAGGTTCTTCCTCATTTTCCGCTGTCAGAACAGGCCACAGT
Source organism: Hypercompe scribonia (assembly GCA_949316085.1). Classification (NCBI taxonomy): domain Eukaryota; kingdom Metazoa; phylum Arthropoda; class Insecta; order Lepidoptera; family Erebidae; genus Hypercompe; species Hypercompe scribonia. Next base: position 10,135,975 of record OX438977.1, on the reverse strand, counting down.
TTTTTCCAGCATGATTTCAATGTGTATGCCTTCAATTCTTGCAATGATTCTTTTATGTTTACGATGCATTTCGCTATGTCAAATTGCTTCCAGCATTCTATAACATTCATATCAGGATCACATTCCATATTATCCAGTATGATTTTGAAGGTTCGTCTAATGTAGTAAAGCTTAAAGGCCTGGATTATTCCTTGGTCCATAGGTTGAAGCAAAGCCGTCGTATTGGGAGGTAAAAATGTCACTTTTATATTTGGATGCATAGTTTCAAGTTCGCGTGGATGACCTGGTGCATTGTCCAAAACTAGAACTGCTTTAAAGTCTAAATTCTTTGATTTCAAATAAGTTTCAACTTCAGACACAAAACAATTCCGGAACCAGTCACAAAAAATAGCGCTTGTAACCCACGCTTTCTTATTAGCACGCCAAAACACTGGCAGGTCGTCTTTGTTTTGATTTTTTAACGCACGAGGATTTAAAGATCTATAAAGCATGAGTGGTTTAATAACACAATCTCCAGATGCATTAGAACAAAGCAGCAATGTAACTCTATCCTTTGCTGCCTTAAATCCAGGGGCAGACTTTTCGCTTTTAGAAATGAATGTTTTGTTTGGCATTCTTTTCCAAAACAGTGCAGTTTCGTCTGCATTAAATACTTGCTCAGGCTTATACCCTCCATCAGCTATCAGGTTCGCAAATTCGTTTGGATATCTTTCTGCTGCAGCAGTGTCTGCAGATGCAGCTTCTCCAACGATTTTCATGTTATGCAATGATTGTCGCATTTTAAATTTATTGAACCAACCTTCCGATGCTTGAAATCCTCCATCTATACATTCACCACCACCACTACCACCAGGTTCCTTAAAATGTGCGTAAAGACGCTTTGCTTTCTCCCGTACCAATGGACCACTTAGAGGCACCCTTTTTTGATTGCAGTCTTCTATCCATAATGACAACGCCACTTCCATTTTTTCTATTGCTGGATCACGAACAATTTTCGCTGACAGTGAAGTTGAAGCTACAGACGACCTTATTTTATCTTCGGATTTTTTTATCGATCGTACAGTTGATTCGTTGACATTGAATGAACGTGATATCGATGCAAACGACTCTCCAAGTCGTAAACGATCAAGCATTTCTATTTTCGCTTTAAGTGGTAACACTGATTTTTTTCGCATCGAAACACGTTTTTCATTTTTTTTGGTTGACATTATTACAGCGAAAGACACGTGTTACTCGATCAGAATTTTTGTAACGAATGGAAAAGTAAAACAACGAAACACGCAATGCGGCTCTTACCCGAGGACAGAACGTCCTATTGTGGCAACATTTAATAAATTACTTTATGTTTTGAGTAATAAGATACATAATTTTACCTACACATTCTGTTTGTGTATTCTCAAAAAACACCGACTGCGGCGAAGGCGGCTTACGTCAAAGAAACTGCCGCATAAAACAAACAACGCCGATCACTTTAGAAATCACAATCTAGACGTCGTTGTAATAAGGTCTATTTTATTTTTTATCCTTCTACTGACGTGTCGACAAAGGATAGCGAATACATTTTTTTAGGTAGGTACATGTACGCATCGATATTTCGATTCGATCCGCGAATAAAGAAATCTTAGACCGCGAATATAGGAATTGGATCGCATTTTTTCAATCCGCGAATAGTGAAAACGCGAATAAAGGAAGCGCGAATAAGGAACTTCCACTGTACTTATTGTGGTGTTAAGGACAAAATTACACTAAATAATTCATAAGTAACCGACATGAAATAATAATGGATACAGAATAACTAACATTGAAATATTTATTGCAGTTTTAATTTTTTAATTGCAGCTCCAAAACTTATATGGGAAGCTGGAACGAATGGTCTAGTAAACAGAAGTAATAAAGTGTCGTGTAATCTTTAAAGGTATTGTAATTGTATATATTGCAAAGGTTGTATTATATTTATATTTGATTTCAAAAAATAAAAATGTTTTAAAAGGTTTATTGTAATTATTTGAAATTCTTAGCTATTGCAGTCTCAAACTTACAGTATCACTTAGCCTAGCTAACTTCTCGTCCTAGTCGTTTTCCTTATCTCAACAGGCAATTGAGATTCTTTTCAAACGGAACAAGAGAAAATTAATTACATTGCAGGGAAGCGACTGGTCACAAAAGAAATCAGTCATAATTCTATGTATTGATAAAAATAAAACAAAGTTCATATAAAATATTAAAACAAAAGTTCTTGAAAAACATAGATTTAAAGAGTTGAAAAGATTTAAACTCTTGTTGCATAAAGATGTAGTTTCACTTATTTTATTTTTTTTATTACAACCGTTGCAGCCTCTACAACCTTACCCGGATTTTTCGGTGAGCGCTGAGGGCTCTCAACCGATCATTTATTAAGTAACATCGCCCAAGGGCACCCCCTGTGTGGTACGGACCTCGGCTTGGGGCGTTACTGCTAAGTTGGGGCGACCTACTCTCATGTTTAAACTGTTTACGCGTTGCGTATTCCGTCCCTGGAGGCGTGGGCGAAAACGCGGACGGTTCGTGGTGGCTTCCCTAGCTGCGTTCACTCTACGTTGAGCGAGCGTAATGTCGTCGTCTTCTTCCCCTAATAGAGTAAGATCCCAGAGCAATCAGACATATCTTATTGTCACATAGTGCTCTCGCCGTCATACTTCTGGCTGAATAATTTTTGTCTTAGGGGATGTTTGGTCACTCTAATTTGTCTGACTGATTGAATTTAACTTTTAAATAAATACTTCAATAACATATTAAAAAATCAGACATGTAAAAATAAGTAAAGTTCATTTATTTTTTGGGTAGCTTAAAAGCGTCTGACAAAAGCTCTGGTCCATCAAAAGTGTCTGACACTTATGATATTACTTTAAAATAATATTCTACATGAATAAATATAAAAATAAGCCCTGTGAATTTAAGTTAAATAATTCTTATTTTTAGTTACCTTTCTCACTTGGTACCTGCCCAGGTGTCACTCGGCAAGTTTCACAAAGCGCGTAGGTATTAAAGGCACACGAGACGCTACTGAAAACTTCAGGTTTCATCCGTAAGAAAATAAGTTATGTCTGATTGCTCTGGGATCTTGGACTATAACGCGTGTTTGGGTCGACGTATGTTTGAGATCCTGCTGGGTGTGTATTTTACGGCCGCAACCACTAGAGGGTTGGGGTGAGTCGGAGCAGAGTCAAAGTAGCTAAGGGAGCACTGTTTCATATATTGCTTGATGGTCGGCAATCTGAGGTCGATGTGAAGATCGACGTTGCGCACATACCACGGTGCTTCCGTAGCTTTACGCATCAAATTGTTTTGTAGTGTCTGAACCCTATGGATCCTGTGTGGCCTAACTTGTGCGAAGACTACGCTACCGTATGTCATTATAGGTCGTAAGCATGCCGTGTATAACCTAATTTTGTTTTATAAATCTAATTTTGAGCGCGCGTTTATTAAGTTGTGGAGACGTCCTAACACGAAGGCAGCCCGGTTGCGGACCGCCTTGATGTGGGGGCCGAAGGTTAGACGGTCATCAAGAGTTATACCTAAATATTTGGCTAGTTTCACTGCACATTCTGTTTCGCTTATATGACAGGCACTGCTCGGCAGATTTATTCGGACTTGTACCGGCTGTAACTTGCCGAAAAGCCAAGATGGCTGCGTTTAAATCACCCGAAAATGATAGTGATTTTAATATATATTTTTTAGATTAATGGTTTGTATTTCAAATGCATTATATTTAATTTTGATAATTTAATAATTAGTAGAAAAAATTGTAATTGTAGTTGAAAAAATAAAAAAAATACATGCATATTTCCTATTGGTACTCCGACAGCCAACGTCATTGAGACTCGACATTGACCGGATAACATATTGGTTAAAGCAGTCACCTCGCCACTTTCAACCTTTGTGGGTTCAACCCACATTTGATAATACGTGTGATTCACAAATTGTAATGGTTCAGGGTGTTCTTTGTGTTCGTGTAATGTATGCTTGTAAAGTCCCCCGCTGCACACGAATAGGTATTCTTAGAGCGTAAATTATCTCTAAACAGAGAAAGAAGAGAAATTGTTGCACTTTCTTACTTTCTTTTCTTTCAAACGAACTCAGGCACCCCATACCAGTTGCCCATGGGCGGCGGTAGTCACTTTCTATGGGGTGACTCGTCTGCTCGTTTGCTCATATTACAAAAAAAATGTATTTTAATCTATACATAAAAATAAAATTGTAGTGTCTGTTTGTAATATTGAAATAACCGCTTTTTACTACATGCATATGAATATACATATGATACATACACAAAAATAACATTTTTTACAATTTTTATCTGTCTAGTTGTTCTGGCTAATCTCTGAAACGGCTGGACCGATAACGTGAATAATATACGAGTAGATTCTAAACTATTTTACCAGTAGGTATATAAACTATAAATTCTACAAAAGTATCGCTCCTCTGTATCTGAGAAATACACCGTTTCTTAGAAATAGACTTACGAACAATGGACAATAGGATCTTATGGCAATATTTATATTTAATACATATTGAAAACAAATACACACCAGTACTGGTAAACTTGTTTACGTGTTTCGTACACTATGTTGTGCAGTTCTATTGATTACCTTTTTTGTAATAAAGTTTACAAAAATGACTTAACATGAACACTATGTAGGTAGGTACTAGTACTCTGATTTCATAAGTATAATAATTTATATTCTATTGAGTTTCTCGATGCATTTGAATTTCGAATAAAAATATAGTATGAACATTTTTCGTGAATAAATGGAAATTTAGTAAGAGTATTATGATTTATCTCTCCAATGGCTTAAGATAACTCGATAAAGTACTTTGTTTAGAATAGATTAATTCATGTGGTTCAGTTCTTAGTGTTACATTACCATTCTAACAAAACATTTGGCAAATCTCAATTTGATCCTTTTCTGTTTATATGCGTTAAAAAACAATCGGTTATGAAATACCAAGACTGACTGATAATAAGTCTTTATAATAGTAAAATAAAAATAAAAAGCCTTTTATTTCCTAATCTTTAAAATTAAATACATGTTAACTAAATATCTAGTATAATATAACTAAAAATTATTTTATTAATTTTATAGTACTTTTTTGTTTTTAATAGATGTGAAAAATTATACCTAATACAATAATTCTTAAAAAATTAGATTATAAATGGATTAGGGATTAGGAACTCCTCTCAGGTAAAGGCCTCTCCAAAAAATTGCCACTGTTCACGGTCTCGAGTTATTTGTGTCCATTGTGGTCCAGCTATTTTCTTGATGTCATCATCCCATCGTGCGTAAGGTCTACCTTTATTTCTTTTGCCAGTTGGTCCTTTCCATGTTGTGACTATGTTGGTCCACCTATTGTCTTTGAGGCGCGCTATGTGGCCGGCCCACTGCCATTTCAACTTCTGTGCGTATTTAAGAGCATCGATGCAACGATCAACGGTTTTTGTTTTTGCCCTAATGTCAACATGTCTTATTTTCTGTTACCTTTTTAGGTTTAACATGCTGCGCTCCATACCTCTCTGACAAGTGACTATTTTATTTTTGATCTTATTAGTAACTTATAGATAACTTCCAAGTTTGCCACGCATATGTCAAACACGGAATGAGACACGAGTCCATAACTTTCTTTTTTAACTTGACCGGCACGTCGCTTTTGACAAAGATACTTCTTTGATGCTCCAGCATTTGTTCCATGTGTTTTTTACTCTTCTTTCGACTTCTAGTTCGTTATTATTTCTATTGAATCCAATTTGTTTACCTAAATATGTATACTGTTCTACATATTCTATTATTTTGCTATCTATTTTTATGTTTGTTTTTATGTGATTGTTCATAACTCTGGTTTTGAAAATGTTCATTTCGAGGCCCACCTGCCTGCTGACTTCATGAAGAGTTTTCATCATAAATTGCAGTTGTGAACTTGTTTCGGATAATAGTATCAAATCGTCTGCGAATCTGAGGTGACTTAAATATATGCCTTTGATATTTAAGCCTCGGTTCTGCCATTCTAATTTATTTATTACAAATTCAAGTATTGCAATAAAATTTTTAGATGATAGCGGGTCTCCCTGCATCACGTCCCTTTCTATTGGAAAGCTTGGACCAAGAGTTTCAAGTTTTACTCTACTCGTGCATTTTTTATATAAATTTCGTAGTATTTCTATATTACTCTAACTCTATATTTTGTGTTTATAGAGTGTGCCATATACTTTCGTGAGAAATTGTGTCGAAAGTTTTTTGGTAATCGATGAAAGCTATGTACAATGGTCTTTAATGTTCTACAAACTCCATGATTAGCTCCAAGGCTCCATATACTTTCGTGAGAAATTGTGTCGAAAGTTTTTTGGTAATCGATGAAAGCTATGTACAATGGTCTTTAATGTTCTACAAACTCCATGATTAGCTCCAAGGTATGTATGTGATCGATGGTTGAGAAACCTATTCGAAATCCAGCTTGCTCAATCGGTTGATTTTGTTCTATTGATGTGCTTATTCTTTGATTTATACTTGTAGAGAATAGTTTGTACATTATTGGCAGTAGGCTTATGGGTCTGTAGTTACTTATATCTTTCGGATCTCCTTTTTTGTATATCAATGTAATATTCGACTCGGACCATTGTGAAGGTGTTTCCAGAGTTTTCATAACCTGATTGAATAGTTTAGCTATTGGTGCAGCTAATATGGACGGGCTGTTTTTAAGGCATCATTAGTTATATTATCCGAGCCTGGGCTTTTTTCGGGTTTCAGTTTCTAAGTCTTTATAGTAATAATAATAATAATAATAATAATAGTTTATTTTCTCTTCACAAAATAGTTCTTACTAAAATAATACAGTTGAGTCAGGAATCACATTTTGTGAGAGACTGGTGCCTATGATAGGTATAGAATACCTGTGTTACAGGTCACCAGGTCCCCACACCACTTAGTTTACAAGTAAGTTATCATTTTAGACAGCGATAAACAAGCTGGAGAAGGAGAAAATTATAAATTAAGCATTAACTTGAACATTACAATCGTTAGTGTGTGTGTGTGTGTGTGTGTGTGTGTGTGTGTGTGTGTGTGTGTATGCGGGTGAGTGTTCGTATGTATATTCGAGTGTGTGCGTATGTGTGTGTGTGTAAGTAAGCGAGAGTGAGGGTCTATATATCAACCACTTAATTATTATAATGTTATTACTCATTTTTATTTATGTTACTTCACTTTTATGTCAAGACGGTGAGTAAATTTTCAGTGCTATCGTAGTCAAGAGTTTTCAACCAATCACAAACCCTGTGTTTGCATTCTGATTTTGTGAGAGGATAAAATCAGAATGCAAACACAGGGTTTGTGATTGGGAGATTATTTGATATTTCAATCATGATCTATCTATCTATAGGATTTGTTCTAACTTCTTCAGTCTTTTTTTGCAAACTAGGTTGAGTTCAGCTTTAACTCTACTATGATACGACGGAACTTCGATTTATTGTGCGACGAATGCCATCAGACCGCCCAAGTAGGCGATATCAATAAACTATTGTCACACTTTTTTAGGGCTCCAAAGATTGCCATAGATGTTCGTATGGCAACCTTTTTCCCACTAAACTGCCTTTATTGATGGTTGTTGGGACATTTTTTTTCCCAACCACGCCTTATGTCTATTACATTTCGGTTAAACTTGGATTTTTATCGTGGAGCTACTGCACAGAACTCCACAATCTGAGTACTAGACGATATTGAAATTCTGTGGAAACACTGTTGTCTGATTTTTTAAGGGCTCCAACTACTCAAAACTGCGAAGGACGCCTTAAAGTGTGTTTCGAGGCACGGAGGGATCTCAATTTGATAAGAATGGTCACTTATAGACCATACACTACCCTGGCTAGGGTTGTTCAACTTCACAATGTAAATTTAAACAGGCCATAAACTGTTTAATTGGGTATTTGCATGAAAATGATTTTTCAAATAAAGTTCAGTTAATAAATTCTTTGATACACATAAAATACCTACGTAAGATTAAAATTTAATTTTTACAAATAATTTTTAAATAAATAAATAAATAAAAGTGGTCAAATATGATGTAAAAATCACGTGATGTGAAACGTGATGTGATTGGTCTGACGTCATTGTGCATATTATTGGCGCGTCATTTGAATGCATGATAAACGACGAATGATAAATTATTGAAAAAAATTTTAAGTTGGTTTTTATTTAAAGTGAGTTTAATTATATTTTATCATTAAGATTAAAATTTACTGAAAGTAGCGTAAATAACAAATAACAAATTTAAATGGAATATACACAATGACGTCACATACCCAAGAGGGAGCTACCTATACGTTTAAATTTTAACAATTTTTTTATTGTTAAATAATTTAAATGTTTATAAATAAAAAAACAAATTTTTTTTTCAAAAATTTCAAAAAAAATTTAAAAATAATAAGACAAAACTATTTATTTAATGGATTGGAAAATCATGCAAATACCCAATTATACCTATGTTAGAAAAGAAAAACAGATTTGCATTTCTAAGGTTATAATTTATGAATAACCACCCATAGACACCTGCACTTTTGGCAATTATAATATAATGTTGTCTATGTACACGGTTTTTGTTACTAATAGTACGTTTATCCACTCATCGAGCCCTTTTCAATGAGGCTAAACATGATATATCTGCTGTTAGTTGTCGAGTAGTTAGGTGCTCTGCAGACTATCTTTGCTGTAGCATCAGATCTCTATGTACCTCGGTTTTTGTCACTTTGTAATATCGGATTACAAGTTTGAAAAACCCACCCACGTTTAGTTGTATTTTTTTAGGCTTATACTCATGGTATTTTCAAAAACTGCTTGAACAGTGGCATTAGACAAACTTTGATTAGCTTCACAATATTGTCGTAGTTTTGAAATAAAATAAGAGTTTTTATACCATGTATGTATGTACTCATGAAGTATAAAACTAGATAACATCACAAGCAATTTTAAATAACGATACATATCAACAAAACAATACGTAATAAAATACGATAAGTACACTTTTATTGTATCTTTGTCGCCCAGTCCGTCCAACTGCCTAGATAATTTTTCGCACTGAAACAATATGAGAATATTAATAAATATTCAACTGATGGAAAAGTAGGAAAGGTTATCAAGACCCAGTTTTGTTCTATTATGTATATCCACATTGTACTAGCTAGTTGTTATTTCCGAAATGTGCTTTTCTCATTTCGTAAAATATAATTCGAAATTAGTCCTTTTAATCTGACTGTATAGATGAGGTAGTGGTTTAAGCAGTCACTTTGCTGCTTCCAACTGAACTGAGTGTTGTAGGTTTGAATCCTACATGCGTTTATATCATGTGATCCATATTTTGTTTTATCAAGTTAGAATGTTCTCTGTTTATTTGATATGAATTGTTTGTAAGTCCTCCATGATACAGGATATGCTCCGAAAATAGGAGCTGAAAAATTTGGCCAAGCATATTGGTCTAATGGTTATGGACTCAACTGCTAAATCAGAGATTATGGGTTTGATTCTCACCCAGGAAAAAAATGTATCATGAGCACAATCATTTTTTTTCAGGTCTAGGTGTAATTTATCTATTATCTACAATATGTATTCAGAAATATTTATGAGTATATTTCTCAATTAGTTAATATAATTTAATATTCAGTACTAATTGCTACTGAAATTTTTTATTTCATTCTTATTTAAAAAGACCCCCACTACGTATAAATCACCTGTGTCGGAGAGGACATTACAAACATAAAAGAAATGGACACAACGAACACCTACACTTAGAATAACAATTTGTGGATCACACAAAGTGTTGTCCCATGTGGGGTTTGAACCCACAACACTCAGCGCAGTAGAGAGCAACATGGCGACTGCTTAAGCCACTAGGCCAGCCATGCAGTCTGTAATTAAGTCCATATTAAAGTAAATACTTACTTTTTAAATCCTAGACCCAAAGCATTTTGCTGTGCTTTTCCAGATCTTTTCCCAATCATGCAGTAAAAAATCATTTCAGTTTCTTCTTTAGGCTTTGGTCTCTCATATGTTTGCAAAAAATCCTTTTCTGATAAATTACTTAACACTGTGGCCACATTGCCCACTGAAAGAAAAGTTATTAAGTTACAAAAAATTTCAGTTTTAATTGGAATTTTGTCATAAAGGTCTTCACCAATTAAATTAGCATCTCCATCTCCCATAGTCTGAGATCATTTGTCCATTTTCGTTTCTGCATTCACATTTCGTATTTTATACATTTATTTTTATATTCACACAACAGGATTTTGAGGCATTTCCAAACACTATTTAAAATAAATATAGCTATGAAAATATAGGTCAACAATAATACTTCTTTACAAATAGTGTAAGGTAGTTTTAATAAATATCTACTATTGTTCTTAATAAATGATCTTGCTGATGAACTTATTAATTCCAAATTGCTAACTTATGGATTAACTGGTGATCTGTAACACAGGATTTTCTACCATAGACCCAAGTCTCTCATAAAGGAATGATGAAGTCTGACTAAACTGTTTCTTCCTTTAAACTTCATAAATTGAATCTTTGTGACAAGAGAAATAAATATAATATTATTATAATTCCTATAAAAACTAAATATAGGCATAAACTCATAAATAAACAGTACTTTATTCTAAAAATAATTAAAGTATCAATTATTGAATTAACTTTATAATATAGGGATTAGGGATTCGGGTCATTCAGAATGTAGCTAATATTAGAATTTACCACTTTGAATATTTATTCAGTCACTTTGACTTCCTTAAATGTATAATATTATTATATACTAACATGGTATATTGATGCTATTTGGTATTTTGCCATGTTCCTTTACCTCTTCTGGTTCTCTTACATCAATAATTAATGTTCCATTATTTGCTATTGCTTTCTTCACATAATCAAAATCAACTGTTAATTCTTCAGCCTGTGATACCGGCTGTTGTTGGGAGAACATCCGCCGCTCGTTAACATTTCGAAAATGCGAAGTAACATCTTAAAAAGAAAATAAGACGATATCTATATAGACTAACATTACCTTAAAGTTTAGGAGTGCTCTAAATATAATTTATATACTTACTGTTGTTTACATGATTCCGTACATAGAATTGTGTTGCATGTTCTACCGATCTTACGACTCGGTAAGTTGATGGCACAATAATTCGAATGAAAATTCGAGTAGACATCTTTTAAATTTAGATCTAATTTGATTTCACAAATAATTTAGTTATGCTAATCGTTAATACTCTTTCTGAGCTCTATCCACAATTTTACGATTTTTTTCAGATTTATATCATTACTATCAAGGCTTGTCCTTCTCGACAGGCAAAAAATTCAATTGAAATAAAAAAGAAAACTTTTCGAAGAACTGTCATTGATGTCATTACGCTAAAAAGAAGAAAAAGACATTTGGACTTAGCACTCAACTCTATTAACGTTTCAGAAACTACAATACGTCGTAAAAAAAACCAGAGAGAAAGAAAAAAAGAGAAGTCTTAAAGCTGTATTTTAAAATTTGAAACCAATTGTATCATAAAAATCATTTTTTTTTGTAATTGCAATTAAAATTAGAGAGTTGCAGAGACTCAAGGAATTCAGTGACTTCCGGGTTATTGATAATCCGGACTGCTCGCTGCTGTCCACAAATCGTCCAAAGTGTCAAGCAAATACTACGCGGATCCATCGTAAAGATGAGAACAGTACTCCACGCATGAGCGTACCTGGGTCTTATAAAGAAGACACAGATGCTCGGATGCAAAGAACCGTCACACTCTGTTCAGTACACCCAGGTCCCGCGAGGCCGCCTTAGTAACGCTTTTAATATATTCTCGCGGATTGAGGACCCGGATAATATTCATACCCAGGATTCTGAGATTGTCTCGCAGATTTGTACAAATATTTCAATGATTCAAAGTAGTAGGATTCGTTCATTCCTCCTTCCTTGGAAAAAATAATAGTGTGTAATTTTCTGTATCTGAAAGTACAATAGACTCCTGAAACGGTGAAAGACGTATAGGCTCGTAATTAGTTTCACAAGAGAGAATAGAAACAATGCATCTTCACCAGATCAGCTCAAAAATGCTTAAATATAGTATTTTCATTTGAATCGATATAGTGAGGTCAGTGCAACGTTAATATTGTCAGATTAGGTATGAGTTAGTTTATAGTAAGAGCGGCAACTTGAACTTTATTGCGTTTTAGTAATAATCGGTAATTAGTTGAACGATTTTACTTAGTGGAGCTTCTAGTTACTAAACTACAATTTCTACACTAATTAAGTTCAAATGATGTGCAAATTACTTGATTGACTATGCTATCGTTGCCAAGGTGCAAATTAAAAGTTTTATGCCGTAATACTATGTCTGATTTTACCTCCTGTCATTAAAGTATATATCACTTGGCAACATTATTTTTGACAGCTGACCCAATCCATCAAAGAGCTTTTAGCCTTATGCGAAAATATTTTTATTTTTTTGTATTAATTTTAAATCCTTTTAAGTTGTAAGTGATATAGTATATTTCTTTTCTGTATAAAAGTCTGATTTAGAATTTCTTATTAAAATTGATTTAAATCATATTTAAATATCATAGCATTATATTACCTTGGGATTTTTATTGTAATCTATTTCTATGCAGGACATCAGTGTCAATAAACAAGAGTAACTTATTGTTCCAGATGCTGTACGCATAATACATAGGAGTTTAATATTATACTAATTAAGTGATGTGAAGTGAAATTGTGTTGAAAGGCTGATTGGGTGATTACATTAACGAACATGGGTTCCATGCGACCGACAGGACGGTTTTTATCGTTCACAAACAACATACAGAGAACGCAAAAGCAAACTGGTAAATGTGCTTTGATTTTGTAAATAATTAAATGACATTCCTGAGCTATGAATCATAGACTCATCCTTGTTTGTTTTTATAAGTGTAACTACAGATTATACAAAGTTTTTATGAGGATGTGATTATTTTGAGAATTTTTATAGATTAATTTGAATTTGTACTAAAGTTACACAATGCATATTACTTTTAAAATAAAAAAAACCCTAAGTATAAAAATTATAAACGAAATGAATAAAGTGTAAGTGTGTATGTTAAAAGCTCTTAAAGGAATAATTTAGATAATTTAATAGAATCTTTGAAAAGCAGATAAAACAGTCCAAAACTCTATAATTTTTTGTTTAAAAAAATATTTCAGTTAGTTTGAATAATCTATACAATTGCAAAAGTAAATATTACAATCCATATTATTTCAACTTGGTGAAAGTGTAGATTGTTAACATTCCGAGAGAGCAATTATATGCTTTAATTTTGAATTAATTATTTAAATAACTAAATAAGAATGAAATAGAAGAGGATTCAAATCTATTTAAGTTAAACCTTTTTAATTTCCTAATGAAAAGTACTGAAAAATGTTTTTGGAGTATATCCATTGTAAAATAACATAAAGTCACAACTATTTACTACAGGGGTAGACAGAGACAATTAATCTCCACTAGCAATGGTCCTGACACACCTCTTTTGCTTCATCCACATTCAGCAGTTGCTGCATGCATGCTCATTGAACAATCTCTTCCAACATTTCCATACACATTTGCACAATAAATTCCTTTCGTAAGTGAACTATCATGCATCCTCTCTATCTGGCCAATGCATGAAAGGATGCCCTTTTCAATCCTTGTCCCTATATCTTCTTTTGGTCCAGAACTAACACTCACAGTACATATACTTCCAAGGAAACTCATCTCTACAGTATTGAATCTACTTTCGTGCCTTTTCTGTCATACCCAAAATTTCACTAAAGTACATAATGGGGGAGACCAGCACAGCATTGTTCTCAGCTGAACAGGCCTTTTCAGACTCATGTTTGGTGCCACCATTCACCTTCTTTAAGTTCTTAATACTTTCAGTCATCAGCTAAAATTCCTCCACATTCAAATAAACTTTTAGAACATTACCATCTGCATCTTTAATGACATTGAAATCAGATTTAGATAGAGCTTCCAAAATAGCTTTGCATTTGTCTGGAATCTTGCATCCAGAAATTGTCGGAGAATTACCTTTCGTACCTATTCCTATATTCCTCTTCTTTCCTTGTAATCAGTTCATTTAGCTAATTCTTCTTTACCTTATACAAATCCTTTCTCTTTTACACATCATCCATACTTAACCGATTCGTTCTTTGATTGGCTTTACTTACCAGCACATCCAACCACACTATTGCCTTCTCATGCACTTGTCTACTGACACCATTATTCCATCATTCCGGTCAAAATTTTTTGCATTTCGTTCTTCAGGCAACCCCACATACTTCAATGGCTGACTCTATTATCCCAGTCTTCAGATTCTGTCGTAATTCTTGACTATCATCTTTACATTCAGGCTTCTTTAATACAGTCAAGTTTCTCTTTAACCTGTTTTACAAATTATTCTCTCTTACTTTCTTCGTTCAATACTTTTATTCTACGAAATTTAGTTACCGTCGCAGGAACAGGCCATTTATCCTGCAAACGACGAGGATAATCGTTTCCGACGCTGATGCTACGAAATGCTCTCGCATCTGTAATTTTATTTTTTAGCCTTTAATCCACAATAATCAAATCTATCAATATTCTTTAGTTCTGTCTGTGGCATGTAAACTTGGGAATCTCTTTGTGAGCAAATGCTGTGTTACTCACAAGGAGATTATTCACCTCGCATACTTCCAATAATCTTTCGAGATCATAGAGTGAATGGTAATCCATTCACTCTATGATCTCCAAACATACCCTAATTAAATTCATATCATTCACCATCAGGGACATTCAAGTCTATCCAGATGTTTTCCTGCTCATCGACCGGCTTTATTCATGTTTTTGGAGTATACACTCCAGCTATAAATAGTTTTGTGAAGTCCATCTTGTGCCTACATCTATAATACATATAGAGAAGACTGGGACTCACGCATTTGCATCCATTTAATTTTAGACATTCTTTCAGAAAGCATGATGCCTACTCCTTGCAAATAGAAAACATTGTGTTTGTATTAAAAACCATTCCAGTCTTCACTTTCATAACTACTGTTTGTTAAATGTTTATGTGTATGACTAATTCATTTGCATTAGAAATGCATTAGATAAGAAATATATAATATATCAAAAGTTGTAATGAATCTTACATAATATTTCCAAAAAATCTTAAACACATATTTATGAATAAATAAACTAAAATAAAAATTATATCAGTTAGGTAACATGTTTATCAGCTATAGCAAAAGTTAACTTTTACTGAGTTAGAAATAACAAGCAATCAAGTTTCTGGAAACTTCCCTAGTCTTAAAGGGTATTTAAGGTGCAGTAAAGAGTTATCTCTTTGATTGTAGTGCCCAGTGGTTTTCCACAAAGCTTATCAGGCAGTGAGACCGATGTATCTACGTCCAATGAGAACTTGTCACGGGAGGAAAGGTATGTCGTAAGACATACAGCTCGTGTGGAGCCACAGGGTCAAGAAAACCATAGTCAGTGTACAAATAATAACCGAAGCTCTCTGAAGGTAATTTAAGAACTTTTTTATCGTATCAATTTTGAGATATCCTCTTTGAATTTTTTGAAATGCAGAAACTAGGTTAACAGCATTGTGGTATGTTATACTTGAAGTCTACATCGCCACACTAGAGACGTAGAGATATTATTCTCTAGGGTTGCCCGCCATATTTTCTGGTTCATCGAGGCTAGAGATTGTCGTGCACTCCCCAACTTTCCTAATCTTAAGTAGATGTGCCAAATGCCACTTGATCAAAGTCCAAAATCAAAATCTTTTAGTGGTACATCTACTAAAGAATATGAGAGTTATAATTAGGTATATTCAATTTCCCAAAGACTCATGTTTCACCTCACAGCACGAACGAACGAACGACGACCTCACAGGTCTTCTCACACATATATCAAATAAGTATATTCAGGGGGATATTCATTTTTCAATTTACCAAAGAAAATAACTGGTATTGAATCATATCACCTACTAATATTTTTTATTAAATTATTTATCCAAACAGGAGAGTGTAACAGGCAGCAATCGAAACTCTCTAAAAGACTCAGTGGGTGGTGGCAATAGTAACCGAAGTTCATTGGATGTCTCTTCATCATCATATAACACACTTATTATACACAACCAGGATGATTCTTGGCCTCCAAGACCCACACCTATTCGGTATGATGTCATTTAATATGGTATTCAATTCATTTATAAATGAAGAATTAGACACAATATGACAAAAAGAATATTAATTTGGCATAGTTGTTTCACATCCATCCATTTCAACTAGGATGCCTGATTTGTAGTTCAACCATTCGGGTATATATATCGGGATATTTTTATCATAATAATTATACTATTTAAAGACAATTTTAAAGAACTTTAAATGAAGCTAAGAAAATAAGTGACCTTATGAATATTTAAACTTAACAGAGAACACGAACGAACAAGTAGTGAGGTGAAACACCCAACTACACAGTCTTCACCGTACCATACATTAAAAAAGTCTGAAGGTGTGAAGAAACCTAGTGGGATACCTGTACCTAAACTTCACAAAGAACAAACTGTTACGACCGCAGCGAACTACATCGATATTGGCGGGCAAAGGATTTATACCAGTCCACCTGATCATGGTGTTCAGGTAAGTCTTAACTTAAATAATAAATTTGAATAATGTAAGCTTACTTATTACGCTTCACGCTTTAACTACGATGATCACTTGGTGAATGATTTTGTAATCATGGTGTTATGATCACGAAATTTTATATTCAGCTTCCGTTACAAATTAAAAGTCACTTTAACGGGAGGAAATGTGAACAAGTCGTAGTATTGCGTAATATTTCTGGAAGTAAATTAATTTTAATTCTTAACATATACTTAATAATTCTTGACATTGTATAGTGTATAATATTATGAAATGTTGGCAAATATTTATTTTCGTTACCACCTATTCTCAAATGGGTATACAACAAAAGTTCTATAAACGCACTTTGTATGAATTATTGCTCTGTTCTAAGCATTCTTATTATCTAACTAATTTAAGCATTTTGTACCCGTGTAATTCTTTTGTATTTTATAAGTTTATTTGGTTTTTGTTCTGTTGCTTTCTTAACTTTGTGATGATTCAAATTAAACTGTAAAATTTATGTTGTCAATAGGAAATAACTGAAATCCCCGACGACTTTCTTAACCAATCATCAGTGTTGAAACACTTAGCGAAGGAAGTTGCTCAATCACCGACTCCCCGTGGGCCAACCCCACCAGCGTCTCCCCGTGCTCCAGCTCCACCGCGTGATGATTCTAGGAAGGCTAAGGGAAAATGCTCGAAAGCGAAATTGAGCAAAGAGAAGCTAAATCTATCAAGATCACAACCAGATTTGACCAGGTAAGTTAGCAAGTTTATATTAAATAGGTGAAAAGAACATAATGAATGTTTTACGAAATCGTCATTTTATCATGCCGATGTCGGCAGTACGGTATGGAAGGTTCAAAACTTCTATTATCTTTGGTGCGTAAAGTACTATCGTGAGGAATCACGATTATAAGGTAAACAGAAGTTATTTTCTAATTTTACTAATTCGTTTTGTGCTAATTGTTGATTTTAAATACATTCAAATAAATATTATGTTAAATATTTGCAAACGTATCTCAGTTAAATTATTATACTAATTGATTATATATATATGCAGATATACAGGTTAGGCCAAGAATTTGTTAACATTTGAATCCAACATACCACGCAAACAAATGCTGCGTGGGGTGTGGGGAAGATCTGTCCACTAAGTCGTTTCTTGGCAATTTTGTCACAATGAATCGCTTCACAGGACCACAGTGCGCTTACTCTGTGAAACAGTTTTATTTAAACAACAGTTCGCTTATTACTGCGAGACGCTTATTTCGCGTTAAATACGATTTACACGACTTAAATCAGTGTCCGAGTGCTCCTTAATAAAGAAATGGGTGAAGAAGTTCGAAGAGACGGGATCTACGCTAAATGTGCAGTAAGCACACTGGAGGCCCACGGATTTCTCGGACCGAAGAGAACGTGCAGCAAGTTTCCGTTTGTGTTCGACGTAAACCAGATTTATTGACGCGCAAACGTTCTGCTGAATTAGGGTTATCTTGCACATCATTAGGCCGTATTTTGAAAGTATATTTGAAATTACGTCCATATAAGATCCAGACAGTGTAGGAACTAAAACCTAATGATTTCAATTTGCACAAGTCGCATGTCGAAACAATGATAGAACGTTTTAATAATTTTGACATCTGACTTTCTGATGAAGCCCATTTGAAATAAACAGAAGTGTAGGTGTTGAAGCAGTGAAAATCCCAAAGCCTAAATATAAGAGGCCACTTCCTTCTCCCAATGTAACTGTATGAGCTGCAATTTCAGCAAAAGGAATCATTGGACCCAACTTTTTCAAAGACTCTTGCGGCCGGTCAGTTACTGTTAATTCTGCTGAATATGTGAAATGTTACGATGCTACTGGAATTTGCTGGCTACAATCGTAACATATGGTTTCAACATGATGGAGTCACTTGTCACACGTCCAATGAGCCCCTGCTGGTGGTCGAAGACATATTTCCGGAAATCTGATTTCCAGACGAGACGACTTTTCATGACCACCCAGAATACCAGATCTATCCCCAGCAGACTTCTTTTTATGGCTTTATTTGAAGAATCCTTCCTACATCAATAAAGCAAATACACTACGTCAACTAAAAGAAAAATCAGCGTGGAGATGTTGGCGATCTCGCGGTCTCTTTGTCGACGAGTATTCGAAAATTTCAGTGCTGGCTTAGAAGAGTGCAAACGTCGAAACGGTGGTCATTTACACTATGTAATTTTTGAAAAAAAAATTCCAACTAATTAGCTTTCTCGTAAATAAACAATATTTATAATATATCAAATGGCTTTGTTATACGTTTTTTTTTTCAAATGTTAACTAATTCGTGGCCCACCCTTTATGTATATATCATAGAGCACAAGTTTAACACACGAAACAACTCAAAAGGAATACATGAAGAATGAAACATCATGTCTAAATAAACATTACTATATAAAATTATATGTTTAGTATTAACACTGGAATTTTTAAAAGATATTAAATATTCATCACCTTGTCTACCACCTACGTCTGAATTCTAATATCCTAATTTGAACATAACATTGATTTGGCTTTGTTCAAGTTATTTTAAGTATTCTTGTTAGCCTTCCGGGTGGAATGCCATAATGGTTTAATCTTGCATTAATGTTTAGAAATGTTTGCGTTATTTCATTTTTAGCATTCTTGACCTCTTATTGATAACGACACCTGTTGTGAGTGACAATCAATAAGTAGGAAAGTAGTAGCCATATGCCTGTGTAAATAACTTATTCGATATCTGTGTACGTATTGTTTGTAAAGTTGTGATGAAGTTGTAAACTAGAAAAACTATATACTTGTCAGAAATGAAGAAAATATACCAAGAATTTTTTGTAGGATTTTGTTAATGAATTTATAATTTACTGTCAGTCTTCACGCATTTCTCATGAAATTGCCAGATTATGTGACTGCTGTATCGTACTTCTCCGCTCTTTTTAAACTATAACTGTCCTTCTTACGCTACTACTACTTCTTAGTTACGATTAATGAGTTGAATTAGACTATTTCCGTATTGATCCAGTGTTGGCGTTCGTGCTGTACCTGGTGGTTCAGAATCAAGCGGTTGGTGTAGTGGTGGTGAAGGAGAACTCGAAGAACCCGACGATGCTTTTACAGCAGTTCTGGATGCCCTCGCAGCCGAAAACCACCAGCTCAAGAGACAATTGCAGGAAGCTTGTGAACGTGTCGCTAAAACATCAAAGGTAATTTTGTATATCTTTTTGTCGTGAGGTCGGGAGTTACTTTGTTTTTATTTATGTGTTAGTGTTTCTATACTATAGTAGAGCCATTGGGAAAGTGTATTTTTCTATTAGTTTAATATCTACGCATTCCTAGGTGTTTTAATGAAATTTTATTCAATTGTACTTTCTTATTTTTCAAAAAATTTAGATAAGTTTGAATTATTTTAAGAAATTTTTTGTTTGTAAGAGTTAATTAAGAACTATGTTATTTTTTTATAATTTCCTTACTTTTAAACGACGCAAGCAACGATTCTATTTTACTTCTATTAATACTTCTTTTGTATTAATTGGTGGTCAATTTCTCTGGTTTAAATTGCAGCTGGAGGAAGAAGTGGAGAAGGTGCGTACAGCGCACGAGGATCTGGTGGGGTCGTGCGAGCGAAGGGAGCGGTTGGAGCGAGCGGCGCGCGTTCGGCTGCAAGCCGACTGCCGACGGATGCAGGAGCTTAACAGGGCCCTTAAACAACAGGTATGTACAGACATCATACAATTTGTAAAATAAAAATTGAAGAATGTTATTAATGTAAACTCCACGCATTTTTTTTTTAAACGAACTATCGTACATCGGTGAACAGGTCGGTTTGATACCCAAGGCATTCTCCTCCAGTTAACCTTAGGGTGATGTAGAAAACTTGTAACGGAGGTATACATAATCAATGAAAATATATATTGCGTACATAAAAGTATACCTGCATGTACACGTTTACAATACACATACCATAAATGTCTTTTCAACAATTGCATTCGGTTCATATTCAACTTACGTAAGTATGATCATGTATCCGCTTATCGGAGGCAACTGTCGTGGTTACCTATTAGACAGCGCCGGAGCTTGCGGGCGTTGATTATGTTACACTCCCTTATCCACTCTTCTAACCCACCCGCTTACCTAACAACTCACATACAATATTTTTGCTCTAACCATGACAGAAATCTTCGTTCCTCCGATAATCTCCTCCTTCTCTGTCCATCACATAATTCCCGTATTGTCCATTCGTCCTTTACTGTCCAAGCTGTAAACCTCTGGAACGCTCTCCCCCTAGATATAAGAAGGTCTGTTAACCCACTAACCTTTAAGGTTAGAGTACGCAAACTTTACGGAGACTTGTTGACGGAGTCATCAGAATGATTACTTGCCTATTCATCATTATATGAATATGTATGTATTTGTGTGTGTATATATATATATAGGTATGTGTTCCTTTTTATATATGTATATTTTAAGAGAGGTAGGGCATAGCGCGATATTTTCCGCTCAAACATTAGAGCAGCCCGACTGGGGAAGGACCTCCGCCTTACAGAAGACCACGGCCAAATAGCACAGCGTTTTTCAGCAGTGCTGTGTTCCTGTGGTGAGTAAGGTATCCAGAGCTCTAGAGGATTCGCTGTTTTGACAACGGGGGACCAGTGGTGCTTATAATACTGCTACTGGCTCGTGTGGGCGCGGGATGTGAGCGCGGCGGTCAGGAAGACCCGCTGAAACGGTTGTCCGCTGGCCGCCCGCAGGATAGATGGGTTCCCGAACCCAGGGATCACTACAACCTCCACCCTGGGAGGCCGAACCGCCAGCCTGCGAAAAATCCCTGCAGTAGTAGTCGTGCCGGAGGAGGAGACCGGAGTGGAACCCGGTTGCTGCTGCAGGAGGGGAGCGGGGGCCCTTTCGTACGCCGCGCCGACAAATCGCACTACCCGCATCAGCCATGTGCGGATTGGCACCGCCCCATTGCCCCCTTAGCTGTCAACACAGTAAATCCTCACAAACCAATTGAACCCCCCAAAAAAAATGACAAAGAAAAGTAGAAAAAGAGTATCTACAGCGGCATCCTCTTCCACGTATATGGACTTCTGCAATATCAGGGGACTTCACTCCAACCTGAACGCAGTCCACCTTCATCTGGAGATTGCGCAGCCGACCCTCTTATTTCTTACGGAGACACAGATATCCTGCCCGGCTGATACATCATACCTACACTACCCCGGCTACAAACTCGAACACAAATTCCTGAGACGTGCCGGTGTATGCATGTACGTCCGGGAGGATATCTGCTGTCACCGTCTTCATTTTTATGAAGACAGGGACCTGTCAGTAATGTGGGTGCGCGTAGACTACGGAGGTCAGACTCGAATCTATGCGTGCCTATACAGGTCTCATAGCGGCGACAGGGAGACTAGAGCACTCTTTGAGCACCTGCAAGTGACGACTGACAAAGTTCTTGAGCAGTACCCCCGTGCTGAGTTGGTGATTTTAGGAGACTTTAATGCCCACCACTGTGAGTGGCTAAATTCTCGATCCACCGACTTTGCGGGAAGGTCTACTCATGAATTTGCTCTGGCCCATGGCCTCTCACAACTGGTACATTCCCCAACAAGAATACCTGATATTGAGAGCCATGCGCACTCTTTGCTGGACCTTCTGCTGACGACGCGTCCGGACGACTACACTATCACAGTGGACGCACCTCTCGGCTCATCCGACCACTGCCTCGTCCGGACCGCAGTCCCATGCGCGCGGCATATTCCACCTCGCCCAGCCGACCTGCGCCGCATGTGGCAATATAAATCAGCAGACTGGGATGGATTGCGTGAATTCTACGCATCGTACCCGTGGAGGCAGCTTTGTTTCGCGTCAGAAGACCCCGACCCCTGCGCAGCCGCTGTCACTGAGACGATCCTGGTGGGTATGGAGTATTTTATTCCTAACTCATCAGTAGCTGCGGGAAAACAAAAGCGACCGTGGTTTAACCGGCTCTGCAAGGAAGCCAGACAAGTCAAGCAGACTGCCTACAGGGCTTGGACCACGGCCCGTGCTAATAAGGATCCGAACATCTCTGATGTGAGACGCAAACTAAATGCTGCCTCGAGATCCTGCAAAAAGACAATTGCCAGAGCCAAATTCGATTTCATCGGCAGGATTGGTGAGCGACTTACGGGCTACCCCTCTGGGAGTCGTGCCTTTTGGTCTCTTGCTAAGGCGGCCGAGGGAAACTTTTGCCAGTCGTCTTTACCACCATTGCGAAATGCCGATGGTAACTTGGCCCACAGTGCCAAAGAGAAAGCCGACCTACTTGGGCAACTCTTTGCCTCAAACTCGACCATGAACGAGGATGGAAGTGCGGTACCGCCTACTAACCCGCCGTGCCAACACTCTTTGCCGGAAATACACATTTCGCAAAGAGAATTGCGGCGGGAACTAAACTGTCTAGACGTTCATAAGTCGAGTGGGCCAGACGGCATACCTGCAGTGGTGCTCAAGCAGTGTGCTCCTGAGTTGTGCCCTGTACTAACGCGACTTTTCGCGCTTTCCTACCGCAAAAGGCAAGTGCCGTCTTCGTGGAAGACTGCCCATGTGCATCCAGTGCCAAAAAAGGGTGATAGATCGGACCCATCGAATTACAGGCCTATAGCTATAACTTCCCTTCTCTCTAAGGTGATGGAGCGTGTAATCAACACACGGCTCCTCAGTTACCTAGAAGAGCACGATTTGATCAGCGACCGCCAGTATGGTTTCCGCCACGGTCGCTCGACTGGTGATCTTCTAGTGTATCTCACTCCCGGGCTTCAGCCATTGAGAGTCAAGGTGAGGCTTTGGCAGTTAGCCTGGATATAGCAAAGGCGTTCGATCGGGTCTGGCACAGGGGTCTTCTATCGAAGTTACCATCCTACGGCCTGCCCGAGGGTTTGTGCAAGTGGGTGGCTAGCTTTTTGTCCGGCAGACGCATAAAAGCCGTCGTCGATGGTAGCTGTTCCGAAAGCATGGACATAAACGCTGGTGTCCCGCAAGGCTCCGTGCTATCTCCAACGCTGTTCTTGCTGCATATCAATGATATACTGTCCACGGATGGTATCCATTGTTATGCGGACGACAGTACTGGAGATGCGTATTACACGGGCCGAGCTAACATCCCTCGTACCGTTGTAGTAGAAAGTCGCGAACAACTTGTGTCTCAAATCGAGAGCACCTTACACAGAGTCTCTGATTGGGGTCGGGATAACCTGGTCCAATTTAACCCCTCTAAGACACAAGTCTGTGCGTTTACCGCTAAGAAAACCCCGTTCAGTGTGGTTCCACAATTCCAGAATACACCCCTTACCATCTCACAGAGTATTGGAATCCTCGGTGTCGACATCTCCAGTGACGTCCAATTTCGAGCTCATTTGGAAGAGAAGGTCAAGCTGGCATCAAAAAAACTTGGTGTTCTGAATAGAGCGAAGCGATACTTCACACCGGCACAAAGGCTACTACTTTACAAAACACAAGTTCGACCTCACATGGAGTATTGCTGTCATCTCTGGGCGGGAGCACCGAAGTACCAGCTTGAGCCTTTCGATTCAGTTCAGAGACGTGCTGTGAGAATAGTCGACGATCCTGATCTCACTGACGGTATCGAGCCACTAAGTCTTAGGAGAGACTTTGCCTCCTTGTGTGTGCTCTATCGTCTCTACAATGGGCAGTGTTCTGAAGAATTGTTTGATATGATGCCCACAGCCACTTTCTACCATCGCACCGCTCGCTATCGTCAGGGAGCTCATCCACATACATTGGAACCTAAATGGTCGCGCACAGTGCGGTTTCAGAGAAATTTTCTCCCGCGAACAATCCCGTTATGGAATGAGCTCCCTGCCGAGGTTTTCCCTGGAAACTACAGTATGGGGCTCTTCAAGAAGGGGGTAAGTAGGTTTTTAAAGGGTCGGCAACGCGCACGTGATGCCCCTGGTGCCGCAGGCGTTCATAGGCTGCGGTAACCGCTTACCATCAGGCGGGCCGTATGCTTGTTTGCCACCGTCGTGGTATAAAAAAAAAAAATATATATATGTATGTATATATGTACTTATATCATTATGTATTACATAAAATTTTATACGCAAATTAAAAATCAACACTACTAAATCTATTGTTACACCTGCTACACGCATCTCTGCATCACCCAAAGGTCGACTGGAAGAAAATGCCTACGGCATTAAGTCCGCCTTATGCAATGTACTTTATTTGCAGAAAGCATAAATAAATAAATAAATAAATACACACACATATATTTACGTATATATACATAGACACACGCTACATAGACACATACATATTTACATTATATTCGTACGCTATAACAATTTGAATGTGAGGTGTACCAACTATCGATTAGATTGTTTTTTCATTTTGTTTTTTGATGTTTGTTTATTTGTGGGGTAGGATGGTTATGTCAGTCTCGGCTCGACTAAATTACCTCAAATCTGTCCCCCTGTATGTGAATATAAGACCAATTCTTTTTTTTCCACTTTGTTCAAGTAACGTATTAAGGAAACTCCAGCGAGCAGAAGCATCATCATGCTTATCTTATTGTATGACATCAGAATCCTGACTCAAAATACATTACTTTGAAAAGTTTTATTTTGTTTTGACTTAACGTTAAAACTGAATCATTATAAGAGAAATGATTCAGCGAATGTAATATAAATGGCGTATAATTTTAATTTATAGTGTACATTTGTTTACAAAGCGTAGGCGACACCCACACTCTCGCTCTGATGACTCGCCGCTTACTCTCCTGTTATAATTTCATTCATTTCTACGGCGAATATGTTGTAAAATGCTGTATTTATTTTAGTAAGTGTTCGTATTTCCGTGTGCTGTCGTAAGAGTCCACTAGCGGAGCAAACTACACAAAATAAAACAACTCTGACAAGAAAAAACTTGACACAAACCAAAATATCTGGTCAGCGTGGTTATATTAGGCCAAAACCTGTCTAACCTATGTATGTCCAGCATTGGACTATTAAAGGCTGTTGATGTTGATGTATGACAGGCATTAGCGCTATTTAATTATACATTCGGTTACTTTTTCAAACAACAACTAATCATTTGTACATTTATCCCATAACCTTTCAATATATGGTAGAGTACTTGAGATCTCAGCTTATTTTTATATATCGGATATTCTTGTAACCAGCATCAAGTAATTCTGGCTAGCGCGATATAGTAGGCCAAAACCACCTCTCGAAGGAGAGGCTTATTGTAATAATCTAAAGATATTAAAAGTATGCCGTATTAGGTGGAGCTGATGTCGCAAGGCGTGCGAACTGAGAGCGATGGAACTGCGGACGCTCTACGCAAGGAGCTGCAGAGCAGAGAGATGCTTATAGCTCAACTTATTACACAGAGTAAGATGTCTTAATTTTTGGCTTAGGGAGTATTAATAATAATAACTTCCCACTCTCAAACACGGCAGTCTGAATTCCAACTATGCCGAATCTGTGCTATGTTGACCAGACCACTGATAAAAATACTTAATTATTTCTAAATACATACGTATTCTAGATAAATTACACCCAGGATAAATGATCGTGCTCATCACGCAGCTATTTGTCATGGGTTGAAATCGAACCCAGTGGGGTCAACTATTTATGCGGTCTTTTTATATAAATAGGAAAGTAATTTGTTACTCATATAGGGATAGAACTTGCAACCTTTAGCATAGAGTCGATTAGTGAAGTGATGATATCAGATGACGGGAACCGTTCATTTTGCTAAACATTTTCTTTTTTTTTCTATCTTAAGAGCCTGCCAAAGTGACTCTACTCTGCCTGATGGAAAGCATGAATAGAATCCAAGAGTTGTGGTCACCATACTCATTGCAAATGCTGACATCGCAGTATGGTAACCCACACTATGGCGGCCTTGTGAGATACTTTTTCACACCCCGCTTGGGGACGTAAAAGGCATGACAGTCATCGTGACAGTGTAAGGCTTACACAGTTACCACGATAACTGTCACCCCTGCATCGATGGGCCTCCGGTCTCACACTCACCAACGAAACACGACAACACGGATGCTTGCGCTTTAGGTTGGTCTTCTGTGGGAGGGTAGTACTGCCCCGGTCGAGCCGGCCCGCTCGTGCTGAAATCAGCGTGGCTCTACTACCTAGATAACTTTAAAGACTTTTAAGCTTAGTATTTGATTTTGGGGAAGATATCTTTTGGAGTTTTATATCTTGAAGTCAATGCCACATATAATGTTATTTCAATTAATTTTTATATAGAATTCAAGTCTTAAAAAAAATAATTCTTACTTTCTAATCATAAATGTAATAATTCTATTTCGTGTCTGATTAGTTTAAAAAAATAAATTTAAAAATTAATTAGTATTCTTTTATATATACATATTGATTAAATTTTTAAATACATACAAAAGGAATACAAAAATACATATTTACAAATATAAAAATAGTAGACTACCGACATCGGGTACCGGGACCAAAACACCGGTGGTTAGGGCTCCAAAGACAGGAACCTCTTCAGTATACGGGCCGTGTCAAGGGGGATCGCTTTCTGCATCAGGCCATTGATCCAACCTTCCAACGTGAGCCTCTTAAGGTGTTGGTCGAGGCTCTTGGCTATCAATCCGTGAACAGATATGATTATCGGCACAACGATCACCGAATCCACATTCCACATATCGGCAATCTCGTGAGCTGATCCAAATTTAGTATTCTTATTATTATTGTTTTAATTTTTTGTTCGTACCAGACAAGGAGTTGGCATGTGCGAAGGAACGTCAAGAAATCGAAATGGCGGCACAACGGGCCACTTTACAGGAACAACGCACACATATCGACATACTTGATACGGCACTCACCAACGCACAAGCCAACGTTGTACGTCTTGAGGAAGAGGTGAGCTGTGCCTTAATGTATTTGACGAATTATTTAAAAAAAAGTTTTTACCTATAGTACGCAATATATCTTAACGTTTGATTGTGTAGATGATATACATATGTTGAGTTGAGCACTACTTTCATTCTGCGGTTTGTCATCCCACACTCATTGCACGGGAACACATTTTTTTTGGGGATAAATAATGCCTGTGTGATAATTCAGTTTGTCAGTTGTCTCATTCATACCAAATTTCATCAAAATTGATCCAGCCATTTGAGCGTGAAGAAGTAGCAAACATATATGAACCAACTTTCATCTTTATAATGTTATTGTGATTGTACAATATCGCTTATGTTAGTATCAAAAACTACTGTACTACTTAACTGTTTATTGAAGCCTCTATAATAACTACATATTTGAGACACTGGAATAAAAAAAAAGCGGTACTGACCTCTCTATGATATTTATATTTTTCATTCACCACATTTCATTGCTTATTCATAACAGTTTAACACAGAAGGTATGTAGCATCCTAGTTGCTTCCTCAATAGTAGGATGTGCGTATATGGATATACGTTTTTTGACTCTTAAAGCCACTAAAGTCTCATTCCCGTTTTTCCATCCGAGACTTGTGCCCTCTGCCAATCTGTTAGTTCAATCAAACATAAGTTGTTCAATTTCCCCAAGAATGTTTTGACCGCTTCACGCTCTCGTTATCTGGGTCACAAAAATCTTTTTGCGTGTCGTTTTAGTGTCGTCATGCAAGTGGCTACGTCGAGCGAGTGATGGGATTACAACGTGCGCTGGCGTCGTTACAGCAAGCGTCCGACCGGCGAGAATACACCGAGAGAAAGCTGCGTGCTCAGTTAGAGAAGGAGTTGCAGACTTTACGGTAACAAAATGTTTAGAAGTGGTGTGTGTCGTAGTTTTTAGTTTTTATAAAAGTGTGAACCGGTAGGAGTCTTAATTTATTTGTCTTAAACGCTTACAGATAAATCTAAATTCGTATGTCTATTACTGCCGAATATATTTCTATTTTGGCGAATTTTATTACCACCCTTTTGCACACATTTTACGCATAAAAAGCTGTCTAAACAATTACAAAATAAATACTAAATTTTTAACCATCTTGCTATCTTTAGAATATCTGTTTTGGTAAATAAAATTGAAATTAGACGATCGCGTGCTTAAAACTTGACCTTAAGTTTTGACAATGTAGATGGCAACTTTAACTCAGCTTGTAATTGTAACAGATTAAACATCTAGTAAGATTAAATATCCTACTGTATATATTTTTTTACGGTATAGGTATTTTAGGAGATACGTACATTTATAGGAACCTAACCTGCAAACTGCAAACGATAATAGTATGTCGTTTGCATCGATCACTATTTCCCTATATATTGTCATCATTGTATATGAAGATCTTAAATGATTTACAGAAAACGTGAATGTAATTGCGGTGGCGCTGGTGGCGTTGGTGGGCCTGGTGGGGGCGAGGCGGAGCTCAGGAGACAGTTGCGGGAGAGGGACGAGAGGCTGCTGGCCCTTGAGGGCGAGTGTGCAAAGTGGGAGCAGCGATACTTGGAGGAAGCCGCGCTACGGCAGGCTGCTGTCTCCGCCGCTTCCATACCCAAGTACGTGTTGCAGAAAAGGACAGCAAATATTTCTTCACAATATATAATATAATAAACTTTATTGTACACCAGTTATTACAAACAGAAGAATACAACAAATTAATGACCATGTTCTAATTGCGATCTTATTGTTTAAACATTTTCTTCCATGCAACCTTTTTATTGGTTGATATAATTGGTTTTGGGGTTCCGTAGCTAAAATAAGTAAAGCGGTGTTTACCATTCTATATCTTACAAACTATTAATGCTAGAAACCTGTGATTTCGCATGAACAAATATAACAATCACACCGCCTAAGTTGGAAGGTGAAGTCTTGAAAAATATTTTAAAGGGTACCTCTAGTTGTCTGTATCTTTAATTCAATGCTTATAAATATTTCAAGTTTAATTCGAAAAAGTCAACAAATAATAATAAAATATAACGACTTATACCCTTATGATATATAATTAATCCGTGTGGTGACGGATTTAGAATACATAGTGCTACCACCCCCATACATCGCGTCGGTGTTGTAAGATGAGACTAAGGGAAAAAAATATTCAGGAAAATATCACTACAAAGAGAAGAAAAACTTGAAGCAAATCCTATACCAACTCATCTGACCAGCGTGGTATGGTAGGTCAAAACCTCTTTGTTAAGGCGAGGCCTATCTCTAGCAGTGGACTGCAATAGACTCTTGATGATGGTGATGATGACCTCTAGTACATTTAAAACGGTGGTATTATATTTAATATTATTTTTTTATTTTAAATAACAAAGATGGCGACTATTTTGGTCTAAGTATCCGTTTGTGAGATATTAAACCTTAAAATGTAGTTTTTAATATGTAGGTATAAGTTGAGAGGAACGGTTAAAGCTTTCAGTCAAAATAATTAAGTTTCTTTAACATAAGGCTTATTTCCACGTTTTGTATTATTAGGGACGCAAAAATAGCGGCACTGGAGAAGACATCGGCCGAGTCCGAGCGTTTGATGGCAGAAGCTCGTAACGAAAAGATAAGGCACATGGATGAACTGCACTCGGCGCAGAAGAAAGTAGCTGACCTGGAAAGCAGGTAAATAGAAAGAATGGATTGAAGCCTCACGCAGACCCGCTACATGCAATACATAATGAGTAAATTCGGTGGTTTGTGTACCCTTAGGTATAACGCGAATTTAAGGCATCTAAAGGCTCAAAGAAAACATACATTTCTTAAGAAAGAAAACATACTCTTCAAGGAATTCTCCGGTTGCAATAGCGTTATATTTATTTTTAAAATTTTGAAAACGAACTGACGTAGGCATTGAATGTTTGTTAGTTATGACACTCATTATTTTGATTTTTTATCAAAGAAAACTGAAATTATTTTGAATTTTTATTTTCATAATATTTTCTTCTCGTAGTCATTGAACGTACGTGCCTCGAAGAGCACGTTAAGCTGACGGTCTCGGTTGTCATGAACATCGATGGCAATCTTTACTGAGAAGTCAGTGTCCTCCAATATACTCAAAAATTGTTCAAGCCTTCGAATTTACTTCACCCTCATGGTTGCGGAAGTCTGATGCCAGTCGTTTCGTGGAAAAACTAGTAGCCGACCTCAACAATCTTGGAATTAATAAAGGCTATTAAAAGTGAATGTAGACGTTGAATGTACATACGATAAATATTTTTAACAATTGTAATAAAGTAAAAACGTGTTGAATGTTGAAATTATAATATATATATAGTACTAGATATCTTAAATTGATTTATTGTTTTTTTCAGAGTGAAAGAATTAGAGTCGAAGGTGGCGGAACGTGACGCGATGATCAAAGTGCTTCAGAAGCACACCAGTGCCGCGTACGACAGTGGAGCTTCGCTCAGGAACAACTCCAGCCGCGAGGAACTCGGTAATGTATATTTTTAAATAAAGAATATCAGTCACGTGGTGTCGTACTAGAGTGTGTGCTATTACTAGAGATCTTGAAACTAGATACGTGTGCAGTTTAGTAATGTACTGGCTGGAGTTAAGCAGTCAAACATACAAGCTATATTTATTTTGGTAGCGTATGTGACTGCCGTGTTGAGGTTTCGGGTTCAATATCCGGTAAATACTAAATGTTTATAAAAATTGTATATATATAGTACCGTATGTTTTTTAAATTTATTTATTGTTAACGTCACTATGCTCACATGCTCACAGCCTCATATGATAGTGTAGCCATATAAAAATTATTATAAAATTGCAATCAACAAATTATACCATTTAAAAAATAAAACTTGTGTAATCACTCTCTGAACACGTAAGCAGATTAGTATCTAGCTTTTATAGCAAAAGTTCTTTTTAATTTAAACTACTTATGTTAAGTATCAGATATGAGTGTCGGATGTCTCAAAATATGATTAATATTCGTGTATCGTCGTGTATGTGAGAGTAAATATTTAGTGCAAAGATTTGTAAAGCGTGCAAGTGTAGTAAGTAGTCACGATGTGTCGTTGCAGTGGGCCTGTCGTCGGGCGCGTCGTTCTCCAGCGCGGAGGGGGGCGGCGTGCCGGCGCGCTACCGCCACCTGGCGCGCAGGAACTACTCGCCGCACAACGACAACTCCAGCGGTACGACCCTCTTGCTATCGCCTACTTACCGCTCGTTCTCTTTAGGTCTTCCCCTGAAAACGTCCACGATTCCGCTTTCTACAGTACAATACACACTTTGTGAGCA
This sequence comes from Hypercompe scribonia, assembly GCA_949316085.1. NCBI lineage: Eukaryota > Metazoa > Arthropoda > Insecta > Lepidoptera > Erebidae > Hypercompe > Hypercompe scribonia. The sequence continues at coordinate 10,104,070 of OX438977.1, read as the reverse complement.
CATTTACTTTGACCGGCCCGTTAATCTAGTGGTAACTGCTGATTCGGAGGTCGTGGCTTCGATTCCCACCCGGAACCGGTATTTTAATATTGTGTGATGAGCACGATTGTTTGTTCTGTCTTTTTTTTTCTTTATACCACGACGGTGGCAAACAAGCATACGGCCCGCCTGATGGTAAGCGGTTACCGCAGCCTATGGACGCCTGCGGCACCAGGGGTATCACGTGCGCGTTGCTGACCCTTCAAAAACCTATTTACCCCCTTGCTGTAGTTCCCAGGGAAAACCTCGGCAGGGAGCGAGGGTCTGGGTGTAATTTATCTATAGTACCTATATATGGATTTAGAAATTTATAAGTATTTTTATTAACGGGCTGGTTACGATAGTATAGGCTCTACCTAGTCTGGGATCGAATGACCGTGCGTGAGATGTCCCCTACCGTTCATGTTGCCTTGTTTATCGAGACTTCGATATGTAAAACGATGGATTGTCGTTCACAGGGTGCGGATTCGACAGCACGTCTCTTCGCTTGGACGAGCAGCTCGCGGCGCTGGAGTCGCGCCTGGAGCGACCGCCCGTGCCCGCCGTGAGTTACCTGCCCGCCTCGCCCGACCCCGCCCACCAGTCTCATCCGCCCCACTCGCCCCACTCCACCCACTCCACCCACTCGCCCCATCAGCGTCCTCATGCCACCTACTACTGACCGAGTCACTGCTGCCATATATCAAAGCAGACCATTTAAAGAACTCTTTAACAAGGACGTATACGTCTTAAATTAGGTTACTAAAGAGACATTTTTTAAAAAAAATGTAAACATTTTGTCACCTACTCGTCCTTGTACCCCGGAATACTAAAGGTACTCGTATCTTTAGTGGATATATATATTGAACATTCCTATGTGAATAGGACGAAAATTTTCGATAAAGAACGTTACTATTCGATATCGAGTATGGTTATTATTGGTTATATAAAATATACATTCGATCAAATCTAATTCGAAGTTAAAATCGATTACTGCAATTATAAAATTCTATCTACAGACCGAAATTGATACGATCACAAAAAAATCGGTGAAGAACTTTATGTGAAATAGGATACGTGTCATAATTTAAAAATACAAACTAAAGTGAAATGTACCTCGCATGGAATACAAATATATTAATATCATACTTTGTATGGGTATCTTACTTGTTATTTTATTCAAAGATTAAGTATTGCGAGTTAAAGTTTTCTTAGAAATTACTAATTTCGGTATCCGTTTTTTACTCTAATGTTTCCGATTAACAACAACATTCCTGTTTCTTACAATTCCGCTATTCACACAAACATTCCTTGGGCAATGTATAAATGAACACACAAAGGCTTTGTTTTTGTGCAACGTGTGATTTTGTACTCATGTTTTTAACCCTAACAGTCATATAGTTTTGTTTAACAATGTGAAAAAATGGTCGACTTGCAAAATAAATGCGATACGATAAATACGAATCAAGAACAAGTTAAACTTTATGTTATTGTCTTAATATTTTGAGAAAAAGAATAAAGATTATACTGCAACACGCTTAACCATTACATACCTACAAATACTGTAGACCTCAATCACATAAAATTTTAGAAAACTAGTATAATTGAAAAATTTTAAAATTTAATTACAATATTCATTATTTTATAACACAACATTATTAAAAAACGATTATAGAGTTTAAATCCAATTCATCCTCTCTCCTACTCTACAGTGACCGACGGGTCCATACGAACTGGCAAGACATAATGTAACATCTCTGTAACGAATCTTTATTCTATTTTATTTTTCAATTCGGCCTACTTTTAAAGTTTTAATCAAGGTGTTGTCTTTTTCTTCCTTTATAATTGGTGAGAAAAAGACAGACTAATATGTGCCTTTAATAGTGTCTTAACAATGCGTGTGGTGCATCATAGCTAATAAGAATCTCTGAAATGATATGTTTGGTTCTCAGGAACTCCACTTGAAATGCCTAGTCTTATAAGTGTATTGTAAAGCTTTTTGTGAATTGATATTTATTAAGTTATTTTGTTTATTATTATTCTCTGTATGTTTAAGTGTTACTATACTCATATAACCTTGTAACAAGTTTTATGAACTAGCAACATTTTACAGCAAATAATTTTGTCTATATGGCCGACTAATTGGTCTGGCTTTTGTGTTCCTTACGTATCTCAATGATTGATTTTACACAAATAAGTAATTGTCAAGTAGAAACACATAATTTAAATTGTACAATTTACGTCAAATTATATAGCCCGCCCTGCATGGCTCTTGGTGCAAAGGTAGCTATGATACTGGCAGCTTCGCCTCATTGAATTACAATGAACATCCTTTGCACTATGAATGAGCCGGAGTGGGAGTATACCACCATTTATCTATTACAACCACAAACTGATTTAAGAAAAAAATAACTCTGACATAGTTATGAAAAATCTAGAAGTCTTAGAATGAAGATTTCAATGATGAATGATGATGAAAGTGACCGATTTGTACAGTGGGTTATTTTCGCACGACTCTTTTCAATTGAGGTCTAAACCTATAATCTTGGTGCTTTCTACTTACTTGATCTGCCCTGACTTAGCCTTTTTTGTAAGTTGAAATTTACCAGAAAAGTATTTCCACGCATGAAACTAACAATAGGAGACTTGTTAGTTTATATATAAATCTTCATTTCGGTCTTGGTGCGCCTGCCATCTGATTCTATTATTTTCTCTTGCCGTTGAGTCAACTGCATTGGGTGTGGATCCCAAAATCGATCAAAGTGGCGTGCAATGGGAGAGACCTATGTCCAGGCGTGAACTGCAATAGGCTGATGATGATGGTGATGATTCGTTCTTGTTTCAGCCGTTTGGATGTCGCCAGGTCCATATACACTAAAATAGATACATATTAATCAGACACAAAATCAGCTGTGTACTTGCCTACAAGCTACATTATGTGAATATCATGGGTATATCTGAGCAGTGTTACAGCTTAAAAGTATAGGATTGTTCTGTTGATATAGTTAAATCTTTCGAATAAAAAAAATAGACATCTGAGGACTACAACCAATTCGTGTCATAATAATTTAATTACATAAAATACTACCAGCTTTGGATATATTTGATGTTTGTGTCTTTGTCCACAGTCATATTATAACATGTTTGATTTACAGCATGACTTTGTGATGAGACAGAGTATTAGAAGACATTATAAGATACTTATACCCTAAATAAATCACCCAAATATTCTCCAATAATGTATATGGTATGTCCTTTCTGACCGGAACATTTTAAAATTTTAACTTATAACATTTAAAAGTTAGTAAAAAATATTTACTGATACATTTTGCTTATTTGAAAATTGGTTTATTCTGCGTACTTGAGATTGATTGGACCTTTGTGAAAATTAACAAAATGTTGCTTGTTTATAAAATTTTAAGTTTGATTTTTTTTCTAAAGCATTAAAACTAAATTAATCTGAAACTTAAGTTTTTTTACGCTAACTAAAGAGTAACAATTTTAAAAATAAGAAGTTATATTTTACTATAAATATTACATTGATCTAGCGGACAGTCGGATCGGCTGTTAGATAGAGAAAATAACAATTTAATGTAAAGTTTTAAAAGTACCAAGTCATTTAAATCCAAATATAATTTGATATATGAAACCTAGTCTAGAAAATGGTCTAAGTACAGAGTATTAGGAATATGACTGTTTTCTAGACTGGAAGGGTATCCACATTTATCAGTTTAATTTCTTACACGAATCATTTGTTTGAACGCAGCGTTGAACGTTTACACGCAACAACAAAACAAAATGGCTACCTTTAAATTAACCAAACTAACACGCTTATAAAATAAATTTGAAGAATTTGTATTTTTGTAATTATAACTGAATATTTTTATATTTTGAAAAAAATTTAAATCAATGCAGCTATATAGTAAGTAATCAAAACTCAAATTGAACTGTCAACTATTTTCTATTCACTATTACTACCGGAAATCAGTAGCAAATCATTTGTACTGATTTCATACATTTGACAGTTTATTAATAAGTGACTTCATGTAAAAGAATCTTAAGTTTGTGGTTATAAAGACTATGGTTCTGTTAATGTACTATTTAAGAAATTGTATGCAGACATATTTTGATAAGATGTATTCAATGTATATTAATATTTTTATAGATAGCATGTTTTAGAATAAATATAATGTTTTGTTTGTTGTGGTTTTACTGGCTGTGATGACCTAACATGAGAAGCTTTGAATAACTGGATACAAACTACGTGTGAATTTCACACTTCAGCAATGTTTTAGGGCGTGGCTTCACTAAGCAAAAATGAGTAATAGACTGTAAGCATATTACTTTAATTTAAAACTAAATTCAAAGATAGAATCTTAATTTATGACCCAAAAATTCTAAAAATAATTTTTTATCAAGTATATTTTATTTACCTTTTTCTCGTACAAGGCTGTATTTTGTTTTATCACTTTTTTTTTGTAATATAGTCTCGCATAAACCTAGTTTGCTCATAAAGGGCTCGCGGACAAAACGCGTTAACTTAAGACTAAACAGCTGACACAATATGAAAAGTGGAGTTCAGAGTTGCGCTTTATCAGTCGGCCTACAACTATAATAAAATCGACCGGCCTTTTGCTTAGTAACAACATACCCTTAAACACTTGGCACAATGAATATGAACATAAAACAATGAACATTAACTATTTGCGACCTAAGTATTAACATTCATATATTCGCTTTGTTTGGAGTGTTGCAGTGGTTGCCTACTGACACAATTATAATAACACCGTTCTAGTTTGACGAACTAAATTACACCTAACACTTACTACGCGTCTGTTAATAGACGTGAATACAAGACATTACTATTCCTTTTTTTTGAGAAACAAAATTTTAGAACAGCTGGTATTTTACATATTTTTTCTTTATTAAAAGTAGAAAGAGAATTATAAACTCGCTATTTTTACAATATAATCGTTTCCAATTGTACGGAAAAGCAACGTTCTAGTTCGTAAGGTGTGGTACAAAAGGATTTAGAAGACATATTTGCTCGGGGACATTACAAGCAAATTGAAATCGGTGTAACCATTAGAAAACAATTAGTAATTTTACAGACAAATAAAAAGAAAATATTCTCAGTTGATGGATGTTTTTTTCGTATGTTACCCGTTTACTTATTAGATAAACTTATAGATGGATGAATTTTTCTAGGCACCCTTTTAGAAGACAACGGCAGATATGTGAGGGCCTTTTGTACCGCCTTACATTTACATTTTAAATCGTCAGATTTTTAGAACTTTGCTTTAAAAAGTTATGTCAGGTTGTAGTTAACAATGTAATACATGTAATACAGTAGGCAGACATGACAGCTGTTTATCATGAGTTGTCATTGTTGTCAACAAGATGGCGTCGTACTATATTTTTAAAATTAAAATCATTCGTATACGATTTCTTGATCCGTCAATAAAATCTTGTTCTGCTACTAAATATGCTAATAAGCTGCAATTATTATTTTTTTAATTTAAAGTAGTCACTAATGTTGCTTTACTTTGCTTGATGGAAAACATGAATAGAATCCAAGACTTGTGGTTACCGTACTCATTGCGAATGCAGAAAATGTAGAATGATGACCCACATTACGGCAGCCTAGTAAGATGCTTTTTCACCTCCGCTTGCGGACGTAAAAGACATGACCAATCATCGTGGCAGTGTAGGCTCATACATTTACCACGATGAGTGATACCCCTACATCAATGGGTCTCCAGTCTTGCACTCACCAACGAGAGACGACGGCACGGATGCTATCGCTCTTCTGAGGGAGGGTAGTACTGCCCCGGTTGAGCTAGCTCGTTCGTGCTGAAATCAGCGTGGCTTTTCTACTTAAGATCGATAAATATCCCACAAATATTTCATCGTTTTTATGTTATATATACGAGTATTTTATAATAGTATAAAAGTATTTTTGAACAACCAGCACACAACACCATCTAGTTTTTACCCCTGCAGATTTTAAAATAGAGTTATGGTAAATAGAGCGTGGCAAGTTTAGAATTCATAGGAATACGTTTTTTTCTTGCAGATGTATCAACTTTTTTAAGAAGAATTCAAATTATCCATTAAATTTTGCTAGCGGTACAGGATCTGCGATTCCCCCTTTATATATACATCTACGCAACAATACCTGTTTCTTTTACATATCAATGATATGTTGACCCTTGGTAATAACATTGCTATGCAGACGATAGCACAGTTCATGGACGATTTTATAGTCACCCTATAGCCAAGTTCGCGAACGTTGGGAAAAAACGACAAGAGCTTGTCACTGAGCTCGATCAGGTCCTAGGTTGCATCTCTCAATGGAATCATGAGAATCTGGTTGAGATCAATGTCAAGAAAATACAGGCGTGCTCGCTTTCTGCCAAAAAGTCTCCATTTCTTCCCCTCACCACTTTTTAGAACACTCAACTGCCACTGCCGGACAATCTCAATATCCTGGGTAAGAATATTTACTGGGATCTCAACCCGCGAGAGTATGTTGAAAGCGTCAATAAGGTGGCCTCGCGGAAGCTGAATGTACTGAACAGGGTGAGACGATTTTTCACGCCTGAATCTTCTTTATAAGACCCAGGAACGCTCCTGCATGGAGTACTGTTCTCATGTTTTAGATGGATTCGCGCAGTATTTGCTGGACGCTTTGGATCGGTTACAGTGGCGAGCAGTCCGAATTATCAATAGTCCTAAAGTCACTGAATCCCTTAAATATCTGCAGTAGCGAAGAAATATCGCCTCTATGGCAGTCCTCTTTCACCTTTATCATGGAGAGTGTTCTGACGAACTCTTCTAACTGATTCCATCATCTCCTTCCGGCTGTTCCTTCCTGTGCAAATAAGTTAAAGACTGGAACTCATTATCAGCGCACGTATTTCCCTCCCACTACGATCCCGGGTCCTTTAAGTGGGTCGTGAAGAAGCATCTCATTAGGCCGCCTTAGCGTGGGTTGCCATACTGCATTGTCTTCATTCGCAGTGAGTATGGCGACCGCCACTCTTGTAGAATCAGGTAGAATAGCGTCACTTTAGTAGGCTTCTATAAAAGAAAAAAGTAAGTGGAATTGTTGATAGACAGAGTGAAGTTGTACTCATTACGAATTTTATGAGTATAACCAGATTCAGAAATTTGCGTTTATTCTATTGATTTGTTTATGTTTCACTGTTCTGCCTACCCACACTGTAATATTAAGTTAAATGCAGTGTAGGCGGTACGTACAAAAGCTATACTGTCAAAATAATTGTTAGTCTGCCATAAAGTAACTTAGACTTAGAATGAACGTGACACTTAAAATGGCTTAGGGTTATGCAATCTTATATTTCTCATTTACATACTCAATGAGCAGTTAATATGAATATGATAACTGGTCATAAAGTTACATAACATTCAAACAAACGTATTATAACTCTTTCCGGTTGATGTTGAATTTTGCATGTATATCTCAGATTACCTGATCAGATTAATAACCAGTAATTAACAAAGACAATTTTTTGTTTCTTTTTTATATAGGTACCTCAGAAATAACTAATATATAATTTAAAACTGGATATTTGAGCGTTAACTCGTATATACATTTCTCAAAACACGTATACCTACTCCAAGCGTAAAGGCATATAGCCTACTTTTGGGCACCCGAGTGCACTTTCAACGTTAGTTTTTTTATTTATGGGAAATGGCATCATTACGTTTCATTTATGATGATGATTTTGATTAATAGATAGTTAGATATTATAGTTACTCACAAACTCATACGTTTGTAATAGAAGCTGGAATGTATTATTTGGATATTTTTTACATTATAAAATAAACTAAGTACCTAAATAACATAAACTACAGCATGTCTGCTGTCGCTAAAGATATTGAACAGAAAATAGGTTTGAAAACGTCACAATTATAAAAGGAAGTGTATAGTTTCACTTATAGGAGAATATATAGGAGACTAGAATAAATCAACTGCCGTGTCTCAAAAGTATTGATATACTACGAGTATATCAATACTTTTGAGACACTACTTTTTATCGAGATCTACAGGAGGCTGTGATCTTGAAAACAAAACCTTATGAAACTATACAAAAAATGAACATTTAATTAATTGATGGTAAATAATATATGTCATGCGAGATCCCATAATTACCAAACCGGTACGAGGTATAATTATCTTTACACAGAGATAAAATCGTCTAGCTTAGCTCATAAGATGAACACTCGCTTCGAACACAGCGCTTGTTTACGAACCACCTACCAATATAAGTTTCGACCGGTTTTGGCAAAATACTAATTATAAAATTGACGTCGAATCTTGAATATTTACAGTGTTATTTGTTACAAATGAAAAGAAAACAGAAGTATCTAATTCAAGTATAATAAAAATAATAAATAATCTATAACTTGAAAACTTTTAATATCTACTTATAATGTCATTACCTTACCCAACTTACATGATATAAAAGCTTGTCGCCAGATTTAAGTACTCATGTATACTTAGTTTAAAAAAATTAAAATTAAAATCAATCAAATCAAGTTATTGAATATCCTTGTTTATCTACACAGATAAATCTAGCTCTAAGCTGGCACTTTAAAACGATAGTAAAAGTTTTCAAGGAATAGTTTATTCTATTCTTCTTGGCGCATTTCAATTAAATTAATCAATAAAATTAAAGAAGTTTCTTGAAGAGAAGATACATTGTATTAAAGTCGTTTGCTACTTAATTTAGAATAATCTAGCTCAGTTATAAACGCTGAAGGTGTTGTGTGATCAATATTCAACCCACACTTAGTGTGGTTATTAAATTTACTAACACAATATGCTAAAGAGACCTGTCCCACCGTCAAATTCCAAAATTCTTAAAATACTCGTACAACGAAGATCTAGTTCTCCTTTGATATCACACAGAATGAACATACGGAGCCGAGGTGTGAGCTCCGAGCGTTGGACTGATCCACAATTCGACAATTCAAAATAATTCGGCAAAGAACTACACGCAGGAAAAAATGGCTGGCAGCGAATGGATGTGGATGGTTCAAAACCGCAATAGTTGGCACTCCTTGTGGCCTTCGTTTAGCAGCGGACGCCGATAGGCTGAAGCATATACAGAGAAAAGAAGCCTCGATAATTAAACAAACAATCAATCAACCTATCGCCGTCCACTGCTGAAATAGTTTTTTTTTTTTTAACGTGTGGATACGTCCTCGAGCCGACATACCACCGGGGTTTACGGCGAGGTGGTGTGCCGCAATCGGACCGACTAAAACCACACGGTATGCCACTCTGCGCCTGACATAGGAGGGATCCGGGAACAGCTGTTATTACGACATGCAGATCCCTCCCAGCGCCTGCCCGCTCACGCGGACACCATCTACGGATAAACTCTCTATTTAGGCGACGTACGGCACACGCGCACCTCACCTCCTCGCGGCTGGCCCCTATAGCGGATGGAGGGGAAAACCCGTCCCGTCCACCTGCGGCCACACTCAAGGCGGCATGAGGCGCTGGTACGCGCGCCTCCGCCGCCCGGTTCGCCGGTGGCGAATTGGGTCCGAGTGGCGGTCGTCCTCCCGAGCCTCCTCCGCCGCCTCCTTCCGCGAAATTACGTCTTCACAGAAGGTTGCGACCGCGGTAAAACAACTGTCGCTACCGTCCATGGAGCGTGTAACGGCCGGTAGCGAGAAATCTCCTCCAATAACTGCAGTGAGGACCCCACGCTGCGCCGCCCAGGTGGAACAAACCGCTAGCGTGTGCTGAGCCGAGTCCTCACTGCAGTCGCAGTGGTGACAGGCGGGACTCAATTCCCTTCTGGCGACCGAGTGCAAATACTTCCCGAAGCAACTGTGCCCGGAAAGAATCTGCATCAGTCGGAAGGAAAGGGTCCCGTGCTGTCGCCCTGCCCACTCGGCGATTACCAGCTGGAGAACCTCCACGGCGGCAAAGGCAGCGCGTGGGGCCTCCAGCCGGGACGACTAGCGAGCTATCGTGGTTCGACGAGCGGCCTCACACCACTCGCGTATCTCTTCGGGTGGGGGCCGTATGCCGTTTCCCGCCCGGAAGTCAGCCGTTCGCCGATAAACTTCGACGAGCACTTCCGCCTCCAAATCCCACGGGGGAGTTCAGGCCAAGGCGCACGCCGTCTCTATCGATACGGTGCGGTAACCGTTTATGGTTCTAACCGCCAATATCCTCTGAAGCTACCAGAGGCGAGCCCTATTCTGGGCGGTCAGAGCCGCCACCGACACCGGTGCACCATACAGTGCCATTGACCGGACAACCCCCGTGTATAACCGTCTCGTCGCGACACTGGCCCCAACCAAATTGGGCAAAAGTCGCCCAAGGGCAGAAGCAGCGCCGACCAGCTTTGGAGTAAACTATCGGAAGTGCTTGTCGAAGAGCCATCTGCCGTCGAGGATCAGGCCCAGATACTTCATCTGGGCCTGAACCGGTACGTGGACCGAAATGACTACGATGGAGGCGCCGGAGGGTGGACCACGACGGGGTCCATGAAACAAAAGGGCCTCCGTCTTGTCCAGGGCCACTCACAAACCCAGCGCCTCAATACGCCCGACCACCAGAGAGACACCCGTGGGGGCCAGGCGCGCCACCTCTTGAAAGTTCATCCCCCGGGTTGTGACCAATGCGTCATCTGCGTAACAGATTACGCCCAGCCCGGGGGCAAGACGACCTCGAAGGGCCCAGTCGTATCCCATATTCCACAGGAGTGGTCCGAGGACAGACCCCTGTGAAACACTGCACGACATGGGCCGCCACCTCAGAATACTATCTCGGTCCTCGTACATGACGGTACACTCCTCAAGGTAGTCTGCCACAAGCCACTTCAGGCACTCTGGCACCCCGTGGTAGTGGAGTGCTTCCCTGATGCAGCTAAATGGTAGACTATTAAATGCGTTGGCGATATCTAACGACACCGCCAACAGCACGCCGCCACAGCTCACCGCCTCTTCGTGCACGTGAGGCGGGGACGTGTACAGGCCGCACAGAGGTTTGCCAACTCCTGGCACCACCAGTAAACCTCCTTTCGTGGAGGCCGACAGCCTCGGGTGCGGGGCATGGCCGCATCACAGATCTGCGTAATCGCATCGTGGAAGCGACCAGCCCCCATGTCAACCTCCTCTGCTGGGGCCTGCGGAGATAGCCAAGAGTGAATGATGGCTCTAGGCCCTAGTAGGTCCCTATTTAGTTTGGCTACAGTCCACCGCGTAAAGTGAGAAGAACGCCGCACCGCGTGACCCCTGCTGGGGTCCTGGGTCCGGGAGAGCTCAAATCAAATGTAGAGGTATGATCCGAGAGCGTCTCAACCTCTTCCAGGCCGCGCCAGTTCCTTACTCGTGCGGCGAGGGCAGGGGTAGCGAACGAAAGGTCCATTATCGACCGCCCTGCTATCGCACGCACTTGTTGGTGTTTAATAAACAGAGGCCCACCGAGGCCGCCGACTCCTCTACGGCCTCGCCCCTAGCGTCCGTTCTGGGGGAACCCCACGCAATGGATTTTGCGTTGAAGTCCCCTAGCACTAGGACGTGTCCAGACGTTAGTCGCCGCATCGAGGTTTCCAAGTTGTTAAGGAAAACCTCGAAGTCGCTCACACTCCGGTTGGGGGAGAAGTAGACACCATATACGGTAATTCCCCCCCACTCAGCAGCAATATATGCAGTGCCCTTGTCTTTTAGCGACAAGGACGGGTAATGAGCTGCCGTGGAGGCAACGACTGCTACGCAACCGTCCCCGTCACCCAACCAGTTAGAACGGGGTGCGGAAAAAGATCTCCCCCAAGGAACGTCAGCTATCCCGGTCTTGGGCAATTCGTATCCATCCGCTGCCAGCCACCTTCTTCAAGTCATCGGTCCATCGCGCCGCAGGGCGCCCTACACTACGTTTATCAAATCGTGGTATCCACTCTACTACACTTCGGCTCGAGCGACCTTCGGTTCGTCTGGAGACATGGCTGGCCCACTTCCACTTCAGCATACTGATTCTCCGTGCGATGTCAGTTACTCTAGTTCTTTGTTGAACGAGGCTCGTTACGAATTTTATCAGCCAGAGAAACGTCCAGCATCTCACGCTCCATCGCACGCTGAGCTACTTTAAACTTATGGACCAGTCCAATGGTGAATGTCTACGTCTCGGCTCCGTATGTCATTACAGGTAAAACACACTGGTCAAATACTTTGATATTTAATGATTGTGGGATCAGCCACTCGAAGATGTGACGAAACTTTCCGAACACAGCCCAGCCCAGACGAATCCTCTTATCGGCCTCCCTATCGAAGTTGTGCCGGTCAAGTTTAATACTTTACCCAAGGTAGATATACTCATGCACAACCCCGATAACAGCGCCATTTACGGTTACAGGACTCGGGGATACATACCTATTATGTATTATTTTCATTTTTCGATGTTCATCCTTAGTCCCACTCGTTTTGAAGAATCATCCAGACTGTTCAGTATTTCTTCTTGATCATGCCGAGATTTCGCCATGATGACTATGTCATCTGCAAACCGCAGATGTGAGAAGTATTGGCTATTGATATTAATTCCCCGGCCGTTCCAATCGAGCGTTTTGAAGACGTTTGCCAATGTATTGGTAAATAGTTTCGGAGATATAACATCTCCCTGTCTTACCCCACGATGCAATTGGATTGGTCTTGTGCTCTTTTCTTGTACTTGGACGGTAATTGTTGCAGCTTCATAGAGGCTTCTCATCACCTGAACATATCTCTGTATGGATTCCAGAACAGCCCAGGTCTCGAGGGTATCGAAGGCATTCTCGTAGTCCACAGACGCTAGACAGAGAGGCTGGTTATATTCCTCTGTCTTTTCGATTATTTGCCTTTGAGTGTGTAGGTGGTCCACGGTACTGTAGCCTTTTCGAAACCCAGCCTGCTTCACGGGCTGAAAATCACCGAATTTTTGGGCAAGACGATTCGTAATAACCCTCGAAAAAAACTTATATACATGACTCAGGAGTAAAATTGAGCAGTAGTTCTTCATTAGGGTTTTGTCTCCTTTCTTGAAGAATAGCACCACCACGCTCCTGCGCCATGCATCTGGTGTAGTGTAGTGCCAGTTTGAATGATGGAATTAAGTAGTTTTGAGAGCTCTACCATATAGGTGTTCCACAGGCTTTTAGGAGCTCTGTTGCAATTCCGTTTTCACCAGGAGCTTTTTTGTTGTTAAAGTGTCCGAGTGCCATTCTAATGTCGCCCAGATCGATGTCGGGAAGCTCATCCAGCCTGTCCAGCACGTGGGTGATCCGCGCTATGGGTCTCGGGTGGACGGGTTCGTGAAGTGTATAGATCCTCAAAAAATTTGTGACTTCAGCGAGAACCTCTGATTTAGAGGTGACGGAGGTGCCTTGTGCAGTTTTTAGTTTAGTCAGGTGACATTAGGTTTTTGGCTTGGTAACTTTTGTGCCCTTATTTCGAACAAATATGTCCTCAATCGCTCGAGTATTTGTTTGGCGAATGTCTCGTCTTGCTAGCCTCTTTACCTGCCTATTCAATTTCTGATGCTCAGATGGCCTGGTATTTGTTGTCTCTCGTCTTTTCCTCATAAAATCTAAGGTCTCACTTGTGAGCTACAACTTGTGTCCAATGCTCTTCGGTCGAAAGTGATTTGAACCCACCTCGCGGATGATACGTACCAGGCTGTTGGCGGCGTCGTTTACGTCCTGCACAGTTTCAGACATAGCGAACCGGTTCTGAAGCTCTAGCTGGAAGCTTTTGCACCCAGCTTCTTCGACCTGCTGCAGAGTTGGTCTAAGAGTCGACTTCATCAGACGCCCCCGTTCCGTTTTGATACATAGATTTAGGGTACCTCTCACCAGTCGGTCATCACTTCCTGTATTGAACCTATTGATCACAGAGACATCCCTAAATACATGGCGTTTGTTTGTGATGATGAAGTCAATCTCGTTCTTTGTAGCTCCGTCAGGGCTTAACCAGATTCACTTCCTTTGAGGCTTCTTCTGAAAAAAGGAATTCATCAGATAGAGCTCCTAGGCCTTGAGGAAGTTTACCAGCATTTGACCTCATCGATTTCTGTACCCATAGCCGAACGGTCCTACCCCGGTTTCGCCATAATCATGTACTCCCGTTTTCACATTGAAATTGCCCATGACAACTGTGAAAGAAGTGTTGGCGCGAGACAGAGCCTTAGTTATGTCTTCGTACATGGCCTCAACCTCATCGTCAGGATGTGTAGACGTGGGTGCGTACACTTGTATAACCCTCAGGGAATACCTTTTGGTTATTTTTAAAATGAGGTACGTTACCCTTGTCGATACACTGGCAACTTCCTCCACGCTGCCCTTGAACGACATATGGATCATTAATCCGACACCGCCTTGGGATGGTTAGTCTCCCTGTCGCAAATAGAGGAGGTGACCAGAATCTAGGGCTATCATATCCTCACCCTGTCTTCGGGCTGTTAGCCCCAAAATATGCCAATTGATGTGGTTTACTCTGCTTCCAATTCGGCAAGGTGATCGTCCAGCCGCAACGTGCGTCCATTATATGTCGCCAGGTATAGTTGTCGGTGATACCCTGCTGTATCCCGGAGATTCCTCGCATACCCTCCCCCGCCGCACCGTTACCATGGCCGGTACCATGGCCAGCAATAGTGCGACTGTCGGGAACTGGGGGCCGTGGAATTTGGTTGTGGTCCATTGGGGGAATTTGCCATAGTCACCACGCTTAGCAGGCAGATTGGTGACCGCAGTGGCCAGAATTATTTCTCTGAAGGCGCTGCTGCCCGCCACCAGGATTGAATTTTAGTGATTCTCGCTGTGGTGTGGTTATGCGGCCACGAGTCGGTCGCCAGAGCCTCGTCCGTTGTTTTGCAGGGTGCACCGCGTGCAGATGAGGTTGGTTTCACAGGGCCTGGGATGGTAGGTTATCCCCACTTGCACTCTACAAACATTAAACAAAAATAATTATATTCTAGTACTTTGCATACCTATTTTATTATACCTGTAATATTTCGCAAAAGAAGGCGAAAAACATCTGCCGCTACCGGAGCATAATAAAAGAGACGTAGAGATTCAGTTGACGTAGTGTATTTGGTTTAATAATGTAGAAACACTTCTTCAGATAACCCCATAAAAAGAAGTCTGTTGGGGATAGATCTGGACTTCTGGGTGGCCATGAAATGTCACCTCGTCTGGCACTCAGTTTTTCCGGTAACATGTCTTTGAAAGCCGGCAGGGACTCATTGAATGTGTGACAAGTGGTTAAATCTTGTTGAAACCATGTGTTACGATTGTAGCCAGCAAATTTCAGTAGCATCGGTTCCAAAAACTCCCATAACAAATTTGCGCGGGATGTTAGATTCAAATGTGGACAAGTTCTTGGCCCACCGTATAGATATATGTATTTTAATAGAATATAATAATGCTATATTATGAATTAGGACTGGTCTAGTTTTAGTAGATGTAATATATTAAAGATCCACGTTTTATCAATGATGTCCACTGCAATTAAAGTTCAACTAAAGGCAAGACAAATGAGGATGATAAAATTAATAAGTGCTTTGGAAGAGATGGGAGAGGAAGAAAGACAACAGAAGGTAAAGATCCGAGCAGCTGGAATTAGCTGTAGTAGATAAAATACAAGATAGGATTCAACGGTATAAAAAATATAAATTCCATTCTAGTATTAATATTTTTTGCAGTTTCAAATGTCGTAAACCGGGTCGATCTATTTCGGTCCAGTCAAAATTGACGTCAAGGGTAGCCAGTCGGCCTATATTTGGGATTTCGAATGTTAATAAATATTTAAATGCTGCCCGTGTTTCAACTCTCAACTAGTTAAAAAAGAATTTAAGGTGTCAAACGGTACCTACTAGTTATTTTAAATTGCTATAGTTAAGTTTAGTTATTATATGTTATATCAGCGTTATCAATAGCTAAATTCAAAATAAATAATACTTTTCTCTTACCTAAAATGAAGAAATTTAAAAGTAGAGATTTAGGAAATTTAACAAAATATATTCAGGTTATATGATAAATTAGTTTGTACACATTTGGACCTCAATCTTTTTTGAAATTTATGAGTACTAAATAGTTTAATAGCGGACAATCCTGTACTATTTGTTAAATATTGAATAGCAAATTCAGTGTCTGTGACGGCATCTTGCCGTACCGGCGACAGTACATGAGTTTCACTTTATTATTAAAAAAACGTAATACAAATTAAAAAAATATGAAGTTGCAAGAACTGTTACTTCTCTTAATAATATATTTACAATACATAGCGTGTCCTAAATTTTCTATTTCGTAAATAGCGCGGCCTTTGCTGTTTCCCTGGACTGGGGACAGTCGGAGCTCGCGGTGGCAGCGGTCGTGGTGAAGAAGCTCTTCTTTTAGAACGCCAAGGCCGAGCCTCGCAGCAGACCAGATCCTCAAGCTTACCTCCCCCACCTTCCGCTTTACCGCGCCCGCCAAGGAAACCCTCTGCAAGAAATACGAGATACGACCGCTTAGAACATAGAGATGCTCGAAAGGTAAGTGTAATTTTTCAGTAAATCAGTTTGGGAAATGTGTGCAGTAAAAAAAGTCAATTAAAGTAACCCAATATCAGTTAATTGGCAACTAAGCAAAAACAAAACTAGTGTCTTAACTGTTTATGAGTGTTAAGACTAATTTGTACGTAGTTACTGACATAATGAAAATAAATACAGCGGATGAAAAAGAATATACTGTGCTTATTAAATCTCATGACATTAATATATTATGCTACCACGATTTGTTTAAACATATGCATGTTTAAACAAGTTGTGACAGCATAAAAAGAAAAGCAGTTTCCACTAATAGATTGAATTCGCAGAATGCATTAGAATATAAAGTAATAAAGTCAGAATACGATTTACTACGATCCGATTTCTTTTTTGGTCTTTTGAAGCACATACTCGTAATGTGTTAAAATTGTGGCGAGAGAATAATAAATTATATTTGTGCTAATGCTAATAGTGTTTAGTAGATAGTCGAAAAAGAAAATAAATTCACTGTAGATATATGTATGTGTAGGTATTTTTATAGGAATATATATTATAGTATATCTAGAGCAGATATGCCATCTTTGTTTTATATTATCCCGAGAATTGTAATCTATTAGTTGTTCACGCACATTTCTGCGAAGCATCAACCGGTTTCCAATCTAGTTTATTTTAGTTTACCTAGCTTTTAACTAGTCATGTTTCTTTATAGTAGAAGTAGAGCATATAGATTTGATTACAGATGAACGACTGATTGTTGTAGTATTGATAAGAAATGAGAATAAAAACTGACGCGAAAAATAGGTACAAACAATCTTTGAGGTGGGTTGAATATTGTGTAAAACTTTGAGTTTAATTGAAACCTAACTTTTTTCAAATCTTGAAGCGTGTATAAACCAACTTAAGATTTTACGTGTATTTTTAAATTAAAAGTCAGCAAGGTGCTCATTTTCTACTAAAACGATGTGATCTGATCAAATTTAGGAACATTAATAGGCTAATATTAATATGTAATATATATGTACATATATAACTAACACCAATTTCTGTAACGATAAACAGTCTATTTACGTAACAGGACTCGGACGGCTCTGGATCTATAGCATCAACTGCTTCCCGTAGTTCACCGCTGCCCTACGATACAGTCCGAAAGCTGCCATCAGTGCCAACCTCTGCATCTCTTCCAGCAGCTGAGTCAAGAGAATCTCTGGTCCGTCCCAGAGACTCTAGTTTGCCTTCACCTTCGAAACTGGCTGTATACGCAGCTGCCAGACGGCGGTCAGCAGAGTCGGCCAAAGACAACAAACGTACACATCACTACCGGATTCAGTTTTAAAAAGCCACAATGTAAATGCAAGTTTTAACCGATTCTAAACCTTATTTCCATGTCACGAAAGTTGAGTTAGTTTCGTTGATGTTTTGCTTACCTTATCATGTAGATATATATGAACTTTTGATAGAAAATATTCTGATTTCAGTACTGAGAATAGATCAAGCTCAAATACATTTGTAAAGATATGTTTTAATTGTACACTACTTTAAGTAAATAAAAAAACTCATTTTAAGTTTTTTATTTACTTAATGCATGTCGTTTATGAACAGTGTATTAAATGAAATCAAATAAAACTTCTGTAGTCACGACAAGGCGTGACCGTGTTTAGTCACTCATTAAAAAGATGATAAAGTTCTGTTTGTTGTCAATTGGAACTTTGAAACAGCTGACAAGATTTAGGTATTTTTATGGCACTTTACTACCAACAATAAAAAAATCAAATTAACGACTTCTATTTTCTATGATTTTGTAACGTCACGTTCAAGATGTAAGCTTCACGTAACATATTTACAAATTATTAATATTGTTTCAAAATCATTCTGCATTATTAGTTTCAATTTCAGTAGTAATGTCAAGTTTATTAAAATTACAAGTAACAGATACTTAATGATCAGGTATTCCGATTGCCGTGTTTGCATGTTTTGAAAATAGAATAAACAAAAACATCAGTTAATTTTATCGATAGACACAGAACCTGTACACAATCTTACCAGTGACAACTTCTTTATAAGAACGACCATGATATTGACATGTATGTATGATATGAAATATAAATAGAACCGAGACCGTAACAACAGGTTACGTTTCATTTAAATATTTATGATTTTGAAGTAGCCAAAATGAAAAGAACTAATCTTGGATGATACCGTTGTGTTTTGTAGAATAATACCTAGTTGTTTTTTTTTCTTTATCAAAAATATTTGATAAAAACTAGAGAAAATGCAAAATCCGTGATATAAAAGAATACATTATTATTTACAAACCAGTTTTAATAAACGTAAAACATGATTTATCTAAAAGTTGTTATTTGTGGTCTGGTTAATTTTTTTTTAAATTTGAATCTAATATCCCGCGCAAACAAAAGCCCCATGAGGCGCGGGGAGGGGTCTGACCACTAGATCGTTTCTCGGAAATTTTATCGCAATGAATCGCTTCACGGAGCCGCAGCGCGCTTACTGTGTGAAACAATTTCATTTAAACAACAGTTCACTTATTACTGTGAGACGCTTATTTCGCATTGAATACGATTTACACGACTTAAATCAGTGTCCGAGTGCTCCTTGGGTGAAGAAGTTCGAAGAGACGGGATCTACCCTAAATGTGAAGCGAACTGAAGACTCACGGACTTCTCGGACCGAAGAGAACGTGCAGCAAGTTACCGTTTCTGTTCGAGGTAATCTTAACACATGGTTTCAACAAGATGGAGTCACTTGTCACACATCCAATGAGTCCCTACCGGTGATCAAAGACAAGCTGTTTCAAGAAAAGCGGATTTCCAGACGAGGCGACACTCCATGGCCACCCAGAAGACCAGATCTAGCCCCAGCTGACTTCTTTTTATGCAGTTATTTGAAGAATCGTTTCTACATCAATAAACCAAAATACACCATGTCAACTAAAAGAAAAAAATCAGCGATGAAATGTTGGCGATCTCGCGATCTCTTTGCTGGCCAGTATTCGAAAATTTCGGTGGTCGCTTTGAAGAGTGCAAACGTCGAAACGGTGGTTATTTAGACGATGCAATTTTTAAAAAATAAATTGCAGCTAATTAGCTTTCTTGTAAATAAATAACTTTTATGATATATAAAATGATTTTTATACAATATTTTCAAATGTTAACTAATTCGTGGCTCACCCTCTATTATGTTCCGATATTATTATACAATTAATCACAACAGACGCTGTAACGCGAACAAGGATAAAGAAACGATTTCTATTTGAAAGGAAAAGTAATGAATGATATAATAGCCATTGAATGGAAGAAAATTACGTATCCGTCCAATCCGGTATTTCACAGTAATTGTATGCGTGATGAATGAATTCTTAATTAATAAATAACTCGAATTAATATAACTAAATACGCCGTATTTGTACATAAGTGTAATACTTCAGCAGCCTATTTTTACTGTAGATTAAAGTAACGTAGCATATTTTATAAGAGTTTTGACCTACCTAATTATATTTAGGTATTTAGTACATTGTACTGAGCCACGACGAACAAAGATCAATTAATTCGGTAAAACGTTAACCTAGTAAGTTAACTACATTATATCGAATGCCGCATATACATTTTGTTGTACTTTATTGGGTCAATAGTTGACCTAATCACAGCTAGGTTTTCATATCACCACAAATTTGTAGGTCTCTTTTTATAACTCACCAAAGATAGAAAAAACAAGATTACACTTACTATTCTCTTTTCTCACTACCTCTTACGAAGCTCTTTTACGAGATTTTATTTAGATATGAAAACTTATTTTTATTACCTTACATACAAAAAATATACTTATATATAAGGTAAGTGAAAACCTCAATATTGAAGTTTTCTTTTGTCCCTCAATTTCTATTCCTAACGTTTTAACATAACTATTAAGCATCGAGTCTTTGTTGGTTTTTTTCGTATTAGCTTACATTCGAGCCAAATCTGCACAAAAAAAAAACAATCGGTTAAGATGATATCACAATAGTTCACTAAAAGGTTTAAAAAGTAATTCCGTAAAAAGAGTTTTAATAAACGAAGCGATGAATAATAAAATTGCAAATGTAAGTAAGTAAATCAAACTCATACGGTACAAAGGAAAGTAATTTAAGTAATGGTAAAAATCAATAAAAGATTAAAAAAAAATAACGGACAACTTTTAACAATAGAACTTTAAACAGGTTTCACTCTGAGATGACTCACAACATTACTGATCAAGACAATTTTAGAGAAAGTTGGACGTTTATTTGTTACTTAGAATCCAATGCAATCGTGTCTTTTCACTCTTTTTGTAAGCTATTTGTCTATTTTGGCTACATATTATCAGGACTTGCCGAGAGATTCAGTGTTTCCGTGACTCACTGGTACGGTACGGTACACACTTACAACGTATTAGTCATTTAAGTGACTTCGATTTTTTTTTCAAGAAACAAGTCTGATTAGTCTTACTTACTCTGTATGTACTCTTATACTGTATCTAGTCACTTTAAATTGATGACCTATAAGTTATATGGTTATTTCATCGATTTATATTACTTGATATTTTTGAAATTATAGTTTATGTGGCCAGACAGTCTAAATAAAAAATCACCGTAACTTATTTTTTATTTTCAGGGAGAACCTTATAAACCCTTAAATAATTTGAATATTTTTATTGTGAAATAGCCAACGTGTTACCAATTGTGTTTGATTAATATGTCTCGTACATATAAGCAACTTATGGTATATTTTCTATACATTTTCGATTGATATAACCTCTTCTTGTCAAATTATTTTAAGTACATTTATATAGCAGGACGCGCCCGCTTCAGCCTGGTTACCCTAGGGCCTCTTCAGCGTCTAGGCACAGCATACTGCACTTACGGTCCATGTAAGCAGAGCACCTCTCTCCCATTTACGCAGCAGCCAGCCACTACGCAGCAGCCAGCCACTACGCAGCAATCGCCCCGACTCACTGGGGACTTCACCGCAGCACCGCGCACCGCATACTATCCCGACTCACTGGGATCTGCGGACTTCACTCCCGACTCACTGGGACTAGCGGCATTCAGTTGCGACTCACTGGAACTTGCGGCACTCGGTTCCGACTCACTGGAACTACACACTCCTGGCACTGGCACGCTCCACAACAGAGCATAGACAGCTGACTCATCAGTACATCGACCTTCCGGTCTTGGAGGGGAGTGATGTAGCGGCTTCTACATTATAACACAAAGTAAATGTACAACGGCGCCATCTAGCGAAGATACATCGAACTACGAAGTATGAACGAAACGTATGAATGTAATGAACTACAATGCTACTACTAACCCTGCATCGCGATATAGAGATTCACGTGGCAATTAGCATATGTACAACATCCCAAAATCAACCGTTGGGCCGTGGCCCGCCAGGCATGATCACCTCGCCTGGTCGGAGGATCCTCCCTTTGTGTCGGAGGGACACATGCCACACGTCCCTCCACAATATAAAAGGTATTTTTATAATTATCCAAGATTGCAAATTATTGACGAGATTTTAAGACAACATTCGATGTCAAAGGTCTTTTGAATACAGGAAAGTTACAATAAACCTTTGATGTAAAACTAGCGAAGAAATAGCATTAAACCACTCCTTAGTGATATTTCATTTAGTATCACTACTTTATTAGAATATCAAAATTCTCTGTAATAAATTGAACCAAAAATTGAAATGTAAGTTACATACAGATACGATTTTATTTATTTGTTTATACAATATATTAATTAGGTTTAACGGATGCAAATATGACAGATTACTTAACCTCTTGAAAGGTTACCCTGTCGCGACCGAAAATTGAAACAAATATGATTACCTATGTCGCGTGTTGCCAGAAAATATTTGGCAAATTTATGATGACCCTTACACTATCAAATATAAGTAAACAAATTTTAATATTATGTATGTCACACAGAATATAAAAAAAGCAAAAGTAAAAGAAGTATTGTCAATTTTCTGTTAAATAAATGTAAAACTTTATTGAAAAAAAAATAAAGCAATTTAAATTATATCTAAAGAAATAGAAAACATTATAAGTAATAGGATTATCACGAATTTACATAATTGGTTATATTTGAACTGAGTGATTCGCTAACAAGAGAGTATTTAGTTAATTTCCACTTAAGTATTTTACTTTAGGATGAGCATAAAACCCTATCAACAATAACTTTATTCTACTAAGAATATCTTTATTCAAGTTCAATAAACAACTTTCATACTCAGACTCAGATCGATGACCAGTGAAGACGGCTGCAAAAACTAGTTCACCTTTGGACCAATGAATCATCTCATCAGCAAGACCGATCAACCGTGGAGCCAGCAAGTGCTTCAAGTTATAATATAAAATACCATACAGACCAATAAATATTGCCGGCGATCGCAATACCTGATAATTGGAACATAAAAACGTATAAGTTAATTTTTTTTTCGAGTCTTTTGTTATATTTCATGTCATAGCGTGCATTTTAACATAATAATATAGTTTTAACTGCTCAAGTAGATGTAAAATAATGGTCTCGTATGCGCTAAGGAAATAATACATCAGGATTAAATAACTTGCGGGTAATAATAGAGTAACACACATATGTTACCTCTCCACTGTAGATTCACTTACAAAACAATGATCTAATTTATAAAAATATACCTACGTACTTCAATATGCACTAATTATTTTAAAAGCATTATGTAACTTAGTGGATACGAGGTCTTTTTGTTTATTTAGAAGTTCGATGATCGTTGCATCTATTTCGGTAAGAAATTGTTTGTATTACGGCAGTGTCGGCTTTCTTGACAGTTTTATAGGGATTATGCCTGTTTTACATCAAATTTTAAACAAAAATGTAGAAATGTTGAAAAGGACAAAATCTAATTTATTGTGAAGACAATAACAGAAATGAAACAACTCATTCTTAGCTACATTTTAAATATAGAATGTGAACAGAAGTTTTTTTTGGAAATTGAAATACATACAGTAGGCGCACGAGTTGAATGCATTCAAAAGTATTATGCTATAAGTTTGGTTTGCTTGCAGCAGGAGAAGGTTTACGACTGTGCTAAGCATAGTTTGCAAGTGGCACGGGGACGGAGTGAGGAGGAGAGGGTATGCTCCCGCCCTTCACTCCAGGCTCTGAATGCACTCAATTCGCATGACAATTGTAGCTGAATATTAGATAGAGCAATAAATAGTTCTTATAGCCAGAAGAGTTGTTTTTTTTGTACCTAAGATGTATTTTCAGTTGATTTCAACGTATATGTTTCGACGAATTAAGTGTAAATTAAGTATATTTCGTGGTTTTAAATCAAATGAAATAAATGCGACAACTTGCATACTGTTTTATTTATTTTTCTTGATAATTATAGAAGTGTTTATTGGATGCTGCATGACATGAAACAGGTGACATTATTTTTTTTCCCCCAACTAATTATATATAACTACTTATTAATCGTGATTGCTTAGTTTAGTTTTTTATAATTTTTGTAATTTGTCACGTGGATAGTAGGTTGTAGAAAAATATACCAAGTTGGTAACTGTTTATTCTTAACGTGTAAGGTAGTTAAAAAATACTAAAAATGGTATATATGGTTAATAATGCCTTTTTTGTACTTTTTTACTGGAGTTAGTGGTCGAACCAGTAATTAAAAACAATACTGATGTTGTTGGTATCGTCACTACCACTTACTTACTTAGTTACTTACTTAGATTTCAATTTTAAATGATTTCTTTAGAAATTTTGACACCTTCAAATGTTTTAAACTTTTAAATGTCCTACCAGAAATATCTTCCCCCTCCTCCTGCAAAGATCCTTCTCCGCTCAGCAAATTAAAGCGTTAACACTAACAAACATTGCAGCATAGTATATTTAACAAAATAATAAACTGTATATTGGGCAATATGTATTTATATATGTTTATCGATGTATGTTTACTTCGCCACCGATAATAAAAAAAAATAGTTCCAAAAATTTAGTTACCTGTCACTTATCAGTTTAAATATTGAAATAAAATGAATCAGCTCAATACAGTATCAAATTTCCAGAGTATTTACTATTGTAATGTAAATACTCTGGCAATTAGGAAAACGAATTGTCTCTTTAACTTCTTGAAATAATTTACATTAAATAAAAAAGATTAAATAAAGAAGAAAAGAATTAGAAAGTGGGTGGATAGATCTAAGGTACGTGTCTCTGTACATATTTCAAAGTGGTCACTCGTAATATAATCAATTTCTATAATAACTACGTGACTGCTAAGAATCAATTTTAATGTACATTAGTAACGTATTTATATGCCCACATTATTTAGTAATAAATTATAGATAGTCATGTCTCGAGGCGGACTGATGCTAGAGTGGAGACTGCAATTAGGCAAAGGTGCAGCCTACGTCACGATGAACCGACGCCTTATAGAAGCTAGTGGCGAAAGGATGCGGATTGCCCAAGACTAGGACGGTTGAAAACGGTGATAGACTGAAATATATTTTTCGATATCATAAAATTTTGTATCGAAATGGTGAACATTAATAATATAGGTACTTAAATAGTTATAATCGACTACTTGTTGCCCGTAGCTTTGTTTTTTTTTTACCTTAATTGAAATAGGCACAGTTAAAAGTTATACAGTTAACGTGTAAAAACAGAAGATACATAGTCACATTTGAAATAGTAATGAGGAATTATGGGTCAGTGAATTGTAAGTATTAAAATTGAATACGACAGAATATAGTTACAAAAGGTCAACGTGCAACCTTGATAAAGGACACGTTTAACTTTAGGTATATAACTCGTAAAAATATCTACTTTTATTGTATTTACTATCAGTATGTTAAGTTGTGACATTTCCTCAATGTAGAGCTGACAAGCGCCGTCCTTACGTCGTAAAAAGTACCTACATTTGTTCCTATTTCGTATATATTCTACTATGACTGTAATAATGAACAATACTATTATATTTTATGCATTGATGCGGGCAACCGATAGTCTCTGCAGATGACTGCAATTGTCTCTCTGATGTACTAGTTTTTTTAGGAAATAACTACAAATCAGTGAACAATAATTTGACCTAAGTAAGAGGGAATTTACCAGACAATCCTTGATGTCGCATTTCAAAGCACCGCCAGCAGAACCACTAGTGTTTAGTTGCTTGTGGTACGTTGCGAAGGTGTCTATATTTACTTTATTAACTTATATACTTATAATAACTTAAATAACAATTAAATTGTCAATTTGTTATTACGAACGTTAGGCTCAACCCGTCTGGCCAGCGTGGTATAGTAGGCCAAAACCTCCTTTCTAAGGAGAAGCCTATTTCCAGCAGTGGACTGTTAGAAGTTTACGATGATGATGATCAAGAAAGCTAGGCTCATAATATCTACTTCCCTGTTTTTATTTGTACATTTATACCTTGTATAGTTTAAAGTAAAATCGTCGTCAAGTATCTCATCTCATACGCATAAAGACAGTTGTTCGAAAGCTGTGTTGAAAAAGCGGCACATCATTTTTCTAATACAAATATGACTTTCTGAGATGGTTTATTGATATATTATATTTCCTCCTGTATGATAGCCTCCATATTTTGCGTAAGATTTAGTGTAGCATATAAATAAAGTGCGATTATCTAAACTTTTGAAGGTTAAGGTTGTAAAGCGTAATGTAAATACATAAATGAATTAGTTGACCTAGACACACACAAAACACGTTAATTTTAACGAGGTGTCTAATAATATGTTCACCCATAGATCTGTAATACTCGTAATGGATCTAGAAATTGTACGCAAAAATAAAATAGGAAGGAAAAAGAGAAACTAAAGCCATAAAAACTCGGTAGTTCTTCTTGTGTGTATGTTTGTAACAAAAAGATATTAGGATAGATAGCACCTAAACGGAGGTAGCATTCCATATTTAATTTTAGTTCTTCTTATAGGTGATTAGAACGTCATAGAAAGTCATAAGGTTAAAATCCAACATGTAAACACACACATCACACATACAATATACTACGTATGTATACATAGCTACACAGCTACAGCATTAACGAATTTACTACAAATGAAAGTCTATAATATCTCCATAAAATATATATTATTTAATCAGACGATAGATACAAATCTCTAATCAAATTCATTTGATAAATGCACAATAAATTGTTCGTCGTCCTCATTTCATACCGGCCTGCGCTCCGCTACTGCGAAGGTTAAAACGACTGAATGGAGTGATGAAATGAGATACCGATGGAGGGTGGCCTGTTCATTTATCTTCATCGTAATACGTATTGTCGCTGAGGTGTGTAATGCGTTGGTAAAGAGGCAGTTGCGCAAGCGCAGCGGTCAGGCGCACGAGGCCGTCGCTTGGCCTCATTCTATGCAAATGTCAGGATCAAGGCCGGCTATACCATTTGCATATGTCTATATAAAGACTGGATCTACACTTCAAGGGTTGGGATACGTGAAATAGGTGTATGTAACCTGTAATTTTGAGGAGGGCTACCTCTAAGTTGTGATGAGAATAATTATATGAAATCATTTAATTAAGGAGAACATTGTAGAAAGTAAGGGAATGCTTTTTTTATGTTGGGTGTAGACAAGGAGTAGATGTTTTAATAAGGAATATTTACAAAATTCTCTTCTCTTCCCTTCATAGTGCGATTTAGAAACCATTAAAGTTAGAAACCATTGTCACATCTGTAAACAATTCTAAAATTGAATTTCTTTTCTGTTGGTATTTACAATGCACGAGTGACCTAAATTCGATTTTCTTGATCTTTCATTTTTAATACCAGTTTATGATCATCTGAGAATGCCACATTGACCCCGTAGGGGTTATTAATTAATACTAATTAAATCTGTACAAGCAGGTAAATATCTTTGCTCAATTAATAGACTATAATTGTCGATTGTTATTAATTAACTATCGTAATAACTATTAGAGATAATCCACTGTTCATGTTTATATAGAGATCTCACAAAATTAGTATTTTATTTTTATATAATCATGTCACATGGATACAACACTATTATTGGATTAGTGTACAGTTTTCCTCAATTGGAACAGGGAAATATTAAACGCGTTCGTGCTTAGCGGTTGCATCCGGTCGGTGTTCTGATAAGACATATTATGTACCTATTTAATATTAATGTTTTGTTTATATAAATCGTATTTTATTTATATACTGGCTCAGAATATATATTGGTAATACCTACCGAGGCCTAATAAGGTAATATAAAATAAAATATAAGTCACAAAGCGGTCGTCGAAAACAATTATTTTCACATGAAACGTTTCTCTTTCATTCTTTACCTTTCTAATCCTTTGAAAGTGTGAAAAACGTGAGATTGATTCTTGAAATTGTTTAAACTGCTAAACGATGTTGTATGCTTTTGCCGTTATTGTAGTATCTGACATCTGACAACGGTAACGACAACAACATTGAAATGTGGCTGATTGTGCCGAGTGGGTACGCGACAATCTATAATTATTCTTGAGCAAAAAAAGTCGGAGCTACTGTGTTCTTGCAGGCTCATGTTACTTAAGTAGGTGATGTGGGTCTTGTTATTAACTACCGTATATTTTTCCTAGTTCTTAGATTTTCAAAGCCATTCAATTCAATTTAACTGCAAATCACGCTAGAAACCTTAGATCTTCAAACCACCTACTTCTTCGCTGTCTCACTCGCCACACTGATTTTGTACATTCTATAAAACTTTCCTGGTTCAATCTGTCCTGTTACGGAACGCGCTCCCTCTCGAGATCAGAAATGCAAAAACTCGCCCAACTTTCAAATTTCTATTGCGGAAATATTTTATAAACACTATCAGATCCACCTTATTTTATGCTCACCCCTTCTAGAATTTATAATATGAGTATTTATGTATATAAACTTATGTAATAAACATATATTGTTTTAGGCATGTGTACGTAATGTTTTAAAAATTAACATTTCTGATCTCTTTGCATCGACCATGTTTAGCTCTGCATCACCCTATGGTTGACTGGTAGAAAATGTCTACGGCATTAAGTCCGCCTTTGTACATTCGTGCATAAAGATCAAATAAAATAATATAAACAAGTCCACTACCAGGCCTCTCCTTAACAAGGAGGTTTTGGCCTGCTTTACCACGCTGGCCAGACGAGTTAGTATACGAGTAATATAGGGTTTGATTTAAGTTTTCCTTCCTTTTGCAGTAGTGTAGACCTGCGTAGTTTGTTCCCTCAATTACTTCTTATGACACCCACTGGATAAATAGGGATGGTGACACTTAGTATTCTTAATCCGTTAGTTATAGTACATCAATCAACCTATCGCTGTCCACTGCTGAACGAAGTTCTCTCCCAAGGAACGCCAACTATCCCGGTCTTGGGCAATTCGCATCCATCCGCTGCCAGCCATATTCTTCAAATCGTCGGTCCATATTCATCGGTAATATAAAATTGGTCTAAAATTAAAGAGAATTGTTTCTTAACACGTTCACTGCGGGCCACATTTTGAAGAACTTTCAGCTGGTGCGACTGAGGTCGAATCAGCCCCAAGCTAAACTTCCTTGTAATACGGTTGAGGCCTTTTCTGTCTCATGTTTCAATCATTTGGTAAATGTGTTGTAACTTGATCAGGAGCGTGATTCGATGTTTAATTTTATGCTAAAATGACTTGCATGGTATTGTTTTATGTACACCTAGCTTCGCCCCGGGTTCTGATTTTTAGTTTTAGAGAAAACACCTAAAATATATTTGAGGTCGTTTTAGACCACACATCGCACTAAATCGGGGCGGCATTAGTGATGGGAAAGAATTTATATCGATGAATGTTCATGTCTATGTTATATTTCTATTGCTTTTTTATATTGTTATAGTATTGTGCATAAAAGTATGGGGTGTTGTTAAATAAAATACAAACTATTGGTTCATCTAATTTATTCTATATTACTTTGCATGCTGTTTGTTAAAACAATGCAAGCACATAGTTTTCTTACATTGTAAACAATTAGTCATATTTTTTTTAGTTTTTATATTCTGGGTTTGCTTATACCGGTATAGGGGACATATATATACACACTGGCAGAAAATGCCACTAGGCATTAAGTTCGCCTTGTGCATTATGTTTTGTAGAAAGTGTAAATAAATAAATATATAGAAGAATTTTCAGCTTTTATAATATAACTAAGGTATGGGTGTCACGGGCTCTCACTCTATAAATATATAACTGAACACACACACAAGAGAATTTAACAAAAATAAAACAATTAACACGATTGTGCAAAGACACGTGCTTCAGTATCGACTATGGTAGCGTCACTAAAGTCGACTTACCTGCTCTCACGCCGCCCGCGCGCCCCGCCGCTGGAGGTCGAAATTGGCCTCAACCCGCACCTTATTCAATATTTGAGTGATCAGTGCGTTTGAGGCGTATTTCGACCTCAAATATTCTTTTTACAATATTGAGTCAATGCTTCGCAGACATAAAAAAAGCTATATTTGTCTTTGTCATACCTCATACGGTTGAGTGTAAACAGCCGCCGCACTAGAGAGAAAACACAGTTTTACGCGCCGCACCAGCGTGAAGTCTACCATGAGGTTGAATCAGCCTCAAGCCGCAGTGAACGTGTTAATCTAATTTTAAACACTGTTGTTATCGTACTGTATTTGATCAGCTCAGATAACGCAAAGTATTATCTGAGTGATGATTGATTGATATTGTGATTTAGTTTAATACCTAAATTTTCTCGGTGTTATGAATAAATCAATTATCACGGTTTAATTCAGGAAAGTTATGATTGAGCTGTTTTCCTTAAAAATAGAGGTATTACCAATAACAAGATAATACGTAATTACTGTGGGTATAATTTGACCTACAAAAAATTTAATTTAGTTATCTGTATATTTATTGATGTATTTATGATAAAAATTTCGTTTTTTAGGGTTCCGTGGGCTACATGACAAGAACGAAAACTTTATAGTTTCATCATTCTGTCCGTTCGTCTGTTCGTCTATTTACACGATGTTTCAGAAACCTGTAAAGTGTAATGTGCAGTCAAATCTTAATTTTGTTTTTTACGATACCTCTAGTACCTTTGAAGTTGAGATTTTTGTTTTTATATTTATTTACCCAATTATGTGCGGTGTTATTACATAACATTTAAAAATAATAAGGTAATACCTTGTATAAACCACGGTACATAGTTCAACAACTTTGAACGATAATTGGTTGCTAATCTGATGTCATTTTTTTTGTGCAATGATACTTTAAACTTATTTAGAAGTATATCAATGGCTATGACGTAAGTCATGAATCTTAAATGAATAAGAAACCACTCTTACCACACACACACACACACACACACACACACACACACACACACACACACGCACGCACATACCATATACCAAATTAGGACAAAGGAGGGATTTAAAGCAAAATTAATTGTGTATAACAAGTTTAGGACTTGTTACATAAGACAAGCTTTGTAAAAAAACTTTACTATATACTCGTAAAACCGTTAGTTTAAGTTTAGTAGGATTTTACATGTTTTTAACTTAGATTATTTATGTAATAATAATTTATTTTGAAGTATTCACATTTAATTACCCCGGTTGCAGTGGGCGTAGTACAAAGGTGGTTGTCAGCACGAAGGAAAAGTACAAAGGTGCTAAAAAGGCACATCAATAATAATTATTTAGTGAAATTTATTACTTTGACCAAAACAATGTTACAGCGTAAAGCATTTTATTGAAAGTAGATCTAAGATATAGTCCAGACCAATTTGGAGTTTCACCTCGAAATGAAAGCTAGTAAACTGTAAACTCCCATACACCTTCATTTTCGTATTCTAAAAGTTGTCTCAAAAGTCTCAGGAAATATCATGTCTGCGCCCTAAGTTATTTATGACCGAAGTTCACAAAAGTCTGTTCGCGATTATCTCGTATTCTACAGCTCTAATTATATTTACATATAATATAAAATTATAGAGCATAACATTTCTGACAAGTTCGGTCTAAAGTTTCTTTTGCATATGCCTAATGTTTTTTGAGATAGAGGTCGGAGAGTCCGCAGCGCGCCACCATACTCACTGTAATGCAAGATTAACCGTGAATCTCACTGTTGCACACACATTTTGCATATCCTACTTAATATCATAAATGTGAAGGTTTGTGACGATTGAACATTGCGTATGAATTGTACATAATATCTGTTTAGTAATAAGAATTGAGTATATATTTTGTAAATGATCATTCCAAATAATTATTTTCAATTGTGACAACTATAGCGGAAGATTTTCACGTGCCCCCGCAGATATATCTATAGTCTCGTCTCCGACTGTAGCCACTGTCCAGGGTGTGCCAATTGTATTAGATCCTTAATATGTTATACACGGTACCTCCCTATTTGCACTCCATGCATAAAAAAATTAGACAATTGAAGTCATTTAAAAACATTTCGTAAAGAACATCAAAAAACTACATCGTTATATTTTAATTTCACTTTTACAAGCCAGGTTTACATAACTTATTTCTTGAATAGCTAAATATCACCAAATTATCAGTGAAGCCTTGTTATTATGTACATTTAAAAATAAAACAGGTATGATTGAATTAACATGTGGGCCCAGGAAAGTATGGAGTCGTCCTCTTCTCCTTTCATTTATTTTATTTTACTTAGCAATAAGAACTTTTTTTGACATTTATATTAAAAATCAATTGTATTGTGAACGAAATTACAATTAGGTACATTGATCCTATAGCGCTTCTCTGAATAGAACTTGTTCATAATGAAGTTATTCCCACTTCGCCCTAAACGCACACACTTTATAGTGTAGCCATCCAAACAACATAAATCACCTTCAATGCTGAGTAACGGCACATAAACCGAGTCGTTTAAAATAATAAATTATCTCTACACGAGTATTTCAGGCGGCAGATAGTAGCACATTCGAAGTAACAAAATGTTTCTAGTACAGCGATTGTCACTGGAGTTCACCGAATTTTACAAACAATATTCTTATGTATCAAGTTTATATTCAATTTTAAAATAATATATTATTATGTAATATACACTATCGTAGGTATAATATTATTTTATTTCGTGAACAAAAACAAATACCACTTTGACTGTGTCTATGGCGTAGCGGTAGCGAAAGCGACTGCTGTGCTTGAGGTTTCGTGTTTGATTCCCGGGTCGCACCAAATGTTTGTATGATTTGTAAATATTTGTTTCGGAGTTTGAATGTTTTCTATATGTATGCATTTCCAAAAAAAAAGTATTCTATCAGTCAGTCTAGTTATCAAGTTCTGCTAAATTTGAAACTAAATGGCGTTGTGTGTTAAAATGTCCGAAATATTTATTCATATTTTACTTAATTTAATGATATGATATTATAATTTCTATTATAATAATTTTTCATCCCCTACAATCAATTTGAGTACGTGAATAAACAGCTGTTTTGAACATCAAGATTATTATAATTTGCATATTTTAAACAATGAAATAGAGAATGGAAAAGAGACGGAAAACTTGAAACAAATCCTATAGTATAGGACGAGTTTCCCGAAGTACATAATATACATTTATAATTGGCAATTCCCAAAGGGTTTTGTAGGTAAAATCTTGAGATTAATCAAGTTGGCCACCCCTATCCAATACCAAAGCGTCTAGCCAGCGTGATATAGTAGGCCAAAACCTCCTTTGTAAAGAGATGCTTATGACCAGCTGTGGACTATTAAAAACTGTTTAGATATTGATTAAATAATGGACCAAATGTATAACCCAAGTGATTATTTTAATTTTATGTCCCTCCTATACCCCATTGTCCCGGTCGGTAGATGCAAATTCAGCTCTAATAAATCGATATTACTAGAGTACTTGACCTACATCCGAGTGGGTCAAAGCCATGTCGCAGCTTATTCGCTCAGAATAATAATATCATGTCAAAGTTACAATTTTAATAAGCTTTTAAATTTTTGTTAGTTATTTGTTGTTTCACTTTGATTTAAGAATCGACCAATAAGTCAATTTTCCTTCTAATAAGACTTAATAAGTCGAAAGGAATATACTCAGAAGATCGCACTCCTAGTGCTTTATTTTGACGCTTCGTAGGTATTCATTAAATCCTACTGAAATTATTATTAAGAATTTTTCACGAAAATTTACTATCTTTATAGAATGACGAGATACCTAGAGAATTATAAGTCAGTAATTATCTACATAATTGCAACAAACAAATCTAAGGAACGGCACTGCAGCGTCAAAGATTTTTGGTCTCCTTCATCCTTGTATCATAATTTTTTCCATGGTCCAAACTATTTGGCATATAATACCTTGGCAATATGGTGGTGACCTTGTACTCAATCTCTTTGTAATAGGCACCTAAAGCCTAAAATGTGTAAATTAGTTAAACTTATGTAAAACCGAAGCTACTCGTATGTCGATCACATTCTTGGATTAGCTAACAGGCCACTTGTATATGGTGGACATAAATATTATGTACATATCTGCATGTTGTATTAATGATGTTCAAGGCTTAGATAATTTGTTTTTTAAACGTTTTGCTAAAGACATATTATTTAAACTTCGAACAAGTTGCTCTGCTAAATAAAAACTTTTTCCAAGAATACGTTAACAAAATAGTTCTACAAGATTTAGTGAGATTTTTGTAAAATTTTTTACAATTTGGGTCACATTTTAATTTCACATAAAAAAATACCTAATAATCATTATTACCAAGTCTTCAAAATATATGAGTATATCTAATAGTTTTCTATTAAAAGTTAATAAACAAATTGAAACCACACAATTAATTGACAACGATGCGTGGGCCACGCTCCGCTGTCGAATGACTTACTCACAGCTCGCGGCTACCACAAAACTAACCCAGTTCCAGCATATCTGCTTTCACAACTTGTTGCATCACACAACACAATGCAGAGATGTGCGAACTATACGTACGTACCTACCTACGTGTTATATAAAAAATATTAGTGTTTTCATATCGTGTAGTTGTATCATAAAACCATGTAATTCCAAAACTATTTATTTCATACTTAGAAAAATGAAACAACACCAACTATTAAAGTGCGGTATTCATTATAATATCAGACGAATTAATTACCAGAATAAGGAAATCACTTAACTAACTTGTAATGTCGTCCTTTTGCTTTATTTTGATATTTTTAAGAAATCGTTATTATAATTTATACAAATTTTAAATGAAATAGTTGACCGTGAAAATAATTATAATGGGTTGTGTTGTTCCTCAATTTATATCTGATGAATATTAATCCAATACTGTGTGACGCCTGCGTAGCACCAATAAATAAGAGGTTATCTTTTGATTTTAATATTGAGAGTTAAACAGAAGTATAACATACTAATGATAAAAAACCAAAAAAAAACACCTTAACCGAGAGAGTGAATTTATAGACATTCAACTGTTATGGAAGCAATGTGCTTATTCCTTTTTTTTTGTATGGTACGGAAATCCTCACGGATACCACCGAAGGTTGGTTATATCGGACTCGAACCGACCAAAAACCGCACGCCGTCTCAGGTACTAGTTGCCCGGGACCAGGAGCACCCCAGTAAGGAAATCCCTAGAACCCCGACATACCTCGGGCGACCTACAGCTGTAGGTGGCCCCCTCCTGTGTGGAAACCTCATGGTTTCTATAAAGAAAGGGTGCGCGCAGTCCGTAGCGCTCGCATTGCCACCCCGGCCTGCCTCTGCGAGGGTGACAGATGGCCTCATCTGTCACCTCCAGGCCTGCGCTTATGGTGGACGGAGATCATCTAATGATCTCCAGCGCCTGACTCTTCTATGGTTCCCGGACCTGGTGGACCGGGAGAAATCTAAACCTTTCCCGGTCCCGCTCCGCCATCTTCATCGCAAGCATAATTTTCTCGCAAAAAGAGACAGCGGAGTTCCACGTGCTCTCGTTCCGTATCGTAGCCGCAATCATGTTACCGAGCGAGAGAGTCCCTACTCCGATGGCCGCCATTAGGTCACACCTCTGCCCCACCCAAGCCGGGCTTTCTGCCAGCGTGTGGAGCGCTGTGTCCACGGTCCAGCCATGGCAGTGATGGCACTCAGGCGTTAGCGCCTTACGGATCAGACACAGGTGATCTCCGAAACATCCTTTACTAGTGATCACCTGCCTCAGCCGGTACGAGAGGGTCCCATTATGCCTCGCCTCTCAAGTCAATCTTCCATAAGGAGTTTTACCGCCGAAACAACGGCGTGCCCAGCGCTTGGTTGGCCAAGTCGTTCCTTCCACTCCTCCACGAGGGCCTGGCGGAGTTAGGCTTTCTGATGTTCGATTTCTTGAGTCTCAGGACTCCAATCCAACTCCCGTGCCTCCTTGCGCCACTGATAAAGAGCCGCAAGGGCTCTTGCCTCCAGGTCCCATAGTGGAGATCCGGCCTGGAGACTCAAAGCCTTAAAGGAGATCGTGCGGTACCCCCTTACAATCCTGATGGCTAGCATTCGCTGTGGTCGTCGCAGTAACGCTTTCATACTGGAGGCTCACAAAGGGCCATGGACCGTACGACTCCAACGTAGAGTCTCCTGCAGGAGTAATCGGATCCCCTGATGTTCGGCAGCAAACGGGATTCACTCCACGACTTGGGCAACACCGGCCGTGGCCCTCAAGGTTGGCTCTCGGTGTGTCTTACCGCACGCCGTCACAAGCGTGTTGTCCACATAACATGTGACGGCGACACCATCTAAGTACGCACCCTGAAGCATCCAGTCGTAGCCAATGTTCCACAGGAGAGGCCCTAAGACCGATCCCTGTGGAACACCACATGACTTTTCACGTCGACCGTGACCGGTTCTACTTGGGTAGACAACGGCTCACTTCGACAAATACACCCCGACAACGCGGCAGAGGTAGAGAGGCACTCAATGTGTTTATTCCCTGACAAACTGCAACCACAATACAGTTATGTTACCTACATACATGTATATATATATACATGAATACTTGGTGTACTACATTCAAACGAATCTAATAAAATATATACACAAAATTACTAACCAAGAACTTTATGAGGTAGGTACCAATGTTTATCCAATTTATTTATCTTCCCAGGAAACGGTATTTAAATCGTTAGTGATGTGATGTCACCTAACTCCCAATTTGTTAATCGACTACTATTAATAATAACACATAAGACAGGTATGCCATTTACGGCATAATTTAAATACCTAACCTGTTATTGTAGGTCAAACGAGACACGAAAAGCCATACTTACACACAAACATTTGTTTTGTTTACTTACAGCACGATAACCTACATTTTCTTAAGTTACGATTGCGCTATAACAGTTTAGATAACTTGAGAGGTCAACTTAGACACGGCATGAACTTAAGCTTTAACATTTAAATAATCTGTTTATTTCCTGATTATGTAATGTTTTATCTGTTTTTAGAGATCCGAAATGGTAAAAACGAAACCTAATGGTAAAATGGCAAAGGCATGTAGTCAATTTTAGTTAGCTTCATATCTGATAATTGTGGTGTTAGAAGGGTCATTTTGCTAGAAATTGCCAATTTAAGTGTAATTTGTAATATATAGCAATCCGTAAATGTCCAAAAACGAAAATAATACTCAACTATTGACAAATCCAGCAAGTGCAACATAGGAGAATATATCATTACGCTCACTCATTTGGGTCTTAATAATATGTTACGTACTCATTTAAAGTTGTGTATTTCTTTCTCACTCTAGCAATTATTTTCGTTGATCTTAAAGAGACATTTATGTTGAAGATAATTACTAGTACTGGACCGGTAGAAGCTGTTATCCCTCAGCATTTATTACAGCCCATAATTAATATAGTTATTAAATATATATTTACTTATTTAAAGATAGTAATTGTAGATAATGGCAGTAATTACATAGGATAGATGGAGGAGTTAGATTGACGGATCGAAGCACGTGCAGATGAGTTCTAAAAATCCCTAATTAGACTTAAAGATCATCACAATTTTTAAAATGTTGATAATGAACCAGCATTTTAAAATGAATTTTAAACTTTCTGTTGCAGTAGTGGTGTGCAGTTACGATCTTAAGACAAATCAAAGTGTTTTTTTATTTCAAAGTATTTTTAAGATGTTAATTTTTATTGCCTCTTTATGGAAAACACTTTACTTTTAGATGCATTATGAAACTGTTTAGTGTAAAAGTTATTACATGAAATTTTGGAAAACAGAAAAGTTGTTT
Organism: Hypercompe scribonia; assembly: GCA_949316085.1. Taxonomy (NCBI): domain Eukaryota; kingdom Metazoa; phylum Arthropoda; class Insecta; order Lepidoptera; family Erebidae; genus Hypercompe; species Hypercompe scribonia. The sequence goes on along the minus strand of OX438977.1, from coordinate 10,066,257 downwards.
TGACATAGTTTTACACTCTCCAGCACGCAGTCAGTCTTTTCCAAGACGTACTAGTACTCGTCTTTTTCAGTTTTCTTACTACCTCTTTAGGCGACATCAACTCCTCGCAAGAATGGTTTGTCTCGAACCAAAAAACTTCTCAGCGTCAGCTATTAGGCAGTTGCGTAGCGTGAGCGTCGACTGCCCGGGGCGGAAGACAATTTTGCCGCCCTCTTATTTAGGTATTTTAATTTAATGTACATATACATTACATACATTAATTATCATTAGAGAACGTTACGGCGAGAACAGTCATCTTTATTTTGCATTATACAGGTTAGATTTAAGATGAAAGAGTTAATCTAAGTTTTACAATCACGTTTATTAATACAAAAATTCTTTTACTTTAGCCACTGAGATACATTGATATAACTTAGGTACCTAGCACTTAAGATCAGGTAAAATCAATTTTTAATTAGAAGTAGAACGATACTATAATGTTATATTTTTATTTTATTGAAAAGTAATGTGAGTGTTTGTTAGCATTTGAACAAAACTTTCATCATCAATCAAAAACTTATACGTCTACTTTTTTTAAGAGCAATGTCTTTTATTGCACCGTCAAAGTCTATCGCATCACACACCTCTTGCTCAATAGAGAAAAAGGCCAAACTAGTTAGTCTTAGAGTACTCATTGTCGATCTTAAATAATTTTTAATCAATTTCAATGTTGAAAAACTTCTCTCATAGCTTCTTTCAAGTAAGTCTGCATTAATAAATTTATTTTCGTAGCCTGTAGCAGCAATGAAAGTCCGCAGTTGAAGTCTTTCCAGCTTGAAATTTCATCAGATGCGTAGTCTAGATTACATTCAGTGTTGTCTGGATCTAATAATATAAACGCTCACGAATTTCTACAATAACTCTATCTAACAAAGAAAACAGCTTTCGTCTCAAATCATTTTCACAAGACAAGTTAGCATCTCTAGTTCCAAGTTCTACACACATATTTTTTGCATAATCTACAGCGCCATTTGCCCATTCTTCTCTTTTCTCTGTCGATATCATCTACAAAGCATATGCTTTTTGAGCGTACAATCTTATGTCAAGTCCCCTTGTTCGTAAATATTTTTGTGCATCATTCGCTTTATGTAGCACCGGTTGCTACAGACCCAAAAAACAAAGAAAGGAAAATGACAACATCAAAACTAGTAGAGCACCTGCATCTATCCTAGTGTTTAAGTTTTCACCTGCCTCTCTCAGTTTTGCCAAAGTGACGAGAACGTCTTTGTAATGATGCCATGTTACATTTACGGCAACGCCTCTTGCACTCCACCGCGTGTCTTGAACCCTTTTTAAGCTTTTGCCTGTACCTGCCATCAGAACTTCCCAACGATGTGTCGATGTGAAAAAAAAAGAATAGCAACGTTCTAAAGTGCCGAAAAAAGTTACTGAATCTATCTCAACTGAGGCAGCGCGTATAGAAACTAGGTTTAACGAATGATTTGAGCAAGGTACGAATTCAGCTTTAGGGTTTATTTCTTGAATTCTTTGCTGAACTCCTGAATACTTTCCAACCATAATAGCAGCTTGGCCTCTGCAGTTGCTTATATCTAGGCCATCAGCTTGAATCTTGTCCAAAATCATCTTTGAAATTCCTTCAGCAGTTTTGTCTTTAGTTTCAATGAAATCTATAAACGATTACATTACTTTTACTTCCTGCTTTTCAATTACTACATATCTTAATACTTGACTTGTTTGATCTTCATGAGAAAGATCTAGAGTGCTGTTGAATATAATTGAATAAGACTTAGCCTTTTTTATATGTCCGATGATATGTTGGCGAACATTATTTCCCAAAAATGGTATATAAATTCGTTTTGTATTTGGTGTTCAAAATGGTAATAAATTTTGCCACATATTTTAGATTTTACAAGATGTTCACGAAGTACAGGATCATATTTGGCAATTAAATTAACCAATTGTAAAAAGTTTCCTCTGTTGGTACTGGTGTCGTTTTTTATATCTCCACGTAAAACCAAATTTTGTTTATCAAGAAATCTTATAATATCAAACATTCTGATAAGAATTTCCTGCCATTTTGTTTATATCTTTTACCGTTCCCTTTTGAAGTCTGCTCTCCAACTCCTTCCATTTACAATAATTTAGGATGTGTAGTGCACTTGATTAGTGACTTAAAATCTTAGGATTTAATTTCCACTAAGTATTACATAAATGCATCAGACGAGCAAAATTTAGATCCATTCGGTGTAATTACGTTCTCATGTACACGACAACAAAATCAAAATAATGACCTTTAGGTTGAGAATAAGCCATCGAAGTACGTAAACCTATTTCGTCGTTACTCAACGTACGGTAAAATCATTCCTGTCTCTCCTTTTAATGTTAAAGAGCACGAATCTGAGCGTGTTACTGTTGACGTTTCAGTGAAATTAGTATCGATATGCTGAATAATTACCTGTCCTTGCTGAATGAGATGCTATCGGATATTGTCGTCTGTGTTCAGGCTATCTTAAAATATCGTCGAAATTTTGGTTGGTTTGTATCAATCTCTGTTTCAGAACTGTGCATACCCATGTCTGGACATACAGATGGGGACGCTAATTTAGTAGATGTTTTTAGAATTTGATCTTTAGAAACAGTGTCAAGTTTTTGTATTTTTTCAGCTTGTTCTGGGTTTGAAGGCCCAGTTGTCTGTGGTGAATTCAAGCCTAACGAGAAATCTAACGTCTCAGGGACAACACTTTTCACATATTTAAGTAAAGCTCCTTCATTTGCTCCAATATTTTCTAACTTAGCTCTTCTCTTATTACGGTAAGATGGGCATTAGGGTGTCCCTTATATGACAAAAAAAATTTTTTCTTCGAATTTCGAAATGCATACCCTCTATAATTTTTACTAATGTTATAAGATACTTAAATATAAAATTTTATCAATCTAGCATAATTGCAACCAGTGCCGACCGAGCTTCAAAGTTTAGTAAAAAACGTGTTTTGTCCTAAAATTTCAGTCTGCTATAATTTCACTATAAATGCAATGAATTAAGTGAATAAAATTAAATAATAAATTAGATGATCATTAATCTTTAATTAAATACATAAAGAAATAAGAATCATTCAGGGTAACTTCTTTTTAGAGTAGTTTTTTTACAGTCTGGATAAAATTTTAGATGTTCCTGGACACAGCGCAGCAAGAACTGTTTTTGTTCTTCTTCAGCCGTTATAAGTCCGTTAAAATCTTGCATTAATTTAACAGCCCTTTCAGCAGTATCATTTACAACTCTCAAATAACTTATTCTTCTTTTAGCCTCCAGAAAAGCAGCATTGTTATTCCAAGAAGATACATCTTCCTTTAGAAAACTGTCGTCGATCTGCAGTCGTGATAAAAATTGTTTGCTCTTTTCCGATACGAAATCATCCAGTGCTTTGTCTAAAAAAAAAGAAAAATAAGTTAAATAACAAATAAAAATCAACAACAATTTTGAAAATAAATAAATAAGTATTGGACATTGAAATTGAAATCCAACAAAAAGTCAATTTAACTTACCAAACAACTTTTGAGTCAGTTCTTCCTTCGACGGGTCATAGCGTTTGCTAAAATCCGAGATTTTGTCCCTGTTGAAGTTGGCAATCATCTTCTTCTTAGTTTGGTTGTCAACTTCATTATCAAATAGTGATAGAATGACTGTCTCTTCACATAAATACCACAAGTGATGGCTGAACTTGCTTATAGAAGCTTTAGAAATTGTTGCGTAAACTTTTTCATACTCTTTTAACATCTTCAAGAAGCGCAAATCTTGATTAGGTGCTTTGGTCGCCACTGTACATTCGAGCCAAGGTTTAACATACAATATTACAAGAAATAAGCAAACATCTTGTAGAGCCTTTTTGTCCTTCACAGTTACTCTGCATTGTGACTGAAGTAAACATATTTTTAAAGAATAGATCGCTCTCGCCATCCAGCGTGCCTGATGTATAGCTCCGGGGGGCCTTAGTTTTAATTTTTCCTCTGTGTCTCCTCCTAAAAATATTACGCACAGTTCGACCCATTCACGGTAATCATCTCTTACAAAATCTTTATCTAATTCTGCCTTATAAAATAGTAACAACGCTTGAATGTCTGTCTCGGCAACCCGTGCTTTTACGAAATTAAGAGATGGTTCAATTTTAGTACAATCAATGTTTTTCCAATTTTCTTGGAACTTTTTGAACATCGGAATATCTGGGCTACTAGTAATTTGCTTAATCTTGGTTTCAAAGACAGCTTTTAGGACCAATTCATAAACATGATGACGACAGGCGAAAAGCAACAATTCTCTTCCTAAAGTTTGCTCCAAAATAGCACAAGCTCCATTGAAACGGCCCATATTGGAAGCTGTTGTGTCACAGCACATTATTTGCACTTTATTATAAAGGTTCCAGTCAAAGAGAGCTGCTGATACAGCCTTCGCTTGATGTTTTCCAGAAGAACTTTCTAGTTTCGGCACTGCAAGAAGCTGCTCTCTATCGTCAAATGAAGCTATAACTGGCAAGCGTTCTTCTTTTGAACTCCGTACATCCAACCCCGGTAATAGTTTTCCATCCCAATGGACTGTGACTATGTCGGGTACATTGTTTTGGAAGTTAGATTTTATTGCTTCTGCCCTTGATTTTCTAGTTTCAGTACGAATTTGCTGAATCGAGGATTTGTTAATACAGAAATCATCGCTGCTCAGACCAAGCGCTTCTACCACCGCATTAAGAATGTAAACGGTATCTCTAATGCTTAACTGGCATCAATCTAAAGCTGCAACTAGTTTAGGTGTTATAAGATTCTTTCTACCTCTTTTTGAACTTTGTTCATGGCAGGGAACGTCCGGCAAGCTGAGTTCAGAATTCAAGATCTGTTCTTCGTCTGAATCTTCTACACTGTCTAAGTTATTTGTGGTGGAAGTAGATGCAACAGCTAGTGATTCTCTTTGTCTTACAATCCTTTCCTCTTCTTCCAATCGTCGTTGTCTAGATCTTTGTTCTTTTTCCGCCAATTTTTTATCTACACCACCTAAGCATCCCGGTCGACCTGGCTCTCTCTGTTTCATTAAAAATAATTTATCTTCCTCTATTTTCATTCTCTCAAAAGCATCAGCATGTGCAATATCAAACAAATTATCAAGATTAATTATAAAATTGTTCTCACGACTCTTAAACGTAATCTGAGTTTTCTTACAATTTTTTTGCAACTCTCTCCAAACATGATATAAATCAATAAATTTCTTCACGCAGTTAGGAAATGCCCTTGTTGGAATTCTTTCTTTTTCCCAATATATGATGCACTCCCTAATCACAAGATTTGCACTTTCACTAACAGTCAATTTAACCTCACGAATATTGTAAAATAGGACTGAGAGAACTTGTCGATTAGATGGTAATTTTGCACCATTTATTTGGTAGCTAGTCAATCCGATAAGAAAAATATTTTGTTTATCACTCCGTAATTCCACCAACATGTTTACGCACTAAACAATGAAGTCATATGTGTCATGAAGAATAGTCTCAAAAATCACGTACGAAATGGCAAATAAAACATGTCGTAACAGGTGACTGGGCAGTACTTAAGCAACTTGTATCGACAAGTTTAAATAGCAAGTCGGCACGGGTTATCGTTTATATATCGAACTAATATTTTTTTCTAGACAATATAGGGTTATTACGAAACTTTTAAGAAGGTATTCGTAAAAAAATATCGAACTTGAAATTTAAGGGACACCCTAATGGGCATCCTTCTTTTACTCTTTTCATTTTTAATGCTAAAATCAAAAAATATTAAATGATAAAAGCACAAGTTAAAGTTGTAAATAAAATTATTGAACATTTCAAAAGAAATACCTGGTAGATTTAAAAAAAAACCTTGCTTAACTGAAGTTTTCCGTTTTTAGGGTTTTGTACCTCAAAAAGAAAAAAATAGAACCTTGAAGCTTTACTTTTATTAAATCATTTCATTGACCGTCTGTCTGTCTGTCAAGACCTTTTTTCATAGGAACGAGTACTTACTTACACATATTAAATTGAAATTTATATCAGAGTGTTCGGTCTAGATCTCTTTAATATGTGAAACTACTTTATGCACTTGGGTAGTTTTTTTTATTTTGAGAAATTAAAGTTTCACACAGTTGAAAGTTTTTCAATAATTTAATAACCACTACATTTACTTATTTGCACATAAATCACAATTTGGAAAGCGTAACATATTTAATTAAGGTACGGGATAATGAGAATTGGACAACTGACGATCCATCAATAAAACTTTCTTTGAATTGTCAAACTTTGTCAAAGCACGTAATTCCCCGTACCTTAAAAGGGCTTCCCCGTACGTATAATAAACTATATTGAACTTAATAAACATATACATATGTAATAGAAGTCACTCTCGTTGATTGTTAGTCATAAACGTGGACTTTCCACAAGTCAGTACAGACGTTGTTGCCAGTCGCTACAAAATATCATTCAAAGAAAAGGTAATCCCCGAATTTGTCACAAAATAAGTAATGAAAAATACCGTGCTCCTTTCAATTTCAATCGGTCCGAATTTGTAGTTGCGATAAAAATAAAAATGGTTCAAATATTTAGAAAATATTTTTATAATTCATTGTTAAATTTTGCCGCCCCACGACGTTACGCCAATGCCATCAGGTATCAGAAGGTAGACACACTGCATCCAAGGTGAGTTTATGATTTTTATATTCAGCAACGCCATCAGATAAATAACTCTCGTCACTGCGGTCACCAACCCACCTGCCAAGCATGGTAAATTCCACCCATGGACCACAACCAAATTCCACGGCTCCCAGTGTTCGGCACTCGCACTATTTCTGGTCATAGTACGGAATTGCAACAGAGCTCCTAAGAGCCTGTTGAACACATATATTAGTGTAGAGTACTCAAAGTTAGTTAATTACGTCATTCATACTGGTAAGTACTACACCGAAGGCATGGAGTAGAATTCTGCTATTCTTCAAGAAAGGAGACAAAAGTCTACTGATAATCTACCGCCCAATTTCACTCCTTTATGTTTATAATATAATGAACACTCTTGACGAATTAGTAGATAATCGTGTTTACTCAATGTTTTTAGTAAACACAAACCACCAAGCCCCCGGTGATAACTCACTCACATAATGCTTCTCGTAAACAAAGTAAACCCCGTCGAACGAAAGAAGTTCCGCAGACGTGGTGATGCAGGCATGGGCAGAATGTTACCAGCCTTTATTATTATATTCTTTACTATAGGAACGGAGTAAGTAAAATTGTTAGTGTGGTAGTAGTTTAAAACAGTTAGTTCGTTCTTATCTGTTTACATAAAAAGTAGAACAAATTCTAAGGGGAAAAGGATCAATTAAAACAGAATTGATTCGTTTGTTTATGTGTTGTATTGCATAATTGTAATCACCGATTGGGTTTATTCCAGACATATTATTGTCACTGTCTGAATCATAGTCATTTACAAATATAGTCATCCATATTACAAACATCATCAGACTCTTTTTCACTGTCACTTGCTAATAATATTATAGTACAGTCCATTAATCACGTCAAGTGACACTAGTAAATGCTTTTTTAGTCGACTTTAAAATTGTTTTTCGTTCTTAATTTTGTTTTATTAGTTCAATTAATGTGCCATTTGTTGAAGTTGGTTCAAAACAAATACCTTTTTCATATTTCAGTTTTCAAACAAAGTAAGCATTTTAGAATTTTTATTCGTCGCGATATACTTAACTTTAATGCCTTAATCTTAAACAATATAGAAATATTTTCATCTAAATAGGTACAGAAACATAAAAAAATATCACATAAATTGGTAAAAATCACATAACTGACACCCTCAAGTACGTACCTATCTCGTTTACTCTCTTACGAACATTATTTTTTGGTATTAAAACGTCTCGATTCTGCTGTACTGCTACACAAAACTATATGACCTTCAATATTAGTTCTCAACCAACATGTTTTACAACTTAGGGCTCCTTTAATAACAGTTTAACTGTGGCAAATCGCTAAAAATCGCAATGGCAACGATCACATATTAAGATCATTGAACAATAACAATGATTTGGTGACACGGGTCAAGAGTTCTTCGTAGCAATATGCATTTAGCTTATCTTTCCCGTAAATATTTACTAAACGTGTACCATTGGGATATTAACTTTATATAATAGCTGTAATTGTAGAAGATTATTTGAATTTGTTTTTACTCTCGCATTTGGAATTCAATAGTGCAATTTTTCTTAAATGGAGCTTGCTTCTTTAACCCAATAAAAAAATGTTGACAAACTTATTTATAAATAATTTAGTGTTTAATCAGATTTAGTTGTAAACTTTTTAATAAAAAAAATATCATTGAAAGTCTAGACTGCTTAATTTGAATACAATTTAATTCTTTATTTATTTTGCTTATGCTATATATGATTTTTTAACCGGTTTTCTTAACGTGTTTTAACATTAGCCAAGATTTTAAGAAGTTGTGGTAACATTTAACAATTTACTAAGCCATGTTTACGATCGTAATGTGACAGTTTCATGAGTAAACTTGGTTTATTTCCCCAAGACTCTTACGTAATCTGTACATCAGGTTTCGAAATTAAACAGGAAGTATTAATATAATGTGAAGCGCCAATCCCGAGCATATTTCAATTGACCGCGTGCGCGACCTTGTACGATACAAGTTGTTCAAGATACACGACTCAAGATACAACTCGTATAAGTATAATGTAAATAATCTAACATATCAACACAGATTAATAAACATAAAACTACAAATTTAAAATTAATTTATTCTTGTTCTCGAGTTAAAAATTTACTTGATTCACCGTTTATTGATCAACTATCTGAGTATAGGCACCGTCTGTTCGGAGCATCCACTGTTGAAAGAAGAAAATCTCATATACATATTTGAGGACTGTCATACCATTTAACGTTGTCAAATACGACTGTGCTACGTAGAACTGTTAAGTAGACGTTTCATCTATTATTCCTTCAAGTGAAGTGTCTTTGGTCTCTATGGTTTGGAGAAATCATTAAGTAAATATATACTGGGTGGACCACGAATTAGTTAACATTTGAAAAAATCATATAAAAAATAATTTGATATATTATAAAAAATGTTTATTTACAAGACAGCTAATTAGTTAGAATTTATTTTTTTAGAAATTACATCGTCCTAAAGACCACCATTTCGACGTTTGCACTCTTCTAAGCGAGCACCCAAATTTTCGAATACTTGTCGGCAAAGGGTGGTGAATGGTGAGTGGTGGTGAATGAAATGGTGATGAAGTCTACTGCGGAGAGATCTAGACTCCTGGGTGGCCATGGAGTGTCGCCTTGTCTGAAAATCAACTTTTCCGGAAACATGTCTTTGACCACCGGCAGGGACTCATTGGATGTGTGACAAGTGGCTCCATCTTGTTGAAACCATGTGTGACAATTGCAGCCAACAAATTCCAGTAGCATTGGTCCCATGAACTCTCGTAACATTTTCACATGTTGAACATAATTAACAGTAACTAAAGAGCCGCGAGAATCTTCAAAAGAGTAAGGTCCAATGATTCCTTTTGCTGTAATTGCAGCCCAAAGTCTTGTGAGAATGAAGTGACCTCTCGTCTTTAGTGTTTCCCAGCTTCAATACCTACAATTCTGTTTGTTTACATGTCCGCTGAGATAAAAACGGGCTTCATCAGAATATAAGATGTTGTCAAAATTACTGAATCGCTCTAACATTATTTCTGCATACAACTTGCGCAAATTTAAATTATTAGGTTTTAGTTCCTGCACTATCTGGATCTTATTTGGATATATTTCAAATGTAATTACAAAATACTCCGTAATGTTGTGTGGGGGAATAATCGGCCGAACGCTTGCGCGTCGATAAATCTGGATTACCTCGAACAGAAGCGGCAATTTGCTGCAGGTTCCCTTCGGTCCGAGAAGTCTACGGGCCTCCAGTTAGCTTCACATTATTATTTCACACAGTAAGCGCGCTGCGGCAACGTGAAGCGATCGATTGTGACAAAATTTCCGAGAAACGAACTATGGTCGGACTCCTCCCCGCACCCGGCGCGATATATGTTTTTGGGCGAGATGTGTTATTCAACGTTGACGAATTTTTGGCCCACGCTGTATATAGTGTATAAAGATTTCTCTCAGACCCTATGTGACCCTGTTCGTATCCTAGTGGTTAAATCTATTAAAAGTACACAATACTAAATTCAAACGAAGTTCTAGTTGAGATCTGTCAACCACACATTGACTTACGTTTCAAACATACATCCAATACTTTTTAAATAGGGTTTACTCTAGTCTTTAATTTAGTTATTAGTATGTCGCCAGGAACTTGAGAACATTGAAGCAACGTAACAATAGCCATCTAGACTGTCCAGTCCATTTCTAATGCTCAATTTATTAGTTTACATTAAAATGTAACCATTCGTTTTAGTGCTTACGTTTTACTATAACTGAAATTAACCCTAATTATCTACGTGTTTACGGATCTCCTCAAAATGTCATCTATTGAAAAATTTTGTCCAAACAATTGCATTGCTTCATTTTTGCTGTTTACGAGCAAAACGTGTCAATCTACGCATGGCCAAACAAAATTAAACAAAATTAGCGCGAAGTCATTCCAACTCCACCGTATCGTAGCAGAACGTAGTTTGTACACAATCATCACGTGTACACCACGTTGCATGATCCACTGTCGTGTACTCGTGATTAACCATCGTATGCCTAACTAAAGCGTTAAAATTTTGCATTCTTTCTCGATGACATTTTCGACATATTATTTAAAAACCTTTATCACAAAAGGTTTAATTTAAACTACCTACATGCCTGAACAAAACTGGACATAGAAAATTGTTGCATAGGGACTTATCTACAAAAAAATTGTTTTGATATCTGATATTTTTTAAATAGAGCAATATTATAAATATAAAAGGTGCATTCCTAATAAAACATTTCAGTTTAGAAACGAAAATTCCAATCAAATAAAATGAAAGTAAAAAATTACTTGCAAAAACTTCTTTAGGGTACTTTGAAATCAAAAATGAACCCTTGTATTACTTCGTTTTACATCTGTTTGTTCATCACATAGTTCCAAGCATGACATCTTGGTCTTGGTATTCTTTTATTTAATATGTCGCGTAGTGGGAAAGAGATTTGCGATTTCTTACTTATATCTTGCGCTTGGCATGATTACTTATCTGCCTTATCTATTACGCTGAACGGTAGAGTATTTTTAAAGGGACATAATTTAATTTATCTTAAAATGTTAAGTGTAAAGTACGTGTAAAAATTATCTACCCATTTGACCGACGCCGTCATTCTGTCTTTTTCTTCTTCGAGCATCGAAACTATCGTCTGATCAGATCGCAACTCTTACAGGTCTCCCGATTACTGCTAAGTAAGTGGCGAAGGACTGTAGTAGAATAAACACCACCCTCAGTAATCAAGAAGGGCATGGTGAAAATCTTTAATTTAAAACTTCATAGACTTGCAAAATTTTCACAAATTTATTTATTTATTTATTTATTTATACTTAATGCACAAATTATGTTTATAATCTTTGGCTTATCACAATTTTTAAAAACAATATAAACAAATTTATATACATGTAATTATAGCCAATTAATTATAGGTAACCTAAATTATCTAAATCCAGCCGTAGGTTTTTAGACTTTTTAGTACTTATTTTTGTACTAAAGTGCTGGTCGTTCATTTATAATTACCAAACAGCCTGTGACCACGCTAGTGCAACCTGGTTGAAACGTCGGGCTGTTCAAATGTATGTACGTGGGTACATAGTCATGATGACGTTAATTCTCGATAATGTAGTCGTATCAAAGATGCAACGTCAATCTTTAATATTTCAGATAAACGTCTATTATATATAAATTGGTTACTTCATTAGTAGAATGTCATTGTTTTAGTATTGATAGTATATATGATAAGATACTTACACGCCAAAGATAAATTATCCCCACTGTAGCATGTAACGTCATAGATAAATAAAATCACACCTATATTTTATAATTTGTTATTCGTTAGTCCTAATAAAAATCGAGAATAGCCATACCAATTTCATTAATTTTGATCTTCAAATATTTTTGGCAGTTCAAGGAAAACTCAAGGAAGTTAAATTATGAGAAAATACAGAAAGAATTCGAAGAAAATAAGTAATTTTCGTACAAAATTTTCCGTCATGTTAAACATTTGACACCGTTGGCGGTAGAATCAGTTTCTTTCTTCAAATTAAAAAACAGAAATAAGTAAGGGTTTCGAATCGATAACATAAACACACACGGCAGGTTAGCTTTAAAAGCCAGTCAGCCAGCCGAAACCGTTTACAATGATAAACGTATTATATATTGTGTGAACGATAAGCAAAATTGGAAAAAGAGCAGGCAAATTATTAAAAGGAAAGCGGAGCTTTTTTTAAATAACAGCATTAGGTACTGTATTATTTTATATAGTTATATAATACTTGTAATTAATTAGTCATCACCTTCTCAGCTGGGTAACTTCAAGATATATATAAAACAAGAAAAAAAATCTTGCGTCGCCATCCCTACCAAAAACTCGTCCATGTTTTTATTATAACATTTTGTTAACATTTCAGAAATGTAACCGTCAGCCCTGAACACTGTAAAATATTTAATAACAGCGCAAAGTAAGCAACGTATGTATATATAGCATCCAATGTAAGTAGAACAAAAACAAAACCTTCCCACGTGCGCGCAGAGAACAATGACATCGGAAAGTTGTGCGAACACGGCCCGATAGCGAAGAAAGTCGACAGAACACATCAACCAGCGTAGGATTATATTAAGCGCTGAAAGGAGCTAACGCTATACAACATTATTGTGCTATCACTCTCTAACACGGGAATAAAGTAACACAACGAGTTTCCTGGCAATACCGCGGAACGCAATTCAACCGTGAATTGTGCAAAAACGTAACGCGCAGAGAAATTTGCTTCATGTTCAAGTTTTTGTTGCGTTGATTGCTACATAACGGATTTTGCTTTTACAGTCCCAGCTAGGTGGTCAAAGACGTGCCAATTTAATATTGAACCTAAATATTATAAAATTTTACAGCAACTTTTAATTCGAACCTATAAAGTTATTAAGATAAGCATATTAACAAACAGGATTTAAACAAAAGTATGGGAGGGTAAACCACTTCGTTACGTAACGTGTTACGACGCCAGTCTGTCTGGTTTCCCTTTCTCTCACGCATACAGTAGCGGCAGACAGGCTCCTCCTCACTCACTCCAAGTAACCTTTCCTTACAGAATCATATTAACATTAATAAAATTTAAGTAATAGGCTAAGCTTTTCTCAAGTTAAACAATTTCAACATTAGTTTAGTTTAGATTAGTTTAAGTTATCGCTTCTGTCCGACATCTTGAAATGCACATTAACACGTTAACATTAGGCAGGATTCAACTGATGTGTCTAATGTGTTCATTATGAATATCCTCTAAACTTAAAACAGCACTATATTTTTTGCATATCCTAAATAAGTAATTAAAATAAATATAGACTACAGCTTCAATTTAAATCGGTACATAAATAAACAACAGAACTATTTGTATTCATTATGATGAGATTCATAGGAGCGTTTACTTAAATCAATTAAAAGAAAATGATATTCATTTCATTGAACATACTATTGTGTGTATCATAAATAATGGCAATGAACGGGAATAAAAAGTATAATTCCAAGAAGTTTAATTAAAAAAGACCGAAGCATAGTTATGTCTTTTTTGTTTTTCATTCCTGCCAAAGTGACTCTGCTCTGCCTGATAGAAAACATGAATAGAATTCAAGAGTTGTGGTCAGTATACTCATTGCGAATATGCTTTTTCACACCCTGCCCATTTTACTTGGGGACAAAAAGGGCATAACAGTCATCATGGCAATGTCTTCCCTGCATCAATGGGCCTCCGGTCTCGTATTCACCAACGAAAGACGACAGCTCGAATGTTGTCGCTTTAGGTTGGTCTTCTGTGAAAGAGTAGCACTGCCCCAGTCGAGTCGGCCCATTCGTGCTGAAATTAGCGTAAAAATATTATTCAACAACTAATTATATAATGTAAGGCTTTTCATTCGTGTTTATGTATTACTGACTAAATAGTGATGTGCTAGACATCCCATTATTTCCTCTAATCACTTTAATCTACAATTAATATTAGGTATTATTGTACTAAAAATAAGTAACATTTTATATTGATCCATATTTTCCATGAAAGGATGTCAACAGAAATGGTCCTCAGATTGTGGGAATGGAGCTGGAAAGGTTTTTGTCGAATCTTAAATTTTGTTGTAAGAGCAAAGTAGTTCCATTTTTTTTGGTAAAGGATAGTAAATGATCAATTTACCAAGATCGTCATACAAGTGTGTATAAGATGACTACACTATTTCTTGAATATTGAGGTAGGTACTTCAAAAATTTTTAACATTATAACTGGCAGTGCCCAGTGTTGTTAAAAACTAATTTCAAACTTCGCTACAGTATTTGCACTTGATGCTGATAAACGCTAACAAATAAGCAAATACTTCATATTATTTGAAGACTGCACAGATCGTGTTAAAAAGAAGTAAATTAACTCAATATATATATATATATATTTAATACTGAAACTCTCACGGAAGCAATGCAACAAGTTGTGGTTAAAATGACCACCACCAAATATATTCATGACATTTTTTGTCAAATGTGTTATTAATTTAATACTACCTATTGTTTTAATCATAAATACTGAAAAATACATACAGTAATCCAGAAGTTACATAAACAAAATAAAATATTCTCTTTTTAATTCTACCAAGAGACGATTAATAATCACAATAAAACATTATTACAGATTATACCTATTACTAAATAGTTTATGAAACTAAAAAAGTAAAAACTTGATATTACATATTTTGATGATAAACAAAACATCGATTGAAACTTCTATAAACGGAAAAGTTTGGTTAGAAAAAATAAAGAATTTGGAATAACTCTTTACAAAAAACTGGATACTCTACTCGTATTGGAAAACTTGAAAATAATCTTACACGTTGTTACACGTGCTCTAAATAATCTTAAAACTTTCATGACGGGTTTGCTGTTACTGTTGTTATGAAAACATTTAAGTTCAATGTGTGCGGGTGTTAATTCAAATGATGGGTAGAATGATGGTCACCTAAAAATGTGAAAATGTGACTTATTTCGTTTAATTTGCGTCTGTCTTTACGTAGTTATGTTCTTAATTATAAAGTAATACAATTAACAAATTAATAGATACTGCATTTTTTAAATTTTGTTACTATTACAAGCTTAACATTGAATTGAAACATCATGTTTTACTGTTGTGTGCGTTAAATGCATACGAATATAATAAAATCGAAATTCGTCTATTTCTTACGCTTTCACATAAATCATTGCACTGATTCCAATAAAATTTTACATAGATTTTGATTTTTAAGAAAATACAAAGGTTACTTTTTACCGACATACACGTAAGGAGGGACCGCCAGCAAAAGCTAGTATTAATATGAAAATTAATACAAAATATATGTATAAATTGATAAACATTTTAAGAAGAAACTTATAAGATCTCGGTAGAAGAAATCGGTATAAGAAAGAAGAAGAAGAAATACCAAAACGGTTGTTTAATTTCTAAATAAATATTATGATACTACAAGAAAAGTTTTATAGAAAGGACTTGAAACCTTTATATAACGATTACAACAATTACACTATAATGTACTTGCACATTCCGAGTACGTACTATAATGCACTTCGAGTCGAGGTCGTCGCTGTCCGCTGCACGCACGTGTACGTCTCCGAGATCTCTCGTGATATCACACTTTACAACAGCATAGCGGTGATAGCGGGATTAGCGGGTGCGCTTCGGCTCGTTTCGTTACCTATCGGCCTGTCTCGCGATCGCGTCCCTTGGACGTGATTGCGAGAGCCAACAAAACCTCGCCCCCTCTCCACCCGCCCGGGGACAGTACCTAACTACCTACTTAAATCAGTCTGCCCCGAAGTTTGCTCGAGAGTGGTCGTGTTGTTACTTATTTGAGCTATTTTAGCCGTCTTTAAATTCGTGTGTTTTCCACCAATAACCTAAAAGCCCTTGGACTTTGTTTGAAAAACTGGATTTCTTACTTCACATTAAGTTTATTACGGTGTTAACTGAAGTCAGTTTTGTGTTGAATCGGTGGTGATAGTATTGGAGCTGCTCGCGCTACGTCCGTCGTCGTGCCTGAGTTGGCGTCGTCCGTCCCTCCGATTCTCGCGAGGTAAATGCCGAGACTCCTCCGACTACGATCGCATATGTAGACATAAACCAGATTACTTATAATACTATTAATGAAACCTATTTCTTAAAAGGTAGTTTACGCTAAATGCGTAGATTTTGTACCCGCCACGATTGGCACCGAGCTGAACGTGGTACGAAAGACGTGTCCCGTTAATCGACGTCGCGGTCGATGCCTGCTTACGGAGGTTTTCGTTAGAATTCTCGCTAATATAAAGTTTGTAAAGTGGCGATTAAAATGATTGCGTTAACCTTACCACGACCAGCAACTATTTGAAAATGATGGTCGCTTCAGTTACCTCTCTTTAAAGTAAGGAAATGTTTACTGTGTTAACATATTTCAATGCCATTATCTTGATAAAGACGGTTACGTATGCGGAAACAGCGATGAACACTTTATTGTATCTTAATCAGCGAGTGTTGAACATCTGGCCTTTGTTAAAGAGAAACTTGTACAATAAGACTGGGTGAATGAGAAAACCTACCTACTGGAATCTAATATGTAATTAGAAATGAAAAATTATCCACATAGACAATTGTGTAGGTGTTTGAAATATTTTGAACTGACTATTTAGATTAGTTTAAAATATTCTCCAGTACCTCCCAAAGTCCAAAGGGCGTGGCTATTGGCCAAAGTGCTTCAAGGTTCACGGGTCGGAGGACGGGTTTTTTAATCATGCACTATGAGTGTGCCCACTTGAAAAATTTCAACATCATCTCATCGGGTCGCCAGACACTCAAGATCACACACGATTTTATTTAATCTGTTGACTATTTACCCAACAACGAAATATAAAATAAACTTATTTGCAGTTCACTATCTTTACCATATGGCTTTTAACCTGAATGTTATAAAATGACACTAATAGGGAGCGCAAAATATACATCGAACTATTTGTATGTGAAGTTTGTACAAATGTTTTTGAAGTAAATACATATAAAATCGGACTAAATAAAAGTTTGCCAACCAATTTAGTAACATAAATGATCATAAATCGATCTATCCTCAAATGCAATTTTGCGAGCCAACTAAAATATTTTTGATACGTTCACTAATACAAACTAAACATAACCAGCGGGCTCTAACAAGGTATCATATGATATTGGTCGTGCTTTCTCAACATAGCATTTATTTATAAACGGATGCCATGCACGATGAGCTGGGACGGCCTGCGCTAGGAAACTAGGTCGCGATATTTGCGCGCGTACCTGAACAAGAGTAGCGACGTCTGTTCCATGACACCATGTGAAGGGCAAGAAAAAAATTCACACTAAACAGGTCATCAAATCAAGATCAACAAAACGATCTATATTGACAAGATTTGTTACTATGTTAAAATATTCAGACAGGCATGCGGAATAAAGTGAAATGTTTGATATCGTTACTGAATATGGATTTCGAAGAATGTTGCTGCTAATATAGGTCAAACACCCAAAATAACGTAAGCAACCGGATTTTTTTTGATTCACGTTTGTACTTTGATGTCGGATGACTTCCATTAATTTAATTTGCGTTCAAAAGATATATAACGTTTAAACGGTAACTATTATTTTCTAATAAGGTTGCTCATGTGGACCTAAGTGTTGTGAATATTTGGACGAACTTCAAGGGAATGTCTAACAATAAACTTTCACGTAGCCCTCTTGTCGTATTTGGCAGACTGTCACTTGTTTCCGTGACAAAGGCAGTGAACGACCGAAATATGGCGTGAAAGATAATTCCTCGCGGTTGGAACGATGTCGTCAGCTGATAGCCAGAGGTTAATGACCTCGACTTTGTCTCGGTGTCCGCGCTCCTATCGTCCTAGCCCTCACCAACAGAGGTCGATAGGTTATCGGAACATTTTTATAGATATAGAAGATTGAATTTATAATCATACTGGACGACTAACATAATGGTAACGCGTAAGTAATTGGTTATTTATACTGATACCAACGTTTGAACCTTTGCGATCCATAATTTATAATTTGTTATACATAACTTAAAATTGACTGACACTTCAATTGAGTTGCACTAGCCGTAGTATGTATATGTGGTTGACCAAACCGACTAGTTATTTGTGGTGATAGATTTATTACTACCAACACAAAATCTCATGTATTCGCATGTTCGAATGTATGTCGCAATTAAACATATTATGCAACCAGTTGAATATCGAAGTAATTATACTCGTTAAACTAACCACAAAACCATTTACATAAGTAAACCTCCTCTCCACCCCAATGCAATCTCATGGCATTAAACGGTGTTAATTTTAAATTCATTAAAATTAATTGATGTGATCATAAATTTAGTAAATAATGATTTTACTACAGGTTCTATTATCTGGTTAGTTCAACCAGTCCCGATGACGTCACATCCTCGCGAAAACGCAAGGTTAGGCATTCGGCAGTAATTGAACAAGATTGCCTTACACGCGGCCATGATTCATAATAATTCATCAGCAGGCCTGAGTGTTTGTCTGATTTATATCCATTAATACACGAGTCTCGATTTCTGGCTATTGTCTCGTAACATATTGTTAAAAATGTTTTTTACATGTTTTATAAACATGCGAGTATTCATCCTGTCAGAATTTTTTATCTGGTCTGTAATTAATATTTGTATTATCAGACAAACTCAAATAAAACTTGTAGACATTTGTGATGCTCCAATTCATAAGAAAAGCAACTATCGAAAAATTTCAATAAATACAAACTAAGCAGAGTCCGTGTAAACCTGATAACTAGACTCCTTCCAGATGTCTTAATAACAACGCGCACGATAACATAGTATAATGACAAGTGGCGCACCGTATGTTTTTAGTTGATCCGATTCCGACACATCGCCGCCCTGCTAACTCTGGTGAAGTGACTGCCCGAAGAAATTTTCACGTATAAAAATAAGGTAATCAGACTACTGATACTTAAATACATACGGATTATAGATAAATTACACCCAGACATATAGTAAATGACAGCGTTCTTCACACAATAATTCGTCCTAGGTGGAACCGAATCGAATCCACGATCTCCGGTATGTACTCTGCGTCACTAACCACTGGACCAACAGGTCCGTTGAATTTAGGGATTCAAAGTTACGTCTAATCCTATCTACTAAAAGTATTACATTTAAATTAATTTGTTGATTAAACAAGTTATTAAATTTTGTCCAATTAATCTAACCATCCTTGAATAAAAAAGGTCGTCAAGATAAATTACAACTAACCCTGATCATTTGCTAAATTATGAATGAGAACCTAATTAATATACATCATATTAATTAATAATACTATCGTTTTTTCGGTTCCTTATTTCAATAATTTTATGAATTTTCTGCTTTAGATTTACCATATACTGAAGTTGAATATCTATAAATATTAGTGTTTCATAAATACAATATGATAAATGTTAGCTAATATCTCTTTCTGGCTAACTTTGAAGGAACTTAACTTCAAAACTGCGATAAAGGTTCTGACTTTTTGCAATAGGTATTTGAATTTTTTATTCCTAGAGATACTCGTAAATTTAAAAAAAAATAGAAAGAAACTAAACCGACTTAAAAAAAAACCAAACGGTAAATCCCTACCTAAAACACTAAAAAGTGAAAAAAAAGCGGAATTATTTATTTGTAAAAATGCACAACTTTTTCTAAATACTTAAATCAAAGTTTTACTTTTACTTTAAGTTTTCTACGTGGTAAGTGATGACTGTCATGCCTTTTACGTCTCCAAGTGAGGCGTAAAAAAAGCATCTTAATAGGTCACCATAGTGTCGGCCACCATACTGCATTGTCAGCATCCACAATGAATATGGTGACCACAACTTTTGGATTCTATTCATGCTTTCCATCAGGCAGAGTAGAGTTACTTTGGTAGGCTCCTTAAATAAAAAAAAATTGTAATTATAACTTAGCTATTCGAAACAAAATTCAAAATGGACGCAAATTTAAAGTTATTTAAAGTTAGTATATAAAATTACTGAGTGACATTTTTTTTTTAACCTAATTGTCTATTCATAAAAATAAAATATTGTTATAATATGTGCTGGGTACCTAAAATCTGTTTGAAGTCGGTGCCACTGTTGCGACTCAGAGCCCAATAAATTGCTTAAGAAACATTGCCTAAAGACTAACATTTAACCCTTCTTTGCATAATTATGAAAATTTCCATCATAACATTTCATCATGAAAAATATTTTTATATTTATTTTGGGACATATTGTGACAACGCATGCTGATGTAAATTGCCGTCATATTGTTTTTTACATAATTCATATTTTTATTTATTTAAAACCTGTTTTATTTAAAAAAATAGTAAAAAATCATGCAAAGAAGGGTTAAGACTAAATGTAATATTTAAGTTAGAACAATAAAAAAAGCTAGGTAAATAGTTATGGTGTAGGTTTGTAAAGTGAAAACTTCAGATTTGCATATCTTTATCACCAGTCACCTGAATAACTTGAAAGAATGCAACTAAAGGTAACATACCTATATAAGATATTTAAAGAGTTATACTCCAATTCCTGACCGTTAAGGAGTTTGTTTTATCTCCCATCATCAGCTCACCACCATTATAATGGCTAACAGATGCAAATACTAGAATAGCTTTAGAAAATATATGAAAAACATGATACTGCCTATTAAATTTTGAGGATTACCTTGATGATATCCTCTGGATTCCATCATCAGATCCTGACATAGTGATAATGAGTACAAAAAATACTTTCGTAATCGGTCAACAATTGACGGAATAATCGGTGAACGTGCATAAAAAAATATAGAGTTTGACATAAAACCTTTTTTTTTGAAGTCATTTAAAAAGAAAAATATTTGAATCTAATTTTAAATTTCACAACCTATGTTGACGTCAGCATATTATGTATAAGTATAAACATAACTTTATTGTTACGATAAAGTAACATTATGTCTAAATAAACATATTCAGTAAGTCTGAGGATATCATCGAAAGTTTAATAATTTAAACCTGTGTCAGTGTGTGTACCTAGTAACCACAAACGGAGTCGTGCGTCGTGATTTTATGAGGCAGGGATTGTTTATTCAAGTATCCTTTCATTGATTGACAGGAAAGATAATTGCATATTAACAAGTCAATTGGCAGCCTATTATTATTGCCCATACGAACACTAAGCCAATACCAAGATCATTAACAAATGTGTCATATATCTGTTTCGCAAGAATGACGCCAATTTTCGAAGCTTTAAACGACCAGTTGTTCCGTAAATCATCAAGGAATGCTATAAAAGGAAGGTAGTGAAACTCTATTACAAAGTATCCTTTAACATTCGCCGATACTGGGAGCAACTAAGTTACTTTTGTTTGAGCCCAGACTTTAAGTTTATTACAACAATAATTGTTTTATAAACGTCTTTTCTCTTGGCCGACCAAGAACAGCCTTTATGCCATTTTTGCTCTTAATTATGAGCTGTTACTTTGTATGCCCTATTAAGGATCAAAACATATTCGATTCCTTGCAAACCTGACTGCAGTTTAAAGCTAATGTAGGTGTAATTTATATACTCACAATATCAGACCTACCCACACAGTCATATATTCCATGTTCAAATTGAAAAGATGATGTAGATTTATTGCTACAGTCGCTGGGCTGAGACGCAACAACTTATCTTGTTCTCGGAGATATGGAGGGGTCTTACTGATGACACACCTCTAAATGTCATTTAGTATCCATACTAAATTTACATTTATTTGAATCTATGTTTGTTGATTTTAGTCTGACGTTAATATTTACTATTCACCGTAGGTAAAAATCCGAGTGTAGTGCCCCTTCAAGAACACCGTCTTGGTATTTTCTAAAAAAATTAAACTTTGATCCGTTTACGTATTCATAGATACAAAGATGTATACCCACACACCACTAGTCATACGGAATCACAAAATCTGTTAATACTAGTCAGAATTTTCCACCCTTCATCACCTTCACACTTCACGTTGTCTTAATGTTATTGGTTTGGTATACAGCTATAAGCTCAAACAATAAACTTAGTACTATACGATTTGACTAGATTACACGTAATATGTACTACGATTTAACAGGATATAAGTAAGTGTTCACGTAACAATGGTTTGCGTGATCATGTATGTAGGTGATACAGTTAGGAGCGCAAGTTCCGGATATGATGCGCGGACGCACCGTACGTTGCGAAACCACCAACGGCCTCAATCTATGATCAGGGTCAATACAGATTGCCATATTAAACAATGCTCATTGACATTGGTTGTTATTTTACCTAATAATAAGCCTCGAGTGATCCTTCTTATTTAACCTTTTTTATTCTCAACAAGGTTTATCTTCTTAGATTTTTATGCTTAAAAAATTATTATCTTAGGAATTTTGAAATGACTAGAACGAAATAAATTTTAGGACAGTAACTCACTATCATCAGTCTGTATTGTAGTATCTATATTATTTTATTTTTAATTTTCTGGCTAAATAAATTATTATGTTCAATTGGTATGTGTGTCAATAGGTGTGCTATTTGGGTCAAGCAAAATTATAAGAAATTAGCTTGACCCAAAAGATTTACTATAAAGTAGTTTAGAGAACCATTTTGTGATTAACTAACGTGAGTTACGTTTAAAAAAAACAAAATACCTATTTATTTGTATAAACTCTGTCAATTATACTGCGACGTAAGAAGTAAATTGCTGATTTTAGCAGACATACTGGATGTGTAAAAGCAACCAATTATTCCAGTATTAGTTATAACAGTCAGAACAGGTTGTGCAAAGATTTACCGTGGCGGCGGTGGCAGCGACCATCGGCCACCGGCCACTTTCACCGCCGCCATCTTGTGGCGGCCATGTCGTGCGTTTGCGCTGTTCATTGACGAATTGGCACGCCTATTGTTGCATGTGACGTCACACACGTCGTTATGCTAGAGGAATATCATAAAAGATTGTGTTAGTCGTGGCCTGCTGGCACACTTAGATAGAGATTTACCGTAAAATATAGATACTAAAGATAAAGAACGGTTGTGTTAAGGTCGCCTGTTTGATTTGTTTTAGTGTGTAGCTTTATTAGAAAATCAGCACTTATTTTCTTGAATAAAATCTGTGCGAGGAAAACAATAATATAACCCATATTTATGTTCATATACATACTTACATATGTATATCTTTTTTTAATAAGGTTCAACGCTCACGATTTTTTTGCAGTTTTCTAAATTACTTTCACTAGTAAATGTTTTGCCAAACGTCTGCGACTGCGCTTACTTATACTTAGATAATATATGGGCCTTTCTCTACTAACAGGAAAATCATGGTCCAAGCATTTTTTTTTACTTTGGCTAAATTAATGCATAGTTTTATTTATTGAAACATATAATATATAACCTGTTATTTAAGGCGCCAAGCTCAATCAATATTTAGAACTGTAATCATTTCATAAATTCGATCTTAAAGCCACTAAAAACAGTCCTCTGTTATGTCCTAATTCCGGATCGAGTATGATTGGGTTCGGTTTTTATTAGTTGTATTTAAAAATGTAAAATCTTATAACTCTATAAACATAAAGAATACTGAATGCATGTGAACAAAACACAATTATAATTTTAGAGATTTTTTTAGTACTAAAAAATAGTGTTCGAATTTTGTCCATACATTATTTGAACAGTCCTCTGTCACAATTTGAATATCGCGCCATAAAAATATTAAACACTATTGTGGTTACATTTCGTGTGAAACGGTACGTTAACAGTGTGAAGTTCGCTCGGTCGCCATGCTAAACAAGTTGCCGCTATTTTGCGTAGTGACAACTCCGCGTCTGTGTGGAAGCCGCGTCTCTGTAGTGTTGAGTGAACATTCCTCTGTTAAGTCTATTTTACGGTGTTTTATGTATTATAATTATATTTATCTAAGAAAAAAGTTGCTCTGTGTGATTATTTAAAGCTGTTTCTGTATTATGAAATAATATTTAAACTGATACGTGGTATGACATTTTTTACGTAAAAATAACAGTCCTCTGTGCAACAGTCCTCTGGAAATTTATAACACAGAGGACTGTTCAATGTGACAGAGGACTGTTTTATTTGATGTTTGTGTATTTTATTAATATTCTTTATAGTCTGCACTAACTTATTGCTTGCCGATAGCCACTTTCTTTCGTACATTAGCTTGTCATGCTAATTCGGTTCTTTTGTTTTCTATTATTATGGATTTTGGTATATAAAATAATACTTACTTAGTAACTACCTGTTTTTAAACCCTTACGATTTTTTTAAATCTTGAAAGTATGTTTTATTGTTTTAATATTGCCGCAATGCCACCGAAGAAGAAACCTAAAACCAAAGAAGAAATAAAAGAGCAGAAACGAATTGCAGAAAGATTAAGATATCAACGGCTAAAAAATGACCCTGCAAAAAGAGAGCAATTGAAGGAAAAAGAACGACGAAACTACCAAAGAAAGAAGGAAAAAGGTACAAGAAAGTCAGTTAAAGATATGAGTCGACGTGAACACAAAGCTGTGATTAAAGAATGGAGAAAACACTGTGCCACCTATCGCGCAAAACAAAAAGTTTTGAAAGAAATTACAAACAATTTTGTACGACAAAATACGCCCGAAGCCAAGGGTTCACTTTCTCCTCAAAGTTGTGTTTCTCCATCAATACTACTTATGACCACTCCACGAAGTGATGCAAGTAATGCGAGAAAGTGTAATGCCAGAAAGAAACGTGAAAAAATTATAAAGGATAAAGACAAAAAGATCGAGTATATAGG
Organism: Hypercompe scribonia; assembly: GCA_949316085.1. Lineage (NCBI taxonomy): Eukaryota > Metazoa > Arthropoda > Insecta > Lepidoptera > Erebidae > Hypercompe > Hypercompe scribonia. The sequence goes on along the minus strand of OX438977.1, from coordinate 10,041,188 downwards.
AAGAGATTCGAACGTTTGGAAAAAGCTAAGACAAAGGAAAATGTAGACACATCTAACACTAAACTTACCAAAATGTGTGATTCGTCAGAAACTCGCAGAGAAGTAGTCAAAAAGGCGCTATTCGGTGAAGTGTTGAATACCCAGCTGAAAGAAAACTACGCTAATTTAAAAACCAGCAAAGAAAAACAAATATTCGGCAATGTCGTGTCCGGTAAACTAATACACAAGTACAAGTTATGGCGAAGCAAAGATAGTTCTATATCTTATAAAATAATTCAGAAGTCAGCGTGTCAATCAGTTTTAGTACCCAAGCTTCGGACTCGTAAAGACAACATTTCATCTGATTGCATAAACACTGTATGAACCTTCTATGAAAATGATGATAATAGCAGACTTGGCGCAGGAAAACGAGAATGCCTAACCAGAAAAGGGGTTAAAAAACAGAAAAGATATCTATCGGATAGCATCACAAATTTATACAAGAAGTTTCAAGCTGAACATTTTAAAATAAGCTACACAACGTTTTGTCGTCTACGTCCTTTCTGGGTCATAACACCAAATGTAAACAAACGTGACACGAGCCTGTGTATAAAGCACGTGAACATCGCTCTCAAACTGTCAGCATTGCACAGGCGAAGAATTTCAACTTACAATAGTCACACTGCACTGCTTGAAAAGACATGTTGTAATCGCTATGACGAGCTATGTTTGTCACGAACCTGCCAACGCTGTATTGACGAGAATCCTGACTACAGGCAGTTTGACGACAGCAAGCCTATTGAATTTAAAAAAATGGATATCCGAGAAATAAACCTACAACAACCCCAAGACCAAAAATGCTCGAACAGTTACCAAATACCTAAAGAAAACGTTCACGGTTCGCCCTCGAGAACTAATAGAAGAACTACACGAGGATTTGGAAGCCTATTATCAACACGAGAGAAACATTACCCATCAATACAATGCTATCAAGAAATACAAACAAAACCTTACCGACGAAGACGCGCTGTCATACATATGGATTTTTCAGAAAATTATTGTTCCAAATACGGTCAAGAAGTACAAGCATTTCATTTTGGAGGGTCGAGACTTCAGCTAAGTCTTCATACTGTCGTAGTGTATACCAAAAACTCTATCAAGTCTTATTGTACCGTTTCCAAAAACCTCACACATTCACCAGCTGCTATATGGGCACATTTGCGGCCAATCTTTAAAAGTCTCCCACCTAATATAAAAAGCATCCACTTCGTCAGTGATGGACCTGTAACTCAATACAGAAACAAAACAATGTTTTACATCCTGGCATCAAGGCTTCAACAAGAGGTTGTAAATGTGAAGAAGTTCACCTGGAACTATTCAGAAAGTGGCCATGGCAAAGGGGCCCTGTTGGCATTGGAGCCACCTGCAAGAGAACCGCTGATGCCGCCGTCGCTACAGGAAGTGATATTGATAGCTTGGAATCATTTCTAGAGGCCATCCGACGAAGATGTTCCGCAATTACCTTATTCACAATCGACGATAAAGCTATCCAAGAATTGACAGTCGACATTCAAAATGAAACAGTTAATTTAAAAAGCTTTAATGGTACTCTACAAATACATCAAGTAAGGGCTGAAATATTAAGAAGTCCTCTAAAATCAGCTCCAAGTCCCGCTAAACTAATAATGAAAAGTTTAAGTTGCACTTGTGAAGACCAGTGCCAGCATTTCAATTTAGGAGTGTTAGAGGACAAAAACAAGACAAAACTTAACGTAGATGATATTTACACAGACTCTGAATGTAAAAACATGGACAACTCACAGGATTCCACAAAGGAGACCGACGACGACGCTGCACTGGCAGGACCTAGTTCAATTAACCAACAGAATTACACCATCGGTGATTACGTCTTGGTTAAATTTCTAGGAAGAAACATTGAATATTGTTATGCTGCAGTAATCAATAAGATAGATATGGAAGAAGGCGAATTAACAGTAACCTTCTTAAAAATTTGTGATGACAAAGGACACACATTCAGAGTCGATGAAAATGATGTTTCTGATGTGTCCTTTGACCAAGTATTAAAAAAGTTGCCAAACCCAGATATCGCCCTGAAAGGGAAACGAATATTTTATTATTTTAATATACTTGTGCCTGTTTTTGAGAAATAAGTCTGCATTGATAAGTAAACAAGGCTGATTCTTAGTACCTAAGCTTAATTTTAATTATTTTAATTCGTTACTTTGAGAGCTATACTCGCAATATGTTCCTGATAAATATAAGTATTTAAATTCTGTATGTTATACAGTATTCAATAAAGAAGAGAATTTATTTGATTACATTTAATCAATAATATTGTGTTTTTCTTCATATAAACGTTGGTACAAACTGTTCTCTGGGTGGAAAAAACAGTCCTCTGGGTGGCAAAACAGTCCTCTGCCACATTTTTTTACAAAATTGCCTATAATTCGAAAAATAAGGGAAAATTACAATGGTTTCTTGTTTATGTGTATTTATATTATACCTATTTATCGACTTAACATATTATATTTTTAATTTTCTAGAAAAATAGGTTGGGACAACTATCCATAGACAAGTTTCCAGTTAGTAGAGAATGGCCCATATATAGATGATAAATACGTTATTATTTTAGTGCTGTGCCTTAATTTCAACACACATAGTAAAATAAACATCTATTACTTCCGTTTAGCCATTAGCGCGGTAATACTGCTGCTAGTGTTCTAACTTCTAACTCACTTTGTTTATTTACACATACGAGTACGAGTAGATGGAATATCACAGAAAAATACGTAGAAAAAAAGGTATGGACCCAAAAGTCCGCGTCGAATACGGTGTCCACTTTAACCATAGTGCCATACATTATTTAAATTTATAGTTAAATTATGAAAGCACGACACAACAGTCAAATCAATCGTGCTAATCCAGAATTTTTTTCTTGGCTGAAAATTCAATCCACAACCCTTTACTCAGCAGTCAGAACTACTACGACTGCACAGATGGCGTAGTGGTTTACCCGGCCGCCACGCCGCTCTCTACTGCACTAAGTGTTGTGGGTTCAAACCCTACACGGGACTACACTTTGTGTGATCAACAAATTGTTGTTCTGAGTTTAGGTGTTCTTTGTGTCCGTTTTTTGTTGTTTCTAAAGTCTCCCGCGATATAGGAAAAGGCAGGTGTTGTCTTTTTAAGAAAAAAAAAATACATAATTACATCAAGTATTGATTTGTACTTATGAATAAACTAATTTAGACCTTTTAAATATGAAACCTATTGTCAAACAAGAAAAATATTTATTTACCTGCAAGGCATAGAAATCGGCTGCATTCCGCCTTATTGGCAGTCACAGCCATCTTGCGGTGCCGGTTATACTTGTCAAGTGCTTTTACTTTGTGGTTAACATAATGTAAAATATAATGATGGCGATTTTATTTTCATATATTGCTAGTTATATTTCGAAAGGACGCCGGACGTTGCAAAGAAATATGCAGGGTCGTCTACTCGCCTGATCTGTTAATTGCATAACTTTTCTTACTTATCATAATAATGATCATATTTTGTGTGTTTAAGTATATAATAATAAATAAACATTCTAACTCCATTGTCTAGGTTTTACCACAAGGTGGTTTCCTAATTGACACCCTAGTTCCCACAACGTCAGTACGTTTATGAACATCTTGATAAACTATTATAGCGACATAAAACGCCATATTGATTGATACCTTTCCGCATAAAGTTTTTAAGACTGGTTAAAAGTAATAAAACAAGATTGTGTTTCTGCTTAAGAACCGTAACAAATAGGCTTCTAGCTTATTTTTATGCGCGGAAGAGTATTTTGGTGACTGTCACTTTTTGTGTCACTGATTTTTGAAGATTAAATGCTTTATTATTTAATAAACGTCTGTTTAAACTATATTAGGCATCCCTAAAAGGCATGGATTAAATGATTATATGAATATGGATGTATTTGATGACAAATAACAGGGTCCATAAAGTCCTTTGTTAAATCGAGAATTTCCTGACAATTAAACTTAACAAATATATACCGGAATCACCAGCACTTCAGGGTTTCTCTCAAATATTATATAATTACCTATAAAATTACAAGTAAGTACTTATAAGTATATAGACAAATAATACCTTTTAACTAAATAGTCAAGTGAACTGTTTCCGTCTAATTGTATAAGCAAAATAATCTTGCATACCAACCAAATATCTTAATGTAAATATAACCATAACTGTTGTAGTATTTATAGTTTAAAGAGTTGTGGCACTCTTTTATTAAGGAAAGTACATTTTACCGTTACTTTATTTAAATTTAAAGTGAATTTTACATAAATAACCTTGAATTCGGACATATCTGAATTCTGGAAATCCAAAGATTATTGCAAACAAAAAACCAACTCTCTGTGATAATTTTTTTTACGATTGTGTCATACATGTAGATCATCATCGAAAAAAAATATTGGCAAAAACTAAGGTCGCAAAGATACTACGACATATCTTTAGTGATTCTAAGAGCAAATAATATTAAAATAATAGTAATAAGTATAGTATGCCCACTTTCTCTTTATTTAAGAATTAATTTGTCTTAACATAAAAAAGTCTCCCATTTCAAAATCAAGAAACCCGGTAAAAATATGAATTAAATCGGTAACCTCGTCAAGTTAACTACTAAAATATTTTTAAGGGATAAACACATTAAAACCTAATAGATCATACATTAACCATACACTGCTAGATTAACGCAACTCCAAAACGTTACCTTAGCTTGAAAAAATATGAAATAAACCACAACTACTGCCTACATGATCGTAATGGATTTCGTCGTTAATGTTGATTAGTTAATTAATTATACATTTTATCTACGCAAAGTGGTACAATGTTAAATTCCTTGTTCATTAATAGCCCATTAGTAACTTAATAAGCATTTAAAGTATGACCGTTTGGTGATGGAATAAGAATACGCAGTGTCACGAACCAGATTTAACCCGTGGGTGTCTTAAGAACCGATTAAGGGAGCAAACTACTGGACAAGAACACTGCAAAGAGAAAGAAAGCTTTAAACAAACCCTACACAAACCCATCTGGCCAACGTGGGATAGTAGGCCAAAGGCTCCTTTTTAAGGAGAGCTCCAGTGGTAGACTACTAATGGTCGCTGTTGATGATGATGACTATAATAACATAAATAATGTACTCAAATGACAAAGCAAAAAGCGGCAATTCCAATAGAACATGTAAACAATATCTTGCATTAATAATTAAGATGAGAGGTTTAAGTGTACTTCACGGTCAGTGTAGGGACAGAACCGCATACCACACAATCATTTCGAAATAACGTTTTATGTGTCAAGATTAGATATAACAATCCTTAGAGAAAACGAACTGTAAGAACCTAAATCAGATTAAGAAAGTAGCTTACGTAACAGTAAGAAAGTATATTACTTTAGTAGATGACTTTAGAACTTTAACTTAAACAGTTTGAAAAAATACAATTTAATTTCTAGTTTGTCTAGGTATTTGTACGGACGCAAATATGAGGTTGTTCTAAATCCGACTGTCACTTGACTAATGGATGTTTGACAATAGAAACTGTCTTTTCTTATCGCTCTGAAACCTGATCTGATACGCTAGTAGTGACTTGAGCAAGAAGGTGTATTATTTTTGCTTCTATTAAGATGAAAGGGATATCCGGGCACTATCCAATCTCCGTTTTCAACATCTAATTTAATCGGCTTCCGAACAGTATGCGAATATTAGACTTATGTCGGTAATTAAATTTACTCGTAGTTAATTTATTTCACATAACAGAATATAATCAACACATTTTCTTTTGCAATTAAATTTAAATTAGGTACTTTCACTTATTGGAACCAATTAATGAAACATCGATTTTACTACGTTTAGAAAGGAACAACAAATTTCTTATCTCTTATAAAAAACACAGGCTTTGGCCAAGTCTTCTCTTAAGAGAACGACAAGGAAGATCAACTACAGCAGGATACATATTTTGTTCAGTTTTTATATCATTCTTTTTCTCATTTTTCAAACTGTGTTGCATTCTTTGTTTACAAGATGTAGGGTCAAAATATCACGGCCAGTTCGAAGAAATATCAAGTAAAACGTTGATCTCACATAAAATTTTGTCTCTATCGTGATGTTAATTACAACCAAAGCTACATATTACATAATAACTCCTCCATTTTTCTTATTTTCTGTGAAGCGTTCAGACGATCAGTGAGCGTTTACTAAACATAAGTTTTCATACAATACACGTTACTTTAACATAAGAAACAATACATAGTGAAGAACAGACTGTGATGCCTATTTAACCTAGCAGTTGATAAATATTGTGTGTCGCAAACATTTACTAAAACAAATATCTCAGATGTGAGGCGCATTCCGCACAAATTATTGTCACAGCAGGAATATATTGATCATTATGTAACGATCCAATACTGAATAGTTTTATTATAAAGTCGTTTTCTTCATTGGTTTTCGGCTCATATCGGCCAGGCTCAACCGAAATGGTGCCGTTGTCTCATAGACCATCGGTGTCAAGGAGTTCTTACGTTGCTTTTCACCGAGTGCGTGAGGTTATCGGAGCCCAAATCCTCCCGATTTTGGGGATAGAGCGGGTCTTAAGTGAACAATTTACGTGACTTAATCCGTTTACTATTGAAATTGCAGACCTCACCAGCTTGTAAGTTGTCCACTTGCTTGTTTATTCCGCGACAACGCTTCAGTTGCAGCTGACCATGAGCAGCAATAGTTACAATTATTTGTCAGGTTGTGTAAAATTAGATGTTCAACTAGATGTTCTTATACGATCTTTAAAACTAATTTTATATCTTTCTTAATGACGAAAATTATCTTATTAGGTTGAAAATTAAAAGAAAAACTGTTCGAGATAGCTTAAATATATGTAACACGATAACGGCCTGACCCAAATACATATGTATACAACGTTACATTGAATACTATTCCCTTTATATTTCTTATTTATATAACATGTTACCTCATAGTTCATGAATACAAACATAAGTGTGTGTATATATATATATACGAGTATATACAATTCGTGTCCCTTATTGTTCGCCACATTATTAAGATGTTTTGTACACGTGCCCTATTTATAGGAGCTTTTTGCATGGCTCTTTTATAATATATTATTGTATTTGATAGTATACTTACGGCCTACGCGCACCCACTAACCGTTTCATAAGAATCTTATAATGAGTTCTTAAGTATAACATCACAGAATTAGCTATAAATCAAGGAGATGGCTGGGGACGGTAAGTTGGCGGTGTGTTAATTGGAAACAAGCCACTGCCTGCGGCTTCGCTCTCGTAATTATTGTTTATTCCGTATTTTTTACTTCGAAAATCATAAGCTTTCTTACAACCATTCAACTCTCTTTAACTATCTTACGGGTTTTGATTTTTAATCGTCCTTACATCGAGTCCCAAATTGTCCCTCCCACAGCGTAAACCTTGCCTTGTGTAATAATAATAGACGATGGCAACGTTCAATCTTTGTTGACTTAAGCGACGAACCTACACAAGAGACGTGGGCGTAAATGCCAATTAATTTTATTATTGCTAAGATAATTGTTATTGGGAAGATATTGTGTTTCTTTAGGTACAGGACATAAAATTAACCATAAAATAACAATTATAAATTATTTTACTTGCTGCGCTCCGCGGTTGTTGCATCTTGCTCATCCGACGGTAACACTTCATTTATTGGTATAACCATAATCCATGTCTGTGCCCAATTTTCATGTCTTTACCGTCTTTTACTCCTACGGACTTCTTAAAACTTGTGCGAAAACAAAAATAAAGAATACCATTACGACATTGTTTATTATTAAGGTATTTGCGATAATTAACACGTACAAAGAACAAAAACAAACTTTTACAGTTTCAATTCGTTAAGTTTTTTCTTCCTGTCTTTACAACAGCTAGGGAAATTGCGCCGAATACCGCCTAAATAAGCCAGTAACAAAAGCGTACTAATTATAGCATTAAAGAAATTACAACTCACTAAAGGTTAGGAAGAAACTGGCATTAAATTACGCCATAAGTAATAAAATACGCCTCCTTTTAAGATTGTAGGTATGCACTTATATAATGTTTGATATTCATATTGTTGGTACGCGTTTTATATTCAACAGTTTTACTTCCTAGGAATCTAATTTGTTTATTTAGACGAATAGTTACGTCATTATATGTAATTCATTATGCTGGTTCGACTGCTACTTTGTAAGTTAAATCTCTTTATTATATTAATTCTAGTGTAGGAAGATAGTAAAATGTTGGCGGGGTTTTTAGTATCGGTTTCGTAGCCTTTTCAAAATCTAATCTATTCAACAAAATTCTGGTGTTATCTGCCCTGATCTCTACATGTTATTTGAAGCCCTAAATTCTTATAATAAAAGTTCTGTTTCAATTCAGATCCGATCTACTTTTGATCTCACAAATGCCTCTGAGTATAAGTGTTCTGTGCACAAATGTCATAAAATTCACGTCGTACATCTAACGAATGTTATCAAACGTTGAAAAAAGAAAAAATCGATAGTCTGCTAATCTTAACAAGCGATATTTTAATAGATCATAATGTGCCTAAACTGAGATTATATTGAGATGACACTGTTACTGGATTGCATTTTTTTTTAACAGAATAAATACCTATTTTCTATCAATTCACAATTCATTTTTGATACAATCATATATTGCAGTTTGTGATTTTTAAATTACGAGAATTGAACTTTTGATGCAAGATTTATTAATATAACAGTGTCAGCTTTAATGGCAGTATTACTATATTCGCACGCTTTCTTGAAGGAAAATAATTTAGTGATTCAGCGCTCAATACGCGTTTACAAAACTGTAGCTTAACGATCATGATTAAGAATAATGAAGATGGGTAACATTAAGGTTATTGACGTTGCCATTAGAACTAGTTATAAGCCATCCGTGAATTTATTTTTAGTAAAAGGTATCTTATAGTATAATTTGCCGCCAGTTTTGCCTGAGTTTATTAAATATCATTTTTATAATTTGTAAATTTATTTTTACTTGTAAACTAATTTAAAATTGTTTTGTTTCAGGCACAAATATACTTAAGATAACATACAAAAAAAAGGTAAGTTTATCTTCACTACTGCACATTTCTTTTCTCAATCTGAACTGTCCATTCCTTTGAACGTTGAGCATTATCTTGTTCTACCGAACGTTAAAAATTATGAACAAAAAGTGCACGTGACTGCACGGATGGTGAAGTGGGTTAAGCGGTCACCTCGCCGCTTTCTACTACGTTGAATGTTCTGGGTTCAAAACCCACACGGGACAACTACGTGATCCACAAATTGTTGTTCTGAGCCTAGGTGTTTTTTTGTCTGTTTCACGTATTTCTTGTGTGTGAACTGTCTTTTTGATAAAATAAAAATAGTATCTCTTGCAATTTCTGTAACATTAGTAAAATATTAAATAATTATTTTATAATTTATTGATTGTCGTCAACTTAACGCTTATTATTATCCACGCTGTATTCATCTGTATCATAATTTGGTTTTGGTAGAAGACGCGAAAGAATACCTCTTTAAACAACGCCGATTTAGTAAAAGGACTGTATTACAAATGGTAATTCAGTTTAGTAGATATTTTAAGTATAGCCTATTAGCACGGTGTAAGCTCAATTCTGCCTAAATGCACAATAGTTACTTTGGCAATGACAACGTAGCGAGACTTTCAGTTAATATAACCCAATTTCTGTGTAACAAGAAGTGGCATACTATATATTAAACGTAAACTGAATAACTATAAAATTATGTTTCATTGAATTTGTCTCCTCGAAATTGTTGCATTCAAAAATATTGTTTAAAATCGCTCTCCGCCTGTGTCGGTTGCTTAACATTGTGTCGCAATATTACGACCTCGAGTCGGATGCTTACTAAAAATGCTTTTGGCACGTATCTAGTAAAATAATCTGTGAAAATAATAATAAAACTATATTCCTATGTGTTCTATATATTCATGGTTTGCTATTTTTATTGATTTTGTAACTAATAGTAAATAATATTTGTTATTTTTTAAAAAACCAAACGAATAAATACTGTAAATGTGTATTTGTGAATTTATTCTACACTTCCAGTTTTTGATGTTGACTCAAAAGCGTTCAAAAAAGTTTTCATTCGATTTATTTTACATCAGCCTTGTAAAAGTACCGTCAAGAATAACTCCATACTCAACTGACTTATCAGCTGTTTGTTGTTATTCTTCGACTACTACATCTTCTTGGAATTACTTGCCGACAATGGTCATTCATTAAAAAATAAGAAAAGAACCCTTTCACAACGTCAAATAATAGTTTTACGATAATGGCGGTGCAAGCCCTTGCGTTTTATGCTGCCGACAATTCTAACACGGTACCAATATATTTTTTTTATACCTTTTCATACACCTTTAACACTATTATTTTAAAACACTTACTTAGTCATTAACCTAAAAATACTGGGTACGTATAATAAATTTGAAATTATATTTACATGTTTGAGCGTGTGTATTTATATTTTTAATTAAAACCGCACACAAATACCGAACAATTAAGTTAATTGTATCTGTAAATGTGTGCGTAGGTGCATCTTTATTTCATAAAATGTAGGTCATTTTTAATAGCAATTATGTTTCTCAGCTAATTATATTTCACATTCTAATAAAGCTGATTAATTCAAGTGCCTTAACCAATTAAATTAATTTTAATACCCTGTTAATGCCATATCACCTCTGAATAACAATATTTTATGGTGACATTGGTTTTATTTCAACGGTAATCAGCTTTTGTAGAAAACATATATAATATTTTATGTCTATATCATTTAAAAACTGTGTATTTATGTTATAAAGATTGTAACTCATTTCAATAAGTTCTCAATAGAAAATAATGAGTGAGGGTGCGAGTAGCCGCACGTTGTGTAACATCAAGGCACGCGCTTATTGGTCAAATCAAACTTAGTAGTCAGTAGAGGAAAGTTAGTAGGTACACATAAAAAACCATGACTTGTGGTATAATTGACATAATTGTGAACTGTAAAGAACTAAGATTTTGTTTTTCCTGGTGAACTTTTCTTAACTAATTCGAATTTCGAACGAACGGAATATACATGGACACCCACAGATAAAAAACCAATGACACCTGCTGTCACCTTGGTGTTATTTATATTTTGTAAACACTATTTCTTCACCACGTCTATGCCTGTTATTTTTACGACGCTATAAATTTAAAAGAAAGTGAATCCCAGTAGGTATATTGCTAAATTTTATTACAACGCATCTATCAATGTGAGGAAAAATGAGGTCGAAGGCCGAACTTAAAAATATCAATTTGTGTTTAAAGTAAACGTTTATTTAAAATGTGTTAACAGTGTGTATAAATATTTTAAATGGCGATTTATACATCACTAAAATATTAACCCTATTATTTTTAGTGACAAACTATCTAAATCATTTATACAAATAAATATTTTTATTAGTCTTACTTTTTATAACAAATATATTTATTTTTTTATATTATTATTTCTTTATTTATTTACTTAAAAAAACACATTTAAAAAAGATTACAAACACGTTTGAAATCGCGAATTTCAAACCTTCGAAAGAACTCTTCATTTTTTTTATTATTATTTATTATTATATGTAGATGTTGCGATACTGTATTTTTATAATTAACTTGAATTAATATGTATTTCTAATATTTATATGTCTTTCAACTACGTTTGAACTGCAGTGCATTTACTTACTGTATATTTTATATGTTCGATAATTAAAATAAATAAAATAAAAAAAGTATTTCAGACATTAACGTTTAGGTGAGTCAGACTCGAAGATTGATTAGTAAATCCTTATGCGACGTAAAACCACCGATGTTTGAGCACAAACATCATCACGCATTGCAAAACTAAGATATGTCTAGCCGCATCTCAATGCAGGAAAGTAACTAGATTGCCAAATAGATAAATTTGGTATTCTTGCCAACACTCGGGTACTTCGTAAAATAACCGGCTGAAACACTAAATAGTGGCCAAATTCAACTTTTGAACTACTATTTCAACATATTAACCTTTTACCCCTTACTTACGTACAACGTGACAATGCTGATTATTTTATTGACATTGCAAAACACATTACAGATAAATATTTGTTATTTTACATATATACATTCTCGAGAAACGGATCAACGATCCAATTTTTAACCTACATCACAAGAAATAAAAAAATGTTTATCTATACGACCCGCATAATATTATAACGAGAATATCGCCTCCCAACCTAGATGTCATATTAATATTTATTAAACATTTAGTTACACATCTAAAAGTAATTTTGACATATTAATACCGACTGCCCAATTACTTGGATAACTGTCACTCTACCATTGCCTGATACTTTTTGCCTCGTACAACCGTTCTGTGGAACAAATATCCTTTACAGTTTTTCCAGACTGAACTTCAAGGAAAGAGTGTACTCCATTCGCAAAGGTCGGAAACGCGTTTGTGTAAGTGGTGGGTGTTCATGGCCAGCGGTAGTCGCTTTCCATCAGGGTGCCCGTCTGCTCGTTTGTCCGTTCTGTCATAAAAAACCTAGTTTACCTATATATTGAAAATATACACCACATATACACAGAATTTACCTTTGTAAATTCTAGTGCCTTGTGCCTATATTCTAGTATTGCCGGATTGTCTGTCTGGTTTATAGTTCCGAGCTTAAAATGGTAAAACATGATTATATTTATAAAAAGTAATACGAAAGTGTGATTAACGAATGGGACACGAACAGCTTCAAGACACAAAATTCTAAATCGTAAGACAAAAGAACGATCTTTGACACTTCTTGGCCTACACCTGCCTAGTACTTATATTTATTCAACAACCAATAAATTCCTTTTCACTAATGTTCTCTAATCGTAATATAAAAGTACCATTATAAAAGTGAAAATCTCGAATTTTGTTTGGATGATATTCAAGCAACGCTGAAGACGATGTTTTACGACTCTGATCTGTTTTACCTCGAGAGTGCGATATATGCGTGTTACGTCATCGTGACGTGCTCTAACAAAAGGAATTATGCTAAAGTAACTAAGTACGGTTGAAAGAAAAGCTAATACAAGAAGCTGATGTTCTGATAATCATTTATATCTGCTAAGTTTATCCATTGACACGATAACTCCAGTTATAAACTGTGATCTTGTCTAACAATGTGTAAACCACTAACCGTTGGCTGCATTAATGTTCTTACGGTAACTGCTCCACTTAAAAAAGGCCTAAATGTTACGTTATAATGAACTCTATAAATTCAAAAGTAAATACCCTCCAGAAAATAAAATCATATTGTACTTTGTAGTTTCCGATGTTGAGAAGTGCGCTTAGTGATTAGTGCAAGGAGCCTGCATCTGCCAACTAACTGTTATGCAGCTTGAAAGAAGTTTGTAAGCTATATAAATGTAATATATATTCCTGTAAATAAATATTCAAATAATAAATAGAGGAGGAGTCAAATTTGATGGACCAGCCCATACCACTAGCAAACATATTCAGCACCGCTTTAACAGTTTTGCAAACGATATCTTAGCAATAAACGACAACAACTTCAAACGCTAATATATGCAGTATGGTGTTCCATACTATGGTGGCCCAACGAGATGCTTTTACAGACGTAGAGTTAGACGTAACCAGTTACCGTGGCAGTGTGAAGCTCACACACTTTTTTTGTGGCAGCCTATCAAAGTGACTCTACTCTGCCTGATGGAAAGCATGAATAGAATCCAAGAGTGGTGGCCGCCATACTCATTGCGAATTCCGACAATGCAATAAGGTGACCCACGCTATGGCGGCCTAGTGAGATGCTTCTTCTTACTTACCACGATAAATGTCACTCCTGCATCAATGCATGTCCAGTCTCACACTCACCAACGAAACATGACAGTACGGACGCTTTAGGTTGGTCTTCTGTGAGAGGGTTCCTACTACATATACATTAAAATCAATAATGTTCAAATAGAACTATTAGAAAGTTATAAAGTTTCAAATACTTAGGCAGACGAATAACGCAGGATTCAAAATGTTCCCCCAACATATTAGAAAAACTCGCAATCGTTATACAAGCCTTTAACCGCAATAAGCTCATCAAATTAAATACATGGAGTATAGCAGTTCATGACTGCGAAACGTGGACGCTGGTTCAAAGAGGCATAGAGGTTGGCAATATTTGAAATGTGGTGCTAGAAGCGAGTGATGAACATTAATTGGATCGGGAGAAGAGCCAATGAGGAAGTCCTACTGATGGTTAACGAAGAGAAACAATTGTTAAAGGCTATTGGCTATATGCTAAAATTAGATCGACCTAGAATAATATACATACAGCAAATGAAGGAGAAAGTGAGACTTGTAATCTATCAAAAGGTCAAACAGATCACAGAAAACAGAGATGAGTGACAATTGCTACACCGACAAGGGTTTGGTTCTTAAATTGAGAGAAAGAATTCCTGCAGTTATTTACTTTTTAGCGGAGTAGTAGCTTTAATCCCTTCTTGGTTTGCCATTTCCAAAATTTGATAAATGAGAGATTTGGAATTAATGGAATTGTATGAAGCATTAAAAGCAAAATTAGTTTAATAGTCTTAAATTTATCAAATCACTAAATCGTTCGTATAATGAGAAGTGTCAGTGATATTTGTCTCTTAAACACAATTGGGAGGGGTGTGGGATTCGAAACTTGAGTCTCCCTCTGTGTCTATTCATCCTTAAATAATGAACTTGACCCAGTGGGTCGGCCGGCGGTCGACTGGCTAAAACATGTTCACTTGTCTTGCGATCACACTTCAAGGCGACCTTGAGAAACTTTTTTTACTATTGAATCTTTTGATAGGTTGCAAGTTCTGGGTACTAAAGGATATTCATAGACAAGAATCCTTTCAGTATAAAACTTCTGCGAAATTTTAAAATTCGAACGTGTTATGTTAGTGATTCCCGATTGCGCGTAGGTAGAAACGCTGTCCACTTTATCTTATTCTTAAGTCATAAGACATTGACATTTAGATTTGCTTATAGTACTTATTGTACTCTCAACAAGGGTATAGCATTGATTCAGAACGACCATGTCCAACTTCGCATTGAGCGTAATGAATATAGCATTTTAGGAAAGATTTTAGAATTGTAGAAATTCAGGTTCTTTGTGCTGTCTGTATACTAAACTTTACATCAAATTTACCCTGTTTTATATCGCGTGACGCCTACGTTTTAGGAAAACACTAGTTTATATTATTCATATTCAATTTTTTCTGGTAAAATAAGTAGAATAATGTTCATGTTCGAGTTTTGACAGTAATTCTCTCGATTCCAAAGAAACCTAGATAAGAAAAGGTCGCTACGTCAAATTTGATTCGCAGTGCAACGATACAATGAAGTTACGGTGTCGTGCGGGTGTCGCGCAGGAGGCGAGGCGGACTCAGGTCAATGACGCCCCTCGTCTGGGGTCCGCACCCCGCCACACCGCCCGCCGCCCGCCTGTACACCCGCCCGCTGAACCAGTTCTACGTATGTAGCTTACCGTCATTTCTATCTAGTTTACACCGAGCACCTACTTGCTTACCTGTAGAACATTCTTCTTGGATTCTGTCACTGTAAAAAAACTATTATTTATCTATGGAAAACATTCCAGTATAACGTCTTTTCTCAGACTATACATACATATTATAAAGACAAACGAGCAACATACTTGCTACTGGGCTATTATTATGTTAGGAGTAGTATTGAATCCACTCTACTATTTTTAACCCTCTAAAAATGTTTAGTTAGGTTTAGACTTCCAAAGAATTTTGTAGTAGTCATATGAACTAAAAATATATAGTAAAATATGGCTGACTCTGACAATGACATTTAAAACTTAACCTGAATTGATCCGTGACTCAACGATTGTGTTCTACACGTGTGGCACAATGTTGCCCCAGCAAAAAAAGATTAATTGTGATCAGTTTAAAATACGCTGTGATGAGTTTAAAATACGCATCGGAGGTTAAGGAATAAAAAACGTATAGTGTGGTTATAATTTGCGATAATAGTACAATTAAAGAGGTTCGTAGTCGGCGGCGACGTTGTGGTGTAGCAACACTCGCTTTCGTAAATGATTTCGCAACTAATGCCGAAAATAGTCGAAAGTTACTTCACACTTTATGTTTTTTGTCCTCACGCACTGCTCACTTTCCGGTTTGCATTCTTAAATCGTTTTTACTGTTATTTTAATTGCTTATTTACAGTTTATTTCATTTAGAGGTAATTTACTTAGTTCAGTATTATCTTCTCTTTCATCTTTTTGCTTCTTAGGAATTTGATTAATAAAATACGTATGGGTGTGAAATTCAAATTTAAAACTATAAACTTACAGTTATCCTACTTAAAAAACTATATTAAAATTAAGCATAATCTAGATAAGTTAATTCTGTTATTATAGTTAGTTTAGAATTGTAATGTTAAAATAATGTTTACTTAATATTTAAAGATAAAGATAGTAAATACAAGTGACCTAAAAAGGGTTGCAAACATTCATACGTCGTCATCCAAACCACCAGTACAAGTTCTGATAAGTAATTGCGTCTGCCGAAAACCTCCACAATTAAACAAGAGATTAACAATAATGACAGAAATAATTAACCATTTTATCATTCCTTAATTATCACATTAAAGTATTCACCCACTGAGGGCCCCATAGGTAAACGTGAAAATCTTTTCATATAATTCAAATAATATGGAACCATTAGTGTTCTCAAAGTATTTTTAACGTTTCCTATGTTTATATTTGAATATTCCATAACAGGGATTATCGTCGTAGATACGAGTTAATTAGTGAACACGAATAAAGTTCAAGGTTCGAGCTTGATTTCTATGTTTTGGTTCTTTCTTGTTGCTAACTTATGGGCTATGATCAAAAGTGACACCAGGATATCACTAAATGTTCTTTACAAATTGAAATGTTGAAACTATGATGACTAATCTTCAAAGCCTACTTTCTCCAACATGATTCGCTTACTCTTCGTAGATACTTTTAGCAGGCATATTTTGTACATTGCCTAAAGCAAGAGAAATAAAACTTTATACCAAAAGTTACATAATCATTAACTAAAGAACGTTTTCTAGTGGCTATATAATACATATTTATTTCTTTAATATGTAGAATAACTTTAGTTATGGTTTACTGCGAAGTCGACCAAAAAACCTTATAATAAAAAGTTATGGATATTAGACCAGATGTTTCCAGGTCAAGCCGGATACCTGGCAACCGTATTCGTACCTCTCTACGCACCTTACGACGTTAAATAATCTCGTGAGCGTTTAAAATAAAATTTTGAAAAGTTAGCAAACCGATACTAATTGTAAAGCCTAGCGTGTGAACATGCCATAACTATTGCAAACCTTATACCACAATCTCAATCAACCCGGAAGTGGAATGATGTTATTTATACCGTCAATCTTCTCTAGCGGGAGTTAACAACGGTATCCTGTGTTTCCAATCGTTGCTGGTTCTAATGACACAGACTTAGTAACTTGCGTAACAACCATTACGTCGTCGTGGTCTTTTAACTATCTTGTTACACAAAATTGATTATTATGCGTATTTACCGAACCGGTTGAAGTACAAAAGTACTGGTGGCACAAATAAGTAGGTATCTTGTAAAAGCGATGTATAAATTATATTTATACAAGACTTGCAGATAATTAATGTTTTTTGTTGTACTTTGTGCTATAAGTTTTTATGAACCAACTTCGTAAAAGATTCTTGATAGGGAAAGTTTTTTTTCCTACAAATGCGTAAAAAGAGTTCAAGTACAAAACTTGAACTCTTTTACTTTAACACTAATATATATTTGCTGAGTATCTTGTATCTTTGCAAAGTATCTTTTAAATAAAAAAGAGAATTCAAGTACCCTATTTTTGTGCGTACTTAACTTATTAACACTGATAAAAGATGTTACTTTATTTTGTTGTTCTATAATGTTCTATGTCCTGTGCATCACCAGAGTTCTATATATTTTCGAATGTCGGACTATTATCGTTGTAGGCAGTGACGTACTTTAAACAGTGTAGTATAAAACATATTTACCTATTTATTACATATTTACAAACAAAATTTACCCAGATAACACGCATAATTCTCAACGCATAAAACCGTGCCACACGGACATGATAATAATGTGACAGCATTATACAAATAGTACTTAAATTTACTTTCGTGCGCATTGTAATATCGAGAAACTTCTCTTGATAAAATGAAAGGAAACATTAATTTAAAATATGTAACGATTAATGTCAGCAGCAGCGATGTATTTTACGAATAGTGCAAGAGTTTTGGTAAGCATTATTAGTTACGTATAGAATGCTCGAATATATTCGTACAGAGCATAGTGCACTTACTTAGTAATTCATGCGGTAGATAGGAGTTCTGGTACGATTACTTATCACAGACTAAACTTGAAAGTATTGTAAAGGAGGTACAATTCAAGAAAATATATAAAAATGAATTCATTATACGCGTCAGACATTTTTCTATTCATTAAACATTTAACTAGTAACAAAAAGTACTGGCAGCATTGCTTTAGCATAATTTGCAGTTAAGGTTTAGTTAAGTTAATTTTAAACGTACGGAACCAGAGATTTAAATAGAATTAAATGTGAATGATCATCACACCCAAAACGGCTATTTCATCTTGAAGGCCACTAGCATTTCTGAGTGGCTTGATGTTAAAGGAAAATCCGTCAACTAATCTTGTAATTAACTCGAGAGACTTTCTCTGTCGATTAGTTTGAATAAGGGAATAAATTATCCTTAATGACATGTTTTGAAACCTTTTTGATCGCCTGTGTAATCCAATCATCATCAGCCTATTGAAGTCCACTGTTGGTCTCTCCCTCTGCACGCCACTCAATAATACAATATATAATTAATATATAGGAGAACTATATTTCAGTATGTTAGGGAGACAACTAGAGTGATATCACAGCCGCAGAGAACACCTACTGGAGTGTTACAGTTACGATCCTTAAAATATAACTTGATGTCTGTGACAGAAGTATGTTTTCATTCTTTACATGCCAGTACTATCGAGTTTTTAAAATAAAGTGCTATTAAACTTCATTTTAAAAATAAAATTCACACCTAGAATGTACCTCGAAGTTCTAAAATGACACTAGTGACAAGTGTCACAAGGATCAAGCTATATTTTAAGAACTACATGTAATTTTTGGTTAATTTTCACCGAAAAAGTATAGCTACTAGTGCCTGAACCCTCATACTCTTTCACTCCTTCTTATTTTTAACCACTCTGCCCGTTTACCATCTATGTCATAAATTTATCCAACGTGTCCATCTCCGGAAGTGTTTTTATAGCTGACTATAGATAATCATCCTATCAACTATGAAGTATCAGAATCATTACTATGTCAATATTGTATTAGGACCATGTTTGTTTTTTGAGATTCGTAATCGTTGTCGAATGTAAAGTTTAAATAGTCATTCAATATCGTTTCTTTTTGTTTACATTTTCTAAAGAATTGTGATGAGTAAACAAACTGTTGCCTAATTACGTAACCTTGTGTTGTAGACGCAGTGTTAGGGTACAGAACAGATGTAGTAAAGGTATGCAGTATTAGTATCCTTTATTAGGTTATTAACTGAATATTATACCAAAGCACTTACGGTAAGCAAAACACTAATTAAATAAAAGACCACCTTTAACTATTCCAGATATTACACATTATGTCAATAATATGATATATTTTATTATCTGTCTATTGTTTCCTAAGGAATATCGAATGGAAAACATATTCGAGTCTAATAAAAATATAATAAAGGTCTATCAATATTAAAGTTACCATTTACCATCAGGCTTGCCTTATACTTATTTGCCACGGAAATAGTTTAAAACACAAGATAGTTCACGTTAACAAGACAGTAAATAGCAATATTTAGTTCAGTAATGATTATTACGAGCAAACACGCTCCTTATACATATTGGCCTAGAGGTCGCACGCGCAGTTGAATATGTAATTAATTACTGCTCGTGAAAGGGTATTTAACCTATCAATGTTTCTCGAGATGTTCCGTCAGCGTTATATGTATCCGCTTACTGTGTACAAACACCAAGTACTACTTCGAGTCGGGTTACCAAAAAAAAGTAAAGTTTCGTAAGTAACCATGAATTTTTTTCATTTTTTTAACGGGCTATAAACTTAATTCATGGATAGGTACTAGACATAGCTTTGAACGTGATTTTCATATTTGTTACACATACTGTTAAAAAAATAAATTTCCGTACTAAAAACTCTTTAGGCCAGTTTGATTGCTTCTTTGAAAGATTATTCTGAACTTATCTATCAGATAACTATAGATTTCAGTTTGACAAGTTTGGATATATGTTTGAATATAAATATATATAGTTTGAATATATATATATATGTCAACAAACTTCATCTGTTAAATAGTGTAATATGACAGAAAACTATCTGGCACTTTATCAGGAACTGGTAAAACTGGCCCTTTTATTTTATGTTCCGTCACAAAATTTTCGTTAAAATTCGCACAACGGATTCTCTTCACATAACGATATAGATCTTTGGTGTTTACATGTTCAATATTTATTATCGAATAACCATAGAAATAGAGTTTGCTTAATTGCAACAACTACAAATAGACTAAAAAATGTAAGCCATCATTGATTACAGAGCGTGGGAAGCAATTACGTAAGGGTTTCAAAATTAATTTCCTTTAAACATCATAAAATCATAAATGGTTCTAGATGAGAATCTTTTTTGTCGACGTTATACCTGAATCGGGTCCTACTTTACATCGTATCCTTGTCTTTAGGCGTATTAGTACCGATCAATTAAAAAGTTGTGTAATCGAGACAAAATTCTATATATCTAAAAATGTTAAATTGGTTGGTACACCTCAAATACTTAAAAAGTTCTGCACTGATTGTGCACACACTTGTATATGATCTACAATACAAGGATTATTTTAATTCTGCCGTGGCAGGATTTCTACTATATATATTTATAACTATTACTAGCTAGTTGACACTATTTGACACTTAAACGAAGTATTCTTCTTATAGATACTTTCTATTTGTATAATATAGTCAATCGCTGAATCAGCGCAGATAACGTATTCCGAGAGTAGTAAATAGTAACGATGTAAGGTTATCTAAAATATGTTATTGTTTATTTTACTAGAATAACACGTACTAGAAGAATTTAGCAAGGAAATGCATGATCGTTCGATCTAATGTTGGCAGTTTGCCAAGGTTAACGTTTTTTAATGTTTTTATGAAGCCTTAGAATGGATATTTATTTCACAAAATTGTAGCCTATAAATGAATGACGCATTGGATGACTCTCTCGGTTGTGTAGAATATATTTTTCATATTTCAAGGTAATGGATATAAACAAATCAATGTATTATTAATACGTAATAATTGTTGTAATACGCGTTGTACTCATGGTTATAGTGCTGCGTAACTATGATTTTGTTAAAGCGTAAATTGTAATAAATCATTCTATAACAAATAAAGCAAATCACTTCGCTGTGTCTAGGTGTATTTCGTCTATAACATGTATATTTAGAAATGTTTAAGTATGTTAATCAGCAGCCTGATTAATAAAGCACAGGCTGTGCCTAATTTAGAATCAGACAGTCTTGTGTAAAATGTGTGAGTTTATTTATTTATTTTATTATTACATCCAAGACAAATCTTTATGTGATGAACACGATCATTTGTTCTGTATGTGGGTGTAATTTCTCTATAATATATACAATATGCATTGAGAAATATATAAATTTGTTTATGCAAAAAGAAGAAGACAGAATTGGAGAAGTCCAAAATCGATCAGAGTAGCGTACATGGGAGAGATCTATGTCCAGCAGTAAGACTGTAATAGGCTGATGATGATGTTTATTAGCAGCCTGGTTACCATCTGGGATTAGACGACCGTATGTAAGTTGTGTCAGGATATAATATTATTATTTAAACGGTAAAACATACTGCAAAATATTATTTTCTTTGCTTTGCTTACACCAGTATCGCATGTGTACTTAAGAAATATGATTAGGTTTTTATCATAATAACACCAGTTACTCTATCTTGGTATCAACCACTACAATATTTTATTAATATTAATGACTAATCGCTAATGACAAAAACCTATAAAAACTATATTTAAGCACAAGATTGTGAAACATAAGCTCTCGTCTGCACTCAGCACACACGGATGTTGACTGGGGGTCAATGGTTTTCCTTGGTGGGGGTGTTCACCTTCTACGACCTCATTTACTCGGTATTGTGTACGCGGTCATATAAATTGACGTATTCTGTCAGGTTAATCACATATCGATTTGTGTAAACTTATTGGTTTGAATTCCTTAGTCAAGTATTCTCCTTAAAAAAAGTTACTATAAAATAAAAATAGCTTTTAATCTTCTCAAAATTTAAATGCAGAACATTTCGCATAACAACAGACCTACAAAAGTCCCAAAAGTTGGATTGTCTGAGAAAATACATAAAGTAACAAAACGAGCGTTATTCGCTTATCGCTACTATCAATTAGGTAAGCTTAAATGACATACGCCTAGTCCGTTACTCGATAAATAATATGAAAAACGTTTAGGAACGTTATGTGCGGATGTGTCAAGTAATATTAGATTGTTCACGGAGGTTAAAGAATCGTTTTGAAGCTAAGTTTCTGTAATTCCAGAAACATTAAGAATTGGGATAATGTCCGAGCCACACGGCTTTAGGAGTGCTGGGAATAGTAATGTCGGTCTACTTTACCAAAATAGCTCGTGGGACACGTATTCAAGCCCCTTGACCTTAGTAGAGCAACAAAGTCGAACATAAAAACAATAAAATTATAGTACAACTACTGTTTTGCATAGGATGCATTAATATATACCAATTCTATTTTGCAAATAGTATCTATTGTACTTGAGACTATACGAGTAGCACTAAAAGGTTTAATCTTTGTTTATGTAGAAGTAATACGAAAATAAAATAAAAAATAATGTTACTTTAAAAATATATTTTACACATTAAAAAACTCAAAAGAAACCACTTCATTAACATACAGCTTTCTCTGTCTACTAGAAAAATAATTTTTTTTTTTTTAATATTTAAAAAACCTCTAATTGGCTTTAAAAGAGGTTACATTTTTATTTAGATAGTAGTCATTACTGTTTTAGTCTATAAATAAATCGTTTATTGTTTTACAATTTCGAATGCTCTGGAGCCCCGGCCTATTTTAACTTTGTGAAGACAAGAATGTACTTGATTATTTAGGCGAATTAGAAAAAATTGATAGGTCCCCCTGTTGGGAATGTATGTGTCAAAGTTTTGTGGTGTCTATTTAATAAATTAAAGTTCATAAGATTCTACTAGATCTTTTACTTGTTTTCATTGTCTTGAACTGCTTACAACTACTATAGCTACACAATGTCTATTGTATAGAACCAAACAGTAAATAATCATTCTAATATTATGTTGTTGAGGTACAATATTAACTTACATAAGAAGTTTTAATATATTTTTCAAAATTAAGAAACGTTTTTATATGAATATTCTCGTACATTTATTTGTAAAGGAGTGATTTTGTTATTTAATTAATAAATTTAAATATAAATAAATGGCTAAGACCATAATATTAGCAGTACATATTACTTCACTAAACCGCTAAATACAGAATGTCGCGGGCGGGCGTTCAAGTATTTACACCAGAAAATTGACTTTTTCCTGTCAGTTGCACTATACAAACTTCTTAATATTATAACATACATTTATCTTTTGAATTTCGAACATACATTAGTCATGTTTAAAATGTGTCGGTATTTACATTAAGCATTTTTAATCTGCATATTATATGTAAGAAAGAGAATTCACTCGAACTCAGTATTTCAATTGTTACATTTTTGTCGTCATTATCTACTTATTGATCTTCTCATTGTTATATTTATGGAAAATTGACAAAAACACCAATACGTAAATGCATTATCGTAGTAGAAACAATACCGACGCGACGGTCACGGTTTTATTTACTTATTCATATATCATTTATGAGTCTTTGAACTTAGTATAATCTTGTATATCATTTGGCCTCAAAGTTGTACCGCATACGTTATAATACACGTACTATTTATTACATATATGTACCAATAACAACATTAATTTCTTATCTTGGAACGAATACCGCTAATCGCCCGAGGGAAATAGGTCATATCAGTTCCCTTTGGCGACGAAGTAACACAGTATAACCAGGTTTACGATATAATTGAATGTAATACATATTCAAAAACGCCATGTTGTTTTTAATAATCGTTAAATAAACAGTTGATATGTATAAAGCTGCCTACATCACCTTCAATAGTTTGTTGACATTTAATGACCCCAACAAATGAATTTATTTTTGAGAAAGACGAGTTTTGCAAATTGATTCGAATACCTTGGGTTTACCAATTCCGAGAGTAAAGGTCATATAACAAGAAATATGGTTCGTTGTTCTGTAGAGTGAGTTAGTGTACGATAAGATTCATAAAGAAAAGGATACATTAGTAATCATTTTCGTAACTGGTTTAGTCATAAGTTCATATGTTTAATAGGGAGAAGGTAGCTTAATAAAAAAATCCCTAGTCCTTTATAATATTATACCATATATGTACTTAAACTGGGCAGTTGATATGTCATTACTCGGGACTTACGACTAGTGACTAAGAATAGTGTCTATTTAACAAAATTAAGAAGACACACGTGTTTATATATCCATAATTTTCATTTTTTACGTCACGGAAAATAAAGAGCAAAAGTTATTAGTCTACTCAAGTTTTTATTTTCATGTGCGGTTGATGAAAAGAGATAGAACAAACACGTATTCAACGTGAATTAAACATCATTGCCATTGTGCTATGTAGTCTACTGTATTTAGTAAATAAATGATTATAATATTTAAATAGTACAAGGGAGGGATGCTTTGTGATCAACACTGACCGTGTATGTGGTGGACAGCCAGATGGTGCAGAAACTCTAGAGCCTGTCTATACAAATAGAGCCTACACAGATTGGTTTGACATTGCAAGAGGTGATACCTCTTGCAGACAGAGATGTATAGTGCGTCTTCTTGGCTGTTTAACTTATTAATATAAATGCCTTCTCTATGTCAATGACCATGTATTACTTGCGTCGTCAGTGAAGGAGTTGTAGAAAATGGTAACACATGAATAAGGACGAAATGGATGAAAGTGAATGTTTTGAAAATGAAAGTAATGATCTTTGAAAGGGAAAATAGCATGACTGATTTGAATATTGCGATTGGAGATTAAAGAGTAGAACAAATGCGGGAGTATCTTTATTTACGTTCTGCGTTTACAAGGAATTGAGTACATGAAGATGATATAGAAAGAAGAGTGTGAAAGTGTGAAATAAGCGATAATTAGTGGTAGCGAATCTTGGGTATGGCAGAAGAGGCGCGCAAGTAGAATTAATGCTGTAGAGCTGCATTACCTAAGAAGTATGTGTGGTATAATTGTTAGTGACAGATTCAGGAATGTAGTGATAAGAGAACGTTGTAGACTGAAAGTTTTTTTTTTTTTTGATTTGACTTTTAGCTGTTGGCCTCAGATGGCCTCTACAACTTTACCCGGATTAATTTACGGTGAGCGCTGAGGGCTCTCAACCGGCCATTTGTTAAGCAACATTGTCCAAGGGCACCTCCTGTGGGGTACGAACCTCGGCTTGGGGTGTTGCTGATACATTGGGGCGGCCTACTCCCATGTTTTGTGGACGGTTTACGCGGCGCGTGTTCCGCCCCCGACGACGGGGACGAAAACGCAGACGGTTTGTATTAAGTGTGTTCGCTCTACGTTGAGCGAGTGTAATTTCGTCGTCTAGCTCCCCTTTTTTTTTTTTTTTTTTTTTTTTTCCTGTGCGGAAATCTCCTCGGATACCACCTACTGTGTGGTTATGTCGGACTCGAACCGACCAAAAACCGCACGCCGTCTCAGGTACCAGTAGCCGGGGAATCAGGTGTACCCTAGAAAGGAAATCCCTGAAACCCCAACGTACCTCGGGTCATCTACCTACGGCTTGCAGATGACCCCTTTTCTGCTCCAAAAGAGCGTGTGCTCCGTAGCACGTCCCGCTGCTATCCCGGCGTACTTCTGCTCGGGTGACGGATGGCCTCACCTATCACCCTCAGTCTAGCGCTTATGGAGGACGGAGATCGTTCTGCAATCTCCGGCGCCCGAGCCGTCTGTGATACCGGACACGTTCCTGGGCCTGGCGGACCGGGAGAGTTCTCAACCTCTCCCGGTCCCGCTCCGACATCTCCTTTGCAAGCATAACTTGCTCGCAAAAGGAGACGGCGGAGTTCCACGCGCTCTCGCTCCGCAACATGGCGGCGATCATGCTACCGAGCGAGAGAGTTTCCACTCCGATGGCCGTCACAAGGTCACGCCTCAGCTCCGCCCACGCTGGGCATTCTGCCAGCGTGTGGAGCGCCGTGTCCACGGTCCGGCGATCGCAGTGGTGGCACTCAGGCGTTGGCTCCTTTCGGATCAGACACAAGTGATCTCCGAAGCATCCTTTTCCAGTGATCACCTGCGTCAGCCGATATGAGAGGGTCCCGTGATTCCTCTCGAGCCAATCCTCCATAAGGGGTCTTACCGCCGCAATGACGGCGTGCCCGGCGCTTGGTTGCCCAAGTCGTTCCTTCCACTCCTCCACAAGGACCTGGCGGAGTTGGGTTTTCTGATTCTCGATTTCTCGAGTTTCAGGACTCCGGCCCAACTCCCGTGCCTCCTTGCGCCACTGATAAAGAGCCGCAAGGGCTCTCGCCTCCAGGTCCCATGGTGGAGTTCCAGCCAGGAGACTCGCCGCTTCAAAGGAGATTGTGCGGTATCCTCTTATGACCCTGATGGCCAGCACTCGCTGTGGTCGTCGCAGTATTGCGACGTTGCTCGCCTTGAGGGTCTCCGCCCACACTGGGGCCCCGTAAAGGGCCATTGACCGCACAACTCCTGCGTAGAGTCTCCTGCAGGAGTCATCGGGTCCCCTCATGTTAGGCAGCAGCCGCGCCAACGCCCGTGTTGCTCCCACCAACTTTGGGACCTGACTTCGGAAATGAGTTCCGAAGTCCCATCGGCTATCGAGTACGAGTCCCAGATACCTCATGGAGGACTCAATGCCGATGCGAGTGTCTCCTGCTATGAGGCTGGATCGATTTGGTGGCTTGTTCCGAGGCCCATGAAAGAACAAGGCCTCGGACTTGTGTAGAGCCACCTCAAGACCCAACCGCCGGATTCGCTCTACGACTTGGGCAACACCGGCCGTGGCCCTCAGGGTTGCCTCACGATGTGTCTTGCCGCACGCCGTCACAGTAGCTCCCCTAACGCGTGTTTGGGTCGACGTAGTTTTGAGATTTTACTGGGTGTGTAGTTTACGGCCGCAACCACTATAGGGTTGGGGTGAGTCGGAGCAGAGTCAAAGTAGCTAAGGGAGCACTGTTTTATGAATTGCTTGATGGTCGGCAATCTGAGGTCGATGTGGAGATCGACGTTGCATTCATACCACGGTGCTCCCGTAGCTTTGCGCATGAAATTATTCTGTAGTGTTTGAAGCCTATGGATCCTGTGTAGCCTAACGTGTGCGAATACTACGCTACCGTACGTCATTATAGGACGTATGCATGCCGTGTATAATCTAACTTTGTTTTTTAAATCTAACTTCGAACGCGCGTTAATTAGACTGTGTAGACGTCCTAGCACGAAGGCAGCCCGGCTGCGGACTGCCTTGATGTGGGGGCCGAAGGATAGACGGTCGTCAAGGGTTATGCCTAGGTATTTGGCCTACCTTTTTTTTTTTTTTTTAACGTGTGGAAACCCCCTCGGGCCGTCACCCCACCGGGGTTTACGGCGGGGTAGTGTGTCGGAATCGGACCGACTAAAACCACACGGTGTGCCACTCTGCGCCTGAGATAGGAGGGATCCGGGAACCGCTGCTGTTACGACATCCAGATCTCTCCCAGCGCCTGCCCGCTAAAGCGGGTACCATCTGCGGATAAACTCTCTATTTAGGCGACGTACAGCACACGTGCACATCACCTCCTCGCGGCTGGCCACTATAGCGGATGGAGGGGAAAACCCATCCCGTCCACCCGCGGCCACACTCAAGGCGGCATGAGGCGCTGGTATGCGCGCCTCCGCCGCCCGGCTCGCCGACGGCGAATTGAGTCCGAGTGGATATCGTCCTCCCGGGCCTTCTCCGCTGCCTCCTTCCGCGAAATTACGTCTTCGCAGAAGGTTGCGACCGCGGTAAAACAACTGTCGCTACCGGCCATGGAGCGTATGACGGCCGGTAGCGAGAGATCACCTCCAATAACTGCAGTGAGGACCCCACGCTGCGCCGCCCAGGCGGAACAAACCGCTAGCGTGTGCTGAGCCGAGTCCTCACTACAGTCGCAGTGGTGACAGGCGGGACTCAATTCCCTCCTGACGACCGAGTGCAGATACTTCCCGAAGCAACCGTGCCCGGAAAGGACCTGCGTCAGTCGGAAGGAAAGGGTCCCGTGCTGCCGCCATGCCCACTCGGCGATGACCGGCTGGAGAGCCTCCACGGCGGCAAAGCCAGCACGTGGAGCCTCCAGCCGAGACGACCAACGAGCCATCGTGGCTCGACGAGCGGCCTCTCGCCACTCGCGTATCTCTTCGGGCGGGAGCCGTATGCTGCGACCCGCCCGGAAGTCAGCCGTCCGCCGATAAACTTCGGCGAGCACTTTCGCCTCCAAATCCCACGGGGGAGTTCCGGCCAAGGCGCACGCCGCCTCCGTCGATACGGTGCGGTAACCACGTATGGCTCTAACCGTCAATATCCTCTGAGGGCGCCAGAGGCGAGCCCTATTCTGGGCGGTCAGAGCCGCCGCCCACACCGGTGCACCATACAGTGCCATTGACCGGACAACCCCCGTGTACAGCCGTCTCGTCGCGACACTGGCTCCACCCAAATTGGGCAAAAGTCGCCCAAGGGCAGAAGCAGCGCCGACCAGCTTTGGAGTAAGCTGTCGGAAGTGCTCGTCGAAGAGCCACCTGCCGTCTAGGATCAGGCCCAGATACTTCATCCGGGCCTTAATCGGTACGAGGACCGAATTGACAACGATAGAGGCGCTGGGGGGTGGACCACGACGGGGCCCATGAGGTATTTGGCCTACCTAGCCCAAGGGATAGACTTGCCGAACATCCTAATCTGAGGGGTCTTCTCCAAAGGATACAAGCTTAGCTGTCTTCTGTGAAACAGCACCGCCTGGCTTTTCTCGGGGTTGACCTCTATCCTCCATTTCCGGAACCAAACGCCCAGTGCGTTGGCTGCGGTCTGGAGTTTTTTGGCTACTGTCGAGGGGTTCACTCCTGAGCAGTAGATAGCCGTGTCGTCTGCGAATAGTGCCGTCTGCACCTACCGATGCTTCGGAATGTCGCTAGTATACAGCGTGAAGAGTAGAGGGGAGAGCACGGACCCTTGTGGGACACCGGCTCGTATGGGGTGAGTGGAGGAAAGTGACCCTTCTACTCGGTAGCGGAAGCTTCTATTCGACAAGTAGTCTCATATGATGAGCACGAGTCCGTGTGGCACTCCCATGGTGGATAGCTTAAATAATAAGCCGTTGTGCCACACTTTGTCGAAAGCTTTCGCCACGTCAAAGAAGAGGATTCCTGTGAACAGGTTGCGTTGAAGCCGATTGCTGGTGTATTCAACGATGCGGTGGACTTGGTGGACGCACGAGTGTTCGGTTCGGAAACCGAATTGCTCGTGGGGGACGAGAAGATTAGCATCGGCATACGCTTTCAGCCTATTGTAGATTAGACGCTCGTATAGCTTGCCTAATCCTTTAAGCAGACTGATCGGTCTATAACTAGTCGGTTCGGACTTTGGTTTGCCAGGTTTGGGTATCCCAATAACAACTGCTTCTTTCCATTGTTGTGGAAAGATGTTGTTTTTGAGCGCTGCGTTGAAAATGAAGGTCAGAAGGACCAGTAACTTCTCCGGAAAGAGTTTTATTACCCTGTTTGTGATACCGTCCGAACCGGGCGTCTTGCGAGCGTGTAGGCCCTTGACGATCGTTTCAACTTCTTCGGGGGTGACCGTGTCTAGGTCTTGTTCGTCTGTCCCCGTCGGCGTTGAAGCTAGTGTTGATGTAGGAAGTGAGGTTATGCGCTCTACTTCCGAATCAACTTCGGCTATTTGGTCTGAGTCGCAGTGTATTACGCTGGGCGTGCACTGATTCTCTAGACTCTCGGCCAGGCACTCTGCCTTTTCGATATCGTCGAAGGCCGGTGGAAGGTTAGGTCGGCTTAGAGGAGGCATACAGGTGATGGTGTCTCTCTTAAGCGAGCGGGATAGTTGCCAGAAGGCAAGGTGGGTAGGTTCGAGGACTTGTAGTGTCCTATCCCACCTGTCTTGGCGCATTTGATCGATGCACGACTTGACCGCTCTTTCTAAGCTTCGTAACCTGATCCTGTTGGATCCTGATCCATGGATATCTGTCATAGGCTCGTACGGCGGCGTTCTTCCGCCTCAGCAGCTCACGTACGTCATCGGGTAGGTTCCAGCGGCGATCGTTCGTCGCTGGTGCCTCCCGAGTGCATTCGTTAATTAACGATTGCACGTGTGCTGTGAGGGAGTCGATCGCCGTCGCGGTGTCCTCTTTGCTGGTTATGTAGTCGGGTATCCTGTCTAGATGCACGGACGAGGATGCCTCGAGTTTGGTCCCGAGGCGCCTCCAGTCCGTGATTCGTCTAGTGGGGGTACGATGACCTGTGTCGATGGGACCCAGTCTGGGTGCGAACTCCATGACCACAGGTCTGTGGTCAGAAGTTAACTCGTGTAGCACCTCTACTGAACACAAACGTAGGTTTATGTTCTTTAGGAGTGCCACGTCCAGAATGTCGGGTCGGTGAGACACGATGTGCGGATAGTGGGTCGGTTCGAGCGGGGCGATGATGTCGAACGCTAGTCTAGTCGAGAGCGACTCCAGGGCTCGGCCCTTGGCGTTGGACTGGTGACAGTTCCAGAGGGTGTTTTTGGCGTTAAGGTCGCCGCCGATTATCATGGCGTCGCTCAGTTCTAGCAGTGCTCGGAGGTCGCTCTCGAGTAGTTGCCGATTGGGTGACAGATAGGCTGAAACTAGAGTGATCGATTGGTGTCCGGTCATGCCTATTCGACAGACCGAAGCCTCGATGCTAGTCAGCGCAGGCGGATCCATAGGTACGCAGTGAAGGGACCTTTTGTAATAGATGAGAGTGCCTCCTTGCGCAGAGTCAAACCCAAACCCAAACGTTGCGGACCACCGAGTAGTTCGCAACGTTTGGGTTTCTCTGCGAGGGTTTCAAAAAGGTCTCTTGTACGAGTAGTATGTCGAGTTGGTGTGCCCTAAGAAAAACACCAACTTCATTTCGTTGCCTACCGATGCCGTTGGCGTTGAAGTACCCTAGCTTGAGTGATCTGGGTTTGACTCTGCAGATGTAGTGACACAAATTGAAAAGGGCATGCTTCGATGTTTTAGCCACGTAGAGAGGATGGATGATAGAAGATTCACGAAAGGCATTTATGGAGCAAATGTCGAAAAAGGTCGTCCGCGGTGAACATTAATCGACCAAAATGGAGATTTTCTGAAGAGGACCATGTGAAAAGTACCAGGAACAACGAGCATGCATGCAGCAATTAATAAATGTGGACGAAGCAAGAGATTTATGTCAGGACCGTAGTAAGTGGATATCAATTGTCTCTGCCTACCTCTCTGGGAAATAGGCCCGCCAAATTTTGCGACCAATTTGGTAATATTTCATTAAAATAAATGTGCATAAAACAAGAAAATATAGGTGCTAGGTAGGAACTGCTCAATAGGTCTCACGGTCACGGTCACGGTCTAACTTCTTACGAGTGTACTAGCATACACTCGTAAGAAGTGAAACTTCTTTGCGTTATTTTTCAAAAAAATAATTTAAACCCGTCTGAAGTCGATGCAATCGCCACCTGGATTTCAAAAATGTAACTACTTAAAACGGGCCGCAAAATACATTGGAGACATTTACCAATCCCTACTCCGCTGGAGAAAGTATACTTCGAATCACGCGTGGTAGGGATAAGAAAAAGATGGCGCGTAACGGAGAAATGTGACGCGTAACGAAAAAATGTAATGGCAGCTGGAAAAATAGTCTAAGGAAGTTTGCATTGAGTAGAATTATTAAGGCGCAATAAACTAAGTTTTCTTTTTTATATTTTATCACTTTTCAGACTCCGTTTCCAGTGTCTTGTTCAGCCAGCAGAGTAAGCAAATAAATTAGCGTTTCGTTTGCAACGTTTAATATACAAGTCGATCTACATTAGTGAACTAAGTTTATATCCGTAAACGATATATTATTAATTCTCCGATGGATAGCAAATGATTCAGACACGAATACGAAATCGGTTAGGAAGTGTGTTTAAAATATTCAAGTGAATCGAGTTGGTAGAAGCGAACAGTGTGCGCTGTGCTACGGTTCGTTCTCGCAAGCAACCTTGCGATGCGCGACGCAGGTCAGATTTTTCGAAGGTCGATGACTCGTGCTTGTAATCGCTTCGAGTTATTATTATTTACCGCACCCTGGGACTACGATAGTTTCGAATTGAAACACGCATCGATCTGTGTAATCGTAGACTTGTATCCATATCCACGGTCTCCCATTTAATTTTTAAATGTCACATTACCTGCTGTATTGTATAAATCTTTGTTTTATCTTTAGCCGATTGATTAGTGATCTTGCTAATATTTGAATATTGTGTACGGTCATTATTAGATAGATATTATCAAATAATGTGTGTATATAATATTGAATAGATACGAATTAAAATGTAATTCTAAACGAACATTCTGTAATATAATCTGTAGGTAAGTAGTTCAAGTAACTTGCAGTTTTACAAATACCACATAATTTAAATTAGATATTTAGACCAAAAATATACGAAACTAGTTGCTTTCCATCGTGATTATACTACGTTATGTCTGCGAGCGACCTTCGAGTTGCGTAACATGTGTGTGCCCATTTGTTAGAAGTGTTAAAAAAAATTAATAGCTTTGGAAACGTTTTTAGTCTGGGGATGGTGCAGGGTTGCCAGAATGGGCTTTAGTTATTTAGACGATACTTTATCTTGTATCAAATAAACTATCCTATTTTATGTGTTTTCTAACAAAGCTCGAAGAGTAAAAAAAAGGACAAAAAGGAACGGCAATATTAAAGAAATGGATTCTATACTCATAATGTACGAACTAGCATCTCCAAATAGTCCGTTGCAACATTTTTTAAATCACTTGATGTAATTATATTCGGTTAATACGAGGCGTTCCTTCATTTGTAAAATTTATTATATTATACTATTTATCTAGAAAATATAAAGTCACAAAAAGGAGCATAACTCCATACCTTGGCTTTCGCCATGGAGTACAGTCAAAACACTGTGTATAACTATTATTAAACTTATCTTTTCATCTGATAAGAATGTTTTCAATAGCCACTGTAAGAAATATCAATTCAATATTGTAAAATTTTTGTGATAGAAATAACGAAAATAGAAACGTTTCTCGTACACAATCTGAACTAATTGTATACGTACGAGTACAAAGCTAACCAAAGATTAGGAACGTAAAGATCAAAAGTCACAAGAGATATAACAAAAGGGCAAAGATTGTATAGATTATTGTGTAAAAAATTCTACAACCCACATTCCCTCACTAGCTAGTGTAAACGAAGTCAACTACCTGATGCGTCTGCGATCAGGAATAATAGGAAGAGTCCCTTGGGTCGGATATAAAAAGTGTCCTTGGTA
Source organism: Hypercompe scribonia (assembly GCA_949316085.1). Lineage (NCBI taxonomy): Eukaryota > Metazoa > Arthropoda > Insecta > Lepidoptera > Erebidae > Hypercompe > Hypercompe scribonia. Next base: position 10,007,251 of record OX438977.1, on the reverse strand, counting down.
TTTCTATTAAAAAAAAGTTCGAATGACAGGTCGAATATCAGAATTGAACTTTGAAAGATAACTTTAGTTACCGTCCACAAATAGTTTGGAAATAAAGTGCACGAGAATTAACTTAGTTCAATATTTTGTCAATAACATTAAGGCGGTTGAGTTACTTCAGTTAAGCTTAATATTTCCTTCCTCTGAATTATCAAATTTATTTACTACCAGAAATTTTATTCAATGCCTTCATTTTGTACCTACTTCTTCAGTGCTCTACGTTTGTGCTTAAAACGACAATGTTATTGTACTAGTGGAAAAACAGATAGACGGCACAGCATTAGGGAAGTACCTCTTTAATTACTAAGGTTTTACCAGATAAATCTGGTAAAACCCCCTGTCAATAAGCTTAGAGTATTAAGAGTTATAAAGTGTAAAATCAGAATCAATTTTTGTGTAGTATTCAAAATAGCGGTGGCAGTCACTGGTCGTTATCATGACAAAGCGCTTGTTACTCAAACTTAGGTTCCAGTGGCCGAGGAACTAGGCGTAACTTATAAAGGAAATCTCTAGTACCCCAACGGCCCCGACCCTCTACGGTTCAGAAATACCACACTATTAACAGCTTACTCGTGTAGACATATCTCCTGACCGACGTAAACGTCACTATTACATGTGCATCTTTACGACCCATCAATTGTACCAGCAGCGTAACATATTATATATTGTATTGTGCTTATGTATGTACTCGTATGTTAAACTATTCTTAAACAAATAGTCTTCATACTCAGTAGTTATATCCGTAATAGTAAAGTACGGAATTTGGTTAGCTTTAATTTATTTCCTCATTATGAATCATGTTAACCACAAAATTCGATCAAAACATATCAATTACGTATGTTTATTTAGGTGTTACTTTGTTTTACAGAGGCAAACTTGTGAACATATAATTACGTTGATGTAATTATTTTTTACTAGCTGTACCCTTCTAATCATCGCTATCACATTGTGGTTGTAATGAGAAACAAAAATGATGCGAAAAATAAATAAAAACAAACTCTGAAGCGGGTTGTATATTATGTCAAAATTTTTAAGTTCTTTAAGCGTACAGAAACTAACCTTTAAATATAACCATGGATTAGATTTTAGACTTAATTATCCACATATATACATACGTGCTCTAATTAAGAATATTAAAAATAACTAAAAATGAAATCAGGCTTAGTTAGTGAAGGGACCACTATTTTATACTCACACAGTTGCCAAGGAATGTAGAATCCAAAAGACAAGAATAATGACGTACTCGTTTATTACCCAGTTGACGTAATACATCGAACAGCCAACAGCGTGTGCGTGTCAAAAGCCAAGTAAAACTTTCTATATTTTTTGCTTAAACAAAAAGATAGAAGTGATGAAGTTAGTCAGTCATATCATAGAATAATCTCCTTTATTTTCCGTTCCGTTACGTTGTACAAATGAGCCATCTAAGACCTTAATTCACACGATTAGTCTATATTAAGAAAATAATTGATTTAATATGTTACTAAGCTCAAAACCCGAATATGCTTGGATCGATTTAGCTAATTACTCGTTTTTCATGAAAATTATAGTTCGAATAAGGTTATAAGGCAGGTAGGCAAAAAAAAAGACATGAAAGTAGTACGGAAATCAGATATTTTTTTGCAAAAAATTGTAAAAAGTTTGGCGAGCTGAAGTTATTGGGCGTCCCATGATAACCAGAAAATACTGCGAGAATTTAAGACAGCTACGAGTATAGAAAATTTTCATAATATAACATATGATATGATATGATATAATAGAATAACAAAATTTTCATTGTGTCTCTACCACGGCTATAGTTTTAAATCCGACTAAATACATTGCAATAGAAGCGTGAGCTGGCAATTAATTTCCATGCTTTAATGTGCTCACGACCTTCGCCTCCGACCTTCAATTCTAAGTTCCATTCAGTTTACTTGCAATAGCACTGCAAGCACCAACGCGCGCAGCTATATCGATTGTTAGTAGAACTTTATTGTTAACAATAGGTACTTGTCAGAACTTTACTTATACAACAAAATTTATAAGAGGAGCTATTGAATTTCCAGCATTTGAAAGTAGTTTGCCCGGTAAGCACCTTTTATTCTTAATCCTGACTTAAAATTTTCTTCTCTTGCTTAAAATAATTATAAACTTTTGTGTACGGATAAATATAGTCATATCAACTCCAAAAAGGTTTAAAGATCCTATTCACTGACAGGAAGACAGTATAGTGCTGCGGTTTACCGTAACGCAATACTTCCCTGATTCCCCAAGTACTTCCCAATTCCTGAATAGGAAATAATAGACAACCGCTCCAAACCTTCTATACTGTTTTCTTACAATGTACGTGTTAATTTATAGTCATTCATTGTAAAGAACTTGCTAGATTTAATCTCTCGTTTATAGTTTCGTTGTAGAATACAACTTTTTTCTTCTAGTGGCTGCACCACGGAATATTATTCAACACAATTCCAAGTGATCTGTTGTGATGTACCATATGATATTTTCGATTTCCTCTATAGTATTTAAAGTAATTGTTAAGATTAATTCAGGCATAAATATTGTTGTTTAACAGTAGTATAGTGCATTGTTCTCCAACTGCTATGTTGATACATTAAGTATTTATATAAGAGATTGAAATTAAAAAATGAATGATAGTTTAAGAAAACTAAAAAAACACGCTTTTATTGCTAATCGAACTAAAAACTAGAAAATAATCTTTAATGACAAAGAGTCTAATATTACAGTAGTAGAAGATCGAACAATCAATCATAGTGAATCGCCTCAAAATAAAATTATAATAAAATTTAAGTTATTAACAGAATAATTCAATTCACAGTAAAAATCGTGGGGTGCTCGATATTTTAAATTATCATTCCATTGCCAACTATCTATGAGAGGATAGTTATGAATCGCAGTAAAATGCACCCGTGCAAAGTTTCAGGTTGATCAGATTTTTAGAAACCGGTGAAAATTAAGCTCAAAGATTCCGTTACATACATACATAGCGTGTTAATAATAGTGATTTACTAGTGATTTGCATAAGTATTACAAAAATGATGATTTGTTAAGAATTACATCGATTTTGTTAATCTGTCAAGTTAGACAATGTTGGGACAAACATGTAATTTTTTATTCATTTAGCATATTCAGATAAAAAGTACACCAATATGTAAAGTCACTAACACCTTTTTTTTTAATCCATCGGTATTTGCGACAGGGTGGTGTGTCGGAATCGGACACTGACACTTTGTGCCTGAGATAGAAGGGACCCTCTGTTACGGGTGGAGTAAAAAGTCGGTCCTGAGCTCGACTCCTGACCTGTGCTACAGAAGTCAGTGTCTTCTCTCACTATAAGGAACACAAATAACTTATAAATAAGTATGTTGGTGTGTAATAAAAGTATGATATGTATGTGAATGTATGGTATATATGGCGAGTCTTTTATATTAATATTTTTCAATATACTACTATGGTAATTCCTTAATTTAATTTTAGTTGCATGATTAGACAAGAGATAAATGTTCATTAATTTATCTATTCTATTATATAAGAAAGTACACATGAAAACATGTTGCCGTCTACTAGAGGCTGTACGACAGGTGGCAGATACGCATACATCAGTTATGAAACGCTTTTTATTACAATCCTTAGCCTCATAAAGGGTGTTTGTATGTTGTCTTACGAGTAAATACAGTAAATCAAGTTGCCTTATTTTTAATGTCTATGAAATCGCAGACAATATTTTTTGACCGAAAGCAAACATAATCAAAAACGTGGACCAGAGAAACAAGAAACAATGTGCTTAATAATAAAACGTGCACATCAAAGAATCGATAACATAATACTATAGGTATATTTTATGTAGAACAGTATTATTTCAACAGTTCATTGACTCGGTGTTACACTTGTCGTTTAACTATAGGAAAACAAGATGTAAACACCATTATAAAATTACGTAATTTAAAAAGTAAGATTTTATTAGTGATCATCATGATTTTTATTATTTTACTAAATTTTATACTTTACTAGAAATATTGACCTTCGCTCATCAGTGGACGGCAATAAGATGCTAACATATGTTCGTATCGTACGCATGAGTAAGAGAGTTCTGACTTTCCTTCTGAGAGCAGCTGTGTTGGTTATAGTCAAATAACTAGGTGCTAATATCAAACATAAATGAATTGCACACCAAATATACAAACAAAATTGAATTAACTCCATAGAGAAGATAGAAGATGACCGACTCAATAGAAGTGAACCGTAATCGTAATCACTCTACACTAGATAAAACCACTGCGACTATTATTACATTTAATACTTATTTTAAAACCCTAGATACCCAACTTGATTTTAACACAGACATTTCAATAGTTATTTTAATCAGGTCATGATTAATGGTTTACTTATATTGGTCTAATTCAAAAGGAGTTTACGATACTCTTTTCATTATCATCATTAATGAAACTACCGGTAAGATGGCTTGTATCAAAGACCTCTCTTACGTTACTACAGGAAATATATATATATATATTTCACAGAAAATTTTTCCTTAAATAGAAATACTTTGCAGTATGATCAGAGTTGGTTGATTGATCCTATTGAAAAAAATATTAAGTGATTCTTAAATTATTTTCGGGGAAAATATTAGTAAGCCTATTTGCTGTATTTTTTTGTGTAAGTATCGTATATACTTTACAAACAGACACTTCAATTTTATTTATTTGTATAGATTAATAAATTTTAACACTTCAGAGACGAATTAAAACTTACGTCCCACTATTTACTTAGTACTTGTTTACCTATTTACTTTTCATTAGTTACTTCCCATTGACCTAGAACCTCCTGATTTAAAATGAAATTAATATTTGATGAAACAATAGTATTTCGGACATCTGACACAACGTTATCTAGTCCCAAACTAAGATGAGCTTATACTGTGGACACTAAACAACTGATATAAATACATAACTACTTTTTTTTGTAAGCACATATATATTATACATAGAAAACACCCAAACTCTGAAATAAATATTTGCAGATCACGCAAACACTTGGTTCGACCCGAGACCTCAAGCTCAGCAGTCGTATACGCTAACACTACGCCACCGTGGCAGTCAAAATTTATTCAGATAGTACAAGGAAAGGAAAAAATTCAGAAGTTCTCAATTTATTATGATATCATATGAAAGCCCATATTATCAATTCCAGGGTTCATAATAGGGAGACAAAGGGTTAAAGTTGCGTGAAGTTCTATACTCGTCTTGCAAACTTTTGATCTTTCAAATTTACTGTAATATTCGTAATAGCTTTCTTTAACGACTAAGGAAACTTCCAAATAACCAATATACCTGACACCTCTTCGCAAAGTTCTTTAATATTTGTGAACTTCGCTAACCGTTACTTTGCGGAACTTCCTTCCCTGAGGCCCAGCTAAAAAAACCCGCTACCTAAAAACGCTAACTAAAAAAATATCTCTAATTAGTTTTTGTTTTCTATTTCACAACTGTATTGCAGTTTAATTTCTTTCCTAAAATCGCTCTAATTTAAAAATTAAAAGCCTAATATACAAACTTAGTTTAGATTTCCTCTTATTGGAAGAGGTAAACGTCTGTCTGTTATGTTTTGTATTGAGTAGTAAGCGTCTGTCTCGGGAATTGTATTGAGTTTTTACAAAGTTAGTAATGGGGATTCCCCTAAGATCATACAAAAGATTTACATCGTGTAATGCGCCTCTTTTATGAAGTTCAATAGAAGGTCACGTCATATAATGGCAAAGTTATGGCCAATTTCACTAGCAAAAATCAACTATTCCTTTCACTATTGAAGTGATAGTTCACAATATGATACAAACCCCGATCAATCATGATCACGATACTAGAAAACCGTCTGGATTAAGCCTCATTTTAATCTTACTTAAAAGTAATGTTATCGATGAGTGCGTATATGACCTTTGATGAAATATGATATTTAACAAAATTTCGAAATGATATTTGGCAAAAAACTAACGTCACCTGTCGTTGGGCATTCAACGCGAAAAAAAGCAAAATCGCTGACCCAGTAACCCAATTGCGCCGTCCATGAGCGAAGCAAGGTCAGGCAGTTGCTCGTGTACTGTAATCACTTTTATACCGGCTACTACTAAACTCGTACACCTACTTACCTACATTATTTAATATTTTTTTAACGTTGGAAGAGATATTTCAAGTATTATTTTCACTTTTAAAGCTTACAGTTATGAGAACTCCGATGAATGAAATAAGTATATTAACAAATAATGAATGAGAGAGTTTGAGAACAATTTTAACAAGATACTCAAGTAACATTTCCTTTTTAGTAATTACAAATGGTTTACTGTAAATACTGGTTTAAATTAGTAATTGGTCAACAGATAGAACGAGTAATTTTTTAAATATTCTTATAATGATATGAAACGTAAAATTTTTAAGAAATGTAGTAGTAAAAACTAAACTTTGCCCGTACGAACCACTGAGTTAATTGGAACACCTGTCCTAAACTGTTGTGATGCACGTTAGTATTATCTCTGGTATGCCTTCAAGTTGATAAGACTGTGTGGATGGTTTAATCTATGGTTACCCAAAATAAATTTCGAAGAAAGGTGATCACTGTAAAATACTTATTTTTTTACTTTTTCTATTATACCAGGACAGCAGCTAGTTTTGCAATAAAATAACAATCGTGAGGTAAAACAATACTACTTATACTGCCAAGAATAATATCGGTTTCTTTAAATTTAAAACAAATCGGAAAGCTTTAACAAATAACTAGTCAGGAAAACCAAGTCTAAGATAATTCACTACGCATACAAGATTTTGCTCTTCCCAAACGACCTTAAACAGAAGGTTACTCAATTCGCCGAGGCTTTTCTGTAATCTTTTAAAGTTTGACCTAGACAAGATAAAAACTAGTTGCGAAGTTACGGAACATTAGTTACGGAACACTCACTACTACGCTGGACCAAAGAGATGGTAAATACAAAAGGACAGCGTTGCGTATTGCCAATGAAATATTTATAGAAACAGTTTTGAAAGGTAATATTTCGATAAATATTGTTTTTTTTTTCATTTATTACGGTAGTGACTTGTTTTTTTTTTTTTTGAAAGAAACAACCTTATGTGTGGACTAGAATAATGTTTGGATTAAACTATAACAAAATTTTGTTCAACTGTGTTTTGTATTTCATGACAATGAATAAAATTTGAAAAGGACTAATTTATACGTTTTAAAAATTGTTAGCAGCGCTACGGACAACAATACGACCTTATTCGTAATTATAAAGGTAATCAGTGACGTTATAGATCAACATTCAAACCCATTTATATTTGTTATAATTTAGATAAAGTAAATAGCAAATGAATACATACAATTTGATAAGGAAGTGTCATTGAACGTTATTTACATACAGATAATGGGAATTTATTATCTTCGCATTAATGTTGATTAGGTATATAGTGTATAAAGTCATAGTTGGAACAGTTTGAGGCGCGCTATCTTTAACAGTATATACCGGTAACAATTATATAAAATTTAGTCCCTGTGGTTATAACTAAATGATGGCAAAGACACCCACTTTTCAGGGCTAAACTTAGTGCTTAGAATTGTTAGTTGATTACGATTACATTAACAAAATTATACCATTAATTCGAATAAGGAGTATATTCTACCTTTCAACATAAAAAGTTATTTAATGAAGTTTTTGCATATTCAGAATCAACATACCGTTTGATTCAGACAGTAAATTTTTATACAAGGTGTGCCAAAAATTCGTTTACATTTGAATTTAACATCCCGCACAAATAAATGCTATGCGAGGTGCGGGGGGGTTTGACCATTAGCTCGTTTCTCGGCAATTTTGTCGCAATGAGTCGCTTCACGGCGCCGCAGCGCGCTTACTGTGTGAAATAATTTTATTTAAACAACAGTTCGCTTATTTCGCGTTGAATACCATTTACACGACTTAAATCGGTGTCCGAACGCTCCGTTAATAAAGAAGTAAGTGAAGAAGTTCAAAGAGACAGGATCTACGCTGAATGTGAAGCAAACTGGAGGCCCACGGACTCCGCGGGCCGAAGAGAACGTGCAGCAAGTTTCCACTTCTGTTCGACGTAATCCAGATTATCCCGTATAACATTACACCGTATTTTGAAATTACATCCAAATGAGATCCAGATAGTGCAGGAACTAAAACCTAATGATTTAAATTTGCGGAAGTCGTATGCCGAAACAATTTTAGACCGATTCAGTAATTTTGACAACTTATCTTATTTTCTGACGAAGCCCATTTTCACCTCCACCAACATATAAACAAACAGAATTGCAGGTATTGCAGTAGTGAAAATCTCAACACTAAACACGAAAGGCCACTTTATTATCCCAAGGTATGGGCTGCAATATTTGCAAAAGGAACCATTGGATCCCACTGTTTCGAAGATTCTCACTACCGTTCAGTTACTATTAATTCTGCTAAATATAAGAAAATGTTACGAGAGTTCTTGGGACCGATGCTATTGGAATTTGGTGGCAATCGTAACCACATTCCATGGCCACCCAGAAGTCCAGGTCTATCCCCAGCAGATTTCTTTTTATGGGGCTATTTGAAGAATCGTGTCTACATCAATATACTAACAACTATCATACAACCAAATACACTACGTCAACTAAAAGAAAAAATCAACAAAGAGATATCGACGATCTCGCGGTCTCTTTGCTGACGAGTATTCGAAAATTTCGGTACTCGCTTAGAAGAGTGCAAACGTCGAAACGGTTGTTATTAGCTTATTCGTAAATAAACAATTTTATAATATATCAAATGATTTTTTCAAATGTTAAGTAATGCGTGGCCCACTCAGTATCAACACAAAGTTACTTTGCGAGTGATAGCAAAAAACATATTAATAATTAAAGAACTATTCAAATTTCTTATATAAACTATTTGAAAAGACAATTGAAAATAGCGTTCTTGTTAGTTTTAACTTTATTATATTATGGAGTCAAAACAGTCAGCAGCATGTTGAATGTTCTTAAACAATTTAAAAAAAAGGGAGGCGATGTTAAATACGACTGTATTTTTTGTTAAGTAAAAATGATTACTAGCTTATCTAAATAAAAAAACGGATTTACTAAGATTCTATAATATAATCTAACATATTACGGTTTAGTTATTGACGTTACAACACGTAGTACAATACGTATAAATGTCGTATCTACACAATACTAACGTATTACACACTAAAAAAGGTAAAAAAAAACCTTTTAAAAAAAGTTGAACCCTCTTCAATAAATACTGACAAAGATAACGAAAAATAAAAAAATAACTATAAATCTAATTAAAAAACCAAAATAAATACTACCCTCAATATAACCGATAACCTTATTACAGCAATAGATACCTTCCAGTTTGTTTGGAGTCGGTGCCGAACCGAATAAATACTTGATAAGTTAGGTACAAGGTGCCGTAGGTTTTTGAAGTTAGTGCATATTGAAGTCGTTTCAATTAAAAAAAAGGATTTATTAGAAAAATAATGATTAAAAATATTGTATTATTATTTGTTTTGCATTTTCAAATGAATTTTATGATTAAATTGGAAATTGATTATGATAATATATCCAGGACCTATAAATTTGCTTTTAATCGGCTTACCTTTTTACAACGAACTTTAAAACACTAGTTTAATCGATGAAGACATTTTGTTGGCCTATCAGCCTTATTAAACGTAATTCGTAAGTTTGTATGCGCCTTGCCTGTGCGTGTTAGCTTGTTCGCATAAAGTAAAGCTGTTGAGACTCTGTTTCGACTACATAACGGAAACAAATACCGTCATACCTCGACACGAAACACTTTTATTTTACCTCTGAACACCTGTACAGTTCGTTCTGTATATATTTTGTATTACGGGTCGTCAGTATTCTTACATAACACACAAATTTTTAAGTTGATATGTTTCCTTTTAGAAAATCCGCTACCTTTTCTTTTGTACAAGGAGACTTGATTTTTTAATTTGAAGCTTGTTCTTAATTTTGCGATTTAAATAAAATAAAAGACTACAAAAAATTCATGTATACTGCTGTATCTTATCTACGTACTTACGTCCTAAATGACAGGAGAGCGTCGGAGCTAACGCAAAAGCAGCAGTTGCATCTGTTGACACGACATTTAATTAGTCTCTATATGTCACAATGTCTTAGCATGTATCTTTAGCTGATTAAGAAATCATTTATCTTAGATTAATTAAATTATTATAAAAAAAAATTCTTGCAACTTGCCCAGTCAATAAGATGGCGAATGACAATTTAATTTAAAAAAAAAGTTATGATTGCGATTGCGCAATCTGTCAGAACAAGTGAAATTTTGTTGCTATCCACGATGATATGATGAACACTTTAAGTGCGACCTGGTTACGCAAAAGGGGGGTAACGGTATTCCGCCAGAGTTAAGCGTACACGATATGCCGAAACTCGACGATTACTTCGAAAGTATTCGCTTGGAAACGGTCACTTTCTCTAAAACAGGTCCCAGTCTTGGTCCAACCGCCGAGATACGTGCACGCATACTTGTGACTCTACACATTATAGTCGAAATAAAATAAAAAAGTATTGAAATACGTGGTAAAAGAGTGACCGGTTGATTGCTATGTTGAAGTGCTGAGTTGAAGCTAAAAGTGTGCGTGCTGCTTTTTATTGTGTAAGTACTATTGACCTTGTCAGTTTTGCAATATCTTGACGATTTCAGGAAATCGAATAAATGAATATTTTTGGACAGCAGACTACATGAGATGAGAAACATAGCGGTTTAAAACTCATATGTAGGTACAATCGCAGATACTTAAGAGACCCTTCCTATCACAGATCCAAAACGACCTTCTATTCGCTAATTAGTATCTAGAGATAAGGAAATAATGTTAGTTTTCCTTACATTATCCTCCATAAATTCTTTCCTTCCTTTAGTTGATGTGACCTCGTTAACCAAAATTAAAATAATTGTTTTCCTACTTTACTCGAGTACTCACAAATGGTATCAAGGAATGTCATAATAACATCATAGAAATATATTCACGATCACAACCTGTTATGTAGTAAAAGGTTTGCAAATTTTGCCACGAGTTAAACTGCTGTCATTAAATAAATAACTTGTAACTCTTAAAATGCGATGACCTGGCATAGGAATGAACAAAAAACTGCTGCGGTGCGCGAAAGAGAAGGATATAGAACCAAACAAGAGCGTTACCCCCACGAAGAATTTCTGCGTATTTATTTTTATTTATCTGTGGTGCGTTGTACGACGTTGGCCTGTTCTGTATTGTATGTGAAATTAAGAATTGATGTTTAAACATTAATTCAATTTCTACCGTATCACCATTTCAACATGCACGCCTAATATCGATTTTATAATTCTAAATTATTTTTAACATGTCACATTTGTTTTGATTCTTTATATTTGTTTGTCGATTGTGATCATCTAAAAAAATGACTTATAATATTGTTATTAACTAAACTAGATCTAAGGCTTGATAAATTATATACTCGGTGTGAAGTTCTCCGTCTTTAGTTAGATCTAGTTTCATTTGAATAAACGATACTGATACTGCAAATGGGGACGAATTCAGGCTTTTAACCTTGCCACATTGAGTAATATATTCATACGACATTGTCTGACATTCTAGGAAGATAATAACGCGAACACTTCAATTTTTAGTTTTAGAAATATTATAAGTAATAGTAAAAGTCTAGTGGAAATGCACAGAAACGTTGCGCAGTAACACATTACAGAAAAACATGATCGTCAGTTTAAGGTTTTTAAAGCGGTACATTACATTACATTAAAAGTCTTTATCTATTTATCATTTTGTTATCAGTAGAGTTATCTTATTGATGTGTATCCCCAAGCATCCGATAGCAACTGATATCTGTCTTGAAGTTAATCAACTTAAAGAGTTCGTTTACAGGTATACAAACAATTCGACAAGCATCTTTGGCCAATCCATGCTAACTTTTATAGCTCTGACACTTGACCATGAGATATTCCGAAGGTTGGCTATTCTTTTCGGATAGCTGTTCTGTATAAATCAAATTAATCTATGTTTTATATATAAAATCAATAACCTTGCAATAAGATTTAAATTACTCTAGAAGAAACTTGTCGATTTCGTAAAACCATAACTGTCGCACTACACAAGACAGCCTACAATCTTCTGTATGTGACATTGCTGTAGTGTGTGTCAAGCCAATAGGTCGACCAACCAGTCGACCAGACGCTCTCCCTCCCTCGATTTGTCCTCCGTCTGCCTGTCCTCCCCTCCCCGATGCCCCTCCACTCTATTGCGCCAGCCAGTCAGCGTTCGGACGGCGTACGGACTGCACGTTTTGCGCCTTCGCTACAAGGCTTTCTATACGTCATAGTTAATTTTGTGCTCATTTTAAAACTCACAGTATTCAGTAAGTGACAAATGCCTTATAATTACTCGGTTTTTGTGTTCAAGAACAAAATTTTATCTTTAGTGGTTATCAATAAAAGCCATATAACTTACTACCGCTTTGTCTTGTTACAGGTACCTACTTGGGACTGGGTGTGAACCCAGATACGGTGTGTGTGGTTTTATGTAATCTTACTTATACTGTTCTGTTAATGAAGAAACTTATAGTGGAATTTGTGAAATATATGGTCAGTGTGTGTAGATCGACAGATGTATTGAAGATTGATTAAAATAAAAGTGCAGTGTTGTACACTTGAACCACAGTTCTCTGATTGTTATGCTCAGTAAACAAGTGATTTGTGTGATAATTGGATTGTTATCTATTTGGATTCTCTGCAGCTAAATGGCTATTGTAAGTAATCACTTTTTCTTATAAACGTGCACAGCATCATATTTAATATTAAACTCATAGCCGTACAAAATAGTGCTTACTGTTTTTCGGCAACTTTACTCGTATTATAATTAGCACTATTAAATTATATTGAAGATTTTTTGTCTTCCGTGTACATAGGTGTTATAATATATGTATCCGTAAACATATAAATAAATGAATTTGATAGTTTACTTTTAGTTTTTAAAAATATTAGAAGTATTGACCTAAGTTTTTAATACAAAAAAAATATAAACAAGTAATCGAAATTTTAAAAGTGTGTAGATACGAAATACAAATATTCGCGATCTAGAGGTCGCGCATATACTTAGAATATCATTATTTAGAATGTACATACATATATCTATATTGAATTGTTCACCATCAACAAAATGGAATGTGACTTTAACAAAAAAACGAACCCATCTGTATCGTACAGGTTTTTTTTTCTGTCGGCCATAATTGTGATTCGAAGAGTTCAAGCAGGTGCAGTAAGCATTTTACGAATTCTCACGCTGTTTGCTTTGTTGGCCTTTTGAATCTATTTGCTTCATGTATAAATTACTCATTGTGAATTGTTGAGCAAGGCTGCAGAGCTAATGAGACAGAGATTGCGAATATACGGGCGCCATCTTTACCATTTGACTGACGCGCATCGCGACCTCGTGAGCAAGTTCACTAAATTTAGAACACGGTTGACATTTTGTGCACTCATTCTTGTGTTTAATTACTGTTTACTTTTTTATTTTATCAACTTTTTTAAATTTATTATATAGGCCACAATCTATGCGAGAAATCTACCTCAACTTTAAATTTGAAAATCTTACACTTTGTTTTCAAGACGTTTATATTATGGCATACCTATAGGAAATCCGCAGAATTTATTATAGTTTTTTTCTTTTGCATCTATGAAAGCTCACGGCCAGCGGACCAACAAGAAAATAATTGTTTTATTTGTCAAGAAATAAAAAATAATTATGATAATTCATTTTAAAACATTGGAAACTAGCTCTAATCGGTAACTATCTTGAATTTAGTAATTTATTCGCTAAGCTCTGCTCGTTGTGAAAAAGGACTTTGTTTAAAATATTAAGTAAAGCACTAGATTGCCAGCATTTACAAAAATCTAAATTTATTTAACTTGTTTAAATTTCATCGCAAGTGTGTGTTAACGACTACCGAGAGCTTAGCTTGAAGAGTTACATAGTAAGTGGGTCAAGGCGCGCTCGTGGGCGGTCGGACCGGCGTTTCCTACTCGCTACAGACACCGACAGTACTTGAAGGAAGGCTCTTGTTATTCACACTTTATAACGCTTATTGATATCGACTGGCTGTTCTCAATTGTCATTAGTGTCTGTAGATAACTAGACTACCCTTGGGTTTTCATTATCTGTTTGACAGCGCTACCTTCCGAATAGGCAGTAAAATGATGCAAAAGTCTCGGCTTAGACCGATTACCAGAATATTTTTGTGGAGTTTGATTCGTTCTTATTGGTTGTTACGTAAAGTCACATGAACTCAATATTTAACGTTGAAATAGTAGTTTCTCGCTACGGGGTCTAGATTTGGTCCAATTTACAAATGAGACTGTTGTGTACAAACAAAGCTACGTACTTACTTAGTAGATAACACCAGTTTGTACCAGTTAAAGTGTGCGCCGAGTACCGACCTACTTAGATACCGACTATCATTTACCGTTACGATAACATCCAACCACTTTCTCTGCACGCTCCATTTCGTCAAATAACCTTTCCCCTTATTTGTTTACTTAGAACATTAGCACTTATTTGGTTCGAACTCTTTCTTTATCCTCCATGTCACAGTCAAATGAAACAGCTTGGTACGCTTTAAATTATGGTTTCCTAACCTCGTAACCTTAATATAGTGCGTCTTAAAATATCAGTAAGTATTTACCTACCTGCTGACAAGTAACTTGTTATTCGGAGTCGTTTACTCATGTTAATTGCATCGCATTATTTAATTGAATTTAAATCGTAACTAATTTTGGCTCGATACATACCAAATCTACTTCCAAGTCGAACAAGCCGAAACGCAATAACATTCTTTATAGTCAATCAATTGTTTCACAACATTATTACTTTGTATTAGGCCAAATTACTTGACACATCGTTATCATAAACTATATAAAGGATTATTCAAAACTGTTGGAATAACGTTACCGTAAATGTAATTTACGCAAAATCCATAAAAGAAGTGAGTTGATATTATGTAGATATAGTATTTCTTCGGAGAAGAATCGAGTGCGCGGTATGTTTTAATACATTTAACGGTACCGATATAACGGTAAGTCGCAAATTCCGCCTCCGAGTCACTGTGTGTTTGAAACAGTACGATTATCGAATATAACATTGACTTTCACATTTATATGTCGTGTTCGCTGATGTAACGTGGCACGTCGCTGCTCCCGCGCCGAGCCAATGCGATTAGGTAAACGTTGCGCACAGCTTTCACTCCACTTTCACCTCTATATCCGCGTTGTTCCGAACCGCTCATTGGCTCTTATTTGCACTGATTATTGCATATTGCGACACTGATAGCCGGTTCATATTATGGAATGTTCGACGTTTCACAGCTGTTTAAATTTTTAAGGTTTGTAATGGAGAGGTGCGCCTGCACCCAAGGTGTATATATATACCTAAAGTATGCTTTAATTGAAGTGACGTATTTGAAAGTTAAATTATTTGTGACTACCCGTGAGATTGAAACGTCTTCGTGCAATCGTCTCGTATCTTAACGAAAATGTTTATTGTTCCCAGACATTTTTATTTCTAGTTAGGTATTTTTAGGAGATTTATGTACATATATTATATCGATCGACTTTTAGGACAGATTATTATTATAAGTTAACTAGACTAGAGTTAGATGACTAGGTGATAATTGAAATTATTTGGAACCGCTATTTTAAATCTCATGAAAATCGTTACATTTTTTTACAAATTTTGTACTTTTCGATTGCCGTAGATATACTTACTATTGCATCAGAGCCAGATTTTAAGTTATAACATTAAAAATGAATAAATTAAAAATGATGAAAAAGTATCAGAATGTTTCTCTAGCTTATACCTAGTCTTGCCATAAATATTGTAATAAAGAAAAAAGAAAATTGTTAACTGCAAATAACATTTATTACTTTTACAGTGTGTCAGTTTAATACATAAATATAAAACAATTAAAAATATAAAAAGCTTATTCGAAGTGGTCTCCATTGGCTGCAATACAGTCCTTTAAACGATGAGGCCAGTTATCAATAGAAGCACGCACTCTTTCCATGGGAAAATTCTTCACTGCCAATCGTATAGATTGTTTTAGGGACTCCAAATTATCATGGCGTTTAGAGCAAGCTGTACTCTCTAAAACTGACCACAAATCATAATCCAGCGGATTAAGATCGGGACTAGACGACGGCCAGTCTTCAGCTCTGATGAAGTCCGAAACGTTCGATTCCAACCAAGACTGCGTGGACCGAGCTTTATGACCCGGCGCCGAGTCTTGCTGGAAGGACCATACTTGGTTATTGAACATGGTGATGTTAAGGGGCTTAACTACCTTCTCAAGAATGGTATCTTGATACACTTGTGCCGATGTTTTGATACCTTTTTCACAAAAATATGGCTCAGTCACTCCTTCATAGCTAACACCCCACCAAACCATCACTGAAGTCGGATAATGTCCACGTTGCACTCTGTCGACTAATTGGGAAGCTTCCTTAGAGCTTTGAGCATAAATACGGTCATTTTGTTTGTTAAAATGTTGCTCAATTGTAAAAATTTTCTCATCCGTAAACAAAATTTTTCTGTGACCTCCCTTTGCGTACCGCTTCAGTAGTTGTTTCGATTTTACCACCCTATTCTTCTTTAAATTATCAGTTAAGAAATGGCCAGTGCGTCTCTTATAGGCTGCAAGTCCTAAGTCATCTTTTAAAATACGCGACATGGTTCTAGGTGCTATCTTCATTTCCCGAGATAAAATCTTTTGCTTTCGGACAGGATTTCTTCGAATTCTTTCCCTTACTGCTTTGACCACCTTTTTCGTACGAACACTACGTGGACGGCCAGATCTTTTTCTGTCACAAACAGAGGAGGTCTCATTGTACCTATTAATAGCCCGGTACACAAACATTTTACTAATACCAAGTGTATGGAGAGTTTTAAAAATTGCATTTGGCTCCATACCTACTTTGTGTAATGCTATCACAGCGATTCGGTTCTCTTTATCACCCCACACCATTTTAATATCGCAAAATATTTTACAATGTATTGGCGCCAAAATGAGAAAACACAATGAACAATCGTATAAAAATGACAGATTCGAAATTCAAATGTAATATTTTTTTATAATTAAGTGTAACAGTATTTATGGCCAGACTAAGTATGCGTAAAACTCAATTGTACTTTTCATAATTGACGTTTTAATGCGAAATAATAATCTTACTATTTTTTTTTTATTTCAGTAAAATATCCGTTCGACTCCTTAGACTCACCTTATTTTTAACGTAAAAAATAACTTAATACGCTTACTAGTGACAATTTCTAAATGTAAATGTATAGTTATATCAAAGTGATATCAATTGAATATCAAAGTGTTACTGAATTAATAAGTATAATTCCAGAGCAATATACTAAAACGTTATCTTGAATGATAAGGTGATAGTGCTTCCTTTTAAAATAGGTACCTAAAATAAATATGTACGGTAGGTATGTAAACATATAGTTTCGTCACACATTCTCAGAAAACGTATGTTGCGTTCTCGCGAATTAATCTGCTTGATGAATGAATCATAAATTGCTTTACATTTCCGAGAGAATTTAATTATTAGCTTACTTTCTGCCAAATGTAACATGCAATTTCTTTGTAGTTAATTTGATTTTTGAAAAAACCATTTGTCATGTTGTCTATTGTTATAAAGAAATTAACATTGTTCGATTTTTTAATTTAAATGTTATAGGTATAGACTATCATGTGATGCATTAAACATCATTTCTATTTAAAATAATATTTACAACCATTTTACAACTTCAGAATTGGTTTTAATTTACTCGTTCGTTTTTTAAACGATGACATTGGCCTCATGACCAACTGAGGCATTTTCTTTCTTGCCATTCGTTTGCACAACTGTTTTATTCTAACCGAACACAGCTACACATCATAGAATGTAGCTATTACAACATTAGTGTGTGAAAAATTATCACTGGTGTGAGTTATGCAATCGGTATACTAGATCATATGAAATTTATTTTGTTGCATGCAGGAAACGTATCAACTTTATGTAATGGCCGTTCTGGTCGTAGCTACAGTTAACACAATTACTTTTACAATAGCGTACTTTTTTTTTTGTGTCGACATTTGACTGAATGAATATATGTGATGCCTCATAGCACTTTACGTCTTTCTTATATTTGTAGTATGTTAAGGTTAAGTCTTCTATGTGACTGGGTCGAATTATAGAGGACAGTAGGTTCTAGTGAGGTACGCTTTAACATAATACTGAACAGGTTCGTGAGTTGTTTGCGAATTGTACGGTTGCAACTATTGACCTACTGACACACAAACGGCTGAAGGAAAACAACTCGGTTGAGTGTCACAATCGACTCACGATGTATCAATCCAGATTACTTTCGTTTACGATTTTAATAAATTATCAGGTAGTTGATCCAATCAAACATATGATATTATTGTTAGTCGAATGATAAGTATCACTCCACTAACACCGAAAACGAAATAAAATGAGCGTTTAATTACAATAAATTTTTCGTTTCACTTGGTTTCTAATTTATCGTGAATAACAGTTTGTTTTAAATCGTTTTTTTAAGTATTATTATATAATCGAGGACTTTGATTAATATATATTGTTTAAAGTATTTGATACTGATAAAACCTACAATACTCGGCGCGTAACCGGGATACAATAAATTTGTTCCCTTTTCATTTATAAACAGTTATTGAATAGTGTATAAAATATTGATTCGCAATGAGTCTTTGATCCGGGTGTAAGTATAGACATTGTTATAGAACTTTTTAAACGATATGAACTTTTTAGCACGTGGAAGAGTCATACTTCGACACAAATAGGCTAGACTCGGCTGGAGAGATACTACGGCTTCACAGAAAACTGGTGTTTCACCAAGAGTCAATGAGCGTCAACACTCACGTTATTCTTGAGTTACAGGCGTCCAGGCCTTAGTTACTGCCTATCAGGTGATCAATCAGCTCGTTTGCTACTTCCAAAAGTATTTTTATGTTTTTTTGTTCACTACGCTTCCTAGTTTTACTGTCTTACGTAGGGATAACAAAGGATGATCGCGATCTCATTATCGTAAGGTGAATGTTGGAGACAGTCCAAATCGTCGAGCTCTACTTGTAACAACTCTCAAAATAGATCTTAGTAGGTATTTTATCTTAGCCTATTTGTATTAACGCACAGCTGTTCGCTTTTATAAATCGAAATAAGAATCGACTGTTGATGAAAAGTAACAGAAATCGATTGACTTTATTAATTGAATAGTTTTTGAATATTTAGTTATGTAAGGTTGACATTAGAATTTGAAATTTTCTTATTGGAATTCTTATGGAATCCGAATTATCAAAACTATAGTCTCTTGGTTTTTATATTACTTTGACATATTTTATTCAATAAGTCACTTTTAGTATCTGATCTGTTGGTTTCAATTAGGGTGATTTGCGACATCTTTGCTTTATAAGTGGAAGTGTCGAATAATATTTTAAAATCATAAACGATATATAGATGTGAAATAACGAGCTTACCTTGAATGTATCCTTTATGATGAAATCTTAACATATGCACAGTTTTATAACCATTTAGAGCATACATTATATTACTTAAACACACACATAGCTCAGAGCCTTTAAATTTATAAATTTATTATCTATGTCATACTGTGTCTATTTAGAGAAAGATTTTAATTTATTTGACGGGCCTGTTGATTAATGTCATTGTTTTATTTTATCGGGAAATAAAGAATAACTTATGACTAATAAACTTATAATTCATTTACTTTCTCGTTTTTGATTGCAATGATTTTGGTTCGGTTCGACCCAGAACAAATAATTGAGAAACGATGATTTATTCTGTGTCTACGAGTTATTTTTTTGAAACACCTATGCGTATGTAATTTTAGGTATTTAAGTATGTATATTATTGATTAGACTGCAGTGTGTAAAAGGTGTAAAGTTATTATAAATTCCCTGTGTTTGCATTGTAAACTTAGTAATCCTCGCGTTGACTCATTTGTAGCAATACAACCGAACCAACGTAAATATACCTCAGTAAGTTATTTAAACCTATGTTTATTGTTATACATTGTGTGTTATACAAAAAGTATAACCGATTACTGGGCGTTAATATTCCTGGTAGTATGTTATGAGTTTCCTATACCTATACACATCACATCCTTGAATAGTCCATTGCTGGACTTAGACCTTTCCTTAAGTTTTTGGTTTTTAGGTTTTTTCCAATATACAAACAGAATAATTCAACGTTTATCGACGTAATACTTAGGCAAGATATTCTTAATACGGAAATTCTGACGATTTTTATATCAAACAATATTTAATATTGAGATTTCTAAGAAAGATAAATCGATAAAAGTCGATTTCTGTAAATACTCGAACATCTGGTTTACCCATTATTATTGTAATAAGAAATAAATTACGACGTTAAAGTACTATAATGAAATTTCAATAGAAATGTTTACGGCCTACCTAGCCTTCTAAATCTATCAAGTAGGTCTCAAGCACATTGAAGGGGTGTATATTTTTTTGTTAAGTGATTCGTTGTCTATGTTGAAATGCCGTATGTACAATACGAGTAACACTTGAAAATAAACTTATTAATACTTAAGAAATGAAATTAATTATTTGGTGATTTAACAGATAGTAAAAAAATACGAACCTCTACAATGAAGGACCTACGCTCATTTGTCATGTTTTTGTTTCAATTTAAACTAACTTATTATTTGAATTGAAATACTAAGCAAAATTGTCATATGACGATAAACAAGTTCACAGCTGTCAGTTGATATCAGAACTTCACAACTTGACACAATAACTTCATAATTGTCACATACGGCCGTCTGATCCCAAACTAGGCAGAGCCTGACCTATGGTAATCAGACTGCTGATAAGCATACTTGTGTTATAATATTTCCAAACATATACATATTTTAGATAAACAGACAGGCACAGAGCGTACTCATCACACAATTATTTGTTCTGAGTCGAAATCGAATCCACGGTATAGCAGTCAGCACTAACCGCAATATCAACAAGCCATTCAAAACATCAATTAGAAGTTTATACTACTCACATACATACGTACATATACACGAATTCTAATTACACCCATTTAAGGGTTGGATAATCGTGTAATGAACTTACTGTAGCGTTTAAGCTACCGACCTATTTTTTTTTGCTTGAACTCTAAAATAACATAATGTTAGTTATTTAGTGCATGTATCGTATATTTTCGGTGTTAACGATATGTATAAATCGCTAACACCGAAAATTATAGTATACTAGTTTCATTAATCACTTGAATTTATTACTTCTGGAGAATTTATAGAATCAAACAAATAAAACACGTGGTTTGTATCATTTTGTGTCGGGGTACTGACACCAATTTCGATTATTTACAGGGGAGCGTGTGCTCCACTACACACAAAAGGGCATTGAACTCGATGATATTATTATTACTTGTCGCTGCCGACTGAGACGACTGTACTCAATCCTTTCGATAACTTATTTCCGTATCTTCAATTCATTTATCTACGATATTTATCTAGTCCCAGTTTGAGTTACAGGTACCTAATACGACTGCGTTACTAACACTCTCTTTACATAAGCAAAGTCAATTTACTACGACTACCTTTCCTTCTTACGTACCTTTAATACACACAATAAATCCATTCTCCGATTTACACTTTTTTTGGGTTTTTTATATTCGCAAAATATACTTTAGATTTGTGCACCGCTTACTATCTACCCTAAAGTGTTAAATATCTAATATCCATATATAGGTTCTCTGTGCGAGATCACCGTGTTAGCATCGAGGCTTCGGTCTGTCGAATAGGCATGACCGGACACCAATCGATCACTCTAGTTTCAGCCTATCTGTCACCCAATCGGCAACTACTCGAGTGCGACCTCCGAACGCTGCTAGAACTGAGCGACGCCATGATAATCGGCGGCGACCTTAACGCCAAAAACACTCTCTGGAACTGTCACCAGTCCAACGCCAAAGGCAGAGCCCTGGAGTCGCTCTCGACTAGACTAGCATTCGACATCATCGCCCCGCTCGAACCGACCCACTATCCGCACATCGTGTCTCACCGACCCGACATTCTGGACGTGGCACTCCTAAAGAACATAAACCTACGTTTGTGTTCAGTAGAGGTGCTACACGAGTTAACTTCTGACCACAGACCTGTGGTCATGGAGTTCGCACCCAGACTGGGTCCCATCGACACAGGTCATCGTACCCCCACTAGACGAATCACGGACTGGAGGCGCCTCGGGACAAAACTCGAGGCAACCTCGTCCGTGCATCCAGACAGGATACCCGACCACATATCCAGCTAAGAGGACACCGCGACGGCGATCGACTCCCTCACAGCACACGTGCAATCGTTAATTAACGAATGCACTCGGGAGGCACCAGCGACGAACGATCGCCGCTGGAACCTACCCGATGACGTACGTGAGCTGCTGAGGCGGAAGAACGCCGCCGTACGAGCCTATGACAGATATCCATGCGAAGCCAACAGGATCAGGTTACGAAGCTTAGAAAGAGCGGTCAAGTCGCGCATCGATCAAATGCGCCAAGACAGGTGGGATAGGACACTACAAGAACTCGAACCTACCCACCTTGCCTTCTGGCAACTATCCCGCTCGCTTAAGAGAGACACGATCACCTGTATGCCTCCTCTAAGCCGACCTAACCTTCCACCGGCCTTCGACGATATCGAAAAGGCAGAGTGCCTGGCCGAGAGTCTAAAGAATCAGTGCACGCCCCGCGTAATACACTGCGACTCAGACCAAATAGCTAAAGTTGATTCGGGAGTAGAGCGCATAACCTCACTTCCTACATCAACACTAGCTTCAACGCCGACGGGGACAGACGAACAAGACCCAGACACGGTCACCCCCGAAGAAGTTAAAACGATCGTGAAAGGCCTACACGCTCGCAAGGCGCCCGGTTCGGACGGTATCACAAACAGGGTAATAAAACTCTTTCCGGAGAGGCTACTGGTCCTTCTGACCTTCATTTTCAACGCAGCGCTCAAAAACAACATCTTTCCACAACAATGGAAAGAAGCCGTTGTTATTGGGATACCCAAACCTGGCAAACCAAAGTCCAAACCGACCAGTTATAGACCGATCAGTCTGCTTAAAGGATTAGGCAAGCTATACGAGCGTCTAATCTACAATAGGCTGAAAGCGTATGCCGATGCTAATCATCTCGTCCCCCACGAGCAATTCGGTTTCCGAACCGAACACTCGTGCGTCCACCAAGTCCACCGCATCGTTGAATACACCAGCGATCGGCTTCAACGCAACCTGTTCACAGGAATCCTCTTCTTTGACGTGGCGAAAGCTTTCGACAAAGTGTGGCACAACGGCTTATTATTTAAGCTATCCACCATGGGAGTGCCACACAGACTCGTGCTCATCATACGAGACTACTTGTCCAATCGAAGCTTCCGCTACCGAGTAGAAGGGTCACTATCCTCCACTCACCCCATACGAGCCGGTGTCCCACAAGGGTCCGTGCTCTCCCCCCTACTCTTCACGCTGTATACTAGCGACATTCCGAAGCATCGGCATGTGCAGACGGCACTATTCGCAGACGACACGGCTATCTACTGCTCAGGAGTGAACCCCTCGACAGTAGCCAAAAAACTCCAGACCGCAGCCAACGCACTGGGCGTTTGGTTACGGAAATGGAGGATAGAGGTCACAGAAGACAGCTAAGCTTGTATCCTTTGGAGAAGACCCCTCAGATTAGGATGTTCGGCAAGTCTATCCCTTGGGCTAGGCAGGCCAAATACCTAGGCATAACCCTTGACGACCGTCTATCTTTCGGCCCCCACATCAAGGCAGGTCCGCAGCCGGGCTGCCTTCGTGCTAGGACGTCTCCACAGCTTATTAAACGCGCGTTCGAAGTTAGACTTAAAAAATAAAGTTAGGTTATACACGGCATGCGTACGTCCTATAATGACGTACGGTAGCGTAGTATTCGCACACGTTAGGCCACACAGGATCCATAGGCTTCAAACATTACAGAACAATTTCATGCGCAAAGCTACGGGAGCACCGTGGTATGTACGCAACGTCGATCTCCACATCGACCTCAGATTGCCGACCATCAAGCAATTCATAAAACAGTGCTCTCTTAGCTACTTTGACTCTGCTCCGACTCACCCCAACCCTCTAGTGGTTGCGGCCGTAAACTACACACCCAGTAGGATCTCGAAACTACGTCGACCCAGACACGCGTTAGGGGAAATAGACGACGACATTACACTCGCTCAACGTAGAGCGAACGCAGTTAATACAAACCGTCCGCGTTTTCGTCCCCGTCGTCGGGGGCGGAATACGCGCCGCGTAAACCGTCCACAAAACATGGGAGTAGGTCGCCCCAACGTATCAGCAACACCCCAAGCCGAGGTTCGTACCCCACAGGGGGTGCCCTTGGGCAATGTTGCTTAACAAATGACCGGTTGAGAGCCCTCAGCGCTCACCGTAATACCCGCGTAAAGTTGTAGAGGCCATCCCAGGCCAACAGCTAAGTCACATCAAAAAAAAAAAAATCACCGTGTGCGATAAGATTGCTCTACATAATTATATCTCATCTTTTCATTTTCTTTAGTGTGTGTATACTGACGATACACTAAATTAAATAAATCATTTTATAATAGTCACGTCAGTCGTAAAATTTAAGTTTCGCAAAAATGTACGCGTTTAATATATCTTTGCCAACCTCTCCAAAGTACACAGGCGTGAGCCTATTCGTATATTGTAATTATGTATGTAGGACAGTTACTGGTTTTAAACCTTGGCACAAATTTGCATCATGGTTCGCCTCAATAGTTATAAGAGTGAAAAAATGTTTTAGTAACATGAGTCGGCAGACTGCGGAAGCCGACCTGCAGAATTAATTGCGTAGTTTTATTTCGAGCGTATGCTCAAATAAATGTTTAAAACATTACTGTAGGATAATCCTTTTCCATAGCCATTTTAATAAAGTGTTTGATCTAATAAGATTTCATAACAGAAATAGAAACAAATACAGGAAGCGGAGGCAATTGAAACTGGTCGATGTTAGTCGGTCGACGGCCATCAACAATGCGGATCTAATTATAGAGGGCGCTAGCGCACCCAAATGAAAAATAGAACAGTTATGTGGGCCATCGCCGCTCCCGCGCTTTGGTACTATACTCTGTCCATAACTACATATAGATCCCTTAATAACCAAAATATATTATGTTTTAAATATTTGCTTCTTTAATTGTAAAGATAACATTAGACTTAATCAGAAAGCAAAACTACATACTTTTTTGAATGCAGTAAGAACGAAGTTTGTCATCTTAGGCTTGCTTCACACGTGCCACATCACAACCACGATACGTGAAGGGAGCTCTTAATTTGTGTGAAAATTAATAGTTAATGCGAACGACGTTTCGTCTTAAGAAGGCCTGTGAACATTAGCCCAAGTATTCAGGAATTCCCGTTTGGTATTACCAAGTGTCACAGTAATCATAGTATTAATTTGAATATTAAAATGGATTAAAATGGTAGACATGTTGACTCTATGTGAATGTTGACAAACATAAATAGGTATTGACATTCTTTTTAATCTAGTCTAAAATGAGAGTTTATTGTTGAACTCATTTCGTTTTGTCACCACGATGACTTTCGAATATAAATTAATGTTAGGTAGATATAGTCAAATCAGTGTTCTTTAAAATTGTATATAGTTTGTATCTGTGTATATGTTGTTGTTTCTCCTAACCAAAACATGTGTGTGTGTGTGTGTGTGTGTGTAGATATGTACAAAACTAGTCCATCGAACATTTACAAACTGATTATATTCAAAATGGCTAATTTCTTATCTACGTTTAACTATTTTCATTCGTCGACTTATTGTTGTTAAATGCATAGGTGTACTTAATTCGGGTAAACTTAGAAAACAAAATACATTTTAAAATCGTAAATAGCGAAAGAATACGATAATAATATAACGAACTTGATATGAATCATGGAAAAATATCATCAGAAACGGTGGTAATATTAGTACTTTTAAACTAATGTAGTTCTAAACAGACATTCGAATACACTATAACACCACTGATTCACCTTGTCATTGACTAGCTAACAGTGGGTCAAATTAGAAAAAGCATTATTTTCCTAAAAATAGCAATAATTGTTTTTTTGTGTTGTTATTCATTCATCGTGCACTGCAACGGTGTTCGGAAGTGGGGTCAGGACTCTTGCTAAAATCGTGCACGAAGAAAACTTTCTTTGTGCAGCAGCTTATTCAGATTCAGAAATTATCCAGCTTGAATATTCCCCGGATATCTCGAATCTGGCAGAGCAGATATTAGTTTTAGCTTTTAATGTAATGTCCTATTACTTCACTATTACCTCACTGCCATGCTCCAGAAGTTCTTTCACAGCTCCTGTGTACACAACACGAGTACATATGTGCATGTAGCGAGTAAGGCGTCGATGATATGCCGTTTAAAGAGAATCAATTACATATGACCACTTGGATACAAATTCTCCAGGGATGAGATAAGAGGGGAGTATGGATGCAATTTCCTTTCCCCAGCACATCCCTTTTACCTATTATTTACTTACCCAGGCTCAGGGGTGGTCCACATTGGGATCGTTTATATGAATCGTGACGTGTTAGGGTGCGCTCAGATTAATTTTCTACGAAATTAGTTTCTGCCATTATTTTTACAACATGTTTATTGCCGATGATGATAATAAAATAGGTTTACCAAACTCTTTGTTGAAGTATTCTTATTCTAAATGGTATGTTATTCTATATTTTGAAGCACTGTATTTTGTGCGTAAGAGCGTTTATAATTCGAAACAACTGATCCAATACTCGTGTATTTATAAACTAGTTTGTTAGTGAAGCGTGGTGGACGATATGAATATAATTTATAACCTATAGCACTCAGGTTCCTAACAGGAAAGGATTTTCAAAATCAGAACACTAGTATCGAAGATGACTCTGAACATACAAATTATACCTTTCTACCATGTTAGTTAGTTGTCTTTTGGTGAAAATAAAATGCAAAATATTCGAATTAAGAACGGTAGTTTTTTTGAATTAGTTGGCAAGATGGGATAAATCTTAATTTATTGCTAAGCCACAGGACGCACTTTACGACACATTCAAGCATAGTAGCACATATTTACCATACACCTACATACCAGAATCGAGTACAGATTGAGTAGTTGAAACATAGTGTTGTGATCTCATTCCTCATTATTTATAGAGCTTACTAAATCAGTCCTAGAGTTTTGCGAGTTGTACTTAAAGAAAAAGACAAAAACTGTAGACATTACGATTCACCTTGTTTTGAACGCGCCGCGGGGGCAATGACCTACCACAGCTGTATCGAGTCTGCGTACGTAAATAGTGTTTAAAACGCGCGCCGTTGTGGAATGAAAAATTTTATTTTCATGACGAACAAATCTCAATTTTATTGTGGTATATAGCCATATGGATCCTTCATAATGCATTTGTTACATGATTTGTACCTTCATGTTACCGTATCGTTCGATCCATCGTATTAATTTGAATACATTTTCACATACGATATAATCTTCGATTTAAATATTTGAATACACGATCGACGTGATCATGAATCTTAAGTTCGTTTGCTTTACTGATCTGGCTCAACGAAATATGAATAAGATAATTTAACGTTGATCGCAAAACTTTCATTATCTGACTTAAACGGGATTATGTATTAATAACATTAACAACATTAATTTCTATTTAACATTGGATCATTCAGTCCAAACGTCAGTAAATACCACTAACTGACGCTTGAACTGTCAATTTTAGTACTGGATACTATATTTATAAAAACAAGGAAAATAGTTTATTATATTATTTACTCTATGCAAAGTCGACATCACAGACGATCTAATCTAACGATATAAATTTATTTATAGAACCATTAAATGGATTTCTATTTACATTGTGTGATTAATTTCATGTAAATTTCAACTCGAAAAGTGTTTAACATAAATAAATCATTGACCTAATATTTAATAACGCTCAAGTATTCTAAACACTTACTAAAAACTAAATTTTTCTTTAATATATTGTAGTCAATAGCAAACTTACCTAATTTATATAAAAGTAAAGATTGTCACGCTAAGAAAAAAAACTTTTTTTAAAGTTGTTTTGAACGGTGTCGACATTGAGAAATATCTAGCTGACATCACTACTCAAGATGATGTATGTATCTTTTTTTCTTTTTTAGTAGAAGGTCATGATAGCCGATTATTTGACACATTTCGGGTTAGTCCGGCAATAATATAATTAGACTTTGAATAAAATTGTTGTGAAAACTAAATAACGAGCAATCTTATTACGTGAAACAGTAATTACAATGTTAAGTTTTGATTACGCGGTGTACACTCGCTTTGTAAAGAGCAATGAACTTAAAACCCTTACGATAAATCTTTGCCGACGGACATTGACGTTACTAATTCTTTTTGCGCATAGAAACAACATATTCGCTTTCTATATTTCTTTATAACAACAAATAACAAAATATTATCTTTCAAAGAATACGTAATAGAGATTTATGTAAATTATGAAATAGGGTATAACATACAATAATAGAAACCCTTAGTTTCTACATTATTATACACGCACTAAAATTACTACTTACTTTATTAAAAGTAACTGATATTTTAATAAATTAACGATCAAATTATTAATTTAAATATTTTAAAGTAATTAACTCAAGTAGCAGTCATTAGTGCAGTAAGTAATTATTGCTATTCAACATAATTATAACCTTGCAAGTAAACTTAAAAAAAAATATGTTTTAAAAATATTTTTTACCTATTTTTATTTAAACGCCGGTCGTATGTAGTTTAAAATCGTAAAACAAGACAAATCGATTGTATTTAGCAGAAAGTGTGAAGATACAAAAGAACCAGAGCAACTTTTACAGTTGAACATTGCATTCATCGATTATAATTAAACCGTTGTACTATAATTGTGTACTGTTTACATAATCGAACACTGCACAAAACAAAGCGCGTCACTCGGAATCTGAACATGCCTATTGTGTATTTTTATTCAACAAAATCGATTTAAAAGTCAATTCGAGTGATGTGCTGAATCGTTTGTCAACGGATGTGGGATCTGGGTCAATGTCCATTTGGTGCATTCGTTACTTTGTTGAGTAGTGACGTATAAGGTACTGCGAACTGTTGATAACTTGCTCCACTACCAGTGAGTTTGTAGAGCATCTTAACGAAGTATCTAGTTTACGATAAGTTAAGGCTAATAGATATTCATAAGATTTGTTGTTGTTCCAGACTACCGATAAATGGGCAACATATTTTTAGTCTTGCTCCATTATAATGAACTAAATTGAGTTCATATCGATATAAACTTCGAATCAGTAAACTATGTGTTTATATATCTGACACCGTGACGAAACAACGCTTGTTATATTGCAAAGTTCTCTTCACTTATTCAGAAAATGGTTGATACCGTTTGTACGTTTTCCGTACGCGCTTCCGATACATCATGTTCAAGGTCACTGAGCAAGGAAGAACCTTGTTGAGTAACCTTTTTTCTAAACAATATCACAAGGCAAATAAAGTGTAAGAAAATAAAGGACCGACGCAAATAAATGTCGATAACATGGTTGGCAATAATAAAAATCAAATAGTGTATGACAATTTGTGATTGGATTTTTTATAATGAAGAGAGGTTAATATGTGCGATAAGGTTTAATAATAAACTGATTCGAAAACACATAGCCTTAGAAATGAAACGTTCTAAGATGGGTCCACCATTGAAATGGGTCGAAAAAAAAACTCTAAATCAGTGATCTCATAAATCACAAGATGATGGATTGTAAAAGGTCACGTTCCGTGATAGCATTATGAAAACACTTATTAATGTGTTATAATTGAAGCAAATCGAAGTTATATTATAATAACACGAAAAATATGAAAACTCGTGTTATACTTAAAGATTATAAATTTAGCGAAACAAATAAATAAGATTAAACAGTTTACGATGAACAGCTAAAGAAATGCTAAATGCGTTTAATAAAAATATAGTGTACGTAAATCACATTTAGATCGACGATATAGTCCTATGTATTTAGAAAGTTGAAAAAAAGTTTTATTAGCAGGAACGAATCAGAGGATCTGGCAACACTGAAATTCTATTGTCTATAGCGTATGACAATTTTTGATACATCTACATTATCTATTACGCAAACATATAAGCATGTGTATATATTTTAATTTATACACCGTTGGTTTTTAAAATTTCTTAACGTCTTAGCAACAGACTTAAATATTCAAAAGGTGTTAAAGTTTTACTGTTTTAAAGGTTAAACGTGTTCGCTTGCGTATCATCTGTTGGACGTACAACAATACAATGGATTTATGTTAACAATTAATACAGTCATGATAACTTATGTAATATTTACATAAGCACAACCTTGAATGACTAAGCTGAAGTATTATATTATTAGAAAAAATACTTATTACTAGATCTTTAATGAACTGTCATAGCGTCGTAATAACTTATTTACTTGAGCAAGTAGAAAACAAATCACAAACATCAACAATCAAGAGCAACAACAATCAACGACTTGACCAACAATCAAGAACAGTTTAGGAACTTAAATTCGGTGTTCATCAGCATACATAAGACATATTCATCCATATTGAGACAACTACGAATTGACTGAAAATGTAGATTTTACTCATTAAAATACTTTCCGACAGTTTACTATTCCATCTCATGGAAATGTGAACAAATTGACTTTTATACAGAGATGCGGCGCGGCAACTTTCATTCCCACTGAAGTATCAATTACTGTTGGCTACAGTACGATAAAATCATCAATTAGCTGAAGACTGGTGTCTTGAGCTGATTGATCAGCAATCGTGAAATTTCAAATAGGTCTTTTGACATTGTTTTTCCCCCGAAAATAGATAAAGTGGAAAGGCATAGTGATTCTTATTTTATAAACTTTATAAATAACAATAATTATGTACTTCTTGAAGTTATTGGGAGTCAAACCCGAAGGCCTTAAAATCTTCGATTAAAATAAAAAAAAATTAAATCTTCGTTTCTAATTATTTTATCCCATCTGGTTACAAATGGAAAAAACAATTAATTAAAGTAATAAAATTCTTATTTATAGTCGTCAAAAATCGAATATCCAAAATTTAATCATATCATTGATATTTGAATTCTTTTAAATTTATCTTTTAAGCTATAGACGTTTTTAGCTTTCTAAATTTATAATGAAAGGATCAATTGAAAATTGGTATTTGTACAGTATTGTTATATTATTTGCTAACTAAAAGTATAGAATATTGTACATAATATATATAATAAAATATATAGAGGAATTTAGACGAAGAACCGTAAAATATATTGACATTTTGCGAGTTAACAACCTCGAAAGAAAATATTTTAAAGTGTGTGGGGTTCATTGACATCTTGATAGCCATACTTTTGTAACTAAATTAGGTTCAGTAAAACTAAATAAGCTTAGTTTTAAAGAAAAAAGGTGTATATTGTCTACTTTATAGGCATTTTATCTACTAAACGTTACTCAAGAGTATACCTAGTGATTTTGGTCATAAAACGTGTCGTTACATCCACTCTTTTTGTGTATTTCTTTTTTCCTGTAAGTTTTGTAAGAATTCATTTATACCATCGGCTACTATTCAAGGTTACAAAGTTTCACAAGCCGTGAGCTTATTAGATGACTGTACTCGTTCATAACCTTAGTTTATACGAATACTTTTTTTAATATAGTCAATATTGTAGATATTATATAATCAAATACCATTTTAAATTTTTTTGCGAAGCTAATCTATTTAATACGGAAGTCTATTGGCTAATAACATCGTGCTACAGACCGTCAGTTAGAGCTAGTAATCTATAGCCATATTCGACTAAAATTCAGACGTTTCCTTATTCCTTGAGTGAGAACGCGGAAGAATGATTCGAAGATCGTTTGACTAAAGAGAATTATGTCATCAAAACGGCAAATGTAGCCAATGCAACTTATTATAAGCACAGAACAAGCCCAGAATCAGCATCCTCAAGTGATATCTCGCTTTCTTGCGAGGTCTCTAATAGCCTTCTAGGGGTATACATACAATTATACGGATACAACAGATTATTTATTTGAAGTTGAGTTTAATATACAGCAAATTTCAATATAGTACATACAGAATTATGAACGTTGGCTTCCAAGAATCGTGCGTTATGCTATTTTCTCGCTAAACGAATCTTTTATAAATAATATGAAATATCATTATATCTTTTATTGCAAACTCCGATGAGAACTTTTATGTGTTTTTTAGAATAAATATTTTTAAGGATTCGTACGTTAGTCATTATATTGGTTTACTCTTTTATTTCAGGTCTTCCTGCGACTGAAACCAGAAACATGAAAACACATAAGGGTTGTCATTCACATCAAGCAGGGTAGAATATAAAACGTGAGTTTGAAATTATATTTACTTTGTATTTAAAAGAAACAGTATTCCTACATATATTCAAAATGTCAGAACCTGGAAATACTGACAATACCAAAGAAATATTTTTTATTCGTCCGTTAGCTCCTCAAATCGTAAGCCATTGTGTTAGCTCCTCAAAAAAGGCCACTCAACTCAATAGTTTGAAGTTATAATTAAAATAAATAATTCGAAATGAACAGAAGTAGACTGACTATATGGACTACATATATTGTATTGTATTTTAATTTCAAGACATGTACCATATCTTTATTTTAAATTATGAAGGTGTTATCAGCTATTATTAAAAGAAAACCTCTTCCGACTCGAAAATCTATTTTTTGAATAAGATAAGAAGAAGAAAGTAATGTCAAATATTTATTATCTTTACCGTTAATTTACTGTTTATTTCAGAAAAGAATAGCTATTTTACACTGAATCAAAAAAAAATAGAATCACAATTCGTCGCCATTTTTTTTTGAATGTTCACCGATATTTTCGTCGTTTCTATGTGTGTAGGTAGGAACACATATAAATACACAACATACCATAAAGACGTAGAAAAGGAATGAAATGAAAAGATGCAACTTTTACTTCTTTATTTTAATTTGATTTCGAAAAGAAAACGAAAGTAATATCTTTTGTAAAACAAGACTTTCTTTAAATCAATTACATGTACGAAACTAAGACTTGCGTTTATTCGTTATGTTTTTATGGCCTGCAAATATTTGTTTCGGAGTTTGAGTGTTTCCTATGTACAATATCTATGAATTAACAATAAAAAAGTATATATATATAATATATATATAGTAATTATATCAGTTATCTAGTACCCATTAGGCAAGCTCTGCTTAGTTTGGGACTAGATTATATGTCAAATGTTCGAAATATTATAATTTTATCATTATTTTCTTATAACAGACCACTGCGAAGTCGCTCAAATTAGTTTCTATCTACTGAAGTTCACGAGATAATTAAATTCTAAGGATAGAAACGCCGTTATGTGATTATGGCGGTATATTCGTGTTACTATGTATATTTTCTTGGGCATTCACACTCGCGTAACGGAATCTATACAAGTGCCCCACGCGTAATTGCACCTAGCAACGCCTTCATGAGCATAACGCTCATTTCGTTTCGTTTGAACACGAAATAAATATTACTCCGTTTACAACAAATATCTTATTTTAGATTTTCTAAATGTTACAGTTAATGTTTACACATTTCTGTTCGTCATATCACACAATTGTTCAACAGGTTAAAAGGAAATTACTCTCTAAAGTTTTAAAAAGCGTAGCCTTTCACTATTTATCACATTGTATCATATTTCACATACTGTGAATTATTTAAGCGCCCTCTAGTGAAGTGAAAGTGAACTACTTTGTACTCATACGAACGGTTTCAGTTTGATCTTAAAGCAGGTTATGTAATAAAAATATTACACGCAAATTTGTGAAATAGACAAAAGCAACTTGCCAGACATGAGCATTAATCTGAAAGCAATTTTTTATCAAAGGATAATCTTAAGCCACTTTCTACCGTTAATGACATCATAAACTATACTCACTAAATAATTAGGCTGAAGGATAGAAAAAATTATGATCACAAAATCGATTTTACTTTGAAAGCTATTGGATATATATTTTTTTATTTATATTTTTATTTATTTTATTTTTATATATTTATATGATTATATTTTTTTCTTGGACTCCAGTTTGAATTCCAGTCAAATCTTTTTGACGTTGGATCCCACAAAACGTAACTAAGTATTTCCTTCAGATTCGAAATTTTAGAAATGCAAGAGAGTTACGTTTTATTATAGCTGAATTCCAAAAGCTATTTCCAGTGTATCCCAAATGCTTTTTAGGCCCATGTTATTTGTCAAAGAGTATTGTTTCAGTGTACTATGTTAGACGCGGCTAAGAACTTGAACAATGCTTGCAACTACACTCTGCTGCTAGTCGTTTACTAAAACAAAAGATATAAACAATTAAAATACCTTAACTTCTTATATTATTATATTATATGTAAATGTGTAAGTTGTAACTATCTCTTGATAAATTTGTTACATTGTTAACTTAAACTGCGTAACGAATTTTGTTGTACATATCGAGCGGAAACTTTGAACGGTATGTTGACATTTTCTCGTCTAAATTGCGAAAGGGCATTTTAAATTTAGGCACATATTAAAAAAGGAAAAATAATTCTGCTCTTTGTCGCATAAACATATCTATAGCAACTACCGGAAAGTACCAGACTGATAAAACGTAAAATTGTCTATAACTGATACAGAAAGTATGCAAGACCAATTAAAATCTACCTGTAAACAAACTCGTTAGTATCTTCGTTATCTGAGATTATTTCATCCGCCTACAACAACATACCTATTTATGTGGATAACATGTAGCGTGTCATTGACCCCGTTTCATACAGACGTACCCTTGGGTGACTTTGACCTTTTAATATCAATTACTAACTTTTTCCAGCGGCTCTGCTCGCGTAAAGATTAACATCTCTAATTAAGTAATCACTCTGGAATTCTATTTTTCTGAATAATGTTAGTGTTTTTATATAAAACTATAACAAATGTTACAGGAAACAAACTTATATTACCATTTATATTATAAGTTACGAGTCAATCCTGTCACAAAATCAGTTGTCGATGTCAGTCATGTATTTTTTTTAAAGACATTTCTGCGCTAGGAATATATCCTTTACAAACACACATGAAATGGAGACAAAAACATCCAGACTCAGAAAAAAAAATTGTGGGTCACACAAAGTGTTAGCCCATGTGGGTTATGTGGGTTTGAACTTACAACATTTAGCGCAGTAGA
This sequence comes from Hypercompe scribonia, assembly GCA_949316085.1. Classification (NCBI taxonomy): domain Eukaryota; kingdom Metazoa; phylum Arthropoda; class Insecta; order Lepidoptera; family Erebidae; genus Hypercompe; species Hypercompe scribonia. The sequence continues at coordinate 9,971,726 of OX438977.1, read as the reverse complement.
AAGCGGCGTGGCGACTGCTTAAACCGCTACGCCAACTGTTTTTCTCGTTTTTGTAATTTAGCTGTACGTGAGCGAATATTTTTACACTTTATATTCTTAATCCGTCACGACACTTTTGAATAATAATTCTTATTATTATTTATGGTATGAGGGAGCAAACGAGCAGAACCTAATAGTAAAGGACCACATCCAAATATGGAGACCTGTGACAAGTGTGTTGGCCCCCCTCCACTCCAGAATCACGAGAAGTGTGCTCCGGTTGCTGTGCCGTTTTTATAAGACCATGGCATTTATCACTCTGTCGGTCGTACTGGTCGTGTCGGTCTATTTGAGCCGAAGTAAGGATTTCCCAAGGTAAAATTTAACGAAAAAATAATTGTAGTTGGTATATTCAATCGTTAGTTCTTCAAATACTAAGGATAATACACAAATTAATAAGGTCGCCTACGCTGTCTGGATCTTGTCTGGCGACTAAGTGGATTCTGGCTGTGCCCTTTTTGTCACTGTCGAAGAACTCGAGGTCAAAGGACACGTTAGGCAATTTCACCTCTACGAACCTTCTCCCGTAGTGACAGACGTGAATTATAATTGGAAGCCATACCGTATAAAACATTTTATTGGAAATTGTATATTTGTGCTTCAAATAGCAGTAACTGTTTAATAACTTATAAATAATTTCAAATCAAAATGCTCAATAATCTAAATACTTAGTCTGGCCATAAATACTGTTACACTTAATTATAAAAAAATATTACATTTGAATTTCGAATCTGTCATTTTTATACGATTGTTCATTGTGTTTTCTCATTTTGGCGCCAATACATTGTAAAATATTTTGCGATATTAAAATGGTGTGGGGTGATAAAGAGAACCGAATCGGTGTGATAGCATTACACAAAGTAGGTATGGAGCCAAATGCAATTTTTAAAACTCTCCATACACTTGGTATTAGTAAAATGTTTGTGTACCGGGCTATTAATAGGTACAATGAGACCTCCTCTGTTTGTGACAGAAAAAGATCTGGCCGTCCACGTAGTGTTCGTACGAAAAAGGTGGTCAAAGCAGTAAGGGAAAGAATTCGAAGAAATCCTGTCCGAAAGCAAAAGATTTTATCTCGGGAAATGAAGATAGCACCTAGAACCATGTCGCGTATTTTAAAAGATGACTTAGGACTTGCAGCCTATAAGAGACGCACTGGCCATTTCTTAACTGATAATTTAAAGAAGAATAGGGTGGTAAAATCGAAACAACTACTGAAGCGGTACGCAAAGGGAGGTCACAGAAAAATTTTGTTTACGGATGAGAAAATTTTTACAATTGAGCAACATTTTAACAAACAAAATGACCGTATTTATGCTCAAAGCTCTAAGGAAGCTTCCCAATTAGTCGACAGAGTGCAACGTGGACATTATCCGACTTCAGTGATGGTTTGGTGGGGTGTTAGCTATGAAGGAGTGACTGAGCCATATTTTTGTGAAAAAGGTATCAAAACATCGGCACAAGTGTATCAAGATACCATTCTTGAGAAGGTAGTTAAGCCCCTTAACATCACCATGTTCAATAACCAAGTATGGTCCTTCCAGCAAGACTCGGCGCCGGGTCATAAAGCTCGGTCCACGCAGTCTTGGTTGGAATCGAACGTTTCGGACTTCATCAGAGCTGAAGACTGGCCGTCGTCTAGTCCCGATCTTAATCCGCTGGATTATGATTTGTGGTCAGTTTTAGAGAGTACAGCTTGCTCTAAACGCCATGATAATTTGGAGTCCCTAAAACAATCTATACGATTGGCAGTGAAGAATTTTCCCATGGAAAGAGTGCGTGCTTCTATTGATAACTGGCCTCATCGTTTAAAGGACTGTATTGCAGCCAATGGAGACCACTTCGAATAAGCTTTTTATATTTTTAATTGTTTTATATTTATGTATTAAACTGACACACTGTAAAAGTAATAAATGTTATTTGCAGTTAACAATTTTCTTTTTTCTTTATTACAATATTTATGGCAAGACTAGGTATAATTTTTGTTGTCGTTTCTCTTGTTAAATTTGTGACAAAATCCTGTCCATATATAAGTCCGTCTTGTTGCTCTAGCGATTAGCATATGCGACTGCTGATCAAGGAGTCGCAGGTTCGATGCCCGATTTTTTTGATTACAGACACAATAGCAGCCCAGAGTTTGGAGGTTGGGGTCTTAATTCCCATGCGTCAGTGCATGTAAAATCGGTCGTGTCGGATAACCGTCCTATCGGATTGTGAGATTGAGGGAACAGAGTGCACCTATGTTCTGGCACACAATTATATACACTATAATATCGTTTGCGTAGTTAGCTGGTCTCCATTGAGACTGGTTGCCATGACCGACATTTTGCTAGGAGTACATCATAAGTCAGTCGCAAGTTATCTTCGTTTTAGCTGACAAATAATAGCAATGAATAATTAAACTTTCCAAAAGAGTTTTTATAAATTTGTACGTATACACAGCAAAGTATTTTGATAACTATTGTAGTATTCAATGAAAAACAAGTTGTACTATTAGTATACTACAAAAATAAGATAATTTGAGTCAGCAAGAGCTATTAAAATTATACATCATGGTATACAGTAACAAGAAATGTTTTTAATAATCTGCGGAACACTTAACATAAACAATTCCTGTTGATATAAATAATCTCTACAACACCTGTGTGCATACATATTTAAGAAGTGATAACCCGAAACGTAACGTCTATGGAATTCAATACAACACGCAGTAGCTCAGGATGACGTATGATTTAATTTTTCGTGAAACCTCTACTATGCACGTGTGCTAGTGATGTATCGATATTGGGAACGGGTCCCGTGGCGTTTTACACATCCAGTAATTCCATCTATTAGTAGTTTAGACCTTCTCAGAAGCACCGCACCAGGCATAATCGATAGAGGGTGTGCTTAGAAACCCAATTGTACTCGAAAATACGTTTCTTTTTGTAATGCGTTGGATAACTGAGCTATTTATAAATATGTTTTCGTATAAGTTATCACAGTAATATACTACAGAAGTTTGTTTATTATTTTTAAACTGTCAAAGTCAATTTTTATCGACGATAGATAAATACATTACAAGTACATTGTATAAGAAGAGATCGACAAAAAATTTAATAATACAGTCGAACTAATATTACAATAATTGAAATAAATAAATATATATAGTATAAATAATATAATAGCATAAATAATAAATACTTACTGGCTTACGATAACACTTTGATCTTTCTACCTGATTTTTTTTAAGATATGTGTGTTTTTCTTTTTTACAATGGTAACTAAATTCCATAATCAGTTGTAAAATCAGCAGCTAAACTTTTTTCTTTGATATAACTTGCGATATGACGCTGTCGCTTACCAGCCAGGGCTTGTTCAAAAAATTTTTTGTTACGATAGATAGCCTGTCTACTATTCTTTTTTTCTTAATTTCTTTATTAATATCTTAATTTTGAATAATAAAAAATGTAATACTTTGTTGTACTTAGTATTCCATAAAAGATTGTCTGTAATTCGTAATTAATACTATTTTAACAAGAGGTCAATGACACCGTGAAACCACTGCCAACGTGTAAGCTAAAATAAATATTGCATAATTATTTTGTACGGGAGTATAATTAAAATGTCCTTGAATTGATAACAGATGGCCTGACGTTTTGAAGAGGTTGCACTGGCCGTGTTCACATATACCATTAATTACGTCTGTAGGTATATATCTGTATAATGTATGACGGTCAATCGTAGAACGCGGTATTTCTTTTTTTATTTATGAAAAAATAAAACCTATTCGTATACAGCCCAAGGAAGTTTTTGACAAAGAACTTATAAAGAACCGAATACTTACTTTGTCTATTATTGGCTATTAGAGTAAAAATAAAACTACAGCTACAAAAAATATATGACTATCATTTACTTACTGATATAATAATTAAATGCAATGAGGTTAATATAATTGTGATTGACACTAAATAGGTGATTTAATTACAAATAGTTCGTAGTTTAGTTTTTGTTATTTACACCAACTAATTAAAAAATAACCCTCCTGTGTGCGACGCTCAAAAAATAAATATAGCCACAAATATACGTGTTAACGATTAATTATTTGTTAATCATCACTGATTTTACGATTAAGCAATAAAGAAGTAATAGTAGCAATTAAAAATTAATCAATAATTAATCATGGTAATTACAATTAATAAATGTGCTTAATCATTAATCTTAGTAATAATAATATTTAAATATTATACTATACTTAAATAAAAATAATATATGTAAATAAATAGTACAAGGAGAATATTTAAATAATTACGAATTCTTTAAAAAAATAAGCAATAAATGTGTTACAGAATTAACACAGCTAGAATCACTAGTGTTAGTGTCAAAAACTATCGGTTTACCGCTTAAAATTCTTCTTCCCTAGTGTTTACGCACTAAGTAGCATTATGAAACACTGTTTAACATTTTTACAATGTGTGCAATGTTTTAACATTATATTTACAGTCACTAATCAGTGGATTTTCTTTTGAACGATAGTTTACGCGAGGTAAGAACTTTGATAGCATTTCGAAATCATGTCCTAATATTGGCTAACACTGTGAGTAATGAGACAGAACCGGTTTATTGGGGCCGTCAAGGTTAACAGATGACAGACCTATTTTTACATTTGTATAAAGCGTGTAAATGAACTTAACATAAAAGAGTATTAAATCAAAATTTCAATAGCTCCTTATTTGTTTTTGTTGAGATTTCTTTCGTGGATCTTTTTAGTAGCGAAAAAAAGAAATATACAGCACTTTATGCGATTTTGAAGTACATTAGATATTGATAGTATTTCAAATTTAGAACAGTTGAAAAACTGTAATATCAAAATATGTGTGACCTTTTTTAAGCTATTCCAAATCTTGATTTTTGTGACCAAACGACGGCAAGGTAGCCAAATTCAGAAGAACTATATGTTTTTAAAATACCCATACGAGAATACTTAAAACACGAAAAACTCGACACAAAACTAAAGATGAATGCTTTAAAATGGCGAATGAATAGTAAGTAGATAGGAAGTTTTATTGCAAATTTTATTCTCTTCAACAAAATAAGACTGAATACAATAAAGTAGTAAACAATAAAAGTAGTAAGATGATAACATATGTATGTATGTAAGTATGTAGACACACAATAAACATAGCAACTTGTATCGGTGGAACAGTGGCCTCTAAAGAGAATCGGTAATGAATAAGAGGTTTTTGACATTCAAGCGTATGAAGGTCAGTTAACTTTTAAGCAAAATATATGCGGAAGTTGCAACTGTGTGTGTTTTGTTCGTGAACATATTAATTGTATGCATGTGTGCGTGCGGGGGCGAAGTACGCTCAAGGGCAGTCGCCGGGTAACGACCCAACATCACACCTTCGACTAGTTGTGCGGTTGATATTGGCATCAGAAAGACGTATTGGCTAATATTTTCATAAAAAAGAAAACAATATTTAAAGACAGTATCGTACGGGTAGCACAGTATCGTGTTCTGCTGGTGTCATTGACTTCTTCAGTTATTAAAATAGCTTAGAGGTAATAGACACTGTAACATTGCTAAACTCTATTGGTATCATTGTATAGACTGAGCTTAAACATTACAAGATTTACAAGGAAAACGAGTGCGTAACTTACTAATGAGCATAACTAAGTTGAAAGGAGGTCTCATTGAAAGAAGGAATCCCATGTTTGTATGAGATATTTACCAACTTGCGTCAACCAAATTTACGCTCTAGTTAGGGTTTAATTAACTTTTTACTGACAACAAGATTTTAATAGTTTTATTAGCATTTTCGAAATACTTAAAAAAGTTAGAAAGCACAAGATAACATTTTTGTGCGTGATAAGTTGGATCAAGATCTGACTCATTGGCCCGCTCCCCCTGTAAGCTTTCCGGTTTCGTGTGTCGTGTTAGTCCTATTTCTTTCAGTTAATCACTTTGATACTACCACACAGGTAAAGAATTTATAATTGTTAGTCAGATAAAATCTTAATTATTTCAGTATATTATAAAATAAATTGTTATAACAATACTAATACTTTCTTTCATGAAAGTAATATCCGCAAATAATGCTAAGGCATTAACGTGATTGTATTCGAATAGTTGATATAAGACCACCTGCTACTCTCCAACTCACACTGCCTCTTCTAGGACTACAGATTCGCTAGCTTTATAACGTGACATAGTCAATTTATTATTCAATAACACTACCCGAATGATTAAAAGTATGGCATTTTATCACTTAAGCATCCTAATGTAAAATCTTGTAAATAATTACTCGCAATACTTATTTAGTATGAATTTATATACGAAAACCGAACTGTAAAAAGCTTTATTTCTAGTTGTCCCTGTGGAATCCATACTTTTACATGTAATCTTTAAAAGATTTTTTCTCGAATGAGAATCTTGCCAATCTTTTGGTGAAACGAGTCATTAACTTAAGTTACGATTTTGTTCCAGGTGATCCAAGAAGGAGACGGAGTATGGACATCAACAATGTATTGCTGGAGGGAACGCGCCAGTACTTCATGGGGTTGCCAAAGCAGGCACAAGGAGAAGGTTCCGGACAGTCATTATGGCCAGCAAGTGCTCCTCTTCCTGAAGAAGGGGCACCAGCGCAATCTGGTGCACCTGCTCCTTCCTCACGTCCACCTTCTGCTGCAGCAGCAGCACCATCATCCGTCCCTACCTCCTCGGCAATCGTATTACCGCGACCGCCATCAGAACCAATAGAACCAGAGCCACATATCATACATAAGGCAACAGTAATGCGAGAAGCGGCTGAGAAACGACGTGAACAGCCAGATATTGAAGATGATGAAGAAGCAGTTGGCACACTGTCGCCTCCTTCGCATATTATACATAAGCCACCGAGGACACTTCCCTCGCCAGCGCCTGCACCTGCCGCTCCTTGTCCCTCGCCGGTTAGACCACCATCAGGGGCACCATTGCCGCCTCCAGCGGCTCCCGAACCTCCATTAGAGGCCCCAGTTCAATATAGACCTGCAGTACATCGTGTGCAAACGCCTACTTCTAGACAACCTGATCATTATGCTCCGGGTCGGCCACCTGATCCATACCCTACGTCACGTCCTCCAGAATCTTATGTTCGTTATCATTATGACCCAAATCTATCCGAAGGAAGCAGAAATCCCCTGGGACCAGTAGCATCACCACAGCCATCGAATCACTCTCGTCATAGTCCAGCTGCGCAGACATATGCCAGATTATCGGGTTCAATGCAACACTCTACTTCAAGATTGCGAGATGTTGCCGCACAAAGTCCTTCTACGCAGCGGTACTCTATGCAACCTACTCATCCACCACCTCCACCGAATGATCGCGTTCCGCCCATACATCACCCACAAACAGTGCCGCAATCTCAGCGGCATTCATCAGATAACCGGGCGGCACATATGTATACGACTTTACAACCTCGTCGAGAGGCTTCACCGTATCATAATCGTACACCGACACATTATGATAGACACCCTGTGGTGCCCCCACGAAAATATGACCCCCAACAGTCTTATCCGAGCTATCGGCCTTCGCCAACAGCGCAACCTGTTCAAAGTCACCGCGTTGATACACATCATCCAGTCCAATATAAGCATACGGCCATGGATGTTGTGAGCGCTCATTATCCACCTAGATCACAAGATCGTGCACCTGCACCAATCCCTCCGCACCCCCATGATGCAAATCGCTTACCGCCACGCTCAGATTATCCCAATATGAGTAGATCTGTCGATGCTAGAAGCAGTTACCATTACCCTACTCCTTCGACGTCAACGTCTAGATATGCACCTGTTCCTATTCAAAATTCAACGCAGTCTAGATCCGCATATCGTACAGTAGCGATACCTAAAAACAATTTTGATTATTCTCCAACAACACAACATCAATTATCACCTGTGCGATCAACGATGAAGCCGGGTTACCCTAATCAAAACCGCATTACAGTGTCTGTAACGTCAATAGTGAATGAAATGAACCAGACCAAACAAAAACATGATTCGACGGGTGGATCATCACAAGTGAATCAAACCAATAAGAAACGTGAGTCACCTTTAGATTTATCAGTTAAAACAGTTAAGAATTCTGCCGATTCATCAACAACTCAAGATGATGTAGTTGACTCTGCAACAGCAGAAAATAAAATGATGACACTACCTCCTCGAACTGCTTCTTATAGTGCTCGTCACGTACATTTACCGACAAACAGTTCCGTGACGTCACACAAAGTAGATTTTGCACCTAACTTTGTCCAATACGGTGAGAGAGGCTCTCATGGATTTGTGGCACCATCACAATCTGGAAATTTGTCTGTTAGGTATAACGGTTCATATGAGGGGCGTCGCACAGTACCGGAAGGATATGCAGTTGATTCTCCAAATGCTTACCAAGAACGTAGTAAATATACTGCTTTACCTAGACCAGATTACATTCACAAAATAGATCTCACAAGACCTGTCAGTGATCAACGCCACTCGGAAAACAGAGTCCGGGATGATCGGCATTTCATTATAGAAGAGAGGAAACGTCCCGCTGGTCCAATTGTTAGTAACATTCCGGAAAAAATTCTACGTCCTGATACTTGGCCCGCAGACAGCCGAATAGACTCGGCCCGCGAACAGCGAGAATTGATGAAACAACCTGTTTACAGTTATAAACAGTTTGAAGCAGTTTATCAAAATGATCAAAAGCGGCCTCCCGTGTCAGGTGTTTATCGTGATCACCACGCTCATCCAAGTCATAGATATCCTAATCCGTATCATCCTGAGTTAGTTGCTCGTGAATCTAATGATTACCATAACTACTATCAAGATAGAAATCAACCTCTTACTAGTCGTAATCATGTTATACAAAAAATTCCGAACCATATTCATTCTCATCATTATGATCCTTCACGCAGTATACCTGCTGATAAAAAAGTATGTGTGAGAAGCATTTTAAGAAGTAGTCTGGAAACCAAACAGATTAGCTTTGCAGAACCTACTAGATCTAGTAAGCAGAATAGATCACCAGATTTAATAATTATTGATGATGCTGAAGATTCTGTCATAGAAATCAATGATCTTACAAAAGATAACGAAAATGAAATACCAGCTAAAAATGTTGTAAAACCACATTTGAATATAACTCCAAATTTAAATCAACACATTCAAATGCCTAAGGCAGTGGATTCTTTTTCACGAGATTCTGATTTTAATAACAGTCCTGATTCAAAGTCAAGGTCTCCTGAAAATGATGTTGCATCTAGAATAAGGACTAAAGCTGAACTTAAAGTAATGCCACCATCACAAGACAATATTACTAAGCCAGAGCCAAAATTAATAATACCACCGGAGAAAGAAAAGATTAAAATGCTACCAAGAAAGACTCATTTGTTTAATCAAATAAGAGAAGATAATCTCAGGTTAGAGTCAGTAATAAAGAATGAAACACAGCCAGAACCCGTTATTCCAGAAGTAAAAACTGAACCCATGAATATTGAAGAAATAGAAAAAGACGCTGAAATATCAATTAAAACTGAAAATAATTTGGAAAATATAGAATCAGTAAACATTGCTACCACGAATGATGATATTTTTGACGATTTAGATTGGGCTAGCACTTGTGATAGTTTTATGGAACAGCTTAAAAATGGATGCCACAAAAAGAAAACTCACAGAAAACGCGTTGATACTACTGACAATGACAGTATGAGCAAAACTGTTTCAAAATCTGAAAGTATTGAGTCGATCCCTCTTAATACCGAAATCAATTCTGAACAAAATAATGAATCCAATGCTGAAACCAATACAGCAGCTAGCCCTGAGCAAAATTCTGGATCTAAACCTGAAGTTAATATTCCTTATACTACACAACAAGTAGAAGAACCGACATCTGAAATCATACCAGCTGTTGTAATTAAGCAGGAGCCCTTAGATGACGTAGAAATTAATACAATTGAGGATTGGTCTTCGTCACTTGGGGAATCTATTTTAGACAATACAGAGGGTGATGTTTTAACAACAGAAACAAATAACATTGATGAAATTCAATCTGATGACAAGAAAGAGAAAGTAAATGAGAGACCAACAAAAGCTAAATTGCGAGCAAAAGTGAAAATTGAGAAAAATGAAACTGCGTCTCAATTGTCTAAAAAAGATATAAAATCTGGTAAATCTGTTATTAAAACAGTAATAAAAGAAGAATGTGAATCGACAGACGACGATGAGCCTCTTATAAAAAGCAAAATCTTAAAAGAAAAGGAACAAAACGAACGTCTTAAGTATCAATTATTAAAAGATCTGTCAGAAAAGTCAGCTTACGTTAAACTCGAATGTTGTGACGTTGATGTTAATAAAAACAATAGGAAATCATTAGACTCATCATTAAAAGATAAAGAAGAAAAACAGCCTAAGGCTAAATCAACTAGACATGTTTCTCGAGCTAAAGTTAAATCATCACCTGATAACAAAAATGAAAAGCAAGGCGGTAACACAAGTTCCGATAGTGATGATGATGTAACTGTTGCAAGCCGACTACGTGTACGTAAGAGCATAAAAGCAGAAGAAAACAAATCTGCTCCTATTTTGAAAACACCAGTTAAATCTTCTCCAGTGAAAAAGCAAGAAAGTAGCAGTGCCAGTAATAGTTCAACTCCTGTACGAAAACCCGCATTTGGAGATGGTTCATACTTTCATCCAGGCTGGGAAGAAGAACTTTACAAATATAAACGTTCTCTTCGAATGCCTACTAGACTTATAGCAATACCGAGAGGACGCTCGGGTGGACCGTTTGGAAGAGGATCGGGGGCCTTATTCACACGGGGCTCTACTTCTTTACCTGATCTGGATCCAGCACCTCTGTCTCCGGCGCCATCTTCAGCACAGTCAGCTGCCACAGATGACTTGTATGCCAGACGTCCTGATAAACTGACCCTGGATAGTGATTTAGATTCCAACTCAAGTTATTCTGGTCCCAAGAAGTTACATTATGATTCGGAAGCGTCAACATCTACAGTATTTTCTTCAAGAGTAAAAAAGAAAGGAAATTCTATACTGGATGTATTGCTCCAAAAATATGGTCAAAAGGAAGAAACAAAGAAGGAAAAAAAAGCAAAAGAAAAGGAAGAGAGAACACCGAAAATAATATCTAAAAAGTCAACTAGTGAATTACTACCTACGCCTAGTTTAGGATTGGTGAAAAATGGGAACAAGGGTACTTTTAATGTTAAAAAAGAAAAATTAATGGAAGATATTTTTTACTTAGGTGCTTTTAGAAAAGAAACTGTCACTGCGTTTCGAAACTCATTTATCAAAGACACAGATGGTCTCATTGGTGCAACTGAAGAATTCGCAACAGTGGTTCTTAAAACAAGAACTAGAACAGAGAGCAGAATACTAAAACAGAGAGCTACAATTAAAGAAGTTTTTGGTGATGAACGGCCGGCCTCAGCACCGCCAACATCTTGCCGAGACGAAGAACTTCCAGAAGAAAAAGGAGAAAAAGTGGTCGAAATAAAGAAAGAATCTACTGAAACTACTAAGGCAAAACTAAAACCTAAAAAGGTATTAAAAGATAAGCTCAAAAGAAGATCTAGCTCAATCAGGGATGGACTTAGAAGTACGAAATCGTTAAAAAGGAATGACGCTAAAGGCCGACTACTTCGTTTAAAGAAAAGAAACAGTTTAGTTAAATCTCTAAATAGTAAGCGAATGAAAGAAATGTCAGCGAATAAAAACAAAAATGAGAATTCAACCACAGAGGAAAAAGATAAACCAAAATTGGAAGGTAGCTCTTTGGAATCAACAGAAGGAAATACAAAAAGACGCTTAAAACGTCTCTTTGGACGAAGAAAATTTAGTTCGGGCTTTGATTATATTCGAAAGAAAAAGAAAATAATTCGTAGAGATGAAAGTAGTCCCAAAATACGCAGGCCTGCTGCTAAACCAAGTCCGGAATCAGTGCATGATATTCAAAAAGAAATTAAAGGGTGGTTTATAAACAAAAGTATTGGAGAAACGCATCTTCATCGCGCTGCAAGGCTTGGATATACGGTGAGTATCGTACCTCACTTATTTTGTAATATAATCTTATAGTTTTTACACGGTTAGTCAATATCTCCTATATTTTATAGGACTGTGTCGCTTACTGTTTGGAAAAGATGGAGTCAGATCCTTCAGCGAAAGACAATGCTGGATTCACCCCGTTGCATGTGGCTGCTGCAAAAGGCCATGTTAGGATTGCAAAGCTACTCCTTCAATACGGTGCTAATGTATCTGCAGCTGCCCAGGGTGGAATTAGGTAAGTTTATTAGGTATTTCATAAAGTTAAATTAAGTTTTCGCATAATCTTTCTTGTTTAAGTATATAGCGTAAAGCATCCTTTAATGTTTTTGATTCCATCATTGTTCTTAAGATACAATTGAGTAATTCAAGTGTTGAATTTCTAGACCGTTACACGAGGCTTGTGAGAATTGCCGGATAGAAGTTATTCGTTTACTTCTCTCTTATGGCGCTGATCCACTGCTTGGAACATATGCGGGGCAGACTCCTGAAGAATTAGCTGAAGGTTCAGCAGCGACTCTTCTGAGATTACATATAGCTGATGTTCAAGGATATGCTATAGAACCTTGGAGATTCCCGCCACCGTCTGAAATCATAGGTAAGGATAAGCAAGACTACTCTCGTTTTCTCATTTCGTTAAAAATAATCAATATTGAGAGTGTAACAAAAAAGTTACATTTATTTTCAGACAGAAACTATATAAATTAAAATATTAAATGAGATTTGGTACTAAAGTTTTCATACTGTTGATTTCAGACCGTGAAGATCTGGGCTGTGATGCATTGTCTTCCCCACCACCAGCCTCACCGCCTCCACTACCAGATGCAATGGTGGAGATCCAATGTACTGAGGCCCCTTTACCACCATTCTACAGTCTTCGAACTGCCACTGGTCAACCGGCAGAAGGGCTGTGGTGCTTACTTCAAGATATTACCAACATGCTACAGGTAGTTAATTCTTAATTATGCACATAGCATTGAAGCTTTTTCACCGAAGATTGTCGTCAATGACATACACACGTAGTTTTTGGTAAATATGAAAATGATCTTTTTTATGTTTCGACGTCAGTGTCGTGCCACTGAACGACACTTATTATGGCCGTGATCCGAATCACGCTCACAGCGCTCATAGCGTACCAACGTGCGGTACGATTCGTGCTTTTCACGCTCACCGCTAGCGTTGTGGATGCTATGACGTCACATGTGACGTCACTACCTAGTGCTTACAGTACTGACGGGTCGGATCGTTAGCATCGTGAGCATTGACGTTATTTTGCGCCATTTATTTAAATTAACTTTCCTCGATTGCGGAAAATGCTTGAAATACAAGTATTTTACCATCTTCATCGGTTACACCGCATACTCCACTCATGTTTCTGTCAAAAAATGCTCTGTTAGGTTATGTTCAACTTTATGAATTCGTAAGCGCTCTCACAAGTGGTCCGAATTATTAATACTGCTAACAAAGGTTGGCGCGGTCATTAAATCGGACCACACGTTAGCAGTTTAAACGTCGTAAGTGCTGTGAGCACAATCGGACCTTAGCCTATGTTTCATTTTTTGTCTTTATATTGTAACAAACAGTAAAATACCAATTGAATTCAGTACTGTTAATTCTTACCAGAATTTAATATTGATTTTTCAGATCAAATCTAAAGAAAGTCTGCTAAAGCAAATCCATTGTGGATCAGGATCTCCAAAGGAGTTATTGAGAGAAATTCGTACTCAAGAATTCCTAGAGCGCGCTCAATGCCACCAGCTCCTCGGTGCCGGGGAGAAAGTCAACGTGAGAGCGTCCAAAGTGTCTCTCATCAGGGTCACCGACAAATTGAGACAACTGCTCAAGATCGAGACTGTATTAGTTAGCTGACACTAGGATAATATTAGTCGTTCTCCCGATATGTGAACGAAAGGCTTCTACAGAAGTCATTAGTTAGATGTCCAAAGTTGAGCAAATGATATCTATCGACTAAAATGGACGTCAGAGGTGATCATTTTTTTAAACTCTGAGGTTATTTAATAGTGACTATAAACACTGTTGTATGGGGAACTTGTAAATAACGATACGCTGAATCCACGTTAGAAAGTTTTGTAAATTATAATTATTTTAACGTGAGTTGTTACAGAACAATTTCTTTTATATATGAAGGTAATTTAATTTTCATTGGAAACGCTCAAAGATGAGATCTTAATACCCAGCTTGACTGATTATTGTAATGTAATATGTATCTCATTTATGAACAATATTATAAAAAAACATTCGTTTCATGAGACTGTTATTTAAGGCAGAAATTTTCATGATCGATTCTTATTTCTCACTCTAATGTCTGGTCTGTGAGATTTTGTTGTGTATACCTACTAATGAACAATTTGTGTAAATATTGTATATAGTTTTATAGGTTACGCGTTTAGATGTTGCTTTAAATGTTTGATATTCTCATGGGTGCTATTTAACGTCGGTGTACGGTGTTTTGGGTAGATAGGCAAAGTAAGTGGAGCACGCTGCGGCGAAACGATTAGTGTAATTATAATATTAGAGAATTAACGACATGTAGTTACCACATTGTTAAGTTGTAAGACTTTAGCATAATCTTATACTGTGTGTGCAATAGTATACGTGGTTATTTTTGAACATTATAGATGATATTTGTGTATTTGGAGTGAAGGTATCAAGTCACAGGGTTGGATGGCCTTACGCACGCGATGTTGTACTTAATCATCGACCATGAACAAGTGCAATTCGTATTGTAAGCAAGTAGATTCTATTGAACATTACCGTGCGCTCCACGTTCCTACGTCTGGTTCTGGTTCCCGGGAACTATTGGTTACTGGTACATCACCTATTTGTTTTAAACCATGTCATGTTCTGAGATTATGCTAGTAACTTCTTTATGAACTTTATAGTATGACATTTTGTTCTTTGTTATGTTTGATACCGTTGCCTCCTCTTTAATATTTTTATTAATATTGTACTATATTTTACTTTAATTATAAAATGAGTTATGTTTTTATTTATACAGCCTTGTAAACATTAGGAAAATTTATTGAATCATATTGTATTATGCATATCGCAAAAAAAAAATGTAAATAAGATAATACAGTTAACAAATTATTTTCTAACTTATTCTGGAGCAACATATTATACTAGTGCTAAATAATGCTAATGAAATGATATACACGCAAAAGTTTATCCACACATTGGCCTTTATTTAATACAGTATACACTTCTGTATAATATTTTCCGACACTGTATACTGATAGCAGTGATATACATATACAGTAGTCAAGGCTATATTCCGCCCTATCTATTTATTTCTTTGTATAAACATGAAACAAAGAAGTACATTATTAATCTGTGATGAAATAATATTAGGAGAATATACTTGCGAGCGGAAAAGGAACGAAAAATAATGATAGTTTTTGGAGTAAATGTAACTAACAAATTATAAAGCACTGTATACTTTTCTGAATGGTATAGAAATCGTGTATGTTTTATCTGTTTTAGGTATACCTACAGTATAAGTATTACTATAATTATTGACTCCTTATTTCTTGTTGATTACATGGAAAATAAACCGTGAACAAAGATAACTTATTTATTTTCAATCCTTACCCCTATTTATTTTTTTTAATTAAATATTCTGCAAAGCTGAAGGCATCAGCAATATCCATGTTTAAAGAATTTATGCACGAGATTGCTTAGTTTGTATGATAATTTTGTTTTATATACATTAACTGACTCGTGTAACTTCGTCTACATCTCTCAAAAAGTATAAATTTGCCCTAATTTTTGCAACAATTTTGAATTCCTTTCGATAAATGAGATATTCAAAATTGAAAGATTTCTTTATTTCGAACCAGTAGTTCATGAGAATAGTGCGTTCAACCCACTTGCTCCATGGTTCAACCTAACAGGCAAATTCTTCAGGTTTATACAATAATTAATCTTTTTTAAAAATAATTTAATATGAACATGACGCAGTTAATAACAGGATAACAGAACATTCCACATTGGGCAAGACATTTCTTACGAGGTCTAAGAAATGAAAATTATGGTATGGATTACAATTTATTACATCAAACATAAAATATTTGACGAATTTTACTTTATTTATAAAGTACGTTGTTTATAATAATAATTTATTATTAGTCAATATTATTACATCTATTTCCATTAGTGCTAATATTATTAGTCAAAGTTATAACATTGACTAATAATATTAGCACTAATAGAAATACAATTACTAATAGAAGCAATTTCAAAGGACGCTCGTTTTTGTGTCATTATCGTTTGAATAATACTTAATTGAAAACATCTCATCATCACCTCATCATCAGTTAAAATTTACTTATGAGTGAAAATTGTATAAGGCGTGTGAAGACTATTTTTCTCTTAAATGAGAGTATCTCAGAGGATGGTCTCTACAAGCCGAATAATTAGCTGGAAATATACAGAATGCTAATATTTTAATAAAATTAGAATTTTTACTTCCAAATTCATGTAAATGAATATGAAGGCAATTTTTCTGACGGCTTAGTCCGCACTGTCAAATAAAAGTAACTGTAATCCCATTTACAAAATGTTAAGTCCATTTACTTGGAAAATTTGATATAGGATATTCAATCATTCGATTAAAATGTTACTTATTTAAGAAGAAAAGTAATAAATGAGGGAACCATAATATGTGACACGATATTTGCATACTCTACCGGTTTTTTTTTTTATAATAATAAAGAACCATCACGATTTCGTTAGCTTTAAAAAAAAATCGGTGTGTATCAAAGAGCACATTTTCGAACAGGTAATTGAAATTGCAAAGCTGTCCGTGCCTTCACTGCTACTATACTTACAGAGAGTAGTGGTATGTAGCACCAAATTCATGGTGGCAATGACAAGAGGGGAACGCCGACATATTTCTTATTTTTGCATTTTTGATTGGTCATTTAGGAGTACTTATTGAGCTTAAATTAGTTTTTTGTAACGAATACCATAAAGCATCTTCTTTTCTACCTTCATTTATCACCAATGCTCTAGTTGACTCAATCGTACATTTAAAGGCCTTTTTTAAATTTGATGCGTAGACGTTCTTTATCGATTTTTAAGATAAGACCGTGATATAGTAGTTTTATAAGAGAATCGATAGTTTTACAGAGTGTGTTTATGATATACTGGTAAATACGTAAAAATGAACACTTAAGGTACTATTTGCATGTTATTGTGGCAAAATCATAAAAAAGGGTACATAATGCCGTCATATTTTTAGAACCTTAATGTTAGGAACATTTAGTTAAGTCGTGCTATTTGTAGTGAAAGTGATGGAGTAAAGTGACAACACTTTGGCTATATGAAAAATATACAATACCAACGAAAACCTTATCGGTATCATGCAGTTTTCGAAGCAAACCATCGATATTTCAACCTATCGAAAATTAGGCAACATTATTTTCCATTCAGAACAAAAATTTCTTCCAAGGAGCACCAATCATCCCGGTCTTCTGTATTACGCATTTCGCAAACCTTTTTCAAGTCGTCGGTCCAACGTGTCACAGGGCGTCCTACACTTTGTTTGCCCAATTATGGTCTCCACTCTAGCCCACTTCAGCTCCAGCGACCATCGGTTTGTTTGGAGAAATGACCGGCCCACTTCCACTTCAGCGTACTGATCCTCCGTGTCTGACTAATTGACATCAGTTACTCATGTTAATAACTGTGTAACTTAGTAATGGTGATGTTTACTGTACATGTTCTTACTTTTATTGAAAGATAAAATTAGTTGTTTTTATAATCATAAGAATGGCATTATTAAAATTTACTAATAGGGTAAATAATGTGATTCCAAAATAGACAAAGTATTTTTATTTGTAATCTTTCCTGTTGAAAATCATACCTATAAATAATAATTATTTTGGTAATATTTTTTATTTTTATTACTATAATAGTGAAATTAATATTCAATCAAGTGCCTTTTTAAATTTCCTCGAAAATTTCTAAAACGCAACACTGTTAGTGGAATAAAACGTGACATCAATTTACCCTCAGACGTCTTCTATCAACAAGTTATTTGTAGGATTTCTTGTGATTTCATTTTTCTATTGTTTCGTGGTAGTTGCAAATAAATTTATTAGTTTTCTGTGTTAAATTATTTAATTTATTTGCATGAATATGGTACAGAAAGTTCTGAATAAACAGGTAAACTGATTTTACTCTAATGATTATATTACATGTCATTTTTATGTTTATACCCATATGTTACACTGACGGCCTTATAAACTGCATCAATGTTTAAGAGGCCTTGGAAATAAACAGTTTAAACAAGTATTCAAACTTTTTATAAAAAAATTAATTGAAACCACTAGTTTGGTTCGTTAACTTTATAATAACGTAATATCATAGTCTTACGGTATGTTTGTACACTGGAAAGGATCATTCAATTTTTTTGAACAAAAACGATAAATTAAACAAAAATTGCTGTTGTTTGGTTTATTTAAAAATTGATTTTTACAATATAGAAAAGTTGAAGCATAGTTTTTTTTTAATACTGTATATTGCCTCAATGTGCTCTTATTACAGATTCTAATCGGTTCTGCATAGATCTGGTTATGGTTATTAAACGATCTTGCGGACTATTGTTCCATTCTTGTGAAATCGCTGTTCTTAATGCTGCCACTGTTGTGGCACAGATTTTTTTGCATATATAGCTTTTTTAAACTATCCCAAACATGCTCAATGGAATTAAGATCCGGTCTGCGTGCTGGTTAATTCGTAATACATACGTACCACCCAACCTCTTCGAAATATTGTCGTACTTGTGCAGCGGTGTGAGGTCGTGCTGGTACATGTAAGCTACCACGTGAGCTTCTAAAACCTCTATTGTGTAGCGTTGTGCCTTCAAATCACCTCTCTTACCGTTTTGATGAACTATGCCGATGAACATAATTATCGTTTGTCTGATCATCGAAATGCCATGCATGCCACCTCCAAAAGGATGTTTGACTCACGTTGATGATAGATTCTTGCGATATGTCCTACATTCATCGGTGAACACGTTATATGGAGGCCTATTGCTGTTCTATACAATTAAGATACAGAGAGATAGATAGTTAGAGACGTGCAAAAGGGTGACTAATAATTAGATTAGAAAAAAATAACTCAGTAACTTTGTTAACCAAAAACTTTGGTGTTGACATGAATGTAGACTGTCGTCACTAAAGAGATTTACTTATTTACTTAATTATTACTATTAGTTTCACAATATTTAAGAGATTGAAATTCAAGTGTTTATGATCTCTGTGACTGAGTTAAAAGATTTAAAGAAAAATCTGAATGCAAATACAAATAAAAGATAAAAATTGGTTGAACCGGTTTTTGTAAAGGACTCAAAGTATATTTCGAGATTGAGTTTTATTTCTTGGAACTCAAGATACAATCTTAGTCTTAAAACTGACCTGCTGAAATAGAGTAAACTAAGTAATTGGAAAGTCCCATTAGATATTCTGATTTTTAAAACGCTCGTCTGCTTCAAACGCGTTTCATATTTCAGAGCTAGAGATATATTTCAATTAAATTTTAACACAAAGTCTTATGTCTTCTTATGTCCTTACAAGAGATTTGGTACAGATTTCCTTTTTAAAAGGTTTTAAAACTTAATCTTTAAAAAAAGAACAATAGATAGACTTCCTTTAAAGTTCGTAACAGTAGAAAAGTTCGATTTGTTGGTAAGTTCGGTTTACCTTTTTTTAAATCGGCAACACTATTCGAAGTTAAACAGTTGGGCGAGGCTTCTATTGAAGTGTTTGTCATCATTCCGTATTTACATTTTTTAAATCAGAAACGATTTCTTAGAATGAAAATCTTGTTAAACAAAATTGTGTTCATTTAAAACTAAGAAATTAAGTTTTTGTTTATTAAATTATGATATCGTATCGTTCAGTTTGTGTCAGAAAATGAAGCTTTTTATGTTATTACTTTCTGTGACGAGTTGTGTGAAGACTCAAGTTTCTGATTCCAGTGGTGTGTATAATCCCAACTATCCTCAACAGCAATATCAAAATAATAATCAGAATGGTTCCCTGTATCGACCGAATTCTCAAATACCTTATGGTAGCTTTCCAGTGAACCAAAATCTCAACGATTACACCAGCGGTCAGAGTTCATTTTATTCAGATAATTTTAACTCCAATACCTATGGCGATAACGACAACGACGTAGATCCTCAAAATACAGCTTCATTTTACGCAGGCTTAGATTATGAAGAAAGATACAAATGCCCTCCCAATTGGATTAGATATCGAGAATCTTGTTACCGGTTTACAAAGTCACCGAATCGTCCAAGAAATGAGGCTCGTAAGATTTGTTTGGCATATGAAGCAGATTTGGCTGCTGTTAATAGCCCTGAAGAACATGGTTTTATTATAACACATCTGATGAGCTTAGATCCACAGAAGGGTTCTTGGTATATTGGTGCACACCAGCAGTCACCTGGTTACTGGTCTAATGATGCTGATGGATCACAGCTAACTGGTCTTGAAAATGCATTCTTTAATGATCGCACATCAATATATAACAGTTTTAACATTTTGCCACGAGATTACCTGGTGTACAAGTTTTCATATGAAGATGGCCGCTGGGGCTTATTCCCTGTTGAAGGTACTCAGTATTATCATTTTATTTGTGAAGGTCAAACACAAAGACTTCATTATCTTATTGAAGAAGAGAGATCTTTTACCTATGGCTTAGAAACATTTGACCCAGAGAGAATTCCTAGAGGCCCATACTTCATAAAAGAACCTGTGGATACAATCTATGATCCACTGCGAAACTATCATGTACAAATAACTTGCATTGCTGGTGGGTACCCTGCACCAGTGTACAAATGGTACAGAGAGGAATATCAAGTAGATAGTCCAATTTTTACAGAAATTGACCCTTTAGTTGAGACTAGATTTGTTGTAAGTGGTGGAACACTTATGATTTACAACCCAGACACTGAAAAGGATAATGCAAAATACCACTGTACTGCTTCAAACAAATTTGGTACAATACGCTCAGAATCTATACGTTTATCATTTGGTTTTATTAGAGAGTTCAATCAAAAGAGACCCATTGAAAGTGGTAATCAATATTGGGGTAAAGTTATGTATTGTGATCCTCCATCATACTATCCAGGAGTAAACTTTTTATGGGCTCGTGGCTATTTCCCGAATCTCGTTGAGGAAGATAAACGTGTGTTTGTGTCCTATGATGGAGGTCTTTATTTTTCTGCTCTGGAAACAATTGATAGAGGGAATTACAGTTGTAATGTCATGAGTAAAGTATCAGACCAAGGCAGAAATGGTCCATTTTTCCCACTTTCGGTGTATCCTCATTCAGACTACCAACAGCTTAAATTCCCTAATAACTTTCCGAAAGTGTTTCCTGAAGCACCTGTAGTGGGGCAGGAAATTAGATTAGAATGTGTAACTTTTGGTTATCCAGTTCCTTCTTATAATTGGACAAGGAAAAATGGCGCAATACCGAAAAAGGCACGTCTAAGCAACTTTGACCGTGTTTTGACTATTCCTAATGTTGGCGTTGAAGATGAAGGTGAATATATTTGTGATGTTCACAATGACAGGGCGCGCATATCTAACAGTGTCTTTTTAAAAGTACAAGCTGAACCAAACTTCACTATTCCTTTGGCCAATAAGCACATGGACAACAAAGGTGAGTTACACTGGAATTGTGAAGCATTTGGTATTCCAGATGTTAATTACACTTGGTGGAAAAATGGAAAGAAGCTTTCTATGGATACTTTAGAACCTGAAGATAGAGATCGTTATATTATTCAAGATAATGTATTAATAATAAAATATTTAGATCCAACTAGGGATCCTGGTATGTTCCAATGTGCAGCTCAAAATCAATTAAAAACTAGTTATTCAACCGGACAGCTGCGTGTATTGTCACTGAAGCCTTCGTTTAAGAAGAAGCCATTAGAGTCTGAAACTTATGGGTCAGAAGGTGGTAATGTTACATTAAGATGTAATCCTGAAGCAGCTCCTAGACCTACGTTTACATGGAAAAAAGATAACATTGTTATTGGTGCTGGAGGAAAGCGCTTTATTACTGACACTGGGAACCTCATAATAAGACAATTATCTCGAGATGATGAGGGAATTTATACTTGTGTAGCTAAAAATCAATATGGTACAGATGAAAGTCGAGGAAGATTAATTGTTTTACGCACTCCACGCTTCCTTGAACCGTTGCCTCCGCGTATCACGACACAAGTTAATCAAGTGGTTTTCTTACATTGTAATGCGGAAATAGATCCAATCTTAGATTCCGCCTACCTCTGGAACCATAATGGTATTCGAATGAAAGAAGCTGCTGATTTATTTGCTGATAAGAGAATCAAAATCGACGGAGGAGAGTTGACCATACTTAATGTGAGTCTGTCTGATGTTGGAGATTATGAGTGTGTTGTAAAATCAGCAATCGGCCGCATTTCTTCCCACACACAATTACGTATAGAAGGCCCGCCTGGTCCTCCCGGCGGTGTACAGACACTGAATATAGGACGCTCATCCGTCACTTTAGAATGGACAGATAGTAATTCGAATGGTCGGCCCATCATTGCCTATATAGTAACAGGTCGTACCCACTGGAATTCGACATGGTATGTCATCAGTGAAAACGTAGCCAATGTGATAGAAGTTGATCGATATAATGGTCGGAAACGTGCAACTTTAACAACAACCCTAATGCCATGGTCTATTTACGAATTCAAAGTTCAAGCCGTAAACTTGCTGGGACCTGGAAAACCATCCGCGCCTAGTCCTCAGTTCTCTACTCCTGCAGACAAACCCTATCAGGCACCAGCGAATGTTGGAGGTGGTGGTGGAAAAACTGGCGACCTTACTATTACTTGGACACCATTACCTCCATCTTTACAGAATGGTCCAGGTATTTATTACAAAATATTTTGGCGTCGCAACGGAACAGAAGTTGAATTTCAATCATTATCTCTCAAGAAATACGGGAACATTGGAACCTATGTTGTTCATATTTCCACGAGCTACTTTTATACGCCATACAATGTTAAGGTTCAGGCTTTCAATGACCTCGGTACTGGTCCGGAGAGTGACATCAAGACAATATACTCGGCAGAGGATATGCCTCAAGTGGCTCCTCAGATGGTGTATGCAAGGTCGTTTAACTCGACGTCTTTGAACGTGACGTGGAACCCCATTGACCAGTCGCGTGAACGATTGCGTGGCAAGTTGATCGGGCACCGTTTGAAGTATTGGAAGCAAGCAAATAAAGAGGAAGAATGTATCTACTATTTATCTAGGACGACGCGCAACTGGGCACTCATTGTTGGATTGCAACCTGACACTTACTACTACGTAAAAGTAAGTTTTCAGTGTAATATTTTTAATAAATAATAGTCAAAGAAAAAACAAAGAAACATTTTTATAATCTAGAAAACCAAATTAAAAGATAAAAATAATTTTCAATTTTCAATAAATTTGAATTAAGGATTGTGCGATTAGAAAAAAGAAATAATTTTATTGTAAAAAAAAAATAGGGTGTTTGTTAAGAAATTTTCAAAGTGACTACCAATATTTGTATTCAAGTATCAGAATCTCAAGCAAGATATTGTCCTAAACAAACAGACAGACAAAAGTCTTTAATATTTTTTTATATATTATATATTTTTAATATATTTTCTTGTCTAAAGCAATTTCTACCGGTGCTTCTACTCTTATTATACCCTCTTCATCAATTATAATATTTTTGTCGATAGCAACATTATTGTACAGAAGATTAGCAACTAATATAATGCATCATATACTTTTACCCTATTTATTGAAAACTGTCACGTTACATTATTATTTCCCAGACACCGATTTTTGGTAGCATACTCGGCAGGTTTTCAGTAATCTCAAAGACATCTCGGGCGAACAATACCGCCTGACCTAGGAAACCATATTGCGTAAATACGCCATTTAATTTGATAATTTTAGCAAATGGAATAATTCCTGAAATTAGCCTTTGTTTGTTTTGTGACAAATTTGCAATCTCCTCTGCAATAGAGCCTGGATTTGGATTGTTCCAATATGCTTTAAATCGTGCCGTATTTTCTTTGCACTTGAATTCGAGTCTTGCGAAGTCTGCAAATGACCAAACTATTCCTTTGCCTAAGTTCATCAAGTTCATAAGAATAGTGGAATAAACTATCCAAATTATTACATCGTAGGTCCTTGATAAGTGTAGTTTCAAATCCGTCGTTTTGAAGCGGGTCAAAATCACGGTCTCATGTATCTATGTAATGGATACCAAGCAAATAAAAGCATGTTAAAATTGTGAAATATCTAGTTTTGATTTCCTACGTATCACAAGTACATTGCAAATCAACGCGCTCAGAGTTACAATCTAAACGGACGTTAATTGACTAAGAAGTAACACGATAAGTGTCATGATTGTGGTAATTCTCGAAAACGTAGAAATTGTCCATGAATACCATTTTACTTTACTATGGGCATGTAAAAGTTCGTGTTAAATCTGTTTATCTGTTTACTAATGATAACAACATAATTATATTATTAACAAACTACTTTTGCTTAACCTATACAACCCTATGATAACTTAAAACATAAATAAATCTTTAGCGAGATGTTTTTAAAGCAAAATATTTATCATCATATTTTAAATGCGTAAACGACTTCAAGGGGAATGGATCATATACCTGAAGTAATTTGTTAGAGAAAGCAGTAAGGTCACGGTGCTTAATTGTTACTTACCCATTATTTAAGTTATTCTAAATTTAAAGCCAGCTTTGTTGGGATACAGGAATTTCTTTCTTTTAATATTTTTCAATATTATTTCACTACTGGAAAAAGGCTTCTAAAATATTTTTTCTGGTCTACCTCGTTCCCACTTACATATAGCAGCAGCTTCCCAGTAATCTATCTACACCAATTTATTTATATGTAAGTTTCTTGGAATTTAGTCCATAGCCCGTCACGTTATTACAGTACGTGTACGACGTAACTGTTTATCGTATCGTATAATAATTTGAATACCAGACAACGCCATCTAATTTCAAACTAAGTAGGGCTTGTGCTGTGTTTAGATCGACTGATAGAATTCTATATACTTTTTTTTTGTAAACATACCATACGATACATAGGACTAAAACTCTGAAACAAACAGATTCGGATCATACAAACGTTTGGTATACACGGAAATTGAACCCAAGACCTCAATACAGCAGACGCATACGCTACCACGGCATCAGGGGCACTTAAGGTTGATTTGGATCCTAAAAGATGTTGAATCCATTAAAATAATTTAATACATTCCCGTTTCAATAGTATAAAGCTATATATTAAGAGAACTAAAATATAATTTAATCGCTTTTTAATACGTAAGTATGTGAATATACATGGAGTTCTATATTTTTTCCAGGCGATGGCTTTCAACTCAGCAGGTGAAGGTCCTGAGAGCGAACGGTACTTAGAGCGTACATTCCGAAAGGCTCCTCAAAAACCACCTGCCTCCGTTAATGTGTGGGCATACAACCCCACTACAGTTCGCGTTGTTTGGAGATACGTACAGCCTACAGATGAGGAAGAACCTCTACTTGGATATAAGGTAAATAGACATATTTAGTTTAATCTTATCTTTACTAAGTTGAACCGAGATGTTATAAAGATTTTTTATTAGCGCATAACGATCGAAAATCATACTTAGGTTTGTGACAACTATTTGCGGGTTATATACATTTTTATTCTTGGTGGCAATCGAGCTAGGAATGCTTTACGCTATATATTGGTTAATTGTATAGTTTGATTCGACTAACATGGCTACTGAAAAATATTCGATGGAAAACATACACTCTAAAATTCTCAAAAGATCCTGTTCTATACAGGCCATCACAAATTATTTTTCATCCACGAGAGTTATTTGTCGATTTCACCAATAATAACATTTCACCATACAATAGTAGTTAGTGTAATCTAACCTATAGATATCGTAATAGCTATCATATACATACATTTACAAATAAGATCAGAATAAAATGTGTATCTTTATTAATTCCAGGTGAGGGTATGGGAGATAGACCAGGACATGAGCACTGCGAACGACACAATAGTCGAAGTGGAACAGAAGTTAGAAGCATACGTGACGAACTTGATGCCAGGGAAGTCCTACAACTTGCGAGTACTCGCGTATTCTAATGGCGGTGACGGTAGGATGTCCTCGCCTGCTATCACTTTCCAAATGGGAGACTATCACACTGAAGCCTATGGGTACTACTCTAGAAATTCAGCTAACAAACATGTACAAGTAAAGGTATCGATATTTACTTTACTCTATTTCTTGCGATTGATGATGTCGTGATAATATTTATTTTTACACCTGTTGCAGCTTCATTTACAATTTTACAAATTATGTATTTACGTTTTATACATTCCATTTGTTCTTTGACATCAGGTTGTGATGTATATCCGGCCATTAATTTCGCTCAGATATTTTGTAAGTTTAAAGCAAAGAACAATATTTTGAGTTGACCTGTTAAGGTTTTTGTTTAGTTAAGGCTAATTTAGTTCTTATTTAACATTTTAATTTTTCTTCTAGAAGTGTGTATTTTGAACTATCTGACACGGTAATAAATGGTTGGACGATCGAAATTTAAAAAGTACTAGAGAGTATGATTTGGTAGGAAAGGCTAACTTATACCTACAACAATAAATTGCCAGTGTATAAAAATAAAGTTTTGGGTTTTTTTTTCAATCATTGTACATTTTAGGGAATAGCTTGTTTCAAGACAAGACGAGTTTTTCAAGATAACTGTACATTACTCTGATTACACAGTGATTCTTTTTGTTTATCACAAAACAAAGTTTTATTTAACATGACAAATTATTTGCGATACTTTATTGTTCTTATACAGGCCCCCCAACAACTGTAGATGTATGATAGTAGTGATAAGAATATTCTCATGTAAAAATATAGTAAAACCTCTATGATAACGATTTTCGATTAAAGGTGAATATAATCTCTTGTATAAATCTATATTGAAAGGCAATAGATGCGACATTATCTCATTAAAGAAAAGCAAACCCTAAATTTAATTTAAATATTTTAGATGGAAATAGAATTCAATTTCAGATGAAAATGCATGATGAAATATTGCTGGTAGCAATACACTCGATATCAGACCTTTTAATTTTAACGATTTAGTACGAAAACTGATATAAAGACTGTTAAATAGCCTTTTTGGTCAGAGTAGTTTAAAAAGCCGTAGTTGCTTATTATGGCAATACTCAAAGGACTGAAAAAAAAAGCTGTTCTGAGGTTTTACGTTGTTTATACTTGAACATTTTATAATATAAACATTTACTTTTTTCCTGCGAGTGTACATATATATACATGATATTTATATATTTTTATATTAATAATATGTCAATTTTGTATTGACAATAATTATTGTAATACCGTTTGATATTACGTATGTAAGCGTTATATTAAATTCTTTAATATTAAGTCCATATCATATAGTGTAGTAAATAAGAAAAATATTTTGTAATGACAGCTATTTGTATGTAGTACCACCAATCCGAGCCATTTTATCATTGATCTGATTTATTTTGAATGTTAGTTTTATTTTTTATATATTATACAAAGTGTTTATTACAAGTTTAGATGTTATATGACGTTTAGTTTTTCGTATTCAGTGTATTTTTGTAATGTGAAACCCCTAATGATTTATAAGGATCGTTAGGGGTCATCATTCTTATATAATATTTTTACCTCTGTTGGTCATCTCGATCTGGAATATTTCTACCATAGTTGAAGTAGTTTTATTGAATCTCGAATGTTTTTAAAATAGATTACACTCTTCACTTTAAGAACGCTTTACGCTGAGTTTGCGAATTGAGATTTATCGATAAAAAATTGTGTTCACTGAACTTGAGAAGTCATTTAACATTATTCTCACATTTCCAATTGGTAAAAATTCAAACATTCTGGTACACATGTGTCACTGTCATATACTTTCAAGTGTTGCGAACATCCCTGAAGACAAACTGCGTTCGTACCGTTCAATGGACATTCGTTCTAATTTAAATTTTAAACATTCGAAAAAGACAAATATTTTAATTGCTGGATGTATACAGGTATAAAATTAAATAAATCTATTTTTAGCAAGCTCATGTGATGAACTACTGAAAGGTGCAGAGGGTGTACGGAATCTAGCCTCTAGCTCTAATATATTTATAATTTATTCATATTACAAAACAAGTATGCAAAAGGCTAGTACACTTGTCCCGCCTACTACATTTGTCTGCTAAACAAATCTTGATACATATATCTAAATATTGTTGTAGTGTACTAGATTTAAAAATGATTGAAATGCCTTATAAATGTTAAAATTGTCATTGTAATATGTATTTGTTTCGAGTAAAATCTTATCTGAAATACTGTATTTTATTTACCGTTTTATATGTTTTCTGGCTGGTTGATAGTGATAACCTATTCAATCTGCTGTACCCTATCCATCCGTTTAATTACTTTTTGTCAGATAAGTAGTTAATGTCTTGATGAGAAATGTTATCGGTAGTTTTCAGTAGTTTTCATTATTGTAACTTGTCTAAAATATCTTCTTCAAATTTACCATCACTGTAGTCTTAAGTAAAACAAAGAATTTTTTTATAAAATTCTATTTATCTGTTTTATCTATGTAACATACACAGAATTTTCACAATTTCTTATATTTAACCTTACGTTTTAAACACTTTGCATCTACGTTATCTAGTAAATCATTTGTTATATTGTCCCTTTTTAATAAACTGTCTTCTTCATTTGATTGTATTTGTTTCAGAGGTAACAATCCAACAGCGAAAGGGATGTCATTCTGTAAATCTGAACTTATGTTGTTACTATTTGCATTATCCTCGCTTTCCTTATTTAAATCATCAGGTTCGGTCATAATATTTCCCCAGTTATTCTCTGATTTGATGCAATTAACGGGTCTTGTCAAATCTATTACAGAATCTGGGAATTGAGATTCTGTTGTTATAGTGTCTATTTGATTTTCACTATTTGCATCATTATTTATTACATTGACTGCATTATCTTCATTTAGATCAGGATCTTTGTTCATATTTAAATTATCCCATTGCAGCCCGTTCGAAGTTATAGTTGTGGACAAATCTGTACTGTTTATTTTTGTTGTGCTAAGCTCTTTCATGTTTTCTGTATCCTCATTTTCGAAAACATTAGAAACGTTCAAGGAATTTACGGTGGACATTTCTGTGTCAGGACTAGTGTTCGAATCCATATCTAATTCGTTGGGAGCTGTAGGATTATGGTTCTGCACCATATTCATTTTATTTTCAATGTTCATCAAATCCTTAATAATTTCATCTCTTTCTTGAGCTCGTTGGTCTAGGTGGCTACTATCTTCATAATTATTTTGATCGTCATCATTGCGTTTAGGAGTAGCCATTAAGCAATCTAAAGCATCTTCTTTAAAAACTGAACTTTGTTGGAGTTGTAGGCCAAAATCGTAACAATCTTCATTTCTTCTGAGATCCTCAGAATTTAAGGAGTTATATTGCTGACTCAAGTTAGAGCCTAAATGAGAAGTTTTGGTGTCAAGTAACGATATACTGAAGTTATTATCTAAACTATTCCTGACTGGACATAGTTGCTCCATAACTCTGGCATCATTGAGTTGTTGGTCTTCGTAATACTTTTTTACATCATCACTCATGGATTTGGTAAAGAATTGCATGTCGCCGTCAATACAGGAGAAATCGTGTGGATTAACATTATCCATGGAATTGTTGTTGTCTTGGAGGCGCGGATCTAACACTGCGTAGCTTTGTTGCTCTGCAAAAGATTCTAAATTATCCGGCAGAATCGCATTAAGACTGTTGATAGTATCTTCTGTACGGCTATATTGTGATGCATCTTTATCGTAATCGTTACTTCTACCATAACCCTTGCCACCTAATAAGATTTCACCACGTTCTATAGATTTTGACAAGTCATCAATACTTTTGATTTCGCTGGGATCTGCAACTTTTTCTATGATATTAGGTTGTTCTATAACCTCATATTGTATTTCACTGCTTTGAACCATGTCAAGAAGGACTTGCTCATTGACGTTTATGTAAGAACCATCTCCAGATTCGAACAGTATAGGCAAATCGGTGGGTAGTCCAGCATTTTTTAAAGCATTGACGTATTGGGACATAGCAGTACTGATGCCACCTGCTGAAGAATCATTTACAGAACTTGTAGGATTTGTGTTTGTGTAGCTAGTGATTGTTTCGTTTCCTATTGAGTGTTCTTTAGTATAGGCAATAGTGGGGTCGAGGACATTGGATGAAACGGTTTGGTCCATGTACATTAGATCGTTGTCGATATTCATGTAGTTACTAGACGATTCAGGACCACATATGCTGTTTACAGCTTGCGATAAGGTTACTCTGTCCATGTAATCCTGAAATAATACAATAAAGTGGCTAATAACAATCTTAATATACCTGTTACATTTAATTACACGTTGAATGATAAATAATATCAAAGGATAGAAAAATGGGAGACATAGAAGACTAACTTGCATATGTCTAGTTTGTAGGTGTTTTAATTGATGTATGGCTTTTCTCGAGTCCTGTTCTCGACGTAAAAGAGCACGTTCAGCAGCACGGCCCAGCGACCCAGCACCTTCCCACGGACCCGCACGCTAAGGTTGTAATTATAATTATTTATAGAAAAGTAGAGCTTATAGCAAGTCACAGGTTCGATTTCCGTCCAGGCCCAAATAATTGTGTCAAAAACTTGTTCTGGGTAAATAAAGTAAACCAGGAGGACACTAGACGCCAAGTATACAACGAGGCATGAAATCATCCGATTTGCGTCATATCGCGTGATGTAGGCAGTGTCAATAACCCATCCGTTAGACTACGCCTCAACCACCGGCGCGTCCGTTGTTTCGGCGCCCGAGCTGTTGGAGGGATGTCGCATGGCTATATTTGCTCAATGCTATCTGAATCCCACTCCGCAAGACTAGTGTCGGGTACAAAATATTTCTATATAAATAATAAATCCCATTCCTTACTTGCATAGCAACAAAAGTTGTACTTTTACCTCGCTGCCTTAACAACAGTTCCTTGAGTATTACCATCTCACGTACACGCCGTAATAGTTAGCGGTTTAAGGTTTCCTAATCCTAACCTAATACATCTATACTATATTATATTATTAATATTTTCTTGTGTGGGGTTGAATATTTCTAAACTGATTTTTCCACTGTAAAGTGAATTTCTTACTTTTAGATTAATCTTTTATGGTGTGAGCTTTGTATGTTGAATAGAAATTGTGAAATATAAGGAAGAGAACATCTACATCCAGTATATGATAATAAAATTAGATACATTTCACAAAGCAAACATTTTTCTTTACTTTACGTACGTTAAACTTGTCTAATGATTGCGATGACTAATAATATGCTCTTTTATATGTGTATGTACGATATAACTACTTACTCTGACACTGGGCCTTCCTCTACGTGGTTTAATAACACGAGGCCCATCTGAGTAGTCTACCACTGGATTTGTTCCGTTGCCATTCTCAATATCAAACGGAATGCGTACCACCATATCCTTGAGGAATATAAGATACTTAAGTTAAATGTGGAGTCTTTTGGCTTGATATAAGGGATGAGATAAAAGCTAGAACTGGTGCAAGGGCTAGATGCAAAGCAGCCTACAGACTTCCCATAAAGCACATTATTATTAATATTGTTCGCTAAGGATATAGAAACGCAACATTTTGTTTGTCAATCGACTTTTAATAAAGTCTTTTTACCGTATACTGTCGACCCATGCAACTTGATCTGCGTCTCCTATTGCCCATAGCGTGATGTAATACAACGTGAACTAATTTGTTTAACATAAGCTTTTTTTTTTAACATGTGGAAACATCCTCGGGCCGTCACCCCACTGGGGTATACGGCGAGGTGGTGTATCGGAATCGGACCGACTGAAACCACACGGTGTGCCACTCTGCGCCTGTTATTACGACATCTAGAAGAAAGGTTAAAGGTACTGAGCTAACCTTAAACGATAAAGATATTATGTTCTTTCTCCGTACAATTTCTATAAAAGTTTTAATAACCTGAAGGCAACGTGATCGTTTGTCGGACTCTTAGAGTGTAATCTTAGGCAACCAACTTTAACTTACTTTGTTTGTCCTATTTATATTGTCTGGTTGAGTTGTACTTGTCGCTGGTGCTAGCTGCGATGGCTGTTGGCTCTTCGGATCCACATCCTGAACATAGTAATGGATGGCATTCGGTCTCGGAGCGCAGGATAGAGTAAGTAGCCAAATATCTATGTAACTGTGTATATAGCTTCAAATTGTTTATTGTGGACTATACGAGTACAAACGATTTAACATGTTATATCAACTATGACATAGGCCCTTAGAAAGAGATTTTGGTGTACAACACCACACTGACTATACGGGTTGAGTTTTCCTTCTCGGTGCTGTTGTCGTTTGTATTTTGGTTCCTAAGTTGGCTCTTACGACACCTTACATTGCATACAACTTCAGCTTTGTACTAAAAAGATGTTAAATATAATCATGATTATAAGTAGGTAGGTCTATTAATTTCTAAACCTTTATTTGGTTTCAAACATATAGGTACTTTAGCTGATGAATCTTTTAATCCGTTGTTTAAAAACATACCTGTGAATGAAGATCTATAAGTGATTGTGGAGGTCTGTTTATTACAACGGGCGGCGTAAATACTGGTATTTCACCTAAAATGAGTGTCAATGGTTAGATAGGCTGTTCTGTCGTGAGGTACAACGATAGACACAGTAGTGCTAGTGTCAAACCAACACATATTCATTCCACTGGGAAGGTTTACCAAATCGCTAGAATTTGAAAATGGTACTATTAGACAAACTAATCTCAGTAGTTTTTTTAATACTTACTATTATTTGCTATGCCAAGACCTTCCTTAGTTACTTTTGATAGGCCTTTAATCTTAAGAAACTGTGCAGCTGACACCAGCTCGTCCAAGTTTTCTTCCAAACACTGCGTTTTACCGCAATACATGAATTCTACTAAACATTTTAATACACTGAAGCGCATTTTTAATATTATCAAAGGTTCGCCCGTTTGTTTCTGAAGCACTTCCTGAAAATAATACAATTGATAATTACATGATAGGATAAAACTAGACTAGAACCCTATTTTGGGAAACTGGTAGGTTTATTAAATACAAAAAACATCAAGGCATTGATCTAGTAGGTTTCCAAACAGCACGCAGGTACTAATGATACAACATATTAAGTATAAAATTACTCATGGCCAAGCCATAATTTTACCTGAAAATAAGCACTACTTGCTGCAAGCACAGCTTTGTGCACACGTAAAGTATGAGAACTACACATAAGTGTCATATCCACCAATGACTGCATTTGTAACAATTTACCAAATCTAGACATCAAATGTTCAGAATAATCTTCATAATGTAAACTGTACCGTATAGGTGCCATTTCAATAATGAACTGATTCCTACTAAGTATTCATCACAACATTATCCTTCGAAAGACACTAGACATTTTTCTAAAAAATGTCATTCTTGATTAAAAACAAAACAAAAGCGAAAATAATAGCGGAATAAAAAATATTTTTTGAATCTCTATGGTGACATCAAAAAGGTTTTATTGAAATTTAGAAAGTAATTTATACCAGTAATTTTTAAAAATAAATTGGTATTATATAAATGCTAATAATTGTTAAAATTGGTGGTGGTAGAGCCAAGATTTGGCATGCATATGTGGATCAGCTTGTATGACGGCACCGCACGTCTCTTGAGTTGCAAGCAGGACCACCTGATTGGGTTAAGCAATCATAACCAGGTCAACCAATAGATGGGTGACCAGTCTTAATACATTGAAGGTAGTAGAGCCATATTTGAAAGTATTAGATAGAGTGACTCATCGGGGAAATACTACCCTCTCACAGAAGACCAACCTAAAGCGACAGCATCCGTGCTGTCGTGTTTCGCTGGTGAATGCGAGACCGGAGGCCCATGACCGGAGGCGATGCAGGTGTGACAGTTACCATGATAAGAGCGTGAGCCTTACACCGTCACCATAACTGTCATGTCTTGTCCCAAAGCGGGGCGTGAAAACCATCCACCACTAGGCCGCCATAGTGTGGGTCACCATACTGTATTGTCTGCATTCACAATGAATACGGCGATGACAATGCTACATTAATATATCATGTCTTCCATCAATTAGAGTAGAATCACTTTAGCAGGTTCTTAAATTAGAAAAAGAAATTAAGACCTCTCTGTGCCTTGGGGAGTATGCTAAGTTGTTGATGTTCCCGTAACTATCGGGTCTAACAGGATAGTTGTTATCTGATAGTTATTGGAGCATCAGTGGTAATTGTTACGGGTAGTTGGAGCCCTGAAAAGTCCGACAATAGTCTACTCACATCTACAAAATTTCCATATCGCCTAGTAATTGGGTTGTGGAGGTCTAATTTTGATGGCAGTTGCTTTGCGTAAACAATCGTATTTCAACGTAGTGTCTTTAAAGCTGACACCAACTTAAAGAAAAAGGCTCTAATGAAACGAAATTTATAATTGTTCGCGTTTATTGTGTAACACAGGCCCTAGTGTTAGTTGATTTCTCATTGCTGAAGAGTTTACTTCGGGTCAATCACAGCGATGCGATACCGAAGTCGAAGTGGCGTGCAATAGCAGTGGCTTACTTCCAACGGGCAGTTGTGACTGCGATCAATATGCCATAGCAAAAATATATAAAATATTGTTTTGTTTTGTTAAGAATGTCTTGTTTTATTATAGTTTTTGCCGACTAAAGGAGCTTGCACCGTACTTCATTAAACCATCATTTTTTACATCTACTTTAGGAAGTACAAATAAAATATCACAGTAGTATTGTTGAAGTCTTTTTAATTCATTAAAAATGCAGAAAAAAATAGAAAAATGATAGAAAATGAATTTATTACAAATTTGTATTCGTGACTATTTAAATATTTTACTTAAATTACATAACAATAAAGTGTTAAATTACATATAGGTACATAGTTTGAGAATGCAACAGACATCATCTTGTGTTAGAAATAATGTACTGAAAATAATGTTTCTATCACAGACTAATTAAGTACTTACCCAAATATGTAAACTTATTAAAATATCAATATAATTGGACTATATAAGATTATATAACGGAAATGAAATTATGAACTTAAATAGTGTATAATTTGGAATGTATTGTAGGAATGTAATGATTTGTTCATAAGGCACTTGGAACAAATACAGAGAGATTATAGTCAGATGTGCAGAATTAGATAACACAACAAAGTTCTGTTTTTTTTAAAGTAAACATAGCTTAGTTGTGGATAATCATTTATCGTGTCCACGATAGAAATGAACTATAAAACCATTAAATAGTTGTATATAATCTAATCACATTTAATTATATAATATGAAATTCACAATTAACATGTACTTAAATCGAATATTTTATCAAGGAAGAGTTATTAATAGACTTACAAGTATAAAACAAATTTGAGACAAAAAGATGTCTAGAATTTCTATATAGATATATGCGTGGTGATATTGAAAGAGTTTATTTCTATATACAAGGTAATTGCTCTGCTCTCATAAAGCTCCTTGCATATAAAGATCTTACTATAATCCACGATAAGTATTTTTGTAAAATACAAATTTGTAACACTTTCAAATACTTCACGATTTTCTTAGAAATCAGTTCCTATACAATACAATAGCTTTTACGTTTTACCCTTACCTCCCTACAACGAAGCTCATAAACGCTGTGGCACAGCCGCAAAGCTTTCGCACGAGTTACGAAAATATCGGAACACATTCTGATTAATATCTGAGATAGAAATAAAAACTATTACAATAATATAGTTATAACTCTGGCCGACATTAGAGCACCTATTTTAAGGTGAACTCATTGTGAGACACACCTAAAAATTGAAAAAATATACTTGCTAAAGGAAACTATATGCTGCAAAAACACTAACAGAATATAATGAAGAAAGCCCCGATACTCAGGAATAAGCCTTTATTTTGTTAAAAATTTGAAACAATTGCACCAAATATCTTTCAATAATATCCATGTTCGAATAAATACCAAAAATAGATGACTTCATTTCGGATAATACATATATTCTTTTATTATAGCTGAATTTATAACATACATGAATTGCCGACATGCACGATTATTAATGGGCCATTTTCGAAAATAAATTCCAATTAGCTTGATCCAAGTGTGACTCGACGATTTATGAGGTAAAAAGACATTTTAATTTTAAGTATAATGTTGAATAATATTTTTTAAGCTAACCCTAAGAGTATATTTAGCTTTAATTTTGGTCAAAAATAACATTTTAATTCAATCTACTTAGTAGTCTCTTTATTAACGTATGTAAGCTTTATATATTTATCGCTTTGTAGGGTCAATCAAGTTCAAATCTTAAAAAAAAAACTTTAAAACCATAGCTGAATAAATAATAATTTAGGCGGGAATATGCAAAAACATAAAAGAATGGTCCTAATATCTAGACAGCATTATTAACCATAATTACAATATTTAAAAGAGATATTATTTACTTATCATTTATTATTTACTACAATATTGTCATCCTAATACGTGAAAATACAAAATTATACATATTCCATCCCAGATATTGCAGAACGCAAAGTTTAAGAATGAAGACTCTGCTAAAAGTTCGGTTAGTATTTTAGAATTACTGTTAGTTCGTTTTATCCAATACTTATAGAAAAATACTCTATCGATACAACAGTTTTATGTTTTGTTTTTGTTTATTGTTTTATTTAACGAGGATTTCATTGGATTTATAGTGTTTGCAAATATTATTATCTTATTTACAAATTAATCAACTTTATTGTTTTTTGAGGCAAATTCAAATTCATCATTAATCATTAGAGTGTAGTGTAGTGTATGATCGAGGAGAAGAAGGCAAGGCAATCCATCATAATGATGTCTATGCCTACTATTTAAGACCCGTCTAAGATCTAAGTATAAGGTGTTTTGTTGCATTAGACGTTTGTGACGAAACAGAATTGACTAAAATCACTGAAATTCTTAGTCGACGTCCATTAAAAAGAATTGTAGTGGGCGATTCCCTTATGTACTATAAAATTATGACGTGGATTATTCAGATTCTTTCTTAGAATTCATCTTTGAATAGACCTAGGTACTTGGGAATCCTTAGTCTCAGGTGCAAGTACCTATAGCTATATATAGACATGTAGATAGTTTTGTACTTAATTAGTAATAATTACAATTTAATAAAATCCAATGAGAGTCTCGATTATTCAATTATATAATATAGCTTGTTCAATATTAGTATGTAGCATCGAACTTCTTAGAGAACTACTATATTAATTTATTAACTGATTGACATGCTAATTGACAGCTATCTAAATAATAATGTTAAAAAAATGTACGTGAGTTGCGTAAATTATTCTCAAAGTAATTAAATAATCTTACATGAACACTTTACATAGTTTTGAGTAAATTTGTACAATACATAGCATGTAGAAAAAATAGAGATTCCTTTTATAGAGATCGTACAGTGAAACTAGACCATTGCCAGTATGACTTCATTACGTTTTAGTAACACTACTAATTTTCTTATATGATATGTTAAAACTAAAAAGTTAAAAAAACTAAATTAGAATAAAGCATTGCTAAATTCTGGTTATCTGTTGCAAGTTTCAATACTTTAAGAAGAAAATGTATGTCTGTATGCAAACTCGTTGTACTTAATATGAGTATATGTAATTTGTGTGTACTTTTGTACATTGCAACACTTATTCACAGTGACGAACTGAGTAATGGTCTGTTTCAGTGGCAGTTTACATTAGTTCTAATATTAAAAGCAAATTACAATATTTACACCAGCCGACAGTAGTACATCTTGTGAATAGTTATCTAATTATTATACACGTTAATTACTTGTTCACATTTAAATAATAATCACTCGAGGTTTACACGTTTACAAGTCCACTGTAATACTTAATTATCGATAATTTTCAAAAACTCCTCGGGGGAAATATGGACGTCTTCGGCGGGTGACGCGTCTGTCGAGTTGGGGACGGCGTTCTTGAGCTCACCGAACGTATATGTAGTCCGTTTCTTGGACCGGGAGTTGGCACCGCGTGAACCGGCCGGCAGGGACGCCTCACAGTCGAGGCTGGCGCGCTTATTCCAGCAGAAGGGCTGCCGTGGCTCCGCGCCCGCCGACATGGGCATCGCCAACTGAACCCGAGATTTACACAGCTCATTATCACTCAATTGTCGTTTTAATTTCTCCTTCCCTACGACTAGTTGGAAGCCCCTAAGTCCGTTATCACCGTGCGATTTAGGCAGTTCAGCTTCACTAAGCTGCCTTTTCAGTTTCGAAGAATCAGTCGGGCTCGAGCGTGTTAGTTTATTGACTAGACTATTTTGCCTGGAGGTTCTACTACCACCCTGATGGGAACTCGAACTATTCTTAAGCAGTACGCTGTCGCGTCGACTGCTGCCGGACGAACTGCTCGTGTTGGTCTTGCAGGTATCGACATCGTTTCCGTTGTTGCGTCGTAAAGACTCGATTACATTATAAAAATGTTCTAGCTCAGTAGCACTGTTATTTCTGGATCTGCTTATATTGTTTGTACTATGTCTATGTGGCCGGATTTGAGCTCTAGGTAAATGACCGTAGCTACTTTGCCGAGATATGCCGACACTAGCCTGACGGCGGGGCATACTACAGCTCTTAGGAAGTAAAGCTTCTTCTGACATTACTACATTTTCGTAAACGTGTGCGTTGTCAAATTCTTCCTGCGCTATAAGGTTTTGACGGCTCTCTGTCGTACCCTTTCTTTGACCTACCGAGTTGCTCTTTTTATGACCACCTTGAAATTTAACATCTGGCATCTTAGTCAGTTTACAGTCACTGGCACTTCGAGGAAGTAAGTTTGCGTAACCATGATTTTGCTTTTCTGGATTCAGCGGCTTCTCAATCTTAGGAGCGTTGGAAACTGGTTGTATACTTTCTAAATTTCTACTGGAAATCGATTGCTTTGATGTTTTACTGGATGGATTTGCTTTCGGGACATCTGCAGAAGTCAGTGGAGATGGGACATCGTGACGTTTCCTTTCCACGTCGGGCTTAGATGATTTATCTAGTACGACCTTTGTCTTATCACTCTTGCAAATTTTAAGACTGAATCTAAAGGGAGGCTTGAATACGACTTGGAGTCTAGCCTTTTCACCGGACAGAAGGTTAGAAGCGCTCTTGGACGGTCTGGTTTTTCTTGTACCTTTTTGAATTTGCCTTCGAGTCCGTTCTGTGAGGCCGAGGGGGATGGATTTCGATTTGGGTATAGCTGTTGGCTGTGGAGAACTCAGTAACCATCTTTGCACTTTACTCAAAGCCTCAGGGTCTTTGACGGGTGAAGAAGGATGCTTTTGCATTCCACTGTAATCTATTGTTTCTTTTTTCACTTTAGTTTTGCGTTTTTTTACCTTGCCCTTGTGTTTCGAAAGTATAACATGCTTAGGTGATTTACCTTCTGGATTTGTAATAATTACTGTGCTTTCTTTTGTTATTTTCGGAGCTTCTTCTAATTTTGATTGATTACTTGGTTTCTGTAATGAGAAAGATGTAGTCGGTGATGAAAGTAACAAAATAATTATTTAAATTGTTTTTGTTTTATAAACTTACCCTCTTTTTAATGACGTTGTGTAGAGGAGACGCTTTTTCCCCTTGTTTCTTAAGATCCTTCTTGTTTCGGTAGGCTCGAGTTCGCAAAGCTACTTTCTTCTTAAGAGGTAGCTTTGATCTATAAATAAATATTTTAAAATTACCAGTAGTTAAAATGTTTAATGTGTGTGTGTAAAAGGCAAACTCTATGACTAGCAACTGATAGATTGTTTGAATAAAAGAATAATCTCTCGTGTAATTTTTGAGATTTCAATCAGCCAAAATATCAACAATAGTAGTAGTTTTCCAAATTTAAAATAGATGTTTTGTAAAATAATTTACATATATATTATACTGTAATGGCATATCAAGACGTAATATTAGAATTTAGAAAAATATGCGATTGTGGTAACATATAAAACATTCGTACCTTACGGCTGTATGAACGATTAAACCCTGATCAGGAGCATCTGGTAAACGAACAGTTTCTGTTGTGGATGAGTGGATTATTGTCACCGATTTCAGCTTCTTGCCGTGACGCCCAAGGAAACGTGTACTTGCAATCTGAAATCACGTTTTTATGTGAATATTTTGGTATATAAAAAAGGCACAAATGGCGTAACTTTGGATGAGCACTATAATGTTTATGGGTATTCTTATGTCTACAATACTGTTGGTGTTTAGTCAAGCGTAAGTGAGATAAACTATTTATTGACGTTCTATTTTTAAATTTTATTTTAAAACCTTAAATTTTATCTCAATATTTTGCTATTGTACTTACTTTCAATTTACGTTTAGTATCCGTTGAAATTTTTGTACTTTTTTGTGTTTAACCAATTTAGTAAGCCTCAAAATCTTCTGATGAATAATAATATTATTCAATAAACCTACAGCAGTCTCTATGCTGGTCAAAGGCCTCTCTTAAAATGCGCCTGACCACCCGGAGAGGAGACTTAAGAAATAGGTTTAGAGCAATGATATGATAATGAATATTTTTAAATTCTAGCTTAAAAAGGTTATTCTGTGCTCAAGAAGTAGTGTGTTCAATAAGCGAGAGGATATGCTAAGAGTTTTTCGCAGGTATTAAGGTATTTCACACACATACAACACACATTTATTCGGTAACATTTCATCATATACAGCTTTAAAAGAACTCATGAACTACACGTCCCCTCGTAGTCTCTTAGCCCCTTTTTCCAGGAATCAGGGAGGTCTAAGTGTGTACAATAGCTATATAAATTCTAGCGCACTTCTACATACTCAGTCAGTTCATGTACCTTCCCAGAGGAGTTATTTTTAAAGGACACTAACATTTAGTGTCTATTTCGATATCAACATCGAGAGCTCTGCAGCACCGCTAAACAAATAAAAAAAATGAAGACACTAAACATACATAACATTATTATGTTAAGTTGGTTTGTGTGCGTTTTACAAAATTAATTAGTAAGTTCTACACTCATTGAGCTCAAATTTTAACATGATATACAACAAACTTCAAAGATTTTTTTTATCAATTGAATACGCGTTTTTGGCGTTATTTTTGTTCCTTACGTTTCATAATTGCGACCATTATGTGCCAAAGCAAAAACTTACCATCCAGTAGGGTACAGTCAGTACAGTATGATTATGTGCATGTACCTATGGCCCCAGGTATCTTGTCTATGTAAATGTTATGTAAAATATTTGTTTATTTAATTGTTTATCCTGTTTATATTTGAATAATGTAGATAGAAACGTGTTCAGTGTATTAACGATGTTGTAATTACTATTCTTCTTACTATAAATATATGTAAGAAACATGGTGTAGGTGTTTAGTTATAAACTATTACCTATTCGTAGGGGTATATAACTTATACACATATATTATGTGTCCATAATAAGTTTTTCTTATTTGTAATAGTAACTTTAATCAATCTATGCCCAGTTCGATTAAAGCACTAAACCAGGAATGCTGGTAAAATACTGTTAGGACACTGTACGAAAAAGTACTGTTAAGTATTCAACCTAGTTCTTAACAAACATAAAAAGTTGTAGATTTCAAAATATTACCACAAATAAGTTTGCAAATACTGGGTTGTGAATCTGTATGACATAATGTCTTATTCTTTCTACTTTCATCTGAGTAGTAATACGGGTTCTAAAATATTCTCTATAGTTAAGTTACTTCCAAACGACTTAATTTAAAAAATATTTAATTGTATAAATTTGTGTCTCCTAAATACCATTAGTGAGACTAGGCTAAAAAATATGGTGACAAAAATTTGGAAGTCTAAATTATTTGAAAAAAGAATTTTCATGATTTAACCAATAAGGACACGGAGACTTAATACGAACCAGTAATGCAATGACAGCTAGCAAGATGAGTACCACGGCGTACCAGTGCTTCAACACAAATCGCTTGAAGCCAGCGATACTTTCATCTGACAATAACAACTTCCGTAGCGTTGCCAACGGGCCTGACGGATCCACCTCGCGGCAACGTTGGAACACGTCGCAATACCTGGAATTAATTATTCTGAATATTACTAAAACTACTTGAGTATCTTGCGTTAAGAAAAACTAGTCTTCATAATGAAACAAAAGTGTTCTAGTCGTATAGAAATAGTTCGATCCTTTCTGTTTTTCAAAAAAAAAAACTAGTTTTTAAAGCTAGTTCACATACTTTACGCAGTTAAACACGTGATTGCTAAAGTGGTAATATCGGCTGGTACACATTACAAAAAAAAGTAGATATGGATGTCAAAATTAATATTTAATCCAAAACATCCATGTACAATAAATAAAATGTAGAACACCGATAATTTTATTCAATTTTATAAATAAATAATAAAAAAAAATACAGAAACGTATCGAAGTTGTATTACGTAGATTCAGAACAAAAAGTTACATAGCTACAAATGGTCTGTTATCGGAACGTACTAGACTATACTTAGTTTATAATGTTGGACTATACTTATGTGTTGGCCTTATTAACGGCCTGTTATTAAGAACTGAGTGTTACTTACCCGTTGTAATCATTACACGGTGTGCCTGGTTTGGCATACATATCGGGCACATCATATGGTGAGGCGTTCCAATCGAATGAAGACAAGCAGGGGCCGCCCGGCTTGCGGCAGCATAACTCGCAAGCTGACCGAGGATCGTCTTTTCGTGGAGCACATTGACAGGATTCCAAACCATAAGCGAGGCATATTGAACCGGTGCACTCCTGTAACGGAGAAGTTCCAAAATTGGTCATAGAAGGTTTTCTTTAACTGTGGCGACCGCGTAAATGGTCAAATTTTCTTCTTGAGAACAATGCAAATTGTGAAGTTAACACGGTTATTCAGTTCCTGCAGAATACAGTACTTATTTAAAAGGTTAGGGTTAGGTTAGGTTTTGCAGAGTAGTAGGGAGCAATGTGGTATGAGAGACATCCGCGCTGTCGAAAATGCTTAAAATCTATGAATTGAAAACTCTTTGTAGTTAAAAAGTCCTTGTTGTTGTCGATGTTTTTATTTAGGAAAAAAAATATATAATCTAATCAATAAAAATAAAACAGAGACCACAAAGTTGCAGTTGCATATTTTTTTTGTATAATGGGATTATAGCGGGACCTGGTACGTTTTCAATTAAGATATTATGAAATCAGAATGGTTTCGATTTCATTTTTTTTTTATTTAATTTACATGCGCAAGCTAGATACGGCAGGACAGAGATTATGAGAAAAGGTGAGCAAACTGTACTTACCCCCATATAACAAACAAGTTCCTTATCACATCTGGTCCTGTTAGGTTTATGTCTGCTTGAAGGACATGCGGCTCGCTTACCATCGCAGAACGCTGCATCTCGACAGCCATTATCAGAGCGACATTTGTCACCAAATTTGAGAGTGCATGATGCCGTGCAACAAGGACCCTGCAACGTATAAGTAATTATTATATATAAGAATCAAAAGTGCTCGTTAAGTGTCTGTGCTATTAATCAAGTAACGTTTTTATGACCCGAGTACAAACACCAAAGAAATCGTGTTAAATTATTCGCGGTTTCATTAGTGTAATAGTATTTTTGCTGTATCTTGAGAACAATACCGATTTAGAAATGATAGATAACCAACAGATATTTCCTTTTTGTTACTTGTGACAATGTGTATCCGACTTTGTAATGATTGGTCGAGTAGTTTAGGCGTGAAATCGTAACAATCAAACTAAGATTAGGATAATATTTGTGTACCTAAGGATCTAACATGATCCAGCCAGATAAACGTTTTAATACTCTTCTAATTAGCACTAAGTTAAAAAAGGTGTAATGAATGATCATGTTATGTAGAAGTTGCTTTTGAACTTTTTGTCTCTTACTTGACTCGGGCTGCACACACTGTGTTCAGTGAGTGTGCAGGGCTTGTAGTGGGGTCTTGAAGCTTGTGGCCGACAGCAAACGTCAGTACATTCTGAAGCCCAACCGCAGTCGCATTCCTCGCCTTCTTCTACCACGCCATTGCCACAAATCGCTGGCTGTGGTTCTGTTAATAATGCGAGTTTTTTAAACATGATATATATAAAATGGTCTCCACAATGACATGTACAGCAAATACAGAATTTTTAAGATCATCTAAGACAAATACGACTTCTAAGTTATAATAAAGTTCCTGGGAGTGTTGTGCAACTAAAATGTCTTCTTTTTATAATAAACTCACTGCTTAAACTTGTTTAAAGTAATATAAGAAAAGAATTATAAGAAGTTGCAAACTCATTAATCAATAAATCATATCTTCCGCCTCATCCTTACCAGTGAAGCAACCTTTCGGAGATCTGGCTTTATTGTTAAGCACCGGGTCAATGGCTCTGAGGGAGCA
Source organism: Hypercompe scribonia (assembly GCA_949316085.1). Taxonomy (NCBI): domain Eukaryota; kingdom Metazoa; phylum Arthropoda; class Insecta; order Lepidoptera; family Erebidae; genus Hypercompe; species Hypercompe scribonia. The sequence continues at coordinate 9,926,995 of OX438977.1, read as the reverse complement.
CGGTGAGAATTTGTTGTTATTCTTCCTATCGCCACTGGTGGCTCTCGCAAACATGATGTAGTTTCCGTCTTCACCAAACGGCGTACACACTTCAGGGTCATGCTAAAAAAACATAACACGTACACATATTAATCAGTTAGTTTTTTTTATTTTAAATACTATAATATAGAGCATCGTACGTTACATATGCATTACTGTTCAAGCGACAACCGTGTTTATTTAAAAAATTAGTAAAAGAACAAAATAAATCGCATAAGCCGTCCAAAATTCTATAATTGATATTTACATTCATACGCCAGGATGTTTCCTGATAGCTGATCCTATGATTTTAGAAATGTGTTTAAATTTTTATGTTTACATTTACTGTGTACAACAAAATGTGAACCTATATCTTACTTAAAATGTTCCCCCACAGAATGATACAGCCCTCGTTTAGCTGTGCAACGTAATATATTAATATGCGTTACGCGTTTTCTCTATGAACAAAAGCGTAAATTAGAGGTTCATAGAATGTTAAAAACGAAATAAATGTTAACGTTTTACCAACGAATACACAAAAAGATACGTGTGTATTATGATAAAACTGTTTTCTGTATTCCCTCATTAAAATACGTAAATTTCAATTAATGCCTAATGTGTGTAAATAAAGTTTTCTTTTCAAAAACTAAATTTGTAAATGCTAGATTTAACACGTACATACAGGTAACTCCCACCTTCATCGTCAGCGGGATATCTCAGCAGAGGCGTATGAAATGCCTACATTTTGGCAACTGTAGTTTTAATTCTATTTACATAATGGGCGGCTTTCCAAGTACTTAAGAACAAGACAGGACAATTGGAAGTGCAGTATGAAAGAAAAGTTGTTGAGGTAGAAAATCAATTTTAGAAAAGAAATATAAGCAATTTATACGGATGGACTAGGGAGTGTAAGATGTAGTAGCTCAAGTTGCATGATTGTAGCTCGAACTGACTATTGTATTGTAAGTTATGATTATTTTTATATGTGATATGATATTAATTTCAATAGAAATTTACTTTTATCAGATAACATTTTCTTGTTCTTCTTGTGCGTTGGGTTCTACAACTATTTCGTATAAGTCGACCTAATAATTCTATAACATTAGTCAACAACTATAACGATTATAATTCTAGACTAGTTATTTACCGGTGATCCAAAGTTATGACCAATTTCGTGAGCCAGGGTTACATGGGAGACGGCTGGGGGCACGTGCTTTCCGTAGTTTAGTAGAGTCACGATGCCTGTGTTCAGAGATTTCATACTCCCACGGTAATGCTTGAAAGGTAAGGGTTTGATTAGTATTTCAAATATGTAAATATTTTTCTTCTTACTCTCCAATATCAACTTACCCCATTTTTTTCACATACTCCACCCGCGTTTTTAAGATCACCTGTCCACGCTAAACCCAATGTGCCCATTTCAAAGTCCCGATACGTGAACATGTACGCCAAGCAGAAGGCATCGTAATCTTCCTCTGAAAGTTAATTTATTATTTGTACATATGTAACTAAACTAAAAAAAATGCTCTATTCTTAAGTACTTGCTATTTATTCAACTAATAGCTTAACTTTGAATTAATACCTAGAAACTACATCAGTATTTTAATTGCGTAATGGAATATTGAACAGAAGCAGACCTGAAAAAAGTTCCAAGTACTTTTCAACTCCGTAGTTATTGGGAAATCTGTAGGCAGGATCTTTCAAAGCGTCTAACGTATGAACTTTTATGCGTTTTATCATAAAAGTGATGTTGTCCGGTTTTCCATCTTGATTGAAGTCTGAAATGAGCAATACTACCGTATAACAAAACAACTTCAATAATTACAGGAGATCTTTTATGTACAAAACACTACCTGTGACTTTGTAAATTGCGTTTACTTTCTGAACATGGCGTGTCATGACTTCTATACAAGCTTCTTCCGAGCCGTATCGCTGATAAAACATGTGATCTGCTTGTAAATACACGAGGCATGTGGTTTTTCTTGGATCTACCGTTGCTCTCTTATTCACATGTCTTCCGTCGTCAGTTCCATTTGCTGACAATACTGTGTATCCTATAGGTTCTTTCTTAACTATATCCTTACTAACAGTTACAACTCCCGCCTTAGTTTTTATTACTTCAACGTGAGTCTTTGGCTTTGGTCTGGATTCTTCAGAATCGGGTCGCGCTTTAATTATGAGGTTACTTTTATCGATTTTGGTTTTGGGTTTTCGAGTGCTTAACTTATCGGCTGCTTCATTGTTGCTAGTGTAAGGAACGTCTAAGTCTAAAGGTATATCGGGGTTTGTTTTTGGCTCATCGTCTTGCATTTCGTCTTCGGGTAGCCATCGTTTTTTTCGTCTGTGTAACTCACTGCGTAAATCTTCTGTAACATTATCTAAATTAGAAGCTTTTACAATTTGTTTATCAGTGAAGTTAAATAATTCAACCTCTTGGCCTGAAGTTCTTTTCAAATGGAGGAGATGTGATGCGCAAGGCGCTCCTTGGCTCGTGTCGTGTGGGTGCTGGACATCCGATCTTCTGTAAATCACACTGTGCATAGATGGCTGGTCAACGTTGTACCTAGAAATTGGTTCTACGTAGTATTCCTCTGTAGGCGTCCAAATTGTACCGTCAAAAAGACCCTCAGATGTAATGACACCGTAGACATGAGAGGACTCGTCACCTGTAAAGAAATATGATATAAGTTTGTGTTTATTTTATTACCTTATTAATTTAGTTGTAATTTTAACTTTTAAATATTTATGACGTGTTAGTAATTATTGTGGTTAGAAATTAAAAAAGGTGATTGTTTTACTTTAGAAAGTAGTCATCATCATCCCACTTCACGTTTGCTAGCTATCAGCCATCTTTATCAGCCTTCCCAACCTCTCCTTTATACGAGTATACGCGACCGAAGTCTTCTCGCAAATTAAACATTTGCTGGTAGTCTCCACCACATTTGACTAAGTGGGATTAACAAATTTTACGAATTCTCGAAGACAATGTAGAACTCTCCGACATAAAAGTTACGATGTTCATCGTCCCTCCTCATTATCATCATCAGCTTCTTACCATTAAATTACGTAATTAATTACGCATCAGCCAACGAACTTAAAAAAAGTAGGTACTTTGTTTGTCTCGTAATTTTTGTACCACCCTTACAAACATTCGGCAGTCTGTAGGACATTGTAGGGCATACACGATTTATTACATACCTCATTAGCTTTACGTAATTACGGGTAACTCTATTATGAAGCATCATTATGCTTTGTGATAGAGTTACACGTATATTAAGTCTCGTAAATAGTCGTTAAATTATACATGCTGGCCTTGTAAGTCACCGTTTTAGAGTAGAAAGAGCCGAGCCGTTTAGTTGGAGTGCGCATGTTGCTCTCCAACTAAATGGCTCGGCTCTTTCTTCCTATGCGTTGGCACAAGTTTTGAATGTGCGCAAGTCTTTTAAAAAAGGCATGAAAAAACATCTGACTAGGCCGCTATACTTTGGATCACTATGCTGAATTGTCTGCAGTGGCAATAAGGATTATGATCACAACCAGTAGAGTGTAGTACTAAGTAAATATTTATTTAGTAGTAGTAGTCTAGTGAAAGCAGCAACAGACAACGTACGAGTATGATATATATGTCAACGTAATATACTATACATAACTACGTTTACAGGTGATGTTGCAAATTATGCAAACAAAAAAGTTGTCCCGTTTTTAAGCCTATATGTTAATCGATTTTATGCAATCATAACCTAGACTCAATGTGATTAACAATGGACGGCGGTGCGGGCTGGCGTCTGGCTGAAATAAGATTTTTTGTCCGAATTTGGCCAAAACTGCCCTAAACCGAAATCGAAACTTTTGATCGGTCACTCGCCAAAACTCGTATATTTGTAAATTACCTTGTGTTGTCCGGCAAAGTTCACGTAATACTGTTTGTCGTAAGATACATAGCCAGAAATTTTTTGAATGAAATATTATTTGTTAATAGGAAAAAAAATTTCTTTTCCAAAAATTGATACATTCTGCCATGTTTAAAGTTAGTTGAGCATTTCTGAAATAAAAACGTGAGTAAAACTGATATACTTTATAATTAACTATTTTTAAAAGGCAAGTGATTCATCACCGTATTACACCGGTTTGACGTCGCCGACGGTACGACGCTGCCATCTATAGTGGCGCGACCCATGTACACAATGTTTTTCTAATTCAGAATTATTTTATTGTGTTTATTTTGTTTTAAATTCGCGTTTTCGTATTTTTGTCCTAATTTTTTTTATATTTTAAACCGACTTATGTTGAACCGTGTTGCTGAAAAGTTTGTTTGCTTGTTTGTTTGGTTAAACGCGCTAATAGAAACTACAGGTTCGTTTTGAAAAAATGTTTCAGCGTTAGGTAACCTATTTATAGAGGAAGGTTATGTATCATCATACCTACCACCAATAGAAGAAAAGTATCAATGAAAAATGTTGTAAAAACGGTGAAAAATTATTATGAATCCGTGCGTTGCGTAAATGGTTAAAGTTTACAGGTCCACAAATATTTTTTTCTGCCAACCCTGTTATATGATTCGACGAATGACTTGATATGAATCGTATAGTAGTTTTATAATGTTAAAACTACGCGTAATTTCAAAATTATCTTCATCGGTAAACGATACCGATTTTGTTTACTGTGTTCATATTGTGTCAATTTGTATAATTATTCGATGATATCATAATATCATTGTGTAGGAGAAGTTGTTTAAATAACCTGAATACATTTAGTTCCATTTGTGACAAATATGTTGTGGAGAAAAACTTTTAACATCAATATTAAAGTTTTGAGCCACTCGTGGATACCAAAAATCATGTGCAAATTGTGTATTGAATATTTAAGATAGTGGACGAGTGGTAAACAAGCACAATTAAAGTTCAGTGTATTTATGATTCGGTCATTACCAAAAACCACTTTGATGATTAGTATTTTTGTCTAGTCAAATTGTATGGGATAAATAGAAAAAATATGATATATTCCTACCTACCGTCTGTTAGGCGGCCCTTATCATACTGAGACGATACTATGATGGCAGAACCAGCAGATTCGTCGGACACAGACATGATGGAGCACTCTTCAAATGAAGACAACGATTTTGAGCCAGTGGCGTCTCTACTCTTTATGCAGAACGGTTTAAGTGACTTAACAGGAGACTTTAACCTTTCCAAAGACCGGTGTGAACTACTAGCAACCGGACTTAAAAAAAGGAATATAATCGCTCCTGCCACAAGTCTCATTTTATGTCTATATATTTTGTCCAAATATTCCTAATATAAAAAAAGAAAAAACTTTTTTGTTACATACTTTAACGAGTGTCTTTCTATTTAATTTAACACTATTTAACTGTCTGTACATGTAAACAAATAACTGTAAAAAATGTACTAGATTTCAGTGTACTAAAAATTTGGAAATATGAAGTTTCGGATTCAGTTTCAGTTGAAAACGAGTTTCCGTCGGATACTAATTATTATTAAAATTTCAGAAAAAGTTTCCCACAGGATAAGCTCTGAGAAATATTTGCTTGACAACCGCTACCGACACATAAAATTTCCTCACCGAGATTGCGAAGTCATTTCTCGCCTCAAACAACACGATAAAATCAGACGGTACGTACCTATCCCAATTCTGAAGCTGACCTAGATCGATCGCTCTCTGCAGGTGTCTTAACTTATCATCCCTTCTAACCCTGACTTCCACTAACCTCATTTTTATTAAGCCAGCGACTTAAATAAATAAAGGTTTATATAAACAATTAATTCGAGGGGAACTATTTTGAAATAAGCCTTTGAATCAACGAACAACTTTGTGACGCTTAAACAAATGGCTGACAATATTTTATGCTAAGTAATTCGAGGTGCAAAGAGCCTCGGGTCTCGAATGAATTAAAATCACAACTTGCAGTCGCAGTTGCGAGGGATTGAAACCGCCCATAAATAACTCTAATTACTGTTCCAGCTTACACTCTGTTTACATTCATTTGTTTTCAAGTAATTTAGAAATAGAAAATGTCGTTGTAAAGTGAGCACGGCAAGTATCGATGGTCAAAACATAACATTAATTTATGTTTTGTGTTAGTCCTTTATCGCGACGTTTTGTGACTTTGAAAGAATAAGATGGCAAGGCCTTGTGTATAACGCGCATTATGATTCCCTGGATGGTTAGTTTATCAAAAATTTAGATAATGGGTTTTAGAACCAATTGATTGAATTAATTAAATAGAAGTATAAATAAAAATTTGGATTAATTTTTGTGGATTCTCAATTCATGCTGTTGATCATTACTTACCGATTAAAAAAACGACGGTATTCCTTATTTGTTTGAGAGGTTTTTATTGGTTCCATTAAAATTTAAAAAAAAAGATCAATATAAGGGTGGTAAATTAAGGCAGTATAAATACAGTTTATTATGTAATGCCTTAATTATGATGATATTATTTAGAAAAAAATACGTAAAACGTACTGATAGTTATTAATTTTTGCGTCGACCTTCATAGTGATAATTTGTGTGAGACATAGTTGATTAAAGTTTGAAAGTAATTTGTTCAAAATTTACTCTGTCTCCAACGTTCCAGATGGGTCGCGGAACATAATTTCCTTTTATTAAGTTAGTCTCAGAATGTACAAGTTTGTTGGGTTCATGTTTAATTAGTTGTTTCAAAGACTTTGGAAATAATTGAAGGGTTGGAGTGTATCTCAATAGAATTATGTTTCCATTAGAGAGAAGTGGTGTTGCAATAGAATTACAACGCTCTCATAGTTACACGCCACATTGGGGACAAAAATAATAATAAATAGTATAATCATTACATTGATTGGAATCATGAAAATTGAAACGTTGTTCGTTGTTTGTATTTGCAAATTTTGACAGATTTGTGATGTGTTTATGATTCTTTTTGATTACCTTGAATTGATTGGTATAGTATTAATTAAGGAAGATCTATGTTAGTGTCATTACGCAATGGTATCAAGAATGTAAATAAATTACCACTAAATTTATCTTTTTTAGAGGTCATATCTCTTAGAGGTCTATCATTGTAAAAAAAACCTATATTTAGTCAGTATGATAATAAATGTAAACCACTGACGTAGACTAACTACATACCATTAATAACAGTTCAATTACCACAACTGAAGTACCATTCCGAGGAACCGTACGTTAATTTGTAAAGTTATTAACGAGAAAGTAATTTTACCAAGACTTTTGTAATTAAAAGAAACCCAGTTCAGAGTAATCCGTTTAAGGAAAACAATTTAATTCTGCAGCCCGCTGAACAATTAATGGTAGCTGGGAATAAAAATAAATGTTCTTAAACGCCATGATGGGAATTTACAAATCGCAGCCTTTGTGTAAAGATAAAAATTTAAAGTTAATTAGGCGTTTTTCAGTAATTTAAGGTAGTTAGTTAAAGGACGAAATAAATGGTTGTAATGAGCCCTGTTGATTATATCGATGTCGAGATTTCTACTTGAACTCCAGCCGCCTGATTACTGACAGTTGTCACTTTATATATTATTACGGTTCAGTAGTACTACCAATATGGAGTCTTTGTTTTTTTAGTCAAATTTGTTTGCTCTTATTTAAGGTATAAGATGAATTTTAAAATTTCAATTTAAATGAAAAAGTAGCACGAAGTTAAAACAATATCTCTTTGCCACTGTCTTGCAACTAGGTATTTAGTATGTTTAAAAAATTTTCAATAAAGACATACATCTTCTTCTAAAATTCGATGATTATGTGATAAAGTGTGGTATAGTGAGTACAGTATTTCTTAATAGAAATACTCAGTATTTCTTAATAGAAATACTGTACTCACATTTTATAATTAAAATAGTGTAAATAATTTAGTCGATGACCTGATGACCTCACTATAACAAATTGACAACCATGACCATCTCAAATCATAATATGGTGTTACAAAGCAGTTATCGTGGTGTCTAAACTAAACTACTACTACTATGTGTGGACTAAACTAAATTTGATTTAAACCCTAGATTAGTTTCGATAAATGGCTAATCAATTCAAACTAATACTGACTGTTCAGAAAGGAGATAAGAGTGTTCAACAAAATAAAAACACTTCAGCTTTATAAAGTTAGTAGCGACTAGTAATAGACATAAAGAACTATTGTATAAGAACACTTATTCTCAGATGAAGAGGAATGTTAATTAATATAGTTCAGTACCATTATGCAAATCGCATGCATCACACAACCGATAATTAAATACTAGTTAATCATGCCCTCAAATAGCATTGTGTGGTATTATTACTTCTTATTGATACAGCTTCCCATTGCTTGGATCAGCATTCATTAGTTTTTGCAGTAATCTGACTTTTCTTTAGTGTGAATCATCCCATTAATTCGTTTTTGTCAGAATTATATTGGTGACGGTAGTGACTATTTCAGAGGCGGACGAAATTGTTTTAAAGGTAGTTTTTCATCAAACTAATCACATTTTCTTACAAATACGATTATTGAGACTTCAGCGACATTACTACCCCTTTTAAGCCGAAAGTCAACTCTGCGAGACTGTAAGTCACCAGGGACAGGTTTATGTGGCCCGTAAAAGAGTTAGTCATCTGGTCTTCTCTTTTTCTTTAGGCTGAACAACAGCGAGATTTCATAACAAACGCAAATCTTTATGAGATGTAGCTATGTAATACGTGATATGGTGTAACCAGTAACTATCCCGCATTTATACGTATTTTACGTATTTATAATAAAATATTATGGTATTACAAGATTAATTTATATTTGACAAAATGTGTGCGTTATCCATCTCTTTCTTAGACTTCAAATCACAGCCAAGTGCACTTGAGTGTCTATAAGTGTACATACGAGTATATGTTGCGTTGACGAATGACGGTAAATATGTCTTCTAAAATTTACGCCAATGAAAAATATAAACAGTCAATTAAAAAGGTACAGTTGTGTGTATTGCATTCCTCCCCAGGCGAGGTATGTATTTCGTTACATGTTGCGAATAAAAATAGCCTTCATAATTCCTTACTTGTATCTACTTACATGTCGTGGCAAATATTTTTTGAAATGGTCAGACATCTTGAACTGATAAATTTTAAAATTTGGGGTTGACATACATTATAGATCTAAGATAGTTACTGACATTTGATCATTCACTTGCAATTAGCATTTTAGAGAATGTTGCATAAAAATTAAATAGGTTCACAGAGCTTCTAGTATCGTTACTCATATTAAGGGTATCAAGAATGACGTAACTTGGTTTGTATGTTCTTTTACTAATGGAACTAAACATTATCAGAGGAAAAATAAAGGATATAAGGTCTAAACTAACTTGTTTCTGAGCGATAACAAAATAAGTTTGAGGCAATTCGTAGCCAGTAACTCAATCAATTTTTCAATTTATTATTTTTTGTGATCTTAAAATGGTTTGTTAAATTACAACACTTAGGATAGGATTGATTAACAACGCGCCGGTCGCCAGCAAAAAATATAATAACAATCACGTTTTAGATAAAAAAACTAACTGAACAAGTTAAATTAACAATTTAAACAACTTAAAATTGTTTATTACTCCTTTCTTTCTAGAAAATGCCTAAATTACGTTAATACTTTAAACTGCTATTGCAAGCAAATGAATGGAGAGGAGGGCAGGGCTAGGCAAGGTTTATTCTCTGTATTATACATAAGAAAAGTAGAAATTGCAAATTTAGGTAATATAAGGTATACCTTAGTTTATCCGTGCCCTTATGTACATAGAAGTCTACGTGATTTGGCACAAAGAAATCAATGCGCACGTGACACGATTTCGTTACAGTTCATCACTGTACAGGGTTGACGAATTGCCATAATATGATAATGAAATGAACGCCGTGAGTGATGAATGGTCATTATTTATATACAAAAATGTGATGATGAACGATTTCTATTTTTTTAAAAGTCTTACAAAGGAATAATGTAAAAGGTGTGCTCCAAATAATTATAGGCATGATGCCTGCACTACTGACATTTTATTTTACGAGTAACACTTCTCCTCGCCCAAAGTTAAACAAGCACTTCATGATTTTTTTACCTTGAGAAACAAGTCCCGCAAAAGGCACTTTACAAATATTCATGACACGGAGAGAGAAAACCCAGACTCAGAACAGCAATTTGTGGATCACACAAAGTGTTGTTCATAAAGGGTTTAAACCACACAAGGAGCAACAATTTGTGGATCACACAAAGTGTTGTGTCTTGTGGGGTTTGAATCCACAACTCTCAGCGCAGTAGACAACGCCATGGCGACCGCTGAAACCACTTCAACATCCGTGAAGGTCAAAACTTTTTTCTATTTAATAATAAATACTTTCCATCCCTTTGTGGAATTGGGTACATGAATCGGGTAGATGACTGTATCGTAAATAAATACTAATGTCCACTTCATTAAAACTAATATCGTGAAACATCTCGGGAAATACAATTAACATAGTTTTTTATTATTATTACCAATTTCAATCAAATATACAGTGAAACATATTGTTCAACTGAGTAGTCTAAAACAGTGATCATGATTATGATTATTGAACTAATTTGACTAAGGTGTCATCTAGCTTATTAATGGTTCGACATGTTAAACCATGTCTAAAGTATAGAATAACACAAGCTGGAGACGTTCAAAGTAGGATTGCTAAATGTTCAATATACTCGTATTTTAATTTTGTACTCTTACATTGAAGTATTGAGAATAATTTGTGCTTGATTTATTTTAATGTCATATATCGTTGTACGTAAACGACTACAGTAGATATTCCCAATAGAAAATCTAGATGTGTTACATGACCTAGAAACTCGAAAAAAAATTAACATCTCGGCCATAAGTAGGTATGTGTTACTAATACGAAATACGAATTCATCAATTTCGAGTCACTTACCAACGAATTCACGCTACTACAATAAACTTTTCGCCGAAGCCACACGACCTCGCTTAACCGATGTTCTTTTCATTATTCTCGATTATGTAACGTACTTATATAATTTTATAATATATTCATTTTACATTATCAATGTTCTTGCAGTTTAATATCATACACTTATTGGTCTAAAATAAGAGGATCGTGAAAAACGTTACAATCGGTTCACATTTCTAATTTAATGTAATAATGTGTATATTTAGTTATTTTATTTAAAAAATTTGTGCACAAAATGTATAATGACGGACAAAGGTATTCTCGGTGGTGGTGGTGTGGAAATGTGTGAGAAGGTGCTCTACACTGACGTTAGGACTTTGAAACCAATCCAGAACAAACTAAACATTAAGAAATAAACAATAAAAAGAAATTAAATATAATATATCTACGCATTTATAAGTGAATACATACATACCTACATACACATATACATACCAAAATAAATAAAGCATAAAAATTGTGAATCTTCTACTATACTTTGGGTAAGCACAGCTCGTAAGGTACGAACTGATACCTGAACGAAATACGGCTTGGAGCTATTCTGATTCCCTGGGGAAGACCATTCCAGAGAATGACAGATTACTTATGCAAAACAATTTTTCGATTATATGTATATTTGTCGTAAAGTCTAAACTATATTGATTTCATAGGTCTCTTAATGTTCATTTTAAATGGTCAGGAAATATTTAATCTGTAGCCGACAGTTTACTATTAAAGTCTATTTTTTCTAGCAGCATGCGGATTAGAAGTAAGGAATCTATTGGTACTAATATACATGGTCAATGTCTTAAAAACTTCACAGGTAACTAGACTTTAAATTAGTCCGCAACTTAGAGCATTTCGATACAGCCCATATCATGCAAAACCCAGAGCTAGAATAGTATAAGAAAATTAATAACTGGGAATTTGTCATAAATTGATGACATTTATAGTTGTAAACTTTAGACCAAGCATTTTTACAGATTTAGATTTTGACAACCCTACATATACAAGTAAGCGTTATTCTTGGCTAAGATTAGAATTACATCATTATGTAGCAACACTGGCAATATTATGTGATCCTTCATTATCTATGGCAACATATATGTGCTCAGTTTAACATAACAATTAAATTGTTACAGAACCGTTATCCTAATATTGGCTTTGTACATTAATTATCTATAGGCTTTGATTAAGGATGTTCTAATTATAAGTATGTTTGTTATATTTAAGTGCGATTGTTGACGGAACAAAAGCTAAAGGATAAGTAAATACAGTTTCCAGTATTATATTGTGTAATATTAAATGTTTTAGAATTCAAATAAAATTAATGGTTTTGTGTTTAGCGTTTCCACTTTCAGGTATGCGATATTGATCTTCTCAGGCTATTTCTTCCACTCTTCATTTATCCCTATAAGCAACTAGCTGCTAGCTTTATCTGTGTTTCTCAAATGGAATAAATTTTATACGTTTCTGTAATATTTTGCGCGTGACGTGGGAGTGTGATGTTGTAAAGCCTAAAGCCTTCCTTCGATAAATGGGCTATCCTATACTAAAATTTTGTTTTTCATTCGTACCTGTAGTTCCTGAGATCATTGTATTTAACAAAACAAACTTTTCACATTTATAAAATTAGCGTAGATATAGTTTCGTTGCCATTACTTTCTTTACTTGCCCTAATTTCTTCCCCTTTGATGACAGTAAGTTTGTCACCTATTAAAAATTATCATCTTGTTCAAAAACCCTTGTTGGATTTATTTGAGTGGATGAAGAAATTTAACATTTTACTACATTTTCGTAAAGATATTTTAGCTGGTATATGAAACTACGCGAATATAATTTTATAGTTACGAGAGTTTATCAGCGACATGAACTGCGGCTCACTTTCTCACTTATAATGTTACATAATCATATCGGGATAAACGTGGAGGTTAGACTCAACTTTAGCTCGTAAATCCTAATATATACCTAAAGGTTTAAGGTTCATTTTTGCGAAATAGTTTACGCAATAACTTTTCATACTCAGAGGTTTTGCTATCAGGTATCCTACTTATACTTTAAAGCAAACTAAAAAGTGAAAGGAATTACCTTTAAGACCAGAACTGATTTCGTGACATGACGTAAGAGTTGACAAGCAATTACTTAATTAACTGTACAAGGTTTCTGAAATTAATTTAGAGAGTATTTTGTTGTATCATGCCTACTTTCGAGAGAATTTGAATATAAATTATTTCTATGATAGACCGTCATGTCTCAAGAAGTTTAAGAATGTCAAAAGTTACTTTGACAGCCTAAATTTCTAACTATAATTATGTCAATGAAGTTTAATGGGAATAGTAAATTTAACTTGAGAATTTTATGGACTGGTCAATTTGTAAAGATTAAAAGAAATTGATTAAGTATTGGGGTATACGGATACAGATAATTGATATTTTTAATTGGTGTCACTGTGTGCGTAACGAAAGTGATTTCAAGGTTGTACTTGTCATTGTCACAGGTGATAAAAGCTCAATCTATTGTTACGAGATTCAAAGAAAACACAATTACAACAGCTATTTTTTCAAGAAAACTAATTAAGGCAGTATTCAGAAGTAATAGCGTTTTAATTTTAAAAAGTTGGTGACAGCGGATTGGTATCTAAGTAAAATTTTTGGGCCATTCGGGCATTTGTACATGGACATGGATTAAGCCCGAATATCACATTGATAAATCTGTTCTACCTGATGGATAAAAGTCAAATCGATGATGTCTAATTGTTGAATCTAAAAAAAAAATTAATCAGCTTAAAAATGTTCGTCAATGTAAAAAGGCTAACGACTGGATCCCTGCGAAGCAAAGCTCACCGATTCTCATACAACAGTACTTAAAAATAACTCAGCTTCCTACAACATTATTCGTACATTTTATATGATCTAAAAACTTTTGGTATGATTCTTATACATGTACTGATTAACTCGAGTCTATATTTCTCAATATCTCAAACATATCTCTTTAATATTCATTATATTTCAATACCAACCTTCCAGCTTTCCAGAGTAGACGTGTGAAGGGTTGTAGTTCAGCTGACCACTCGTCGAATGAAATTGAACATCGTCCGTGAAAACTGAGCTGGAATCAGGTCTTAGCACCAGCTTGAACTCTCTGAAACAAAGAACGTACAGTTTAATTTTGTAACGGTCAATTACTAACATTTCCCATAAGAGTGGACAAATTTCAACGGAGGACACGTTTAACAAAAAAAAATCCAAAACTTGTATTTTGTTCCTGATTCGTACTCATGTTAACTTCAAATCCTGTCTAAAAATCAACCGCCACACACTAAACATGTATGCCAATGTTGCCATATAACGTCTTAAACAGACATCGCTTTAAGTAGAGTACACAAAAAATCCTAAATCTAAACAAAATATACATTCAAATTATTTTTTTATATTTCATAAAATTTGTGATTCAGAACCGTCTACTGTTTATTACCGCCCGTTTTCAAATGGTTGAACCTTGTGAGACGAAATCGAGCAAACTCACGGCCACTCTTTTAATTTACCTTATAGCATTACCAACGATCAACTGATTGTATTATATAAACGTAGTACATAATTTTAGTACGTACACAATTTTATCAGCTTCTTGTCCTTGTCCCAAATTTTAATGGGCTCCGTTTAACGAGATTTCCTTTCCCATCTTCCTTTATCACTGCTTACTCCCTTTCTGTCGATATTCTCTTTTACGTAGTCTATCCATGTTTCGTCGTGCTCTACTCTCATATCCTGGTTCGATTCCTGAGTTTGGCTAAAAAACTGTTATTGTGTTTTTCTGATTACGAAATTCCTAATAACAGCCTGGAGTTTGGCAGTCGCAATCCTAACCTCCGTGTTTCGGAGAGCACGTAGAGCAGTCAGTCCTGTGCATGATCTCTGGTGGGTCGTGTCGGAAAGCCGTTCCATCGGATTGTAAGAGTGAAGGGACAGAGAGTGAAGTTACGCACACTCTTGTGCAATATAAGATCTCCCCTGCGTAACTACGCCAACTGGCTGGTCTCCGTTGAGACTGGCCGCCGTGGCCAAAATTGGCTAGGAGAATATCATTCTATAACACATCACATATAACAAAATCTATATAGTCTTTATACATTCCATTGAAATTATGAATTTAGGAATATATGCAAGAAATAAGTTACCTTTAATATAGCAATAGTAAGCTTGGAAAACACGAAAGTTCTCGGTAATACGTCCGATCTCATGTTCGCAAAGCACGTACTAAAGCTAATTATGATTTAATGCTATTCAGACTTCAAACTGTTCGTATTAAAATGTTGAGCACAGTATAATGGCTAATAAATCAGAGTCATAATTCTGATATACTGGGTTCGTACCCTTTTAATGTTTTTAGTTGGAAGACTTTTATAGGTAACGTTAAAATGTATAATATGCAAACTTTTCATATTTTACTCTGTTACGTGCGTAATAGCAGCGTTACCAGCTTTACGAACTTATTGTTGGATCAAGTAGGAAGAGAAAATGTATGAAGGTATGAAATATCCACTTTGCAACAATTTAGCTTTCTTACCTACAACCTAACCCGAATCAGAATATTTTATGACATCTAAACTATTGCGTTAAAATACAACAAAATTATAATAGTGAAGAGAGATGAAATTGTTTAATAACAAAAGATTATTATTTAGGTTAGACCAAACAAAAAACAGGTCCACGTCGTCCGACCAGTCGGACCTACAAACAACAAGTCCACGTCGTCCGATCAATCGGACGAAGTGATCGGACCACGCGGTCATAGCCTTATCTTGCATCACACTCTTTTTTATTGTCAGATTATGTCGTTATTTCACCGAATAGTGCGTACTACGTGACCACGCAAGGAACAACAAAGATTTCTTTTGTTCTAAGCAAACTCTGAAACCCCAGATTTGTTACCAATTTCAGCTGTTTATCGGAATGTTATACAAGCAATAAAATAATATTATAGAATATAAATCGAAGGCTGACTATAACACTAACCCACTTAAGTAACCAGAAATCTTTGACTTTAACTTTACTTTTTTTTGTATATAAAACAGAAGCAAATAATCTTTTACAAGCCAGAAGATTAAGAATGAATGATTTCTTATAAATATTCCCGGAGGAGACACGAGTCGCTTTGACAACTACCGCTAAAGCCATCGTGTATTCTGTTACACAAGTCTGAATACAATAACGTCTCATGGTACTATTGTTGCTGTACAAAGGATTTTCTATAAATACATTTATTCTTTAGGTTAAATTTGTAACTAGGGTTGTCACGGCCTGATTTATGCAAAATATTTGGGTGTGTGTAATGGTGTAATTGTTTATTTATTCGTTTGAAAATGATTTTTTATAGTATCCTTTTCAATGTTAGATTATTTCTTTATTTTATTGATTTTTCAAACAAGCTAGTAAAATGGTACATACCGAATCGCGTTTTCGTTTAAGATTATATAGTAGAATAATAAATAATGAAATATGTGGTGTTTTCAACATGAGAATAATTACTGAAATGGTGACCCATTTCAGTAATTATTCTCATGTTGAAATCTACAATTGGATTGGTCCTAATTTTGAACAAAACATTTGCCACCTTTTATGTAAGTCACCTTGTTATAAATGGAATACATACAACCTCCGCTATCCACTTTCTTACAAGGCTAGGTTTTGGTACTGAAAGAAATAAAGTTATAAAAATCTTTTGTCAATTGTACGACTCGCACCGAGACACCCCTGCACACATTGAGGTTACGCGGATAGCTTGAAACATTTCAGCGATGTTTGTTGTAAACTAGTTACTCGAGTAATGTAAGCTTTTGTGAAGAGATATTGGGACAGTTAGGCATTATTAAATGTAATTGGTCTTTAACAAGTTTAAAACATATTTAAACATGATACGCACATAAATTGCCCGTTATTCATAGCTGTATTTCGTCGCGCAAATACTGTTACTAATCGATTAACGATTCACAGTTGCATTGAATGTTTAATGCGATTCTTTTTACGTAATTTATACAACATGTAATTTTACGTATTTGTGCATTTTCGAATTTATAATAATACATCATGGCCTTCATCAACAGCCTTTGTTAGTCCACTGCTGGACGAAGATCTCTCCTTAGAAAGTAGGCTAAAATAACACGTATCAGTATTAATATCCTAAAGTTTTTTAAAAATATCGTTAAGCAATACCGGGGAACGTGTGACATCATTTTTTGTACCACTATATGCTGTCTGCGATGAGCTATCGCACGGAAATACAAAACTGTAGATAGGTATATACATATATTGACCAAGCGTACTTAGGTGCCCAAAGTCTTTCTTGAATGTTATTCTTAATTGGTTTATTGTTGTCGCTCAAATTATCACTTATTTATGTTATTATCCGTTATATTAAATACTAAATAAATAAGGTTACAAAAACAAAAAGCTCGCTGTAACCTTAGTTAGAATAAACAATAAATGAATCTTCTACTCTTCAAACATAACTCTCTTTAAGCTCTTTCTTTTTCTTAACAAAAATTAAGAAAAAAATCGAATATATAACAATATTTAAGTGGAATAATTTTTGCATGAAAAATACCGAAAACAAATATTTTCTATATGAGCAGGTACTATGACAAAATTCGATGCATGTATTAAAAAACTGTTTCGATTATTCCAAATCCATTTTTTTTGAAGAGCAATACACAGAACATTTTTAAGTATATCTTTTTATTGTAAAATCAAAAAAATATAATTTATTTAGCAAGTCTTAAGTTGGTTTTGCGTAACTGGGTATAGTGTACATACACGTACAACGCTTTGTCGTTTGATAAACAGAAACTGATTTATTTGATATCCAACGACCGTAAAATTTCCAGAAATAAACCTGAAGCTGCAAATATGTGGTACATACAGGTACGTAAGTATAGCAAATACTCCAGTTTATAAAGCAACCGTATTCACGAAATATCGTTTACAAAGGTGGGCGGTAACTCAATAAAATTTTCCCAATTCGCTCAGATTGTACTTGAGAAGCGGTACTAACGAGGAGTATAATGATGTTAGACGAATAGACGATGGTATGTCTCTTCTGTTTGTCTGATCTAACTTCGTTATAGGAAAACTTGCTCTCGTTTCGTTTCAACAGATTTGGAGAGAGCTCTCGACGATAGATATTAACAGTTACCGGCTTATTTGCCAATATATCAAATATTAGTTTAAATGAAACATTTTTGAATTTAAAATTATATTCTTAAAAACTCTCGTTTCTTGCGCTATGAACAAAAAAGAAGTCTTAAGTCGTTTCAAAAATAAAAGTTCAAAAATTTGATGAATTTCCTAATGAGTGACAGGATGCCGTCTCATCGATTACCTTCAATTAGGGTAGCTATTAATTTCAATTAAACAAGGAAAGTATCGCTTGTCACTTCACTTTTTTATCTTTAACTTTTAAGAATATAAATTTTGAAGCATTATATATCGTATTATTTAAGTGTCAAAAATAAGTAAAGTTGAAATAAAAAAATCCAAATAACTCAAAAATATTGAGGCGATGTAACAATTTCGACATATAATAAAAATCTAAAATATTTTATAAAAAATCGCGATTTGAGTGATTATTAATTAATATTATAGTTAAAAGAAGGGAGTCATTTACGTTAATTATACTCTTCTAAAGGAAAAATTGTTTAAGAAAACTTTATAAAACGTCTTGGAAAGCTTATAAAATAATTCAAAGAAACCACTTTACAACTATAACCATTTACTGTACTGTACGAAGTAAATGTCCCTAGGACATTACACTCTAAAGTAGTACTGTTTATGTCAGGGCAAACACAGAAAATAGTAAACGAGGCACAAAAATAACTTTTTCATTCGAAGTTGGCACAGCATGTCGGTATTAGGTCTATTGTTTGCTAACTGGATTTCTAACTTGATTAACAGATTAATTACCTGAATAATTCCTTTGGACCCGCGAAATTACCTTCAAATAGTCGAAGAGTAATATTTAACTAAGACTTGTGTAAATATTCACAACTTGACAGGTAGTTTGTAGGAGTTTTGTTGTGGAGTACAAATATGATTATTTGGATTTTGAGTTGGCTTGTGTAAAGTGATGTGTTACTTATGTATTTAGTATGTTACCATCCGTGTACACAGATTTTACAGTAAATGTTATAATTAGCATAAGTTTGTCGATAAGGAAAGTTTTTTATAGTCTCTTTTGTGCATGTTAGATATCAGAAAACACTTTACTGTTATAAAGAAATCGTTTATTTAATAGGTAAGGTACAACAGTAGTTTAGTCATATAGAAGATTTTTTTTATTTTATATTCGTTTTTTTCATTATGACAATAATTTATTCATCTCTGTTTTGCAGATTATTTAAAGAGGATTCTTAAAAAATATAAATAAGGCTTATACTTAAATAAACTCGTATTATTTATTACCTACTTCCGATGTTTTTTAAATTATGTTGCTTAGGGAAATGTGCCTCATCGTTCCCAGGGCATACGAGCAAGGACTCGTGTCTTTTTACGAACATGAGTTACTATATTCTACGTTGGATTTTAAGAGTGTGGACATGTATCTATTACACTACAACTGATATATTCATACCTGTGTATGTTAAATTGCGACTTGAGTCTCTGGCCAAAGATTTAAGTATTCAATTAAAAATGAGTTTATAGCGACAATGTTAAGTGTCATCATTAGTAAAAAAAATGCCATTTATAATGCGTTTACATCGCCAGACGACGTTACGCTTCTGTGTCAGTATCGTGAAGGAAAATGTACAGCTTTCATAAAGAAAATTATTTTTTACAATTTAGCAAGGGATAGAGACGAAAACAGAGTGAATTTTCAACACGATTTCACGTCTTCACAAGCCAAACAAGGTCGAGAATGATTAATAAACAGGACGCTTAAGTCAAAACAAAATGACAACGAAAATTTAGGTTAACTTTTATTATAAAGTTTCGGTACATTGCTCGTCCATTCCCATTTGCTGAGGGTAGATCACCCTGAAAACTGTGTAAGAAGTTATTAGCGGAGGCAATTTCCAGAAGCCATTACTCATTTTCTGGTAACAAGCAGGCTTGAGAGGCTGGCTGGCTCTTCGCAAGATAATTGTAGAAACCGTAGCACAGGAATATTAAGTGATGACGTCACGGGAAGTGGTTTCGCGTACGTACGCTACTGTAATTGAAGTCATGGCTAATCTTGTCTTCTCCCAATAGCTTCTGCCTAAAGCTATTAGCGTGTGTTACACTGCTCGATTATATGAGTGAGATATAACAAAGAGCATACTAAGTTAGGTACGTATTTATGTATTCTTATATTGTTAGTTCTTTTTACTTCTGAATGTGCTGAAACTTACAGTCATGTTATTATTCGATCATAACATTACAACACCGTTTAATTTCATATATATAATTCTACTGAACGAGTACGTGTGTATGTCACTAAACTCCTCCTAAACGGCTTTACCGATTTGAATGAATTTTTTGTATGCGTTTGGGTGGCGTCTTGATGGTTTAAATTCACAAATCAGCAAGGCCGAAAGTTAAAAAAAAAAATCTTACAGTACGAAGTTCGCCGGGTCAGTTAGTATTTATGTATTTTTGTCCAAATACATGAAAACTTATTTTATTCATGGCAAAAATTAAAGAAAAATGCAAGTACCGTCAAACATTTACAATAACACTAGACTATACGCGGCAATCTTAACAATGAATAAATACAGTGGATAAAGTTATAAATATACCTTACCAACGAAATACCCCTCTATTGTCAAACACAGAGATACCAAATACCAGACATTCATCAATTTGTTTTGTCAGAAAAGTTATATTGTCTCTGACTCATGAAAACTTTGATGGATTGTTAAGAGTTTTGGGTCCGTTCCCTACTTCAGTTCAGAAATATAATTAAACTTGTGGTCAGTCTGACTGTCAAAGGGTGGCCAAAATATTTCAAATTAGAAATTGGTTTCTAAAATTATACTTACAATCTTTTATAAGGATTAATAGAAGATTTTGCAGTTGAAATAAAATTATTAAATTAATTGGAATATTATCTCTTATCCAGTAGAAGGTAATTGGGAAAGGTATGTTTTGAATGTTAATTACTATTATACGTACGTACGTATGATATTTTATAATTGTAGGTATCGATGTTTCAGGTTATCTTAGCTCTGCTCAGTTTAGTATCATATGGTCGTGTGTGAAATTAATTTTATTTCATTGGTACAATGATTTGTACGTACAATATGAGTAATTCGAGTAAAAAGATTAAAAAAGTCCATAGCGAAAGCCGAGTCAATTTCGGCGCGGTCTGTGTCGCTTTTAAATTATTTAAAATACTACAACTTATTAAAAGTTATAATAAAATCGTAATAATTGTTTTCACTACTGTCACTTTACCATTAATTTGATAACCATCACATTATTTACGGTCCGTTAAATTAATTAATTTGGGTAAGCTACTGAAGTCTAATTTAAATAATCTACAAATAAACTCAGTTCGTTATAAAAGTTAGGTAGAATAAAGCGTTCGCGGGGGCTGTTCATTTCTATATTGAAATTTTAATGGCTCTCGGAATACAGAGCTTTTCAGATTAGGTGGCGCTACCAGCGTGTGTTTATCTTTGTGATGAAGGTGCGCTATGACAGCACTTAACCACACAAAAATATATATCATAGCCAATTTTCTGAGTTACACTTTTAATTATGGAAATTTTACACAATTTCCGGGAGAGGTTAAGGTTCATTGTGTGTACATTTTAGAGATTTATTTATGAAATATTTATAAAGGCAGCGTAGACGTAATAATTCATGGTAATGTCGCGCTGGAAGGTTCCAGGAGGCGTCAGTAGCAATATACTGCAGCCACATTACGCCGTATAAATAAGGTTACTTATTTACGAAAATGATAATTAAGGAAAATTTTATAAAACCTTGCTTTTATTGCTTTGTTCAGATTTAATATAGGTACTAGTGAAAGCTTGTACGGTACAATGAAAATAGTGGGAACTCTAAATTTCTTTAATAATCGTACGTAATCGTAGCAAAACAATTGGCCAACTGAAGATGACCTACGCCTTACATAACAAAAAATGCTGAATTAAAATTCAGCTTTATTTATTGACGGAGTCGAATGATGGCGTAGTGTCAACACTAAACCTATACTTCGAGACCTAAATTTCGAGAGACAATCTTTGCCAATCAGAACCTAAAAAAATGATATAAACAATCCCAAATTCCTTTTTGTTGAAGAATAGTGCGTTTAAAAACCTTGCCTGTGTCCAGTTTCTAAGTTAGGTATGGTTTATTTCATGTTATGGGTCGCAATTTAGCCTCACCGCAAGCGTAATGCTTAGCTGCTAAATGTTTTGGGTGACATTGCGTTAGTTTCCGCTGTAGAACACTATCTGACCGACATTATGCAGTTCCGGAACGTACAAGCTGAACATTGTTATCTCCAATATGTAAATGTTCAATCTACAAATCAACTATATAACAGTGTCTTTGTTGGAAAACAACCGTAGAAATATAACAATACATAAAGAAAAAAATAGAAAAACCGACAGTAACACGGTCAACAAAATGATCCTATAAGGGTTGTGTTTTTTCCTTCTGAGGTACGTAATCTTAAAAAATAATTTAAATAAAATTAAAATGTTCAAGTTTTTAGTTGTGATTTCGGCCACCCCACCTAGCTTCAACAGATACTAGCCAGTTGGCTAGTAGTTGTGTAGTTACACAGGAGATATTATAGTGCACAAGAGTGTACGCGCAAATAGGTAGACTCTCTGTTCCCTCACTCTCATAATCCGATGGGACGGTTATCCGTCACGACCAAAGAGAGATCAGGCGCAGGACCGATGACTTTAAGTGCTCTTCGAGGTATGGTCGAATGTAGAATTTAAGTGCTTTAAAGTGTAGCAGGTTCCATTGGCAAGTTTATTTAACTGTGGAAAAGTACGCATTTTGCGAACAAAATTTTACGTCATACGTAAAATTTTCACAGAGACAGAAGTAGAAAAGAAAAATTTTATAGAGATATTTAGATTTTGTTGTAATGATTACCATTTGTCTGTTTGTTTGTCTCTTATGTGATAAAGATAATATGTATTACCAATGCACCTCTATCAGCTTTTGCATTATGTGCATAAAAACCATTATTAGAGAATCCTTCATCTCTTTGAGTTAATTGTCATCAAACTACAATGTTCGCATTTAATTCAGAATCAATAGGCATTCATCTTAGAATTTCCTCTCTTCGAAATAAATTATCCAGGGGACGCATGAAGTTTCAGGGTTCATTTCAGACACTATTGATTTATTTTTATTACTTTAACGGTCACTGTTGAAATTAGGGAATATTTCCTTATTTATTGCATTGGATTTAGTGAACTATAACATAAAATATATTTACTCATTAAGTTCGTAGCTAAAATTTTTAAGGACTCAAGATTTTCCTTAATATAATTTGGGGTACATGGCAATAATTCTTGTGTTTTTTCTATTTTGTAGTACGTAAATAATATGATAGATATGTATATTGGTATACATGCTTAAAAAAAAAAATGCAATTAAAAAAGTCATATTTAAATTACTGAAGATGCTCATATACAGTTAAGTATTTCATAAATATCTATATCACTTTGATTGCATGATTGTACAATATTAACCATGCAATGAAACTAATAAAAATATAGTAAAACTAATGTATGCAGGGGTTGAAATTTTTAACGGTTGAAATCAATCTTTACTAAAAACTTTTTAGTTATGTCTTTTTAGGTGAATTTAATTCTTTGTTTTGTATACAAAATCTTTCAAATTATTAGTATAATTTGAATATTTCCGAGTCATAAATGTTGATAATCGTGTGCGGTAAAATTTATATTATAATTTGGCATACATAAATTGTTGTCGGTATTGGCTCGCTGTGTAATAAAATTACTGATTAACTAAATGTTTGTTGATCTTTTGATACCAAATAATGCAGTCTACAACAATGAGTACTAGAAAACATTAGGCTTCTAATTCTGAGTGACACTGACTCTAACGTTAAAAGAAATAGATTTCTTGAAATGACTTATTTTTAGGTAAATAATTACACTTGGCCTTTTGGAACACTTAAGAAGAATTTGTCTGCCCGTTTGAGAAATCAGCTTTACTGGAAACCAACAGTGACAGTTATCCTGACATTAAAATAACCAGAACGACACTTTCTGAAATTATCATGAATTTTTTTTTTTAAGATATATATCTAAGGTTTTGAAATACTGATGTATTATTTAGTCACAAACGCTAAGTAGGCCGTAAATATAGTGAATAGTAGAAAATTCGCAGTTAGGTGTATGTGTGTTTGGAATTAAAAGTTATTTGAAGCTGATGTCTGTAGATATACTTCACAAATTGTTTCCGGATCTAGTAAAAGCAACGAGTGCTTTTTAGTAACTGAAAAATGTAACCCATTTAAATTTTAATTGACATTCATTACAAAGATACTATTAATGTGAGCAAAGTTCGAACTCGACTGCGTTACACTTGTATAATTTGTCGGCCTTTGGTGTACCTTTTGTATTTATTTTTAATTATAAGTTTATATATTATAATAGTAATTTACGATAATATTAATAGGTGAACTCAGGTTTATCGACATTTTATTAGTAAAGTATTGTGTAAATAAATGTTCCACGCAATTTGAAATATTTACATATGTTAAAGCAAGCTGGATCGGATCACGTTTTTCTCCCGAGCCTTTTTTCCCAAACTAGGTTGGGTTCGGCGTTAAGTCTACTATGGTACGGTTGAATTTCGATTTATTACGTGAAGCGACTGCCATTAAAACTCCACAACCCAAGACTAGGAAATGTCGAAGGTCTGTAGAAAGATTGTTGTCGGACTTTTTAGATTTCCAAAGATATTCGCATGGCAACCGGGACCGATGGTTTAACGTGTTCTACGAAGTACGAAGTGGTCTCAAATGTATTAAGAACCATTCATAGCCTGACCTGGTCAGGATTGCTTAACTTTGCAATATGTTATCATTGAACCACGAACCCTCATACCGGTTCAATACGCGATCCTCAATATCACCATGCCTTGTAAAACATTTACAAGCTGCTGATTCGAGGGACACTCGTTGGTTTGGTGTAATATCCCTTAGTTATTATATTATCTATTTGTACCGACGATGAACATTATTTGCAGAACAATATCTTAAACTGCTAGTGCTTTTTAGTTTATACGTGTATAGACGTGTTTTCTGTAGAAAATAAATAAAAAGTTCTATTTATGTACGTTATTGTTTGGGTGTGTTAACAAACTCGCTATAAACTAGTTTGAACGTTACCAAGCATAAAATTAAAAAAGTTACAAACTGTCTCGTTGATATATTTCAATATAATTGTTTACCATGGAACACAGAAGCTTAAAAATCTCTTAACAACATTTCTTTTTTATTTTAGGTACCGACTCCATAATAGAGGAGTTTTTCTTTTTTAAGATTCAAAGAACGACATAGGGACAAATTTCAAATAAGTCGCAACGTTAATAGACATGCTTCAATTTAAATCCATATCTGCGCAGGTAACATAAGTGATTTTCCACAGCTCAACTTCCAGAACCTATCCATTTAAGTAGTGGCTATTCTTAGCTCGCGAAAGTGGATGGAAACAAGACTGGTTCACTACAACAAAGACCCTCTTACGTGCGTTATATTACGGCTAGTACATAGATTGTTTGAGCCCACTAATTTCGTTTAGTATTAAACCAATATCTTATCATGAGTGTGTGTACGTTAAATATACTCAAATACAATTTGCACTTTGTACCTGGCTAAATAAAAACATTTTAACTTTGCAATTGGAAAAATAGAAGCTCTTTATTGAAAAGTTTACTCGCAGGATAGTGGCTATTATTTGTAAATGATTGCTGCTTTTCTAATAATTGAATACCACACCTTCTTTAAAAAGATTTACATTTACGTTTCCATCAATATACAAAATTTCATTGTCTATATAGTACCGACCGCAGTCAGTAGTAATATATACAGCGCTCGTGTAAGGTACTCTTTATTTCTTTCATTACTATCACACTATGTGATTATTTGTTCTGTAGCTGGTCGTGCAATACCATTCAATTGAACAGCAGTAAAATTAAAAGTGTTTCGGTGTAACGTAAACGCAAAACCGATATGTGTAGTTACTCGAAATGATTCTATTATACGGCTTCGGTATCGGATAAAGTGATTTCAATAACTCTGGACTTGATTATCGCAATCGTGTCATTGGAGATTAGTGAATAGTTTAATTGAATATAGTTTACTATTTCACATATGTATATGTATGTTTCGTGTAATTTTTAATTTAGAATTATAGTAATAGAACTTCATAGATTATTTTTCTTCTTCCGAGTTGCGATCTTCAATTAATGACGGTTACGTCTGGTTTGTTACTCCTTCGTGTTGTTTTTTATGTTTTTCACTATTCACTTTCACTCATTTGTAGAAATTTTCCAAGAACACTAGAACCTTTTAAAGGTTTTAAAGGTTTAAAGTGTTTTAACATTCTTCTTTTGTCTTCTCTTTAGTGTATTGATCTCCTACTTGTGGAGTATGATTAGTGAGTCGACTGACGCAGTGGAAACTTTTCGTTTCCCAAAAACTTTCCACTGCACATAACTATCAAATCAGTGAAATATTAAGTTGTTAAGCGGGTTTCCTGCTTGTCCCACATCCTTTTCAAGTAGATTGACAGCCAATCATGTCGTTAGCTCTTCAGAATTTGAGATCAACAATGAGCCTGCTTGTTATCAAACTAGGTTATACTATGACCAATGAGGATGTTCTTTCAACCGCGTATATTGTGACGTATTTTAGCTATGTTAGGATAACTTTTTATAAATTGAAACCCACAATAGCGTTATTACCCACAATAGTGTTGGTTTTCCCGCCTTCAAGTCTAAGTGGTTTACTAAATCTGGAGGTATAAAGGCACTGGCTTTTTATAGCAATAATACTCTTGGTTTTTCTTATAACGATTTGTTTGTAAAATTTTTAATACTAATTATTTCACACAAAGCAATAATAACTATTTTACGCACAAATAGGTGATTTTGTATTTATTTAATTATGCTGTCCACCCTAGAGAAGCAGAAGAGTCTTCTTACAGATCTCCTTTTGGTCTTCAAAAAAAAAAGCAAGCAAGTGGCAACTGCATCTTCTTAATTCTAGGTTAACTTAAACATATTCAAAAAGGATCATATTCAAATAAGTTGCCCACTAAAATTTGTTTCTTTTATTAAAGTGAGAATCATTATTAGAAAAGGAACAGAGATCTTATGGTAGAAAAATGTGCTTCGTTGAGAAGGGGCAATGCTTTTATCGAGTTAATAGACTAAGTGATACTCCTGAACCCGTTAAATAAGACGCCCAGCTACCTAAATTAAAGTTCGCCGAGCGTTAAATACCCGATTTCATTACGCTACTCAAATATAAGAGTATCGGTTTTTTATAACACCTTCTAATAAATTATATGCAATGTCAGCAGTAAATCATAAAAAATGGAGTATTAATGGTAAGAATAGAAACAGAACCGGTGAATTTTGTCGAAGCGGTGGTAGTTGGCATTGTTAACCACCTCAGCAACAATAACAGAGAGCTTTATCTTATCGATTTAATTAACATCTTAGATAGTACAATCGCTTAGGAAATCTATTTAGTGTTTTATCTTTTCCTGAATAATACATAAGTTAAGATAAATTACGAATCGGGCGCCCGAGCCTTATCTCAGGGACCTAATACCACAATTCAATTCGCGTGTCCGATAGTTCGTCCGTATTAGTCTAACTCGTAAAAGATTTCCTTTGAGGATTATCGCTGAGCCTCGGAACATAAGATAATAAATTAATTAATTGAATATTGCGTTGGTATTGTTACAGAAGATTTGTGTTGTGGTGTGATCCGCTATCGTTTGGGCATAGTTAGCTGTCAGGAGTGAACTGAACTGAAATATAGTTCTTAGGAGTTACAACTTTAACTAATTTTCAGGTTCTATTAAACGGAGTTTTGATAGTAATATTACTTCATTGTAACATACAAATTTTTATTATTGTAATCTTGTCTTAGTTGCATTGTTATTATCTCTCTGATCTGTCTAAAGGTGTGGCAAGTAAATATAGACATTGCCGTTTACCTACTGTCAATGAATTTTTGAACGGAAGACGGTAACTTCATAGACGCAGAATGTTACAAGTTACGATAACTGTAGAATAATGGTTGCTCCACATAACGGCAACACAAGAGGTAAATAGCCACAATCGTAAAATGCATGGTACACATAACTTGTATAATAAATACACTTGAATAATACAAGAAATAAAAACTAGTAAATGAAAATCTTTTTGTTACAACATGCAGTCACCCGCGTAACTTTGTATGACCCTCAAACCCGTCTCCGGGACATTTTTCGTAGATGCTCGACTCCAATGTGTGGATTGCGATATTTAGTAGTCATTCTCAATAAAAAGGCTATCCGAAACTTAAAGAATTTTGCAATTTAAACTTTTCACCTTTATAGTGTTATAGTATAGATTTAACCAAAAATAACATATAAACAAAAATGTAAAATTCAAAAATCCTTACTCAAGTAAAACTAGGTAAGTTTGAGAAAGAAAAAACGAAAATATTGTAGGTGCCACCGATATTACAAAAGATTTGATCTATGCAAGGAGAACTTGAGTGGCGCAGCGAACCTAAGACGGACAGTGAAGCAAACTGTTGCATAAAAACTTGTAGACGAGATTATTCCAGCAAAATTTTCCATAGCAGGTTGTACACGACGAACTAGAATTCTTCCACGGATACAGATGTGTCTGCGATAATATTAAGAAATGAATTTAACATGGTTTATTTATCTTTTATTACCTAACAATAATGTAAGGCGTTTTATAATATTTAGAGAGTGCAAAGGAGTTAAAGAAAGATATTTATTTTATAATCCTTTTTTTAAGCGCCTGTCTAAAGACTACTTTCTCTGATAAAAAGCACGAATGGAATTCAACCACCGTGGTCTAGTGAGATGCTTTTTCAAGGCCCGCTTGTGGAAGTAAAAGATATGACAGTCGTCGTGGCAATGTAAGTCTCACACATACCAAGATAACTGTCACCCCCGCATCAATGGGCCTCCGGTCTCGCACACACTAACGAAACATGACAGTACGGATTCTGTCACTTTAGGTTGGTCTTCTCTGTTTATTTCACTCTTCACTCATCTGTTGGTTAACAAGTGATGTTAACCTATTTGTGAAGTAATTTATGAGCCATTCTATTTACAATGTTTTTTCTTTTCAGCCGAAAGGCGTCCATTGTTGGGTTTACGCCTTCCTTTAGTTTTTATTACAACATCCGCTCCTGTGCTATCCGCATACAACGGTTTTCGACCTTTACCAAGTCGTCGCTCCACTTTATGGGTGTTTATCCACGCGACTTTTGGTACACGGTCGCCCCTCGAGAACTCTTTTACTCTATATCGGCCATCATTTCTGCGAGCATTGAGCCACGTCCGCTGCCACTTAACTATAACAATAATAATAACTTCTCAAAGTCGTGTTTGAGTCAATGGAGAACAACACATCACTATCTAGGATGTCGGCAGATTGCGATAAACGATATACTAATAAAGATCGAGCGAGGTCTATTTCAAGGTGACAGTCACACCTGGTTCTTCCTGGTTCAAGGGTCTCCCCTGGTTCAAAGGACTCCCCTTATGGTTTTGTCTGATTTTGAACCCTCTCAGCACCTTTTTTTGGAGGGTTCAAGGTTAGGCTACAGGTCTATATAAAGGTTACTAGTCATCTTCTTTATATGGATGATTAAAACTACTGGTCTGCACTAAATTACCATTGACAAAGTTACTAAAGGGCACTGAAAACTTTATTAATACCATCTAGATGGAATTTGGTGTAGACAAGTGTGCAATCATGTGTGCAAAAGAAGGGTGTGATTGTAGAATCTAAGGGAGAGAGTTTTCATATTCAATAAAACTCAGATCTCTGCCTGATATTAAAATCTACAAGCATCATAGATGTCAGAATGTACTTAAAAGTCTTTTATTAGAATGTAATAAGGTCTAAACCTATAATGGTTGGGTCATGCCGGTTCCAATTCCTTTGGCGTACTTAGATGGACTTCAACCGAATTAGAAGTTTGGTGGTCGTGGACTATTAAATATCAAGTCCTACACAATCACGAGATATACAATCTCAGAGAATATTTTTTACATACTGATGTGGGAATGCATCGCAATGCATATTAGTTGCAGTGGATACCGGTTTTACTCCGTTCGCTATGGCTAAAGAGAATTGGCGCAAACCTGTAGTACTTAGTACTAATGATCACAGGAAAGTATAAAAGGGTAAAGAACTTCATGGTTGGTTGTATCAGGCTATAAATGGGTCCGGTATAGACTTCAAAGCACCTGCATCTCGGCTACGGTATGGTAATCACTTCGAAGAAACTGAAAGTTTTTTTGTGTGATTATCGACGAAGTTATCATGACAAATATCTATCGGAAATATATCCTGAAAGATGGTGCGGTTCACATATGTCGGGCATGCCTATTATTTCTGATCGTTCTCGTCTTGCTAACGGTGAATATCTGCACATGCACATCCACATCAAGTAACCAGCATCGTACACCAACAATTTTTCTTGAATATCAACTTGTCAACTTTGTAACATTAAAAAAGGTTTAATGATTGTCGATATCGTCGTACTTCATGGTGAAAATCTCCCGAAAGTTAAAGACACATAAAATATTTAATTTTATTTCACGAGATTGTCGATATGTGGAATGTGGATTCGCTGATCATTGTCCCGATATTCGTATCTGCTCACGGATTGATAGGCAAGAGCCGCTACCAACACATTAAGAGACTCACATTAGAATGCTAGATCAAAGGTCAGATGTAGAAGGTAGTCGTCCTTGATACGGTCCTTATTGTTAGGTGTTCCAATCTTTGGAGCTCTAACTACCGGTTATTTATCTTGCAATTTTTTTTTACTAAATAGTTTTTAAGAGATTATTGCCTATGTATTTTATAATGGTATATCAGACTTAAATACGATAAATAATAAATTATATGAGTTGACTTGAACTTTCCGTTTTCGTCGCTTAATAATTCATCTCATGATATTAAGAACGACAAATTAATGCAAGTCAATATCGCCACTCAAAATTAAAATTATTCTCATTATCAATGCTTTTGTAGGTGTTTTCATGTATAAACAATAATTACTTATATCGATTCTATTTCTCATATCGTGTATCCCGAAATTAGCTGAATTAAACATTAAAAAAAATTGAGTTTAAGTTCTATTTCCTTATTTTTGAATGCTTGTCGGTTGTTGACTACAATTACGAGACCTTTCAAAAGTATTACTTACTACTTTTCAGAGGTTTTATAATTCAAAGATTAAAATTTAATGGCCTTGCGTATCGCACTGACAAAATGTTGAATTTAATTTTATGAAAATGGCGAAAGCTACCGCGTAAAATTTGTTTGAATTTTATCGTGAGGGTTGGTCTTTTGTAAACACAAATAATTTTACAACATCCATTCGTATGTTATTGGATTTTGAACGTAAAAACGAATATTGTTAATTCACGAACGCGCATCGTATTTCAATCAACTAGTAACGGTATAAAAAAAAAGTGTCAATAAAAACATATATGTATTTCTATAATATCGTTTTTAGGTACCGGGAACCTAGTACAATTAATATAATTCCTAGATTGTGACGAACCCAAATTGAAAGTGCGGCTGTGAGATAAAATATCAATTTAACATACAGAACCGTCACCCGAGATAATCGTGAATGGAGGGTAGGTTGATATAAAGGGCACGTTTCAATGTATTCCCGTAGAAACGGTTTAATTAAGCGAATGGACCTTTGGTCGACGAACGACTGAAGCGCACGCTTGTAATACAACTTATAAATGGATTAGACTGGAACACATTCAATTACCTTATCAGAGCCAATGAACTGTTGAAGCGGATTTGTTTTGATTATAATACATAAAATCATGCCTCCATTCTCCGGAGGGGTACGTCGAGGCATATTAAAACCCCACTTTTTACCAGTGTTTTGGTCCCACGTAAATAGGTGGCAAGTCTATTGCTGCTAATCGGGATGTTTTGTCTACCAGTCTCTTCCGTCAAACAGCAGGTGCACCATATGCAGATGAGGTTGGTTTGGGTTGCCCTGATTTCTTGGTGGGAACCCTATGCACTCTTTTATAATGTATGCATAGATTTAACGTTTGCATACGTATGAGTTTTCGATCATAAGCGAATATTTAAAAAAAAACAGTCCGACAGCAGACAAATGTAACCAAAAGAAAGTAAAATGGTTACTTCTAAGTTGTAGATTTTGAAAAATATAAATAAACTCTATAAAAATATCTTATAGCAATATTGGTCATTATACGATTTAAATGATCACCGATTTGAACAATTTTAACCAAAGCGCGATTGTACCCGTTGCAACGTTTGACATTAAGTTTCGCGTTGGTGATTAGGGTGCAACGATAGAACTGTTGAATACCATTCAAAATAGAATTTATGAGAAACGGAAGATCTTTAGCAAGCGAAATTCTATGTAAGATAAAGTTTTTCGAATCCATTAATTCTGAACTTTGAAGTTAAAAAGACAACACAATAATAAAAACAGACTTCAACTCTTTTTCTTGAAACGTGCTTTCGTCTCAAAGGCCTTGCTTTTTGCCAATACTTTATCATTGATCATCCCACGGCATTGGCCAAATTCTTTATAAAGTTTAGTTTACCTACTTATTATTAAAATAAAAGGTTTAATGCATTTCATAAAGACGTTGACTTAAAAGCTTTTTTTAGTTCAAGGAACCATAGAACTTTAAAGAAACTTAATAATTTTTCGCTCCTTTGATCTAAAGATCTCAACAAAAAGACATATGTATGTAAACTTATAAATTTTTTGTCAAGACCTTTTTCCCCTAACGAACAGACAGACAACGAAAGGATTTTATAAGGTTCCTTTTTTATTCTTTCTCTTAGGAATGAAGTCATATAAAAATACGTACAGCGATGATACAACACATTACATTTAATTGGATCGACACGTCAAAGAAACATGACGAACAAACGGGTACATCAGTGATGCCGCAATCAATCGTCACTATTCCTTAGTCATTAGTATTGAATAACGTTCTAAATTGAACTAAGCGATCCATCAAAAGCTTCCAAATTGAACATAACTTGTTCGTCAATATCTGTATCCTGGTATTACAAAGTAACACACACATTCACATACATAGACGCTCATTTAATTGGATATGGAACTTCCATTGAACACGTACATACAAGTAGATCTAAGTAGAGAATATTAATTATTAATTTACTATATGTCGTGGATGCCTAAATATTCTTGAACAATGTATTACAGAGGATATAGAATTATAATATGTACAGAAATAAAGGCAGTATAGTAGAAGGAAGGATTAAATTTCACTAATAATGTAGTTGCAATAACTTCCGTGTGGTATGTATAATTAATTTGTACCGTCACACACGGAAGTACTATAGTTATACAGTTATACTCACGTATCTGTTGTTTGTAATTAATGTCACATATTGCATCCTTAATTACAATATTATAACATTAGAACATTTCCCCAAAGTAACAATTCTTTCATAAAATTTAATTAAACAACGAAATAAATTTCGTTTTTGTATGAGGTACTAAAGCCACGCTGATTTCAGCACCTATGGGCCGGCACAAGCAGGACAGGACTACACTCTCCCGCTCACAGAAGATCAACCTAAACTGACAGCATGTGTGCTGTCGTGTTTCGTTGGTGAGTGTGAGACCGGACACCAATTGATACAGGGTGTGTAAATCTTACACTGCCACTACGAGTGTCCCTAAGCGGTGAGTGAAAAAGCATTTCACTAGGCTGCCACAGTATGGGCCACCATACTGCATTGTCTGCATTCACAATGAGTATAGTGACCACAACTCTTGGATTCTATTCATGCTTTCCATCAGGCAGAGTGGAGTTACTTTGGTGGGCTCTTAAAATAAAAAAAAGAGATGCTGATTGCACTTGCAATTTTTTTTGCTATTTTTTGAGAATAAAGAAATTCATACTCTCAAAAATTTGTAGTACATTGAAATGAATTATATTATGTTTTATAAATAAAATGTATATTATTTTAAGATTAATTTGTCAGGCAATTTTTTTTAATTGCGTAACTAGTGTAACGGTAGTCTTTAGGTCATGACAGTTAAAAAATTTAGTCTTGTATCACACATAGTCACTGTTCTTTACTAATTTGTTTTAGTAAATTCGAGAGAGCTTTAGATCGCTGTACTCGGAGAAAGGCTATAAAAAGATAGTTACTACTAATACAAATACCATGTGGACGTACCACATGGTATTTGTACAACTAACCAAATAAAACGGTTTAAAGTGTTATTTGTATAAACTTCTATTCTATTACGTAAAACTTTTTACACAGACTGTACGGACAATGTTTTCTGAACAAATTTGTAAGTGCTTATTTAAAGCCAAAAGTTTTACTTCATCTATAAAACCTGGGTCTCGCTAATTTTTAACGTACGTATATAGGCCCGCTTTGCCGAGTAGCAAACTCTTTTTTGCGTTATAAACTTGAGCTTTTATTTTTTATCTGTGCACAGTAGCTAAAGAAATTCTTAAAAGTGTGACTTTAGCAAGGTATTTAAAAGTTTTCTTAAAAGTTCTGAAGATGTTTTTAAGGAAAATTATGGTTATAGACGAAGTTTGAAGGCTTTCTACAATTTCGTTTTATTTAGAATAGAAGTAAAAGCATCTATCACATATTATTTCAAAACTTTTTTTATTATGTTATTGTATCGAAAACAACACTCTGCTGATCAGAAAATGTGATGTGTTTAGGTGCTTACTTGTTTATTTTTAATGTAGACTGACGGTTGTAGTGCTAGTATTATTTGAATGTTTCCATACAAGTCATAAATTCCGACGTGGTGACTATCACGATTCACGGAGAAGTTTTCTACTATACTGGCGGCCTAAGGCCAAATATTAGCTACTTATTTTGACGCGGGTCACTATCACAACACGAGGTAAAAAAGATGACCGCTATGCCGACCGCGACCGTCTACCGCCAGTTGCACAGTCGAGTTGTGCCCCTCCTTTGAGGATGGTTAACATTCAGTTCAAGATTACCGAAATTAAGTTATTGTCTATTTACTAGTATTTGAAATTGAATCCTTCAATGATTACAGATTTTTTTAAAACAACAAGATTCTTTTCGATCAAGTCAAGTTCAAAAACTATTATAGAACTAAATCCAAATCGGTTTATCTATTTGAGAAATATAATTCCATAGACAGACAAACACACATAAACTTAAAAACATTTCAAATCAATATGTTTATGGTAGTTTTACTGAAATCAATATTTTTAGAGTAGTTGTATAAATAAATTGAATATGGCCGCTCTGTAATCAACTAATCCGTTAAATCATTGTGGAGATTCAAATGCAAGTTGTGAATGACATTAGATTCATATATGATGGGGTGGGGCTTATCAAGATTTGTATCGTTTCTATCCGACGTCGTAACTGCAATAGTTCTTTAACATTTTTCATATCTTCTGTCTTTTGTATAAAAAAAAAATTAAATGCCGCTGGTCTTAAAGTTGAACACATTTTTTCAGTTTAAAAACTGGGTAGTTTCAAACCATAAATTAGATTTTTAAACTATTTTGGTAATGATTTAGAATTGTTATATGTATTTAAAGAAAAAAAGCAAAATCACGACAGCAAAGTTGCTGCTAAGCAATAGCCAGTATGCATGTATTTTTTTAAACGTTTCTACAAATTATTACATTACTGAAATTAAATTCAAATATACTCGTATATATATATTAGCCAAAAATATATAATAAAATTACTATTATTTTCGGCCGACTCAACCGTGGCCATTTTGGCACGCTTATTTTGTGACGTCAGATTAATCTCGGTCAGTCATGAACTGTTTGATTCACACTAGTTCACTAAAATTTAGTGATAAAATCAACTTATTCATATGGATTAAGTTATTATAAATATTGTGTAGTTCCTTTACGCTAAAAACGAACTGCAACGTATATACGCAAGTATAGGGAATAGAAAGTGGTGCAGCTGGTGAAATTAGTGAAGGTGATGGAAAGAAAGTGTATCGTGTATGAGTTTTTTATAATGGTGTGAAGATTATTTTCATCACCATTTTATGGTAAGTATCAAGAAATTAACAAAAAATAAAGAAGTATCTTTTGTACTTCGTAACTTACACACACCTGTTTTGCTTACAAATCTTGACAAAAACATAACCTATGTAGTTTATGAAAAATTCATAAAGGTATTCTCAATATCTAATATATAGGTATTTATCCACAACAGTGTGACCTACGATGGGAAACGTGTGAGATTAAATTACAAATAATCACAAGAAAACATCCATACCAACTTGTTGTCAGAAGACGTAGAGTGTAAATTGACCTCACGTTTTGCTACTCCAATAGTTTTGTGTTTTCAATATTTGCAAAGGAAATGAATGAGCTAATTTTTGACGATTAAATTTCATTATTAAATTATGATAAACTCCAAAAATAATTGTATAGGTATATTTCTTTAGCAATGAAGCTTACAAATAAAAACATTTTGTTTATTTTGGAGTCATGTGCTAACATACCTATTTTTTGTTTACCTTATTCTTTAGTAGCTTTTCACCGAATGACTGAGGTTACCGAAAGTCTCGACCCCTTTCACCTTTTATTTTTATGACAAATATATAAAGACCAGCAACGTACTTAAATATCCTTCAATCTCCATGAACCCGTCTTATTATAAACAAAAATGAATTTCGGCAAAGTAAAATTATAATATATTCGCCTACATTAGCAATACATTATAAACCATTTATCTTAGTTTTACAGTGCAATCGATTGGAGCACGGAAAATCACTTAGTGGTCATGAGTCATTAGTCACCTCGATTATGACGTCATCTCTCATGTTAGCTAGAATTTGGCCGATTTGACGTTCTAAATTTATTTTGTGACATTCGATTGGATACGCTCTACTTCAGTTAGTTCCGTATAGTTACAATCTATATAGTTCAGCCGTTAGTAATGCTGATTTAATATAACTGAATTTATTAAAGTAATTATATGTACATATTTAAATATGGCGCTGTCTTATTGGTGTCAATATTGGCAGTAATCTCAAATTATCACACCGTATTTAAAGAATCTTATTGCAGCATAGTTCCCTTCATATATAACTAATATTTTGCTACTATTGACTGCGGGAAATGAGTAGCTAAGCTACATACTTACATGTAGTATGCTGTGTAATAAAAAGGTGTAGTTTATTTTTGAGATTTAGTTTTTTTTCGTTTTCTACACAAGTTATCAAAATACATATTAAGAATTCTTAGGTTAAAATAAATAATTTTATTTTGGAGGAAGCATCTGCAAGATAAATTCTGGCAATCATTTTTGGCCTCGCCTTTTGATGACTATAACTGTAGGTGTGCTGCAGATACCCAACGACATGAATGGTGATTGGTGATACGGATACATCCACACGTCACGTTTCGGAATTAGAGAAATTTTCTTAAGCATGTGTAAAGAAAATTATTTTTGTGGATTTGGATAAATATTAAAAATACTTGAGTAAAAATAACATATCGTTACCTGTTGTGAGCGTGGAAGGAAAGCCTTACGGGCGGTGGAGGAGGGGAGCGCGCGGGTGGTGCATCGCGGCGGTGGCGGTGAGCGCTAACAGGCGCGTACGTAGCCGCATGCCAATGCCGCACGAACGGTGACAGCGACAATCCTGGAAGTAAAAAATAAATGAGTTTTTGCACTAAACAAGGACTTTTGTGGCGATACTAGTCATCTATCTTATGAACGTTTGCAACAATAGCATTACACACTCATTGCTGAAAATGTAATAATGAAAAAGTAATGAAAGTAATTTCATGTTTAGGTAAGTGCGACGACAATTTATCTTCATGATAAATATGGCCTTCTTGATCTTATATGGTTAAGGGTAAGCCAGGAAATTATCATGACCTGCTGACTGAATCTAATATTCAGATGAGAGATGAGTTTCACGGTTAGTCGTTCAGGTAATAAACTATTATTATTAATATTGAATTTAGAAAATCTGTTCGGAAAGCATAATTTTGGACAAATTTGGGACAAAAAAAATATGCAACAAAAAATCGATTTAATGCAATGTGACTAAAACTTTAGTAATCGGTTATAAATAAACCGGTAAAATCTAAAAATATGTTTGAAAATCAAGTAAAAGTGCTTCACAATTGTTTATTGAAACCGAATCATAGGGAGTCAAGTTTCTTTGATCTTTCTATAGTTGACAACATTGGTCACCGACTACCGATAACAACACCAGTCTGGTGGAAAAATGCTATACCTAATCATTTTTATTCGTTTTGAGCGTGTGTGTTGAATTACTTCTCTATTTCTAAACTGAGTAAATAATGTAGTATGACTGAGTTAACATCTGGGCCCAGGAAACTATGGAGTCGTATCTTTCCTTTTTTTACGTATTACATAATTATGTACAATCACATTTGTAAGTGCCAATCCATTATAAATATTATTAATATACCATGACTCCCTTCGTATTTATCGCGTATCGATTGCACAATTGTGAATCCTGCACAAATTAATTTCCATAAAGTTTAAAACCAGCGATGTCCAATAGCTTATACTTAATTTATCACGCTCTTGCCCGGAAATATGAGTCTCAATGTAAACGTATCGGAAATCAAGCTCGCTATATTTCCTGGAACAGCTTCTTTTGAGACTTGGCCAGGATTTACATATGTTATCCTAGAGTAGGATTGGGAGTGACTCGTGAAAATTTTAGAGCGATAGTCTATAGATATAAAATTGCTTGCTCCGACAGACTGATTTATCAACGCAGAGCCTAAACCGATGGGGGCTAAAACTTAAACTTTAGCAGCTGATGCTTTTTACCTAACTGCCAACGAAGGGTAATGGTTTTCGCGCGTAACTTATATGTATATATGTATGCATGTAATATTCTATATTACTTCATATCTTTCAAACTGCTGCATGTATTTATTTAAGCGTTAGATTCTTTTTGGTAACCCATGTGTTTTTAGATAGGTAACGAAAAAAAGAAGTGACGACTGAGACGCTATAGTTTTTCTTGGCTTTTTTATTGGTGGATAATGCAATACCAAATTAAAGGTCTAATTATGAGGATTTAAAAATGGTATACCAAGATCATATTTTATTTAAAAAATGTTACTTATTTTTTACGCAGTCAGGTTTTTAAGTTATATATTTTTTACACTTTTATTTACGTTTATAAGCATTTTTGTTACGTTTACTTATTATTTCCAGTTTTTATTTAAAGTTATTAGTTAGTTATTTTTTACGCAGTCAGGTTTGTAATTTTATTTATATTGTAAACAGCGACTAAGAAGGGATATTTAGAAATTTTACCCCAATTTTATGAGCGTCTATCATTTCAATAGTTTGAAACACGAAGCAAAGATTTAGTCCCAATAGCAATAGTTAATGTTGAAAATTCTATGCGTATTAGTCAGCTTTTAGAAGCTTTAGGCATTTTATAATGAATCCTAATGAAATCTATAGGTATGACGCATGTGAGGTATGACTTTTTCTTGTTTCTTACAATGTTAATTTTATAACATTTTAAAATTAATTGATTTTTTTTTGTTTCATTGTTTAAAAGCTTTTTAATATAAATGCCTAATTAATGGAATAATTTATTAACACATAAATAAAGCAAATTTAAGTGTCAGTGATTTTAAAAAAAACTGTGTTTCCTTAATTTCTTATAGCTCTTTACACGATACAAAAACATAAATTACCTTTTTTTTTCAATTCTTGTCTGCCCGTCTGTTTGTCCGGGCTAATCCTTAAAATCGTTAAACCCATTTTAGTGCGACTTTCACTAGGAGATAGAGCAGGTAACAGACCAGGCAACTTTTTATTACAGATTTTCCACGGACCGTGTTTTACGCAGCAAAAATTACGATTTTAAGTTAAAAACTCAAAATTCAAATCCTATGCGAACAAAGTCGCGGGGCACAGCTAGTTACTAATAAAAGCAATTGTAGAAAAATTAAATATACCTTAATGTAAAGAAATAAACTAAATTATTGTCAAGTCGAATGCGTTTTTGGATTGGCAAGTTGAAACTGGATGTGCATGTAAAGTGCATAATTTTTCACGCCATTTGCCGATAAAGGCAACACGTGCAGCATTGCACTGCAGATGGTATCCGTACGGATGAACGTGATTCCGCTGTCTTTCAATGAAATTTGTGTAATATACCGTACATATAAATACCTACAAGTCGTCCAAATTATAACTCTTGAATTTGTATTCCAATTAAATCCTGACAACGTTCATAAAATTGTGTAGGTACAAGGCATTTATTAAGTAATTCAGATTGAATATTGGAACAGTTTCTCATTAATCCTCAAACGGAACGTTCTGTGGATATTTGTTTAATTTAATTAATTATGATAATAAATTTACTTTTGCTCTTAACATTTAATTAAAGGGGTCATAGAAAAAAAACGTAAATCGAAGAAACAGAAAATTCAGAGTTTTCTATGATCATAAATCAAAAACTATAGTTCAAAAAATCCTTGCTTACAATAGTCAGTTACAAACAAACATACAGGTAAAGCTAATAAAAGTGTTTAAAAATACGTTACACTTTCTGCTATAACGAAATTATAAGTAATTTAAAAGATAAACTTAGACGCCTTATCTAAAAATAGATCAATTACAGTTCTTAAAAAGTCCAACATTACAGTTTATAGTATATTTTATAATTTATAGACTAATTCTAAAGAGTTCTCTACTGTGAGAAGGTATGCTTATGAGGTAAGGCAGGAATTACAGAAAAAAAATAGAAGAACTCGTGAAAATAACGCATTCACATTAAAATTTGTGGGAGAGAATATTTAGGTCTTCATTCATTAACTCAAAACATTTTTTGATACATTGAAATTTTAGTTATTTGTTTGTATTCGAGTTTTCTTTAGTACTATACTTTGACAAATTACGAGTGTTACTACTACGCGTTACTACTACCCATATGTTAGTATGTAATTATACTATGTTAAGTGTTGTTGTAATTAGTACGCAGAAATATAGTGTGTTAGTTGCATTACGATTTTCGA
The DNA here is from genome assembly GCA_949316085.1 of Hypercompe scribonia. Taxonomy (NCBI): domain Eukaryota; kingdom Metazoa; phylum Arthropoda; class Insecta; order Lepidoptera; family Erebidae; genus Hypercompe; species Hypercompe scribonia. Next base: position 9,885,723 of record OX438977.1, on the reverse strand, counting down.
TTAATAAGCGTTTATTAAAGTACCTTAGAATATCTATTAGTAACTGAAGAGGATGAAATTAAGTAATTTTTGATAATCATGTCAACGTAAAGATATTGTGTAATAATAGTAGGGCCTAGGATAAGTTCTCGCTGTTTCTTAAAAGATAAGCGTAGATAGACGTAGAGACCGCTGAACGGGATCGGGAGAGGGCCGATCCCGAGCGAAGAAGACGTCGGCGGCGTTATGAGCCGTCGACGGGACCGCGAGCCGCCAGAGAGTGGGGACCTCTGGTGGCGGATTAGTTGCTGCCGTCGGCGATAGGATAATTTGTTGCGGCCTGGTCGCAAAAATGCGATAGGGCCGCAACAAATTATAACAACCGGATTGATAGGTGGGGAAGCCTTTGTGACCTCCCCAGGATAGGGTCTAACTAGGCGCGGCGTTGATTTTGCAGAGGACTTGAAATAATATGATCTGGGTCTCCTTCAGAGAAGGACGCCTAAGACCGGCCGCCGGGGTGGTTTTTAGTGGAAACACCACATACTCCTGCCTCCTGCTTCCCGAGGAGCCGGAGATCCGAAGGGATTTTCCACCCCGACAACAAAAAAAAAAGGGGTACTCTGTATATGGGATTTCGTACGGTAACTTATCAGCTAGGTAATGTTAATATGTAACCTGAAATTCTAGTAGATATAGTCTACCACCACATGTTTATTTATCTATTGTGTCAATGCCTACTTTTGTGCCAAATATAGTGTTCTTGAGAGGCAATTTATTATTATTAAATATTATTAAACAGCGAGAACTTATTCGAGGTTCTAACACATTAACTTCTATAGTTGTCTATTTTTAGACGTAGGTATGCTTATGTATACATATAACAAATTAATATATGTATATAAATACATATATATGTATATATATATTATTCATGGCCGATTAATAATACACTAACAAAAACTGGCGATAAATTTATAAGACTTAATAATAATAAATTAATTTCACGTGAATAAAGTTGTGTATAACACATATACAATGTATAATTGACGTAATTTTAGTTACATTGATAAGGATTAAAATTCTAAATATAATGTATTTTGATTTACCGAAGTCATTCTAGACTATTACGCTTTTAAGCTTTTGACTTCTAAACATTACTCTGACGTTAGAAAGATCTAGGTAGCAGAATTTAATTCACTTCAACCTTCTACGACGCTTTTATATGTGAAGCCTTTCAAAATAGAAGCACCATCAACTTTAGCATTAAGCGGAGAATTTCTGTTGCCCTAGCAACTGGACTGCCATTTACATCTACTTTATAACGATATAAATACGGGAAAACTGGAAAAGTAACATTGAGGATAAGGCAAGCCCTGCACTTAACGTTACATGAAAGATATAAAACATGGAACCATTTTATAGTTTCTATTTATGCATTGATTGGGTTGAAACGTTTCAATTTAAAATGTTCTATACATTGGTCTAGAACTGTACGTGTAAAAGTGGAGTTTAAATATTGCCTCTTTTGTGAATTTGTTTTTACAACACAATATATACGGTCATTTTGTTGTTATTTATGACCTAAATAATACTACTATATACGATACCTAAGGCGTGCAGTATGTTGGTTAATGCGTTTAAAAATAGTCAAATTTCAGTGCAATTGGTTCAGCAATTTAGCAGTAACAGTGTAAAAGACAAACAGAATACTTTTGAATTTGTAATATTAAGAAGGAATTACTTATAAATAACTCAATTATTTTATTACACATAAAAATCGCAATATCTGTAACAGGCTCGCAGATCTTTGAAGGATTTTAGAACAAAGTATACGAGCATGAAAAAGCACAAATAAAATTAATTCAGACACAGAAGCTTTATTAACTGTGGTTTTACGGCCACTGCGCCCCACTCAGACACTACAAAGAGACTGCTATGGCGAGGCTTCTTTTGAAACCTGACGGAACGTCGTTTTGAGCAGGAATTCCTAATACCTTTATTAGAGCTGAATAAAATCAATAGTCTCTCCCTCTCACCTTAATGAAGGCCGCATGAATGCTTATTACCCGCGGTGCTGACTCCCAGAAAGGTTTAATAGAATATTGGATTCTGCTTCATCAGGTCGCCGACGAATAAATTAAGATATACGACGGCATAAATTAAGGATTTATTCATATTCCAGAATTATATTCTACACAGAAATAACAACGTGTAAAAACTTATGTGCGGTACTTGAAATTTAATAACCGTCCCATTTTTACACAGTAGAATCGGACAACCGAGTTATAATTCAAAATTATAATTCATTAAAAAAAAATTCAAGTTTAGTTTGTCTGAGTAAGAAATAATCGCCGTTTCTTTAAATCATTTTTCAAATATATATTTAAATAAATAGTTCAAGAGTTTAAACTAGTTAGTCGGACTTTTTAAAATAGTTGTTAATAGAAACAGCGCATAATTCAGTTCAGATGAAGTAATAACCCTTTTGATTTTTCAAGATCTCTTTTTAAAATACTCCTTTTTTCGATTTATATAATGCTATACTCGTAGCACAAAACTTTTAGTAAAAACGTCTATACAGTGTTTTCAAAGTAGAAAGAATTCTTTTAATGGTATTATAAGAAATTTTCCACCGACGTATTCATTCACAAATTAATCGGTCTGGCAAGCACAGTCTCGATTTGATTTATTCGCTTTTTAAAAAGAACAAAACTACAAACGATTGAAATCATGAATTCTAAATCTCTGTAAAGATTGCGACAGTTTACTAAGGTTAATAAATTTAAAGTCGCAAACGACCTTTTTCAGTTCAACGCTAGTCAATGACGAGTAAAGCTGAGATGTTTAAGCGTACCGAATTTAATAATCGTCATCATCAACAGCCTTTAACAGTCCATTGTTGGACATGAGCTTCTCCTAACCGAATCTAGAGGTAAATACAGTCATACCAATAAATATAATTGTTAAACATCGTTAACAAAAGACGAAAATATCAATAATGTATCGAACATTAATATAATAAAAAAGTGGGCGATTCACAAAACTTTAACGATGTCTGAACTCTGTTATAAGTGATTTATTTTACTTCGAAAAGATCGTAAAAAGGTTCTGAAATTTCTTATTATATACTTACCCAAATATATATGAACAAATTAATTGCGTCTTGAAAATTGTACTAGAAATATGCTAAGATTTCATTGATTTAAAAAGTACAGTATCCGAATTAGAATTAGAGAAAATAAGAACAAATTAGTTACTATAGTTTCGTACGAGTTAATTAATCCCGGTTTTGGGCCTAATGGTCTCGTTGGTGATCCTGACCATTAAACAAGCAATTTTTGTATATATATGTATATAATCTGAATCTCAGAAACGGCTCCAACGATTTTCATGAAATTTAGTATGCCTTCAGTTTCGGGGGTGACAATCGATCTAGTTAGGTTTCATTTTTAGAAATCGCTGTTTTATCCGTTTTTTCAAGCAATGAAATGTTTATCTAATAGGCCCGTCTTGACACTTATATATGTGATAAAATTATGTGGGGATTAATGGATGGGAACAAAAAAAGGGAGTAAATTGTAAATCCACTATCATACAATAACACCGAGCGAAGCTCGTTTTCCAAGTACTATCTATAACGTGGGTTTAGTACACACCCTTGTGATATAAAATACGAATATTTGTTCTCCGCCTGGATGTAATTCAATAAAAAAATTTAAGTTTTCCAACACCTTGGTTACGATGGTATAGGCTCTTATTAGCTTGGAATAAGACGACCGTCTCTCTCGGTATCTCAAGCTATAATAATACAAATAAACAAGCTATTCAAATTCAATCTAATATAATCCTGTATTTTAAAAGACACTACTATTATTAGAGAAAAGGTGACAGGCCTTATGTGATTATGAACAGTATTTCTTATAAGCGTGTGATTGATATTATTCATATTGGATTTATAGTCTATGCCTATAGCTTCATAAATGCATTTACGAGATGCGGAGATGCAGTTCATGTAGTATTTACAAACAGAAAGAATTCGAATTGTGCTGCAAAACGAACCGTCGGGTTTGAATATATGCCGTAACAATCGTATTTTAGGTAGGTTGATTGATTGCTTTCTCCTAATTACTGTTTTGGTACAAAACAAAGAATTAAAAAAAATAAAAAAATAAATGAGGCGATGGTAGCAAATGTAATAAATACTACAAAGTATTATTTACGTTACAGTACGTTTTTATTTGTAATTACTTTTTGGTAATATACTGATTGAAAACTTACAAGCACTATGGGATCTAAATTAATATGTAGGGCACAATTTATAGCTATTAACTACTATAAAAAGTTTGACCAACATCAAGGAGTCTAGGCGATATGTTTAATAAAAACTTTATATCGAATTTATCATCAAGATTTGTTATCTTTTAAATGAAAAAGCTACGTGATTATTTAACAGATTGGAGGTAGCACGTCCAAAAATTATGTTAAGATTTTACTTTATAAATTTAGTTATTATAGTAGAGTATTAAAATATAAAGACATTTATAAATTATAAGGGAACAAAAATACATTAGCGATAAAAGTAATTTAACATTGTAGTAGTAATTTAACTATAAAAAGAAATTGAACTACACAAATAGTATCTTTGTGGGAGTTTTTTATATCAACAGTTTAAATAAACTGTATTGTAAAACCTACAGAATTGGTGATAGATTTTTAAGTTTAATTTAGTTATTTGTGTTTATATGTATAATTTAATAAATGATTTTCTTGTTAAATATGTTTATAAAAATAAAGACTTACGTCGTACTGTCATACTAGACTGTTATATATTATTCTTAAATAATTTGTATGGGAACACAAGCTTTGTACTAAATTTACCTCATCGACTAGCTTACTTAAAAAGTGATCATATTTTTGATATCCTCAAAAAAACTTTTAATAAAACAATGATTTTTATCCCATTGACATATTCTTTAAAATATGTCTTCGGTTCAATGAGTCCTATAAGATAACCTTTGTTCAAGTTTAATCTCATCAGCCGGTACGATTTCATTACGTAGCCCTTTTCATATATAAAATAAATATCAGTGCTCGCCCCCTATTGGCTTTATATCTACTATCTAATTTAATATAGAATTATTGTGATTGTAGAAGTAAATAGATTTTTTCATAGTTGATTGATATTTACTTATGGCATACTCGTAAAATTTTTACAATACTTTAGGCAATATATTATTCTGTTTAAGTATTTAATTTTCTAGAGAGGGTATAGTGAAGAAACGTGTAATGGGTGATATTCACAAGATTTAATAAGAGCTCTATAAAAGTGTTGGTTCCATAGAGCAGGGTATGAGTAGAAGGAATTGTTGTAACGAATTCGTTGACACTGTTTACGGCCTACTACTTATAGATATTGGATGTGACTGTGATTGATGTGTCTGTATGTTGCTATTTTAGTCTGCACAATGTTTGAAGGATTACTGGTTCCAACCTAACTATAAAATATTCTCTCCTCTGAAATGGTTCGACGAAAGCGACTCTAAAACTTTAGTACGTACGTGCAGACCAGGGTCACAGCAAAGCAAGCTCTCAAGCGTGGTACCTTAAATGTAAATTGCCATACATTTTTGTGTTCAAAATACATATATCTTGACATGAAAAAAACGAACGTTTAAATACCAACTGAAAAGGCATCTGACTTCAAAGCCTAGCATTTTACATTTGCATTTTATAATTATTTTAAACAGTATATAATTGTAAAGCGCAAACGTCGGTCTTTACCTCCTATAACATAAAAACAAATGGAAAGTGATAAAACCGTTTGTTAACGAATTTATTAATTAAACTATCCTCCAGGTATTTGTAAATTATCTACTAATCTCTGATTCTGATAAATTAAAAAAAATATATAATACAATAATTGATAGCTCCCCGAGTTCATGGATATACACACATACCTGAAATGGATTGGGCCACGATTTTCAAATTTTACAAATATCTTTCTGAATTCCGCACTAGGTTTCGAATTCCTGTAGAAACCGGGAATTGGAATGTGCGATCGGACGATTCATGTTTTAAATACCAAATATATGTGAACAGGTTTATGTTATTTTAAACATGATTTAAGGGTCGAAGCTGATCAACACAGCGGTTACTTTGAGTTCAGGCTTGTTGCTTCCTTTGACTTTTCAAAATTTAGTCTTATTAAAGTGAATTATAAAACAATCGCAAAGGAAAGTTTATACCTGAAGGAATGAGGATAAAACCTCAAAATTAAATTGTCTAGGGCAATTGTATGCTAAGAAAAACACTACACTAAACTAATGGTAACAGGTTAAACCTTGATAGCCCTGAATTAAATTTTGGAACAACTAACAATGTTAAACATTTCTGGACGATTTGTAGTTGTTCGTAGCTGCTACGTATTCGTAGCAAAGTTATTAGTTCAACACTTGTGGGGAAAAATGTTTTTAATATTGAAATTTGTAGGAAATATTTTCACGCATACGTTAATACAAATAGAAATTAAAAATATACGTAAACTATTCAATACTATAGGATCAAACATATTGTTCAGTCAGAGATCGCGGGTTCGATGTGAACTCAGGATAAATAATTGTGTGATGAGCACAATCATTTATTCTGTACCCGTGTGAAATAAAATGTACTTATTTGAAGTATACAAGTATGTTTATCAGCCGTCTGGTTACCATAGTATAGACTCTGCCTAGCTTGGAATCAGACGATTTCTATTGTCATCAGGGTTGAATTATTATTTATACTTCGGGTTTAAAGATACACATTTTACGCATACACAATATTCGGGTGGTTATGTCGTCATAGTAATTTACAGACACTAAGTTTTATTCTCTATTAGTTGAACCGCGCAACTTAGTCGGCTGCTCGCAAAAAAAATTTTTTCCCCTTATTTTAGCAACATTTTTCTTTGATTCTGTTATTGGTCGCGATGTTATACATCCTAAATAAATGGGCCATTTAACAATAAAGTCATTTTTCAAAACGCACTAGTGGTTCATGAGATTAGCGCGTTCAACCAATCCAACAAATAAACTCTTGAAATTTATAACATTAGTATTGGTAAAGCACTTCAGTTAATTCATTTCAGTAGAGGTGATTGTAATTTTAAATATTTTCTTAATTTCAGTCTATTGTGTTATATTTTGTCACAGCTATCAAAATCATACCGCTATCTTATATTTGACATAACTTATACGTGTTTAGCTCGTGTCAGCTGAACAACCAACGTTGGCAGTTTTAGTTTACGAGCATAGTATAAAGTTTCTTACGTGGTCTATACCGTGAGCTGGAGGTAGAAGGAACTTCGTACTATTGCTCGCAAGGAGCCCCTGGGAACGAACTTTAGACCGTTTGTTAACGAGTTTCTGTGTTTTATACTACGCACATCCCTGTGAGCGAGAGGGAGATATTATATTCATGAAGTTTTCGAAGGTTACACTGCTCTTTTGCATATGTTCTCATTTATGTTATATGCAGTGTAGTTGAAAGGAAGTTTTGAAATATTTTTAATAAAGATAAAATATTTATTCACAGGTTATGAAACACTGATTTTCAGGATCTTGGATTTTTGAAGCAGATTCAAAGTACAAAAGAAGTAATCATATAGTTTTTATCTTTTAAAATTAAAAAACTTATATCAGATTTTAAGCGATGAAAATTTATTTTAGTAAAAAAAAAATAGAAATTAAATGGATATTTGTCTGTATAAGATAAAGCAAACAAAACAACAACAAACAAAAACAATAGTCCGATTTACTTAAATATATATCACAGATGTAATTGCCGAGTAAATATTGGGCAGTTATTAGTACTTCTACACAGGACTAAGGTGGGGCTTAATATATGAAGACATTAGTTTCTAGTTGAATTGTTCATTGAAGACTTGATGATCCACTTTTTTATGTTATAAAGGTACTTCTATTTCTTACATCGGCAAGCTAAATTCATGATCATGGGTTTACCAGTTAAAACAAAAAAGGGTTACAAATAAATTCATTACATTTCAATTTTCGTAAGGATCTTAAGTTGTAGTAGTATCGAGCCGGTGCCTAGCTGGTTATGTTGCCACAAATTCAAGAGCTATCGAACTGATTGCATGAACATTGTGTTGTAGTAATTTGAAATTGCCGCGTTCTCAACTTCTCACTACGTGATGACGTTTGACAGTTTTGTTAAAACGTTCTTGTCGCCATCTCTGCTATAAAAGTGTTTGCTAATGTGTATTATTCTGTTAAAATAAATAAGTAATTAAGTATAAAGCCTATTAATTACATCAGGTTATGGGCCCAGAACGTAATCTGTTTGTAATAAGTATCAGTGAGAAGTAATATCAGTGAAATAACGATATACAAAGTCGCCGGTCATTAAAACTGACACGACATAACCTAAAGCTGCGTGGTTTGTGTAGAAAAATATTTTTTTTTTATACAAAATGTCTTCAAATACAATGACTCTTATCGAAAAGTTAAGTGGTCGAGATAATTACAATACATGGAGATTTGCCGTGATGACGTATTTACAACATGAAGACCTCTGGTGCTGTATCGAAAATAAAGGCGAACCTGTTGATTCAAAGCTCGACCTGAAAGCAAAGGCAAAAATTATATTGTTGGTTGACTCAGTGAATTACATACATATACAAGAGGCAAAAACGGCAAAAGAAGTGTGGACCAATTTACAAAAAGCTTATGACGACAAAGGGTTGACAAGACGCGTGGGCTTATTGAGAGATATGATTACAACGACGTTAGAAAATTGTCAAAATGTTGAAGATTACGTTAACAGAATAATGAGTGCAGCACATAAACTTCGAAACATATCATTTGACATCAATGATGAGTGGCTGGGTACATTACTCCTTGCTGGATTACCCGAAGTCTACAAGCCAATGATTATGGCCCTCGAAAGTTCTGGTGTGCCGATTACAGCAGACTCTGTAAAGACTAAGCTCTTACAAGAAATAAAGAGCTCCGAGTCAGTAGCATTGTATGCAAGTAAGTCAAGTAAATATAAACAAAAGGACTCTGATAGTTCTCCGAAGTTTAATAAAGGTCCCCGTTGTTTCAAATGCAACCGTTATGGTCACATAAGTAAAAATTGCAAAACAAAGAAAAAGGACCAAGGCAAAGAAACTGGATATGTCGCTGTGTTCTCGGCATCCAGTGCAGCAAATGACAGTAAGAGCTGGTTTGTTGATTCAGGAGCGTCTATGCATATGACAATGAGGCAGGACTGGCTATACGATGAATCATCACCTCCAATTACAAGCATCCGTATTGCTGATGATAAAATGCTTAAAGTGAAGAGCTGTGGAAAAATAGATCTGCCTATATGTAATAGTGTAGGACAAACACAAACCATACAAGTAACCAATGTGTTGTATGTGCCTGAGTTAGCAAGCAATCTTCTCTCCGTGAGTCAGCTGATAAAGAAAGAATGTTCTGTACAGTTTAGTAACAATGGCTGTAAAATATTCAACAAATCTCAAAAAGAAGTAGTAGCTTGTGAATTAGTGAATAACATGTATCGTCTGAACTTAAGTAGTGCACAAGCATATGCATGTGATACAAAGGAAAGTGACAGCTACTTATGGCATCAAAGGATGGCTCATCTCAATATGACTGATCTGAACAAACTCTCCAAATGTGCAGAAGGTGTCAAGCTTTCTGACAATAAGCTGGATATGATATGTGAATTTTGTCAAGAAGGAAAACAGTCCCGGCTGCCGTTTCCTAAGGAAGGTTCTCGTGCTAAGAAGGCTCTAGAACTTATACATTCCGATATCTGTGGGCCACTGGAGGTGAAATCAGTTGGAGGAGCGCAATATTTCCTCACATTTGTGGATGACTATACCAGGAAAGTATTTATTTATTTACTTAAAAACAAGTCTGAAGTATTTAATAAATTTAAAGAATTTAAAGCATTTGTGGAAAATCAACTTGAATGTAAAATAAAGAAATTAAGAACTGATAATGGAAGAGAGTATCTAAGTAACGAGTTTATTGAATACATGCAAAATTGTGGCATTATACATGAAACTTCTAATCCATATACCCCACAACAAAATGGGTTAGCGGAACGTATGAACCGTACATTGATGGAGAGAGCTCGCTGTATGTTGCTTAATGCTAATTTACAGAAACACTACTGGGCTGAAGCAGTGGCGACAGCTGCGTACATAACGAACCGCTGTCCAACAAGATCCATTTCATACGCTACACCTGAGGAGTTATGGTCCGGGAAGAAGCCAAATTTGAAGCACCTTAGAATCTTTGGATGTGAAGTCATGGTTCATGTTCCTGATGCTAAACGTCAAAAACTGGATCCTAAAGCAAGAAAAATGATATTTATTGGCTACTCAGAAGTCACTAAAGGTTACAGACTATTAGATACTAAAACAAGAAAAATTCTTATCAGTAGAGATGTTGTATTTCTGGAAAATTCTGTACAAAGAAAATATTGTATGGTTCCGCTAACAGAAAATAATAATAATGTTAAAATATGTGCTGATGAAACAAAGAACATTGATGAATCTGTTGAGCTAACAAATCAAAGCACAAGAGAGTTAAATAACTCATCTGTAACATTATCCGATAATGATGAAGAAGAAACATTCTTCTCCGATGATGATCCTGCATATGTACCTGAAAAAGAAATAAATATTAGTGGACCTAGTAATATAACACTTAGAAATAGAAATAGAAAATATGAAACTAATACTTACCTCTGTCAAGGTGGAGAACACGAAGAAAATGATACTCCAATAACTTACCGAGAGGCTCTGTCATCACTGGATAAAGATAAGTGGAAAAAGTCTATAGAAGAAGAGTTGCAAGCACACAGTAAGAATGAAACATGGGAGTTGGTGAAGAAGCCAGATAGAGTGAGAACTATTGGCTGTAAGTGGGTTTTCAAAGTGAAAGATACACCATCGGGACTACTGTATAAATCAAGGTTATGTGCCATGGGCTGCTCACAGAAACACCAGGTTGATTACACAGAAACATTCTCACCAACTGTCAGGTATGACTCTGTAAGAGTTTTGCTTTCTAAAGTGTGTCAGGATAACTTGCAAATGATACAGTTTGATATTAAAACTGCTTTTCTCTATGGATCCATAACTGAAGATATCTATATGAATCCACCAGATGGTTTAGATGTACCTGAAGGGCATGTTTGTAAACTTAAAAGGTCATTATATGGGTTAAAACAAGCACCCAGGTGCTGGAATCAAACATTTGATTCTGTTTTAAAGAAATTTAGTTTCACCAATAGTCACTCAGACAAGTGTATCTATATTGGTCAGTTAAATGGTAGTAAGGTGTACCTAATACTGTATGTGGATGATGGACTAATAATTTCCAAGGATAAAAGTGTGTTAAACAAAGTTATTGATGATTTAAAAGTAAATTTTGAAATAAAAGTATGTGAACCTAAAAACTTTGTTGGCCTAGAAATTGAGAAAGGAGAAAACTACATATTTCTACATCAGACCACATATATAAAAAATTGCTGAATAAATTTAGTATGACTAATGCCAATGGGAACAGTACACCAGTAGAGACAGGTATCAAATTAGAAAAGAATACAAGTTTGTTAAAGAGAAATATGAAAGTACAGATATTGATCTAAAGTATATAAGTAGTAATGAACAAAGGGCTGATATATTTACTAAACCCTTATGTAAAAGTAAATTTAAATATCTAAGAAGTAAATTAGGTATTAGGAAAATGTAACTGTACTTATAAAACTTGATTCTGTAATACTTTGTTTAGTAATACTATGTATGTGTAGAGTAACTTAACCTATTGTTTTTGTTAGTTACTATTATTTGTTTCACTTTACAATGAGGAACGCTGTAATTTGGAGAGAGTGTTGTAGTAATTTGAAATTGCCGCGTTCTCAACTTCTCACTACGTGATGACGTTTGACAGTTTTGTTAAAACGTTCTTGTCGCCATCTCTGCTATAAAAGTGTTTGCTAATGTGTATTATTCTGTTAAAATAAATAAGTAATTAAGTATAAAGCCTATTAATTACATCACATTGCAATCAACATGTGCCTGAAGATGTAGAACCACTTAATGAAGTGTCATTCAACGCTCCAAATCACCTCGACCATCGCAACGTTACCGACGTACTGCTAATATCTCGACAAGACATATTAGAACTAAAAAGTATAGTTTGAGTATTAACTTCAAGTTAGGAACTTAACTTACTATAATATTGTTAGGTTTCAAAACGAAGGAGGTTAAAAAAGATGTCATCAAAAAAAGAGAAACTCAGCTCTTATAATTAATTGATGTTACAACAAAAGTATACTTTAGGTAACCACAATAAAGCTTTTAATTTCTAAACACAGTAACAATCGTCTTTTTATTACATTTGATATGTAATAAAATGGTTCTCATCCTTAGAAGACGTTGCCTTGACAAAAGGCAAGCGACAAACAGCCGAAACCGTGTGCCCCACCGCCTTTTATAAGTAATGCTCCTAACAATCTTACACTATAAAATATCGCAAGATGTGGGTAGTATGAAGTATTTTCATAAATAATAATAATAGTTTATTTGTTTATGTTATTCATAAAGGTAAGCACAATTTATAGAATAGGTACAATACAGGTTGATTGACCTCTCATTCCTTTGTGAGAGACGGGTTTTTTGCAGTAGGAAAACCCTGTGTCACAGATCAACAAGCTCCCACCTCGTGGGCGAGTTTTGGTAAACAATTTATAATAAAATTGGTATGTACTTAATATTTGGATAGATTTTTAAGTTAGGCATACAATTAGCTACTCGTAACGTGTTAGAGAGAATGTTATTACCCATATGCTAATTAATTTTATGCTTGCATTTTAAGTTTATGGTACAATTAGGTATTGTTGTATTAAATTTGGTAAATATGACTGTTCCATTCCTGTCAATATGCTACACTATCATTTCACCTAATTATACTAGTTAAACATATGTATATACATATATATTTAGAATGTGAGCAATGATATACTAGTAATTTGACGATACCAAATTATAGTGTTAATAAGTGCTAATTACTATATTAATTGTACGGACGAGTAAATAATTTATATCAGTTTTCGATTTATAAAATTTATTTAATTTTGTGTGATTAATTTATTAGTAATTATTAATGATAACATTAATATAAACGTTATTGAAAATTTTATAATGTTTACAATCGGTGTTTAGTGAGAAAATATATAAAGGTGTTTAAGAACTCTTTTCGTTTAAAACAAGCTCAATAATTGACACTTATTTTGGTTATCAATATTCCTCTGCCTCTTAATAAATTTGTTCGGGTTCTATTTTTGAACAGCACGGTAGACATTGTGGTTTTAGTTAATTCAATTTCGAGAAACAGCGCTACTGAAAATAAAATCGCTGTTGACGCGCGACAGGGATTTCTAAGACAAATAGTGTCTGTGTTTTATCACAGAACATTTAATAGATTATGGAGACAGACTATGTGCGTTGCTTCTATGCATACTAATATTATAAAGTTGAAGAGCTTCTTTCTCTTTTTGATTGAAAGTACTAATCTCAGGCATTACGAAACCGCGTAAAAAAAAGTGTTAGATAGCCCATTTATCGAGGAAGCTTATAGGCTCACATCAAGCTACGACTCATAGGGGCGTAGTACAAATGAAATGTTACGGAAACGGAGCAAATTGATTCGTTTTGATAACTAGTGTAAAAATATCCACACTTTACCAAAATATTTGTAAATGTAAGTAAACTGAACAGCTCAGCTTAGCGTCGAATGTTTCAATTTGTTGTTATTAATTGACAGTTCCACCCTAATTAAAGTTGTCGGAGTGAATACAAGACAGTGTCAACTTGTTCAGTAAATAGCAGGCTTGTGATAAAGTTTGCTAAGGCTTCGGTCATACTAGGCGAAGTTTAAGCCGTAAAGTAAGGGTATGACGTAACATTGTAGTGAATAAGATAGGTGTTCATATGAAAGGTCCCTTGTTGCGATATTGTAAGCACGTGGTGAATTAATAGTATTAATAGTAGTAATAGTAGTTAATAAAATAAAAAAAGTATTGGAATGAAGCTTCTTATCGCGCGGTACGCTGGCTAAGGGAGGCTAGGCGAGCGTCACGAAAAATCCTCACGATACTTTTGCTATAGTGTGTAGCGTTCGGAGAGGGGGAGTCATTGGTTCGTTCTCTCTTTCGCGACAGTGACAAGCCATGCGATGCGCGCGTCTGCTATGTATGCGTACATTGTTTTGTCGTGTTCGTGTGTATATAGTTTTAGTTATTTTTAAAATTATATGTCTTATTTTAGTTACTATAAACCGATTATTATTAAGATTGTATTTACTGATTAAATTTTTAATTAATTTGATATTTATATAACCATTAAAAATAAAACAAAATGTTTATATTCATAACTTTAAAAAAAATTGATTACCATTTTATTAGCATTCCTTCACTTACTTCATTTATCATTTAACTCCTAAATATTGTTAATTTATTTAATTATACCTTCTATAATACTTCAAAACGAAAGTACTTCTTTCCAATCGGGTGTCCCACATGTGACACCTCAGACATTTTAATTTTAATGTTGTTAATTATACTTAATATAAAATAGTGTTGTTCTACCCAGTACTACATATAGTAATATTAAACATAATTATACAAAGACATCTGTCGTGTTTACTTGTATCTGATGTCAATTAGAGACGTTTATTAGATCTGTAAAAATAAATTGTTCTTAAATTCGATTTCATTCTACGGAATATAAAAAGTCGATGAGAAGAAGTTTTGTATAAGTCGTGTAGAATTTCTTTGTGAAAGAGTCTGTTCTACCTAGCCTCATTATGTTACTATTTTTTGTAATCGATATTCTCTGAGTCCACGTACTGCAAGAGTATGTAACAATACTACATAATCATTCTCAATTGTATTAAAAAATAAAAAATACATATGGCAATAGCTTTTGCCCACGGCTCCGCCGGCGTGTATGTCTATCGCAGCAAATAGTAGCCTATGCGTTATTCCGATGTACAAGCAATATTACTGTAAAGTTTCATCTAAATCTGTACAGCAGCTTTTGCGTGGTAAAGTAACAAACATACTTTTTGGCCTCGAAAGGAAGTTTCCTACTTCCTACCGAGGCCAGAACGTATGTTTGGATGTATGGAACTTTGATACGCATCGTATTTATAATATTTAAAGTTTAAAAATATTAAAAAGTTTATCGACAGAGTCTAGGTACCTTATTCAATATAGCGCTATCTATCAGAAATCGCGAGTATTTTTAATAAATCTAATGACAACAATTTTGTACCTTATGTGCTGGCAAAGAAACTTAATAGCGCCACCTATTGTAATTTATAAAAATTGGAATGATTGAAGTACACATCATAATAGATCTTCCTATGAAAATGAGATGTTTTACAAAGTAAAAAGTAGCTTATATCGCTCTCCAGCCTCCAAATTATCTGCAAACGTAAAAAAATTATCATGAAATCGCTCTGTTGCGACGGTGAAAAAAGACAAACAAATAAACACAATTTCACATTAATAGTATTAGTAAGGATTAGTAGGCTTGACTATAACTTTCGCACGTACGAGATGTAGAACATTTTCATTTACATCTTAGTATGCTAAATCTTGTGTAAATAATAATAGCTATTTATTTTTATGACTTCGCTCGTAGTGAAATGAAAAAATAATCCAGTAACATGTATTTCCCTTTAAATCAACAGTCATAAACGGACAAGATTTCACATTGGTATGTAACTGACACCGTACGTAAATTTAATTCAAAATGTCACGCACGTAATCCCTTTTACCTTTGCGAGGGCCGCCCCAAATATGGGAGGATATACACGATGTATAAGACTCCGTAACCCATTGCTCGAAAATGCCGGCAAAATTCAGCTCTAACCTGATTAAAGGGGAATGGATCACGTAATGGAACGTAGATGACATACAGGTTGTTCGTCTATAAACCAAATATTAAACTGATACATAATCTTGATTGTCTTCAAGTTGAATTATGCGAACGTAAGTGTCGACACTTGACTTGTTCGTTATAGTTACAAAATGTTATGAAAATGAAGGTGTCTTTATTTTTTATTTATTTTACCTTACCTACTGAATATTTTAAAATATATTATTTACATTGAAAAACACTTAGATTCTCGTTTATCTACTGTCATTTTTGGCATTATAAGGTTGCACGGAGAAAAAATAGTTTACTACCACTAAAGTCATATAATTTTGAAAGTTTGTTGGTAAATAAATACAGGGCTCGTCTAATGACAAGCAGTCACCGTAAGAATAAAGGATTTTAAAAAGTTGTGCACTCCTTGCGCAAAGTGTTTTTAAACCCGATGCCAGAAAATATGTCCAGATATTCAATTTCGCCTCGGGGTTTACTTAGAAAGCAATACAATGAGGAAGTACTAAATTTTATCAGAAAATGAACAGTATTCTATATCATTGTGCTCTCATTCATATTTTGTATCTTTTATCTTTTTGTTTTACCCTAACATTGTATACGTCGCTCCGTATGTCAACATAGGGTTTGTTTCATACAATTTTTATCTTGTTTTTATTTTCTGAATAATTTTACCATCCTTTTTCGTTTTAGCACCTTGTTAGACAGCAATGTAGGGTAATGTTATATAGAAAAAGCTTTTCTCAAATTTGTTGAGTTTGTTTTTCTGCTAAAATTATTCTCTTCAAGGTATTTAATTCGTGTTTACATATTAAAAACGTGTAGTGCGGGTTGTACATGAACAAAATGTGAGTATATTGGAGAAATACGTATATACCGATATATATGAAGTTTAAGGAAAATTATGTCCTTGGCAATATTCACAGGTGGATAATTTTTGTACGTCAAGTCTGTATTTAATCTGTTTAAAATAATATTTTCGGTTTAGCACCCAGATAGAAAAAATAACAAAACGTGATTGAAGCTTGCTGCTAGCGACATTTGTTTTCGATTCCTCATGAAACAATAACTTTGATACACAAATGAAAACAAACATCACAATAAACCAATAAACAATTGATTGCTAATTTTACTCATGCAAATCAATGCTCTGTCCCCAGTTTGTGCACAAACCCCTTTCACGGTATAACGAGGCTCAGAATTTATGGACCCGTTAATACAAACACATCAATGGTTCATTTATGCTATCTCAGGTGTGTACCGAATGCCGAATTCCCTATACATTATAGGAATGCGTGTCCGAATTTCGGAGACAATCGGCAACTGGGTCATCATTCAACACAAACGTTAATTGAATTCGCTAGATTACGTTTAAAGCTACATGTATTTGTAAATTGGTTATTCATAACTAAGTATCTCTAATGTTTGTACATCTATAACATCAGTAGTTTAGTAATGTGGTCTCTTTGCCGGACAATTTCAAAGTAGTCGTCATTACATCATATTATAATTATTATAGTGTCTATGGTCCTCAGGATGCACAGAACCTGTATATGTTAGAAGGGCTAACTATAAGTTAGATTAGTATAAATATTTTATATATCTCAATTAGATTTCGATATTGTATCACTTAATTTTATTCATTTTTGTTTTTTCTCCTTTACATTTTTATTTAAAAGCATGAATAAAATCCAAGAGGTATGGTCATTATACTCATTATAAATGCAGACAATGCAGTATGATGACCACACCATGGCGACCTAGTGAGATGCTTTTGGACACCCCACTTGGGGACGTAAAAGACATGACAATCATCGTAGCAGTGTCACCCATCAAATTTAAAAATAAAATTCACTTTGACCGTTCATATATTGTCTTTAAGTGATAAATCTATCACTTAAAGACAATATATGAACGGTTATATTACGATTTTTGTATTTAGTATCATAACATCAGTACTTAGTATCATATCATGTTGTAGGTATTTCTGATACAGCTTTCCCGGAAAACTTTATAGGATAGGTTTCGGAAAGTCTTCTAACTCCTAACACAAAGCTCTATTGTACATTCTACGCCCGGTTTAACAAACATACTGTGCGTAGCTGGAAAAGCCATTGTTTCGATGCTTTTTTCTTCTTTACTGAATTATTTCAGAAATTGGTCGTGCATTCCCTTTGAAGTGGATTGATTCTCTAAAAATAGAAGCCTTTAAAACCGGAGGTTTTCGTCATTTAGAGTTCCGTTCATCAATTAATCTGGCCCTTTAGATATTTTATACGAAATAATTCTCAAGCACATTAAAATAGATGGCTTAAATAGATGGCTATAACTGCTTACTTTAAGAGAAAAAGGTTATATTAAATATACTCGAAAAAATCTGATAAAGTGAATTTGTTCTAATTTTAGTGTCTTTATAAAGTCACTTTCGCTATACAAACTCTCCATATTTACGTAACTGACCTGATAACCCACTAAAATGCACATACATAACATGTAGTGCGTGAACATTCTGAATGACGACTTTGATCTCATCATCCTACAGCAAATTTACGGTTGCCCTCGTTCTTATTATAATAACATAAGGTTTATATCTGCTTGGGTGAAATACGTGCTAATTTTGTGGAATTTGGCGAGTCACATTTCATTCAGTACTTGACGCCAGTTGCGTAGACCGTGCGAGGTTGGAATCCAAATGTTTTATACGAAAATTGTTACTGCTTCGCGATATTAATGTGACAAAGATGTGCTTTGGAATAACAATCATTGATTTTCCATAAAAACTAGTCCTCATGCTTTTGGTAATGAATCTATTTACTGACCAGCGAGTAGAATTTGCAAACCGACTGAATTGATTTAATTCCCTTGATTGTAAGGTTTTATATGAGTTTTTCAAATAAAAATATCATCGAGTACTGCTGCTTACTGTATTACGAGTATACTTCTATAACAGAAACTCTTATTAACTTTAATTTTATTATATTTACTAGAAATTTCTTCATTCCAGTGACTCTTCTTTTGATTTTTTTTTGTAGCACTTTATTGATATAATTTATAAATCGCAAATAATAGACAAAGAGATTTATATATAAATAGGTAACAAAGATTTTTTCATTCGCCTCACAATAGAACTTGATGTTCTAAGTAAATCGTGATAAATAAACCTTATAAAAGTTTTGTTCAATAAGTCTACATAGTATGTGACCTTTAGGAACATTCGACAGCTATAGATTTGTCTTTTATTCAAAACGGAGGTGTATATAATACTGCGTCACTTTTCCTTTTAAGCCTATATAATACATATTTTCTCATCTCTCTCTCTCTTGAAGTTGATTGGACTCATCTCCTTGTCATAATAAACGTAAGCTCGAATCTCTCTGTGCAGGTACAATAACTTTTTATGTGCTTACTTCCAATTGTTCTAGACGAAAGTTCTGGAGTTTCAGTAATTATGTACTTGGATTGAACGCGGCGTTGAAAGTTTCTCCGTAACGAGTTCTTGGTATGTTAATAGAGAGCTAAAAATACATATTATTTCTAGTATTACTTCTACCTTTATTTGCAGAATTTGAATGTTTATTCTTTGATCGAAATAAAACGTATCCCGAATCATGTTAGCGAGTCTTGTGTTGTAATATCATGCTTTTAATATCGTGTTAAACAAATAGCAAGTACTTTATATTAATATTATAAGAGTCTACCCACCATTTACAAGCAAACACAACAAAAGTTAGTTGTTATTGTTCTATAGGAGCTCTGTTTATTAGTTACTCTGCTAAACTGACAATAATATTAATGATTATAAATACTTTAATTATAAATAATATTACTAATTATATTACATTAATATTAATATTTTTTATTACATAAATAATAATTATTTTTATTTATTATTTACTGCAATACAATACCACGATGACTGTCATGCTTTTTACGTCCCCAAGCGAGGCGTGAAAAAGCATCTTACTAGGTCGCCAAAGTGTGGGTCATGATACTGCATTGTCTACATTTGCAATGAGTATGGTGACCACAACTCTTGGAGTCTATTCTTGCTTTCCATTAGGTAGAGTAGAGTTACTTTGGCAGACTCTTAAAAAAAACTACTCTCTAAAATATAATTGTGTTTATCAATCTAGTATCAACCAGTTGTGATATATATTATTATATGTAGGAATTCTTCCTATTTCTTATGCTGGAACATCATTAAAAATATATTCTTAATTGAATTACATACATTTTGCACTTAATATTATCACAGACTTAGTCGGTTAGACAACTTCACCAGTATACGTGATATTGAGGACACAAAAATGTTAAGAAGCCTACTAATGAGCCAGCGCTTCTACTGAGTCTTTTGTACGATAAAATGTAAATAATAAATTAGGTGTGACTAAAGAAAGAAATTAAGTACTTTTTAGATTAATGTTAAAGTATTTTGTGTTATCATTGAAATTTCAGGATTGAAATCAATTCACATCACATCAATAGCCTTTAACAGTCCACTGCTGGACATGGAAAGATCCACAGGAATGAGGTTTGGTCTACAGACGGGTTAGCATAAGCTTAATTTCAAGTTTTTCTTCTCTTTGCAGTAATGTCGTTCTGTGTAGTTTGCTCCCTTCGTCGCCTCGTACGACACCCTTGGGATCAGTAAGGATAGTGACACTCCGTGTTCTTACCATCACCACACAGTCAATTCAACATTTCAGATTAGTAGAAGTTTCTTATTTACATAATTTTAAGGATTATGAGAAATCCGATGATGGTTATGGCGGGACAGATTTTTTAACATTATAGATAGACTTGTTTGCCAATGTGATTTGGTCGATAAATCAAAAGGGAGATAATTGAAAATGAACGTCTTACTTTATCGGCTGTGATCCTTAAGATACGCACGAACGGGGCTTTCAAGCAATAAAAGTAGAACAAAGCAATTAAAAAAACAATACTAAGGAAAGTTGAATGATATTTTATTTAAATACCTATTTTATTCCGACCCAAACCTTTTTGATCAACGGTTTTCCTGCTTTAGATATATTTTTATTCAAATCGCGAGCCTCGATATTAACAAACTCCGTTTTGGATGAATTCTAAAAAGAAACATTGTAGAACAAACTTGACGAAGACATTGTACATTTGCATCCTTCTATCTCAAACAAACTCGTGAAGAAGTACTTAAGGATGAAAGTAACAACGTGCGATGAGGATATGCTTGAAAAGTTGAGAGTAAAGAAACTGATCCTCTTTATATGCGCTAGTCAAAGTCAATACATATATGTCATTGTACTTAGTGACACGTACATTAATGTAGAGAAAGCCAATAATTTCAAACTCTGACTAATTTTCAAATATATTCTATTCATGTGAAAAGGTTTGCATACTAAAATTCTTATGCAGTTGTTAGAAAATTATATAGATTACTTATTTTCATTTAATTAAAGTATTTACAACCATTTGTTTTCATTATAATAGATTTTTAAACAAATGTTTTCTTCTACCTAATTGAGAAAAAAGATATTGTATTGCAATTTCTACTGCATATTTACAGAGCGACACCTGCATTTTATCACATCGTAGATATAGTTGCTCTAACATTTACTTGATAGAGTATTAATCGCTTAAGAATTTTTTTAACTAATTACCATTAAGACCAACAAACGTACCCTCTTGATAGTTAACCTTCACAGCGGCATATAAAAATCGTATAATATATAACGATGTCTGATTTTATTATTCCTTGATACTCCAAAATATATAGTATAGCTTGGCAAGTAAAATCACTATCTCGTTTGGGCACGCATTCGTTATCATACTAATAGGAATGACATAAATAATTAATGACTCCACAACATTCACGAATGGTAACAGTTGTACTTGATGGTTCGTTGATTCTTTTAAGGCCTTCATACACGCTGTTTTATTTGTAATTTTTTGAACACATATGTTTTACTGAATTAATGAGTTACATAAAACATATTGAACAAGTTTAATTGTATGTACTAATATTATAAACGTTTATGCAATATGAAACAAATTAAATTGTTAAAATGAAAATAAATAGAACTTAGAACGTTATTATTTAGATTAGATTGTTTATAAATATACACATTATAATTAATTTGGTCCTTAATGGTTTTTTAGACTTGTAATATAAAAGTCTTGTTTGATATAAAATTATCTACTTAGTTTAGTTTATAAAATTTCGCTATTTTAAAATAGACGTGTTTTATTCTACAAAAATCGAGAGAAATGAAAAATTATATTTACATTCAGAAAGAAGGCATTAATGGACTTGGATTAAATTGTTTTACTGAATGCTAACTATACAAAATGAACTAAAAAAACGCTAACCATAAATAAGATGAGTATTACTTGTATTTGGTACGACTCTAATTTCGACTGTAGTGACGTAAAAATTGATAAAGTGGGGCAAGCAAGGGAGCATGGGGGAAGGAACGGCGGCCGATTGGCGCCATCTAGTTTGCTTATGTAACTAACACCAAGTGGATGTGAAAACAACTTCTGAAACGTTATTTGATTTTGTTTGTTTCTAAATCAAGTTCCAGATGTAAATATAAATGTTATTAGTATAATATTAGAGGACAAGTTTGCGATTATTTCGATCTACTTGTTTATTTTGATCTTGGTTAAATCTATTCTAGGACAAAATAGGGACCTACATGGCTTCTCGCAGAGTTCGCAGATTATTGACTAAGTTCAAATACATTTATAAAAGTACTACGCACTTGTAGGGCCTAAGATCGAGTTATTTTAGATGTAATTTTATAATAATACCATATTTATCATATACTTACATATGATAAGTGCGCTTAAATGCGTATATGCCTCAAAATGTAAACCATAAAGAGTAAATTTGTAAACTAGATATATTTATGTTAGTTATCACTACCATGAAAAAACTGTTCTTAACTGAAGTTAACTCAAGTACTCATAATATTTATGAACGCATGTATCTTTAACTAGTGTCTTCAATACCTAAATATCTTGCTGTAGGTAAGCATATCACGTCTAGCCACATTACCGTGATCAGGGTAGCGTCCTGTTATTTATTGGTTCGAACGACGCCGCACCTGGGGTCGGCACATTGTGATACAAAACATTGTGCCATAATACCATCCTAATGGTGATTAAAATTTATATGAATGTGGTTTTGGAGTTGAATATTATTGCCTATATATAAATATATATAGTGATGACGACAATAATTTTATTGTCGATGAGATGGGCAATCCCTTTGTCAGTTTCACTAATTGAGGACATAGGAGCCAGGAGTATGTGATGTTTGTACTAAAGACTATCCCGACTTCATCTTGAACAGAAGGCATTACAATCATGAACCAGGGAAATAAATTGCTTATGGTATACTGAGAGCAAAAACTTATACAAGTGTTTACTTGAGATAAGTTTACAGTTCTAGTACTAAGAACAGTTTAACGATCATCTTCAGCAAGTTGTAGGAGCAGTATGTATAAGACTTGAATGAAATGCTCAACAGCGATCGCTGGTGACACAATGAAAATGAAATCACTCTCCTCTACTAAGGTATTCTCTCATCACTAAGTTGTGTTCATGACCATCCAACATCCAATAATTCTTAATAAATTTTCTATATCTTCTGTAAGTCATCGTCGTGTCCATTGAGGAGTTATGATGCCACAGCCAGATATACATATTTCTCGTCTTAAAAAGTAATTATCTCTTAGGTGTTCTTATTGTTATCTTAAAATGTTAGTTTCTAAGACAATATACGGTCGATTGTTATATGAAAAGTAAGATAGATAATATAAGTTTAAGTTTTTAACTAAAAGTACTACCTTTTTGGAGCAATTGCTACAACAAAAACTAAAGAAACTGTCAAAACAATTTGTAGTTTTTAAACAGAAATCCTAAAATTGCCTCCGTAAGCTAATTTTCTTCCATCAATATGGTACACTGGTTTTTAAGAGTAATGTGGCATCTTAACATCAGACGTTTTCATGCTTGTTAGCAAGTTGAAAAACCTCTCGGTTACCTAAATCTAAAGAACCAAAAAATGAACGCCGAATAACCTGGACAAAGGTCGCGTTCGTTAGGCTGCCTCCACCAGCTGAAGACATAAATTGAATTTAAAATGTACTCGGCAATTCAGTGCTAAAGTAATTGTGTTGACTAACTGTATTTTTCAATTCAATGTTCAATATAAATAATTCTACTGTTTTCATTTCATTCTGGTGGTTAATGGGAATTTAGATGAAAGGTATAACATTTCTTCAACTTAATGTGATCTTAACGAATTGTTAAGTGTTATTAATTTGTTGTAAGATTTTTCTTTAAATAAAAAATGTTTACGAAATTTAGATAAAAATATTTATACTTTAAGTAAACTGCAGTAATTGTTATTCATACTCAATTATGCTTTTACCGTTGACCAGAAAACACATCCATTAGGCATAGTTAGATTCTTCACTAAATGTACTTTACTAATTTATATTTAATAATTGCTAATCAAAACAGATTTCATTTAGAAATAAGTGAACACAAACAGTGTATTGTTTATCACAACTATAAAATAATCATATCGATTACTTTAGAGCATTACACGGAACCAAGTAGTAAGGAAATGTGCTCAAAATTACAGTTTTCTTAGTGTTTAGTTTAGTTTAGTTTTATATTTTGTTAGGCTGAAGAAAGTTTTAGTGGTTATTATTAATGATGATTATTATTGGAAGTACTTCTAATTACCTTCAACAATTCTAACCTGGTTTGACCTCGGAATCGACTTCAGTTCCTAGCGACGGAAAACAAATATAAGGGTATAGTTATACAAAAGGGACTACTGTTAACAAGCAGCACTCAGCGTTTTTTTTTATTTATATCCGGTTGAAAATCGTAAGATTATTTTATTATCCGTGTGGTGACGGATTTAGAATACAGCGTGTCGACACCCCTATTCATCGCGTGGGTGTCGGAAGAGGAGCAAACTATGCAGGTTTGTCCTGCATCACTGTAAAGAGGAGGAAAACTTATACCAACCCGTCTGGTTATCGCGGTATAGTAGGCCAAAACCTCGTTTCTAAGACGAGGCCTATATCCAACAGTGGACAATTAAAGGCTGTCGATGTGATGTGATTTTATATCGAAGTTAAAGTATTAGTTTAGTAATTTGTTAGCTTAAATTTCAATACCATGATCTAGAACTACTTTTCTTTAAACCCGTCATGACCGAAAATGTCAGTCATATAGATATTCTCAAATTCCTTCTTTCCTCTATAGGTACTGACAATGTGAACTACGCAAAGCTGTAGTGTAGCATGAAACACGAAACAATTTCATAAATGTACAATCAATATTTAGTAACCTTCCTCTACAAGTATTCTTTAAGCAATTTCTACTCAAAGTCAATATCTTGAATTAAGAAATTGAATATTCTTTGTAAACAAAGTAACTTGTTATATCGTTTTTATAAAATGAGACCTTTGTATTCTGTAAACGCTTGTTTTACTTATATTTGTATTTAAATAACAAAGGTTATTGGATAACGCAATTTGTTAACAAACTGATTAAAAATAATAAAATACGAGTATTATGAAGCGCTATTACAAGCGCTATCACAAAGTTATTAATTGTATTAGAAATATTTGGTAAACCTTACCGGCCATTTTAATTAGCCTCTAAAATATTTTTGAATGCAAAGTAAACAGAAAAACTTTAAGCTTGGGTCGGCAATTGATTAATCTACATTAATTATATCATCTTTTAAACACATTCAAGATGCAGTGATGATGATGGCAGTTTATAGCACTAGTAATTATTCTCCTAAACCCTTAACACTCCGATTCGTGGCTCTTCAGATAAGCTAATAAAAAGAGAACTAAGTACTTTTCGTTGTTTTCAAAAGTACTGTTCTTATAGGTTAGGAAAATTCGCGGGTGAAACTTGTTTATAACGAAAAAAAAAAAGATAAAAACGCATCTTATCATTCATTCATTGTGATGTAATCTCTTAGTGTCGAAGCACTAGCTTAACAATAAGAACCATGACCTAATAATACCGAAGAATAATGTTTGAATGAGTTTTGTGAATTATTCATGCGCCATTCAAGCTGAAAGTTACAAAAAAACTCAAAAATATTGAGTCCTACTTATTTAGTACCTTTTTAATGTACGTATATGAATATTGATTTATTAATTAGTATTGTTTACTGTCTTATTACGATGATATATAATTATACAGGGTTATTTTTTGCTGTAGTGTAATTTTTAACCGAGTAGCTTGTTTTATGTGCTGCAACCCGACTGATACATATATTTTTTTTTTGTGTAAGCCAGTACTACTATTATTAAAATGTTCAAAACGACACATAGTCTCTAACAGAAGGCCTAGTGTGAGTTTATTTCACATCGATTTGATCGTCATGGCGACTGCGTTCGGTGTTGTGGTTGGCCCGCACTGAAATCTTCACAAATCGCAGCGCCGAACGTACTCACCGTTGATGTGGAATATACTAATACTAGGTATTGCCAAATCCACAATGCCGGTCACTCGTCTTGGTATTTGACAATGACAAGCGAACTAGTTTACTTGCCTCTATGAAGATATTTGTAACCACAACGACTATTATTATAATTTGCTCAAATTTCTTCTCTCTTCTATTATTTGAAGACACGGCATGCTTACCTGAAAATAACGAAATATATTAAATACTTTGTTGCATTTAAAAACAATAATAAAGTTTATTAAATGTAACTTCACTCAATGTTTTTGATAAATTGAAGAGTTACATTCCTACTGCGGTTTCCCTAAGGGCATGACCTTCGCATGCATACCATGATTTTTACAGTATGTTAGATATGAATGCCATTAGTATGGTTGAAAGCATCCATTTGTCACTTACATGGTTAATGGTTTATAAAATATATTTTTAATCTCTCTTAACCTTTATCGATTACACATTTAAGGAAGCTGTTACACATTAAATCTTCTCTTTAACTGTGCGGTGCCGTTTCTTGACCAATTTTTGTTATTTAGCTGGTTTGAAAACTTTTCTTATAACGAGAATCGCAATGGTAAGAATCTTTGAAATTCTTGACTATTCTCTACTATAAATATGCATGTATTGTACACATAAGCCTTCCTTTTGAATCACTTCCTCTATTGACGGCAACTACATTAAAATCTGTTGAGCTGTTTGAAAGATAAGCATACAAGAACAAAAAACAGCTCACTTTATACTTTGCAATCTTATTCGTTTAAATTATTACAATTAAAAATGTGCCTTTGAAAATGGAATGATCTGGTGTAAAAAAGTTAAGCATATTTATGTTCCATTTGCTAGATTTGGTGTGTGTATTCACAAGTCTATATGTATTTAATTATCAGAATTGAAAACAATACACAAGTCTACTTTGTTCTGTATTGACAGAACAGAACGTAAACAGAATAATAAATCTGATATACACACACGTTATAATGATCTTTGAGTATTTAGGTTAATCTACTTAGATCTGAATCACTTTCCTTCAATTGTGACTTTAATAGAATGACATGTTGTAAAAAACTTGACACAAACTTTGTATTAACCAATCAGTGTGGTATAGTGGACCAAAATCTCTTTTCTAAGGACAGGCCTCTGTTATGTAGTGGACTTTTAAAGGCCGTTGATGATGACGATACCGTAAAACGATTTTTATGGTCTGGTCACAAATATACATATGTCAAAATTGTTAGCTGATATTCAATTTTTATTTAATTTTGTTTCCGAAAATAACTAGGTTAGTTCAGAAAAAAATAGGAAAGTATCGAAGTAACTTCGTATGGCAGCTATCATTAAACTCTGAACATAATAGAATCCGTGAAGAAAACAAAGGCTACGGGTCTCCCCGGACCTGACCCAGTAACACAGCTTGCGGTTGGTTTACAATGTGTGTCTAATCAAGTATGCAATAACATGACGCAGGAAACCAACTTATGTTTGTATTATTATGTTACAAAAATAAATACTTCACCATCTACTACAGCAAAAATAACCATGAATTCGCCTATCTACAGTAGAATTATCCAGTCAGAGATCGCCTGTAACAATTGGTTTTTAGCGATATCCTCACCATTTGTGTATGACAGTTGTCACTAGTGACAATTTAAAACTTGTGAGGTATATTTTTGGTGTGAATTTCTATATTAATATTATGATAAAGTGGAATAACTAATATACGACAGTAACTTCACAAACTTTGCATGTATGACCCAAATACCTTCAATATTGCCTACAATGTACTAAACTGATGTACAAAGAAGTTTATTTCATTTCTTTCTACACCCTTTTTTATCTTAATAGCCTCTCAAAGTGACTACTCTGCTTGATGGATAGCATGAATAGAATCCAAGAATCGTGGTCACCATACTCATTGCGAATGCTGACAATGCAGTATGGTGACCCACACTATGGCCACCTATTACAATTTTTTACGCCTCACTTGGGGATGTAAAAGACATGACAGTCATCGTAGTATTGTATTGCCGTAGTTGTCGTGGTAAGCGTATTACCACGACAACTATCACCCTTGTATCAATAGAAACCCCCAACGCGACGAGGAGTGGTGTTATAAGTTCGATCACTGTGGATTTCTGTGGCATAATAGCTTGACCGATTTGTATGTGATTCGTTTAACAATTTTAATAACTTTACTGAAGACTACGACAATTGCAATTATAGTCACAGCAAACGCAGTCGTCGTATAGATACGAATATAGCTTATATAAGACAGGGATTAAGAATAGATACTATACATTATTTGAGCTCCGATATATGTACAGATGTACACATAGGACTAGTATACAATAGGCACAAATGTTGTAGAGCGGACAATGGTATTTTACGAAACGACAACCGAAAACCTTTTTAAATTATCAGGAATGATAAATTGAAGTATTAATAGAATTTATTGTGAAAATCATTTCTAGAGGCAAATTTATGTTCAACAGTAAAACGATCTGCAATAGTTAAAACGAATTTATACCATAATTTTTAATTTAAAACAAAAAACCATGTTCATAAGTGTGAAATTCGCATTTCGTTTTTTATATATACTTACTTCTATAAAGATTACATTATATTTCAGAAAATTTAACTTCTTGATCTTTTGAGGAAAAATCACAAAGTAATCTTTTGAATCATTCGCAACACGAGAGTAGACTAGATTCGTTTGGTCATTAAGATTTACGACTCCGCATCAATGGCGTCGATGGAAGGGACAGAGATAAGTGAGGAAATAAAGCTTTTATGGAAATCCGTCAGTCACAATTGAATTGATATTAACACAGTTGCATTAAATACTTAGGTGTCTTAATGTATAGAAATATTTTTTAATATCCTGACCTATTATGAAGTTGCCATTTAGACACAACAAAGTTGGTTTTACGGGTTCAGTAGATATCTTTCTCCTCCACATTTGATAACTTCTAAAACTTGCGTTTAAATTACAGTATTTAGACGATAATCCGACGCCGCAAAATCCGTGATAAGCTTACGTGACCTACGCATAAGC
This sequence comes from Hypercompe scribonia, assembly GCA_949316085.1. NCBI lineage: Eukaryota > Metazoa > Arthropoda > Insecta > Lepidoptera > Erebidae > Hypercompe > Hypercompe scribonia. Next base: position 9,856,224 of record OX438977.1, on the reverse strand, counting down.
TACGTCCCAAGTAAATTTCAGATCTGTTGTAAAGAAAACAAAGGACCTTTACAAGAAAGACAAAGTGACAATTGTAAGTTAATCCAATTTAGTTCATTAAATTGACTGCTCTCTCTACGCGTCGTTACTTTACTCCGAGGTAAATAGTCGCTATTAATTTTATGTTGATTACTTTTCTTTCAACCCTGTTGTTGGCAGAATAATTGTTGTTCGATCGATAGAGCGTTTCAATTAAAAGTTGAAGTTAAGCCTTTACAAGTCCTTTTGTACACAACACATTCTGTAATCAACGTTAATAATCTTAGTTAATGTGACAGTCTGACTTGCCTTTGTTCTGGTATGTAGGTGTCAAAATACATGGTTGATGAATATTATTGATGTAACATATTAATTCAAAACAACATGTTCTACCAAAACTAAGATACAAATGTTGTCAGTCATAAAGCAACTTCCCTGTCAAGTAACAAAATATTTTTTTATAGTTCATCACTGCTGGCCAAACGTCTCTTTTTAGAAAGGAGTTATTGACCTACTATACCATGCTTGCCAGACAAGTTAGTATAGTATAGGTTTTGCTTCAAGTTTCCCTCTTCATTGTAATGTTCTTGCACTCTGTAGTTTATTTCTTTACGCGGTTCTTAGAACACCACAACAATACGAAATTTCACTACCCAGGATGTACATGGGTAGTGAAATTTCGTATTGTTGCTCCATGATTAGTGGTGTGTGTATGTATTAAAATAATTAACACTCAATTTGACTCCGTAGAGCAGTCCTCGACATCGTAAGGTTAAGAAATAAAAGCAGTCACGAGCTCAAAATAACTACAAAATTTTCATATGAATTACGTGTCAAAAAACCAGGGACTTCCCACAGTATTGTCTAGGTTAGTTTTTTTAAGAACAAATGTATACATCATCTATTATTTTTTCGTCATAAACAATGACTAATACTATTTCTTCATGTTACATGGGTGAGGAATTGTTCTAAAATGCATTATATTGAGATACACCTAAGATATTAAAACGTATACAAAGCAGACTCTTAATAATATGTACAAATTATGTATTGAGAATCAAATTTAAATATGAACTTCGTCTAAATATTTGTATATGCTTATGAAAGTGTTACATTTCTCTGAATTTATGAGTTCAAGCTAATTTAATGTGTTACTAAAACATTAATTAATTTATTGACCTTTTGACTTTTATAAAAAATATAGTAATGTATTTGTAACCAGATGATTTTGCACATTCTGTTGAAAACATAAAAATGGTGGCATAAGAAATACAAAAACATTTTTTAAGTTCCAGAAGCCCATAAAGAGGAATTGGTCTGGGTATTTGTGCTATATTAGACAGCCGTTTGGGCTCGCAAGTTATCGGTGCACTGGATCACTTGTTCTGGAGGTCAGCGGGATCCGAAGAAACGGTACTCCGCTAGCCCCCCGTGGTTTGTAGGGGGCCCAACTAGCGTGCTAGCCCCACGTGAAAGGCTGCTCCGCCGGCCATATATAATCCCGGAGTTGCTCCCTCGTGCCGGTTGGCGACCGGATGGAGAGGACCCAATGGTGACTCTCGGGGGGGTTCGGGCGTCCCCGCGCTCTCTATACACGTTCCCCATCGGTTTATTGTTCCTTGCAGGCTGCTTGGCTCCTGGTGTGGTGCTTTTGCCCAACTACTTTCCGCTTCCCCTATTCACTCTAAATATGAAAACAAACCAACAAGAAAAGTAAGTTTAACCAGCGGTTGCACTTCCTCTCCCTTAAAGTGCATTTCTCTAATATCCTCGGATTGCACTCAAATCTCATTGATGTCCATCACCATCTCGAGACTGAAAGACCGCACTTGCTCTTTCTAACGGAGGCGGAAATCTGTAACACGTCCGATCCAACATACCTGCACTATCCAGGGTACATACTGGAGATCCAATTCCGTGCCCACGCAAGCGTGTGCGTATACATCAGGGACGTGATCTGCTGTCAACGTCTTCGTAACTTGGAGGTACCCGACGTTTCTGTTTTATGGATTTTTGTGAATACTGGCCTTGATCAAATAGTTTACGCCAGTGTCTACCGTTCGCATAGCGGAGACCAGGAGACGACAAGGCTATTGAACCATTTAAGTAAAGCTGCAGCTTCGGTCCATCGACGCTTTCCATCTGCGCAGTTGGTGTTTCTTGGGGACTTTAATGCACACCATGAAGAGTGTCTGAACCCGTATAGTGACACTGACCACGCTGGAAGAGAGGTCTACAAATTTGCATTATCTTGTGGCCTCTTTCAGCTCGTCCACGAACCCACTCGTATTCCTGACGTCGTGAGCCACACTGCGTATTGCCTGGACCTTCTGCTGACAACCGATCCTGACAGATATTCAGTTTCCATTTCACCACCACTCCAGACATCGGATCATTGTGTGGTGAAATCTGTATCGCACTACTCGCCTCCTGACACCAGCCTCAAAGACACTAGGCGAGTGTGGCGATACAAGTCAGCGGATTGGGATGAGATGCGTCACTTTTTCGCCTTTTATCCTTGGAGGCAGGTCTATTTTTCTTCTAGAGATCCATCGTGCTGCGCGGATGCTGTCTCGAGTGTGATCTATCAAGCTATGGAGTATTTTATTCCTTTTGCTGAAGTATCCCTTGAGACCAAAGCTCGCCCGTGGTTTAATGCTGAATGCCTCTTAGCTGAAAAGTGTAAACGTGAAGCCTATTTGTCTTGGGTTGACGCTCATAAAAACAAAACCTTGGATCTCCAAGCTAAGAAAAAACATACAACGCAGCTGCTAAATCCTGTAAAAAACGATAAGAAAAGCTCGTTTTGATCACATTGGCCGTATAGGCGAAAAGTTAGCTTCCTTTCCCTCAGGGAGCAAAGCTTTCTGGAGCCTCGCCAAATCGGTCGAGAAAAACTTCTATCGCTCTTCGCTACCTCCTTTGCGCAAACCTGACGGATCCCTGGCCCACAGCGCTAAGGAGAAGGCAAATTTATTTGCCAATCTCTTCGCAGAGTATTCTCGTCTAGACAGCAATGGCAAGTGTCTACCTCAGTTACCTCTGCTTGGCCCTAAAATGGGAGCCGTTAAAAGCCGGTACTTAAATGTTTGCTGAACCTGGACGTTAATAAGACCGGTGGTCCTGATCGCAGAACAGCAATGGCACTGAAGTGTTGTGCACCCGAGTTGTCTCCGGTTCTGACTTGTTTATATCAACTCTCTCTAAACTCTAAACTGGCAAACTTCCGAGATCCTGGAAGCTTGCTGCTCTTCTGTTCTAATGGCAATCAATGCTGGGGTAGCTCAGAGATCTGTTCTCTCTGCAACCTTGTTTCTGCTGCACATAAACGATCTTTTAACATCCGGTATTATTAGCTACGCCGATGACAGCACCGTAATTGAGAGGTACATATCCAACTCGCCAGCTAGTTCAGAGGAAATAGGGTCCTTCAGAGAGTCCATGATTGAACGGGTGAACGTGACATTGCAATGGGTGTCCGATTGGGGTGATACCAATCTTGTCCAGTTCAACCCTTCCAAAACACAGGCGTGTCTTTTTTCCGCGAAAAAGAGTAGCTTCGATCTAACACCCACTTTCGAAAGTGTATCTCTACCGATTACTAACCATCTAGGCTTCTAGGTATTACCATCATCTCTAAACTCAACTTTGGCCAATAAATTGAGTCTATGGCACAAACAGCGTCAAAGAAATTATGAAATCTTTCCAAAGTTCGGCGGTACTTCGGCTCTGAACAGCTGCTTAATCTTTACATTGACCAAGTTCGATCCTTCGTGGAGTACTGTAGTCACCTCTTGGGCGGTGCAGCCAAATATCATCTGGAAGCTTTGGTCTCAGTTGACCGAAGAGCCCATAGGTTAATTAACAACGAAAAGCTCTCAAATAGCAGACTACACACCCTTCAGTATCGTCGTCGTGTGCCAGCTTATCGGTTTTTTATAGAATACACTTCGGAGAGTGCTCGAAAGCTCTTTTCGAACTGATTGAGCCATCTCCATTCCTTTATCGGACTACTAGGCGCAGGCAAAAATTTCATCCACACGTTGTTGACATACCCAAAAGTCGAACTAAACAGTTCGACAGCCTGTTTTGGTGAGAGTCGCCAAGATTTGGAACGACCTGCGTGGGTCTATTTTTCCTGATGACTTGAACTCTGGAGCCTTTAAGAGTAGAGTGAACAAATTTTTTTGGATGGGCGTGTGCCACCTTCGTCTTCACCTACATTTTCCATCAGGTGAGACGTGAGATGGAGGACAAACGCTTATTTCATTAACTGCTGTAAAAGAAAATAAAAAAAAGGTGCAAATTCTGCACTATACGATCTGTATTCCGTAAGGTTTGACGCGAGTAATAATCAACTTCATGTTTCAGTCACCTTTCATATTTGGCACTTAAAAAAATTGACGGCAGTACAAGAGCCGTGTACCTTTGTAGCGTCTCCCAAGAGAGGGTCTGACCAGGCATGGCGTTGACCTGGAGGAGGGGACTGGAAACAACATGGCCCGGGTCCCTTTCAGAGTAGGGCGCCCTAAACCGGCCACCAGGGTGGTTTAAACACCACATACTCCTGGTTCCTGTGTCTCTGAGGAGCCGGATATCCGAGGGGATTTTCGAACCCGTCAACAAAAAAAAATCAAAGTTCAAGAACTGATGAAAATCGACTTCAGTCATCTAATATCCAGTACAGATATTTTTTTTTAATTTTATTAAAAAATTAACTATATTTAAGTAGCCTTGCCTACTTTTTTCCAGCCGTAATTACCGGGCATGCGAAAAAAAAAGTGATCAAAATTAACTTAATCAAAAGTCGGCATGGCAGCTTAACAATAGACAAGATACCATAGGTATCTCTTATTCATTAATAAAATAAAAAAAGTATCATCAAGTTATCAGACAGGTGTAAGTCAATATTCACCGACTCTTAACTATGACGTTTCGCCTGCTCTGGCTATAAGTAGAGTCGGTCTCTTAACTTTCACGTTCTACCACGACAATAACGGGAATTAAAATTATGCTTTAGGCACAACTTTCGTAATTAATTAAATTGTTTGACATGTTTCTTGTTTTACTTTGAATTGGATAAAACCTTTCTTGTAATAAAATATCATTTGAATTTGACTTATCTTTCTAAGTAAGTATACGCGTACGTTTTAAATAAACTGTTCTAACAATATAAACTGCACTAAAGCAGTTTACGATATACATAAAAATTTAAAGCCAATCTGTGAATTAAAATTTATTGTTACGATTTAATTTTGTGCTTAATTAACGTCTTAATAAATCCTATCGCACTACTAAATAAATCCCAGAGTATATTAAATGTTTGGAATGATTTTACGTACTTTTACATCATAATGTTTTATCGTTGATTACCCTTCCTCAAAGAAAGTAATGGTATTTTCGAAATCGACTTATTTCTTTAGAAATTAATTATCACATGACCTACTGTGATCAACACTTTAAAATGAACACCTACTAACATTATCAGCTCTTTGCAATGCACAACAATCCCATGCCATCGGCATCATTTGTCTAATATTCAACACTGATGACTTTTGTCTGCTTGCAGTAGTTTCGGTTCCGGGCTTATTGGCTTTAGTGCTGACCAGGCTGGCCCAACAATAGCTGAGACTGTCTCTTCTTAATTCGCTGCCGTACCCAGAAATCTCAATCTTGTGCACACTAATGTTAAAAGTATTCCAGTTCCTTTAGACTGCACAAAGTTACACGCTATTCTTATTTTTGAATCGTGGTTTGAGCCCTGCTTGCCTTCTTCGGCATAATCTCTGCCCAGATACAAACTCATCACGAAAGATCACGCCGATCATATTCGTATAGTAACAGAAAAGCTTGGAATATCTAAGGATATTTTTTTATTACTGGTCTATGGCTGAGTGTTAATTTTTTTTATCATTATGTGTTTAGTTTTGACTTGTAAGGGCAATATGTGTCTATTTTACTATTTTATTTTAATACTAGGGGTTAAAACATAGCCTGTGTTAAACTTCGCTTATATTCATAGCAGTTTTGGCAATCATTTTTTAAGGATTAAAAGTAGTCTATGCGATATGATCTTTTTCTGCATCAATTTTCATTCAGATTCGTTCAGTCGCTTCGGTGTAATAGAGTTACGAACATCTATCTATTTGAACTTTTGCATTTATTATAACATTAAGTAACATATATGTTTAGCTGGTCCAAATTATCCACAACCATTTATTTCTGTTACTTTTATTAAAAATAATTTTATCACCTTGAAGTTTAGTGCCTGACTGTTAATAACTTGACGGTCTCCGAACAGTGGCAGCGTGTGCGACTGCTGTGTTGAGGTCTTGAGTCCGATTCCCGGGTTGGAACAAATGTTTGTGTGATCTGTAAGTATTCGTTTCGGAGTTTGGGTGTTTCCTATGTTTAATATGTGTGTATTTATAAAAAAAAGAAGTATGTAAGTATTTTATCAGTCAATCTAGCCATCATAGAATAAGTTCTGCTTAGTTGGAAGCTACACGGCTTAGTGTCAGATGTCCACAATACTTTATAAAAAAAAGTGTATGTAAATAATAAAAATGGAGGAAAACATCTAAACCCGTTTTATATTCGACTACGCATTGGTGAGTAAAATTAAGAATGCTAACATTCGTCGATATGCAATGGGGGATATGGCAAAAAATCCAATAACAGTCGTTGGGGAGAATGGGGTGTTTAGGAAATTGAAACGGTGACACCACATACGGCGACGGCACCTGCGCCAATTACACTTAACGATACGGAAAATTGCCGACGAATGTACTCACTAAATTGTAATTTTCTATTACACATAATGATTAGAATAAATGGGAAGCGATTCCGTTATTTATTGAAACAGAAAACTGGAAGTTTTTTAAATAAGGAATGAAAAAACATACTAAAGCAAAAAACATTATAACAGTCGCATTATTAATTCTGTACTTCACTGTACCCAGTGTGTTTAAACCCCGTTGCTTAAATAATTATCTCAAGGATATGTTTCTTTTTCAAGGTCTTGACTTAACAAAGCTGACAATATAATATCTTTTTTTTTGTATTTTCACTTTTGGTAACCCGCCAAAATGCGAAGTGGAGCATTTCGCAAATTCCTAACATAACCTTCATGCATGCTGGGTGCAAGCCAGTCCATGGCGTGTAACTTTGACCGAGTTAAATTAAATTGTTATTACGTTCTGTAGCCAAAAAATTTAGGTCAAGTTCGATGTGAACTTGTCCTATTTAATAAAAAGTTGGGACTCTTAATTCAAAGTACATGAATGAATTATCCACAGTAAACTTAAACTACACTATATTATTTTACTAGCTTGTAATTTAAAATTAAAACAAACTTGCACCAAATGACTATCAATATAATCTGTATACCTAAATTTGGGATAAAAATCAAAAAGGTTATGACTGAATCAATGAATAAAATACTAATAAACGTAGGTTAGTAAATATTATTTAATGGCAGATATAGTAATAATTATTAATTTCATTTTTCATGTATTATATGTATATATTATTGTAAATGTCTAAAAGACGTCAGCGACGTTGACCAAACTGGGTACCCAGCAGAGATGTTATGTTTAATTGGTTTCAAGAAATTAACTTTAGACGTATATTATTATATATCATCATCATCATCATCATTATCAACAGCCTTTTATAGTCCACTGCTGGACATAGACCTCTCCTTAGAAAAGAGGTTTTGGCCTACTATATCACGCTGGACAGACGGGTTGGAATAGGTTTTGTTTCAAGTTTTCCTTCTCTTTGTAATGATGTTGTTTTGCATACTTTGTTCCCCTAGTGACCTTTTACGACACCCACGGGATGAATAGGGGTGGTAACACTATTTATTCTTAATCCGTCACCACACGGAAAATATTATTATTAGTAATGTAATAGTATTATTGTTAGTATAGACGCATAAAACAGAATTTTACACGTATCAGAACTAAAGCCTTAACGTCTTTTCTTATTTATTTATTGAAACTGCACGAAGAAAAAGAACTTCTCTATCGACTTAGATTTGACCCATAAAAAAAATTCAATAGAAAACAGACGATATCTGGCGAGACAAAAACTTGTCAGACACAGACAAATATGAGACTTCTCATCCAATATGTGGAACAAATTTAGTTTTTCCCCGGAAGATAGGACTTTTCATGACTACTATGTAAAGGTTATTTTGTAGAAACATTACATGGTATGTCGAATCTTAGATAAAAACTCCTGTCTATTATTTCTGTTAAAACTAATGTATAAAACTGTTCTTTTGTTTTGTTTTTGATGGGGTTAGCGTTTGATGTTTATTGAGTGTCTTTTTCTTACAACATGATAAATCTATCATGCCGAGAGCTCGTAACGCATTACTATAAATCCTAGGATAGCAAATCAAAGATTTTATTCTTCGATTAATTAATCGTGGAATAGGGCACTTGAATTCAATTTTTACGAGTTGTGCTCTCTCCGAACATTTGCTGAGACAGTTGTAGAGGTTATAAAACTGACGTTTACGGGCACCGCAGTAAACACATGCTGTAGTCCAGAGCTTGAATACCGACCCTCGTAAACGACACGCCCCGCTCACAAAACGCAGGCTCTCATTGTGTACAAGACGTTTAATCGAAATCTTATTGTGTTCATAGAGTACTTTTACTAACATAGCTTTAAAAACACATAAGATCTTACATGTCTATTGAATGCGTGTTATGACTTTATTACTTTAGGTAATTTTATATCATATTGCCTTAAAAATTTCTTCGCATAATTTATGAAGACGTTACAAATATTGCCGATAATGATATTAGTTGTAAGTGTTAAATGAACTATTATATGTCTGTCCAATTGCAATATTCAGTACGTTAAGATTTTTTTTTTGCTCATTTAGATTGTCATTCACCGTATCCCATTGATATTATTTTTTAAAATGAGTAGAAATAAACTTAGTTCTCTTGTAAACAATGTCGCTTAAGTAAGGTACACAAAAAATATATATTAGTAACTGCTCATTCAAAATAAACATGGTTTAGAATCCGTTTCAAAAGTCTTAGGATATAATAAAGTTTCAAAAAAAAAAACTTTATATCTAAAGTTGATAAGTATAGCACATAAATGGACAAGGATACAGACGTAGCAAAGAAAAAAGCAAACTCAGGTTAACACGGGTTCTCACTCAGGGGTGGGTCGGCTTGGATTGGCTGTTGCTCGAGGGTTTGGATTTTAAACGACGACAAATAACACTGAAGAGCATACCTGCCATATTTTATATAAAAACAATATCCAATCGCCTTACTACTGTGGGAAAAGTTGCCTTCTATAGTCATTTTTATGAATATTCACATTTAGGAGCATCTCACAAACTGTCAGATAAATTTAATTTTGTTCCACATTTAAAAAATTAAAATTGTTTTTAATCCCTCATTTCTTTATTATTCTTATGTAATTTTTTTTATTATTTTATTAGGAAAATAAATTAGCCAATCCTTTTTTCTTTTATCTAATAGGTATATCTAAATATTGCTCAATACCTGATATTTACTGATATAAATCAATATCTAGATATTATTTACTTACTTATCACTACACATGTCAACTACACGAATGGTCTAATGGTTTAAGCGATTATCTCGCCGTCTTCTACTACGTTGAGTGTTGTGGGCCCGATCCCCACATGGGACAATACTGGATGATTCATATCTTTTTTTTCTGAGTCTGGGTGTTCCTTGTGTCCAAGATTTGTAAAATCCCCGCGAATCCTAGTCTGGAAGGTGTAAATAAAAAACTAGACATCATGTGTAGAAATAATTCCTAGTATGTTCTTTTAATTATTTTAAACCATATAAAAACATATAAGACGCCTATAATAACTTCTGTCTTGGTACTTGAATTCTATAATTACAATAGCTGCGAATTGTATAAAATTCAAACCTGATGAATTATGCTCCAATATTTCACAAGATCCATATTTTACATTAATATTTAGTTCACAAGCAAGCATATCCTTCCAAAGTCCATTTGTTGCTTATTTTTCTACTAATTAAACTTTCTCTGTCCACACATAAGTATTCTCTTTTCAATATTTTCTGCGCAACGTTCCTGAATAATGTCCAAAAGGAATAACATGAATAAAACCTGTATGTTCGTTGGCGTAAAACCATGTTTTTTTATTTGTAACAGTCATTCGCTCCACGCTTCCTCTGAAGTACTGTAATGTTTAAGGTTGTCTCGACAGTAATAAAAGTAAAGAGTATCTTAAAATTTCACCGCAGTCAAAACTGCTTTTGGGTTTATTAAACGACTTGCACAACTTTAAGCAACGGTTAGGGGGCGAGATCACAAAAGAACGTATCGTTATATGGTTGTTTTAAAATTATTATTTACACATTTATTGGGTTTGGCCCTTTTCTATGAGAAGGGTGACGAACAAAAAGTACTCATTTTTTTTCTGCAACTAAACTGAATTACAAACACCTTTGGAATCGTGATAGAACAATTGCGTAGGAGGAGCGAAGTGCATAACTGCAAGATTTACCACCTACCTGCATTTACAGCGCAGAATTTCAAATTACACTAAAATAATAAACGCATAATGAATAAGCACTTTAATTATCAGCTGATATCTATTATTACTATAATACCTCATCAAACATATCACGCTGCTGCTGCTGCTTATCTATGGCTATGTGTATTACACACGTATAGGTGAAGTAGACAATCACCACAGATAATAAATACTCTAAATTGAATAATATGTGCGTATACGCCGCGCGCCGTTGCCACATGAGTTTATCGAATCAATTCGAACACAGTATAAAATTATTCAATAGTAGTGAAACAGTGTGCAAAGACATGAATTACATCGTATAAATGTGTTATCTTTGTGTATGTGTTGTGACGAGTTTTTTTATCGCCATTTGCGTGTTTGACAAAGTCGAGTGCGGTGCGACTTGAGTGTTTAATTTTTACAATTATGACGAATTTAGCAAAAAAATAGGTATCGAATTGTACAAATGTAATTGCAGTTTGTAGGTGTTATATTATTATTGTGTTAAAAGAATAATTTCACACAGAAAATGGCTTCAATGCTAATAAAGTTGCAGATTGTTAGTTTTTTGGTGAGTGTCTACATTTAAGTATTTTTGAAACACATATTAGTAATCGTTATTTTAAATAAAACAAGAATTAATGTTATTATGGTAAATTCTTTTAGTATCCGAAATTATAAAATATCACTTTCTTTGGTTTTTAAGGAGTTCTATTCGATTTGACACAATAAATATTCTTTGTTTTAAAAGAAAAACGCACGAAAGAAATACATTAATGTGCCAATCATAAAAATGAATTTTAAATTGAATCACAAATCGTATGATATTTCAGTTTTTTGTTTGATCTTTCGACTTCGTGCAATTATTTCCCCTTTTCGCCAAGTAAAGCTATCTATTTGACATTTATGTACACAGAAATCGTCCATTTGTGTAAGTGAATTTTAGTTAAATGTGTAGGTTTAATACAGATATTTGTAATTTAATGAATGGTAAAGCGGATAAAGTATCACGATAGCAGCAGAGATATGTACGTGCAAACCGAGAGACACACTACGAATGACTAAATGAACATAGATACTTGAACATGAATGTTTCTCTATTGCAACACATGTTATCACATGAATTAGTTTTAATGAGTTGATAATAGAAAAGTATGTTTCTAACTGATAGTTAAAAGGAAAGTCACGCTTAGTAGTACATCTTATTACAAATAAACTATGGAATTTAGTTTTTTTTACAATTTACTTTAAGAACTCAGAAAACTGGAATATACAAAACATTTATTTTTAATTCACTTAAATGTAAATATTTATCGCATATATAATTTTCATTTCAATAACTATACTAATACGTAGTGTACAAGTAACTATACAGTGTACAAAATAATATATTGCTTTCAGGATTTGTTGTCAATTGGCTTAATTGTCCCACAATTAACGAACCATGCTAGGCAGTTGGGTTTAAATTTCTTTTACATCGGAATAATAGGGGCACTATATTCAGCTTGCCAAACGATATCAGCACCAATCATAGTAAGTTGCATTCAACCTCATATTTGTTTAATCTTTATCATATTGGTATATAAACTACGCAAGCCCACGATTTCGCAGAGAGAAGGAAAACTTGAAACAAACCCTATACAAACCTTTCTAGCCAGCGCGAGCGTAGTGGTAGGCCAAAATCTCCATTCTATATCATACATCGATACACGGTGTCGATGATTTAATGTTGGAATTTGCTGTTGGAATTTTCTGGCTACAATCGTAACACATGGTTTCAACAAGATGGAGCTACTTGTCACACGTCCAATGAATCCCTGCCGGTGGTCAATGACATGTTTCCGGAAGAGATTTCCAGACGAGACGACATTCCATGCCATAAAAAATAAATACCAACTAATTAGCTTTCTTGTAAATAAACAATTTTTACAATATATCAAATAGTTTTTTTATATGATTTTTTCAAATGTTAACTAATTCGTGACCCCACCCTATGCTACAGGTATCTGAAACAATAGGGACTTCAATCTCGAGTTAATAACATAAATCACATTTTAGACATCTCTTTCTACTGCTTAAGCCAGGTCTGATGGATGGCAATGCTCACTTCTTGGTATGCCGGAGGTCGTTGTGATTATCACTCAGAACAAATAATTATGAGATAAACCTTATCACTTGTTTTGTGTGAGATAAAAGCATGTATATTTGATATCTGGACACCATAGAACATGTTCTGAAAAGTCATAGCGTCATGTTTCAAGTAAAAAATAAATTTACTAACTGTGCAGGTTCTTGTTCTACTATTTAATCAATACTATCATAGTCAAATCTGTATACTACTCGTATAGGTATCCCAGTAGAGGACATAAAGTTTGATTTTCGAGTTGACTATTTGCAAGTGGCAAATCAAATCATCAAAATTGTTGCAAGTGTTAACGATCAACAACAAATGTGATCGGTGTGATGACAATTATCCTTAAAAAAGTAATATTCTAGTCATTGCCACGTTGTATCATGGATAAGATGAAGAACTTCGAAAAGAGTAAATTACGTTATTATCCTCATACTGACTCAAACTTATTTATGAAGATCTCTTCTTAATTTCAGGGTAGCTTAAGCGACATACGAGGCACAAAACCAATATTCTTGTTATGTTTGGGTATTTGTTCCCTTTCGTACATCTGGTTGGGAACAACATCGTCTATGATTGTATTTATAATGTTAAGAGGTATTTTAGGTAAGTTAATTAATGCACAGTCATGAAAAGATTGTAATTGTCCAAAAAAACTTAAAAAATTATCTATTATCTAAGGTTAATTTTTATGAAACTTAAAATTAAATGAATTTAAAATTACGCACATTTGAGGCAGTAATATTATTATATATATAGCCTTACAATAATGATGAAAAAGGAATGTAATTCAAATAAATCATATGTATCCACTTAAATCACTAAAAATGATGTTAATTCAGTACAGTTTTCAACACGCTGCTACACAAATCTCTTTTTGCTACCAAAAATCTAGTTTAAAATAAACTACTTTGTTCATAGTTTGCTAACGTAAACTAATATTTAAATTACATTTCTCAATTTATATTCGTGTTATTTATTTATTCAGACTCAGAAACGTTGAATAATCTGGGTTAAAAACATTACATTATTATATTTGTGTGGATAGTCTTCTAAGAGGAAAAACAGTAGCTATATAGGGTCATCCCTAAGGTAATCTAATTGTAAATGGACTGCTACTAAGGTACATTTAACTATAAAACGTGAATATATGTTAATTATCTTATTTTCCATTCTGTTTTAGGAATATTTAAACAAATACAGTTATTGGTGAAGGCCGTTATAACAGAAAATTGTGATGATGCTAATGAACAGGGTGTGTTGTATGGCAAGTTGATAGCAATAGCAGGATTGGGCATGTCCGTTGGGCCTATTGTAAGTGGGCACGTCATAGAGGCGTACCCAACCGATGGTTTTACTATGCTCTCGTGTGTAGTGGGTGCTGTGTTTGCACTAAATATAGGTAAATATTAATTTATAGTATTTGATTTTATTACATGTATAACCTTACCATATTTTATACTTATGCATAATCACTAGTCAATACCTATTTAACATTTTTTTATTGTTTTTAAACACAATTATCTTATTTCTTTTCTATACAGAAAGTAAAAGATAAACGCTAAAGTAATTTTATAGACAAAGCTCAGTACTTTTACAAAAATTTACAGGATCTGTACGAGTTAGTATCCAAATGTTGTAATGCACTGTAACATTTTATATATTTCAGGTTTCATATATTCAATACCATTCAAATGTAAAGATAAGGATGAAAAATCGAAAGGAGAGGTTATAACGCATACATTACTTCAGTCAATGGGCAACACTCTGAAGGAATCTGTGAATGAGTTCTACAAGGTCGACTGGCCCATCTTTTGGGACGTGTTTGCATACAAAATGCTAATGGCACTTACAATGGGACTCTATTTTAGTAATTTTGCTTTGTTCTTGAAGACAGAACATGAAGTTTCACCGAAAAGCATAGGGTATATGGTAGCTTTCCAAGGTGTTATAGGAGCTTCAAGCAATTTTTTAATTAGACACATAAATAAATTATACAAAGTTGATACAGATTATAGCGAACGAATATTTCACATTTTTCTTGTAATAACATTATCTTTAGTTGGTTTAGCGTCTGTACCTGAAGCGTATATGTATGTTGCATTTTTAGTACCAAAATCAATATGTTTGTCGATAGCTAGAGTGGTGTTGTTAGAAATGACGACAAGTAGGGGTAATTCTGACCAGAAAGGAGCGATTATGGGAGTATCAAATAGTGTTAAGTCCTTGACAGGTGTAATAACGCCAATTATTAGCGGTGTTATAACTCAGTATTTAGGTATAAAATACACATTTTATGTGGCCGCATGCTTTAATGGTATAGGGACTGTTATAAGTTACGGTAACTTGAGGAGACCAAAGACACAAAAGGAGAAAATAAAATAATATTTATTGTTAAGTGTTTGATTTCACTCACTGACTAGCCTTATTATACCTTAATCACTTGTAGCATGTAGCTGTATAACATGACTCTTGACTGCCTTTCTAAGGTTTATAACGGAAGGGTATAAATCTTTTTAATGAAATATACACCCTCCTACGACACGGCGTCATCTATTGATGCTTTTGTTAACTAACCGCTCTAGAGCTCTGTACAAAAAACTTCAGAAGGTGCTATGTTCTAAAAATCTGTTTAACTATTACACGTGACAGCAAGTTGAACCTTTTATTTTCACATTTACCATAGTTGTAAACTTTCAAAACTTTAACAATGACATAAATTTTGAACTACTATGGGGTGCATAACAAAAGGCACTGGAAACTCCTTTGCCCGATTTGAAATATAGCCTTAAATAAGAAAGTATTTGACCAACGTCGAAGCATTTGCTTTGTTTAGCTAACATTGTTGAGTAAAACTATTCCAAAACAAGTGTAGTTATCAACGAGACGGTCCCCTACACCTGGCCATTATATCGAGTTGCCAGAGGTGATTTGTATTTAATTTACAACGCGCATAACCCGCATGATCGAACTTTCGACAACAATTTTAGCTATTTCGACATAATTTAGTAACTTCATAACAGGGATTGGCAGGAACATGATGAGAATTTTCATAAAATATAACGTTTTAAGTGAGAATGGAATATTTGTGCGGTACAACTTTGTTTACATGAAAAGGTTTAAATGAAAATGATTGAGAGTTAAGCGTTTCGCAGAGACCTTTATTTTTTTATTATTAAACCGTTACAAGTTTACATTTACGAGTATAACAGATTATTTTGTGAATCACATTTGTGCATCTGATAACAAAGAATTAGTCTATATTATTGAACTCTTAAAATTTACTTTTGTATGAATTGATTTTTATAATTGATTTGTATGGAAAAATAATTTAATATATATATGTTCTGCAAAATACGTGACATGTCAATATGAGATGCCTTTTTTTCCTGTGCAAAAATGCTGCCGGATACAAACTATTGATGGTTATGTTGGACTCGAACCAACCAAAAACCGTACACTGTCTCAGGTACCAGTAGCCAGGGAACCATGTATACCCTAGAAAGGAAATCCCTGAAACCCCGACGTACCTTGTTCCATTTACCTATGACGTCTAAACCTCTCCTGGTCCCGCTCCGACATCTCCTTTGCAAGCATAACTTGCTCACAGGAGGCGGCGGCGCTCCACACGCTCTCACTCCGTACCATGGCCGTAATCACGATACTGAACGAGAGAATTTTCACCCCGATGGCCGCCATAACATCACGTCTCAGCTCCGTCCACGCTGGACATTCTGACAGCGTGTGGAGCACCGTGTCCATGGTCCGGCCCCTGGTGGCACTCAGGCATTGCCTCCTTTCGGATCAGGCACAGATGATCTCCAAGCATCCCTTCCCAGTGATGCGTCAAATATGAGATGCCTGACACCGTCAGAAACTTGTTGAGTGTGAGAACAAAATCTCACCGATGTTTTTGGCAGAAACTATAGACTTTACACAAAATATAAATTCAAAAAAGAAATTGATTTAAAAACACCATGAACGAGAGTGATGAATATGTCGTTATCAGAGGTTATAGAATGGATTGATCTTTTAGTATCGAATGACGTCAGTTTACTATGAAATCTTAATAAGAACTGGTTGTTAACGCTAGGAATTTAAACCCCGAGAGAAACGCGACAACAAATAAGGAATTATATAAATGAGAATATACATTCTTCGCAAGACTCGTTTACAAAAAAACCGTCGATGGCAATACTATAAGTATATCCTATTAATTTTTGTCAGTCTGATGTCTTATTTTAATAAATATATTTTAAGATTTAGAACTCATGCGGATGGTGCACATATAAGAGGCATTAGATTTAATCACTTTTTTACGCTGATTTTAGAACGAACGAACCGGCTCGATCGGGCCAGTGCTACCCTCCCACAGAAGACCAACCTCAAGTGACAGCATCTGTGCTGTCGTGTTTCGTTGGTGAGTGCGAGACCGGAGGGTCATTGATGCAGGGGTGACAGTTATCGTGGTAAGTGCGTGAACATTACAGTGCTACGATGACTGTTATGCCTTTTACCTTCCCAAGCGAGGCGTGAAGAAACGTCTTACTAGATCGCCATAGTGTGGATCACCATACTGCATTGTCTACATTCGCAATGAGCATGGTGTCCATATCTCTTTTTTTCTTTTCATTCTATTCCTGCTTTTCATTAGGCAGAGTAGAGACACTTTGGCAGGTTCTAAAATAATAAAAAGTAGATAAGGATACTGAAAAATTTATTATACATTTCATTCATTAAGTTCCGAAATAAATGTTTGCCTGAGACAACATTAGTGAAATCTTTTTTAAATATATATAACGACATCATAAGGAAATTCTTGTCAAACATTTTAAGTCCAGGCTTATTCTTCCATACAAACCTCCGAATCTAGATTATCTAGGGACTTGTACAAATCCTTGCGTAAGTTCAAAACACGTTTTAGTGTTTATATACAATTTACGAGTAAGCCGCAAGCTCAAGCCCGCTAATGCCGAGATTACGGTTTACGTCCAAGTATAGAGACATAAATCCACGTCTTATCAGCAAAAAACAAAGACAGACAGCTTGAACAAATACAAGTTTACTTTATATTGAACATGTCTGCAAGAAATATAACGTCTTCATCTCCCGTATTTACCTTTTTCTTAAAGATTTATGTACACAATAAATACAGGCTCTCTCGGGTGCCCAATCACGATCCCAATATTCGAAGAGGTTACGTCCAGTCCTAAATAAACTGAGGTCGGACTCCTAAAATGTCCATTTAACTAGCTTCGGTAGTAAAATAAAAGTTTGGTAATTATAAAAGGAGAGTTAATGTATGTTTAGTCACGTGCTGAGCTTTTAAGAGGTTACGATATAACTACGTAGGGTATACTATTCTATTTTTAACATCTTATGTTTTTTTAACAATCAAGTAAGTAAACATATCTTGTAATATACTGTTACTAGAATCTGTTATCTTTAGTAATGATCAGTGGCTTGTGTTGCTTTTCACCAAGTTTGTGTTCTAATTTTTTTGGACATTCAAAGAGTTTGGTTCTGAATATCTGCTGCAATAATTTTTGTGCTATTATAGTGAACCAAAGTAAAAATTACAATACTAAATTGTAAACTATTTAATTAATTTTACTCAACACAGTTTAATCTTCGTGGCTTAAAGTGAAATAGTCTTTGCAACAGTTATCAACTCAGGAATTTCACTTCAACTGTGCAGTGAAGTAGAGGGAGTGCTTTCACTGTTGTTTCACTACGGGACGCGTTGGAATTCTTGTGAAATGAAATTTCATTTGACAGTTTCTGTATAATGGTGGAGAGTTGATGGTCAGGAATGAGATTTCTTAACATATCCGAATTTTCTATATGACATGGAAAAATGTAAGCAATCAATGTTAAATTAGTTTTACGAGTTTAGATGATACTTTAATGCAACAGATCGTTATCCGAATTAAGTTTGTTTGTTACAGTTTCACGCGAAAACTACTCAATCGATCATCATGAAATTTTGGAGGTATTAGAAATAACATGGGATGCTTTGTATTAAAAAAAATATATAAATATATTTTAAGTAAAAAAAAAATATAAATATAAAATAATCTGTAACGAAACTTAATGTGGCAGACCAAATTTGCACGAGCGAAGTCACGGGCAAAAACTAGTTAAACATAAAAGCTCTCTTTCGTATAACTTTTCTCCCTTTAGAATTAAATGATTTAATTTGAAATTTGACCAGACCTTAAATTCAAATCAAAAACAATTAATGAAATCGGGTCCATAAATATCAGAAAGATTTTTATATCATCACTGGTTCGATTTATAAATCATAAGATTATATTATTTTTTGTGTTATATATTCGAGTTATATTGTTTAGTGATAGATAATTAGGAGGAAATATACATTTTTATTGGTTTGTGGACTTCTGATTTCAAGTGAGAGCAGAGTAGTTTTCCAGAGTATAACTGTAATGAGCTGCGTGCAAGTCGGAGTTGTGGAAGTGAGACAAAGGCAGCTAATTATTTGTTGAGCACGTTTTTTGTCGTGTGTACAGCTCAAGACAGTATCACAATTGGGATCAATATGAAGTAGGTATGATTGAGGAAAGAAAGTAGTTTACGCTGGTGCAAGCTCTCATGTTTTAAGATGGCATTAAAATATAGATTTTCCTTAATATACAGTTGGATATATATATATATATAGATTTATAGCTATCCATTTTATATCATGTCACTAGTACTGTAGGTATATGTTTTATACATTTTATGACTGATATTTGAGCAGATTTATGAAACAAAACTTTAATACTAAATCGAAGATGTAACAAAGTCATTGAAGATAAAAACGTGAAAAACCCTTGAAATCTGAAAATACGGAGAGCCCCTTCAAATCTCTGAATAATGAATGATTACATTTTAAAACAACCGACAGGCTTTACAAAACTAAGAAATATAAATATTTGAAATCCGCAAAAGGGCCGTATATTCAGTAGGTTTACGATTAGCACAATATTATGGGCCCGGGAGTCCATTATCCCGGGAGAGCCCGGACGTCCTAAGGGATGTCAAAAGAAATTCCCCAACATGTAATACGATTGCAGCCTAATGCTGAAAGTGCTTACAGATTGGATCGATTTTTAACTGACAAGAAGGGGAAAGGCAAACATGTGCAGGTCTACTTCAGAAATAGACCTGTATATGTTTGTGTATAGGTTAATACAGACGAGGGTGGTCAACTTTTAGGAGCGTTATGTGCAGCATTGTTGATTTCGATTGTTTTGTTTTCATCTCTAAAATATTTTATGATTTTTTTGTTGACTTTTGTTTTGTGTTTCCGTCAACATGAAATTACTTATTTTTATCGATCTGTTTCAAGTTCAATAAATCACCGAATTAAAAACTACGAAATTCCCTAAAATTATGAGTGTGTAATTTGTTGTGTAGATATCATATTATTGTATAATTTCTCTTTGTTTGAAGTTAGTTAAAATACAATACGAGCTTCATCATTTGAGTTTATTTAACGATAAATCGAAGGAAACAAAATCAACGCTTGAATTATCTTAACCGAAAATGCCTCAATTTGGTTTCAAACATTTTTTGTATACCACGAATTTCATATTGAGGTATGTAACAACACAATCAAACAAAGATTCCAGTTTCCCAGACAGTAATGGAATAAATTAAGGTAAAGAGACAAATTGTTTAAGCTGGCAGAGCAAAAAATACACATGACAGAACGCGCTCAGTGAGCCAATGCCTAATATCTTGGCAAGTTACCAGAGTAACGATTTTCTTCAATTTCATATTCCAGCAATAAGAACATTGACAAGAAATTGGGTAGAGAACGCCTCGACAAGGTCACCTACGGAGCGAAAATTCATTGATTCCAAAGAATTCCCTTCCGGCTCAAGGAGGATTACCAATCATTTGTTTCAGTTTTATTTTGCAAGACAGGAGCCAGCAAGAAAATTACTCGTGCGTTTTTGAAGGCAAATGTGGAAGAAAATGTGTTATTTGTATTCGAATCCATGCGTTGGGTTGAATTTAAATGTGATTTAGGGCAGGGGTAGATGTATATAGTCATTTAGATAAATATTTTGTGGTAATATCTCCTAAAAATAGGTCGTGTTCAAAAACCTAACATATTTACATCGAAACTTAAGGCATAAGTGCTAGTTTGTGTATGAAATGATATTGAGGAAATGGAAAATGGAATCATGCTTGACTGATTGTTGACCGTCAGGCTTGATGTTAGGATTTTATTATGCTTTTATGCATTTTCACTGCCATTGATGCTCAGAATTTCTTGTTTATTTTGAATAGTTTTCTCATCGTTTATATGTTTCTTTACGTACATATTAAAGTAGTCATTGCAATTTCCGTTTAATTACTGGTTATTTGACATGATCGTAAAAATATAGCCAAGTCAAGATTTTAAATACTGTTAACAAACCGGTAACACAATTTAACTGTTACTGTTATGTGGGAAGTATTAGAAACTCTTGTTCATACGACGATACACATTCTCTGAGCACCCCATAGACCTACTATTATGTTAAACCCCGCATTAAATGTAGAGGTACCGCATCTAAACATTACGACGAAAATTTGTAAACTTTGCGTCTCATACAGCCACTGCACACATTAAGGTCGTTCTAAATTGGATGACTACTTCAATATTTACGAGATGGTGATTTGTACTTTAATAACAAAGCTCATAGGCATTTTTGGAATTCAAGTCTTGTCAAAAATGAAAAGGAATGCTGAATCGATTCCTTTTTACAAGTGACTTTAACATATTTTTAAAAAAAGAACTCATAACAATTATTACCTAAATATGTAATGTACATATTATCCTATGATGCTTACTTTTATTTTTTTAAACGATAACTCCCCCTATAGGAATGTATTCTGACATGGAAGGATCTAACAAACATATATGAAACGGACACAAAGAACTCCCGGACAAGGAACTTTAATTTGTGTATCGCACAAAGTGTTATCCTATGCGGGGATCGAACCCACAAAACTCAGCACAGTAGAAAGCGGAAGGGACCGCTTTAACAATAGTTAAAGTACGTATATACAGTGCACGTACAGTAGTACAAAAATTATGTTGGCGTGACACAATACGTCAAGAAGTTCAAAAAATTGTTCAAAAAATTCAATTTTTTGAACTGAACGCTTAAAATTCATCTTTCAGTACCAGTTTGATCAAACACTACCTGCATAATAAGGGTGAATAAAATAAAGGTTGTAGGTTGTCCCGCGGAATCCGGGCTAATGTGAAAGCTTTTGTTGTTCTGAATTATGCAAAATTTAATTTAAATAACTAACTTAGCTAGTTTGTCCGCACGCCACTCGGTACTATGGGTGTTTGGACGGACTTGCTGGGTAGGTGCGCGACCTAGGGTAATTAGGGGTGTCACTATTCGAAAATTGTACATTCTCTGTAATGTAATATCTTTGACTCGTCCCATTTCATAAAGAAACGATGTAAGTACTCGTATGTAAGGAGAACTTAAGAGACTGATAATGACGAGAATACGATTCTATTTCTATACAAGTACTTACTATGTGAAAAAAATTTGCTGCTAGTAGGAAGTCAGTAGAGTCTAAACTGTCGACAGCCTCGGAAACAGCTTTACATATTTGTGACGTCAGTTCTACGTATTTTTGTTTAGGTAACATTTCATAATGTAGCGATTTTAGTCGATTATGCCTATATTAGAAATATTTTTTTTAAGGTTAAACATTTTTATGAATTTTTAAGTAATCTCACAACCAGATATTTACCACTGTAAATATTTACTTGAAGATGATTATTAAAGACTGTTGATAAAGTATATAGTATTAGTTTTGTAGTTTATTATTTTAACAACTACGTGGGTATACGGCGAGTCTTTCGTATCAAGTATAATTAGTAAAGTAAACACGTCAACCCCTAACAACATCTTGTTTGAACTGAATCAAGATAAATTCAATTTATTTCAGAGGCATTATTATGGCGGCTTCCAGCTAAGTTATTTCAGAACTTAGCGACGAAAGGACTTAACTTCTGCATTAAAATTTCACAAATGTTGTCTTTCAATTACGTCACGGCGTCAAAAATAATATTTTAGCTAACAAATATGCGAGGGTACGTAAGAAGATTATGTCGGCTTCAACTTTGGCAAAAAGATTCTGTTAAAGTATTTTAATGTAACTTAGCATTGGTTTACTTGAATCCTAGAGTGCAGAAGACCGTTAAGTGATAACGATAAAAGCTGCTTCTAGAATACGGAGAGGGGAGATAAAGGGAGAAACAGATGTAAATGACTGATTAATTACTTTCAAACGCACCGTGGATCTACTCGTATTAAATAACTTAATGTTGCCAATATAAATGGACGGCGATCGTTGCTCACGATTTTACCACAATATATATATTTTAAACAAGTATTTACTAATGCTATAAACGTGAAAGTTGGTTTGGCTTACTTACATGCCTTTATTACTCACCTAATAAAAATTATTGAAAAAAACATTTTCAACAGTTAAATAAAAAAGTAGGCAAAAACTAGTTAAAATAAACTTTGGCTCAAATCATGAACGTTAAGTCGTTAAATGGTGTCTAACACAAATAGTGTGTAATTAATTGTAAAAATAATGATTCTGTGTACAACCCCAAAAAATTAATGTGGCTCGTTTGCGTGACCCTTGCTCACAAAAGTGGCCTGGTGGCCTTGTCACGAAGCTGGTGTGTTAATGCATGTATGTTTAAAGTTAACCACCTAACTAGTTTTGAATTCTACTGTTTACCTCTCCTAGATGTTAAAATCAGGAAGTTTATAAAATTGACCACGTTACTATTATTCTCTACTTTTACAATATGTGACTTAATCTATTTTTGAGGATCAAACTATAATTCAATAGCGTTATGAAAAGATAGAAGTAACGATGAAGTACCGACTTTTAGCCAAACAGCTTACAAACTTTACTACGAAACGATAATTCCTTGGAACTTAATTTGTAAGGAAGACCGTTTTCAAGAGAACAGTCAATTTTAGAGAGCAAGGCATGCTTTAAACGTCACGATAATTTGGAGTGCCTAATAATATCCATAAAGATAGATAATCCATAAAGATTAACAGTAAAGGATTTGAAAGTGTGTGTTTCTATTAACAGTCTTTAAGATTGTATTCAACCCAATGCAGAACGTTTTGAATGAGCTTTACATATTTTTGTACAAACTATCACACATTACAATATTAAATGCTCTATCATCAGCCTTTTACAGTCCACTGTTGGACATAGGCCTCTCCTTAGCAAGGATATACAATACCACGTTGGCCTAACGTATAGGGTTTGTTTCAAATTTTCCTTCTCTTTGTAGTGATGTGATTTCGTTCCCTTAGTCGCGTTTTACAACACCCATGGAAAGAATATGGGTAGTGACACTCTGTATTCTTACTCTGTCACCACACGAAGAAATATCAACGTTACACAACTAGCACAAATGTTTTTTTCATTGTTGGCTGGTTTCATTTATATTAATGACTGATAAATCTTTCATTATGAACATTAGTTTGACTGCAAGTTTTGATTTTAGTTGTCATTTGACTTTTAAGTCATTTGAGAACTAAAGTCTTTATTAATTATTCTCTTGACATGTTTGATGGTTCTTAAACAAGAAGATAAAATAGAATTTAAAGTTATGCAAAACATGAAACCCAGCAATAACCTACATGACCTTTGGAAGCTATAACCAAATCCCAAACGTGTAATGTTCTCAATTTCCCATTTTATAACGACCACCCAGAGCCCCATAAACTTTTGTAAGTAGGTATTATGAAGTATCTAACCCACTCTTCAAATCTGCATTAGTCTATCCGAAATGTGATCTGCAGTTTCCTACACACATCAGGCTTTTCAAACTTAGTGGTAGTTTTAATTATTTGCGGCAATACAGGTGTGTTATGATCATGTGATCAGTGAACAATTAATTATGAATAAAAGGGTACGTATTTCAATACGTACACACATATTTTTATTTAATTTTTTACTGGTCTTCGTTCACAGGCTTTATTAAGAGAATCTATAAGTCAGAACTTACACAATAGCAGTAACCATATCTTGTCAAAGTTTACCTAAACTTGTTGTATACCCACACAAAAGAGACCATTTAGACTGGTAGTATTACTTTTGATGAAAAGTGGATCCCGCATGACAAACAAAAACTTTCGTCACAATGACGATGAGGACACGACGACAACGACGTTTGGGAAGTAACCAAACTATGTTCAAAACAATATTTAGCTATATTGTGCCAGTATTATCTAGTATAGCTTCTTAAGAGCTCTTATAATAATTATTGATTGATAAAATCATAAAAAAGGCAATGTAAAGTTCTGAGCAAAGATACAAATAAGAAAATTTTATGATAATGATGAAGAAATTTGCTGTTAAAAACTAAACCTGTCAACAATTTTACTAGTTACACGGGTACATATTATGTGTAAAAGATCTTCGAGTAAAATGTTGATGTGGTTATTTAACCATTCTTTTAACTAGTTACAAGACAAATTTTCGTTACTTTAAGTTTTGGTTTTGTGGTCGGTGTTTCATTCAAACATCGATATTTTACCTATATTTTAATCTTTCATATTAGTAAAAATAGGTGTCAGTTTTTTTTGTAACGTATGGTAACTGTCTCGGGCCGTCACCCCACCCTGGTTTTGCGAAATAACTTTTGGGCTTTCTCGCCAGAACTGAGGCGGATAAGCATTTTTCCTCTGGGAAAGGCTCTGTTAAGGCATGGCGTCGATTTGGGGAGGACCTAAAATCATATGGTTCGGGTCTTGCCATAGTAGGGTGCTAGAGGTCGTCGAGGTGGTTTATAGTACTCCAACGAGCAAGAGATCTGAAGGGATTTTCCACCCTACCAACAAAAAGAAAATAAGACCCCTCCTAACGTTTGCCTGCTAGCATGGGCACCACCTTAGGGTGAGTTCTTTATTTAGGTGACGTACATCACAAGTGGAAGTCGCCTCCTCGCGGCTGGCCACTGTAGCGGATGGAGTGGAAAACCCGTCACGTCCACTTGCAGCCACACTCAGGGGCCACCCTGAGGCGTTGATGTTAAAATACGTACCATGTGCAACCTTACACGAAAATCATACGTCAAACAAAAAGTTCAGATCTAAGGAGACAGTAAAAACTTCTTTCTCCGTTTTGATACTTAAATCTACTCTTCTAATGAAATCTTAATCAATCAAAAGTTAACTTTTCTGGAAACAACACCATCACAAAGCAATTAAAATAATGATAGGATGTCAGATTACGTTTTCATATGATGTATGAAGAAAACATTGGTTAATAAACTTGAAAGTAATTAACTCACCATGTTTTATAAAACTGTATACAACTACCCGAATATTTTGCCAAATGCAGTGGTGCGGCAAGTACAGATACGAAATACGACCTATTACGTTTTCTTTACAGTCTACTTTTCAATAAAGCAAAACATCACTTTTAAAGCCTTTGAGGAAGTTGAAATTTGAAACACAAAGTGTACTGCTTGTCGATGTGTGGTGCTAAGAGCTCCAAAACGGATAGTAACAATTAAATTAATTACTTGATGCTCACATCTGTATTGTTTAATGGGGACATTCAAAAATCATAAACTTCTATTAGCTCTCTTGTTGCTATAAAGCGAGCTTTTAAGACAGTATCTATATTAATAATATAAACCTAAACAGTTTGTTAAACAGCAAATAAACAACAGCAACAACATTTAAGGTGTAATCAATACAGCAGGAGTCTTATTTATTGTGCTTATGAGTTCTTCTTGATCACTACGTGGATTTTTTGTCACGCTAAAAGAGGTCTTAATAGTTTATTTTTAATAATAAAAGCACCATGCTTTTATTACTATTTTAAAGATAAATTTAATTAAATTTACCAAAAATTCCTAAAAATTCAATCTAAAATTTTTGGTAAATTATTAAATTATGAATAGTATTGCAAGATTTTATAGCATAAATATACGTCTGCCAATAAATGGTTTGATATTTTTGTTCCTTGCTACTTTAAAAAAAATAATACAAACAAATAAGTATGATGACCAGTGTGAATTTGCGTATGAGATACGCGAGGGGCGTCGCCGCGATTATGTTGCGACTTGGTGATTAAACGGGTACAATATAAATGATGAAAGACTCGCAATTAAGGGGACTTGGCCGGAGCATCAATCACACGAATATATCTCTGCAACTTACTTTGGTATGATCTTTTTCTTGTAGTTATTTCACTTGGTTTGATAGCAGAATTTATTTAAATTCACTTTTAGAAATACTTGTTCTTGTATCTTTACGACAAAATCTCAAATTACAAGTGAATTGATGTGTTCACTACTAGTGAACAAACTTATGTTCAGCAGTGGACTGATAAAGGTTGTTAATGAAATATATCCAAGATAAAACTTTATACAGATTCACTAAAAGTAGATAAGCTAGTCTATATTTAGGAAAGTCTTTTAACCTAAATATAGAACAGTCACGTTGGAACAGAAAGCTCAGAGTGATTGGTTAGACCTTTGTTAGGTTCTGTCTGGCTTTTATCCAATGTTTCACATAGGCGGGAATAGCCACGTTTCGTGTCGTACAGTACAATAGTAATGCTAATTTATCACATTTACTTGGCACACTTTCTATAACTAGACCCACCTTAATACACTTCATTCATGATATTCTCAAATGACATTCATGATATCAACACAAGAAATAAATATAAACTCTTGTAACCAATGACTAGACTACAAAAAGTAAGAAATCCTTTTGATGTTGATGATTCTATAATACAACAAATAAACTAAGTATTAACAAATTTATGTCCTTGATACATTAAAACTATGTGAAAATTTGCTTGGAACTGATGCTGCTTACTCGCATTTACGTTTGTTGTGTTTCAAAGTGATAAACATTTATTTTATTATTGTATTTCGTCTTTTCTATTTGTTTCTTTTTCTTTTCTTACGTGATAGTTGAATTGTATAGTAAATTTTTTGAGTATGTAAATGCGAGTATAGTCTAGATTTGTAATATAAGGTCATATTTAGTAATTCTCTGGTGATTTTGAGTAGTTCGACGGGCTACCCAAATATCTTGTCGGCGATAGTGTCGCGCTTCGGGTTTTTGATCTTGACTAATACCGGTTAGGTAACACGATTACTGTGGCTCGTATGCCAGGCCGACTCAAAACTATGGCCATTTCTTCAAAAGGATAACTTCAATGTTTTAATTAAATAATACATGTTAAAAAAAGACACCGTTGTGGTTTGTTTCGGCATTTCTTCTGAGAGTGAGTAATGATATTTAATATAATATGAAACATTTTCAATACTAGAGAGAAAAATTCAATATTACTTGTTAAATTATGGTGTCACTATACCTTTATCTTACTACATATTACTGTGGACTTATGATTATTTTCGCATACCTGAAACAAAAATAATAAAAACATTAAATTACAACGTAATATAACACCTAGTGGTAACAAAATAAAATCATTTTTAATAATTTTTTTCTTGAAGGCGAAACTTGGGCAACTCCCCTTTTTTTTTGTCAGTGCGGCAATCTCCTCGAATACCACCTACTGATGCTCATGTCGGACACGAACCGACCAAAAATTGCACACTCAGTCGGGAAACTAGGTGTATCTTAGAAAGGAAATCACTAGAACGTCGATGCTACCTCGGGCTATCAACGGCCTGCATATCACATAACCTTAGAATGAACTAACCTGTAGACGCACGTTTCCGGATTATTCATACGGCAATTTGGTTTTATAAATATTTCTAAATTATAATAAGTAGCCAAGCGAAAGACAAAAATGTATAACATAAATATAGCGCTAAAGGTTGTTTTTTTTTTTCATTAAATCTTAAAGTTTCTGGTAAAACGCACTGAAAAATTTTTCATAACATCGCGCTACGCCATAAATGCTGATGATTTGACCTGCCATAGTGACTCTACTCTACCTGATGGAAAGCATGAATAGAATCCAAAAGTTGTAGTCACCATAGTCATTGCGAATGCTGACAATGTAGTATGGTGACCCACACTATGGTGGCCTATTAAGATGCTTTTTTACGCCTCACTTGGGTATGTAAAAGACATGACAGTCATCGTAGCATTGTATTGCACACACTTACTACGACAACTGTCTCACCTGCATCAATTGGCCTCAGGTCTCGCACTCACCAACGAAACACGACAGCACGGATGTCATCGCTTTAGGTTGATCTTCTATGGTCTGTCGTCGCTTTAGGTGGGACGGTAGTACTGCTCCCGTCGAGCCGGCCCGTTCATGCTGAAATCAGCGTGGCTCTACTACCTAACACGTAATGAGTGGTTTTTAAAGTGATTTCAACATTCTAAAAAGGATAGACAGACTAGAACAGTATGTGAATTAGTACTATTTGGAAAGGAAGTGCACCAAGAGACCAACCAGGATGTTTTATCTTTTCTGTTTTTTTAAACTAATCAGGGAACTACGCAAGACAACAGCACCACAAAGAGAAGGAAAACTTGAAACATTCTATGCCAATCAATCTGGTCAGCGTGGTACAGTAAGACAAAATCTTTTTCTCCAAGAAAGGCCTATGTCCAGCAGTGGATTACTAAAAGCTGTTGGTGATCATTTTTTTTCTTTGAGTCTAAGATCGACGCTTAGTTTTTTTAAGTTGGGATTGGATAGTTTGAATTATTACAGTACCAGTTTTGATTACACAACACTTTCTATAGTACATTGTATTAAAATCTCATTACAGTTACATAAGTACCGCGGTCACGACGTCACAGCATGGTATGGGTTAAGTGATATTTCACGTAGCTGTCATCTCCAATTTGTTGGATCATGAGTTCATAGGTATACAACGTGTTCTTAATGGGTATAATTACTTTTGATTTAAAAGATTAGATGAAAAGAGTGACCAAAAATGTTGATAAATTGAAAATAAAATACAATATATTACAACTACTACTACTACTAATTATCTAGACGAATCAGACTCAGAATTCAGACTTATTTAGTATTAAAATTAGTCATTTTTTATTCGACATAACAATTTTTATAACAATTTCTTAAAGTATTTACAGAATTAGACATAATTTGAGAGGTCTAGACAATTAGACTTAAGAAAGACTTAAGTTTTAAGAATCTACAAAATGTAAATCCTGGGAGACTCTTTAGACTTATTTAAATCGTTTATTATTTGTTTGTATCTCATCATGTTACATCGCTTTTTATTTAGCAACATACTCAAAAAAAGCCCTCGAGATAAGCTTTTATGATATTGAACTATTCCAACGTGAAATGAAGATGACATGTAATCATACAACGCGACGGGAGAAGCATTTATATTCAGACGATCGAGAATTCTATTAGTGACTGCAGGTAGGGGCAGTGACGATAGGGCGGTTAGTAATAATATTGGTATTATATAACCACACAATGCAATAAAAAGAGTCACGTCCATATTCTCAGGTTTCCTATTGTGCGGCTCTTAAAGTTTATCCGTCTGACTCGTAATACCAGTAACTTTTTCTGTTATGAAATTCACTTTAGTAAATTATTATTAGCTGACAGAAATTGCCTAACAGATGGAGAACACGTCAAAATGTCTGCCTTAGAGAGCTTTTCCAAGTATGACATGAAAAATTGGGTTGTTTGCCCCATATTCATAGCGTTGACCGCGATAGAGCCACCGCAATTTATGACCGACAAAATTGGCTGATAGGCAATGTCATCGATACCCGGCCTGAGGTCTACACCAAGTCGTAGACATGTCTACATTAAAGTCTGGTGTTAAATATATTTAAAGTGTGATGAGGACTGGACTTGGTTTGTAATTTCTGAAGTTTCTTAGCCCTTAGTTAATCATTAAAGTCGACTAGTAGTACAGTTATTGGGTTGTACGTTTGTGCCAATCTACCACACACATACCTAATACCTAACACTCAAATACCATACCAAACATATTTGGGAATCAATTCGTTGGGTGCGAACTCGTTATTTTTTATCCTATATCACCCTAATCCGATTTCTCCCATCCGATCCGAGGTGCGTTGGTTCGTTGGCATACTCACGCGACATACTTCAAAGCCCTTGGAGCGGGTACTCACAAATCACTTTGCGTAACCATAGGGGTGTATTGGCGATTAAGCCGCGCCTACATTAAAAAAAGTGAAGTGTTATTATTTTATCTGTAACTCAATTCAGGACGAATAGCATAAACATTAAATTATTAAAACGCCGCTTTTGTCGATGACAAGTCTCGATGTATGTATTGAGCAGACTTTAGGACAGTTATTTAGTACTTGTTTCTCAGTAAAAAGATCTTTGATGGACTGGATAGATTTTCTTGCCGCATTTAATTCTCCCTTAAATAGACTTGTCAATATATAATTTTCATACCATTTTTCAACATCATTACAAAGAGAAGGAAAACTTTTAACAAGCCTGGCCAGCGTAGCAGTAGGTCAAAATTTCCTTGCTAAGGAACGCTCCATGTCCAGTAGTGGACTGTTAAAGGCTGTTGATGATGATATCATTTTTAAAAATAATATAAACAAAATCAGTTATTCGAATAATTAATTTTGGAAAAAAATATAATGCAATAATAAATGCAAATTATATTATATTAACATTATACAGTTCGTTGATCTTAAAACGTCAAATGAGCCTATGCATTACAACGAGATAAATAGTTTTGTTTATTAAATTACCGTGAGGTATTACAACATCTTCTAATGTTCATTCTAATCTATATAAAAATATTATACAATTGGCCTGTGGACACTCTTATTATTGTAGAGTACTACTACTCCTTAGACGTAAATAAATATGTAAACAATTTTGTTAACGAAATCGACCTAACCACAACTTTTGACATGTTTTAACATTTGAATACTGTACTTTTAAAATTAGTATTCTATTAGTCAATCTAGCTTTCATAGTACAAGCTCTGCCTAGTTGTAATATACCGTTGTGTGTCAGATGTCCGAAAATATTGTTATAATCAGTCTTGCGACTCGATCAATTCACAGACTGCGCATTCTTTTCTTTTTTATAAAAAGACAACGCAAGCACTAGAAATAAATCCTGGGTCAAAACAACAGTTTGTGGATCTAAACTGAACTACTGGGTCAACCGTGCAGTCAAATTGACTCACATTTGACTAGATTAGCTTCGACATTAAGAATTTCTTGTAAATAGAAATCCATATATTGTTTCAATAGTTTTTTGCCCGATATGTGTTTTGGTGGTAAATTAATATTCGAGTAAGGAAAACAAAAGAAAAGTGAATGTCGATAACATCTAATGGCCCGATGTTTTTATTGCCTATTGAGCACGTAACGTATACTTCGACGTATCCCCGTTAAGATAACGTTTCGATTGTCTTAATAGGGGTGCTGTTTATTTGCGAAAATGCCCCGAGTTCTAAGTACTATACTGAAAGAAGGTGAAGATAAGAACTTTGAAGAGTTCTAATGGTCTTTTACCATTAAAACCCAAAGATCATTCGTATGTTTCCCTGTTATTTTTATATTATTTCTAGTAAAAACTCTTGAAATTACGCATGGCGGATATGCTTTTAATTCAATAAAGATACGAAAATTTTCAATTTATCGATTTAAAATCAAATTACTTCCTCTTAAATAATTGTTTTTTTTTTAAATACCTTAATCAATAATACTGAATTCGGTATCTACTAGCAATTTATAAAAGTACTATGTTTTCTGAGAATATACTCAACACAACACATACAAGTGCTGAATACAAAACTGTTATACAAGATAAGTTTTCACATATATGATTTACTATTTAAGTATTTACTCCATCCATTACTTTTTTTTAAATAGTCTGCCAAAGTGACCCTACTCTGTCGGAAAATATGAGTAGAATCCAAGAGCGGTTGTCACCATAATCATGGGCATTGCGAATGCAAACAATGCAGCATGGTGACCTCCACTAGTGCTGCCTAATAAAATGCGTTTTCACACCCACTTAAAAGACACTGGATCCACTGTGGAAGAGAAACACGTGGTCTGGTAGTGCGTTCTAGGTTGTGAGTGAGTTGTTCTTAGGTGTGGTCGAAAAAGTGACAGACACAGTGGCAAGTTAAAAGCACGCGCATTAAAAATGAATCAATAGATAAATGAATAACGAACGGTTCAAGGACTGCTGTTATAAAATAGAAATTAACATTTGCATGGAAGATGTTCTTCTAGGTGAGTAAGATTACTACGCGAAAAATATAATGCAGTAATATTACATAACATGAAAGGTTTGTAAATATTTACACATCTTTTTTTATAATAAATATCTTTACAATAATACATATCTTTTTGAAAAGAGAGTACTTTGTTTTCTTAAGAGAACATTTATTTTTATTGCAATTAGTCCATTGATAATTCAATTTTATTCTATTTATAAGTTAATACTAAACTGAATTTAACTATACAAGATTGTCATTTGTTGTCAGTCCAGAAATCGATACTCCCACTCAACTATGCGTCATACCAACCGCACCATTCAACTATATATATTTAATAAGAAGTTATTAGGGCAGTGTATTTATTTATGCTATGGGTTTTTCGTACAATAGTTGCTACAGTTAGACAATAGGAGTACTGTAGGTAGGCTATCATCATCAATAATTATCAACAGCCTTCAACAGTCCATTGCTGGATATAGGCCACTCCTTAGTTTAAAAGTTTAGTTTACAGTAATATTTTTCTCCTTTTTATGTCACTATATTTCAGGTAAAGAGTCGACTTAAAAAATATATTTATTAACTTCTACTATTTTAAAGATTTATTTATGACGATGATGTTTGCCTAGCCAATTTCGGCCAGGGTGGCCAGTCTTAGTGGAGCTCAGCCAACTACGCAGAACATATTATGGTGTGCATGTGTGTGTGAAAACACAAGTGCACTCTCTGTTCCCTCACTCTGTCAATCCGATGGGACGGCTATCTTACACGACCGAGAAGAAACGACGGCTTTACGTGCTCTCCGAGGGGAGGGGGTTAAGACTCCAACTTCCAAACTCTGGACTATTGTTAATCATTTTAATAATAAGAAAAACTCAATATAACTTTTCTGGTCCGACCCCGGAATTGAACCCGAGACCTCTTGAGCGGCAGTCGCATACATTGAGCGCTAGCCCTACGAGGCAGCCAATGCCAGCGAGTCAGCAGACAGTGTTTTTTTTACAAAAGACCATTAAAAACCGGTTCCTGTGAAATACATTTCAATTTCTTGCTCATCTCACTGGAACACTACATAGTTTCGGGATAAAAAGTAACTAATGTATTCATTGAGGGAGTTAGTTAACGCCATACAAAATTTCATGAAAATTGGTCCAGTTGTTTGAACGTGAATAAATAACAAACACACATACTTACACATTTTAGTCTTTAAAATATTAGTGTATTGTCATCATTATCAAAGCTACTTATAATATTACGTTATTATTTCTTACAAAACAATGTTAATTTTTATTAAAACCCTTGTAGAGAGGAACTTCAGTATAGTACTGTCAGCAGATGACAAATTACTTAGTAGTGCGTAACTAGGTTTTTAAAGCGCGACGATCGTCATGTCGAGCAAGATAAGACAAGAAATAATTGGCATCGTCTTCTTCATAGAAAAGGAAATGACATAAACTTTCGCCTAAGATTACAAGCCTGAACAATTTTATTATAAGACCGAGGGCAAGCACCTCGCGATAAATTACTATCATTATAACAGTGCGTGTTGTATTAGAAACTGAATAATAGGTGTACGGAAAGACTAAAAACAACATACGCATGTCAATGACAGTGAATTATTTACTGTCATGGCGAGTAGTTTGCAATTTGCACGATGCTTATAGTGGAATAGCGAACCGTGTCCAGTACAATGGCTTCGTTATTGTGAAATTCCCGGGTAACAACTTAAATACCTAGGATATTGTCACAAATTCTAACGAGGTAGATAAAGTTAAAATACACTACTACATTTTGTGAGTCATCTTAATTGTGATAGTGGCACTCGATATATGAAAATTAGAAGTACTTATGCTTTCTCAGCAGTCGAGTTTTTATTTTTTTTTCCAACAATTAACTTGTTTAATTATATAAATTAGTATCTATTAAAATGTGATCCCACCTCCATTTTGATGGTAAAGGAGATTTAAATGAGAATTATTCAACTGTTACATAAATTAATACGTAAATTTTTTAAATGATATATTATACAAAATTAGATTACAGAGCTCCATATACATAAATCCTACGAGATGACAAAGTCAGCTGATAATGATTAATTTGTAAGTGGGTCTCGGCAAAAAAATATTTATGGTTTTAAAATACTATACGTTGATCTTTAATCAAATAATACAAAAACTTTTTATAACTTGTTTATACAGGGACTACTGTTGGCAATGTCCCACAGTTTTAACGGGAAGTAATATCTTCCACTAGGCTTCATTCTCTACCAACTCAGAATCGTTTTATTGATAAAAAAAAGGCATTGTGTTAGGTTACTCAGTACTCAGACAAACCACTCCACTACAAACCCCGGTGGGGTGACGGCCCGTGGGGATCACCAAACGTAAAAAAAAAAACGAAAATTACTCAGTAAAATGGTAGTGAATTTAATTATAAAGTTGACGGCCGTTGAAGTCAGGAGTTGCTAGTAGATATTATAAATATTATAAATTGCTAATTTTATTTTGTATCTACAAAAAAAATGTTTATGAGGATGTTTTTCCGTGTTCTAGAACCTGTAACGCAAGTAAGTGTGAGTCAAGAAAGCGCTGTGTAATACGACAAAAAAATGGCCGTTCTGTGTGGAGGCTGTGCGTAGGAGTGCATGTGAACGAACTTAGCGGCATATGCGAATATTCATTTGCCACCCACGTCAAATTAGGCTTTTGGTACGCCTGGCCTCTTTAGTCACCATCTAAATGGGCAGTCACGTTGCCTCGCCTCGCCGTTTGAATATTATATCATGATTAATTACAATACGGTACTGTGGTATTTTTTTTTACACAATATCAAGTTTGTAAATAGATAAAATATGATAGGATTTTTGATATTTAAGTAGTATTATTCATTAAAAATGACTTATGTAACTGGAGAACGCAGTACGTATATTTATATCAAGTATTTAGAAAACTTTTCTAAAATAAGATATGTTACAAGTCATCTTACGTTAGTTTCGATTTTGTCTTAAATATCATATTATCTTATTTATTACGACTAAAGACTAAAAATGCCCACCTTAAATATTGTAATTGTATTTTGAACAATCGGGTTGAGAACTGTTTTAACATAATTCTAAATTTAACTAGACCTAAAAACTAAAAAAATGCCTATTTATCAAACATGAGTGTAAGTCTTGTTATATTGTGAAGTTGGGAGAATCGGAAGTGCCTCAGGTCACCCGGGACCGATCTAACCGTAGTACGTACGCGCCTTACCAATACAATTTCAGTTCTTTCTTCACAGTATGCATATGAGTAAGGATACCACAAACAGTAGTAAGAATTTAGGATAAATTGATCGCTATATTTTCTAAAAAAAATTAACTATTCAAGACGGACAATCCAAGTAGCTAATTACTATGCTAGTAGTATCAGTAACAAGAGTTGAACCTGCTGCTATCTACGAGGCAACGAGCTGCTTTAAAAAAAGGAACATTTCATCAATTACTCTTACAGAGCACTCAGAATGCTAATAGTCTAAAATAAGTGTGGCTAAAATACACACGCCTAAAGAAAATTAGGCTCGTAATATATAAGTCTATTTCAGATAAGTCACATAACTTGTACACGTATTTAATTAGCTGATGTTAAGCAAAATTATCTATTTCAATACTTGGTTGTACTTTGGACTAGATGTAAGGAATAGAAAATTCCAACTGACCGAATAGGTTGAACTCGATGATTATTTAAGAAATTAAGATGTTAAAACATAATAAACAACTCAATAAATAATAAACATTTCAATTCACATTCAAAGTTATAATATTTATTATTTGACAAAATGGGACATTTTTATTAAAACCCAAACAGATATTAGCCCTACATTGATATAAGAATGTGGAATACATTTTCAGCAGATATTCTCATACTTTCGCTTCTGAGGAACTTACACACCCCTCATAAATATGTAGTTAACTTGTGGTGCTGAGGAGCGATTCCTACAAATCGGAAAGTTATGCATAATAATGTTTAAGTTCGAAATCGAATTATGCGACACTTAAATCTTCCTGTCAAGACCTTATTACAGAAATTCGTAGGCATCAATACATGGTAGTTATGATCAAACCTTTCTTTTGGTGTTTGATTAAAATTCCCATAAACATGATTATTTGGTCAGTAGTAGTACAGTACTCTAAAAACAATAAATTATCCTTATAGAAATGTACCATTGCTGTTTGAGAGTGTGTTGGCGCGCCGAGCGCTATGTACGAACATGCTGCCACGCACACATTAGCATAGTATCTGGTAGAAGATGGCCACAGCGTCGGCCGTACCGTAAGTGTGTTTATTTAATTATTTAGCGTATTTTTATATCATTATTTAGTGTTAATGTTGGCTTTGTGTTACTTGATTTAGTATCATCTTCAAGAATTTTTCATCATGACTTCAAACAAAGACAAAAATATTGTAGTGTCTTTTTATAATTTTGCAATACATGTTGCGCTAAATAAGGCTTCGACCTATGAACTAACACAAAATAAATACATAAATATACTCATTATATCAGTAATAATTCAGTGTGTGCTAAATATATCGCCTCCGTTTGTCCCTTTAAGTGCAAAACGTGGCTTCGGTCTTTGTCGGACCGTGCGGTCGTGGTTACCTACTATTAATTTTTAGATACGTACGACAAATATTGTCGCTAGGGTAATCCACAATTTTTACTATTTTTCGTTTATTTTTTTTATCAAACAAAGACAAGTCTCTCATTAGGAATAAATTCTATGTCGTGGGGGACTTTACAACCATACAACAAATAGACATAAAAACACACAGACTCAGAACAAAAATTTGTGGATCACACTAAGTGTTACTTACGTACAAAATAAGTCTAATATTAAGTTCTACTAGTGTTACTCTTTTGTTTTATGACTATGTTGCAGTGTTACTATTTTTATACCATTTCCTGTTTCATTACCGTATACCTTGATATTTCCTTCCTAAGTATACGTGTATACGAACAGGAAAACGTGGGCAATAAAGAAGGCTTTTGTCCTACAAAGGTATTCAGTCTTAAAAAAAATACATTTGGGAGCACTCGTCCGGGTCACAGAAAATTCAAAACCTGAATATACTAAGTTGAGGATATTTTATTTTATTTATAAAAAAAACATTATAAAAATAGATAAAAACAACCTTTGAAGCGAATTGTACATTGTGTCAAAATACGTGCTCAATCGGTGCAGAAATTATTTGAAGATTTTTAAAACACACAAATCAATTTAATATTTTTTATATGTAAGTATACATTGAAATGCTTAACTGCCTCGTTGGCGCAGTGATAGAGTCTGTATCCATATTACAAGCTCTGCTTAGTTTCGGACTAGATAGCGTTGTGTGAATATTATAGAATATTATACATTATATAAAGGTTTTTGTACCAAGTTTCTGAGTTTTTTAAAAATACACTGTTTATACTATCTGATCACTGTACAATTTCGCGTTGTCAAGGTTATAGAAATGAAAATAACATAAAAAGAAATAAAATTGTATTACATTATAATTATGCGAGCAAAGCAGCTGCATAAAGCCAGTTTGACAATAAAATACGCTTGAATACGGCAGACTTTTAACTAACCTAACTTTGTTTTTAATGTCTTTGAAACATTTAGACATGACAAAAATTAATTATACAAGCGTTAAGCTTTGTGAAAATAGTTCTACAAAGAGAACTTTAACAAAATTCCCAAAGGAAACTTGTTCGCTTCTAACCTTTTAACATAAAACAAAAGAGATGCTTTGTTTTTCAAAGGCACTAGATCGTTTTGAATAGGATTTAATTTACTAATTTAATTCGTACATGTTTGCTATTTTTTATAAGTCTTATTTCTCATTTTGAGAGTCTAGGTTGTTGTTATCTGTTACGTATGTATCCCGTGGCACAGTATTTTACGAAGAAATCTGAAAATACCTCATTAACACCGTTCTACTTAAAAACATACGCAAGTTGAGAAGTTTCTTGACTGCTCGAAACAGCCACTTCGAATTATAGTTATGTGAACCTGACTTACTCGAGGTACTCCTTACTTCCCCTCCTCCCTACTATCCCCTTAATTCATCTGTGCAAGCAATATTTCATGTCCACCATTGCCTTTTTACCTTTCATTTCAAAGGAAACCTCCAATTTTCTTATCTCATTTTTAAAAACTGGCAACTGGCTTGCCCCCTATTTCGTGAGTGGTATTAAAATTGTAGTCGCCAAAATGTGGGTATTTAACACGTCTCTACTTACCCTTACGGGAATATAGGCATCAATATGTATACATTAATATATACCACTCATAGTTACTTTAAATTAAAGAAATTATATCTACGTTCAATACAACAAATGAAGCTAACTTCGAGTCTTTACAGTTTGTTCTTTATGAATAGACAACAACTAATCTCGAAGATGTGCTTGTTTTCATTCGATCAATTGTCGATTTCATTTTAAATAATCACGATAAAATTAATCTATATTTACGTATGTTATATAAAAGTTCAGTTGGTTTGTCAACAAAACTCAAAAGTTCAGTGTCAGTTGAAATTGTGACATGATATGCTACAAACTTCAGATATGATTTTCTATCTATTTATTGTGCCACCACCACAATATGACATAGCGATACGTGACAGGGTCTAATGACAGACTTACTTTATACATAAAAACGAAGCAACATTGTGTACTAGCAGTATTCATCTGATAAGGTACAGTTTTTACTTAAGATAAGATATGTATTTAGATTATACACTTATTAGAAATGCCCAAACCACTGCATAACTTTGTGCACATGAACGTATTACGCAAAATCTACAGGTAAAATATTCAAGTGAGTTCTACGTAGGACGGCAATGAGACAAGTTATAATTAGTAGAAAGTTATACAAAAACATTAATATTCATATAATTTATGTAGTATGTACTTACAGTCAGACAAGACCACGCCTTGGAATATCAAATTGAATCTCAAACATTGATAAAACGTTCTAGTATAAAAATATATTTCTGTAACACTGTCATGCTCGAAACATTGGCGACGAGCGAAAGAACATAAAGTACACAAAATATTTTAAGGTACATAAGAAAACCCCAGAGATATTGATACTGGGAACGTTTACGGCGTTTGGTTCAGTGGATAAACCCCTATAGTCATACATAGATCTCATATATTCCGTCTATGACGAACGGTAAGATGCTTTTATGCTACATCATAGAATTTTTCGTTAAACTGTGTTTAGGTTTTGTTTGGTGAGCAAATGTTGTATTTATACATTTATTTTTACCGGTAGAATAGATCGAAGTGATTGAAAACTGAGCTGTACAATTGTTTTTTAAATTATTTATTTATTTGCAGAGTTTATTTATTATGAGTATGATACGTTAGAATAGGTAGGTTTAATTAAGATACAGTATTGTAGATGAATAAATTCCTCCAAGAATCACATGAATGAAAAAGTGAACAATGTTAAAGATATATAATACAAAATCTATTATTTACAAGAGAAAAGTAAAAATGAGAAAGTGATAGCTTCGTAAAAACAGTTTTATGAAATACGAGAATTTATTGCACCGATTGCAATAAATGATTAGACCCAGTTTGCATAAATCTGTTTCTGTGTGTCTTTATATTAAGTCAACATATAATCCATCAATATATTATTATATCCATAATAATCAAAGTTTATCCAAGCTTTTTTTTGTAACTACGGCGTGATTGTTATTCACACATGTAAATTTTTAACCTGAGAAAATTATAACATATTAATCAATTTAAACTGCTACCTTTTGATATAGGTGCCAAATTCATTGCTGTGTTTGTATGTTCTTCGGCATCTTGCGATTTCTACAATATGTCGTTTAATTAATAATTTGTGGTTTCAATATTACGCCGTCACATATTGCACGGAGTAGGGTACCTTGAAATTATATAATTCAAAATTTTAGTCCTTTTTTGCCGTTGTGAATTATTATTAAATAATAAAAATAACTAGCTGCCTAGACTTCATGGTTTAACACCGTTCGATTGTATCGATTTATCTGTGTAAAATAGGTATATTTGTAGCACAAGACAACTGCCACACTGTATGTAAAAAGAGCCTAGCTTTCCTTACGAAATGGGCAACTTTTCATTTCAAGCTGGAAACTCGGTACGTATATATTGTACCATTGTGCGTCGCAGTATGCGCATAGAATCCCCTAACGAATATTAAAATTAATTTGAGTATATTAATTAACAGTTTTGTTGCCATAACACAAGCTCTGGCAAAATTGGTAGCGGAAGTGTGTCTCTAGTAATTATTAAACCGCAAAAATAATAAGACCACGGACCTCGCTAGGAAATAGATGATAGCAATAAGTCCGTAAATGCAAGCCGGGGCCCATTCACTAGTCCTTTACAGACCCCATGGGAGAAAATGGTTGGTTGGTTGGTTTTATTTCGAACCGAAAATACGGACCACACATATTACGTAATGTATACGAAATATTACAGTTAATTTTCGTAGTTTCTCTAGAAATTTCGAACCTAAACATTTATTTACTTCTGCTACTATTAACTTATTAAATGTCTTATGAACTTTTTGATTGATAGGTATATGTGACTCTGTTTACGTAAATTAATTGCTTCTCATTACAGGTACAGATTTTAAGACGCTTGACTTCTGAAACGGTATCATAAAGGAGGTTTATATAATATTAATGGACCAGGCATGCCAAGCGCCTCCGTTTAACTAAATTGATCTAATCACCTATGCCACTTTTAGAGTATTACATTGTTTGGACCTTTGATGAGCGTCGCTACAAACAAATAATTTAGTTAGTGCTGTGTCCTCTCTTTGAATTCGAGGATCGAACCAAGAGGCGTGCAATTGGTCAGGCCTATGTGTGTAGAAAATAGCGCTGGCAATCGCTTAAATCAATATCCTATCCGTGTAGTCAAGAAAAAAAAGGCTTAAAAAGTATAATATAACATGAAAATCTATTACGTACTAAAATAGAAAACTCTGAACAAAAAACTCATTTTGTTTTAATTTTAATAAAAGCAAATTGTAACTTAAGGATGGATTAACCGATATTTTAAAATGAGAGTAAACTGGCTGCGAAAGTTTTCCAATTAATAATTAATTTCAAGTTTCTTGTCAGATCCTGCTTTCTGACAGAAACTATGTTTCAGACAGGTTTGGTAATAAATCTGTTATGGCAATACGAATCAACGTCTATATACATTAGTTTATAGAAAACTATACATTTTCTATATACTATCATAGAGGTATTTACTTCATCAACAGCAAACATGATTAAACTAGGCAAGAAATCCTTAAAGAAGTACGATTTCTCCTGGCATAATCTGAGTGTTGTTAAATTCTAAGTTAACATTGTAATTATGAGTCAATAAATTATTATTATTATTATTATGATTTCTGCTCATATGCGTCATTTCATTGGTGTGGTGGTATACTCGTATGTCGGCGCCGCAGTACTGAAACTTAGTATTTAATTTGTACTGTTAGGAATTTTTCAGGCAGATAAGGTACATAACTATACTGCTAGTCATCTTTTGTCAGCTTTCGCTAATTATTCAATGGAATATATACTTATGATTTAAATCGCTAAGTGTGTGTAAAATTGGAAAGCCAGGTCAAAACCGAAATAATTTCTTGGTTATATATTGATAATATTAAACATTTTTAGAAATTTTGGAGAACTGTCCCGTTGTTTTCTCCGATTTTTTTTTCTATTACTTGCATATGCATTTAGTGAAAAGTTCCTAATTTGAAATTACAAACGGACACTTCAATTTTATTTATTTCTATAGATAACCAGATTTAGAAGAGTTTTTACATTACGCGCTGTCGCTGTTGCTTAATCTTAAGAATAATCTATTTATTACTTCACAAGTAAATAATTTAAAATACGCCTCCTAAAGATATGGTAAATCAAATCAAGATTAAATAAAAAAATAAGGGTTACCAAAACTTGATCGTGTCTTGAAAATTTTACTTCTATTGTATTCGTGTTGCAGATACATACCTGCAAATAATAAAAGAAAATATTTAAACAGTAGAAAATCAAGTTGTGTTGTTTTTTATTTAAAGCTAAAGAAATATTATTGGGTTATATGGCAATATTCTTGCATTTTGGCAGACCTAAAGGCTCACATAAAAAGTAGAATTTTATTTATAAAACATATCACAGCGAATGATAAAAAAAGTTTACTAGTTAATGCATTAATAATATAATTATTAATAGTTATATCGGTGATTATCGACTCTTCTAGCCAGCGTGGTGTACTAGACCAAAACCACCTTCCAGAGGGACTGTTATACCAGTGACGCCAAGTCATTGACAGTAGTTGGTAATAATAGACTTTACGTAGACTTTCGGTTAAACATCGGCATGGTAAAAACCTTATGGCAAAAACGTCAAGAGCTTTATTGACTAAAGTACTATATATATAGTACTACGTACAACTGTTGTTTATCACTGATATCATGCTGTGGAAACATGTGACCCGCAATCCGAACTGGGTCACATAAGATATAATAACCCAATAACTCGTAGTGGTAGCGAGTGTAAGGAACAGACTCAATTTCGAACATTTAGAGATCTCGAAGGTTATTTGTTTCAATCCACTTTCCCGATCCAGCCATCATTAGGGAATGTTACCACGGGCTTTATTGTTCATAACAAATATTTCTAGTATTCTTATTCCAAAATTTGTTGGTTGAGGCGTCATATTTGTAAAAGTAACCTTCAAGACTAAAAAACTTGTCTATAAGGAAGAAAGCTAACTCGTTTTAAATAACGCTTGATGCATTTAAACGTTTTTGTGTGTAATAATTTCAAATTCAATACGCATCTATATCAATCGATATTTCCAATTTCCCCTCGTACTCGTATTTTATTAGATTTCTGGCTAAAATCTTTATAAATGCGTACGTATCACATAAATATTCCGGAATCAGATCCTGGAGAATTGAATTATCAACTGTATGTGAATCTGTTTTCTAATTTATCTCACAAATTGTTCATTTCAATTTAAAACTGGCCAAATTCTTGTGTGTGTTGGTCAATTTGAGTCGTGAAACCAGACATTATTAAATCAAGCGATCGTGCTCGGCGTCTGATTTCAGCGCAGGAGCCGGTGTGTGGCGAGCAAGGAGGTCATTCGTCGTCGACCGCATGTAGCCCCTCTTGCATTCGACGGATTTAATCAGGC
The DNA here is from genome assembly GCA_949316085.1 of Hypercompe scribonia. Taxonomy (NCBI): domain Eukaryota; kingdom Metazoa; phylum Arthropoda; class Insecta; order Lepidoptera; family Erebidae; genus Hypercompe; species Hypercompe scribonia. The sequence goes on along the minus strand of OX438977.1, from coordinate 9,812,046 downwards.
GCCAATAACCGCAAACACGGTCTCAGGGCGTTCCACTCCAATGGTCACTTCACTCGTATCACTTGTCCATTATGCGAAATTTTTCAACCTTGCTCAGAACAAAATACGTACATTTTCTATTCTATATACCGTCATAGAGTATTTATTATTGTAGATGTTGTGTTAGATGAAGTGTTGACACAAAAGTAGGTAGGTAAGGATGTAATTAAAATATTTTTAAAGTAAAGATTATATACAATTTACCCATTTTGACAAGACTTCAAGACGCAAAATGTTGTGTGAAGTTGTCGAAGTACGCAACACTTTTTACATCCATACTTACGATTTACCAGACACCTCCGCATTAAGCTTTGTTGTAAATTAGAATGATTATCCATATAAAGAATTGTTACCAACGAATTTCGTTTGTCATCATACTAAGTGAGAAACAAAGAGACAAAGAGAGCATAAAATCGGTACGAAACATGCAAATCAGCGTGATTCTGAAAAACGGGCAACGAACCCCAGACCGCAGTATGGCTCATCACACTGGGTTCAATACACGTCAAATACACAACCGAATCTCTGTCGTGAGATAAGCGTTATTAGAAGTTGAAGAAGGTGATACCTCAGGCTAGCTATTAAAACCCATCTTAATGATATCACTAGGTAAGTTAAAGACTTACCTACCTTAAAAAATTTGTTTTACACTGTTTATGTTATACGTTTATTACGGTCAGGAATTATCCTGACTACATAGTAGGAATTTGAATTGTCTGATACTTCAACAAGATTTAACTGTAAACTGTACATAACGATTTTTTAAACATTTATTTTTTATTATCAGAACAATAAGATGCACATTTGTTTAGTCATCAAAGACAATAATCATCATGTTTTACTTATTTTTACTCCTTTCTTTCATCAATTGATCACATAACTCTTTGTATTGTTTCATACACACAAATCTGAAGTACTCACTCTGGCTGATGGGCTAATTTCATTGTTCAATATATTAATAAGATAGCTAATACATAAATATTCAGATATTAAGGCAAAGTCAGAAAAATATGTAAGTTTTCAAAAGCTATTTCACGAACCAAGATAACCTTGTTTTTGTGAAGAATAGCTTATTTTTACATGAGATAATTACATTTAAAAACCTTCTATTACATTACATACGTATTACAATAATATTTAATCCATAAAAAATCTGATATTTCAGTTATTTTCTCAAATTGGTTCAGAGCTGTTTCGTGTTTTTGGTTCGATTTATTGGATGAAAAGAAATTACAAATCCCTGTAGTCCGATTGGCCGGAAGACATGAACTTTTTTCCTGTTAGTTCGGTTCAACGAACAAAACGAATTATGGATACTCGCAATCCGACCGACCGTAGGTACTACGTGAAAACATGAGGTTTCGTGGTTTGCCTTATTGGACTATAGATCATTGTGAACATTGAATGTTCGTTTAAAAAATAGAGTCATTGAATCAAAAGAACCGAGTTGAAAGAATGAGCCAGGTGAGTAATACATTTTGTCATATTTTTTTATTTCAATATAAACGTGTGTTAAGCAAACGTCAAACATTCCTACTTACTTAAAATCACTAGTAAAGGACTATTATGTATAAGTATTTAAATTAGAACTCAATATATACTATATTCATATATACAGTTAAGTGCAGAACTGAGTCAATGTTTCGCGATTATTTGATTACATGAAATAAGTCTATATGTAATAAAAATGTTTAAAGAGTTTTATCCCATAAGTTAAATCTATATTCCTCAAGTTAATAGTTCAAATGGATATTATCCAGTTACTGCGTTTTAAAACAATGAGGTATTTGAATGTGATAGACTTACTTTTGCATCGTGTTTGTTACTGACTCTGCGCTCAAGTATGAACATGTTTAAACTACTCAGGATTAGTAGAGAAAGACAATTTCGCTTTGTTTATTACTCAGTGTAATTTTATATCGCAAAGGGAACGTTTCGTACGCTTTATTGAAATCATAAAACCGACATCGAAGTCCATTATAGAATCTGCTAAAGAGTTACTCAAAAGTGGAAAATCGACAAGATTTATCGCTCAAGAGTTAAACGTGAGTTAATCAACAGTACAGAGAATAACAGCAAAGTGTAAATTTCCTGTGCCAAGTAACGTTGGTGGTCATGTTAAAAAGTTATCTGACAGAGACGTAAGAAAACTTATTCACTACTTAAGATCTAGTGAAGCTTCTTCGGCATCAGAAGCGGCGGCAATTTTAAGACAAGACACTGGCACGTCAGTGAGTGAGTGGACTGTTCGTGGGGCATTACACAATGTAGGTATGCGAGCTGTAGAGAAAAAAAAGAAACCTCTTTTTACTAAAAAGAATATTAGAGCAATAAAAGAATTTGCAAAACAATACATTAACTGGACTGAAAGTGACTGGATGAGGGTTATTTGGTCCGATGAGACCAAAATCAATAGATACAGCACAGACGGGCGAAAATGGTCTTGGCAGAAAGAAGGGGAACCATTACAAGCAAAGGATTTTATACAAACGGTGAAACATGGTGGAGGTAATATCAAACTTTGGGGATGTCTGACAGCTTTTGGTGTGGGACTAATTCACAAAATCAATGGAAATATGGATGGTAGAATGTATCTCAGCATTCTTAAGACACATCTGATGCATGCTGTAGAAAATATGCCATATCCTGTAAATAAAGTAATATTTCAACAGGATAACGACCCCAAGCACACGTCAAAAATATTATAGTAAAAAAATGCCTTGATAAGCAAGTGTTTCAAGTCCTTCCATGGCCTTCTCAGAGTCCTGATATCAACCCTATAGAGAATTTGTGGGTATATTTGAAAAACATGCTTTTAAATGAATATAGCGTACCACCATCGAACTTGAACATTCTGTGGGAACGAGTACAAGAACAGTGGTACAAAATTCCACCAGAGTACTGTAAAAAACTTGTAAAAAATTTGGTAAATAGGTTGCATGCGGTTGAAAAAGCAAAAGGTCTTTGGACCAAATTAGATATGTTTTCATTATATTTTATAACTGGTGCAAAAGTGAACCAATTGTAATTGTGATGATTATTCATCAAAATAAGATTTAAACTTATAAGATTTCTTTAATTAAACATTCAAGAAATAAAGTTTTTAAATATTACAATACATTTTTTATTTAGTAATTAATACCAATTTCATACAGATATTTAAAAAAAATTGTAAGGTACTGACTCAGTTCTGCACCTAATTGTATGTGAACTGTCTCGTTAGTCCAGCGGTTAGTGTGTGTGAATGCCGCTCTTGAGTTCGCATTCCGGGTCGGGTCAAAAAATGTTATTGAGTATTCAACCCGGTGTTTGGCAGTTGGGGTCTTAATCCCCGTGCCTCGGTGAACACGTAAAGTCGTCGGTCCTGCGCGTGATCGCTCCCTGGTCGTGTCGAATAGCCTTCCCATTGGATTATGAGAGTGAAGGAACAGAAAATACACCAATGTTTGCGCACAAACTTGAGCTCTATAATATCTCCTGCGTAGTTGCCTTATCTGTTAAGATTAGCAGTGGTCGAAATACAGGCTACGAGTATATATATATTTCAATCGGAATTATAAAATTTACAATAACACAAATTGCATTTCGGTTTCTTACCTCTGAAAAATACGAGGTTCACACAAAAGAGTTGGCTCATTAGAATACAATGCTTTTAGAAAAACATTAGTTGTGTTGACAAATAGCCTCCTCTATTGTATATATTATAAATATAATGTATATGTTTTACATGATTATGCGATTGGAGTACGATATCAGTCGGAAGTTGGATGGAGGACGTCATCCATCGTATGTGTTTTTGGAAAGACTATCAAGAAAATCCAATTTTATTTGGCGTGTGGAATATAAAATAAGATTGAGTTTATTAATACATGCATTAACTGAAATATTACTAAATAAATTGAAAATTTAAAATACAAAACACGTCCTGTTGTTTTTCTTTTGCCTTAACATCACAAAGATTCAAATTATAAAAACGAACTAAAAAGGAGGTAATTAAAGTACTACTAGTATATACAACACGTTTGAAAGATGGTTTTTGCAACCACGGTATGCCACAGTGAAATGTGGCAGAGTATAGCTAGTATAATATAAATTACATAGGAACGTGCGAATAAGACAAAAACGCGTATACCTTTAAGCAGCACAAAAGGTTATATTATAAGCTAGTTATGGTATTTTCGATAAATTGGGCGGTAAACAAACAACGTACACAAAACTAGAAGAAAGAAGTGGAAAAAATCATAACACGTCAGCAGTTTTAGTTTGCTCTCGGAACTTTGCGCTCGTCGGTAAACATTCGACGGTACACAACTGTTTTCTCCAAAGAAATATTATTTAGGTGACATTTTTTCTTCGGTATTGTCATAAGAATGAGAAAATCGAAAAAATATATTGTAATCAGATAAGTTAAGCACGATATTTTTGTGTCCTACTAGAGATTTAATGGTCTGACGATTGTATAAAAACTAATTGGGTTTACCTTGGTGAAAGAACTTTTTTGTTGCCAATAATTGTATATTAAGTCGAAAGTATGCTTTTTTGTACGATATAAACGTCGAATGACAGATAGCATACCACAAAGAGTAAGGCAAGGGGTATCTCAATGCTTTTCTTAGGGAAAGCGTCTATCCAGCAAATTAGTATTAGCAAAGTCAATATTTCTTAAGCATCGTCAAAATTACTTCAATTACATTTACATTTAATAACTGCACGGTTGACGTAGTGGTTTAAGCGGTCGCCTCGCCGCTTAATACTGCATTGAATTGCTGTGGGTCCGATCCCTACATAGGACAACACTTTGTGTGATCCACAAACAGTTGTTCTACGTCTGGATGTTCTTTGTGTACGTTTGTTGCATATTTGTAAAGGATTTATTCCTAGTGCGGGAGAAAAAAATCAATTATGGAAAATTGGCTTTCAAAGATTTTAGATAATTTTCTAAACAGATTTTTTAAGGGATTTGATTAAAAAAATACCTGGATAAGTGCAATCGCCGTTTAAAGTTTTATAATAATATAAATTTAATGAAAGCACCAGTAGAATGATAATATAAGAATATCGTTTGGTTACCTTTAAAGTTGATCAAGGAGTTAAGAAAGCCTTTTTGTTTACATTTCAATAAATCGTAAAAGCTGACTGATGAAAATTTAACTATTGCGCGGTAAAATGGTAATACAAACAGTGAAACTTTGCTGTTTCTTCACCTTAATGATGTTAATACAGAAGCTAAACAAAAATCTCTCAGAAATTTTAAGTTTCAAAAACTTATAATAACATAATTTGGTTTACCGTTATGTTTACACCAATGCTGCCATTTTGTTGAGTTAACTCAATTAAAATCTTTTTTGAGAAAAAAATTAACTAACTTCATACAATAGTAAGAATGCAAACTTAAAATTAAAAAATAAGTACAAATCTAATTAAAAAACTTAATTATTTAAGTTTTAAATGTTAGTGCAACCCTCAAATACACCTACCAAAAACTACAACTACCAAAAAGTCGGTGCAATTCCAACATATCTTATTTTTGAATAAACCGAGTAGAAACACATTATAATTTCTCCATATTTTTAGTCATAAGCAGTGGGTTTATCAAGTGTAAAACCATTTAGTTAGTACGATACTGTCTATAGTCGTTCATGTTTCTTCCAACACAGACTTATAATATTATGCGTTATTGGAGTAACAGTTCGTTTTATATCAACAATACAAAAACTAACACTTAAACCAACAAAATAATACAAAACATATTTGTTTGTTTCAATGATTTGAAATAGTAGATGTTAAATCGGACGTTAAACTTAAATTATTTTTAGAGAAAATATATGATTTTGTAAACATTCGACTCTTTGATTCTTGCTTTATCTTAAAAAAAAACATAATGATTAAACAAATTGGTAGACTGAATACAAAATTGGTGATTAATTATGTAATCACTAATTATCTATGATTAGTACAGCGTTCGATACTTAAGAAGGAAGAGAAATCGTTAAATAATTATTGTTAAGTACTGCAAATGATGCTTATCGCCTTTGCATAACGACCATAAAGGCTTTATACATGTTCAAGCTGTGTAGCGTTTTAGAAGTTACAAAGTTTGCGAAACTTGCACAGTAATAAATGCACTTTCCGTAAGCAGGCGGAGCTGTAGGATGCATCTGGAGTATGGCATTAAAATATGCAGGTAGGTGAGCACGAATTTCTCTCTTCTCTCGTGATAAGTCAAAATTGTTCGCCTATTCGTCGTCAGAACTGCATTTGTCGTTGTAACTACTTTAAAGTATGTGGTAGCTTCTGTGAAATTGAATTATAAATGTCAAGGACTTTTAGTATTGTTATTAATAGGAATATTTTAGACTTGAGCTTGGAGGTGGCGTTTGCTTAGAAATGTACGTCTTTGACTACCTCGGTGATACAGTAGTAGCATATGCGACCAGCTGTGCTTGAGGTCTCGGGTTCGCTTCCCGGGTCGGACGAAATGTTTGCATTATTTGCAAATATTTGTTTGGGTGTTTTCTATGTACAATATTTCACAAAAATATATACATACATATATGTATTAATATCAGTTGTCTAGTACCCATAGTACAAGCTCTGCTTAGTTTGGGACTAGATGGTGTGTCGAATGTCTGAAATATTTGTTTATGACTATAAAAAGTTTATTTGTTATGGTAGAACAGTCTACTTTCTTAATTCTAAAGTATATCTCAATTTATTTCATTGGGGTGTAGTGTAGTGTAGTGTAGTGGTTTAAACGGTCGTCTCACTGTTATCTACTGCACTGAGTGTTGTGGGTTCAAACTGTCCTAGATCCACAAATTGTATTGTCGTTCTGAGTCTGGATGTTCTTTGTGTCCGTTTTGTGTTTGCTTTTCAAGTTTCCCGCGAAACCAGATATAGGTATTATTAATCTTCAGGTCTTTCCGAACACTATTAAAATCACGTAGTGTAATAAACTTTAATATGTGCAGTATTATAAATTTAAATCATAAAAATGGTCTTCAATTAGGAAGTTCCTAATAGCATTTAAATTGTTCTCAAGTAAACTAAAAACAGTTTTAAACTACAAGTTCGATTAAAACGACAATAACTTCGAGATGGATTTTACAAAGAAAACAATTTGAAGGAAAACTCAGAGGAAATTTAAAGCATTCTGGAGACGTTCATATAAATTAACGGTAATATTTTGCGATTATATTCTAGCTTTGGATCTTATAGTGCTATAGGCAAATTATGACGGTGTATCTATCTTACAGTATTTACCCTCGATATTGGGAAGATTCAAGCTCTACATGTTGACTATATACATATATCTGCCTCGTTGGTCGAGCAGTTAACATATGCGACTGCCGATCAAGAGGTGTCAGGTTTGATTCGCCGATCGGATCAAAAGTATTTTTGAGTTTTTCTGATTATAGAAATTCTTAATACCGCCCGGGGTTTGAAAATTGGAATCATAACCCGCATCTGATCTTTTCCCGGTCATATTGGATACCCGTCTCATCGGATTGTGAGGGTGAGGGAACAGAGAGCGCACCTGTGTTTGTACACACATATTTATGCACTGTATTATCTTCCGCGTTATCGTGTATCGATCTTAGTCGAAATCGGTTAGAAGTACATCATACGAGTAATTTACCTGTAGACTAAATATTTTATATAAAATTTTGTTATATGTCGTATTTTAGTTATATTTTCCTGGGCACACAGACTACCCACCTATAAGGGAACAATCTGTGCCAGGGCACTTTTGGAACCAAATGGTTCCTAATGGTTCCTAATAATTCTGGTATAAAAACTTTCAGATCAATTACAATTACATTGCCTCTGGGGCGTCCTCTTATTTTTCTAACATTATTTTTAATAACTGAACATGCATATTTACAAATAAGTTGTTACATTATTTACCATAGATATAATTGTGTTAAAATATAATGCCAAGGATTAACTAATTCAAAAATTTGCACGCTACAGATTTTCTTTTAGTTCATCAAGTAAAATAATAAAAAAATACATTAGTTAAGTGATTCCAGTGCGACATAAATGTGTTTAGTTGCTTCATTAATGACGCCTTAGCGATTTAAATTTTAATAGAAGATTCAACAGTATAGAAATACGAAAATTAGTTCAACAATCCAAAAACAACTTGGATCACCGGGTTTTATCGCGGTAAACAAATCACATCCAACATCTGCTACATCTGTATGAAAAAATTTAAAAATACAAAAATCCTTCGAATCGCAAGGGAAAATATATTCCGTAATTTGAGGACGGCAACATTGCGTCAAGCGACGTGGAGTAACACAAATTGCACCGGCTCGAGCTCGACGCTGAAAAATGCTTTCCTTTTAACAAGTAGAAGGGGAACGATGCAGGGTTAAATGGTCATATTCAGTCAACTCTTGGTAAAAATGGGCCATCATAAGTCATGTTTTGTTTGTCTACCTACGTACATATTTACACAAAAGGGTAGCTAATAGGTGTGTTGCTAATCATAGACGCTATATATGACAACACCATCTCAGCAAAGTTCAATGACATTACTTAAATTATCACGTTGCTAAATGTTAAGTAGACTAAGATCCTTTTCATTTTTAACTTGCTAAAAATAATCCCTACTATTGATCACAATTGTTATCGGTGTCTTTATCATCATTGGGTTTTTGTTTTTTGATTTTTTGTTGCACAACATTTATAGTTCTTTTAATAGTGATTTCATATTTTGATAATCAAATCCTCTTTGTAGAAATATTTTTGCTCAGAAACTAATTTGATGATTAATATATAAGTTTTCATAGGATTTAAAATAAGTATCTATAGATCTCAGGAATGAGTATTTCTTGACAAAAATTAGTATACTCTAGAAATGTAAAAACATTATTGCAAACATTAATGATCATCATCATCATCATTATTTCAGCCGAAACGCGCCAGTGTTGAACATAGGCCTCCCCCAAGGCTCTCTCCAACTACAAGTTTCGTGCTGTCCTTGTCCAACAGCTTTCAGTTTCCCATGTCTTCGGACCACCTTGTAAGGGGCTTACTTAAGTGTTTCAAAGATATTCCCAATATGATTTTATTAAACTTGAACTACAATACAATAATTAAAACGAGTAGAATACCGTCCCTCGCTTGAAAACTGCGAACCAGACAGATAGTGAAAAATGAGTATTCGATTCGGATTATCTAATCATTATGAAAAGATACATTAGGGTCTACAACTAAGCAATCGTCGAAACTGACCCCAATAACCCACTATTACCTTCTGTTCAAGTTGGAATGTTTGAAATAGACAATTTTATACAGGCTAGGACGCATTTCCAATGCATTTTCATTGTGCATTTAACTTTAAGCATATTATATGTAAGCATTCGTATTATATTGTACAGAAACAAAATATTTAATATACATTTAGTAATACCCATAAGAGGCACTATAATAATTAAAAAATAGATAAAGAAAGTCATTATGGTATCATGAATTTGAATGAAAAATTAGACTGGATACACAATAGAAGCTTCAGAGGGCGGAGTTCAGGAAGAGTTTTATGGAAACTTACAGCTAGGAATACACCTCTTAAAAATGAAATAAAATGGTGCAAGTAAAAGTTTACACATTATCAAATTGGAATTTTCACATGAAAGATACTATCATTATTCGAATCTAATCGAGTAAATGAAAACATAAATTTAGTTTTATCGGTCAAGTCCAGATAATACAAATAGATTGAGAGCGATGTGGTGCCACACAGGCGCGCGTTTCAGATTTCACTTAAAGGTTTCAACAGAATTTGAGGAGCTTAGGAGGCCAAGGTTCACCATGGATCGTTCAGCCAAGTAAATAAGCAAAACAAGACAAATAAATATAATAGTTTTAGGCAATAGTTTTAAATTCATTTTGAAGATATATCTTTAAAGATATTTTGTTCCATATGAATGAATAGATAAGTCAATTTAAATGGAATTTAATAATGAAACTGCAACAATTACACATTTTCGTTACTTTAAAAGATATTTTATAATACCATATTTATAAATTTGAAAAAGAAACCATTTTCTTTCGAATTTCTGTAAGAAAATGCTACAAAGGACAAAAACTATTGCGAATTATGCACACAGATTAACAAAAATATACTTGTAATTAATTAAGAAGACAGTGTCACTACCCTTACTCATTCCATGAGTGGTGTAAGAAGCGACAAAGGAAACAAATGATGCAGAAAAACAACACTGAGAAGAGAAGGAAACTCACTACTAACTCAACACAAACCAAAAGCCAGCGTGGTATAGTTGGCTGAATCCTCCTTTCTAATCAGAGGCCTACGTCTAGCAGTGGCCTACGAAAGGCTGTTGATATAATGCGATGTAAGTAAAAAGATTTTTTTTTCTATTTCAAAATTGATAAACGTACAACACTAAGATAGGATATGACTTATGATTACACCTACATACTAAACAAACTAACATTAAAAAATCTTTCGATAAAGGCCCTGTCCCTTTTTCCGAGTACTTTCGTAATTATTATTTTGCTTTTTTATATGTCTAGCAAAGATTCGGTTGTTTTGTTTTCGAAGTTTTTACAATATATAATATTGTTTTACCCTTGCGTTGCGGTTTTTTCATATTTTCTGTTAAAAAGATTTTTTTTTATATTGCGAAAGTACATCGTTTTTTACAGCTGTTATCCAATTAGCATACATACAAGGCGTCATAAAGCAAAAACACTGAGCGCACTAATAAGCTTTTTAATGCAATTATGTGAATCTACTGCGCACTCGACGGCGGCGGGGGAATCAACTAAAAAATAAAAATTGAGAAGGGCTTTCGCTTGGATTTATGAGCTCGCCACTCGGATAGAAAGCGAGGAAGATCAGAGCGTGTATAAAACGGTTACTACAACAGCCTTCATGCATGAATATTGTTATAATTACACGATTTAAAAGTGAAACGAATGTCGATATGTATGAGAGCAACGAAATGAGACCTTTGTATTGCGTTCAGTCACGGATGGCTGGGTCGCCCGGGGTGGGTAACCGTAACAAATATTGTTAAGGACGTGCACACGGAACGGTTAAAAATAGAAAAATTGCAAAGTTATTAAGACTGTGAGGCATCTTTCTATTATGTCCACTTTTTATCATATCATTTGGCGTAGACTGACGTGACTACGATAGTTAGGACGCAGTTGTTCTGATATGACGTTCACTACATTATTTTTAGTGTGAACTAAACGTTTTAGATTTGAATAATTTCTTCCTTGTAATTTTAATTCTTCTTTAATTGTTCGGACGTAATTGAAATATAATAATATTTATGGGAAAATATATATATCATATGTTATAGAATAAAGTATGTTAATGAATTAACCCATACTAAATAATGGATATGTATTAGCTTTATTTATCAAATAAAAATTATTTTCAGATTATCGAATTTTTGATTTTAAGCAATATTAAATTAATAATAAAACATCAACATTAAAGATCATCACAACTAATGTTTAAATAGCATCGATGTTGTAATTTATAATATATGTATCTATCTTCCCCTCTCTCTGTTTACCTTCTTTGTGTTGTGTGCACACTCACGTCATTATCTAAGTTTTTTATGCTATGAAAAGTCGTCACTATTTACAGAATAAATATAAAATGAAATTCACAAGCTTTCCACATCCTTTAAATTTAAGCACAAAACAAAAATATCCTCTTCTGTTAGTTTAATATGTGCCTACATACTCGTATATCTTACGACGTTAGACACAAAGAAATAGATGCCCTCTAAAACCAGTGAATGTCCAGTGTAAAGTTCAATAGCTATCTTTATGGGACTCTTGCCCTTTGTATTTCTTACATTTGAATGCACTTGAATAAATCTTCTTACGAACTAAACCTTTTGGTGACATTTCGATGGGCTTAAAGATAAAGATGCTTTCTGATCTCTAAGAAAGTGTAGTGCCTTGATCTATATATTAAATTTACTTTTTACATGATTTAAGGTATTACTTTAAAGAACAAAAAAAAAGGTGAGGAAGGTTGCAGGCAATCCATTGTTAAGCCGTATCAATTGGGAACCCCCGGTTTAACTCTTTATGGAACCCCAAAGTTTGTTTATTATATCTGAATATCTATACTTTTTATCAAAAAAAAATATTCGGCATAGATCTCTTTTGTAATTACCAAAAAATGCATTTGTTTGCGTATTGAAATCAATTTATATTTACACGAGATTAACAAAATTTGATGTAATCTTTATAAAGTTACTTATTGATTCATTTTACTCGAACAAACTTGTAAAGTTGTATTCAAAACTCTTTACATAGATAATTTAGAAAACCACCTTGAAACTACATTAAGACTAAATATAACCTTTCAAAGATACCTAAATTTAAAACGTTTAAATGCGAATAAAATTGCGTTCAGCCCATTGGTATTGACGCACTTTGGGAATTTCGAACTGAGCACGTGTTTAAGTTCCGTGGTTCATTAAAATTCAATATGAGGACGAGTAAGGTTATATCGACCGTCACTGGCGCCGTTGGGGCTGTGTGACGCGTAAACAACTTATGGGGGCCCCGGCTGCATGCTGCCGCCCAACATGGGACTAATAAACAGTAAATATTCTGCCCCTGTAGCAGCCCAGAGCTTAAACTATGAACGGTACGTTCGAATTTTCAGTCACATGTAAAAGAAATATCTATGATGTTGAGTTTGATTTTTTTATTCAATATTTAATAAATTATGAGTACAAAAACAAATTAGTAGAGATAAATAAAAACAAAATGTGGGAATCAGTTAACCTGAAAATAAATTTAATAGAAAAAATATCATACTTTAATTAAAAATCAAACTGTGTAAGCGGCAGATAACATTTTTTGAATTGATGAATAATGATGAATTTTTATGCTAAATTACTTTGGGCACCTCTTGGAATATAAAGCTTTTAACACGAAAATGTTTATCATTTAATAGCTTTATTGGTTTCCTCCTCTAAAGTAATTTTATTTACTTTTGACCTAGAGATCACGCATTAAAACGTTAAATGAAAGGAGATCAAATTACGAAATAATCCTAAATAGCGAAAATACTTTAAGGTGTAAATGATCTAATATACTATTACTTATGAGTTTTTGGTTATAGCGGCAGTAAGTCACTGTCTTTAACATAATTGCCTAAAATATTTTCTTCATTACTTTCAATCGTAAAAATTTCAACTGTGTCGCAATGCATTGTTATGAGTAAAGCGAAGACTTAACGTTACCGAAACCATAAAAGTAATGGAAAAATAACATAAACAGAACCTGAGAATAAACGACGCCAATAAATGTTTACTTTGAAAAAGGAATCGAGGTTGGCACGGATGAGATTCTTCTAGGGAAAAGTTATCAGAAAACAAATTACAAAGGTTTGCACATTGGTTTGTATTTAATGAACAAAATATCAGCGGATTCTACAGCGAAGATCACTGTCAAAAACCGTGAGTCCCAGTAATGAGTTTTGACACTTTGTGTTGTTGAACCTTGGGCTCGTTTAATCAAGTTACGTCAAGTTAAGTATTTAAGAAAGAAGGTATTTAAGAAAGAACATCCAGCCAACTCTCAATCCTGGGCGAGTTTTGCCAAGTGATCAAAACTAGATATTAAAGTTGAAAACTTTGACAAAATATCTGTATATGACTTTGCATGTTTCTAAAGTTTTTTGTTTGTATTATTGTCTTCATAATCATCATCATAATCTCAGCCAAAAGGCGTCCACTGCTGGACGAAGGCTTCCTTAAAGGTTTTCCATAACAGCCAGTCGCGTGTCGCTCGTATCCAACGGCTACCCGCGACCCTTACTAGGTCGTCGGACCACCACCGCTGCATATGATCGTACGCGTTTAGCTATTGTTACTGTGTGCAAAGTGCCCTGCTCACTGCCACTTAAATTTAGCAATTTTACATTCGTATGTGATTAAACTGATATGTTAGTAATTGAAAAAGGTAATCGGTACCTAAACAAGAGGACAGAAGGCTTCATAAACACTTTCACAACAATTCTTAGTAGTACAGACGAGATATATATTCGAAGTTTTCTCCTTAAAGTTAAATCACAATCATCATTATAAGTTACTAATAGACAGGGCACATGTATACTTTAAGTGCAACATCGCATAAATCAACACAAGCTACAATAATTGAATGGTTTGATTAGGGTAGTCTGTCTGCTTTCCTAACACAGTTCTGTGTTTCCACTTTTGATTAATCTTCGAAGCTCTATCGAATATAGGCTCATGTGAATAACAGCATTAGTGTAAGAACTACTTCATTCATCACTACGACTATTTACAGTGTACATAGTTGTACAAAAAGGTAAGAATAGTTGCCTTATGAATCACTCACACCTAGGCAACTTATTTGAATAACTCCTCAGTGCAGAACAACTTATTTGAACAATTATACGTACGACTCTGCGACTCAAAATGTCTGTTGCAGTCGAATATAGGGGCACATGTGGTCACCTGATCTCCACAATAGCTTGTCAGTGGCGACTGGACAATAATACTGTCGCAGCGAGAGCTATTCTTTGTCCATTACTAGGTGTCCATATTCTTTTAAGATCATACATAGATCTAAAGAACACAAATAACCCTGGACAAAATATTACATATGTATTGTTCAACGATAATTTGTAAATGTTTTTATTAAGCTTTCAAAAAGCATAAGGCCACGGTTCACTAGGCATTGTCAATTAACCTTGTGAAAGGTTTTTGTGTTAGAGGGGCATATCTTTAGTGCAATGATGTCAACACCAATGTATTGTGTATAGTACTTAAATAAAAATGCAAGTAATACGAGAATGAATAATTTGTAAACTACAAGAGGACCTAAATGAAAGAATTTTTAATATGTTTACGTCTGCCTGGTGTAAGATGTAAGGACACGAAGTAAAACTTTTCTCAATGGTAAAAAACGGCGTTTATGATAAAATCTGTGTCGTTTAGCTACTCTATTAATTAATACTATTGTTAGTTGCTACTTCTGTTACACGTTTATATTGCGATGATTATGTTCTACAGTAAAGATATAGCCAAGTATTGAGTTATAAGAGATCCTATTTCACTTTTTGTATACAAGTGTACTTAAAGTTTTTTCATATGTGTGTGTGTGTGTCTGATCCTAAACCGGCCATTTTATATTGTCAGTAAATTTTCGGTAGTATATCGGTTATACTAAATCACGACCATTCTTACAAACCACCACACAACAATACAAAATAGTAAATTTCAGAAAGAAATAATATAATCCTATTGAATAAGGTGAATATGGTACGTAATTGTGGCTATGCTATTTTACTATATCTATTGAAAATATCGCGTCTTAAAAATGCTATCACTACGTAACCGATACATAACGAGAAACTGTTTAGAGGCTCACGGCTAAGTAGTAACCGTGTATGTTAACACATTGCAAGGTTAAGCAGTCTTTGGAGAGCACGTTAAGCCTGTCCCGGATGCCATGTGAACATTTATGGCAATCGTAATTGGGCCTTTAAAAGACCGATCACAATATTTCTATAAAACTATGATTTCACCTAGTACTTAGGTTGTGGAGGTCTGACGGCTGAAAAAAATCTGTCGTATTTTATTAGCCTTAAAGGTGAACCCAACTTAGTGCGGGCAAAAGGCTCTGAACAAGAAGAGAGACTTTTATACCAACAACTAGTTTTATATACATTAATCTTCAGCTAAATTTGATATCAGTTACCTACCACCAGTTCCTTGTTAATCTAATATTAATATTACCAATCCATTCAAAACATCATAACTAATTTTGTGCGGTTTAACTCAAACTACACTGCAAATTATGAATACAGTAGAACTATAAATAATTGATCAAAAACCATTTATCCACTAATGACAAATATGCGGCTACCAAAACGTGGAATAATAAATTATTGTACACTAAATCTGAACATTAATATTTATTTCTAGTGTAAATTTTATTTATTTTTTTTGTTTATACAGAGAGATATAAATATTCTAAATGCGTTCTGACTGCATTAAATTATGATAATAAAACGAAAAGTGTATTTCCATCAGAGCTAATGCTTAATTTACGTAAAATAAAAATGAAATTTATTGTCAGTTGGTATTAGTGGTTCATAATGATAAAATCTTTTAATGAAGCAACCTAGGTAAGAAAACGCACTGCCTTTTTTGTTTTTGCGAGAAATTACCTACTATTACCTGCATTTATTTCAGAGTTTGTGTGTTTTCTATGTATCATATATATGTTGTATGTTTCTACAAAAAAAGGATATATGTATTTATATCAGTTGTTGTCAGTTGTCAGTACCCACAGTGCAAGCTCTGCTTAGTTTGGGACTAGATGACAGTGTGTGTCAAATGTTCGAAATATTTATTTATTCATTTTATGACCAACCTCAATCGATTGATTACGAGAATCATTATTTTAGTCAAGAGTCTTTAATAGTGCACTGCTGCGCAACTAATTTAATTAAATATACAAGCAATTACAGATGTCTAAAGCTATACATTAGGCAATTAATTAAGATAAAAAGACGTAATATAACGTTGACGAATAACACACAAAGTCGGAAATGAAAAATGATATCATTATTTCTCACACATAACATAATACGTTAAAAACAAACAATATATTACCCTCGTCCTCTTCTAACAAAATAAAACTAAAGAGAACTACACAAGCATTTATATTCAACATTCAACAAATAAAATAGAAACTTATTTACAGCTGTAAAGTGTATATTTCAATAGAATATTTTGTACAAAGGAAACTCAAGGATCGTGTGACAATAACACGAGGAAAACTCGGTGGGTGTTTTATTTTCGCAAACCTTATAAATGCTACAGAACGTTGCAAAAGAAAACTAGTTGAATAGTTACAAATTAATGCTATGGATATAATAAAACTTTGCTACTGTATTATGTCAATAGTACATACAACTATTTGATACTACTTTTTAATGAAAACTTAATCTAAAGAGAGTTAAAATTCTATAAAAATATTTGGCTTCAAGCTCAGTCAGTATATTAGGAAAATGGTACAAGATAACGTTATGATTGTGTTTACGTAGAAGAAAAACAAAAGTAAGTCAAGTATACACACACTGCTTCCTTTGAATTCTCTTTAAAAGAAGATCTATATTTCAGCTTAGCCTTTTCATCACGAGAGATTTGCTGCAGAATCTCATCATTTGATAGCTTTCAGTCTGGTTATTTTTAATTCCATCTTGTTGGTGCACTTTGTATATTATGTTCAATGTATTGCAGTAAGACGAATAGTTGGAAAAGGTAACAAACAAATAGAGATAAAACGATATTACTCCACGTTTGTAGTATTACTTTACTTAAATTTATACTAATATTGCAAAGCTGAGGAGTTTGTTTGTTTAAATGCGCTAATCTCAAAAAGTACTGATCCGAATTGAAAAATACTTTCACTATTAAATAGTCCCTTTATCGAGGAAAACTATAGATTATATCATTATACTGCAACCAAAGGAGCTGAGTACCAATGAAAAATGTTGCAAAAATGGCGGTAAATTATTCCCTTTCAAATTTTCCATTACGTGCGCTGCGTGAACGGTCAATTTTACAAAACTAATGTACGAAAGAATTGTTTCGCTATAAACATTTTAAAAAAAAGTTTGCAATAGCATATGTCCATCTTCTAAGGTTGGCTCATAATAACCTTTATGGTAACAAATTTATTCACGCTATAACATCACGCTACAGGCAATAGCAGACGCAAACAAGGTTGTACAGGTCAGCTGGTAAGTAATATAAGGAAAATGTAATACATACTAAGATAAAGAATTGTTTAATAATAACTTATCATTAAAGTAGCGGTTATTATATGTTCCAAGCGATAACAATATATTAGGAAGATAGTTTAAGAGGTCTTTATATAAGGGTTTAGTAACAAATTAATAAATTGGATGGGGAAATGTGTGTCATCATCCCTTTTCTCAAATTTATTTAGGATCGGTACAAAGATAATTCTTCCATTTTTCTGTTTATTCATCAGATCAAATAAACAAATTCATCAGTTTTATAATCATATATTAAGAGAAATATATATAATATACATATGGTATAGATTATTTGTCCAAAGAATACTTAAAATAATGCATTTCATCGTACTCAATGTTAAATGTGACCGCAAAGCACTTCGACCCCAAGGTATGAATAAAGATGTGATTGATGGAGGTCATAAAACCTCGTACCAAACCAAGTTTGTGTATAAACTATATAACAATGTCGTGGCTTAGTGGGGCTTATAACATTATATGGATTTACACCCACAAAGCTGTCAAATAATTAACGTTATAGTTTAAAATTTATCAACCCTATACCGTGGTTTCGACAGACCACAGGAACAGATCAATAATTTAACCAAATGCCTAATAAACATTTATTTATTGATACTTAGGTTAGAGAGCTCTAACTTTTCGGTAATAATCAGTTCTCCAGAACTATTGTTCACTCCTTAATCAATCTATATTCTTTTGCTTCTATTACCTTTTCTTCGTACGTACTTTTTATGTATTGGTTGTCAGCATTATGTTTGTTGCCTATTATGTATTTGGAACCAAATTATAATAGATAAAATATACTGTCTTATTGCCCCCTTTTTATTTGGTAATTCAAGAGGTAGTATGCACACGACAAAAGAACTACACCGGTTATTACTTACTATATTTATAAGTTTACAAGTGTGTTATTCCAGTAAGTATTATTACACGTTTACATGTACGTGAAATGTAAGTAACTTATTTTTCATTCATTCATTCACAAATTAATATTACTTCAAAATTATTTTGCATCTGTTAATATTCTAGAATTTTCTTTTCCTGACCATTAACTGATCCTTTATCATCAGTACCTTTGTATAAAAATACTTTTATTTATCTACTAAGTAACGTTATAGCCGGGTATTTTTACAAGTTATACTTAACACCTCTTTCCTTCGAAATTTATGCGCATATTAAATTTTTATTAGTACTTATTTCATCGTTTTAGAACCTCAGATATGCGAGAGATTTTTTTACAGATATCTGGTCTGTAATTAACATTGATGAAGGAAATTGAACATTTAGCTATAATCAATTCAATTTAAGAGTATGAATGTTTGTATATTATACGAAAATCTTTAGCAACCGTAACAGATAGTTGGTATGTTGATATCGCTCAGTACTGGGTTGTTTGTGGAGGTCTGATGGTAGTCTCTGCATAAAAAATCGAAGTTCAGCTGTATTTCAGTAGAATTAAAGCCAGCTTCAACATAGTTTGGTAAAAATAAGCAGAGTATTTTGAACATCTACATTGAACTGAAAGTTTGTTTTATTAACTTATTATATAATAGATACAATTTCTCAAACATAAATACTTAAAATTCAACTAGAAACAGCTGAAGTTTCGCACAAAATCCTAAATAAATATCAATTTACTATGTCAACATTATGAATTAAATTGGAAATCTTTGTAATAAACCCACGGATAAATATTGAAAGAAAGGGTTGAAGGATGAAATTAAACCGTCTATTCAAAAAAAAAAAAATAGTTCAAATATATTTTAACATTAGAATTGCGTTTACTTTTGTAATGCTGAACAAATATCTTGAATTTGATGCTACAATATTCCTAATTAATATGACACAATAGCATGCAACTGATTGTGTTTTGTGAGAATTTTCGAGCCTGATTCTAGAAGTTATAATATATGAACAATGCGTAGACGAGTAAGTGACTACTGCCGCCCATGGACGCTACCTAAGATTTGTTTTTTAATATAGGTTTTTGCCTGATGGGAAACATGAGTAGAATCTGAGTGTTGGTGACTGTGCAGTCAAATGTAGACTACGCAGCATGGCAAATACTTTTTATGTTCCGCTTAAAGGACCCGGGAGTATCCTAGTGGGAGAAAAACATGTGCGTTGGTAATGAGTCATGCCAGGTTTTGACAATTTGCACACGAAGGAAGAGCTAAATCGCTTAATTGGAGAGTGTATGTCTATCACTCTAAAACGGTGCCTTCCAGGGCTAGCACGGTCGTCTTGTGGAGGAACGGAGAAGATGGGACCAGTTGGAAAAGCTCGTCAGAACGCTCTCCATGATAAAGACGATAGAGGATAGTTTTAGGGGTGACATCTCTTCGTAGCTGCAGAGGTTCAACGTACTTGGTGGCATCGGGACTGTCGAACTGCTCAGTGCTGCAACCAATCGTAAGTGGAAAGCCTATACTGCGTGAATTCATCGCGAAGATGTGAATAGTACTCCACATAGGAGCGAATATAGATCATAGACAAAGAAGACACAGATTCTCGAGCGAGAAGATCCGTCTCAATTTGTTCAGTATACCTAGGTTCTGCGATGTTGCGAGTTGAGATCCCGTCAACTATCCATACCTATGATACTGAGTTTATCTTGAAGTGGTAGTTGGGTGTTCTGAAACGGGAGGGAGAAAAATTGATACTTTTTGGAAGAGAGTGTGAACGCTTGTGTTTACTTGGCGTTAAATTCCACCAAATTCCAGTTGAAAAATGCGCCTGGAAACCAGGTTGAGCTCAGCAATAAACTTCTGTTTTATCTTAACGTCTGCTGGCTTGGCTTGGCTGGTAAACTCTACTATCGTCTGCATAGTAAATCATTGATATGCAGAAGGAACAGTGTAGGCGACAGGACGGAGCCCTGGAGTACATCAGTGTTTATCTGCAGAAAGTCACAAGCCACGCTATCGCTGAGGACCCTAATCTGTCGCTTGTACAAGGCGACAACGCAGTTACAGAGCTTAGGGGTCCGGACGAATACCGGGTGTTCGAATTCAGAAAAAAAAACATAAAAATTGGTCAAGCCGTGTTAGAGGAGTTTAGTTACAAATACTGACACGAGATTACCCTTTATTTTTTTTTGTGCGCAAAATCCCCTCGGATACCATCGAAAGGTGGTTATGTCTGACTCGAACCGACCAAAAACCGCACGCCGTCTCAGGTACCAGTAGCCGAGCAACCAGGTGCACACTAGTAAGGAAATCTCTGGCCCCCAACACACGAGATTACATTATAGCTGTGCCTTGCTAGCACCGCTAGTATGGGACAACCCATCCACTACAAGAAGTAAAAGAGACACTCGAAATTCCTTCGAAAATTATTTTAAACAGCTAAGTACAGACATTTTCAATAGACAGCTGTAGCTGTGCAAACGACAATTGACAGATTAGTTTGACAAGGCAAAACCGAAAAGATTCGAGAGTAGTCTGTATTTAATAATACTTCTTCCACTTTGAAGGAGATATAACATCAAAACCAACAGTCTTCAGGGTGCCTTCGTGTGATTAAATTCCTCTTGCTCGAGTCATTTGATATTGCACGTTCTTAGAAAGGCTTTACAGCGTCCCTTTTAAATTCGATCATATTAAAAGTGGATTTCGTATCTACCGGTTTAGCTTACACAAATAAAAGGTAAAGCATCAGACACAAACGTTTCTGGGTTCCTTAGAATGTTTTTTATTTAATACAGCGTTTCTAAAATGTAGGTACCTAAAATGAAGATTAGGTAAATACATTTTAGTACCTTATAAAAAGAGCAACTAGGCATACCAAACCATTAGATACGTTTACTTGTAATCTAACACTTCACTTTGTCGTCAATTTTTCAAATTTCTTTGTCCTCGGCTCAAATTCTTTGGCTGCATTCAGATATGTGCAGAACGACAGTGACATCTGAATGTGACAAATTGTCAAATAAATTATTGACAACCTTTGGAAATATGTATTCTAACTTAAATTTCAAAACGAACTTACCTTAATAGATATAAAGTTTACCTAAACCAAATCGTCAAAATTAAAATCCAATATATTAATAACACAAATAAATCTTGTAAAGCCTCCGCTTAACCTTTTGAGGTATGGACCCCTAAAGATATTCCGTTTGAAAGGGTCGCGTTATTAATTTAATTGGAATGCCTGCTACGAATAATTGCTTATAACAGACTATTTATTTGTGACGTATTAAATATGGGTGGTTTATTTAGCTCGTAATATGGATATATTGTCAATGAGTGTATTCAGAAGAGAGATAAAATGTATATATAAAATATTTGGAGATTATACTTTATTTTAAACATAAACTTAATAATTTATTTGTTGCGACTTTGTAGTGTACCTTTGTCGCAGTTCAGTAAATTTCGATTGGTATACTAACAAACGCTTGCCAAAAGTGATCCCTACTGTCAGCAGCAAAAGACCGAATATCGGTTGATGCTTCATGAACAAAAGAATTCCTGGACAGTACACGAATCAAACTTTTGCTTGAACCTTTGGGCAGCATGTGACCTCTTTTTATTCTTTTAAAATCAAATAACTGAGTTTAAAACCAGACTAAAATGGGGCGTTTATGGTGTTTTGAGTAAAGTGTATTGGAAATTGTTCAAATGTATAAAACTCGCATAAACAATAGTGGAAAGCTAGACTGATTGAAAATGCTTAAGAAACAATTAGGGATATGAATATATTTTTAGCTATCACCAAAATCAGTGAATGTCTCTTTCACTGCAGGGTCGAGAATTTTTAAAAATAAAAGAAAAACCTAAGATTGTGAATCTTTTAAATTATTTACACAAAAAGTCGAAATAACAGAACAAGCCTTTGCATTATTAAATGTATCGTCAACAGCCTTTAAGATTCCATTACTGGGTACTATACCATACTGGAGAGGTGGGTTGGTATGACGCACCACCCGGTAAACCTCGGTGGGCTGACGGCCCGAGGGGTTTTCCACGCAATAAAAAAAACTTTGTTTCAATTCATATCTGGTCGGTGCTGCTTTTACCTTTGGGACACTTTTCACTATATTATACTATTCACTGTATGGTGCACCTGGTGGCGACTCTGACCGCCCAGAATAGGGCTTACCTCTGGTGCCCTCAGAGGATATTGGCAGTTGGAGTCATACGTGGTTATCGCACCGTGTCGACGGTGGCGGCATGCTCCTTGGCCGGTATTTACTCGTAGGATTTGAAGGCCAAAGTGCAAGTCCAAGTTTATTGACGGACAACAGATTTCCGAGTGGATAGTGGCATTCGGCCTCTGCTCGAAGAAGTACACAAGTACATGTTGTCTTTGTTACCATGGAGGTTTTCCAGCCAGTCATTACCGAGTGAACAGGGCGGCAGCACCGTGCTCATTTCTTCCAGTTGACGCAGCTCCTATTAAGGCACGGCTGTTTCGAGAAGTACCTGCAATCAGTCACTGGGAAGGAATTGAGACCCGCCTATCACCACTGCAACTACAGCACAAGCTGGCGGTTTGCTTTGGTCTGGCCGTCGGAATCTCACCGCAGTCATCGGAAGAGACTACTAGCTAGCGTCCGTAAGCCACGAGGTGACGTCTGCGTGTGCCGTACTTCACTTATTCCATGGGTAGAGAGGATAGAATATGTCACATATCGATTGACTTAGATTCTTACTGGTTATGGCTGCTTCGGTGAGTGTCATATAGGACAGGCGGCTACGGCACAACGCCACCACTTCAGCCTGAACAGACTGCCTAAAAAAGCATAGGTAGACCGGTGCTCCGGGAGTCCCACACACACCGTTTCCGAGAAACTTTCCCCATGTTAAATAAATAAATAAAAAAGGTTGTGTTACACCAATGACTTCCTAGGGGAGCATCAATAGTGCATTTGGCGTCAAGGATCATGAATCCTAGTCAGTAGAAATATTTAATATCATGTATCTTCATAATACATTTCTTGTAACACATTGTATAGTTCAGATTAAATAATATTAAAAGAAATTGATTATGAAACATAGTAATTTCCTTTATGTTCATTAGAGCGCTTACGAGCGTGTATAATAACTACGTGTTGCCTGGCCATTGACAACTGTCAATCACAACGTTCTATGCGAATACCGTAACTTGACACTAATGGTATTAGCAAATTATTTAAATTTATAATGAGCCTGGAACGATTTTCAGTGTTATTTCATTTATACGCGTAATTAACATCAGTAATCGAGACGAGCGCGTACAACTCGATGTAACGACCAAACAATACATTTCAATTATGGCAACATCACCATGTACCAAATTGTCATAACAGGCAGCCCATTATTGTTCGTAAAAATTGCCAGTATTTTTATATACCACCGTAATTACTTTCAAAATATTTTAGCATAAATATAAACACTGTTTTAATTTTACATTAAAGTTATTTATATATGCATGAATCTTTTTTTTCACTTGAATATATTAATATTTTAATTATAACGTTTAACTATATTCTTAGTATTCAATTTTTTCAGAAGTAAAATAAAGATTCATTAGCTGTCGACCTGTTTAGTTCATCTGTAAAGACATCCATTTGTTACTAATAAATAGAGTGGAGCGTCATCATCATCATATCATAAATAAATAGATTAAACTTTAATCTTCTATTATATATATATATTTTATTATGCTTTAATCATTAAAGCATAATAAAATTATAAAGAAGGTTAACTTATCAGGCAGTTTCAAACCTTCGTCTTTTGGTTTTTCCTGACTTCAGATATTGATGACATTAAAAAAAAAATATATAAATAGTTACATATAAACCAATGTAGAGCAAAATCTTTCGTAATAAAAAGGCAATACAACAGATGAGTACCCAATTACTTTTATATGAAAAACGTTCAGCTTATTACACATTCAACTGGTAACCATTAAAATGGCTGAATATAATTGACTTAACATGGCAGTAATAGAAGTGTCATTAATATCCGGTTATCTGGACCACCCGGAGAGTTCCATTCGGCATTAAATATAAAAGCAATTTCTTTTCTTTTATACAGAGAATCTACATAACTACATTTGTGAAGAATCCATAATATTATATCAAGAAAAACTTTTAAATTAAGCGTTTTATTTAATTAATATACGTGTATTACTGTTTTGCATGCAGGTTTTTTTAATTGATTTAAATAGCATTTCACTTCCTAGTATCATGCTTTGAGTCTTTGGTTTTATGTTTTTCTGATTAAATAAATTAAACAACAAATAAATTATCCCTTATCATTCCACGTACATTTTATACAAATGTATGGTGATCGGAAACAAAAAAAAAACAAGATTACAAAGAAGAATATCATTTCTTGGTCAATATCTATATAGGACCCAGATACAGTAAATAAATAATAAATTTTAGGCTATTTATACGGTTATCCGGACTCGTTTGATTAGCATCTCTAGTTGATAAATTAGAGTGTTCAGAAATCGGTTTATAGTGAGTACATTTCGCAAGTAAACGCGTTACTGAATATTAAAACCCTTTGAAATTCCTTATGGTAGACATTTCGATTTACGTTATATTAACTTTAATGCCAATAAAACATTTATATTGTTTCACTTTATATGACTTAGATTTACTTTATACTGCTCCAATCTTCATTCTTTATGGGTTTCATTTAATTGTAGGCCCTTTTGGTATACTAGTTGGTGACCCTGACTGGGTGGGCTCGTTGGTTGGATTTCCACCAGGGATAAGTCCTAGAATCTATGTTCTAAGCCTTCAAACATAGAGCTCAGTGTATATACAATTAATTAATATTTTTGTAATCTATCTCTTTCACTAATTATAAACACAGTTTTTAAGATACATGCAGAGGAGAGTCAAAATCGTTGCACTTCCTTCGTTTTGTCTATTTCGTTTTTGTCCAATGTAAAAGAAGTTCAAGTAACTAAAGAAACAGTATTTATCCTTTTTTAGAACCCATACTAATCAGTACTTTCAAGGCACAATTGAGACAATTTCACAAGTTAAATGATTCCTTCTTCGTTGTATAAAAGTTGAAAGATTTTTTGCTCATGTGTCCTCTCAACGGAAGTAGGAAGGTTGAAATAATGGTGGCTTCATTAAAATGTATGCGGCAGCAATCCCCGCCAGACACCCTTAAAGTTAAATAAATTTGTAATTCTAGTTTAGTTACAGTACAAAAGTTTAGTTTTGTGTATTATTAAAATTAAAATTAAACTATTAAAATTTATGCTCCAAGTAACCAGAAAAACATTTTCCTATTCGAATACCCATTTATAACTGTTATACTAACTTAAGACAATTTTCTTATTAAGAACTTCCCAAAAAAAAATAAAATAATATTTCTAAAAACTGTACCAAAAGATAGCTTTAGTTAGTGATAGTGTGTAAATCATTTGGTAGTTTATCAAACAAATAAATGAACAAAATATATTTTAAAGGTAACTGTTTTAAGACAATTTTAAACACATCTAATAACAAACTAAAAAATACACTAATATGGTCTAAGAGTTCCTTCTTTTATACACTCATGAACTGTTCAAAGACTTCAATGAAAAAAAAAACAAAGTTCTAACATAAAACTCCCGTTTGTTTCCAGTTAAAGTCGTAAGTCTAATGAGATGTTACACTCGACGGTAACTTTTATTAAGTAACAAACAATAAGTTCTAGAATGTTCGGTAGCATATGGTGCAGGAGACCCGGCATAGTCCGCCACGTTCTACAACTTGGATCATAAATAGATGTTCGCAAAATATGGCAGACACAAGTGCTAGATGTTATGAACATTGAATAAAAACTGTTAAAATACTACTACGTGGTTAAACAGTTCCTATTGTTAGAGTTTTGTTTAACTGATAAGGAATTAGAAGATAGCGGACAACAGTTTTGCTTTGACGAAACTGCTAGAATCTTGCGTGAAGACATTTAAATCCTTTGAAGATGTTTTTTTCGCATTTACTCAGAATAAAAAGGTTTTTAATTTCCGGTTTTTAAATTCCAAAAACATAATTTTACGAATTTGGTTCATAATGTAGCATATTTATATAAAAAGTAACACGCTTCGAGCCCTAATTTCATCGCTTGCCATACTAGCCTTATCCCCCTTCTTAATCGAAGGAATAACTTAATAGGTTAAATCAA
This sequence comes from Hypercompe scribonia, assembly GCA_949316085.1. Taxonomy (NCBI): domain Eukaryota; kingdom Metazoa; phylum Arthropoda; class Insecta; order Lepidoptera; family Erebidae; genus Hypercompe; species Hypercompe scribonia. Next base: position 9,785,052 of record OX438977.1, on the reverse strand, counting down.
AATTTTAGATAACTATGCAACTTTGTTCAACATCAGAAATTGTACATAACACAAAAATATATATTAACGTACGCTTTTAAAATAAAAAATTCCTCAAATTCAAATTATAAAATTAATTTAAAAACTGCCCTTGAAGTTTCTCACTACAAGGACTCTCACTCAGGCAAATTTTGAAACGTTGAATGTAAATTTTCTAGGTAAGGTAACTATTAAACCTTTCAAAGAATTTCAAACTTGCCTGTTTTATTACTGACAAGAAGTGTTATACGTAGACAGATAGAAAAAGACACCTTACTTTACGTGTGAATATTAGGAGAAACAAACGAAAACATGTGACGAGTGAGATTAATACACTTCACTGTTAAACTTTGACACCTAAACTACTAAACTAATTTTAAAAATCCTTTTATCAATTTTGGCTACTTTTCACCGCGGTAATCGACATACACGTGGTCTAAGAAGTGGACAAAAATTAATAGATGATAAGTACAAAGAGATAATACATTCATTAAATATTACGTGATGTAATGAATTTACTTAAAAATTATAAAAAATCACTGAATATTTTGTAACACTATTATGTTGTTACGTAACTGTTATTTTTTGTTTTGTTTTAACAATTACCTAACTTTATTTTTTATTCACAACCTACCTTTTTGGCTTATCATTAAAGATTTAATGTGCATATCGTTATTGCAGTTACTTTTTTCAATATAACAATATTTTTTATTAACAAATATAAATCATTTTACTCATTAATCTAATTCACACCTATTTTACCTAGTCCTTATGCACATACAAACCTTCTCCGTGCGGACCAAAAACATTTGGGTACGTATAAAACTGTTCAATAAGGACTTTTTTTTAAATATAAAAACCTGCTAAGATGACTCTACTCTACCTGATAGAAAGCATGAATAGAATCCAAGAGTTATGGTCACCTTACTCATTGCAAATGCAAACAATGCAGTATGGTGACCAACACTATTGCGGCTTAGTCAATGTTTTTTCACGCTCCACCACGCTTGGGGACGTAAAAGGCATGATAGTCATCGCGGCAGTGTAAGGCTCACACAGTTACCACAATAACTGTCACCCCTGCATTAATGAGCCTCCGGTCTCGCGCTCACCAACGAAAGACGACGGCACGGATCTGCCGCTTTAGGTTGGTCTTCCGTGAGAGGGTATTACTGCCCTAGTCGAGCCGGCCCGTTCATGCTGAAATTAGCGTGGCTCTACTACCTCCCGGACTATTAAAAATAATATTATAGATTATGCTATCTTGAAGTCCCCCGTGACAAAGGACTTGTTCCTAATGCGGCAGTTGTCTTTTATTTTAAAAGATATTAAATGTCTACAACATACCATAGCACCTTTACTTTATTTATTGAGGAAATAAAACTGTCGAATATTGACACGGTCGCCATAAAACATTGTTAGTTAAGCCACAATTAAGTTACACACATACACACACACAACTGCCTCGTTGGTCTAGCGATTAGCGCATGCGACGGTCGATCAAGAGATCTCGGGTTCGATTTCCCGGTGGGGTCAAAAAGTGTTATTGAGTTCTTATTAACAGCCTGGATTGCCTCAGTTTTTTTTACAACAAATTTTTACGGATTATGGAAATTGATGGTGGTTCAATTGGATGGTGTGTAATGTACCATACGTGCATTTACTGAGACCTCTCGACTTTTCACAAAAAGTACAGGACATCGTTGCTGAGTTGTGAATAGTAATATCAATAACGATTCTCATTAATCCTCACTTGTATCATTGAAGTTTTTGAATATCAATAATATTTAACACCCTCAATGTTTATTTAAATTATTAAGCAAAAAAATACAGTTTATTTGACTGCTAGTAATAGCAAGAAGCAACACCGTACAAAATCATATACTAGCTGTTGTTTCCGACGATCGGGTTTTGCCGATTTAAAAATAACGATCTAAGTCCGGCCCATAATAAAAATATTGTATACTATGATAGTATATACCTAAAACAATCATAAATAAGCGAGATCTCAGTCTTCCTGAGATCCTAAAACACAACGTAAAAACTCTCCACCTCGTATCCATATTCTTCACCCATGATAAATGATATTGCAAGCAAATCTTTTACAGATATTTTTATACGTCGACCTTTACAACTAGAAGGCACCGGCATTTCCTGAGACTCTCTGGAACTCATTTCCTGAGATTCTCGACAAAAAAATGCGGAAAAAACCACAGATTAATTCTTTCTTTTTTTAAAACTGTAACATTGATCAAATAAAAACTTAGCAAGTACAGTATAGGGACTGGGTTGGCCTATTGAAGAAAAGACCTTAGTTTTGAGTCGACCTGTCCACACAGACGACATTAGAGCCACAGGCATCGTGTCCCCTAATCAATATTAGTCAAGATTAATGAATCGAAGCGCGACACTACCAGCAGTAGGATATTTGGGTAGGCCGTGGAAACACTCAAAATCACCAGAAAGATACTAAATATAAACTAATATCACAAGCCTAGACTATACTCACCTTTACATTACTATTACAATTCGACTTCAATGTCAGAAAGAACTTATAATAATACTAAAAAAAAACGAAATATGAAATACGGGAATGAGCATAATCAATACACAACAAACTTATCATTTAAATAATCTAAAACTGTGAAGTAATACTGTCTTTTCACATAGTTTTTGATTTATAAGGACTAAAATTTGTTAATAATTAGTTTTTGAAATTTGCTAGGAATTTTATTTCAGAATCGCACACCTTGACATCGAAAAAAACTTGCTTACCCTTTGTAATTTCGTCGTTGGCAACACAAGGTTATCTTTATTACTAGTGTTGATATCATGAATGTCGCTAAATTTTGTGAATAAATGAACATTTTTCTTTACATACACTTAATTTTCATAGATGTGTGTATTGAGATGCCACTGTCATGACACTCATTTCATTAAACTTATCTTTTAATGATTGTTTATATTTGAGGCTCACTCACAAGGCTATTTTAATGACAGCAGAATTCTCCCACATCAAAATATGTTATGACATTATATTATGAAAATAGTTAAAAGATACTGGAATAGCTGTTTCTACATCGGTTAATTGACGAATTTTATAAACCGCGTATATTGCAGAGCTAAGTCAATTCGGCAATCTACTAATATGTGGGCCCCACTGTAATTTAGAGTATAGAGTTATACAAAAACTTGGTGGTGTCCACTAGATCCAACTCATTTCCATTTATCAGAACACTGGTTTTAACGTAATTGACATTTGGTTTAAAAAATCTGTAACATTATTTTTTTTTTTCATTTAAAAATAAATTATTAACATTGAACCAGTTCACAACATTAGTGGGAATGTTCTTCACATCATTCGTAACTGACTGTTGTCGTATAAATTTAACACTTTGTTTTTTGGAGTCTGGGTTTAGCACGCACGCATCACTTGTTGAGCGACCTCTTCTAAAGTCAAACTGTTTTCTGTGTAGAACATTGCTTTCACTAAAGTGAGTTAACAGTTGATCTAATATAATATGATTGAAAGTACATAATACTGAAATGAGTCTACAATAATTTGTAGGTTCAGACATGCTACCTACCTTAAATAACAGGATAAACTTACTATAGTTTTGATTAGGTCGGGAAATACATGCCGAGCAGAGGGTGGCTAGTGTCGTGGAAAAGATACGTGAGCTGGGCCTGAGGGTGGCGCCTCAGAAAACTGAGACGATATTGTTCCATGGCCTGCGTAAGCGCCAGGAGCCACCCAGCTCATGTCTCCGGATAGGTGACGCTGAAGTCCAGGTAGGCCAGTACATGAAGTACCTAGGCCTCATCCTGGACAGTCGGTGGAGCTTCGAAGAGCATTTCGGGCGATTGGTACCCCGAGTGCGAGGGGTAGCAGGTGCGCTGTATCGTTTGCTGCCCAATCTCGGGGGACCACGGGAAGAAGTTCGCCGCCTCTACATGGGAGTTGTTAGATCCGTGGTTCTCTATGGGGCACCCGTCTGGTTTAATGATCTAGCGGGTGCCTCCCGCTGCCGGGCCCTATTTAGGAGCCTGCAGCGGCTGATGGCCATACGGATCGTGCGGGGCTACCGCACAATCTCCTATGAGGCGGCGACGATCCTGGCGCGATCTCCGCCCTTCGATATTCTGCCCGACATGGACGCGATGGTGTACGACCAAATTCATTCTGTCGGTCGGAATGCTGAAGAGGCCGCGACAGATCATGAGCCCGGAATGCTACGGCAGAACGTGCATAAGCAAGCTTTGGTGGCTTGGCAGGCACGGCTCGAAACTCAGGGTTGTGCTAGCCAACGCGCCGTCGGAGCCGTTCTACCGAACTTCGAAGCGTGGATAGAGAGGACCGACTGTGTCACCTATCGATTGACCCAGATACTCACCGGGCACGGCTGCTTCGGTGAGTATCTGAATCGAATAGGACGGGAGGTTACGGTACAATGCCACCACTGCGAGTCCGAACGGGACTCCGCCCAGCACACGCTGGAGGACTGCCCTGCTTGGGAGTCTGAGCGTCAAGTCCTGGTTGGACGGATCGGACGAAACCTTTCACCGTCAGCATTGATCGCGGCAATGCTGGCGAGTCGTGAAGGATGGGAATCCGCGATCTCCTTCTGCGAGCAGGTTATGCTCCGGAGGAGACCGCAGAGCGAGATCGGGAAAGGGCCGATCCCGCTGGAAGGAGGCGGCGAAGGGGACGCGGCAGAGGTCGCTAGCTCCCTAATCGCCGCCTAAGGGTCGCTGCGGTCACATCCCCCTGAGGCATGAGGTGCCCGAGATGTACCTCACTTGTGAGGTACGGCAGGGAGGACTCTAGAAGCCGCTAATGCGTTCCTAGAGCTCCTCCCAACTGCCGAGGTAGGCCGCCGCGGGGTTTAGTGGGTAGACCGGTTTTCCGGGAGTTACTTTATTTGTTTTACTTAAATGATATTTGGATGTTTATTTTTGGAAGCAAATCTTTTACAGATGTTTTCCGCATCAAAAACATTATTCAAAACGATAAACGATTTTGCATACGACGAGGACGGACACCTGTTTACGCTTAATACAATAGTCACTGTAACTTCAGACATGCTATTCTTATTGTCTGTTCAACAGAGAAGCACGCGATATCAGTCCAATTCTTAAAATTAAAATCATTTCTAATCGAAATTAACTAACCGCCATATGCAGCACGCTCCCTACTTAATGTACTACCTAATATATATGTGACTTATGTGCCAATGTTCCGTAATGCAAAAAATATTAATTTTGTCACAGCTCATGAACATATCAATATCTAGGTACTTTTTAGACATTCCTTAAACATCTAATAAGTATGTTCAATATTGAATATTTATCAAATAAAGTTGCTGGATAATATACTTTCACATTATCCAACTTGGTTGAACAACACGAAGTTACACCCAGCTTCTTCCCAAGGTACATTAACCAAGAACTTTTCATGTATTTAAAAAGAAATTCTCAACTTTACGTAAAAAAATCCTCGAATAACTTGGGAAACTCCCCCGAGAAAACTGGACTAACAAAACAAATACCGGTCTTTAAATAAAATACCGATTTGGCCCGCCAACTCTAAGTAGCTATTAAGGAAAGGTCAACTGGCCGTAATTCTATTCGGTTAAAAGTTGGATTAAATGGGAACAGACACAACGAAATATAGAAATGTGTCCCTGTGGTATTAGATATATCATTGAAGGGTAAATAAAAAGGACGGAATTACAGACATTCTTCTTAATTTTATATAAAGGTATGATTGGAATGTGATTCTGATTCAAGCTTTGTAAAGGATGTTCACGAGGTTAACAATCACGATTCCACAGGCAGCTGTATAGAGTTAATGCTTATTATTAATTGCTTCAGTTTAATTTTGATTCCTTTTGTGAATAATATTTTGCTAAAGTTACTTCTATTTTATATTGACCCGATAATTTATAAGCCCAATCATGTCTTTTGTATCAACCTTATCGCCCTCTATTGTCTACAAGATTTATGAAGGGTTAACAACATTAAACAACCCCTTTAATGTTAAGAAGAGCTTTTTATTATTATATTTACCGATTAACAAAAACATTAACTATTATTCTAATTAAAAATGTAATTACATTTCTCAGATAATGTTGCGTACCAAATATATAAACAAAAAACCTTTTTACATAAATGAAACCTACACGTATATATCTAAGTGGTTACGTGGTACGAGACGAGCGAAAAATGAAGATACATATAATATACGAGTACACATTTTAGAAGCAGGCGTTTATGACATCGTCCAGTCGCCGCATAATTTTCACATCTTGTACCAGAGTGTCTAGTTAAGGGCAGACAAGTTTCGCATACTGTACGGAGCCAGACGACCTGGCTGCGGACTACGGCTACACCTAAACGACACGGTACACTATGGCCAACATCACGAATGCAAATAACTGGTACAAAACGTGGTTTTATACAGATCTTTGTTTGCATGAGTATAGTTTCTGACTTCGAATATGTTTTTGTTCGAACATCGCCACGCCCTAAGTTTATCAAGGTCATCTGGTCACTGGTGCTACTGGTAAAATTTGACTTATGTCAATTTGGTCGCAGTGGTAGTGAGATCAAAAAACAGGCTATAGTGAAAAGTTTCATACAACGGCATTGATTTTACAACACTGTCTTATGAAATTTTATACACGGCTATATCTGCACAACTTTAAGATCCATTTTAAGGTCACCTGGCAGAGATTGCATAGAACACTAAGGTCGCACTTTTCTGTTTACATTATCAAATAAATAAATAAATAAATATCTGATTTCGGCTTTATCTGACACACAACGTCACCTAGTCCTAAACTAAGCACTGCTTGTACTATGGGTACTAGACAACTGATATTAATACATAAGTACTTTTTTTTTGTTAATACCTACATAGAAAAGACTCAAACTCCGAAATAAATATTTGCAGAAAGAACATGCAAACATTTGGTTCGACCCAGGAATCGAACCCGGGACCTCAAATACAGCAATCCCATACGCTACCACTACGCCACTGTGGCAGTCCTGATACTTTCACTCTAACATGGCATACAAATCTGGTAATTTTATTATATTTTTAGATCCCTTGAACCTTTTTTTTTTTTTTTTTTTTTTACGCGGGGAATGCTTTTCGCACCATACCCTCCGGAGGGACGAAGGGCGTGTGTGGGACTCCCGGAAAACCGATATACCCACTAAACCCCGCGGCGGCCTACCTCGGCAGTCGGAAGGAGCTCCAGGAACGCATTAGCGGCTTCTAGAGTCCTCCCTGCCGTACCTCACAAGTGAGGTACATCCCGGGCACCTCATGCCCCAAGGACAGGACGCTATCACACCTCTCTCCGCCCTGCACAGTAAGAGGCAGAACAGCGCCCCGCCCCAGACGACACTCCCCGGCCGCACCGGAGTGTCACCTGTCTCGGGTCACTTGCAGCAGTCACATCGCCCCAAGATATGACCGCAGCGACCCTTAGACGGCGATTAGGGTACTAGCGACCTCTGCCGCGTCCCCTTCGCCGCCTCCTTCCAGCGGGATCGGCCCTTTCCCGATCTCGCTCTGCGGTCTCCTTTCGGAGCATAACATGCTCACAGAAGGAGACCGCGGCTTCCCAACCCTCACGAGTCGCCAGCATTGCCGTGATCAGTGCTGACGGCGTAAGGTTTCGTCCGATCCGTCCGACCAGGACTCGACGCTCAGACTCCCAAGCTGGGCAGTCCTCCAGCGTGTGCTGGGCGGAGTCCTCGCAGTGGTGGCATTGTGCCGTAGCCTCCCGTCCTATTCGATTCAGATACTCACCAAAGCAGCCGTGCCCGGTGAGTATCTGAGTCAATCGATAGGTGACACAGTCGGTCCTCTCTATCCACGCTTCGAAGTTCGGCAGAACAGCTCCGACGGCGCGTTGGCTAGCACAGCCCTCAGTTTCGAGCCGTGCCTGCCAAGCCACCAGAGCTTGCTTATGCGCGTTCTGCCGTAGCATTCCGGGCTCATGATCTGGCGCGGCCTCTTCAGCATTCCGACCGACAGAACGACGAATTTGGTCGTAAACCATCGCGTCCATGTCGGCCAGAATATCGAAGGGCGGAGATCGTGCCAGGATCGTCGCCGCCTCATAGGAGATTGTGCGGTAGCCCCGCACGATCCGTATGGCCATCAACCGCTGAAGGCTCCTGAGTAGAGCCCGGCAGCGGGAGGCACCCGCCAGGTCACTAAACCAAACGGGCGCCCCATAGAGGACCATGGATCTAATAACCCCAGATCCCTTGAACCTAGTACTTTCTTTATAGTGTTCGTATCTTTTTCAGTTACACAACATAACAAAGCGACAAACTTACATTAGCATTTATAATATTAGTTACAATGTTAAGATTTTGTAAGTCTTCTAATTACATGCGTCAATTTTCTGTATGGTTTCTTTGATCCAGTTTGGGTGTCGAAAGGTCGAGATGCTATGGTACTTGTATATGTTGTGGTCACTTGTAGAAAGAGGTCAAGGGCTCTCATTATGTGCAGGAAACAATAAGCTCTCAAGGTGTTATTCGTGTCACCAAGCATTTTACAGTCTTTCGCAAATTATATAGATAAATAACTTTTAAAACTTCTATAGTGGATTTGGGATTTGAAACTTTTTTTATATATATAATTGTAATGGAATAGGCGTTTGTCTTCCGTCTCACCTGATGGAAAGTGTAGATGAAGGCGAAGGTGGTACACGCCCATCCAAGATACACCTGTTCACTCTACTCTTAAAGGCTCCAGGGTTGAACTTATCAGGAAAAATAGAAATATACTCTAAATCGGGATACCTAAAAACTTGTTGACACAATCTAAGAAAAACTCTTCTAAAACAATTGTAACATTCTCTCCCTAAAATATTTAGTGTATCCTAAACTTAGATACGTCACTCTTAAGTTGGTAACACTAACAGATAAATAAGTTTTCAAAACACTGTGACATTTATTAGCCTCTGCAATGATATAACAAAAACATACCTACCATATGTTATATCATAGACATAGACAAATTAGTTCAGGCTGTGGTATTATTCACGTTAATTTAATCTCCATTTTAAGTATAGAGTATTAGGAAATGCATAATAATTAGTGAATTCCTATCTATCCATAAACGGACACGTAGTGCAAATGAGCCAAATTAATTGGTAATTGATCCTTAGGCGCATTAATAGTACGGATGTAGCAAGGATTTGCGGTTGAAATGGCCAGTCCCCTTGATCACGCAAACGCGGTCATCAGTCATGACGTACCTGGCTGGCGAGAGACGTGTCTGTGGTACTTTCGAAGAGAGAGCAGCGGGATGGAAACAGTAAAAACTGTTTTATAGATTGCATATAAATTAGTAACATCCTCAGATAATACTCTCTTAGTTGGTCGAGCTTACGAAATACATAACATATGTAATTGAACAAAAAAAAACATTACATGTCAAACTCTTTGAAAATGGCGGTCTGGTGGTGTTTTCAACATTTACACCTAACGATGAAAAAGATTGGTATCTTACCATAAATCTGCTGTTTGGAATATTTAAACACCATGGCATTTACCTGAAAAGCAAAAGAAAAAGTGAAAATTATGAATGATAAATAAAGTAAATAAAAAAAGGAATAAAATCATTTTGATATTATATTTATGAGATAGACAGATATGGTTCAATACAATTATTCATATTCGGAACATTGTCGTTTACGTGTTATTGTTTATTATTGATGTGTGTCAAATGCAGCGGAGGCGAAGGCGAACATTGTTTTGCTTTAACTGTGGATGTGACAAGGATATCTGATGATATGAAGTTGATTAAAGGGTAGTTGGATTGATTGGAAATTCGAATGAGGTTATAGCGACGTATGCTATTTTTGCGCGTTGTGCGCCAGTTCGAAAATACATTAAATTGAATGACGTTGTCGCAAGACAATGATTCATAAACCTATAATGAAATCTACTCCACAAGTTGTTATATACCTTTAGAGAAAAACAGTCATTGATTTCACAATAGTTTAACGATTTTTTTATTTATTGTATGGGATATTGGTAAAATTAAAAGATCAAGAAACAAAAGAAGTGTTGCTTACGACACTTACAATGCATTGAAATTGAATTTTGTTTCAGAAATAGTATAAAATAAAAACATTATCTGCCAAACGAGCTGTTCGCCAATAACATTAACACGAATAAATTTACAAATGAATATCTAAACTGTGATTATAAAAATAAAATTATGAGGGAGGAGAAATATCTTACATTTTAAGAAAAAACTTAAAACTTTTATTTTATTAAGTAACGTTGTAAATAATAATGATAGTCTTAATCAACTTACAAATCAATATAAATAGATTTTCCACTAACATAAAAAATAATAATCCAAGTATCGTAAAACTCTATAATATAGCATCTATGAGCTGAAACTGCTTACACCTTCAACGTTTAAATATTCTGATAGAAAAGCCTGCAAATGTATTTACCAAAAGAACATTTTAAGGGCTGATGAACTTATACATTGCATAAATTAAACCTTTTTAAAGTTTTAATACCTTCACCGTGAACTCTCCATAGAGAGGCATAAAGTCATAAAAACATGCCTGATAATTAAACTTTTGGTGTAATAAAATAAAAAAGAACCATAAAATATGATAAGAAAATATGTAAAGGGGGAAATCACCGGTTAATCGCAGGCCGCTTGTGAGTTGTTGCGGACGCCGCTGATTAATTGAGGCAACTTCGCCGTTGTCCGCAAGGACGTCGACCTAACGTAGATAACTGCCGAGAACCGTGCTCCTAACTGGACATGCGGGGACACTTTCTTAGACAAGTGACATACGGCAAAACATTGACTATATTGCTTTATTTCCAAATAATGTCTTTAGGTTAAGCGGTGTTATTAGTCTAGGAAGTTCAAGGGATTCTAACCAAGATAAGTCATAAAATCATAACACAACGTAATGTATTCACTGATAGTTACATTTGTTTCGACTAAGTATTTTTGTTGAGCATTCCCAAATACCAATGTATATACCATTTTCAAATAATAAATTAGGTTTTAAATTAAAATAAGTTTAAATTTGACACTAAACTCAGTTTTTTGAAGTGAAAACTTCTTTAGGCGCGTTGAGCGTTTTGGTAGAGGGTAAAATCCTCGGTTCGCGTCACCGACATGCTAATGATAATAGTATATCTATAGCTATGGAGAATATGATATTATATTTTATATTTGAAATTTATTATTATTATATATTATATATGATATTATATATTATATATAGCTATATATGAAACATAAAAAATTTCATATAATTTTTGCATATAGTTTTAATTACTCTCAACTTAATAGTTCCGTGTTCACTTCTATCGGCAGTCCCACGACTGCTACTGTTTTTTTACTTTCTTTGTGACGTGATTGTATCACATTCATGTTTTGATAAGATCCATAACAATTAAAAATTGAATTCTGTCATCAGATCCTAATCTGATTAAAGAGTAAGATCAGCACTTGAAAACAAACATAATTCGAATGTGAACTACACAAATGTGATTTTAAATCACATAACCAATTTTTATGTTTTAAATATTATAAACTGTTTTTGATATTTTTATAACACCTTCTTTTTGACTTAATAATTGCAATTTGTTTAATTTATCTTCTTCAGTAATACTATGTACTTAACATACACCCGTGACATACTTACAAGCAAAAGAAAAAAAATCAAACCAGAAGATTACTAGTGTGACTACTAGTAAACATAAATAGGAAATAAAAACGCAGTCAGCAATGCATGCCAACGTCGCTGACTATATCGGTGGCACATAAGTTTCAATATTGAAGCTCATTCCAGGGAAAATGAACGAGTTTATTACAGTAAACATGAGTCATAAAGCTAGATCACTAAAGTAATAAAACATCCACCCCTCTCCAAGCACCCAGCCAATTCAGTACCCCATAGGGGTGATCTTTTCCTAATGGTGCCCATATAGAAGGAACGGGGAGACAAGGATAAAGTTATGTTGCCTCAACAATAATAAAATCGACATCAAAAAAGCGGAAAGCAGCTACAAATTACAATCAGGCCAAAAACATGTTTCCTCTGCAAAATATATAGGGCTTCTTCGCAAAGGGAGCGCAGAGGAACTCAATAACTGTTCCCCAATAATTTGATTACTTCATTCTTTGATAGGAATAAATCGAGTCCTTGGAAACAGGTGCTGTCTGATATTAAAAGAAACACATATACTCAAACATCATCATTAAAGCTTGTTCTGTTTGGCTTTATAACAGCGTATTTAGCACGAAATCCAATTAACGTTGAATACAGAATGTATTTAGAGGGAAACTTTGTTTATTAAAAATTCCTAACAAACAATTTTTAAAGGAATGGCGATGAACATTTTCTTTATCTTGAAAAAAATCTTTAGTTTTTTTGCAAAGCATTTCGTAATTTCTTTAATTTTTATTGTATATAAAAGCAACGTTTTAAAAAGCTTTAACATTGTATACGCTTAGAATAGCCAGAATTCTTTGTTTATTTTATTTCACTTGAATTAGTTTTTTGATTAAACTTACAAAATTTACAATGTTCAACTTAAAAATACACGATCCACCAGAAACAAGCTAGAATTAAAATAACGATGTTAGTACTTAACAGAATATGACAACTGCCAACTCTAAGTTGATGCTGTAATACCAGTCAGGTATCATTTTTTTTTCATATGTTTGTATGCTAAGTGTACGGTAATATTTTTATCGATGATTATGTTAGAGATAATTTGGATTGGAAATATTTTCAAGTGACCTTAATAGACAAGTCTAGAAGTTCAAAAGGTGTGGAAATACAATGTAAACATGATACAAGATCAAAGGTATAAAAAATAACACAGTTTGCTATTTGTACCTTTTGCTTCTCTTTTCTTTCTAAGCAGTATTTCACTCGATGTTTCTCGTTAAAATTCGACGTGACCGACCACTGTAACTGTGAGTTACACAACCCTTATGCTAAGGTTCACAACACGGCCAAAAGCATAATGTCTTACACTACGCTGACGATAAAGTTTACCCTTGATGGAATTGAGCGTGTTTAGTAACACCAGAACGTGTGAAATGCGGTAACCCTTTATAATATTCAACAGAACACGTGACAAAATGGTAGTAACCTCGAAATGAGGCTTTTTCCCGGAAGGCTCTAGCAAAGTCGATTTCGCAGCACTTGGACCCTAAAGGTGCCGAGGAACGCGACCTAAATTATCTTTGGGACAACTTGGAAAGAGGTCACCTGCGTGATAAATAGTTAAGCCCAGGTTAATGGGTTGGACGTTAGTGCAAAGTTGTTTTGTGGTTGGATGTTTAGTAAACACTTTACATACGGAGATAGTATCTGCTCGAACGCGTTAACGTAATTACTTTTAAATTGTCCATCGCTGTGACATTTCTGTCCAAAAATGTAAAGTGAAATATGGATTGTACAGTTTTTTTTTATGTAGAAAATGTACGAATTTACGTTCATGAAACAACTACTACAAGCAACCTCTTGTACAGTTGCAAAATCTTTTTGTATGTATTCGTATTTTGCTAACGTCAAGATAGTTAAAAAAAGAAAATTTGCATTTTTGGCTGTGGATACTCGTACAAAAAGACGTAAGGTAAATAAGAGACACAAATAAAAAAAATACAAATATAAAAATTATAATGGTATTGTGACGGTGACGAGTGAAGTGGTAGAGAGAAGTAAAACATTTTTACAGAGTATTACACACAATTCATCATCATCATCTACAGCCTTTAACAGTCCACTGCTGGACATAGGCCTCTCCTTAGCAAGGAAGGAAGTACACATAAGTATCATACACAATTACTGAACAAATAATAACAAAAACAAGCGTTCGGAGTCATTGGCTCGTGGATTTGACGCACTCGCTGTGCCGTGAACAGAGAAAGTAGCCGCCTGCTTTTAATATCAGGAATGTAAGTAAAATGGGTTTCAGTTTCATCGCAGCTGTGAATAATCGGGTTTGTATGGGAAAGTAAAAATGGATTACAACTAGTTAGATACGGTTCGTAGTAACACTATTTTTGTTTTTGTTTTTCAAACCTAATGGGGTATGACACTAACAACATATACGCCTAACATATTTGTTTCTTCGTATTATACTGTCCACACGGCAAGTAATTAGCTTACTTATTTTTATCGTGGCTGTACAATTAACGGATGGCATTTATGAAGCCCATTCCGTCGAACCGCGCTGTAAGTTATTTAATCCTGTTATATTTCTAAACGACAAAGACGAAATTGTATGATGGTTGAATTAACCACATAACAATTGTTTCTGGGTAAATTTGGTCGTAAACGGATCAGTGTAGTGTACTAATAATGTGTTTTTTGTGTAATTTGTAGGTAACAAGTGTTCGCTATTCCAATTAGTAAATAGTACTTTATTGGCCACGTACATGATAGAATGCATAATCAATTCGTATAATTTCTATACTTTTGTTTACATTATTATTTTGTAATTTCAATGTTTGCCAATTCGACAATTCAATTCATTTTCTTCAAATTTTAATCTCAATTCGTTGGATATTAAATCATTATAAATTCTTATTTACAAGTAAAATTACGGTATGTAAGCGTAAACAAAATAGAACAAAGGAATATTTAATTGAACACATTGTTGAGCTTGCGTAAACAGTTAAAAAAACTTAAAACAAGATAAAATTGTAATGTCGAAAATTGACAGCAAAAGTAAATTACATACAACAGGTAATTTTATTTTATTTTTTCAATGAATTTATGTACAAATAAATATATGACATTTCAAATGGATTTTGTTTATCCATTTTCTCTTATTATTGTAGTAGGAAGGTAAGCTATATGTATATATACACATCTGTGCTGTAATAAATCAAGTATCACCCCGTCATAATAATGATAACTATTGCCCATAAACTAAGAGAATTTAGGCGGTTACGAAGGAGAGCTTTTGGTGTGATAGATGCCGTAACGGTGGCCGCAACCACCTCGTAAAGACGAACTAAAACACTGCGTTCATTACTTTCATTGGCTAAGTTCTGTACTCCCTCATGCATTACGAGAGCTTTAAATTGAACTATTTATGTATTCCGTAGTTACCTTCCACTAGGGACCGAGCCTCACTGAATTATGAGTCGTAATATTACTAGCTCTTGAGATTGTTTAAAGAGTCCTCACTATGAAATACTGTTTAAGCTTGAAACCTAGGGCCTTACTTTACACAAAATTTTACTATTAACATTTTATATCGCTAATATTGATGCGGTAATTTCTTACAAACGTACTTTACCAATGGTTTTGATGAATTTATAGACGACTAAGTTAATTTACCAGCAAAATCATAATAGAAGGACTAAGTAATATTCTGGAATATTTCAAACACTGCGCTGTCTGGACTTTAAATTGTAGTAGCTTAATTAACATAGATTTTTTTTTATTTTTCTTTTCTCTTTATTTAATCATTTGTAAAAGGACTAGCCTTTTACGAATGATTCTGTGAATGAAAGTAAATCAGATGTGGTTATTATTGTTATCGAAAATAACCTATGAAAAATATGTTGTAAATTAATTGGGTAGTACATCAGAGTTAAATTCAGGCGAACAATATTGAAAGCTACATAAACCTTTTCTACAAAAATACGTCACCCGAATATTTGTGTGTAAATTTTAATGTAATCCCTGGAGAAAAATGAACACCTATTTACACAATTACTTACTTCTTCTTATGTTGGAACAATCACTGAATAAATTTAATTGAGACAATTAAATTGTCAACTTTACATTAAAAATGTTGTACACAATAAATTTGTGTTTACTTAGAGAATTTTAAACATTTTATTAGATTCAGACCTGATCAACTTTTATTGGTGACTCTACAAATAATTTAAAACAAGGTCCTGTAGCTGCAAAACTCGGCAAAATCCAGTTCGTGGTAAATTAAAACTTAAGTTAGTATCCGTCAAATAATTTTAACAGTTTCGCAAACAGTGAATAATCATTACGCCTAAATCTTCTTAGATTATATAAATTTAGCACGACAAACTAGACAATCTTGTGGCGCTTTATATACCTATGTATAAGCTTCATAATAGTCTAGACACTTTATATTAATCTACAGAGAAGGCTTTACTCATTATTTTGCGGTTCTATCATAGGCTAACAGTAGCAGACAGTTTCATAAAACTTACATGGAAAAAACTATTTCACTCGATGTTCTATCGATTTAGTAACATGGCAACAGTTTAGATTTAAGACAATAATGTCGTAGGGATAACATCGTTGTACTTAAGGACCAAATTCGATTGTATTTCCTCTCGAAACACCAATATGTTATGTGTCTACCATTTTGTTAGTTTATTGCCGTCTGGATTTTGTGTGTGATACTTGAACTGCGAACAATTTTAGGAGAATAGTTTTCTGCAAGTTGCAAAGTCGAAAGATATTTTTGTTGAGAATTTAATGTACACCAGTTAATACAATATACATACACGAGTACATCAGATTAATGACTATATACAAATGGCGGCTTCATCGCTAAAAAGCAA
Organism: Hypercompe scribonia; assembly: GCA_949316085.1. Taxonomy (NCBI): domain Eukaryota; kingdom Metazoa; phylum Arthropoda; class Insecta; order Lepidoptera; family Erebidae; genus Hypercompe; species Hypercompe scribonia. The sequence continues at coordinate 9,768,440 of OX438977.1, read as the reverse complement.
TTGCTTACAGGCAACTTTTGGATAGACACATCGACTTAGATTAATTCTTGGGTAGTTTTTATGTTAAACTGTATATGTATATAATCACGGCGGCGGCATCATATACAGTTTTATGATTCATTAACATAAAAGTAAACAAGAAAAGTAATATTAATTATAACTACACATTAATTATCATCATCATCTCAGCTGAAAGACGTCCACTGCTGGACATTTAACCTCCCCCAAATCTCTTCACAACGACTGGCTCTATGCAGCTCGCATCTAACGGTGTACACACACTAATACAATTAAAAATACATACATACATAAATAAACCAATATTCACATTTTCATTATAAATAGAATTAAAGAAATACAATAGATATTATATGTTTTAGGTAAATAATTAATTAAGATGACTGGACGATAAGGTATATCTTTCCCATATATCTTTACTACACCATGACTGAGATAGCAAACAAGCATACGCCTCGCCTAATTTAGTTTGGTTACTGGCCTTCAATGTGAGTCTAACTTGAATTTTAGTTGAAAAAACTTCTTACCATGTTATAGTAATTATGGTAAGTTAATAAAAACGCCTTCTCCCTAACATGAATTCGTAAACATTTGGCCGATTTAATCATTTATTATGTTAAAAAATTAAATAGGTAGGTAAAGAGCTTTATATTAAAAAAAAACTGAAACTTTAAATGAGAAGGCTTTTATTACAAATTTTCTCTTTAATTTACATACATTTAACTTTTTCTTATTTATTTAGAAATTATAATTTTAGGTTATCCCTTGGAGAGGGCAGAGGAGTTCATTAGTAGTATACTGAACTGATACTAGAAATAATTATAACACTAAGAATAGGTCGTTGGTCAATATTAAGACCAAAGTAAGTTAAATATTTGCATTTAATGCGATGACTCAACTCGGTCTTTAGCAAGGTATGACGAAATACTTAGTCATAAAACAGCGGTACTGATTTTTGTCTCCAAACGATACGAACACAAAAGTACAATTATAATTTTATTGCAAAATAATATTGTCATAACATCTTAGTATCTCATCTTGATATGTGTTTAAGTATACTAGATATATTCAAACTCTAATATGGTTCCAGATAAACCTTACAAACACATAGTTGAACCGCAAAATAATTGAAGCGCACAATTTTGCTTCACAATTAAATAATCTTCATTTATTTTTGTAGACAATTTATTCTGTTTAGGCTTAGGTACTATTTGGAACACTTACAATGAAGCGCGGTGTATTTTTTTTACTTTTTCGTATTCACGAGCAAAAGCTGTATACAGTAAAGGCCGCTCAAAGCCCTCAAAGAGAATTATTTTGAGTTGAAAAGAAAGTGTTACTCGTGTTTTCTTTAGTCCGGAAATTACGTAACAGTGCAAGAATATTTTTAATTACGTCTTAATAATTCAAAACTTCCTCTTTGAAGAGACCATGTTCAGCACCATTAAGGCTGTTGATGAATTCAGGCAATTAATAATCAAAATTAAAAAATAATACTTAACAGTATGTAACACAATAATGATTAGTTATAATATACTACGCGTATTATTTACTTTGCTGTTTTAATTATATGTGCTGTGTACTGTACCTTAAACAAGGTGAATAAATAAAAAACACCTTTAGCAAACATATGAATAAAGGTAAATATTGCTTGCCCCTGTGCAAGCTAACCTAGAGGTACACTTATCCACTTTCCAATATGTGCCTAATATACTTCAGGCAAGAGTGCTTTTTACAGTGATTAATGTCGATTTACAGTACTCATGTCATTAACCCGCAATTTAATGTACGACAGTGCGTAACATCACACTGACCGAGCGTGTGTTGCCTACATTACTAAGTTGCTACACAGTGTATGTATGACAGCCAGCACCGAAAAAGAGATCTTATTAGTACTTAACTAGTAATTACTTATCTCATGCATGAAAGAGACAATCTTCGAGTTGGTGATGGCATTCATCTTCGATTGTCTTTCAATGAACTAACTCTGGACAAGGGATCCTTACGTGTTTACTTACTTGTAATTTAGGCGAATATAACTTTATTTGTCTACGCTTCATCACGTTGCCACTAGTTCATACTGTTATTGTAAAATTATAATTTTAGTTTGAATTTCATATATTAGAAAACTAGTTTCCTTTATATTAAGTAACGCGACAAATCTAGACAAGTGCGTAGATTTAGCCTCTGGTAACAAATAAATTAAAAACGTTATAAATTTGAAGCCAAGTAAACATATGTTCCCACTTTATATAATTATCTTGTCTCATTACCGTGACACTTCGTTGGGACGGCAAGGGTCGCCTTTTGCAAGGGTCCCCTAAATTTAGATGTAACCCTTTTAGATGTCCATGTTTGCTTATCTATTTTTGAACTTATTTGCTAGCAACATATATGCGAAATACTTTTAGAAATTCTTTATCCAAATAATTTAGGTCGAGTTAATGAAAATGACAGTCCTTTATTTGAATCTCTCTTTAAATTGACTTTTGAGTTGTGCCGTACTCAACAAAATGATAGTAAGTTTTTATTTGTAACATGGTCATAGATTTCAACATAAGAGAAAAAGTATAAAGAATTAATGAAGTGTTTCACTGCAGTTTTCTGTTTATTAGCAATGAATTTACCACTACTTTCAGTAATTAATATTCGTATTTTACTTTTGTAGTCTACTTTATCAACAACAAATTTTTCAATTACCTACGGGACCTACTCTTCCATAATCAGCCAATGTTTTTTTTCAAACACACATCACAAGTTACAGCATGTACTATAAAATATGCTAACGTAAAGGGGACTAAACAATAGACGGTTCACAGGAACCCATTCATGCGAAAACAGTGTATGAAACGAGCTAGTAAAACAGAGTAACTAGGCAACCATTGTTTTCATATGTACGTTTATTGACTCTCAATTCACGGTAATTTCATTAATATAGAAATTTTTAAACTATCGCGTTTTAAAATATATAATTATATTAGAGTATTAAGTACATACCTTTGAAATTCTTTCTTTTCTTTAGTTATCTTGTTTTTTTGCCGCTTTAATTCTGTGCCGCATGTGACTTTACAAACAAAGAGCATGCAGATCACTCACTGAACCCACAACACTCAGCGCAATAGCAAGTGGCGAGGTGACCTATGATCATTTAAACCACTATGCCATCTGAGTAGTTAAGTATGTATGTACTCGTGCGTATATTGAAAAAATTCTTATCATATTGTTTACAAAGCAGTCGTGCACTGAAACAAATGAAATTCAATTACATTGTAGGATCTCTGTCAGCGTAGAAAAAAAAACTTTACTTTATCCATCCCGTGGTAATCGAGGCCGCTAACCGTGCTTTGAGTTTCGCCATTTCATGAACTTGGCTCAGTACTCACGGATGATTCCGCATCGATGCCTTCGAGGCCAGTTTCATATAAATCTAAACTCAGAACGCGGCACACGCTGCCGCCCCTCCGCTGCCGCTGACTTCGTGGCCGCGGCCTAAAGCAATCGTTATGGACGGGTTAAGAGGCCTATTTTTTAAATGGACATAGCGTGCTGTACTCTGCACACATTGTATATCAGTGTTGATACAATTTGTTTAAAACAAAGATGTCGTATACGGGTGAATTTACAACGACTGTATTCTAGATAATTTTTACGAGGGAGCATATAAAAAATAATTATTACTAAGTAACAACCCGCTTTTATTGCAAAAAATATTATTTTCAAGGTGCGTTTAATAGTGGTATCTTGTAAGTCAGTATTTATTAATAAATTGTATTTAAAGAAAATTAAATTATTTACATGTTTATTGACACATTTATATCACTTAGACGCAAACAAGCAATTATTAAAAAGAAAGACTTTCTCTTATCACAATTTATACATTTTATCTTCCTGTATTCATGTAAAATTTGGTCACTAATAACCCCTAAAGGAACAGACATAATATGTATATTGAATTTGCAATTTGATAACACTAAAAAAAGTTTTACGTAGAAGTTTTTCGAACACGTTCATATCTTCCACAGCGTGTATTAAATTGCTACGAAATTGTAACCCCGTAGACACTTCGCCGGCTATTCGATTCTCTAATGAATTTTCTAATTACGTTTTGCCTTTTAAACACAAGTATTTTGTGCACAATTTTAGAAAATCTCAGATGAAATCTTCTCTGAACCTATCTTACGATTAAAAAAAAAATTTTTTTTTCAATTCATACAGTAGATCCTCCCATCTACGGTTAATGGGACAGGCTGTGTCAGAGTCTACTTCTAGACACTGTTTTACTACTGAAGAGTAAGGTATTAAAATCACTTGCAAACGATTGCAAAAGCCTACTATGTTTTGTCAATTTGACACACCGTGGGTATTTTATTCTCAGTTTGAAGATAAGATACATGACCCGAGGTAAAAAATAAATTATTTTAATAGCAATTCAATAACACTTTTAAACAGTCGAATTAAATAAAAACAGATTCAAAGGAATCTAAACAAAGCAATCGATAAAGTAATACGAAACCGTGGAAAAACGGAATTAATTATAACATGAATAAACTCTGATTTCCAATGCTCCAATAGAAAGTTTGTACCAATAAAGGTTGGTACAAACTTCCGATAGGTGCAGAGAGGGGAGTTCACTTGATTCCCAAAAGAAATCTCATTAAACTGTCTTGCATTGAAGGCTGATTAAGGTCCGGACCCAGAGCCCCATGAATACTGATGACACTCTCATTTCACTCATTTATGGAAATAAATGACTGCTGGTTATTGTGTTTTAAAGTTTTAAATTGACAATGAATTCTATTATGTTTCAAACTTTTATTAGTTTAATCTTTATCTTGACTACAGTTGAACGACGATCTCATTGACAAATGTTAAATGTTGAAGTATGTTCGTTGGTTTATAAAACATTGATTATGTAAGCAATAACATTAATACTACATTTTGAAATTAATACTTCATAAAAAATAAAACAAATTTCGTAAATGTTTATAAGTATAAAAACGCTTTCGAGAAATAGAGTTATACACAGATACAATACTATTAAAACTCTATTTATTTGAATTGTCTAATTGTATTGGCCCAGATGAATGTATTTATTTAAATGTAAGAAAGTATTGTTTGTGTGACGTTTCGTAGTTATTTAAAAGTAAGACTTCCAAATACATTTGGATAAATAAGATAGTGATGAATCCCTGTTGTTTGAAAAAGTTGAGAAATCACAACAGTGTTTGTTCTTTGACGTGTGTGGCTTATCAAAAGTGGTATAATAAAATAATATAGAGGTATGTACATACCAATTAAATTTTAATTTTACAATCTACAATCCTATGAACATAAGACAAAGCTTTTGATCATTAATTAATATTAAGAAATACAAATAAGTTGTTAGGAAATATACATATCCTGACGACGTATTTCTTAATTGTGCTTCTTTGTTTCAACTATACATGCAAAATACAGCAGGAATCTGACACACTGTTTTTTAACAAACAAATCTCCAAGTGTAACTTATAGCTATTTTATTCCTAAAACGTCATCGGACATCGTTAAATGCGCTCTAGTCGGGCCCTTTGAGTTAAAAGGAGCGATTGTAATGTTCTTAACATTAAGAAAGATTGCATTTTTGCGCCTCACAAGCCGTGCTGATGGAATTGGTCAATAACGAGCTTTCTTGTTCCGCAAAATTCTTTGACCTATTTCTCTCAACCATTATTGTACCGAAAGAGAATTCTTTCTAGTTACAATTTTAAAAGGAAACGAAAAGGGAATACAAGAATAAAACTACAATATAGAAAAACATTAATTTCCGTGTCACAGACAAGAAAGTCGGGTAACTTTGTAGAAATCCGGTTTAACAAAGTACTCTGTTTTAACTAAGCTAGTCTTTAAACTAACAGCATAAGGAAAACAGAAAAATAAAAATAATAATTTCTTTCAGCCAAAGATGTAGAATAACATAGAGGTTTATAAAAAAAAATGAGATATTCTACTTCTTGTGTCTAATTATGGCATTGCGATATAGACTATAACATTGTAGTGAACAAATAATATTATTTTTTTTAGGTTTTTGTCTGTGTTCCAAAAATGCTAAAATCTTTTAGTACGTACTTAAAATCAGAATGAATCTACACAAGTCAAATATTAAAAAGCCTTTCCGGTTTTGCCCTCATCGCGTCCACCAATTCAGGTAGTCACGTTTCCTATTCTCTTAAGTAATCGTGTAGCCGGCGTTTTGTTTTAACCAGGATGATTTTTCAAACAGATTTTTGAATGTAAAAACTTTGTAATATATGCTATAGACAATCTGTACTGGTATAACATAAAATATTCCATATATCTCAAATGAAGGATATTTATATTTAGATTCATATTTAACACATTAATGTGCCTCCAAAATCTCCTGGTTATCGCTTTTCATCTAACTTTTTGAGAAAATACACAAACTTTGATCACATTCATATGAGTTTAAGTGCAAGTAAAAGCGTAGTAAAATATAAACATTAAATATGAAAGGGTCTAGTTGGCTTATTTGCTGTAAATATTCAGGAGTCTCTAGTTTCACAACTTGTTTGTCTAGAGCATGTTTGAAACGTTCAAAGTTTAAGCAAACAGTGATATGTTTTAACTTCCAATTTCACGCAAGCAACGTCATATTAAAGCACTCAAACTCGTTAATAAGAGTTAGCGTCTACAACCACAGATTCTTGTATTCTAGATTAGAAACAAGTGGAATTAAAAATATATTCAGTTGTGATCTGTGTTCAGATCAGCATAATTTTTTCATAATAGTGGGTTCACAACTTTATTCATTTTTGTGAAACATTCAATATTTCGGAGACAAAGTAAGTAATCTATAGATCACATTATTCTTTCTCCATTTATTTTAATAAAGAGAGAATTTGTTTTTTTTTCCGTGCTAGAAGAAGTGAACACGAATTAACTAAACCCGTGTACGTTAATGGAAATATTTTCGCATAATAATTATATTTGTAACACATTGTGTGTTATTTTTTTAACATATTTATGCTAAGTGTTTGTAGACCATGGCCGAGCCATGCTTAACTAAAGGAGATCCAGTTTAACCGCAGGAGATCCATTCTTCGGCATGCAAGGACCGGCTATGACCGAAGTGACAATAGGTTACACACAAAATCTTGTTTTTGTCAAAGGGCGCTAAAACATTTTCCAGTTGACCAATTAGCCTCCAGTACTCAAAAATAAATTCACGTTCCCCCATTTGTGAACTTCCTAAAAATATATACAGAGAATTCTTTTCTCATAATTTTTAAATAGATTTTAATATAGATAATAATATCTAGTCTGCTATAATCTATGGTCAGTGAGTGCTTAGTGAGTAACCTTCAGGAACAGCGCTGTGTATCTACAAATACCGTTTACGTTTCTGCTTTTAATCTAATTATTACATTTATTTGCTCACTTAAATTTGTAAAGAATTACGAATATATTAAAGCTTCACTGCCGAAATTGAATGAGGCCGTAAGTTCAAATGGATTCTATTTCTCTGAGCCGTTAACAATCGATCTAATCCATATGTATTTTACAGAATTAAAATATTTTTAAGTATTTTAGAGAAGGTGTAGAAGCAACAAAATTAGTTTCGTGTATAGTAAAGACAAAGGTAATTCAAACTCAAGGTCTACCAGAGTACCGTGGATTTGCAACATACATAAAAACCTTTTATTTTTAAACAATTTTTAAAGAAAATATACTTTTATAGTCCATTTTTTTGTAAGATAGTTAACATAATCTATTATTGATATCAACCAACAACAGTGGCAACTAATCTTGATTCTATAACAAAAGATATTTTGTATTTAATGATTAAATTTTTACTGCCATTAAAAAAAAACAGAATATAATAAAACCATTTACTCGCCAAAGAGTTTCTAAGCAATTTCACAACATGACAAAATTTTGACGCAAACAAGATTATTTGAAATAAATTTAATGTAGATAAAAGCATCGCAATTTTCTTAAAGAGCTCTATAAAAGGACATAATTTTTCAATACAGGAAGACGTATGAAAGTGTTACAAAGTCGTGGGGAGAAAATCCTCATAAATCTGTGCCCTCAGAGACTCAGCTAAAGGGGGATTTGGTTCGTAACGCCTTCTTGCCAGACTTTCATTAAGTCCTCCCTTAAACGGGACAAAGCTTTGTGGGAGTTTAAAAAGCAGCGTACGTAAACCGAAACGAAACGAATTAACATGCACGTGTATAAGAAGTATTCGTTTACATGTGTAATCTTAATTGCTTTACGTTTGTAGCTCGAAATAATCGATATATTTTAAGCGTTCTAATACATTCGGAATGTCTTATAGCGTGACATACGAGTATTTACCGGGAATCAAATATATTTCGATTAAACCATTGTTAATAGTATAGATAGTAGTAGTAGCTACTGTCATTAAAACGCTTCTGTCGTAAAATACTTATCATTGTTCTAGATATGACATTGTATGTATAATGAAAAAACCTTATCATACTTATAAAGGTAGCAAGCACCTATTTTACTTGTACGTTTGTATGAAATTATGCTATTAATCAGTGCTACATATCTTTCTACGGACTGTGTTTATCTACCAAAACACATGCGTTTAAAAAAAAATTGAAGTGATAATATTATGATCATACTATAACTCATAAATTCAGGTACTTTTCTCACATAACAGATATCGATATATAAGGTAAAAAAATTACGTTAAAACAAACGTAGCCGTAAATTCTAGAAATTTAAAAGGAATTCTAAGGAAGCAAGTCCAAATTCATATCGCGTGGCTAACAATTCGCTAAATAATAATTACGCTCGTGTTGAATACCAGGGGTGTAAAACTGTGTGAGAGTGAATTATTCAATTGTCTGTATTGTTGCACTACATATCACGAGTAACATTTTTATAGAATGCCGTCTTCTGTATAATGTCAGTGTTTTTGAAATAGCTTCGGATTGATGAGGTGTCGCAGCTTATCTTAAGCAAAATATCTCTCACCGTGAATTTAGTTGAGGCATTACCCACAGGTAAAATATGATATATAAAGTGTCTTCGGCATATATCATGAGTAAATAGCGAAGAATAAAAAAAATGTGTATACTCAAGTTTTCTTAATAAAAAATTATACATCAACACAGGCAAACTCACCACAACAGGTCGCCGGGTAAATATATTTTTTTTATGTGTATAAATTAAAAATAAAATATATGTCATAGTAAATAATGTGTCCGCTCGTGTCTATCTATAATCGTTCATTTCGAAATGGATGAATCTTCTGACAACAATTAAGTAGACAAACTCACAGCCAGACTTTTCATTCAGAAAATTATTATAATAATAATTAACAAATTGCACTACAGCACTGTTTTCTTATAAGCTATTAACAATTACAATATATAACAATTACAAAATGCAAAATATGTTAGCAGCAGAGTTAGTAAAACCATGAACAGTAGTACAATAAAGAATATAAATGAATTAACAAAGAGTTTATAAGCTTAGTCCTTGCAGAACATAAAGGGAAACCAGTTGTACCTTTATTTATGAATGGTTCGCCACTGACATTGTTATATTAGCGGAATCTTTTTGATACATAAAGTATTAATGTTGGATTTTAATTAAGGATGATTAATGTCTGATTTTTTTTAAACTTTTTTTGGAAAACGGTGTCGGTTAGATAACTCAGCCTCTTCGGTAAGATAGTAACAGGTATGCAAACTTGCTCAAATTTTTACTTACATAACTGCCCTTGTTTACTTCCCTTTTAATATACTTCATATTTTTATGCTGAAAGACGGACGAGGCTATGGGAAACAAAACACCTCGATTAGAGCCAATGGGCTCGCCATCTATTACGTGGGACCAACACAACTATCGAAAAGTTGGCGTTGAATATGCCTTTGCCTACTCCTCCGGGAAAACAGGCGTGATTTTACGTATGCACGTATATTTTAAAAATGCCCAGCTGACCTTCTGAAATACCTTGCCCTGTCACTACTTAGACAATTGTGAGAGTTTAATACGCCACTGTCTAAGCCTTACGGGCAATAAACGTAAGTGTATGTTTTTAAGTAATTAAAATGATCATTTGATCCTGCTTAATTAAATTTCTCACTATATCGAAAAAGTCAGCAAAGTTGCAAATATCTATTGTGGAAACATTTCCTAAACACCCTATCAGCTCGACCTTAGTCTTATACTATCTCTTTCCAGAATTTATATATATGTGTATGTATGTATAAATATGTGTGTGTATGTAGAAATCTAACTTTCATCATTATTATTACTTTTTCATAAAATCGCATCCTAGTTTCTGTGCATCAACCTTGTTTTGGCTCTGCATCGCCCTAAGATCGACTGGTAGAAAATGCATACGGCATTAAGACCGCCTTTGTCACTTTTTATGTTCATGAAGTATAAATAAATAAAATAAAATAAATATATCATCTACTAGTCATAGGGGTCGTCTCCCTATGACCAGTAGATGATATTTATTAATATTTACTGCTGTGTGCAGACGCGCAGCCACAGAGCGACTCTAAAAATAAACTGTTCACGACTCGACAGAACATTATTTTATTATTACCGTTATCATAGCGCAAAATATGCGCATAAATATGCACATGACCATAGTAACTTCAATCCTTATTTATTTCAGTATATTATCCATGAGCGAATGTTTTGAGTAAATTTTACTTGTCTGTTGTGCTTGTCAACCACATGCTCTTATTTAAGGTTCCTTAAAGGAAAAGGTCGTTATTAGTCCAACTTTCTGTTTCTCAGATCTGCGTGATTTTACTGCGTTGAAATTAACATCAATTACTTAAGTTTATAATACTTTCAAGCTATAATATTAATGCATTTACAAACTAAGTCTAATAATGAGTCAATTTTTTTAAACTTCGCATTTAAAACAACCCCGAAGTAGAAACATGAAAGGCGAGAAGCGAGGCCTTAAAACAAGTAAAGAAAAAGTCGAAAGTTATTGTTACTTTGAAATGAATAAAAATTACGTAAACTTTAAAAATATTCGATAATCCCTGTAGATATCGGATCTATAACACTCCAAGCACAAAGGAATGGAAAAGAATGAAATGTCAATCATACCTGCAGTAGAAAGAAAAATCATTCCCTATTAAGAGTTTCTTAATGCCACCGCACCCAGCGGAGTTCGAAGCGATATGCTCTTGATCAAGATATCGTTACAAAACAGACAATGGTTGGATAAGTCACTTGAGTTGTCTCTCGGGTCTCTTAAACTGTAAGCCAGAACGTTAGAGTTGCCTGAGACATTCTTTCAGCAAAATTAGTTGCCAAATCACAAGTCTAGCATTTTTTTTACTACCAAAGTGCAACGACACGACTCGGTTAAGTCTAAACGCTGTCTGTCTTACTAGTCCCATGGTGTTGACGGTAATAGGACTTCTGGAACTGAAATACTGGTGTCACTTATCCCATGAGACTAATAGGACGAAAAAGGATCAATTATCCTATCATGGGGTTAGTGGGACAGACCCGGTCTTTTATGCGTTTTTCTACGGTTTAAAATATTTATTAATTTCAAATGACTGATAAGAGGATCTAGTTACCCAATGAACTAGTAATAAACACACCATGCAATTCAATATGTTAAAATAAATATTTTTAGAACACGGCATGGTATTTTGAATCAACATGTCACAGTATCGCGTTTGGTTTAAAAAGTTAGTAAAAAAAATGTATCAAAACGAACAGAATCACCGCTGCTGGACCCCGAAGTTTATTACGAGGATTAATTAAGAAATTTTATAGTTACGATTGTATCGATGTGTTTTAAGGTCATTAAAATGTGTCGTATATCAATTTTTGCAAACAAAAAAATAAACCAGGAATATTATAATATACCGATAATTAACTGGCAACCCTGCTGTGAATTTTGAACGATTATTTATTACGAGAATGGGCTTTTAGAGCTATTAACATACGCGTATTTATTTATAATAAGCACTAGTACATTATCAAGTACTACATTCTTTCATTTACCATCAATAGTGAATACTGTTATGGTATCAATAATAGTTTCCGTTATCGATTGTGAACCTGACACTAGTTACAATAATGGACGATTCATGATGGTTGGTTCCGCCCTGACAGACAGGAATACAGAACCAGATTTAGGTTAGGTAAAAATAAATTATCAATTAAACGAAAAAAAAATCTTAACTGTAAATGATGTTAGGTTTTACGCAAAATAGTGTGCTAATAACAGCTTTTCTAACCCCACGATTTTAGCAAAGTTATTTATAGCTTTAGTCGTTAATTGACTGTAAACTTTGAGTACGACGTTTATGAATTATTAACACCTTCTTACCTTACATATAGCTTAGTTACTTTTTCGTTAAATTGTATTAGTGGGCTCAAGCTTTCCCGCAATAGTCTGTTCGAATCACAAGTATACAACTTTAACATCCTCGAATCCATCCTTATTTTATCTGCCTTCCTTTTCAATTTACTCCCAATTTTCTTTTCTATTCCCTGAAGTGCCTGATGGAGGCAATAAGTTTGACACCAATTACGTAAGTGCAACAAAAATAACATTGGGGCAAATGTGAACCATTTATACGCACTTTTTTATGAATATATGTGCAACTAAGTATCAAAGTCATTTGAATCTTTTTTAAGTTACCAAGTCATTTAGGCTAAGCTATGATTATGTGTGTGTCTAATCGAATTGTCAGTAAAATGATTATGCTAAATTATACGTCTCAATTCTAGTTCAATCAAGATGAAGTAATGTTTCTACTATCGCTATTTTCCGCACATTGAGCAGTAAGAGATTCCAACTAGTGATCTAACCGTACCGTGTTCATGGTACAGTCAGCAACGAAGTTAGTACTTTTAAATATGCCAGTTAATATTAATATGTTTAATTATTTAAGTTTTCTAATCTATTATCTATTCTATCTATTTAAAATCTAGATAGCGCTATGCAATATTATCTAGAATATTAATATTTTTAATATTATCTACCTGTTCTATAAAACCATTTATTAATGGTTACTTACTTAATACATTTCTTATGTTTCATATATAATTGACATGTTCGTATGTATGCATATGTGCTCTTTCTATTTCAAGATGTTTTTGAAATTTATTTTGATATACAAGATTTTAAAAAACTCACCAAGTAAGTTTACTGGTCAACTCTTTTTTCTTTGGATCTGAATTGTACAACTCACAATTGGATACAATTTTTTTTTAATTTTATCTGTAGTACACAATCTTGCAAATTAATTGTTGTTTTTTTTTTATAATGCCGTACAGCGAAATCAGTCTGGCCATTTTAATTAAATAGTAGAATAAAAGTACAACAAGCGGCGACAATCTAGACTCTAGATTGAATAGGATCTACGTATTTATACTCTAGATTCTTGAGTATAAATACGTAGATTTCCTTTACTGACCGTACAAAGTATACTCATTATGCATTATTACTTAGTTACGATGTTACTAGGCTGCAGAGGTCAGCCACTCAAGTCACTCCGTCTTAACATAAGCTATACTACAGGATGGTAGGCAAAACGCAGACCACAACATTATCGTAAGGATAAGACAAATTTATATTTTTAATAATCTACCTTACCTTTACGAGTTTGCCATACCAAAAAGAATTAAAAAATCTCTTCTTTGAAATATTTTACTATGAATTTATATTATAAAGTCGTTCCATTTTTTATATGATACACAAACTTTTCGCGTGATTTAAGTACGCGTATTTGCTTAGTTTGAAAATGTTAAACACTATAATGAATCAGATCTAATTATTTAATTTACTTGTGTATGTACAAAGATAAATCTCGTGACAAGCTTTTAAATCATATAATTTGTGTGACATTATAATAGTAAAAATTTTAATGGAAAACCTTATTTTATTTCTTTTTAGTGAGTTTAAATAAAAAACTTGTTTTTAAAAAAGTTCCTTTCTTTGTTTTTTTTTACTTTTTAGTTATCACGGAATGGATTGGAATGGATTCATAACAAATGAAACGAATTTTATTTGCTCAAGTCTAATGTGGTTGCACATAGAGCTCTATTTCTTGGATTTCCTATGGCCACCTTCAACTTCATTATCAGACCCTGGACACCATTCAGACACATAGTACATGTCAAGACGAATGATACGACACTAAACTCGATGGGGTTATGTTGTTTCATAACAGATTTCTTATGACCACTTTCCACCACCATCATCAGACCCAGTTTATATCATTAACAATATTGCATTGTCATGCGATACACATACACAGAAATTTCAGCTCAATCGGTTAAAAATATCTGCTTCAAAATTGAGTTGCAAGATTCAACCTGAACAAACGTAGTTACATACATTGCAAATTAAATAAAAGCTTGTAAAAACCATAAATAGTCAAAAACTTGAAATAAAGATTCTTCTTAAGTGAAGTTATCAAACGTACAATAGAAATAATTAGTGAATGTTAATATATTATAAAAAAAAACAGAGCTTTCTCAAACTCTGAAAATAAAAACGATTAGATTATATACATGCTTATAATTCGCGCTCATTTAACGTTAACATATTCTTTACCAGCAAACAAATGAATGCATGTGCAGCGTACATGACTAAAAAATTACCATCAGTAAAATCAACTCTAATACAAGTGACTTTTAATAAAAATTATAAATAGTATTAAGCATACATAAGTACCTAAAACATTAAAAGAAAGACTACATTACAACAAGCTAGTCAAACCACTATTTGAACAGACAACAGAGTGAATCTATGACACAACAACTGCCTTATTAGCACATATAAAGATGGTTCACCTATTGAAAATGTCATGGATGTATATATTTAGCGAATCGGTAATATAACCTAAATACCTACTTGCAACAGCAAACCTTTGGCTAGGTATGTTATTGTGTGCCGATATCAAGGTAAGATTTATTTTAATGTATATACAGGCACATACGATTATGGTGGTCCATCTCATACCATTACACCAACCACTTTTTTACATTGATGTTGACCAAATCACGTGGAGGTTCTTGTAATCTTGACTTTTTCTCCTCTTTTCTTTGTCATAAAAGCAAATAGAGTAAGGAGTTACATATATATCTTTACGTGAAAACTTGAGTAATGTCATACCGTAAATATAAAATATAAGGAGAATTGGGTATTTGCATGAAAATGATTTTTCAAATAAAGTTCAGTTAATAAATTTTAAGTTGGTTTTTATTTAAAGTGAGTTTAATTATATTTTATCATTAAGATTAAAATTCACTGAAAGTAGCGTAAATAACAAATAACAAATTTAAATGGAATATGCACAATGACGTCACATACGCAAGAGGGAGCTACCTATACGTTTAAATTTTAACAATTTTTTTATTGTTAAATAGTTTAAATGTTTATAAATAAAAAAAAAAAATTTTTTCAAAAATTTAAAAAAAAAATTAAAAATAATAAGACATAACTATTTAATGGATTGGAAAATCATGCAAATACCCAATTATCCGAAATAAAAATAAAACTAATTTAATTACTGAACACGACAATTTTGCAAAATACTTTTTACTTACAAGCAAGATGGCGCAGTTGGTTTATTGACAAACGGTAATGAAAGAAGTCTATAAAATTTTTAATGAGGATCCTTTGTACACAAGTCAAGCAAAAAAGATTCTTACATCACCGTAATTTTTTCAATTAAATAAAGTTTTTACATCCACAAACAGACAGACAAAATACACTGTGAATTGTAATGTTGAAGTTTTGAATTATAGTGCTCTTTAAAAAACATACAATCAACAAAATATATAATAGAGCCACAAAATAAATTGTTTATCTATTTTCATTTGTATTACATTCCAAGTCATAAATTTTTCAGATGGATATTGCTTAAAAAGCTCTAAAATAAGGAAAGTTGAGTTCATAAATATTCAGGCATACTCCGTAGAGGAAATCCAATAGAAGGGAATAAATTGAGGGAGGATTATATTAGCACAGCTTTGAGGAATCCCTCGCATATACAAACGTACATAGAATTGGGTTTAGTAAAGTTATCATATTACGGTAGACATGTTAAGTCCATAGCTATTGCTGGCGGCTCTGGTTCGATACTAAGATCAGAGTGTCGCTAACCATCCATGATAGATGCTGTACGTACTAGTTTTGATATTGTACTGATCCCCAATTTTACACGATAAAAGACACTATCCAGAGAAATGATTTTGTGATTTCGTGATTTCCTTCTGATCTCAATCACTCACAAAGAGGCAGTTTCTTATAGACTTAAAGTATTAAGATTAACTTAAAACAGACTTTAAAACAATTCCATATAGCAACCAAAGCAAAAGTACAAAAAGCCTGGTAACTATCGACCTAAACAGACGACAGCAATATTGAAAGTCCTTCTACTCCGCGTTAAGCTATTTGCAGTTACCAAAGCATGCAGATTACAGAGAAACACAGTTCAAAGGGAATTGATAAAATACATAGACCCGTTTGCACCAGGCTATTGCCGCTAGAATGATATGGAGAGTGCCTCAAAATGAATTATTTATGAGCACAACAAACCGAGCGAAACTTTATGCATACAGTACTATAGTTACGTAACTGTAAATTCAATTCGGAAACAATAACATCACATTTTAAACCCTTTATATTGCACAAATGGTTCAGGTTCAATTCACTCTAAAAAACCATGAAATCATTGCAATATTTTACCGAAAGGTCGTATACATATTTGAAGGCACCGATCTCGGAAATTGCTAGATCGCGATTGGATAACCATTTGCCTTTTAGGTAGCATGTTTGTTTCTTTTAGGTTAGTGCATAATATGAACTTCAAAGAAGTAAGATTGCTTCTTGAATTGGAGCCTAGTGATGGATGTTATACCTTCAGCAACATAAATACAGGGGCATTATCAGCTAACACTATGCCCGTATCTGTGCTCTTATCTATGGCATTATAGTATATTAAATAATAATATAACTGCCTCGGTAGCGTAGCGGTAGTGAGTGCGACTGCTATGCTTGAGGTCTCGGGTTCGATTCTCGGGTCGGACCAAATGTTTGTATGATCTGCAAATATTTGTTTCGAAGTTTGGGTGTGTTCTATGTATAATATGTACGTATTTACAAAAAAAAGTATATGAGTATTCTATCATTCAGTCTAGTTATCATAGCACAAGCTCTGCTTAGTTTGAAACTAGATGACGTTGTGTGTCAAATGTCCAAAATATTTATTATCATTTATTATTATTATTAAAACTCACAAGGTAAAGATATTATAGTAACAGATATTGCAATTGCTAATAATTATTTCTTAAATAATTTCATCTAAAGTGCCGCTTTGTTACGTAATTATTTACCAACATCAAACCGCATCGTATATGACTTAAATTTCTGTCTGCTACTTGGCCATCTATGTTGACGCAATAACCTAATCAGTAGGCATTTTAATTAAGAAAATATAGAAAAGTATATCTCCAACAAACGTATGTGATTGCACGAATGGCGTAGTGGAAGTTAAGCGGTCACCACGGCGCTCTCTACTGCGCTTCAAACCACATGGGACGACATTTTGTATGATCCGCAAATTATTGTTTTGCCTTTGGGTGTTCTTTGTGTTCGTTTCTTGTAATGTTCTCCGCGACATAGGATATATTCCTAATGAGGGTATTGGCTCTTTAAATAAAAAAAAAAACTATATGAAATACAAACAGCAGAAAATTAACAAAGTAAAATTTGTGTTCAATTTCATGACGCCCACTATAAAAGTGACCTTAGTATTACGCAAATCCTAAATCAACAGAAACTTAATATGTTTTCAACTTTATAACATTTTAACCTCAGGCTTAATTATATACAAATATATATGTTATACAATAAAAGGTCAGGTCGACCCTTTTAGTCTCCAAAAACATTAAGTATAATGTTCACAGCACATTAAAAATATACACTTTAACTGAGGTACTTCGTTTCTCATATTTCGTACGTACAAACTATTTTCTTTGAAAAAAATCTAGAGCCAACCATCCTCTTTGTCCTAAGAAAAGTAGTACAACATTTTTTTAAGAATATCATCATAATTATTTCAGCTGTTCAGGGTCTAGCGTTGAAATTTTTTACAGAGAAATTTTTACAACGTCTGCCAAACAAAAGTAATGTAAAAATTTTCATGTAAATTAGCATACTTTTTTAAGGTAAACTATCAATACATCTGAAAAATATAAATACAAAAATAATAAGCCTTTAAAAGTCCACTCCTAGACATAAGTCTTGGAATGGACTTCTAAAGGCTTATTAGGCGTCTCCTCAGAACAAAGTTTTCGGCTGATATAGGTATTTATAGTTTTCAGATGTTTTGATAAGCGGCAGTGACAAACGATCCAAATATTCATATCTAAAGAAAAATCTACCAAATTTAAAAAAAAACGGTATACAAACTCTTTTGATATTCATAGTTAAAAATATGATAGATTTCATTCCATTCAAAATCCCAGGATATTAACGTAATAGCGAATTTTCTATTCAAGGTTCATCTTTTGATTTATAAATATCTATACTAAAATGCTTAGTGGTTTTATTGGTAGCTCGTCGTGTGTTACGCTCTTCTCAAGAAGGAAATCCAATTTGCTCTCCTTCAAATATGATATGACAAAAGGTTTGATATCGATACTGTTTTGTTTTATACTTAGTACAAAACCCGAAACACCCCGAACATATTATTAAAAGATCAATAAATAAAACAAGACACGAAATAAAAAAACGTTACTAAGCTATCAGCTGATTTTTGTTGCATCGTTGTCCTTGCGGTAATATTACACGCGGATTTACGCCGTTTTTTCGATAAATAGCTACTGGCCGCTGTGTAAATAAGTCTCCTATTTTAATAAATTTTGATTGACATTTAGGATAAAATATAACATGGTTTAAAAACTAAATATTGCAATTGTTGATTCTGTACAAACTATTTTCATGTTTCGCATTAAGTAAAAATAACATTGTATATACTTGTATTTGTATATCTATCAGACAATCGTGACTTCTATTGCAATTTTTTATGGTACATAGTGTTCAATACTTAAGTTTTATTAGTTTAGCAACAAATCTTAAAAATAGTTTATCAATAGGTTAAAAAAGTGTATATCCTTTACATACTGACCGATAAAACTATAAATGAAGCTAATATCATTGATAATAGTGAACATATACAGCCTTTTTGGGTGTGTTACATCAATTAACAGTCCAAAGCAATAATATAAGAAAACAGCTTACAAGATCATTATTGAAGACTCAGACAATATACATTTACATTGTGCTGATGTACTAAAAACCGCAATAATAACGAAGCCTGGGGTCATTTTAATTCAAACATAAAAGATGCCGTATTTCACCAGTAATTCTCTGAAACTGTTATTGAAAAACGTTCCATACCTAACCTCAAATCGATAGACGTACATTCATCTAATATAATAAGCTTTATCCATAAAAAAGTACATGGCTTTCTTACTATTTCAGACTATTATCTATGTCATCATCGACAGCCTTTAATAGTCCACTGCTGACCTCTGGTTTGAAAGGAGGTTTTGACAATTATAGGTATTATCTGTCTATCTATCACGCATCTTAAACTTTAATACAGAAATGCTAGTTAATTTATTCTTCCAATCCTCTCGCCCTAATCGCAATGTTTGAATTTCAAAGAAATTTCCTTCTCGTGCTTAAGTAACCAGAAATCATTTATAGATATATTTTTATTTTTACTGCTTTTTTGCTATCTCTATTTTATTACCACAATTTTGAATTTCATTGCTTATTACTGAAGCTTTAAATGTAAGGTACTGAGAATATCACTAGCTAATAATAAAGTTATTTGAATATCAGTAGAATATGTCAATAGTTATCGCGTCATATATTTGCCCGTGGCCATGCATGCAGTAATGACGATTTTTCAATTAGCTTGTCCAGGATAAATTACGGCGTAACAATTAGCTTACATGCCATTGTCAATCAAGAGGTCTCGGGTTCAATTCTCGATTCCCACCCAGAGCAAATCTTTGCGAGATGAACACGATCATTGGTTCCGTCTGGGTCTAAATAATCTATAATATAATAGGCATGTATTTAGAAATATATACGTATATCAGCAGTCTAGCTACCATAATACAGGCTTTGCCTTGTTTGGGATGAGATTGTCGTGTGCGAGATGTGTGGCGGATATTATTATTATTAATCACAAAGAAAAACGTTTTACAACTATATTTTTATAGCAATCTAATAACAATCGTAAATCTTTAACATTTTGTTACAATAAAAATTGTGAACAAAATTACTAACGCACTCCTACATCGAGCAAGAGTTGGCCGATGATAAATTAATCATTCCCCAAAATAAATAACCTACTTGTAAGAAAAGACCTGGTTATAGGAAACCCTTTATAAGCCGATATCCAATCGCTGCGTCCCAACAAATTGAAGGATTGACCGACAAAATATTGGCTCGAGTGGTCCTTTAACTGTCCGATAGGTTTGTGATTGCTGAGATCTCTTGGGATGTCTATTTTACTCAGAGTTTACGGTTTTAAACGTTCTCAGTTGAACAGAAATTCTCTCAGGGTATGGCTATACTGCCTATAATAATATTAGGCTAACGCCCATGTGCTTCTGGGCTAATTTTTATACAAAAAGTAATTACGTATAATATGTGACCTACAAAATATTTTTCTGAGAATTGTAATCACTTAAGTATTAGTGGTATGTTAGTGTAATTTGTTCTAAAAAAAATTAAGAGTGTTATGTTATTAACTTATGCTACTTTTACAAAAAAAATACAAACGTTAAAACAACATTCAACAAAATTTGCCTTAACTATTCTAGTTAAGGCAAATTTATCAGTAAATATATAAGAACATGAGATCTTCAGAAAATTTTCCAAATGAACGTATACAGAAATAAAAGAAAAAGAAAGAATCTACTATAACCAGTGTCTTTAACCGTAACCCCCTAATAAACATCCCCCAAGTATGCTACGCCTAGTACTCGTAATTTGATTTTGTGGCACGAAGGTTGGATGAAATTCCTGACAAGTGATTCGAATAAATAGAAATAAGTTAGAATATACATATGAAAGCTTGTCAGAATATTGATTGTTTTTCGTTTACTCAGAAATGCTCAACAGTGAAATGGTATTAATAATTATTGTGAGCTATATATTCACAATAGTCTTGTTATCTTCTACAATTAAGCTTTAAGCAGTAGTTTTAGTAGTTTAAGACTTGAAACTCGTATCCACTCAACCACTCAACAATATATGAAAAAATATATACTCCTCAAAATACAAGAAATTACAGCATAAAATTCGTAACATCTGCCCTTTGTGTCGAATACCACGATCCCCTAATTTATTCAGCATTTATCTCGACTTGTTACGAAAAAGTTTACGTAGGTTTCGTATAATAGAACAACATAGACAGAAACACTCAGATACAGATTGACGTCACGCCTAGTCTTTTATGTTATTCAAACGCGTCAACTCTAAGCATTGAAAACATTACACGGTCAGGTTAAGCAAGCAAACATATTTTATTTAATTTTAAATCACAAACGGAAGTGGGTTAACGATCTATGATTCACATTATTCGGACGGAAGGACGATGCACTCAATAACCCTGGCTATGATCATAACAATGTAGGCATAAATGGTATAATAACCGCACGACGTGCTTGGCCATGAATACTGACAGCTTTAGAGTTTGATTTATAGAAAATTAAATCACAGTTTAACTCGTACGTATAAGTACATCTCAAGTTTTTTCTTAAGTTTTTCAAAATTTAGTAAGCGACTTAAAAAGATATGAATGGATCTTAATTATTATCTATCGTTACAAATATTTCGTTAGTAGTTAAAGTTAATGAAGTAGGTTTTATAATAATACACCACAGAAATAAGTCTATTAACAAACAAAATTATTTTCTACTTTCTTGTTCGTTTTGATACTCATTTATTTGTTTTTAAGTCATCATCACCATCATCAACTGCCTTTAACAGCCCACTGCTGGATAAATTTCCCCTTAGCAAGGAGGTTTTGGCCTGCTATACCACAATGGACATACGATTGGTATAGTTTTCCTTTTCTTTGTAGTGATGTTATCCTGCAATTTTGTTCCCTTAGTCGCCTTTTTGACACCCATGGGAAGAGTAGGGATGGTGACACTCTACATTCGTAATCCGTCACCACATGCTTTTAAGTATGTACAGAAAATTAATAAAAACTTTATGCACACGTAAATCAATATGTGTACAATGTGTATACATATACATTGTTATTAAACTTATTGTGTATAATTTATATGTACGATTAAAAATATAATCCAAATTTCTCAAAATTTTTATACCACTCAAAGATTGAGTGGTAGATATGCCCTGGAGATTAAGTCATGAAGTGCATAGCGTTATGTAACTAAATAAAAACGTAATAAATACAAGTGGCTTCTAGCAGTACTGCTGTCACAAACGGTGACCTGACTACGATAAAAGACTATTCTAACTTCTTTCGGGTCTCGTTTGCTACACATACATATGAACAAACTTTTTACTGAAATAGTATTTAACATTACGATTATAAATAATAATATAATAACATTTTACTTATTTCTCTTATCACAAAGGCAGGTACAATTTATGAAGTACATAAACATTTTGTGAGAGACTGGTGTCTATGGTAGTAAATGCTGTGTTACAGATCACAATAAAGGACTTTAAATTTACTTTTAACACCCATTATGAACATAATATTGTCTAGCATATTTATGAAAACTTTAAAATTTATTTGACAGTCTAAACGTCACATAATTTACACACCGTCTTCTTATATTTCCTAGCTCGTCAGCTTAGACCGTCAGTGATTCACACAGCACCACTTAAAAAACTTGTGGCGCGATGCATGTTTATGTTTCAACCCCTAAATAAAACGTTAAAGTTAAATTAATTAGGTACTATGAAATCTTTGTCGTCTTAGTTCAGCGATAATACTGTACTATGTAGTCAAGTTTCAAATTATCCTCAACCGTTATAAAAGGGTTCTCCTGGGAGAACCGCTAGGTATTTAAATGTATAAAATGTGTTTTAAAATTAAGAGAAGAAAACTAAGTAATAAAATTTATAGCTATTATCGTGTCGTTACAAGCTTTTATTTGACTCGCAATGTATAAGTATGTACATAATTGCGTTTGTTCGAGTGGAATCTTGTAACTCAGTTTTAAAGCAGATATATTCAACCGATTAAACTGAAATTACACGTATTTCGTGTGACGCTTCAATATTATGATGAAATAAACCTGACCTGATGATAGAGCTGAATGGTGACCATTTAAACTCCGTAATGAAACCACGCAACACCATCGAGTTTGCACTCGTTTGATTTGACTTGGCGAATACTTTGTATTTAGATGGTATCTAGGGTCCGATGATGAAGCTGGAAGGTAGCCATAGAAACTCCGTTATTAAACGACAAACCCAAATATGTTATTATTTTATTACGTTAAAATTAAAGTTTGTAATTTAAAAAGTTTTTTTTCGCTTGCTTAAATGCAAACAAAAACCATTTTGTCACAGAATTTACATATTTTAGGAATTCCTAACTATGTCAACAAATTTCAGTGCATTTTTACAGCTCTCCTTCTATTTATAATTTCCTAAAGTTATTCTTTTAATATTATAAGTATAATTATTCAAAAACATTTTTCACAAACATCTTTGTACTTCGCGTCGCTAATGAACTCGAAAAATCTATGTCATACTTTTAAGCCGTAAGTATCTTTTTACGTCTCTTTATTACACGCAATAAACAACAGTTTCGGCCTATTTTCTTTGACAAAAGTCGACATGATACAATAAGAGGCTTTTTCCCTTAAATATTCATTATGTCTGGCGTGTTTCTATCGTTATTACGCCATAAAAAAACATTGTATGGCCAGTTCTTTCATTTAATCGTTCAATAACATGACCCAATGAAGGTAACCTTTGTTGTTTAAGGAGCTGCACAAAACAAGTTAACACGTATTTTCTTACGATATCTAAGTATACATATTTAAACTTTCCAAGCCTTTTCCGTTCTATATCTTACAATGTCAGCACATATAGGTGCGTATCGACCTTGCATAATTAACAAGACAACTCACGTTTGTAAACCTGTTCGATTCGAAGAAATTGTGCTAACACAAGTACCTACATAGTAATTCTACTATTACTTGTTGTTGAGTGACTTGAAAGCAGGACTATCAAAAACAAATATTTAATGTTGTAGGGTTCATGTAAGTAAAAGGATCTTCTAATAATAAATGATTGCTACCCTGCTCAAACACCTCCAGATGAAGAATCTATTCTGCCTGATGGAGAGTATGAATAGAATCCAAGAGTGTTGATTACAATACTCATTGCGAATGCAGACAATTCCACGCCCCGCTTAAACGATGTGGGACTATAGTGGAATAGAAACACGTGCGCTGGTAGTGAGTATCAGGTTTTGACCAATTTGCACAGGAAGGAAACGCCGAACCGTTTTGTTCGGGAGCGTATGTCTACCACTAAAAAACGGTGACTTCCAAAGCAGCACTTGTTGTACTGTAGAGGAATGGAGAAGATGGGACCAGTTGAAAACACTCCATGAGAAAGGCAATAGAGGACTGCCATATACACACCTGTTGTTAAAACCTCTTCAAATATTTTTGTGGGGCCGTTCTATCACTCTACCCAAACCGCCTATACACATGTTTCTATGTCTCGCAGTTAATCGATTCCCAAATTTTCCGTACTTACTTTGAGTGTATATTATGAAATATCAAATAAAGAAAAAGGATGATGGTTAATATACTAAGCCTTGGTAATCACTACCCTTTGAAAAGTATAGTAAATATACCAACTATGTAACATAATTCTTTAAATCACAATATATTAGTCTGGTGTACATACTGTGGTTGATACTTGTAGCCTCTATAAACAAGAATGTAACGAAATAATTGTGCACAGCAACAATAATATATAAAATACCTAAGTTTAAACGTCTGACCTTATTAGATGGGTACTGGCTTGAATTAATACGAAGTGTATGTTGGTACAAGAACCACGTAATATATTGCTATTCGCGAAATAAAATGTAGCAGGTTAGTCCGCGTCAAGTCTCATTGTGAGAGTCGTGCGTCAGGCCCCCAAATTAGGGAACAAACACACAGAATTACACGCTGGTACACCGAAATCTCACTGTGTAACCTCTCGTGTGCTCTACGAGAAATTGTTAGACAAGGAAAGTAAATTAGAAACGCCCACACAGCGATTCTGAAAGGGACATTTAAAATTTCATTTCGTACTTTTGCTACTTAAAAGGAAAACTTTATGAAGATTCGTGACTCCATTAAATATGTAAGTTACATTAAATTTAATGAGGAAAAAACTCATTTCTGTGTGACTAATATAACATTTTATGAGATTTGCTATATAAAATACTACTACTTAAATAATTATATGTATATAATAAATTAGTAAAAAAAATTTGAGTGATGAGTTCTGCTTAGTTTTAGAAAAAGAAACTCAAGTTTCGTAGTTAATGTTATGCTATTGGTATTTTCCTTGATTACATAATGGTCAAAAATGATGGATAACGGTGTAATAAACAATAATTCGTCTCTAATAAAACATAGGGCTTCTTAAACTAAAGTTTCAAAAATGAAATTTAGGAACATACTTTGCGAAATTATTTAACGCCTAGTAATAGTAAATTCAGGCTTCTAGTTTTATCTATGATGCAGTTAAAGAAAATGTCGAAGTAGTTTTGGGAAATGATTTCTACCGTACCTTTGTTTTCTTTATTGACTAACCTGAGGTCAGCGCAGCCGTTAACTACCGTGTGCTCTACACAGGCTTACAAATTACTCTTTTTGATTCAAAGAAAATAATTTTCACGAAGTAAATACATAACATATATGTGTAAGTTATTTTAAATTATATGATTAAAAAGTAAATGAAAATTGCCTCGCTAATATCTTATAGACGTAAATTTAACCAAAACAGTCTTCTCAAACTGTTTGGGAAGGTGAGGGTTGTAGATAAGTTCTAATTTAAACGATCAATATTGAACACCAAACGATTTATTTATTCGGTAGGCACGTAACTTTCAGTGTCCCAAGCAAGATAAAATAAACTTTAAACTACATGGTAAAGTGGTGGCTTATTGATGACACCCTATTTAAGGCTGGATTGTAATGAAATTTCAAACTTAACCCAATTTATTATCGAGCCCAAACTTAATAGTTCCTTAAGATTATGTAGATATATAAAATATAGTCTTAATGGCGAATTTAGGGTTACTGATACCTGCACCCTAATAGCGTTAACTTGTAATGATGGTAAGTTCTTAGTTTCTTTAGTCTTCTTTAAGAAAGATTGAGTATAGGGCTATAAATATTGAATTTATTGCCTTTGGACTGCCTCACAAACAGAGCAAGATGAGTTTTATCATGATGATCAAAAAACTATGACATAGCATTTATATCAAAAGATATTCAAGTAGTTAATATTATATAAGTTATATGAAATCGTAACATGACCTCCTTAAAAGATTCCTTTATTTTAGTCGGCAACAGTTGTAAGAAAGACATTTTCATTGAGTTGCACTAGTAGTAGAACGGATATGAATATAGCCAGGTTCGCCCCATTACGTGTTGAACGCTTGGGTAATTTGTGTGCAACGTGACAAGGTATATGTGCGAATTGAGTAAAATTGAGTGAGAGTTAACATTATCTGTATGTGTGTGTCATAGAATTATTACTCTATTTTTTGTGAATATGTGGCAATCTATAATATGAGTAATATTCGCTGATTTTAAATTAACAACACAGTGAAGAACGAAAAACTGGCAAAACCAAGGCTAGGAAATAGAGAAAGTAGAGATTTCAGAGTTGGGTATAAAAACTAAAGGAATTTTAGCTTTATAAATGACGAAGATCTAGCGATCGCAATCTCTTATCTCTATATTATTTTATCATACCAATTTTGATGAGACCACTACCACACACGTCAAAGAACAAACACTTTTGTGATTTCTCAACTTTTTCATACAATAGGGATTTATCACTCTAATTCATCCAAATGTATTTGGAAGTCTTACTTTTAAATAACTACGAAACGTCACACAAACGATACTCTCTTACATTTAAATGAATACATTCATTTTGGCCAATACAATTAGACAACTCAAATAAATAGACTTTTAATAGGACAATTAAAATACCAAAATTGTTGCGGTGTCAAGGAACGGAACCGCAAGCAAGCATTATTCGCCCCCTTTCGGATGATTCTACTCTCGAATTCCGTAATGTAGGTTTTTCAAGTACTCGATTTAAACTCAGCGGCAATTCGAGTTATAATTGAAACCGTTTCCTTAAACAATTAGCTTGTCAGCGAAGGAAATGTTCGTGGCGATTGGGGTGCGCGCGCCGCCGCAATTTTCGAACAAATAATTACTTTTGTTCAAAATTTTCGCTTAAACTTGTTTATTCCCCATGCACACGCCACTCGATGTATAGATACCCATGTTAACTAGAAATAAGGTTTCTTCTTAATTTCTTCATTATAAATTAAAAGAAACTAGGTTTTCGTGACGGATTGTGTAATGAATGCAATATTCAACTCTGTATTGATACAGCTTTTCCTTTCATCGGACATATCTACTTGGAAATTTTAAAACATCTAGTCGTTTATATTCAATGAACTTAAACTGTTTATACAGGCGATTAAATAATATATAAACCAAAAATATATGTAGTTAAAGCTTAATTATTAATCATAAAAAATTACACTTTTAAAAAACATAAAGGCAAAGTATAGAAGAATACTCTCCAGAACAGTTTATGTATGACGCTAGCTCGTCAAATTACACATTTATGTATCAAACGTATATTTGGGCATTAAATAATGACATTTAGATGAATGTTACCACTAACAAAAAGCTTGTTAAAATAAAAATAAACATTGAATGTTATTGCAACTAATTTAATTGCTGAAAATGTAATTGCTAAGAGTTATACATCGCCATAACGGTTCAACTCATTTATTTAGTGCAACCGTTCGCCAATTACGTTAGCACTAGAGCCATATGTTTAAACACTGTGCAAAGTTTCCCACAGTTGTTTTTTCATTGGGCCGTGTTGTAAACCTGTGAGAATTACGATGTAGCTGCAAACAAGAGCTAGTAACCGATTATGCAATGAACCTCTGCAGTGTGTGACTCTTATGAAATTAACATCTTTTCCGGAAATATTAAAAAAAGATAGCTTTAGAATGAGGTCAACATTCTTTCTTTGTAATGACCGCATTATTTTTATTTTTAAGTTCATATCCGACTATTAAACCCTGCCCTATATTTTTTTTTAAATAGCACTATGTGAATTAGTATTTGTGTTATTAAGTAGGATCCTGTAATCGCACATGCGTTATCATTATTTATATTATAATCGAAGACCTCAAAGTTTGATCCTAAATCTAAAAACCGAATGGAACGGTTAAAGTGATGCCCATAATTTCTTACTTTTATTATAAACTCGAAAGCAACTCTGTATTTCTGTCTATCTGTTACGCTTTCACGTCTAAACCGTTACACCGATTTCAATTAAATTTGACATGGAGATACATTGATTCTGGAGGAAGGACGTAGGCTACTCTTTACCGCGACAACTGACATAAATGCGGGCGGAGCCGCGAGCAAAAGCTAGCTAAAAAAGAGAGAAAAAACTGAGTGTGTATCCTGTGAAATGTGTGATTTTTGAAATCTCGGCAAACTTCTTTCTCTGTGTAAAAAAAACATATAAGAAAGAAAATGTATAGTTATAAATATATTTCATAACTCCGTCGAAAGTGATTTCTACAGGATATTGCACTTAAGGTATTCTGTCTGGTTAATAAAAATGTGACATAAAAGCGTTCACCTATTTTAAAGTCACTTAACAATACCGCTACTATGAGGTTTTCAACTCACTGAACGATAAAAGTCACAGTAGTCCAACTCACAGAAAAAAAAATTAATAATTTCTGCAATATATTTATTTCAATATACTGCTAGTTAAACAAACAGTACTCTTTAAAAGTAAAAAATCATTTTGCAATTGGTATGAAGTGGTACAGTGTCATTACTTAAAGGTAAACATCTCATGCACTGCTAACAATAATGATTGTATGTTTATGGTAAATTTATATAACTTAAGTAGGCTTTGGCAAAAACACCTTTCATAAAATATTTTTTTGGTAGAGAATGCCATATGGCATTAAGTCCGCCTCATGCAAATGTAAATCAGGAAGTGATAAAAAAAAAAAATACATGATGCTGCGTAATTTGTTAAGTCAGTGTGTAATTCGACCAGGGCGCTGCAATTATTGAGCATACATTGAGTTTTATCGGCTACCTTTACCTCAAAAAACATGTTTATTTTAAGCCGTGGAACTTCATAGGATACGGATTATGTATACATTAATTGCTGGATACCTGAAACAAAAGACAATTTAATTTAATAGTGTTCATCATGCATAAAAACATTCAATTATAATGTAAATAATATTTTGAATGCTGGGATGGGGGATTCGTAGTGAACGCTTAATTTTAAATATCATTCAAAAAGAGGTATCAATATTTCAGTTGTTTTGGCTTTACTTGGTGTATACAGGAACAATTGATATCTTTATAATCAGAAAAATCTAGTTGATTTTTGAAATACCTGTTCCCGCAAAAAATAAAATGTAAATAGTAACATACGTTACAATAACCTACGGGTACAACCTAGTTTATAATAAATGCAGTTCGCCCACCATTCATTTAACTTCTGTTGTTTAAGTATTACTATTTAATTTTCAATTACCTGATGTTCTAGAACCTTTCGTACAAATATGTCGCAGTGTAATACAATTATTTACTACTCACCAGAAAAGTATCATACATTTCTTCGCCGAGTAAAATTACAGAAATAACACAATCTGCTGGCAATATTACAAGATCCGTCCTACAGAATCCTTAGAAACGCTAGATCCAATAACTGAGCATCGTTCTTGGTCTTGACTATACGAGCTATTGACACTTCTTACTAAAGAAACATTTTCCAAGCGGTTAATTCAGAGCCGTAATTCTTTTGAAATTATTATTATTTTAAAACGATTCTTATTTATTGCTCATTTTTATGCAACGATAACAAAAATTTTAATTTAGGTACAATTATTTTAACAACAATATGTTTTGTCTCGCTAGACGATTGCAACTGAATATATAATAACAACTGTGGATGAAGCCTCGGACAAAAGCCAGTAATGTGTAAATGCGACGGCGACGACCGCAAAAATGGTCGCATAAAGATACGTGAAAAGCGGAGAGTCGCTCGTTAAGCTTATTATTTTATTAGGTTTAGAATAATAGCTTCCGTAAGCATACCAAGCGTAATTCATTATAATAAAACAACTGGTGCATATATTTTGAACGAAAGTAGCACTCAACCCCGACGCAAGAGGATGCTTTACTGTATTACGAAAGCATTTTCACAATGAATTCGCGAATGAATAACATAATATAAATTAAGGACGTATTTCATGACAAAATATATATATATGTGTATCAAAGAATAATGCATGACATTAATTATACTAAAAAATAGATACATGCATAATAACATTAATCCCTTAATAGTAAAGTCACGCAGATAATGCACAAGATGGCCATTAAGAACTATCAAGAGTTGTTTACCACGCAAAAGTCATTCCTCAACAGGTTTTACCAGTCTACTACTGGACACAAGCCTTTCCTCTGAAAGGACGATTATTTATTTAGTTTCATTTATTTATATTTTAAGCAAAAATCATTAAAGTGCCGAATGCCTTTCTCTGCAAAAAACAATAGAGGATATGGAATAAATTAAATTTTTACTTTATTTTTACGTAGGTATGTGACAAAAATTAGATAAAAACAAAAAAAGACATATTCTTGTCGTATTCATCTTATTATTACAAAGATAATAAAAATAATATGATTTTCACTAAATGTGTCTATTGACCAAAACAAGTTAGTAATAACACGGCTGATCTTTCTAACGTCTGGTACGTAATAAGTATGCCACGCCAAACTTATCTTTCCAAATAAGGAATAAAAATACAGTTAGGCAGGTACATCCCGCTTACTGTAGATAACATTAATCTTAGCTAATGCCAGACTTATGAAAGTATGCGGTTTTACGGTTTTAAGTCTTGTACTTGTAGGCGTATTTAATGCATTCGTTAGAAGATGTTAGCGTTTTACTCACAAATAATTACTTAACGGTTCTTATAAGTTTGTATATCGAGGTTTGTAAGTTTATGAGGTATGGAATAGTTTTACAAAAGTTTAATAGTTTCAAGAGTTTATTATACATGGTATATATATAATTAGTAATGTATAATACATAAATAGATTTATTTTCTTCTACGTCTTTTTCACAAATCTGAAGTACACATTAAGTTAGCATTACTCGGATAATATAATTTTAATCTGTTTGTAATAATCACCAACTTTAATAAGGTTTCAGATAAAGTGGCGTCACTGACTTTATTAGTCGTGACTGCTGCAATAAATCATTTACCATCATCAGTAATTATCAGTAGCTTATATCTTAATTTTACTCAAAATGGAAAAGGATTTGCAAAATGATATCTTGTTTAGTAAATTCAATAATATGGGCATCACTGATTGGTAACATACTGAATAGACGTCATAGCAATAATGTCAAATACCTTATATATATGAAGACAAAAGACTAGTCGCAGACAACATGATGTGGATTTTTTTGTTAATAGAATGCTATCGACCAAGTTCTATGTCCTTAGTTTTAACTATGTATGTATTTCAACTTACTTTTAACAGTAAAGAAAAAATAATTGTTATAAAAATTGGGATATGAAATGATGGTTGCAAATCTGCAAATAAAAATCCACTCACTCGTTGTCTTAATGTATTCACATATGTACCTAATTATAATGACAAAATTCAATTAAAATAGTTAAATACTTATCTAGTCTGACGTTTTGACCAAAATTAAAATTATATTTTTAGTATGAATATTCTAGATTTAAGAAGTTAATTTGTGTACGCTGCGAAATCTCAAAAACTCTTGAATCGATTGTATTAAAATTATGGCACAAAATACAAAACGCTTCAAAGATTGTTTTTACCTTTTTTCACGGCAATTTTGTTTCTCATTTGTTTTGACGTATGCAACCATACGTCAAAACAAATGAGAAACAAAATTGACGAATGCAACCATAATGTGCCAGCAATTGGTACAGTTTATATGTTTATAAAGAAAAACTTATAACTATGATATCCATTGACTTAAAATGGAAATCTTACTGCATCTTATTTACCTATTCTTAAATTCTTATTTATATTTTCTACATCGACACAAAGTTATAAATAAGGCAAACTATGTTTAAATTTAAAACAAATATAAAATAATTTATATAAATTGTACATAATAGCCGAATAATCTATAATGGAAAAATAATTAGCTAAATTAGCTATGGCAATTAATATATTTAAATTTATGGTCATTTAAGAACCTTGAGGTGAAGAAGATATTAAGTTAAACATGTTAACCTACTTTTTGCAAAAAAAAAAAACTAAATACAAACCAATATCTACCTATTTCCGATGACATTAAAGTCTATTTTATAGCTTTTAACAAACTATCAATTCTAATAACCGTAAAAACAAATATAATATTGTGGTATTTCTATCAACCGTTACCTCGCATATAAAACATTATAAGAAATCTTAAAAGGTTCGTTCAAAAATATAATGTATCGAAACAGTTGACTATAGATGAGTCAACTTAAATTCAGTGAGTCATCAAATGTCAACGCCATCTAGTATCAAATTTTAATACGAAACATGCTTAAACTCGCTGTGAGCAGCTGCGAAGGTGTACATGAAGGAATTTAAAGAGGCATTACAAGTCATGCATTACACTTACTTGTCACAGAACACCTGTCATTTTATTTAGTTCGATTTCGACACTACACCGACTTTTACCACCAATACACCGTTAATTTCCACGAGCAGGTGACTATTTAGGGTTTACACACGATAAAATAAAATACATTCATTAGAAAGTTAAAAAAAATAATTACTCGAGTAGCGCAAGTATTACGACACCTGTCATTTGAAATTTAATTTGATCTAAAACGGTCCTCAGGTTTTACGTATCAAAAGGATCTGCTGCATACTAACATTATAAAACTATGGGATTTGTTTCATTAAACGCACTAATCTCAGAAACTACGGATTCAAGTTGCAAAAATTCTTAATTTACTGTTGAATAGACAACTTGAAGAGGAATTTTATGCACTATATAACATCACGCTATGACCAATAGGAACTGAGCATCAATGAAAAAATTGCAAAAACGGGCAAATTTTTGTTCTTTTAAAAGAGGCAGACGAAGTTGCAAGCGGTGCAGTTTGTGGTTTAATGTACTCGTACACGTTTAATAACCAATATTTTTTATAATTGAACGTATTTAAACTTTTATCCTACATCCGAGGTGACGTAATCACATGCTAGTGTGATGACTTCACCTGCTAAAAGCAAACACATTCTGCCTTTTATTCAACTTTAGCATTTCAAAGAGCCTTGGTTATTAAAGGTGATTTTAAAGTCATTGTACTATCTCTATACCTTATTTTGGCTGGTGAAGACTGAGTTAACAATGTTACATAGTATTTATTTGATTCGTGATTGGTCTAATTGAAATAAATTTATTTTATGCTACGAATGAAGTTTTCTACATTTTTGTGTGTAGGTGATAAATCATAAAATTAGATAAACTCCTCATATACCTGCGCAATGGAAGTAAAAGAGCCTGTATATTTTATTTAAGGAGGTTATTCATTCAATTTCGTGGGTGACTTGTTGAAAATATTTCTTTCTTGATTTGAGATTCACTTCATTTAGTTGTTTTTTTATCACGTCTCATTATTATACAACCACATACATAAACATTTGATTTGCTGAAAGCTAAATATTTAATTTTCAGTGAGATAGGTTTTTTTTTCGATAACACTAAATTTACATGAAATCACAGGTGCATAATCTAAAGTAATTTTACCATCTCGAACAAATCATACTCACGCCATGAAAATTCGAAGCCTTTTTTTGTACTCTTAAAGATATAAAAGTTTAACTACATGATTGGTTGTCTCATTACTTAAAAAACACATCATCATCACATCACGTCAATAACCTTTAATAGTCCACTGCTGGATATAGGGCTCTCCTTGAACAGAGGCTTTGGCCTACTATACCACTCTGGCCAAACGGTTTGGTATAAAATTTGTGTCAAGTTTTCCTATGCTTTGTCGTGCTGTTGTCCTGCGTAATTTGTTCTCTTAATGAGATCTTACGACATCCACAGGATAAACAAGAGTGATGGCACTCCATATTCTTTATCTATCACCACACGGACAAAAACCTATTTGACTTTTTTGTAACATTTACTATACACTAATAATTTACCTATCCATTTACTTGTAAGATATCTAAACTCGACTATATTAACTGCATAGATTTTATATTTTCTGCGTTTTGACCTTGAAGTATAATTTCGCATGAAGTTTGGTATAAAAAGAACATTCTATAGGCTTTCAAATATCGCCCACGCGTTTAGTCTAGACTAGACTGTAGCGTACTGGCATATTATGTTTTACAAGCTGAGGACAAATAACAGGTTCATGTTATTTTGGGGAGACACCAACCATTACATGTGTTTCACATTCTAAAGACAAATATGTATTTAATAATATTTAATAATTAATTCAAAAAAATATGTACTATCCTATAATTTTAATATAAATTGCTGAAATGGTTAGAAAATAAATTAATGAAAACTTCCAGTCTCAAATGACTACTTAAAATTGTGAAAGCTTCATTTAGTCCCATTAATTTTTTTTAAATAATTTATCTGTGGTCACTTCTTTTATTTTGTTTTTACGAAAACCGCATTACATGAAGTGCTAGGGACAGTATGCAAGAATGATAACTCATGAATGAATAAAAAGTCTGACGGAACAAAACTGAGGAAACTGTGGCAGCTCATTTTATGTGTGTGAATTCAGGGATGTGTAAGTTACTAATATTTATAGCATAAAGTACAATATTTTTCTTTCGATCACTAAAGTTTTCATACTATTTTACCACGTAAAATATGTTGTATATTTATATTTTTTAGCCGCGTAATCCGTCTCGCTGTCTCGGTTACGAGCGTAATGGCCGACGATTGTTTGAAAGTATGCGTGCCGGCCTGGACGTACAGTGAGCTGACCGACTCTGTGTGACACACTTTTTTGCTAGTCAGACCATGTCAGAGTTTTTTTATATGATAACTAATACGTCCATGTGACAACTAATCTAAAATGTCAATATAAGTTTACTATGCTTTCATATTCTGGCCATAGTGGTATAATTGGCCAAAATCTCCTTACTAAGGCCTATGTCCATTAGTGGACTGTTAAAGAATGATGATGATGCTTTCGTGCCATATTTACACGAGGATTCGTTTTACATACACGTTGCCAGAGACACGGAAAGTGACATACAGAGATAGAACAACATTTATTTTACTTAATGAATGACGAACAACGAAAACGAAGTGCTAAAAAATTGTTTTACATAAATGTACATTCGCAGTTGACATAGCCTGTAGCCTGAAAGATAGTGCCACGTTTGCGTATATTGGTCAAAAAACAATACATCTTTTGAATTAATCTAAATGCAAGATAAGAAGTGTTATATTGATCGCAAATATTGGCTGAAATATGAAGTACATGGGTTCCTACGAGGCTGACATCTCATCTTGTATTCTTCTTCTCGGCAATACAATGCGGATATACGAAGAGTATTATTTTATTTCCTTTGAATATAAATGTGTAACTCATTCGAGGTTTTAATTGTATAATTATGCTTATGTATTCATTATTTCGCTTCTTTACTATCGTCTTAAAGGTTATATAGTTATCGTGCAAACCGTTATATATATTATATTATTTGACGTTGACGGAAATTAACGTAATACATATATATATAAACCTATAAACACATTATAACCAGGTTTGAAGGACAACCATAACAGGTATGTAGGCTTTACAAATTAAGAAATAACAGTTGACTAATAAAATGTATAATATTTTTAAAATGATTTTATGATTAATTAATTGAAACTACCGTAACTATAGTACATCTTAATTCCACGTTATCGATAGACTCCTGAAAAATTTTACTTTAAAAAAAGGTAAGCGTCCTGCAGACTGAATTAACCACCTACATCTCATACTCAACGCCTATTCTGTAGATTCGGTTAAAATCACATGCTCATCATACTCACTACTGCCTACGTTGTAGTTTATAAAGTACATAGTTGAAAAAGATTGAAAATATCCACACAGTATAATCATTCCGGCTTGTAAGCCTTGATCCTCAGCATCAGGGTCATCAATATCATGAATTCTAACTTAGCGCTGTCCTCGCCACAACGCGATGAACAAAATTGCAAATAATCCAGTGATTCTTTACATCACAAGGTTGAATGAAACGTTTATGCTAAGAAGGTAATCTAATTGGCATCTTAGGTGAATCACAAATCTGGCGCTATTTCTGTGAAAGCGGTAAAGGGTGATTAATGTATAAAAGCTCGGGTGAAATAAATTTCTGTTTGAAATACGAATAAAGCACTACCATCAGAAAAAGTTTATTATGTTCTTATCCCATTAGTGGTGCAAAATGCAAGAATAACAAATGCCTCCACATATATTAAAGGGTTCTTCATTGATTGCTTTAATAAGGGTCTTTAATTAACAAGTATGTAATGAGTGCAAGGTTGTATGAAAAGCTGCATCTAAAAATTTACATAAAAGAACAGTTTATAAATTAATAACCTAAATCTTTTGTTAATAGAAAATTATAAATATATTCGAACAACCTTGGATCGTGGATTTTATATTAATTGTATAAATAATTAACAAGTTTTGCTCGTTCTTTTCTTAATCAACCACTTCACTAGTTGTGTAGTTGGTATTCACGAAAAAAGAAAGTCTGAAAAGACTTTAATTATATTAACTAAATTGTAAAAACTAACTCAGTTATGTTAAATATCCTATCTGTTAAGTTTCATGGTCAACGTGTCAGCTAGTAAGTGTGTTATTTGTAGTGCAAACTGAACTTAAATAAAAACAAACACAAAAAGCAAAGTTAGTGTTTAAAAAATCCATCACGGTTAAATAGTAATTGAAAAGGGATTAAATAATATAAAAAAGCCACTGACTTTAAAAAAATATAACCAGAGATAATAAACGTAAAAAGCTTTTCATGACTTGATATCTCATGGAGTTACGAGTATAAACAATAGAGTATCAGTTTTCATAACACTTCCCTACATACCTATTTGGTTCTTGAAGATATAGACGTGTCAATACTACATTCTACATATAAACAAAATAAAAATACTCAAGATTATCCGGCGGGTTCAACATATAGATAAATAAGAATATCAACAAAATATCTTCAATTATTCACGACAAACTACAATAACTTTAGTTCATTTAATGGCAGCGCTGTATATATTCGAGAACCAGGTACGAAGGTAAGTGCCATGAAAACTGATACTCTATTGTTTATATGACCTCCTCCGCGAAAGATCAACTTTATTTTTTAAAAAAAATCTTACGTTTATTATGTGTCTCGATATGGACGCGAATTCTTTATGTCGGGTGTTTTGAAATGATTTTATCCTTCTTCAATTACGTTTTAACTGTCGAAGGTTTTTTTTAAACTTTCTTTCAAAACTTTCAAAATTTTGCTTTTTATTTCAAACTTTTTAGAGAGCATAGATGTCATTCACATTGTACTCGTATTACATATCGACATAATTTATTTAATAATAATTGTTGATATAGTTTATTTAATAGTAATTGTTGATGAAGTTTATTTAAAAGTAATTGTTGTAACCTGACACGATATCATTTCATAAAATGAAAATGTTAAATTGATATAAAGGAGAAAATATGGCACTGCAGTTCTACAATAGTCGTCAAAGAGAAGAGAAGATGAAAATGACATTAAAGAAAATATTTTGTACTAAAGAAAGAAAATAAATGACAATACGTTAAATCCGTTTGTTTTAATTCCCACCTAATGGCTTAATGGATTTTAAATTTTTGGCAGTAACATCAAGTTAGTTCTTTTTATTGCATATTGGTTTTAATTAATTAAGATAATAATAAAAAATACTTTTTAACCAACAAGCACAATTTACTTGAGATTAGTCGCGTTATGAGTCGTATAAAATATATTACTGCAGTGCCTCCTACTGATTACTATCGTAACACCTATCTAAGTACCTTCACTAACTCACTAATCAACCACAAATCCATTACTGAAATCCGCATCAAAATCGGTTTAGTAGTTTGATTTTGCACAAACAAATTTTTACTGCAGCGTCTTCTGGTGAGTTGTCACCGAAATACCTTTACTTTCTTAGATAAGTGTTCCAGTAAACATGAAACTCGAACCTATCACTGATACCGCATTAAATTTGGACTAGTTGTTTTCGAGATAAATGGCAACATTGGTTTGCACAAGCATCCTCTCATCCCAAACGCTATACCTTTTCCGTACCGTTGTGGATAAAAAAATGTATAATGAAATGTTGCGCATGAATCGCCTCCTGAGTTCAAAAACACTTTACGACGC
This sequence comes from Hypercompe scribonia, assembly GCA_949316085.1. NCBI lineage: Eukaryota > Metazoa > Arthropoda > Insecta > Lepidoptera > Erebidae > Hypercompe > Hypercompe scribonia. The sequence goes on along the minus strand of OX438977.1, from coordinate 9,729,611 downwards.
CGTTATATCAACGGAAGAAGGAAATAGCGCCAAGGTCATTCTGTACCGTTAGTTTAGTCTTGTCATCCCCCTTCATATAGTCTGCCTATTTATTTCGACATAAACCAATTAACGGCTTCCGATCCAATCATATAGCGTATAATTAAATTCAGATTGATATCTACCTGTGCAAACAGTGTATTTTTATGGCGTCGCGTTTGCTACCTACTTGTGCATTTGAAGTAATAAGATTTGTTATGTAAACATTACATAATAAGTATTACATTGCGGAGAGTACCGCGGTGCGTGATTTGTTGACTGTGAAGTGACTATTGTGTTCTGGCTCTGTAGATTTAAAATTTGCAACAGATAATAGGACCTTGAATATTAATTTCGCTGTTTTTTTGCTTGAAACAAAAATTAATATATAAGGATTACAATCATTTCACTCAAAGTATTGTCCATCATTAGAAACCACTTTCTCCCATTTTTCTGGCAGTAATTGAATCCACTCATTTTTCGGTTTCTTCGAAAGAATGGAAGCAAACCTCAAACCATGCGCCATCGACCGAAACAAGTGGTAATCGGAGGGGGCTATGTCCGGTGAATACGCTGGGTGGGGTAGAACTTTCCATTGAAGCGTTTCCAGGTAAGTTTTGACTGGTTTTACCACATGTAGCCGAGCATTGTCATGTAACAGAATCACTTTTTCGTGCCTCGGCTCGTATAGTCCCCCCTTTTTTTTCAAAGCTCGCCTCAAATGCACCAAATGAAATCGACAGCGAGCTACCGTGATAGTTTCATTAGGTTTAAGCAGCTCAAAATAAATTACGCTCTGCTTATCCCACCCAACGCAGAGTAGAAACTTCGAAACGTGGATATTTAATTTTGAGACGATGTCGATGTGTGACCATTCATACTCCACGATACCCATGAGTAAACGTCATTCAACTTCTTCGTATTCAAACTTTGTCGGTACTCCAGAACGTTCTTTATCTTCAAGGACAAAGTTATTATTTTTAAAGCGCCTAAACCAGACTCTGCATGTCGTATTCGACACAGCATTATCATCATATTATTCAACGAGAATTCTGTGGGCTTCAGCTGCAGATTTTGTTTGTATAAAACAGTTTCCTTTGAATAAATCAGTACATAAAAATGCCCCGCAAAACCATTTTATTTAGCACAAAAGTAGACATTTTTACTATAGTTTTGATAGTCTACTAGAGTTTGAGGTTACGTATAGTACTACTTAACTACTGCGTTACCATACGAAATTCCACGCACAGAGTGCCACTACGCCAGTTTTAAGAAACAGCGAGAACTTATTTAAGGTCCTAATATCATTCTCAATCAGACACTAATAAACATTGAAACTCTTGATCTAATCTTTGACATAGATAACCTTGTTTAGCTTGAGTTTTAATTTATAATATATTTAATTTTCACTGACTCTTTTTAAGTAATTTACTTATAACGAACTGGAGTGATAATTCGAACCAATATGTACAGACTCCAAAATTTAGTTTAGTTTAATTTTTTTTTTTTGGCAAACTGTCACGTAATGACAAACTAGGTAGGCTTGCAAAAACTAGAAGGCAAGTAGAAAGATATAAAAACAATTTTTATATAAAATAAAAATAATAAAATATTAATCACAAGCAATCATAAAGAAACCCCAACCGTCGGATTTAAATTCTAGGCGTAATTTTGAAAACCACATAAAATATCATAGATACACATGATATCATAGAAAAAAGTGAAATTGCTTCTTTAATCGCCACAGTCGATATCATGCTCGTACTTTATTTAATTTCGCTTGTAGTATTTGCACGTCATCATAATATTATGTCTGCATGAACAAACAACAGGTTAAGTACATGTTTATATGCACGCAACTTTGCAATCAGTAGTTGTCTTGTTCCTATTTTAAATAATTGGAACTGTAAATTACATCATGAACTTTTTATTTTGAAACGCAAATAACAATGACAAACAAACCTTAATCAATTAAACAAAGAAATGAAAAAAAATTTACTTAACTCATTATATCTCAAATGCTTTAGTCCTTATAAAATATAGATTGGTCTCTATGACAGTTGTCAATGGTGTAATTTTAGAACTTGTGAGATACATTTAAAGTGTGATTTTTTATATTTTTCACGTGTGTCCGCCAACGTACACAAACGTAGCAGGGCGCGAGTGAGTCGAAGTGGCCGGGTGGTTGGGAGGAGTGTACAATAGTGTATTTGTGTCATTGATTTCCTAATTCTATTTTGGATTATTATTACATTATAGCTATATAATGTACACACTGAAGCCAAAGAAAAACAATAATTGTCGACACAACAATACGTAATTACTTTTTGCCTTTTAGTGTATTTTTGTTTTAGAATAGTTTCTGTTTGAAATCAGTTTTTTTTGTTTTATACTTTGTTTATGTCTTTTTTATAATGAATCTGTAGTAATAACTTGAATCTCTGCAAGTTCGTAAATGGCTGTCGGAGTTGATTTTCTTAAAAGAACTACAAATTTACAAAATAACCATCACAGTTTATTAAAATAGACGACCAAAACTTTATAACCCTCTTGTATTTAGAACGAGACCACTATTTTTTTTCTAGAAATTATCAAAGCTATAAAAATACAGTCAGAATTCGCACATAGAGACAACATTAAAAAAAAAGTTACTATGAATGCACAAATTTGGCAATTAATATTTAAAAATAGAATAATGTAATAACATTTTTATATGGTAGCAAGAAAGGCTCAGTTACGTATTTTTTTAAATTCGATATAATATCATGTAAATGTTATCCGGAGTTTTTTCGAACAGTACTCTGCTAAAAATTCAAAACCATAATGGAAAAATGTATTACGTTTAGAAACGTTTTTTCGCGTGAAATTAAACATAAGCGGTGTGAAGTTGATAACATTGTCGACAACGGTGGCATGACGCATTTTATCCGATTTTATTTAGTGTCACATATGAGGAGAGTGTGCGTCTTGTTCGTTGTGATAAAAGTGCTTTCGAAGTGATTTCATTGGTAATTCATAAGTGTCATTAAATGTTTATAATAGTTAGTATTTCAATGATATATGTCCAAATGCGTTGGCTACTTCTTAACGTTTTATATTTCAATAGTTTAGTAAAATTTTATACAATTAATCCAAAATATAATACAAAGTTTCCTGGGTACAGTCCACTGCCTAACAATAGAGTAGGAGACTGTTCAACATGCCATGGGACTGTAGATTATAGATTATATGTATCAGTCAGTGTTCAAAAGTTTAACTGGCATAAATCCGTCGCTCGTCTTAATTTTAATAATGTGAGATTCATGAAAGCTTTACAAAATATAAGTATTGTGGTATTTTTCTTACTTAAATTACATTTCAAGTTGATCGTCTGTTTAAGATGTCTCCTCAAAGGAAAAAATAACCAGAAAGGAATTATTAAAGAAATAAACAAAAACACAGCAATTAAGATACCAAAACAGGAAAAATGATTCTCAAAAGTGTGAATAGATGAAGGAAAAGGAGAAGTTTAGGTGTCCACGTTTGCTCTCTTGCATGTTATGGAGGAATTCCACTCGTAACATTTTCAAAAGAGCTTCAACGGCTCTTAAAGCGCGTAGTAGTAGTAGCACAAGCTATCTATCGGCGAACATCTCGAGAAGCAATAGGATACAAAGTGTTCAATGGGTAGGATAGAGGCAGCCCGTTATAATCCTGTATGTCTCGTTTAAGGCAATATCAACTTTCTTAGTGTAAGTGGATCTATGCCACATCAGGCATTTGTATTCATAGACGGAAAAAGAAAGCAAGACTCCAGGGGTACAAAAAACATGAGTTATTCGCCAGAATGATGATATGAGTCACTGCAGCAAGTTATAACCTGGACTCAGCATAAAGAGAGTTAAAAGTTAAGGAAAAAGAAGAAAAAAGGAACGGAATGTGTACTGGTGTGTAACGAATGTAGCCTTCTCCAGTTTTAAATTTAAGCTCGGTATTGTCCAATAAAGTAAAATAAAGTTCACAGTAAAGAAAAGACAATTATTAAGGGGAGTACAAAATATAACAAAGATAGAAATGAAACCAGTGCCTTGTTGCAGCTAACAGTCCATTGTCATAATTAATCAAAAAATTCTTAATAACTTGCGAAATTCAATCAACTGTCTCATTTTATAACAATAATAGATACTTGCCTAAACATTAATGACTATCGAGCAATACAAAAAAACCTTATCACATGTTCTAGAAATTTTATTTTCTACAATATTTGATAAGGTAACGTCATTAATTTGCCTTATTTTCTAAAAATTATTAGAGTTATAACGCTTGCGAATAATAATAAAAAGAGTGTCATTAAATACTTCTTATTTTATTCTTTACATACTAAAATACAATTATTTTTTAAACTACAAATTCAATTATTATAATATTCAACAAATAACAAGAAAATAACATAAATGGGGCAGCCCTATTGAGTGTTTACCTATCGAGCGGCCGAGGGTAATTATTTCAAGGATACTGTTGAGACAAAATTCTGTTTACTTAGCTTTACTGTAGTGGTGCTCAAGATACGTGACAACTACTTTATACCTAAACAAATAAATAACAAGTACTGGTCAATTTAATCAGTATCTGGTCAATTCTAAATTTGATTGCCTTTTAATGTTGATGACAGTTACGTTAAATAGTTATAAGAAACCTTTATTTAATTAGCAACCCTAAATTATTTCAATAGCCACCAAGCAAGAAAATTAAGAAAAATATTTAACTACTTAATCAGTAATAAATTATTTTGTTTTTACTATTTCACATATTTATACATGTGTTAGTCATCTATAGTTGCAAGTCTTTCAAATTTGTTCAATAAATAAGTATGTACTCAACATAATAGTAGTACCTATAATAATATAAAACTAATTTGTTTCTGCCGTTTATAATTTCAAATGAATAAGTATCCGTCGCGTCTCAAGGTTGCATGTCGAACATCATCATATGATGAAGACGAAATTGAATAAAGGTCATTGCATAAATTAAACAGGTTTATACAACACAAAAAGAGTGGTTATTATTATAGCTCCGTAAAAATAGCAGAAAACATCTTGATGTTTTTCATATTACTCATGATTTTCTGAATAATTGGCACTTTGTGCGTCGTGTAAACAACTATACTGGGTAACTATTTTGTAGTTCCAACCGGCAGTAGCGCAGATGTTTAAGGTTCGAAAGCTACCGATTGCAATCATGACGATGACAAGCATATACAAATACGCATTAAACAACACAATTGGATAGTAATAGTTAATAATAATATGTCTTCGTTTATCTCCGCAAATTGCACAAACTAGAGTCCAAAGCGGCGATTCATTCAATAGGTATTGTAAGAGCCGTCTCAGGTGGCAAACTACGCAGATCGACAGCATTGCAAAGAGAAGGAAAACTTGACACAAACCCTATACCAAACCTTCTGACCAGGGTGGTAAAGTAGATCAAAACAAGAGGCATACTCGTATGTCCAACAGTGGTTAGTACTTATTAAGGGCTGTTGATGATGAATCAATTACAATCGTAGGTTCACCAAGTGTCACTCTATTATCGTGTGGGAACTTCCAGGTCTTCTTAGTTAAACCGCAATCAATACTTTGATTATTTTTCCTAAATTTATGTAACTTTACGTACACTTTGTTTGAGGGAGTGAGTGTTAAAACCATTCTCAACAATTTAACCATGAGCTAAACCAGAGTGGCTGCATCAAGTTAACTGAAAAATTATAAAAGAAAATACCACAAATTACTCATTAGTATAAATATGTAAGTATTCAAAACATAAAATAAATGACAGCGTAACTTCTATAGGTTTAAGGGAATTTCAGGAAACAGCAGAATATAGGAAAGAACGTGTAAAACTTGTTCATGAGAACAAGGTAACGCATGAGAAATATAGTTTATTTATCTTAAAACATTGAACATTTAGTTGCAAAAAAGCTGTCAACTACAATTTTTTTTAAAAAAAAGGCAACACCCGCTCTAGGAATAAATCCTGTATCGCGGGGGACTTTCAAACCTACATGAAATGGACAAAGAAACACCTAGACTCAGAACAACAATTTGTGGATCACACAAAGTGTTGTCCCATGAGGTGTTTGAACCCACAACACTCAGTGCAGTAGAGAGCGGCGTGGCGACCACTTAAACCACTAGGCCAGTGGTTCCCGATTAGTTTTTTCTACGTACCACTTCAAGAAAGACCTCGAACTTGCGTACCCCTCAGTCAAAGTCAAAGTAAAATGCGTTTATTGAAAATAGGTTTTTAAGAACACTTATGTAAAAGTGACATTTAATTTGATATTAAGAAAATGACCCGACCACAAATAACTTAGGAGTCGGGAGAGAAGGATTAAATAATCATTAGGTATTGATTTTAAGGATTTAATATTTTAATTAAGACATTGCTCGCGTACCCCTTGATGCAATCTTACGTACCCCTGGGGGTACGCGTACTACTAAATGGGAAACAGTGCACTAGGCCAACTAAATTAAACAGGCAAGAGAGATATTAAGTTAAGGAACCTAAAGTAAAAACCGAGTAGATGCCTTCACAAAAGCACTTTACACTTGACTTCGGAAATGATGTACAGACGCATATTTTAAACCCTATTGTTTACTTGTCATTTACATTTTATTACTGTTTAAAGTGTAATACATTAAATTCAATTTTATGAGTAAAATATAGCAAAATATAGTGTGAACGTCGCCTATTATACTGAGTTTTATTACTTTAAGAGCTAAAGGTACCTTCAAAAAGATTAATACAACTAAATAGCTGACTTGTAGGAAAATTAAGTATGGAGTGTTATTTTACAATACAATAAGTACAATATTAAGAGGAACTTCTAAGCATAATGCGTATTGTGTTGCCGCTCTAATAGGAAACTAATCAAACTTAGGCAAAGTACGTCTTTGACGTTTGACTTTACCAAGAATTGGGTAGATGACTGTATCGTAAATAAATACCAATGTCCACTTCATTAAAACTAATATCGCGAAACATCTCAGAAAATACAATTAACATAGCTTTTTATTATTATTATGAATTTCAATCAAACATACAGTAAAATATATTGTTCAGTTGAGTAGTCCAAAACAGTGACGTCACAATTTTGTATTTAATACACTTTTCATACAAAATTGTCGTTTCGACAGATGATAAAAAGTAACTAATTTGACTAGTGACATCTAGCCTATTGTGATTGTAAAACCACCTAAGCTGACTAACAAGCACCCATATTTGTCTGAATGTAAGCAATCGCCTATATTTAATAAAATAAAATACACAAATAGTATTTTTTAACATGGTTACAGTACAATACTTAGCACAGTACACTTTTATAGCATTTGTTTTCATAGTTTGTTTTAAGACAACTCTCGCACTAAGAATAAATCTTGTGTCACAGGGGGCTTTACAAACGTACATGAAACGGACATAAAGAACACCCACAATTAGTACAACAGTTTTTAGATCACAAAAAGTGTTCCATATGAGGATCGGATCCACAGCACTTCGGTGCAGAAGGAAGCGGCGAGGCGACCGCTTAAACCACGACGCCATCTGTGCAGTCAAAATCTATGTAGTTTATGTTATTGTTGTTCTATTGTAAATGAGTATTACTATGATTCCTAATTGAATTTTAATCTAAAAAGATGATAAACGCGATCTGGAACGGAAAATTACAAAGGAAAAGGCAGCTTAGGAAAACAACACTTAGAAAAGTGTCCTTGAACAGGGTTGAAGATTACTCTTTGTGAGAGTTTTTAGGGGAGGCTTATAATTGGAATCACATGGCTGGGATAATATTAGGTGGACCGTTAATCAGATATCCTGTACTTATTCTTTCATCTATATTACTTCCTTTAAAACACATTTTAAATAGATAAGAAAAGCTCTACTTTTATAATATAATAGCATTGTTTTTAATTTACTTGTCGATTTTGTATTTTTAAATAACGAGAACTCACAGAGACTATTTTGTCATAACTGCAACAAAATGCAACCTAAAGTTTGGAGCTTTTCCAATAGTTTGAAACCCGACCTGTTTAAAACTTAATACAAGTACACTTGTATACACATGCTGTGTGGCCAGTCCTTCGTATTCACCCAAAGAGTATTCAACTGAACAAACAATAAGAATCTCTGTAGATTTCTATGATGTAACTAGTAAATTTCTCTCGATTAAGAGCGTTTCAGTGATATAGAGAGAAAACTTAAATAGCCCATTTGAACCTTGACTCAGTTTTAATCATTCTACTAGGATCCACATTATGTCATGACATGTCCACTGTTACATAAAGTTCAACCAAATAATTTTGTAACTCATAACCCAAATTCACTTACCTTATTGCAATAACATTTGGTTTTTGGGTAAGTAATTTGTCTGGGTTTTTGTCGAAATTCGGTCGCTGGGCGACCACTAGTATATTAAATGGCCCATTGGTCTGACCCTGACTGCTAAGTCAGAGGTCGTAGATTCGATTCCCGCCCAAGACAAATAATTGTATGAAAAGCATATGATCATTTGTTCTGTCTAGGAGTCATTTATGTATAATATATATGTAGTTAGAAATATAAAGTATGTTTATTAGCACTCTTGTAGCCATGGTACAGGTAAGGCAGTGTATAAGGTGTGTTATTTTATTATTAATTATTATTATAACACTGAGTCTGGAGTCATTGGAATGTTTAACTTAAATGTTAAACATTCCAATGTTGTTAATAATTGTTAGTTCATTCCTACTTAGCAAGAGATCCCTTGAGCTAGTTTGAAAATTGCAGTGAACCAGGTGTCTTGTAAATATTGGAATGCATTAAATGCCGCATTTCACTTATTAGAATTTTCTTTTCTTTCCTTATTATTAATAATGAAATTGACATTTTAATAGTAAACCAATATCATGTAAATTATATATAATATTTACATAATCAATCATTTCACGCATTAGCACTTATGGCAATTTTAAATGGCCCCGAGGCCAAACAATAGCTGAATACCGACAACAAGCCCTGTCGCAATGTTCGCATCATTGATAATTGTGTTGTAATCTTATTATGTTGCTTACCCACAACTTAAAAGCTATCAAGATTGAATTAAATTCTTAGTGTTTCCTGAGAATAACTTATGTAGGTATTGTTTACTTTTAAAGGTTGTGAAGGAATATTATAGAACCTATTGTTCCATGTCCGCGGTGTATATTTATCTAGCCTAGCATAGTTTATCATAGAAACGATTAACTTCAAAATGTGGGAAAATTCATTTTTTAATTTAATTCGTCTCCTTAAGGTGGTAATCAAGGATTACCCGAAGATCTAGTTCCTTTTTAATCGTTTGAATAGGACTAGTAGACTCTTCATTTCCGATCGTCCAAAAAACGATGCTTTTTTCGGATGATTTAATATTGTATTCATGAGAGGTTAAGGTCGACCTACAATTTTAACGTCAGCGAAGGTATTTCCTTTTAATCCAACAAGTAAAAAAATGTTAGAAGACGTTTAAGATTAAACTACAATTTTCCACTAATTCGTTAAATCCCCTATAGTTCAAAAGGGATTTTTTGTACCTTTTAACAAAACATTCCAAGTGGCGGCCTTTGGCACTCGTTTTCTTGAAGTCGAGGCGGGGTGCAGCTTCTTTGATAGCTCGTTATAAGGAACAAAGGCAAGGCAACATCAAACGAGGCATTTCTTTACGCTCGCTGTGACATTTTAATAACGGTTTCCGCAATTGGTTTCTCATTTTCTTGTTAACGTCAATTTAACAGTCGTTCGTCAGCAAGTATTGCCTAATTTGTTTCAATTTTGTGAAATATGGGATACTAGATTACAAAATAATATTTAGTAATTACAATAAAACTACTATGCTTTGTTCAAATACTATCTACCTACCTAAGTGATATCTTCATTTTCTTTGGTTACAATTACGGACAAGTGCAACATAGGTAAACTGCTCTTTCTAAAGTTTTAAATTAATACCAAACTGAGCGTTTGTTGCTGTTAAGTGATCTAATATGCTCAAGTAATGAAAAGGTGGTGGTCTTCGAAGTCATTTGCAATGTAGTGAAACTCAGTGCCCTGTGCGAACCAGTCCACAAACGCGCGAACAGAAACAGGATCCGACGTCAGCGCCTTCCGCACGACGGTTACAAATCAATTACATAAACACGAATATGGATCCCTCCCGTTGGGAGGTTATACACAGACAACGACCTGAGAGGAGGGGATTGAACTTAACCGCCGATTACCTCAAAGAGAAAAAAGTCTCTAATAGGTATACAGCCTTACTGTAATATGCGGTCAGACACGCTAGAGTTAAGAGGGTACCTAGGTGAACATATACGACATTTATGGATCCCTCGTTTACAAAATAAAAGAAACACGTAAACCTCAGTCTCGAGAGATTTTATATCTTTAGCATCGTTTTTTTACCTTAAGATAGAAAAAACATTTCATGTCGGTAATACTGATAAACCACCGGTTAGTAACATTTCTATATTTATTATAGGTATTACAATTTCTTTCTAAAAACATCTATAAGCCGGTAACGCACTTGTGACTCCTGAGTTGCAGGTGTTCAAGGACGGCGGACTTTCCATCAAGTGATCCCTCTTATGGTTTACTTCTTATGTCATAAAAAAAATAATGTGCTCTATTTCGTACTAGTTAAGTTTCAATGAGCTTTCAAAGTATAAACATAACAAAACAGACTAACGCTATGTTATATATGTGAACAAGAAGTTGACTAAAATTTAAATGACCTTATTTTTAATTTTAAAAAGCTGCTTGGCATCATTGAATCCGCCAGGGGCATTGTGTCCGATCAGTCACGGTCTCGTTCATGATCGCACGGACAAGCGCGACCTAGCGGACACTAGCTAGCCATGCCTCACAATCATATTTCGTGTTAAGATGACGGAATAAAGTTTCGTGAGATTACGTATTTATTCGTGAATATCTCATATCCACCTCAGTGTTGGAGGTGATGTTAAAAATTGCCACAACAATCCTAATATAATAAATGCATGTAGATTCGTGCCTTGTTAACCAACAAGACTAATCAGTCTTGCCATAAATGCTTAACGGATCGTCATAAAATTTTGACGTTGATAGCGTATAGAAGAGTTCATCGAAAATGAAGAAAAATAGAAGTAGATGTAGCTTTTAGATGATCGTCAATCAGAATTGATTGACTAAAACTATGTGATCGTGAATGGAGCAGCAAGCAATCGCTGGTTCAGATAGATTTAACATCCGTAGGTAGTTAAAAACTGACGTGGAATGGATAGTTCGTCTAGACAAGGAGGTGGTTTGTAAAGCCCCCTCCACATCGCTGTCCCGTTAGCCGGATGCCACAGCGCCCGCTTGTTATGCAACCGATGTGCCCCTCGTTTGCCGCATCGACGCGGATAGTGTATCAGCGTCGTTGGTATATTATGCGCTCGCGCATATTACTTACAATATAATTTAATATTAAATTTTTAAATATGTTGAACATTATATGGCATTTCTTTAATTTTCTTAGTAACAATTAAACCATTACCTATCACTATAAACATCTATGTCCTAATTGAGTAGTTTATTTACATAAAATGCTAATAATATAATAACATATAACAATAATGTTATTATTATATTGTTACTAATAATGATTAATAATGATATAATAACTGTTTAACATGTCTATGAAACACTATAAAATGTATATATATATATATATATATATATATCATCAATCGTTAACAGCCTTTTATAGTCCAATGCTGGACAAAGACCTCTCTTTAGAAAGAAGATTTTAGCCTACTATACCACACTGGCCAGCTGAGTTAATATAGGGTTTTCTTTTTTGTTTGTTGAGTTATTCTCCTCTTTGCAATGATGTTGTGTTGCAGAGCTTAACTTAGGTTAATCTACAATACTCTCAGGATGAATAGGGATAGTGACACACCAATTGGTAATCTGTCTGTGTGGTGACTCTGTTACATATGAGAGTATCAATAAGAGCTTGATTCTAATAAAAAACATACATATGTATATTATGAATACCTGCAGTTCTTCAAGAGCTCATTTTAGATAACTTAACCATATTCTAACATAGTCAAACTTAAACTGGCTAAGAAATATATAAACAGTACTAATGGCAGGTAGTATATGTACTAATGTGTTACCTTCACATTTTTAACAAACATAGCTTTCCGTCAATTAAATATGGCCCTATATACAGCTGGTCATACACCTACGAAGAGATGGTTATCAGCAGGGTTCTCAAGTCTCTAAAATAAGTGCCAATTCTAAAAACAAATTTTCTATGGTACCAAAAAATAATTAATATGTAAGCTATCATTTAAATTATAGCAACAATAATTTTATTAATTCTCTTCTTTGCATATTAAGACAAATTGTTCATTGCTCTCGTATATTTAAAATTAAGGCACATAATACCCTTATCATCAACATTTACCCAAAATAAAGGTAAGTATATAAAAGCATACATTGCAGAGAGGCCAAAACTTCCTTGCTAAGGAGAGACCTATGTCCAGAAGTGGACTGGAAAAGACTGTTGATATGATAAGAGAGAGAGAGAGTCAAACTTTAACACATATAGATGGCCTTGGCCAGAGTATAATTGCTTTTGGCAGTAAGACACCCTTGTACATGATATTTCTAACATTTTATGTACTTTCTTGTAACTCTGTAATACAATATACAAATAAAGAAGTTTTCTATCAATCTATACCTTGGCCACATTGAAAACCAGTGCTAAGCAATTCTTTTCACGAGTCTGTGAGGGTATTGGAGGTCAGCGCTCTACACCCTCTGATTCTGGTGAGGAGGTGGTTAGGTTAACTTGTGAACCCGAGTTGTACACAACCTTTCAGTTCATTTTCCCCCATTACATTTTTTTGAACAGCCTTGAAAACTAAAGTTTAAAAACTTAATTACAAGCTTAGAAGAAAAGAATGTTTAAAAAGTTATTTAATACCTCTATACATCATTTTATGGCTGGTACTACTACACTGCCTCAACTGAAAATTATGAAAGATTTTAATGAAATCGTCATATGAGTAATTTAGCAGTAACAATTAATTAGCAAACTTGTTTATTTAATTAAAAAATATAATGTCTGTTTCTGAACTCTGTGTTCAAATACAGACACACATATTTACATTAATTACATAGATCTATATAATTCAAACTTCTATTTAATAAGTTATTAAATTAATTTTTCTAAGCAGATATTTTTCTTAAGGACAAAATATGGTTTGAAAATGGAGCTTAGTGGCTTTATACTGATACTTATTATTTTCATGTAAATTTAGGCAGACATGATGGACATTCACTGATTTTAAGTCAATTTTAAGTCAAGCTATAATGGCATAGTCTTGAACCAAAAAACCCGCAACTTAACAATTTAGATTTTGGTTAAGAAAATCTCTAATTTACAACTTACTCAAAGATATACTATGCTTAAAATATAATTACCACTTTTTGCTATGATACTACTAGTTAACTAGTTAATAATACCCACTATAACAATCAGATTAGTTCAATAAAAATATTGCATGCAATAAAAAAATTACTGGTGACTATACCATCCTCTAATTGGCACAAAGTTCTTGCAAATCAGTTACAAAATAATAAAGTTATAATTTTGGCATGTTAAGATATATTTGTTCGCATTTTTAAATTTTTACAAATTGATAAATAAAAACAATTTTACAAACTTTTTTCTAAAAGGAAAGGCAAGGGAAGTGAGCATGCAATGTTAATAATAGCAGTGTGAAGGCATCGAATACGTAGGCGGCAAGGTTCCTCTCCTCTCACCTTGCGACACTGGCAGAGCTGGGTCTAGTGGGGTCGCCAGCACAAGCGCCAGCTGCACCACCGTTTCCACCACCCACAGCACGCCCCACATGTCCCACAACCACATCACACCACTCCACTATCTCATTATTGGCACAATATTCACACAACTTAACCGATACGAACGCCTAACTATACGAATAACTCCTTGTGGCACGATCATACTTTGGAAAAATTCATATTGTTATATATGATTACTTCTGCGACTACCTCTTTTTATCACATTATATAAAATTATCATCCAAAGTATAAAATGTGTGTTGTTTAGACAAAGACAGTTATTGCACGTCATAACATTCCTCCGAGATCGACATACAAAACAAGAACAACACACAACAACGTCTCAACCCCCACTAGTCAGTCATTGGCACGCGACCCCGTGCGTTGTGTTGACTACGCTCGTCGCTCTCACTCATTCCATTCGTTTAGAAACGAGGGAGTAGGTTTGCACTGTTTGCCGATTTTGATGTAGCGATGGGAAATCGAACCATCGAAACAAAACATTTAATCGAGTAGTTTCAGCCTGTTCACATTGTTTTTATTTTGTATAGTTTGTCCTGCACATAAAATTATACCATGTTTCTAGTTAATAATAACAATAATGATTAGAGAACATCAGGATAATTGGCGCTCCTGGGCGAACGTTTTCGTTCGGCAATGGATAACGATAAACTGTTGAATCTTATGATTGACGACAATTTAATAATGACATCAATATCAAAATCTCATTATTATATCAAAACTGATACATTTAGTTATGTGAGGTTAATGTCAATTTGTGTGTGTCATATAATTTGAAATTTTACCACACATTTCTTTTCTTTGCTTGTTTTGGTTTACAATAACATGGAAAGTAAGGAACCAATGGAGGTAAATCAGTTTTCTGTAGTTTCATAATCCGCTCCGCCATTTGTTCTAAATAATATATGTTAATTTGAGAATCTTTAGGCAGCAAAAAGTCGGACGCTGGCACCCATTCACCATTTACCAGACGAGCAGGTTGAGAAAAAATTCCATCAAATTTTAAACCAAATGAACCTATTACATGAAATATAAAATTATTTTTAAGTAATGGAAACAAAAAAATCTGTAATTAAAGATAACACTATGTTTATACTACGTACCGTTGCAATGAAGTCCTAAATTTACAATGTTATGAGGATTGCGTTCGAAAAACCATAATTTTATCAAAGTCAGTACAGCAATAGATTTACTTAACCACGGTTGCCCTTTACGATATTTTTTCTGAAAAATAAAATATGTATAAGAATAATTATTAATAACATTGACAGTAGTAGACATTTACTAATTCAATCATAGATGATGATCATTAAATATGAGCTGTAGAAACTACCAGTGACACCTTTCAATTTGCTTTGACATTGTAGAGATGAAATATCTAGATACTGTTTTCATGTTTCAAAAATTCACTTGAATTGTCGTAAAGAATTGAAATACATGACAATTCTGATCAGTTACATCTTAGAGCTAGGTAGAAATTGCTACTAAGACTTACTTTCGTTTCAGCTACTTTGAGCCACAGAGTTTCGTCAAAATACATCAAATATTCCATATATCTCAAAGTAGGTGTTAATGACCCAATTTTAAGAGTAGATTGTTTTACTTTTGTGAATCTGCTATAGGGCTGAAAAATGTCGTATCTGTGAATCGTAGACCTAACATCAACCAAGTGATTTATACCCACAAAACCCCAAACTGGTGGACAGAACATGTTCTTACTTGGTACCTCTGTAATTTTTTCAACGATTGGCATAATTTCCAATCCTAAATCCGAAGTTACTACGATAATATGATCTTTTGTGATGGTGACAGTTTGTCTTAGGTATGTCGCATTA